>CP125974.1:147092749-149492749 GCA_030063025.1 Avena longiglumis
CAAAAATATAAAACAATGATCATCAAACTCTAATCACTAAAATTAGGGTTAACAAAAACTTCGATTAATTTAAATCATATGAATCCATGTGTATATGTGATGATTTGATATATGCATGAATGAACTTCTGTGATTAACCTAAATAGCAAGAAATGGTTTAAAGATGAAAATAACATCATCTAAAACAATTCCATGCAGAAACAAATCAAGAGAAAATAAAAAACAAATCATATAAAGCAAATGGTCATTTTTGCCAATCTTGCTCACTAGGTCACTTTGAGTGTTTCTAGTCCAAGATTTCAAACAGAAACTTTTCCAATTCTTTTCACCCCTTGCTAGACCAAGTAAAAGTGGATCAAATCCCACCTTTCAAACTTGCAGAAACATTTGGCAACCTCATTCAAATGACAATTCAAAATTGAATCTTTAACATATGTGAAGATCACGCATTTTCAAAACCCAACCAAACCAGTCCCCTTGACTAATCCAACTAACCAGAGACTCCCTAGCATGTGCCTAGTAAACCCACCAAGTTTGAATCCAAAATTCAAATTTGCATTTCTTTCGGCCATTTCATCAAACACTTTGTGATTAGCAAACAAACAAACACTAAACACTATAGTGTGCAGTAATTTTGGCCTAACTTGTTCCCTATATAGCTCACACTACACCCTAAGTGGATCATCTAACTTGTTTAACCCCTTTAGCTCACTGTAAACCAGTGTAAGATCCCTCCTTTGTAAAGGAAAAATGATCCCTGTGATTGCAATGCTAGTCCCTGGATCAATAGCTAGCATCCATAGTTAAGATGTAATATCAAGAAACAAAGGTCATAATACAACTTTATAACCAGGAATAACATAATTTTATTACATCTTACATAGCTCATTTGGCTATTACATTACATTGCAGCAGAATATCTATAAGCATGGGGTCCTTCATCTTGAGTGCCAGGAAGACATGTTGGTTGTAGACTTTGTAATCCTAATCAACACACTTCACTAAATCAATCAAACCTGCAACATCACAAGTTACAGCCACAAGGGTCAATACATTTGAATTGTATTGGCAAGTGATACTATGGTAGTATGGTGGAGTCTATCATCTATATGCATTTGGCTAAGTGGAGTTGAGGTTTGCATTGCTCAAAATAGATTTTTCCTTAACATTTGAAAACACTAAGTTTTTGCTTGACAAAATCATTTCTCCCAATCAAAGATTGAAGATCCTTTAACCCTTGTTCAACCACAAGTTTTAACTTAGAAATTTGGATGATGAGATTCTTGATAGCTTCCATGTCTTGATGCTCAAATTGTCCTTTACTGGGGACATGGCTAAGTACTTAGATTTTACACTGCAGAGGTGGTGCACTTTCCCCACAAGACTTGGTTTCCCAAGACAAGATCTTTCAGAAGCCTTCCCTTAGACCAAAATGGACGCGCTCCAACCTATCAAACTCTACCACCAACTGTCCTTATGGCTAAGTTCTTGCAACCTATATGATCCAGGCAGAGCCCATAATGCCAAGTGGCTGCACTTGAAGCTTCTCAAAATTTGACATCTCAAATCTCTTTGTTCCTGGGTGGCCATCCACAAGTGAGATACACAAGGAAAACCATAGACATGGGCCTTGTGAACCACTCAACCAAAAACTACCAAGCAATTACCATTCCACCCAGGTGATTCATTAACTTAGTTGTTTTATTAAACAAAAACACAAGTCCTCAGACTTAGAAATTTTCCATAGTGTGAATATATATTACAACCTTGTTTTCTATTAGCTAAGCTAAGCTTGATAGTAGTAAGAATCTTTAACTTAGGAAAATTTCTACTAAGGTTTCATCTAATGGGTTTTCCTATAGCAAGGTTTATACTTAGCAAAAGTTCCATGCAAGTTTTACTTAGAACAATCACTAATGCATAGTGAAAGTAATGGGACAAAAGTATGAAGCATGTAACACCCTCAGAATCGGCCCTATGCAAGTTTTAGCGAAACCCGCCAAACCCGCATAGAAACGATTCAAAGGTGCCCACCAGGCACTTTGCGGGTGGAAAACAGTAATAACATTACACAACAGTCCTCGATGGGACCTGAGCAGATATATATACAACACGACTCCATGAGTCAAGAATACGAAATCTGAGCAGATCCAAATCACCTTGAAAACGATAGAGCGTCCAGCTACGGACAAGATGCAAATGGGGCTAAGAGCCCTGGAGAATAACCAATGGCGTCCATAACCCTGCCCAGGCCAAGCCGGAAGGGTAACCCTGCTAACGACGTCGATCTCAAAACCTGCTTAAACAAAAGGGGTGCCGGCAAAGGGCAAAGGAAAAAGAGAGAGAGGTCAGTACTGGGGCCAGTACACGGCGAGGCTAGAATTCAGCGGTCCTCGCCTACATAGGTATGGTGGACTGAAGCGGAAGCATGCACTAAACAACCTATAGAGACTCGATACAACTAGCGGCTATCAGAGAGGGGTAATAAAGACCTATTCGGGACCAACCTGATGCTACCACCAAACATACCCATCCTGGTATTTCCCCCTCGAGACCAAACGAGGAAGTCAACCGAGGTACTCACACAGTTGGCAGTTTTATTTATTCAGTTATTGTTGCAGCAATTACTAGTCAAATATAGATAGCATGAGTCATCCTGATATAATAAGCAGTGGGCAGTTTTAGTTAACCATTCCGTTGTAGTTGCAACACTTACTAGTCAGATACAATTAGCATGAGATATCCCAAAACCCAGCAGTTGTTGGTACTTTTATTTAGCCATTCCATTGTAGTTGCGATACTTACTAGTCAGATACAATGGTCGCAAGCGACCACCCAAACAAGAAATTGTTGGCAGTTTTATTTAACCATTCCGTTATATTGAAGCTGATTACTAGTCATTATAAAGTCAAATTTATAGCACTACTTTAGTTATAGTTGTCTATGATCGAGATACTGTGCTCCAAGTCGTCCATAACTGCGGACACGGCTTTCAGAAAGTTTTACCCTGCAGGGGTGCACAAATAGCAACACACACTCGATCGACCTCGGAAAAACCAAATCAAAACCCAACGAGGCCTTCACGACAAAGCAATCACAGGATTCAGAAATATTTCAGGGGGCCACCCCATTGAGTACACCATACGAAGTTAATGACTCGAGACGGACTCAAGGTTTGCGCAGGTATGGTACGATCGGGAACCCAAACTGGCTTGTCGATACGCGAAAACACTCCTTACCTAAGCATGCAGGTGCTCCTCGCACAATCGTAAATAAAGCGAAAGCATGGCATAGGTACAGGATAGTAAATAAAACCTCAAACTAGTTTGTGGCCCCAAGAAATAAGAATGAATCAAGCTCGGCTCGGGGTCCCATAATCCTCCCGGATGTGGATAGCGCGAATATTTAAGGAACAGGTATCAAGTACTCGGGGTCCTACGAGACACAAGTGAACGGTTAACAACCAAATAACATCTATTGCCCACTTGTGCCTCTGCATTTACTTACTTCAATTTTAGTTGTTTAAACAGTAATTAAAGTCTTGATCATCTCCAACAATATACACACGGCAAATACTCCAACAACTGTGGTACTGAACGACACGCAACAGCACTTGAGCAAGCGACTACGACGCGCAAGTCCAACTATCTACCAAAAAACAGGTAATAGGATGTGTCCAAGGCAATGTAAGGCTGCAAGGGATATCACGGGTACGAAACTAGAGCATCGCAACACTGATAGCAATAGATCAACAGGAAGAAAATAATACTATAAAAGTAAGATCGGTAGAAAGGGGGAGATGCTACTTTGAAAACATTGCCGAAAGTTCAACCGAAGATCGGGTCGACACTCGCATCAACTCAACGGCCTTATCCGCGAAGAACCAAAACACTAGAATAAACACCGGATGCACTATTTAATACTACGGCAAAAGATCGAGCATGATGCATGTATGATGTATGACATGGCAAAGCTGCGATGCGATTAGGCCATATTAAGCGGAACCGGGGCCCCGACAATTAATTATTAGGTTCATGTTGTTTAGCTAACCCCACAATTTAAGTGTTGTCTTAACATGGCAAAAGATCGCACCGGTCCTCTACACAAATTTAAATGAGGCAAATATAAGACTAGATTTGCCCGCATATGGCCCCATATTTAATTATGAGATGAATCGGCGTAAGGCCCCCAAACCACATGAATATGCAAGCATGATTAATTAAATGCAACAGTTTATATAGTTGGCAATTTATAAAATAAGGGCTCGGAAAAGGGATCACACATTAGGGTTCGGAAGATCTTGGTTTGGGGTATCGATGGGGTTCAGGCTTGGTCTCAGGATTCAGGGTTCGACGGGATCGGTCTTCGAAGGTCTGATACAATAAAGAGCTTGGCGTTCCAGGAAGAAGGACTTGGTGTGGCGTCGGGCGTCACGGTTGCCTCGGGGTGTCGATCTTGTCATCGATGGTGAACTTTTCGGTCCATGGTGGTAGGACTTGACGTCCGGGGTGAAGTTCTTGAAGTCCTTCGGTTCCATGTCGTGGCCTTGGTGTCCTCGATGGAGAACTTCGGTGCATCCATGTCGTGGTTCTTGTCGGGTTCTCGGCTTCGGCAGGGTCGGTCTTGGATCGGATCCGGAAGAAGACCTTGGGGTATCACGGTTCCGTTGTCGGTGTTGATCTTGGCGACGATCATCGGGTTGCATCGGATCGGTCTTGTCGACGAGATGATTTTGTCGCCCCTAAAATTGGCATCGGTTCCTCTTCACGACACTTCTACCTCCACAACACAGGGCATCACCAAAACTATAGTGTCACTCCTTGTCACTTCCCTGAGAAGATTCTTCACCAGATAGCAGGGGTAGTACATCGTCAACACACCACATCGCTGCAGCAGATACACTGGGAAACGCATCGAAGCTAAACAGGGAACCGGGAGCAGGCAAAACCATAAACACAAGTCCTGCTGAGGTAGCGACGGCATGCATGGCAAAGATGCGAGGGCCGACGCAGGGAGGAACTCCAGGCGGGGCGGCGCCGGGGTCGAGGAAGACCGACGACGGCCAGAGCTTGGAGGTAGGGCGCGAGAGATGGGCCGGAGGAGAGCTCATGCAGCAGGCGTGGCCTCAAGGCCGAGGCCGGTGAAGCGGCAACCGAGGCGACGGCCGGAGAGGGGCCTGAGCGTTGCAGACGGAGGTCGAGGCCCGACGGAGAGGGTCAGACCCGGGGAGGGCCTCGCAGCATGGGGGGGCCAGAGGTACGGTGAGGCGGCAAGGGAGGTCGGGTCGGGGCCTCCGTGGGGCGGGAACGAGGGGAGCGAGGCGAAGGAAGAGAGGGTGCCGGGCGAGGCGAGAGGGCAGGGAGAGCGCCCAGAGAGAAGGTGGAGGTCGGAGGCGAGGCGGCTCAAGGGCGGCGAAGCGGAGAAGACCGGCGTGGCGGGCGGTGGTGGCGGGGATGCGGGCGCCCAGGAGAGGAGGACGGTCTTGCAGCGGGCGACGACGGCGCGCTGCGGCGGGCGACGACGGGCGGATCCCGGAACGGGGCGACGGCGGAGGCGGAAGGAGGGCGGGGCTCTGGCGGAGCTTGCGAAGGGTGGAAGGAGGTCCTCGGGAGAGAGAGTGCGCGAGAGGAGCGGGGAGAGGTCATGGCGTGGGGCCGGGCGTGGGGGCAGCGTGGCGGTGGTTGTCGGTGGGGTGGGGCCTGGGAAGGTGTGGGAGTGGGCCCGTGGTGGCAGGTGGTGAGGTGGGGAGTGGGCAAAGGGGTGGGTTGTTGCGTGGTGTGTGTGTTGTGTGAGTGGCATGTGGGAGAGGGAGTGGGGAGGTGGCGGCGGATGAGTGGTGGGGAGGAGGGAGAGGTGAGGTGGCGAGAGGATTGGGTGGGGTGATGTGGAGGGGCTGGGTAGGATAGAGCTAGGTAGGAAAAGGGTTCGGGGGCTGGTTTTGTCTGGGGTGGCCGTCTGGTCGGATCGGCCGTCTGCTGCCCCTAAAAATAATTAAATATTTTATTTACTTAAACAGGGTTTTGCAAAACCGCGTAGACAAAACAAATATTCGGAGACCCGGGTTTTGGATTTGAAATAAAGACAGGGCGTTTAGAAAACAAAACCAGGCTTTTCAAAATAGTTTTATGCAAACAGATGCAAGATGACATGACGACGCTCAAATGCGATGTGGCATGATGACATGAGCATGTGGTCATGATGATGCAATGCACCAAAACACAGCTATTTTCTAGTAGTGGTTTTGCGGGATGCCACAAAGCATCACTTGCCTTTTTGGTAGAGGTATAAGTTCACTCCTTGTCCTTGTAACAATCACACTCTTCAAGTCACTACAATTCAATCAAGCAAGGCACAAGTTCAATCTACCATTCAAGCAAAACAATCACATAAAAATCATAAAGTCAAAGTAATGCATGCAAGCATGCCAAGCTTTATTTTATTTGAAAAGTGGTTCCTAATGGGTCATAAACATTTTCAAACACCTATTGGTCATTTTATAAAGTGGCAAAGTCACTTGCAAAAGATTTCACTTCATAAACCATTTTCAAAACAAAGTATCATTTTATGTGGTGTAGAAATATTTTTACTAAGGCATTAATCTATAGGGTTCACAAAATTCATTTTCAAATCATAAAACTTGGTGTTTGGGGTCAGAGAGTTTAAAACAAAACATTTCCCAAAGGTTTTCTTCAAAAACCATTTTTAATAAATAAACTATATTTTTATTTGACTAGAAATGGTTTTAAATCAAAGAATCATTCTTTTATTTCACCAAATACATTTTTGAATCCACAAAGTGTTTCCTATGATCAGTAGGTTCAAATCAATCCATTGCCAAAGATTTTATCCCCAAAATCATTTTTGAACAATTTTTACAATCTAAACAAGCATAAAAAAGTTTCTTCAAAAACAACCATTCTACCAGAAGCTTTTTACTAAACAAAAGGCATGGTTGGGTAGGGCTTGTTCCACTGATTCCATTGATATAAAGTTTGCAAAATTTGGACGTGTGGAACTAAAGTTATGGAATTTACAAAATGGACATCTAATAGAAAGTTTTCTGTCTTTTAAATCAACTGCAGGCCACGTGGTGCATTCCTATTGGTCAAAAACGTTTCGTGCGGATCGACAGACACAGATCGCAGGATTAAAAGTGATATGTGCGGCTCTGATCATCGCATACCCCTTCGACCTAATCTAATCACAGCCACTGGATGACGATACAACGACGCATAGCCGCTTGACCAGTAACTGGCGGCGATGCGCGGCGGTGACACTGAGGCGGTGGGCTAGCGGCAGTTCTAGGAAGCAGGGAGGGAAGGGGAGGTGCTCACCGGGTTCAGGAGGTCACGGTGAAGCTCGAGGCGGTGTTGGTCTGGCGAGGGGCGCCCTGGTTCTAGCAGGATTGCTCGCGGGAGTGGGGAACGGCGTCGGGCGGCTCTGGTCCTGGTCGGAGGCGACGCTGTGGTTCACCCCGAAGCAAAAAGAGGACATTGTTAGATGCGCCGGATCAAGGCGAAGCTGCGAGCGTGAAGGAGAGGGTGCAGGGTGGTCTGGTTTACCAGAGAGAGGTCGTCGGAGAAGAACCAGACGGTGGCGGTGGCGGTTGTTGTCGTTGCCGACGCTCAGGGGCGCGCGCGAGCGAGCTGCGGCTGCAGAAAGGTCCGCCGGGAGATGGTGATCACAGCTGCATGCTCGAGGAGGCAAGAGGTGGCGTGGAGCTGCTAGAATCCTCGCCGGAGCGTCGTCGGACAGTGGGCGGTGTCTGGCGAAATTCGGCAGCCTGGGGGCGCACTTGGGGGAGGAGATGAGGGAAATGAAGAGGAGAGGAGACGCTTTATTGTGCGCGTGGTCGTAGGGGTTATTGCGCCATTAATCGAGAATTAAGCTCGCGAATTCAACGCAGAACGGGAGAGGGGAGGAGGAACTGGTCGCGGTTGAAGGCAGTGAGTGGCGGTGGGTCTACAGCGTGAGGGAGTGAGAGGAAAGAGGGGCCACCGGTCAGTTGCTCTGCGGATGCGGTTTCAAGTGAAAAACGCTTCGCGCGTGGGGAAGAGCTGGTGGGTTGGACTGGGCTTTGCTGGGCTGGCCAGTTGGGCTGGGTTTGTTTATTTATTTTTTTCTTCTTGATTGCTTTTTCCTTTTCTAAATCTATTTTCTGTTTTGAATTTCAAACAACCAATTCAATCAACAAAACAAACACTCAATTCCATCCAAAACACTTCCAAACTTGTAATGAGTTTTGGTTCTGTTTAACAACATAAACCAAATCCCAAATAAAAAATATTAATTTTATTCTTTTAGGATCTATTTAATAATTAAATAAAATATACCTTAATTATTAATTCAAATAGGTTTTGATTTATTTAATAAAATCTCCATTTGAAATCCAAATATTATCAAAACCAAATCAGTAGGTTTTATTTGAAAATAAGATATTTGGAAAACTTGTTTAAAATAAAATAACATTTTTATTTTAGGGTCCATTAATTATTAAATAAAATGGACCTTAGTCATTTAAATCAAATAGGATTTGTTTTATTAAAAACTTTATTTTGAAATCTAAAATAAAACAAAAACACTTCGGTAGGTTTTAATTGGGAATATAAAATACTTGGAAAACTTATTTAAAATAATTTAATAAGTTTTGATGTTTTAATTAAAATGGTAAAACCTTTTATTTAAATAAAACTGGATATTAAATCCTTATTATTTTATTTAAACAAACCTTTACTATTTTTATCAAAACAAAATGTTTTATTTCAAAATCTTGGCCAAGGTTTATTTTGGCTCCATAAAATAATCCTTATTTATAAATCCACCTTTTCTTTTGAAAACCAAATCTTTTATTAAAAGATCCAAAAATAGTAATTTCAAATATTTTTAACTTTATTGTTTATTTATCTTTTTAAATCCCTTTAGGATTTTATTTGATCCAAATAGGTTTTGAAAGTTTCCAAATGGATTCAAAAAGTTTCTTCCCACGAAAACAACAAAGTTTTATTTTATTCATTTATTTTTCACATAACAAGATTTGGAAAATCTTGGGATGTGACAACTGATTCATGCCATGAATGGCAAGCGGTAGCCTCACCTTGCCACCCCAATGTGGACAGCAAGCTAGAAGAAGAACTAGCTGTGCCAACCTTGTATGGCATGCTGCCCATCCCTCACTGCCACCCACTATCCCAGCCTCGAGCACTTCCAGCCCTGGGCCACACAGCAAGCTCGTGCCAAACCTCTCTGCGTGCGAGCCGAGAGCGCGCCAGTGCGCCACACTCGACCAGCGCCCAGAGACTGCACGCCGCCCTCGCCGCTTGTAGACGTGATCACCATCACGTCTACAACCCGCCAGACATTCTCGTTCGCCGCCGCGAGGACCATGCACGCCGTGTGCCATTAAAATCGCTGTCGGACCCTCGCAGAGCGTCGACGTGTTCCGACCGATCAGCACCGCCCCACACCTCGCCACCATGCCGTTGAGCTTCGCCAGGGAGCACAGCACCGCCCCTACCATCGCCCATGCCATTAGCCCTCTATGCCGTCGACCACGATGAGCTCAGCCCACGCCCGTCGGTCCCCTTCAGCCACTATAAATAGAGACCTCCACCGCTCGTTTTGTTCACACCAGATCACTCACCACCTCTCACTGACCACCCCCACTCACCCCCGGAGCAAGGTGATCCGCTTCTAGAGGAGAAGGGAGCCGTTGATTGGAGCCGCCCAAGGAGGAGCTGCCGGTACCAGGAGAATCGCCGTCATCGACTTCGTCGTTTGCCCCTATCGCCGACCATTGCCAGAGCCCCGGTGAGCCACCCACGAACCCCACTGCCGCGCTAGGGTTCGTGCTCATCGCGTCCGGTTAAGGTGTGGACGATGAACTCGAGCCGTTCGATTAGAATTAGATCCCACTGTCCACATTGCCCCGTACCGCTTCGCCCTTCACCGTCTCACTGACGCGTGGGGATAGCCACTTAACCAGCCTGCGCGTGTGCTGTGCGTAGTGGACCGGCCCAGTTAAACATCCCATGCAACCCATTGATTCAAATTTAGTTTTATTCATTTAATTTCAAACCCAGTTCTGTACCTATATTCAAAAATCAACCCAGCTCGATTTACAGAACCAAAATGCATGAAACCAATTTTGTCAGAAAGGTACTGGAATGCTTAATCCAAGCCCATTAGACTCAAACCATTTAGATTTGTAGATCACCCATGGTAAAAATGACAAGGAAGAAGCTTTTCTACATTCAAACATTTTTCAAAATTCAACCATAAGAGCTTTTGAGTTGATTCCAACTCAAAAATCACATTTAACTATACCTTTCAGAATATATAAAAATATATCAGTTTACTTACAGAAATAATGTGCAAGTAATAAAAGAATGCCACGTAGGCATTTCTAGTCACTTTAATTAAATTAAATAACCTTATTAAATTGTGACACCACTTTAAATCACATTCCCATGTACTGAAATATGTGGTGATGACATGTGTCAACATGATCCCATGCTTGAGTTGGAGAATATTAAATCTTTACTAGTTTTTCAATGAGTAGAAATTACTTTTCTAAAATAAAATAAATGGAACAAGTGCTTTAATCTTGTAATGTTAGTGATGATGCTAGATCACCTAGTGTGAACCTTTGTGTGATGATAAATATAGTTAAGTATTGTTTGGTGATTGTGTACCTCGTATTTATTTATAGACGCTAGTACCGAACAAGGATACGAGGAGGAAGGAGGATACTACGAGGAAAAAGCCGAGGAGAACTTCAACCACTGCTCTGCACAAGGCAAGATTATACCAACATCCTAGCAAGCTAACACTTGCAAGATACCCTACTTATACAAGCCACTACTTACTTGTTACTATGCCACCTAGATGCCTTAAGCATATGTGATTATACCCACTTGATACCCAATCCTAGTTTTACTTGCAAGCTTAATACTTTATTTTATTTATCAAAGCTTTCTCTTAGAGTTTACTTAGTGACTTGTAGATTCTAGAAAGATACTAAAGGTAGCATAACGAGCATAAAATTTGGCCTCAGGTAGATAATCTTGATGTCATCCTAAGGTATGAGATTGAACTTAATAAATCCCCACTGGTTTATTACCCACCATTAGTATTTACCCCCACTTGTAGATGCTAGTGCTAAGCATAAAACATGATCAACGTTAGATGGGAATACTTGGTAAAAATGGTTATGAAAACCTTAGAATGATGAAATGTTTTGACATGTGTTCTGAAACACCAGATGATTTTGATGATGAAAATGCTGAGGCATGAGCCTTAGACCTTTATAAAAATCAAGGTTGTCTAGATGCGATACCATTCCAATTTTACCGCATAAACCGTAGTAGTACTAAAAAATTGGGTAGGGCTTGATGAAATTTATATACCTTAGTATGGGTTCCCTTGTAGCCAAGGTCTGAGCTGAGGCTACCTTGTGAAGATTATCCACCTGTGCAGTTCCCAAGATGACAGTTGGTCATGGTTGGGAGGCCAAACTCAAAGGAGAGGTGCCTATACTAGGGCGTGTAATTGAAAGGTTAGGATTGATTATCAACATACTGAGTATGGTGAATTCAGGATTGTTCCTTATGGATGTATCGAATGTTGTGGCGAAAGTGTACAGTCTCTACAGAGTATGTCAAACTATTCGAATAGCGTCATGATGATGGACAGATTGGAGTGGCCATCTTTCTATCGTTAGATGTTTTCAAAATGACTTATGAAATGATTTATGACTTTGACGTGACCACAACAGAGTTGTGATATGAAATTCAAGTTCCCACTTAGGTGTTATAAAAATTTCAACTAGATTTCTTTGCTTTTGAACTTAGTAGAAGTAAATCTGGCTTTTGCAAAACAACCCTAGAGCTTAGTATCCTACTACAAAAACTCCCTTAACTTGTTAGTATTAGTTTGCGAGTACTTAAAGAGTACTCATGGCTTTGTCCCTGGCTAGACTATGGAGAGGAGTACGAGGAAGAAGGACAACAGGAAGGTTATGGCAACTATGATCATCTCCCATCGTCAGCATTGCCTGTGACCATGAAGTTGGAGCTTCGCCTACGCTATCGTTACTATTACGTTATTCCGCTGCTTGAATTGTATTAAGAACTGGACATGAGATCCCTATTTGTGTAAGATCTTATGTATGGTTTGTAATGGATGATGTACTATGATATCCAATCTGTTATTTATTACAAAAATGGTAATCCTGGGATTGTGATGTATGGCGTAACAGGCATCTGTGATTAAAAATCTGGGTGTTGACAAGTTGGTATCAGAGCCATTGTCACATCCCAAGATTTTCCAAATCTTGTAATGTGAAAATAAATGAATAAACAAAAACTTTGTTTAAATTTCAGAGCCAGAAGAAACTTTTTGAATTCAATTAGGACTTAAAACCCATTTGAATTAAATAAGATCTTAAAAGGATTCATAAAGATAAACATTTAATAAAGGAAATTAAAAATGTTTTGGAAATACTATTACTTGATCCTTTAATAAAAGATTTGGTATTCAAAAGAAAATATGGTTTTATAAACAAAGATTGTTTTATAAAGCCAAATTAAAACTTGGCCAAGTTTTGGAATTAAAACATTTTATTCTAAATAAATTTAGCAAAGGTTTATTTAAAATAAATTAATAAGGATTTAATATCCAATTTTATTTAATAAAAGGATATTTTGTTTTAAAAAACAATTTCCAAAATATTATATATTTCCCAAATTAAACTTAATATTTTAGTTTTGAAGATATTTAGGTTTCAAATAAATATTTTAATAATAAAATCAAACTCTAATTGATTTAATAACTAAGGCCCATTTTATAAAATTATTATTGGACCCTAAAGTAAAATAATATTTTGTTTTAAACAAGTATCCAAATACTATTTATTTCCAAATAAAACCTACTGATTTGTTCTGAAAATATTGGATTTAAAATAGTGATTTTATCAAATAAATCAAACCTTATTAAAAATAAATAACTAAAAGTACATTTTATTTAATTAATGAATGGATCCTAAAATGAATTAAAATATTATTTTATTTTAGAATTTTGGTATTTGTTACTAAACAGAATCAAGTTCAAAAGTTGTGAAGTGTGATGTTGGTTTGAATTTATTTGGTTGATTGAATCATGTGTTTGAATAATCAATTCAGAAAATAAAATAGAAAAGAATAAAACAAATAGACAGAAAAAAAAGAGAGGAAACAGACCAGCCCAACAAGGCCCAGCCCAACAGTCCCACAGCCCAGATTCCCCTCCCCCGAAGCGTTACTTTTCTCACCCCAGAAACAACCCACATCCTCACTAGCAGGTGGACCTCCCCTCGATTCTTTTTCCCCACTGACTAGTGGACCCTTTCCACTGTTTGTCCTCCCCACCCCGCGACTGATTCTTCCCCCTCTCCTCGCCGTTGCAGGCTTAATTCCTCGGCTTAATTCGCCTTGATGCCACGAGTAAAAGCCGCAGTGATCACGCGTGTTAAATCGCCAGTCCCTCCTCCGCTTTCCTCCGCCTTCTTCCCGACACGCTGTGCCGCCTCAATTACGCCTCGAGCACCTCGGCCCGACGACCTTCCTCATCGATTCGGCCAACTCCGACCACCCTCCGCCTCTACTTCACGCGAGTGGACTCCTCTCGACCTCACGCATCTCCTAGTACTCCTGGTTCGCTGGTGCATCGTAACCCGACCACGACAAACTTCCGACGCCGCGTACGCCTTCTTCTCCGTGAGCTTCCTGTAAAATCCGCCGCCTTTGCTTCTCGATCATGCTAGCAGCTTCACCTTGGTCTTGCGCACCTAATCGTGCCCTCCTTTTGGCTTCTCATGATCGACAGCGTCGCCTCCGACCGCAACTAGGACCATCTGACGCCGTTCGCAACTCCGGCGAGGAATTCCGCCCAACCCCGTGCGCCCCTTCATCAACCAGTAGCAGGTTGAGCATCACCGTGCCACGAAGATCACAGTGAGCCCCCTCTCCTCCTCCCTCGCTTCCTATTTCACCGACGCCGCCATTGTCTGGTCGCTCCGCCGCTAGCAGCCGCCGCAGCGCCGCTAGCTTTTGGTCGAGCATGCGTCAGCCGTTCGATCTCGATCTAGTGGCTAGGATAGAAGCTAGGTGAAACGGTAAATAGCATCTGCGCGCCGCACGATCTGACTTGATCCAACGGCTGCAGCTGTGCAATCCGAGTGAAGCGGTACCGACGAATGACATTAGGACGCGTGGCACCAGCTGAACTGAATTAGATTTAGAAACCAGATTTAAATGCCATTTTCAAACCCCTATAACTTTCAAACCACATGTCCAAATTTGACAAATTTTATATCAATGAATTCAGGAGAACAAGCCCTAACCAACCCTATCCTTAGTTTAGCAAATAGTAGCTGTTAGCTTGTTTGAATTTGCAGATTCATTTGTATGCATGTTTAGAGTATAAAAATTGTTTAAAATTGAATTTAAGGATAAAACTTTTGCAAATTGGTTTGTTGTGACCTTACTGACCTTAGGAACCAACCCATGGTTTGGAAAATGAATTTGGAAAAGTTTGGAATGGATTAATTAGTTTAGTCCATTTCTAGCCAAATAAAATTATTGATTTTATTATAAAAATGTTTATGGGAAGAAAACTTTGAGTAGATGGTTTGGACCAAACCTACTGACCAAAACACCAAGTTTTGCAATAGCAACTCATTTGGTGAACCCTATGGGCTAATGCCTTAGTAAAAATATTTCTACACCATTAGATGTACCCAAATGACTATGACCCACTAGGAACCACTTTTTCAAACAAAACAAAGCTTGGCATGCTTGCATGCATTTCTTTGACTTTGTTATTTATGTGTGTTGTTTTGCTTGATTGGTAGATTGAGTTTGTGCCTTGCTTGATTGATTTGTAGTGACTTGAAGAGTGTGATTTTTGCAAAGATCAAGAAGTGAACCTATACTCTACCAAAAAGGCAAGTGATGCTTCATACTTTTTGTCCCATTACCTTTTCTATGCATTAGTGATTTTGTTAAATAAACTTGCATGGATTTTGCTAAGTATAGATCTTGCTATAGGAAAACTTAGTAGATGAATCCTTATTAGGATTTCCTAAGTTAAGTTTCCTAATACTACCAAGCTTAGCCTAGCTAATAGAAAACATGGGTGGAATATATATTCACACTATGGAAAATATTCTAAGTCTGAGGACTTGTGATTTTGTCTAATAAAACAACTAAGTTAATGAACCTCCTGGGTGGAATGGAAGGATTGGGATATGTTGAGTGGTTACACAAGGCCATGGACTTGGGTTGTGTATCTCACTTGTGGAATGCCACCCAGGAAACAAAGGGATTTGAGATGTCAAATGTTGAGAAGCTTCAAGTGCAACCACTTGGCAATATGGGCTCTGCCATGATCATATAGGTTGCAAGAACTTAGCCAAATGGACAGTGGGTGGTAGTGTTTGATAGGTTGGAGCACGTCCATTTTGGTCTAAGGGAAGGCTTCTGAAAGATTTTGTCTTGGGAAACCAAGTCTTGTGGGTAAAGTGCACCACCTCTGCAGTGTAAAATCTAAGTACTTAGCCATGTCCACAGTAAAGGACAATTTGAGCATCAAGACATGGAAACAATCAAGAATCTCATCATTCAAATTTCTAAATTAAAATCTTGTGGTTGAACAAGGGTTGTTTGAATTCTTCAATCATTGATGGAGAGATGGCTTGGTACAAGGATCTTGAAATCTTTGATGGAGGAAAATGATTTTGTCAAGCAAAAACTTAGTATTTTCAAAATGATAAGAAAAATCTATTTTGAGCAATGCAAGCCTCAACTCCACTTAGCCAAATGCATTTAGATGATAGACTCCACTATACTATTATAGTATCACTTGCCAATACAATTCAAATGTATTGACCCTTTGTGGCTGTAACTTGTATGTTGCAGGTTTGATTGATTTTAGTGAAGATTGATTGTTTAGGATTACAAAGTCTACAACCAACATCTGCCTGTGGCACTTTGAAGATGAAGGACCACTTGACCATAGTTATTCCGCTGCAATGTAATGTAATATCCAAATGAGCTATGATTGATGTAATAAACTTAAGTTATTCCTGGTTATAAAGTTATATTATGACCTTTGTTTCTTGATATTACATCTTAACTGTGGATGCTAGCTATTGATCCAGGGACTAGCATTGTAAAACACAGGAGGACTCTACCTTATTAGGTTGGGACCCTACAGCCATCCTGACCATAGGAGACCCTAGTTAGAATGATCGTTTGAATAAAAAACTTAGTTTCAAAACCAAAGGAAGTGAGTATTTACAAAAACCTATACTCATTCTTATCACTTGGATTATTTCATGAAAATTCATGTTCCTCAAAAATTCTTGCAAAGTACATAAAATTTGACACACTTGATCACTCTACTAACTTACTCATCCTATATTCTTATAGATGGACGTGAAGTACAACAAGTTTTATCAATTGGGGAATGGAGGAGACCTCATCCTTGAGCGTGACTTGGACCAGCTGTCGGAGATGCTGGAGCGTCCGCACCCCGAGTTCTTCGGAGCTCAGCTCAATGATCAGGAAGGAGAAGATCTGCAATGGCTAGTTGTTGCAAGTCCCGGAGGAAAGATTGAACCCCCCACTGAAGAGGGAATTCAGTTCAACTTAAGAGAGAAAAATTGGCTCGATGGACTTGCCAGGGCCATGCAGTAAGCTCTTGCCCGTCTGTGTGGGCAGAGTATAAATCAAATCAAGGGTACCCGCTTTGAGTTCTACCCAAGGCGTGATGCTATGGGATAGCCACTGGAGGCCCCATATCACCATGAGCTGAAGACTCAGTTGGACCACCTCAGCTTCATGATGTATGGCCATCAGAAGGAGTTGGACAATGCCCGTTC
Source organism: Avena longiglumis (assembly GCA_030063025.1). Lineage (NCBI taxonomy): Eukaryota > Viridiplantae > Streptophyta > Magnoliopsida > Poales > Poaceae > Avena > Avena longiglumis. The sequence goes on from CP125974.1 coordinate 147,109,668, forward strand.
CTACGCCAACCACAAGTACGCCATCACCAAAAATAAGGATCAGACCCTTGCCATGCTAGTGAAGGATCACAAGTCTCGTCGCCGTCAGCTCGACAAGAAGGAGCGCATCATTTCCCGTCTTCGCCACCGGATCACGAATTTAGAGGAGACCATCCACGAGAAAGACATGCAGTTGGAGGAGAGGGAGAATGCAGGGGAAGATCTTCGTGGAGACCCCTACTCCTATCTCAGCGATGATGATGACTTTCTAGAGGATCAAGCCATGGATTTCTTCACCGATGAGGATGATTTCGCCTTCATCGATGATGATGATGATGATGATGAGGATGATGAGGACACTTACTCCGAGGAGTAGTAGCACTTGAGAACTACCGTTAGTGAGTTGTAGTTGGTCCCACTGTATCGTAGATTCACAGAATGGTTCTTAAAACCATATGTTTTACTTTGTTGTGGTGTGTGTTTGTATCGGGTGCTATGAATGAATGAAAAGAAAGTTGCTAGAAAAATCTGAGTCAAACTTCAAACACTCTTCAAAACCCCTGAACCTTAGAAATCTCCCTCTTTTATCATGATCTATCTCAATCTTCAGATGCCTCGCGGAGGAAGCGGTTCATCCCCGGACCCGATGTTGCAGATCTTGCAAATGTTGGTTTCTGACCACGAAGCTGAAAGAGCCAAACGTAAGGCCAACTTAGCCACCCTTCAACACATCGCCTAGATGGCCAACAACAGTCAAGGCCATGGAAATCAAGACAACCATGGATCTAAGCTCAAGAATTTCCATAACACCAATCCACCTGTTTTCACTAAGTCATAAGAGCCCCTAGATGTAGATGATTGGTTGCAAACCATGGAGAACAACCTGGAATGTCACATCCCAAGATTTTCCAAATCTTGTAATGTGAAAATAAATGAATAAAATAAAACTTTGTTGAATTTCAGAGCCAGAAGAAACTTTTTGAATTCAATTGGAACTTCAAACCCAATTGAATTAAATAAAATCCTAAAGGGATTCATAAAGATAAACATTTAATAAAGGAAGTTAAAAATGTTTTGGAATTACTATTTTTGGATCCTTTAATAAAAGATTTGGTTTTCAAAAGAAAAGGTGAATTTATAAATAAAGATTATTTAATAAAGCCAAATTAAACCTTGACCAAAATTTGGGAATTAAAACATTTAGTTTTGAATAAAAATAACAAAGGTTTATTTAAAATAAAATAATAAGGAATTAATATCAAAATTTATTATGAAAGGTTTTACTATTTTAATTAAAAACATAAAGACTTATTAATTTGTTTAAAATAGGTTTTCCAAGTATTTTATATTCTCTAATAAAACCTACTAAAGTGTTTTGGCTTTATTTTAGATTCAAAATAAATATCTCAAATAAAATAAATCCTATTTGAAATAATAATGAAAGTCTATTATATTAATTAATAATGGACCCTAAAATAAAATGTTATTTTAAAACAAATCTCCAAGTATTCTAATTTCCCAAATAAAACCCACTAATTTGGTTTTGAAGATATTTAGTTTCAAATAAAGATTTTATTAATAAAAATCAAACTCTATTTGATTTAATAACTAAGGCCCATTATATATAATTACTACTGGACCCTAAAGCAAAATAATATTTTGTTTTAAACAAGTATTCCAAATATTATGTACTTCCCAAATAAAACCTACTGATTGGGTTTTGAAAACATTTGGATCTTACATGAAAATTTTATTAATTAAAACAAACCTTATTTTATTAAATAACTAATGATCCATTTATTTAATTAATAAATGGAACATAAAAAGATTTAAAACAATATTTTGTTTTAGAATGTGAATTATGATGTTAAGCAGAACCAAAATTCATGTTTGAAAAGCATTGATGATTGTTTGAATCTTTTGAATGTGTTTGGTTGTTTGAATTTCAAAAACAGAAAAAGAATTAGAAAAGAATAAAACAAATAGACAGAAAAAAATAGAGGAAACAGACCAGCCCAACAAGGCCCAGCCCACTAAGCCAGTCCAGCCCAGACTTCTCCCCTCCCCCGAAACGTTTCTTTTCTTACTCAGAAACCTACTCAGACAGAGACTGACCGGTGGCCCCGTCTTCTCTCTCTCTCTCTCACTCGCTGACAGAGGACCCCACTCCCCTGTTCTTCTTGTCCACCCGCAGCGACCCGTTCCTCGCCGTTTACTGCTGATTGATTTCCTCGTCAATTCTCTTCAATGCCGTGCGATTAACGCCCCCTGACCACACACACTTAAACGCCAGCCACTCCTCTCCGTTTCCCCTCTGCCTTCTTCCCCGAGCACGCCTCCAGGCCGTCGCAATTCTTCCTCGAACAGCTTCGTCTCCGACGACCTTCCTCGCCAAAATCCGACCAGCACACACCACCCCGAGCCCCCCCGAACACCCTGGCAGCTTCCCCACTCCCAGACCTTCCTCCCCGTACCACCCATTTGACCGCGGCGCCCGGAGACTCGGCTCGACAAACTTTCGAACGCCGCGTTCGCCATTCTCCGACGAGCTTCTCGGTAATTCTAGACCACCCGACCCTTCCGTTCACGCACATCTTTGCCATGGTCTTGTGCAGTTAACCCCGTCCTCTGTTTGTCTTCTCGTGGACCACAACCTCGTTTTCGACCATGGACAGAACCGTCCGTCGCCGTCCACTACTCCGGCGAGGAATCACGGCTGAACCAGTGCACCCCCTGACAAACCGTAAGCGAGTTGAGCATCAGCGTCACCTCACGAACTCGGTGAGCATCCTCTTTTCTTCTCCCGCTCCCTGCATCGCCGGCAACGTCACCGCCAAAGCCGCCCGGTAGCCATGCTTCAGCCGCCAGCCGATACGATGTGAGCCATTAGATCAAGATCCTATGCACACGATAGATCACTTAAACTGAACCGTTACGTTTGATCTGCACCGCACACTCCCACTTAAATCCTGCGGTCCACATCACGCGATCCTACCGAACCGTTATGAGCCAATAAGATACAGACATGTGGCCAGAGATGTTATAAAACAGATTTTTGAAAACAGATTTAAATGCCATTTTCAAACCCTTATAACTTTTGAACCACACGTCCAAATTTGACAAATTTTATATCAATGAAATCAGGAGAACAAGCCCTAGCCAACCATGGCCTTAGTTTAGCAAATAGTATCTGTTAACTTGTTTGAATTTGCAGAAACTTTTGTGAGCTTGTTTAGAGTATAAAAATTGTTTAAAATGAATTTTGAATTAAAACCTTTGCAAAATGGTTTGTTGTGACCTTACTGACCCTAGGAACCAACCCTTAGTATTAAAAATGATTTTTGTAAGATTTAGGTTGAATTATTTGACTTAGCCAATTTCTAGCCAAATAAAATTATTGATTTTATTATGAAAATGTTTATGGAAAGAAAACTTTAAGGAAATAGTTTGGACCAAACCTACTGACCCAAAAACACCAAACTTTGCAATAGCAACTCATTTGGTGAACAACTTAAGAGTTTTGCCTTAATAAAAACATTTTTCACCACATGAAATGATGAATGGATTTAAAAATAGTTTTTGGACAAAACCCTCTTGCTAATGACTTTGCCACTTTGGTAAATGACCAATTTGGATCTTACAAAGTTTAGAAACCCCATAGAGACCCTTTGAAAAATAAAACTATCTTGTGCATGCTCCCATGCATGAATTGGTTTCCATTATCTTGTGTGTGTGAATTTGTTTGAGTGATTATTGGTTTGGAATGTAAAATGAATTGGTGTTTGCTTGATTAACTTGTAGTGAAGTGTGAGACTAGCAAGATCAAGGAGTGAACCACCATTCCCTACCAAAAATGCAAGTGATGCTTCATACTTTCTATCCCAATACTTTCACTATGCATTAGTGATTTTGCTAAGTAAACTTGCATGGATTTTGCTAAGTATAGATCTTGCTATAGGAAAACCTAATAGATGAATCCTTAGTAAGATTTTCCTAAGCTAAGATTCCTACTACTACCAAGCTTAGCCTAGCTACTAGAAAACATGGGTGGAATATATAATCACACTATGGAAAATATTCTAAGTCTGAGGATTTGTGATTTTGTCTAATAAAACAACTAAGTTAATAAACCTCCTGGGTGGAATGGAAGGATTGGGATATGTTGAGTGGTTACACAAGGCCATGGACTTGGGTTGTGTATCTCACTTGTGGAATGCCACCCAGGAAACAAAGGGATTTGAGATGTCAAATGTTGAGAAGCTTCAAGTGCAACCACTTGGCAATATGGGCTCTGCCATGATCATATAGGTTGCAAGAACTTAGCCAAATGGACAGTGGGTGGTAGTGTTTGATAGGTTGGAACGCGTCCATTTTGGTCTAAGGGAAGGCTTCTGAAAGATTTTGTCTTGGGAAACCAAGTCTTGTGGGTAAAGTGCACCACCTCTGCAGAGTGTAAAACCTAAGTACTTAGCCATGTCCCTGGTAAAGGACAATTTGAGCATCAAGACATGGAAGCAATCAAGAATCTCATCATTCAAATTTCTAAATTAAAATCTTGTGGTTTGAACAAGGGTTGTTTGAATTCTTCAATCATTGATGGAGAGATGGCTTGGTACAAGGATCTTGAAATCTTTGATTGAGAAAAATGATTTTGTCAAGCAAAAACTTAGTATTTTCAAAATGATAAGAAAAATTTATTTTGAGCAATGCAAGCCTCAACTCCACTTAGCCAAATGCATATAGATGATAGATTCCACTATACTACCATAGTATCACTTGCCAATACAATTCAAATGTATTGACCCTTTTTGGCTGTAACTTGTATGTTGCAGGTTTGATTGATTTTAGTGAAGATTGTTTGATTAGGATTACAAAGTCTACAACCAACATCTGCCTGTGGCACTTTGAAGATGAAGGACCCCATGATTATAATTATTCCGCTGCAATGTAATGTAATAGCCAATGAGCTATGTAAGATGTAATAAAAAAATTTATGTTATTCCTGGTTATAAAGTTATATTATGACCTTTGTTTCTTGATATTACATCTTAACTGTGGATGCTAGCTATTGATCCAGGGACTAGCATTGTAAAACACAGGAGGACTCTACCTTATTAGGTTGGGACCCCTACAGATGGTATCAGAGCAATGTGTTGCCTGTAGGATTTGTAAACCTAGGATTGGACAAAAACCCTTAGAAAAATAGGAGTTATATTTTGATCCAAAACTTATTTACAAAAACACTTGTAAACTCTTTCCTTAACCATTTTGGTTTCAACTCTACATCTCTTCTATTTCAACTTTATGGATAAAAGCCTACCTCATAACCAAAGACTACACCATGTGCAAAGGACTTCTTCAACATCTTCAACTCTAATGACTTTAACTTCTTCAACTCTAATGACTTCAACATCTTCAGCATGTTCACCAAGGACTTCAACCAAGGTTATCACTAAGGACAAGTGAGACAAGAAATCTTGCTCAAGATTTAGAGACTAAGGGAATGCAAAAAGTTAGAAGGATCCTACATCATTTGAAGTATTGTGACCAAAAGTTTTTCCAAGGAAACCATGATCTCATACAAGAAGAATCAAGAAGGAAGGAAAGATCACAAGTGAACCATATAGATGGACCACCATAATTTAGTTAAGTCAAACACACCAACTTATGTGGTGTAACAAAAATATTTTTGTTGCCTAAGTTTGTGCTTGAACTTTGTTGTTTGAGTGAAAAGTTGTTTGTGAATGCTTGCACATTGTTTGTGTGAATTGTGATGTGTGTGATTAGAACTATTTCCTTAGAAATATCTTTCCTACCCTAACCCTCATTCAACCCAAACAGATGACTACTCCAAAAGACTCCAACATCAAGGTTGATGACACCAACCCAGCTGACAGCATGAGAGAACTCATAGCAACCCAACATCAGTTGAACCAACTGACAGCTCAGTTTCTAGCCAACAATAGTGATAAAGATCCAGCACTGCAAAAGTTTTTGGAGGAACAATCCCAACTAATGCTTAAGGTGACTAATCAAATGATTAGCATAGAAGAAAGCTATCCTAGAAGAGTGTATGATAACAAAGATGACAAGAATGCTGTCCTAGATGGAGCCCCAGCTTGTATTATTTGTGGAGACAAGGATCATACTTCCACGGAGCATGAAGGACAATGCCCCAATTGTGAAGAAGATCATCCTGTTGGACAATGCCCCACCTCTCAAGCTACTTGCTACCTTTGTGAAGGAAGTGATCATACTCCTGGCCTATGTCCCATCTATGCCATGGTGGAACAAAGGAAACAAGAAGGATCCAAGTCTACCAAAGGAAAAGGACCACTCATACCTCCAAACAAGACAACCCAATTCAAAGGATCAAAGAAAATCAAGAAGCCTAAGCAAGACATGAGCCTTGCACAATGTCGTAAATGTAAGGAAATGGGACACTACTCCAGTGGATGCCCAGAGAACAATAAGAATAAAGGGATTGACCAAGTGTGGTGCAACAACTGTAATGAACCAGGTCATTATGTAGCAACTTGTCCGCAAGAGCCACGTAAAGAACTCAATGACATTCATTGCTTCAACTGCAAGAACCCAGGACACTATGCGAGCAACTGTCCAGAAAGAATGAAGAACAAGTTGAACAAACCTATGGAGAAGCTCAACCTTGGCCCATGAGTCAAGTATGGAAACCAATGAAACCAAGCAAATGTTTACCACGAAGAGTTTTTCCCAGGATCCCAAGAAGGACAATATGTAATTTTTGTTTGAAATATTTTAAGGGTGGTAGTACCCAGTTGTTTGAACTTGCTTGTAACCCTAGCCTCCCCAAATCTCGGGACGAGATTTATTTTAAGGGTGGTAGCCTGTCACATCCCAAGATTTTCCAAATCTTGTAATGTGAAAATAAATGAATAAAATAAAACTTTGTTGAATTTCAGAGCCAGAAGAAACTTTTTGAATTCAATTGGAACTTCAAACCCAATTGAATTAAATAAAATCCTAAAGGGATTCATAAAGATAAACATTTAATAAAGGAAGTTAAAAATGTTTTGGAATTACTATTTTTGGATCCTTTAATAAAAGATTTGGTTTTCAAAAGAAAAGGTGAATTTATAAATAAAGATTATTTAATAAAGCCAAATTAAACCTTGACCAAAATTTGGGAATTAAAACATTTATATTTGAATAAAAATAACAAAGGTTTATTTAAAATAAAATAATAAGGAATTAATATCAAAATTTATTATGAATGGTTTTACTATTTTAATTAAAAACATAAAGACTTATTAATTTGTTTAAAATAGGTTTTCCAAGTATTTTATATTCTATAATAAAACCTACTAAAGTTTTTTGGCTTTATTTTAGATTCAAAATAAATATCTCAAATAAAATAAATCCTATTTGAAATAATAATGAAAGTCTATTATATTAATTAATAATGGACCCTAAAATAAAATGTTATTTTAAAACAAATCTCCAAGTATTCTAATTTCCCAAATAAAACCCACTAATTTGGTTTTGAAGATATTTAGTTTCAAATAAAGATTTTATTAATAAAAATCAAACTCTATTTGATTTAATAACTAAGGCCCATTATATATAATTACTCTTTGGACCCTAAAGCAAAATAATATTTTGTTTTAAACAAGTATTCCAAATATTATGTACTTCCCAAATAAAACCTACTGATTGGGTTTTGAAAACATTTGGATCTTAAATGAAAATTTTATTAATTAAAACAAACCTTATTTTATTAAATAACTAATGATCCATTTATTTAATTAATAAATGGAACATAAAAAGATTTAAAACAATATTTTGTTTTAGAATGTGAATTATGATGTTAAGCAGAACCAAAATTCATATTTGAAAAGCATTGATGATTGTTTGAATCTTTTGAATGTGTTTGGTTGTTTGAATTTCAAAAACAGAAAAAGAATTAGAAAAGAATAAAACAAATAGACAGAAAAAAATAGAGGAAACAGACCAGCCCAACAAGGCCCAGCCCACTAAGCCAGTCCAGCCCAGACTTCTCCCCTCCCCCGAAACGTTTCTTTTCTTACTCAGAAACCTACTCAGACAGAGACTGACCGGTGGCCCTGTCTTCTCTCTCTCACTCGCTGACAGAGGACCCCACTCCCCTGTTCTTCTTCTCCACCCGCAGTGACCCGTTCCTCGCCGTTTACTGCTGATTGATTGCCTCGTCAATTCGCTTCAATGCCGTGCGATTAACGCCCCCTGACCACACACACTTAAACGCCAGCCACTCCTCTCCGTTTCCCCTCTGCCTTCTTCCCCGAGCACGCCTCCAGGCCGTCGCAATTCGTCCTCGAACAGCTTCGTCTCCGACGACCTTCCTCGCCAAAATCCGACCAGCACACACCACCCCGAGCCCCCCCGAACACCCTGGCAGCTTCCCCACTCCCAGACCTTCCTCCCCGTACCACCCATTTGACCGCAGGCGCCCCAGAGACTCGGCCACGACAAACTTTCGAACGCCGCCGCGTCTGCCATTCTCCGACGAGCTTCTCCGGTAATTCTAGACCACCCCGACCCCTTCCGTTCACGCACACATCTTTGCCATGGTCTTGTGCAGTTAACCCCGTCCTCTGTTTGTCTTCTCGTGGACCACAACCTCGTTTTCGACCATGGACAGAACCGTCCGTCGCCGTCCACTACTCCGGCGAGGAATCACGGCTGAACCAGTGCACCCCCTGACAAACCGTAAGCGAGTTGAGCATCAGCGTCACCTCACGAACTCGGTGAGCATCCTCTTTTCTTCTCCCGCTCCCTGCATCGCCGGCAACGTCACCGCCAGGCCGCTCCGCCGCCGGTAGCCACCGCAGCGCCGCCAGTTTCTGGCTGATACGATGTGAGCCGTTAGATCAAGATCCTATGCACACGATAGATCACTTAAACTGAACCGTTACGTTTGATCTGCACCGCACACTCCCACTTAAATCCTGCGGTCCACATCACGCGATCCTACCGAACCGTTATGAGCCAATAAGATACAGACACGTGGCCAGAGATGTTATAAAACAGATTTTTGAAAACAGATTTAAATGCCATTTTCAAACCCTTATAACTTTTGAACCACACGTCCAAATTTGACAAATTTTATATCAATGAAATCAGGAGAACAAGCCCTAGCCAACCATGGCCTTAGTTTAGCAAATAGTATCTGTTAACTTGTTTGAATTTGCAGAAACTTTTGTGAGCTTGTTTAGAGTATAAAAATTGTTTAAAAATGAATTTTGAATTAAAACCTTTGCAAAATGGTTTGTTGTGACCTTACTGACCCTAGGAACCAACCCTTAGTATTAAAAATGATTTTTGTAAGATTTAGGTTGAATTATTTGACTTAGCCAATTTCTAGCCAAATAAAATTATTGATTTTATTATGAAAATGTTTATGGAAAGAAAACTTTAAGGAAATAGTTTGGACCAAACCTACTGACCCAAAAACACCAAACTTTGCAATAGCAACACATTTGGTGAACAACTTAAGAGTTTTGCCTTAATAAAAACATTTTTCACCACATGAAATGATGAATGGATTTAAAAATAGTTTTTGGACAAAACCCTCTTGCTAATGACTTTGCCACTTTGGTAAATGACCAATTTGGATCTTACAAAGTTTAGAAACCCCATAGAGACCCTTTGCAAAATAAAACTATCTTGTGCATGCTCCCATGCATGAATTGGTTTCCATTATCTTGTGTGTGTGAATTTGTTTGAGTGATTATTGGTTTGGAATGTAAAATGAATTGGTGTTTGCTTGATTAACTTGTAGTGAAGTGTGAGACTAGCAAGATCAAGGAGTGAACCACCATTCCCTACCAAAAAGGCAAGTGATGCTTCATACTTTCTATCCCAATACTTTCACTATGCATTAGTGATTTTGCTAAGTAAACTTGCATGGATTTTGCTAAGTATAGATCTTGCTATAGGAAAACCTAATAGATGAATCCTTAGTAAGATTTTCCTAAGCTAAGATTCCTACTACTACCAAGCTTAGCCTAGCTACTAGAAAACATGGGTGGAATATATAATCACACTATGGAAAATATTCTAAGTCTGAGGATTTGTGATTTTGTCTAATAAAACAACTAAGTTAATAAACCTCCTGGTGGAATGGAAGGATTGGGATATGTTGAGTGGTTACACAAGGCCATGGACTTGGGTTGTGTATCTCACTTGTGGAATGCCACCCAGAAACAAAGGGATTTGAGATGTCAAATGTTGAGAAGCTTCAAGTGCAACCACTTGGCAATATGGGCTCGCCATGATCATATAGGTTGCAAGAACTTAGCCAAATGGACAGTGGGTGGTAGTGTTTGATAGGTTGGAACGTCCCATTTTGGTCTAAGGAAGGCTTCGAAAGATTTTGTCTTGGGAAACCAAGTCTTGTGGGTAAAGTGCACCACCTCTGCAGAGTGTAAAACCTAAGTACTTAGCCATGTCCCTGGTAAAGGACAATTTGAGCATCAAGACATGGAAGCAATCAAGAATCTCATCATTCAAATTTCTAAATTAAAATCTTGTGGTTTGAACAAGGGTTGTTTGAATTCTTCAATCATTGATGGAGAGATGGCTTGGTACAAGGATCTTGAAATCTTTGATTGGGAAAAATGATTTTGTCAAGCAAAAACTTAGTATTTTCAAAATGATAAGAAAAATTTATTTTGAGCAATCTAAGCCTCAACTCCACTTAGCCAAATGCATATAGATGATAGATTCCACTATACTACCATAGTATCACTTGCCAATACAATTCAAATGTATTGACCCTTTTTGGCTGTAACTTGTATGTTGCAGGTTTGATTGATTTTAGTGAAGATTGTTTGATTAGGATTACAAAGTCTACAACCAACATCTGCCTGTGGCACTTTGAAGATGAAGGACCCCATGATTATAATTATTCCGCTGCAATGTAATGTAATAGCCAATGAGCTATGTAAGATGTAATAAAAAAAATTTATGTTATTCCTGGTTATAAAGTTATATTATGACCTTTGTTTCTTGATATTACATCTTAACTGTGGATGCTAGCTATTGATCCAGGGACTAGCATTGTAAAACACAGGAGGACTCTACCTTATTAGGTTGGGACCCCTACATGGAAGTTGCAGGAGTGGAAGCTAACGAGAAAGTGCTGTTTTCTACCCACTATCTGGCCGGAGATGCAAGAGCATGGTGGAACAATGTCACAAGAATGACGGAGGTCACCGATGACTTGGGAAGAGTTCAAAGTCAAGTTCAGCAGAACCCATGTGCCACCGGTTTGATCAAGAGGATGAGAGATGAATTCAGGAATCAAGGGAGGATGCCAGTAGTGGAATGCCATGACAAATTCTTGTCATTGGCTAGGTATGCCCCGGATGAGATAGATACTGAAGCCAAGAAGAAGGAGAGATTCCTGAATGGTCTGCACGATGAGATGCAGACAGTGTTAGTCAATATCCCCTTTGCTGATATTGAAGCCTTAGTTGACTCTGGCATTCAGATGGAAGGAAAGATCAATCAAGCTAATGAGAACTGCAAGCGTCGCATGATGCATCAACCAGGAACCCACCATACACCAAAGTATCGCCCCAACCCATCTCCAGGATTTACCCCAAGAACCAACAGACCCCCGATGAATCGTCCGACCTATCCCAACCATGGAAACCCAAGGCCCAGAGGAAACCACAACAACCCCGGCAACTCCAGCAATTTCAACCGTGCACCACCCAAGTTCAACAACAACAATGTCGCAACCAACACCAACACTGCCCCAAGCACTGGAAGAAATGTTGTGCCTGCTGCAACAAAGGACAAGTCACAAGTGACTTGTTATGAATGTGGAACCAAGGGTGGCTATTCCAATGAGTGCCCCCAACAAGATTGCCGCAGCCCCCAATGCAAATGCCCCACCTCAGCAACAACGTCGTGTTCAGCCCGGAAGAAGGTTTGCCCTAGGGAACTCGCTCAACCGCAATGGTTGTCTCTTTCTCATGCATGCTGAAGAAGCCCAAGAAGCGCCAGATGTCGTGCTGGGTATGTTTTCTGTTAACTCAGTACTTGCAAGAGTGTTGTTTGATTCTGGAGCATCGCACTCCTTTGTCACTAAAGAATTTGCATGCACTAGTAAGATTCAACCAACCAAATTGAAGCATGTTATGATTGTTCAAATACCTGGTTCAACCACCAAGGCTAGGCAAATTTGCAAAGATGTCCCTAGGCGAATCCATGGCACAGATTTTTATGCTAATCTAATAGTACTCTGAACAAAAGGTTTGGAAGTAGTACTAGGAATGGATTGGATGTCCAAACACAAAGGATTAATTGACCGTGCCAAGAAAGCCATAACCATGACCAAGACAAATGTAATATCACGAGCATGTATCTGAAACCCTGCCCCGTCAAATCAAGTGCAACAAGAGTATATCCCAACCTACCATTGACCAAGTCCGGATAGTCTATGAATACCCCGATGTATTTCCAGATGTTTTTCCCGGTATGCCCCCAGATCGGGATATCCAGTTTATCATTGAACTAATTCCTGGAACCGGACCCATAGCCCAGAGACCATACATTATGAACCCGTCTGAACTAGCAGAACTCAAGAAGCAATTGGATGCCATGTTGGAAATTGGATTGATTCAACCAAGTGCGTCACCTTGGAGATCCCCTGTTTTGTTTGTGGACAAGAAAGATGGAGGTAACCGTTTGTGTACGGATTATCGGAAGTTGAATGACGTTACCATCAAGAACAAGTACCCGTTGCCAAAAATAGAAGATTTGTTTGACCAGTTGATTGGTGCCAAAGTGTTTTCTAAGATTGATCTTAGAACTGGCTATCATCAACTCAAGATTTGCACAGAGGATATTCCAAAGACTGCCTTTAACACCCGATATGGATTATATGAGTATACGGTCATGTCTTTTGGATTAAGCAATGCCCCCTCTTATTTCATGAACCGCATGAATAAGATTTTTATGGACTTCCTGGATAAGTTTGCCGTTATTTTCATCGATGACATTCTGATTTATTCCAAATCAGAAGAAGAACATGAGCTACACCTAAGGACCATTCTTGGAACTATAACATCCCAAAAATATGAAACTTGGATCATCAAACTCTAATCATCAAAATTTAGGATTAACAAAAACTTTTCTATATAAAAATATGAAAGCATGCATATGTGTAGGCATGATAATTTGGATTCTTTTGAATTGCCATGATTGTGTGTTTCCTTGCTTGTAAAAGGATGCTTAGCTGAAATAAACATCATCTAAACAATTCCCAAACTTTTCCCAAAGACAAATAAATCAAAACAAACAAATTAAGTGAATGGTCACTTTGGCCAAATTAACTCCCATGTCTACTTTGGCTGTCTCTAACTTTCAGAACTTAACAGAAACTTGTTTGGATCTTTACACCCCTTGATAGTACTCATAACAAAGTATCAAGGCCCACCTTGTGATCATCCAGAAACATTCAAATGCATAGTTTAAATGACAGTTTAAAATTGAATCTATATCATATGGGAAGATCCCACTTTTTAAAAAACCACTCAAACAAGCTCAACTTTCAAAACCCAAGCATCTACAGACTCACCAGCACATGCCTAGCACACCCACCAAAAATCTTTTCAAAATTCAAAACTTGAATTCATGCGGCCAATTCATCAAACACCTTGCAGATTCAAATCAACAAAATCACAAACACTATTTTGAGCAGTGTTTTGGTCTAACTTATTCCCTCTCTGGACACCACTAGGCTTTAGTATATCATCTAGCTCATTTGTAAACATCTAGAACCACTGTGAGCTTGCCTTGCCATCAATGGTGAGCAAGCCGAGCCTCACCATGCCACCCCATTGTCGCCGGCCAGCTAGCAGCAACCCTAGCCTTTCCAACCTTGTCTAGGAGGTAGCCAGCACCTCACCGCCGCTCACTGTCCCCTCCCCAAGATAGTGCAAGCCGCGGACCACCAGGAACGCCAAGGCCCAAAGCTTACCGCTGCGACATGCCGAGCCCACCCCAGAGCGCCGTACCCGGCACGCGTGCACACTCCGCCCCTCGACCGCAGCCCGTGCCCACCGCTTCGCCATGATCCCAGGAACACGCCAGACATGCCCATTTCACCGCCCGTGCCCCGTAGCCACCGCTCGCCGTTGAAGACGCCACCTCAGAGAGCATCGAGTGTTACCGACCGCTTGCCACCGCCTACAAGCGCATTTACACCTTAGAGCATCGCCAGAGACCACCGATCGATCGCCACCTCGGCCATGCCTCTAGCATCCCGTAGCCATGTCGCCCATCTGCTGAAGGCCCATCTGCCGCCATGCCTCTAGTCTGTATAGCAGCCGCCCATTAGCAGTTCCAACAGCCCCTGCTTGAATTTGTATTTTTCCATTTTCATTCAAACACGCCTGCATCCTAGTTTCAAAAATCAACCCAGCTCGATTCAGTGAACCAAATTGAATGAAACCAATTTTGTTAGAAAGGTCTAGAAATGCTGAATCCAAGCCCGTTGGATTCAAATCATTTGAATCTATAGATCAACCTTAGTAAAAAATAACAAGGCAGAACCTTTTCTGCATTCAAACATTTTTCAAATTTAAACCATAATAGCTTTTTAGTTGATTCCAACTCTCAAAAATTACATTTCATCACACCTTTCAGAATATATAAAAATATATGGGTTTACATACAGAAATAATGTCCAAGTAATAAAAGGATGCCACTTAGGCATTTCTAGTCACTTTATTTAATTAAAATAAAAGGTTAAACCTTATTAAATTGTGACACCACTTTAAATCACATTCTCATGTACTGAAATGTGTGGTGATGACATGTGTCAACATGATCCCATGTTTGGTTTAGAGAATATTAAATCTTAAGTAGTTTTTCAATGAGAAGAAATTACTGTTCTAAAAATAAGAGAAATTAAACCAAGGTTTAATCTTGTAATGTTGGTGATGATGCTATATCATCTATAGGACCCTTTTGTGTGATGATTGAAAGTAGTTAAGTATTGTTTGGTGATTGTGTACCTCGTATTTATTTATAGAGGCTAGTATCGACCAAGGATACGAGTAAGAAGGAGGATACTACGAAGAAGAAGCCGAGGAGAACTTCAACCATTGCTCTGCACAAGGCAAGCTAACACTTGCAAGATACTCTACTTTGGCAAGCCAATACTTGCAAGCTATTAACTTTGCAAGCCTAATACTACTAGTTGATTGGGCAAGCTAACACTTGCAATTATGAGAGTTAAATAACCTATGCAATGCACTAAGCATGCTTGGTTAGATACATTTGATGATACCCAATCCTAGTTTTACTTGCAAGCTTTATACTTTATTACTTTATCAAAGCTCTTACTTAGAGTTTACTGGAATAAATTGTAGATATTAGAAAGATAATTGAAGGTTGCATAAAGAGCATAAAACTTGGCCTAAGCTAGATAATCTTTATGTCATCCTAAGGCATGAGATTGAACTTAGTAAAACTCCACTAGTTAACCACCCCTCATTAGTACTTACCCCCACTTGTAGATGCTAGTGCTAAGCATAAAACTTGATCAACTTTAGATGGGAATACTTGGTGAAAATGGTTATGAAAACCTTGGAATGATGGATCATTATATTGAGATGTTTTGACATGTGTTTCCGAACACCAGATGATTTTGGTGATGAAAATGTTGAGGCATGAGCCTTAGCCCTTTATAAAACTGATGGTTGTCTGGATGCGATACCATTCCAATTTTACCGTACAACCACAATACCCGAGAATTGGGTAGGGCTTGACTGGAAACTTATATACCTTAGTATTGGTTCCCTCACGGCCAAGGTCTGAGCTGAGGCTACCTTGTGAAGATTGTCCACCTGTGCAGTACCCAAGATGACAGTTGGTCATGGTTGGGAGGCCAAACTCACAGGAGAGGTGCTTATACTAGGGCGTGTAATTGAAAGGTTAGGATTGATTATCCGCATACTGAGTATGGTGAATTCAGGATTTGTTCCTGACGGATGTATCGAATGTTGTGGTGAAAGTGTACAATCTCTGCAGAGTGTCAAACTATTCGAATAGCTGCGTCCGCGGTTATGGACAGTTGGAGTGGCCATACTGTTCCCCCGTCAGATGTTTTCAAAATGACTTGTGAAATGGATTGTGATTTTGACTTGACCACAACAGAGTTGTGATATGAAATACAAGTTCCCACTTAGGTGTTATAAAACTTCAACTCGCTTTCTTCATTTCTGAACTTAGTAGATGTAAATCTGGCTTTTTGCAAAACAACCCTAGAGCTTAGTGTCCTACTACAAAAACCCCCTTCACTTGTTAGTATTAGTTTGCGAGTACTTAAAGAGTACTCATGGCTTTGTCCCTGGCTATTCCCGTGGCCAGAATATGAAGAGGAATACTAGGTGGATGGACCCCATGAAGGTTACGACAACTAGGATCATCTCCCATCGTCAGCATTGCCTGTGACCCCGAAGATGGAGCTTCGCCTACGCTACCGTTATTATTAGGTATTTCCGCAGCTTGAGTTGTATTAAGAATTGGATCATGAGATCCTTATTTGTGTAAGCTCTTATGTATGGTTTTTAATGGATGATGTACCATGGTATCCAATTCTGTTATGTCTCGCATAAATGGTAATCCTGGGATTAAAAATCCGGGTGTTGACAGGAACCCTTAGAGAGCATCAGCTGTATGACAAGTTTAGCAAATGTGAATTCTGGTTACAGGAGGTAGGATTCCTCGGACATATCGTATCAGCCGGAGGAATTGCCGTTGACCCTGCGAAGGTGAAGGATGTCGAAGATTGGCAAGCCCCAACCACTCAAAACCAAGTTCGTTCATTTCTCGGATTAGCGGGATACTACCGCAAGTTTGTAGAAGGATTCTCGAGTATTGCCAGACCCATGACCCAATTGCTGAATAAGGACAAGAAGTTTGAATGGACGGACAAATGTGAAGCAAGTTTTCAAGAACTCAAGAGGAGATTTATTTCAGCCCCAATCTTGATCATGCCAGATATCACGAAGCCCTTTGATGTGTATTGTCACGCATCCAAGATCGGTCTCGGATGTGTGCTAATGCAAGAATGCAAAGTTATATCTTATCTATCCCGACAACTAAAATAGCATGAACAGAACTATCCAACCCATGACCTTGAACTAGCAGCCGTAATTCTAGCCCTGAAGACATGGAGGCATTACCTGATGGGAAATCATTGTGAGATTTATTCGGATCACAAATGCCTGAAGTATATATTCACTCAGAAGGAGTTGAATATGAGGCAGAGAAGATGGATTGAGCTAATCAAGGACTATGATCTGGACATTCACTATCACCCCGGTAAAGCCAATGTGGTAGCAGATGCCCTTAGCAGATTTCCGTGCTGCTTGAACTCCATGATTTTGAAGGAGCAACCAAGTTTGCACAAATAGATGGAAGATTTCCGAATGGAATTAGTGAGTGAAGGATTTTTGGGTAGCATAGAACTTCAACCCACTTTGATCAGTCAGATCAAAGAGGCGCAGAAAGGAAATGCTAGTATCAACGAAATCAAACGTCAGACGCAGTATAGGCAAAGTACCCGGATTTACCGAAGACGAAGAAGGAGGTCTGTGGTACAAACGACGCCTTTGTGTACCAGCAGATTCGGAGTTGAAAGAAGTAATTTTGAAAGAGGCCCATGATACTCTTTATTCTATCCACCCCGAAGGAACAAAGATGTATCAGGATTTGAAGGAACAATTTTGGTGGCATAAGATGAAGAGAGAAATCGGAAGCTATATCGCCAAGTGTGATATATGTTAGAGAGTTAAGGAGGGACATCAAAGACCCGCAGGACTGTTGCAACCATTACAGATTCTAGAATGGAAATGGGATTCAGTTGGAATGGACTTTATCGCCGGATTGCCTACTTCTAGTAGGGGAAATGACTCTATCTGGGTCATAGTTGACAGATTGTCCAAAGTCGCCCATTTCTTAACAGTCAAGACCACTTACCAGAGTTCGAAGCTAGAAGAGTTTTACATCGCTAGAATATTTAATTTGCATGGAGTCCCCAAGAACATTGTATCGGATCGAGGAACCCAGTTTACCTCGAGATTCTGGAAGAAAGTCCAAGAAGGTTTAGGAACCCGACTGGATTTCAGCACAGTGTATAACCCTCAGACCGATGGACAAACAGAGTGAGTAAATCAAATACTCGAAGATATATTGAGAGCATGTGTGCTAGAGTATGGATCTAAATGGGAAGACTGTCTGCCTTTCGCAGAATTTTCATACAACAACAATTATCAAGCTAGCCTGCAAATGTCCCCATTTGAATTCATGTATGGAAGGAAGTGTCACACCCCTTTGAATTGGTCGGAAGTAGGGGAGAGTCAGATTTTCGGACCCGACATCCTACAAGAAGCAGAAGAGAAAGTTCACAAGATTCGTGAGCACCTCAAGATAGCCCAGTCAAGACAGAAGAGTAACGCCAAAAAGAGACGTCGAGACCTTGCTTTTTCAATATCGGAGATTTTGTGTATCTCAAAGTATCGCCTTTGAAGGGAATGCAGCGTTTCCAGCTCAAATTTCTACTTTGCTTGCTAAATATTCCTTCAATGGTAAGGTTCCAAAGAAGCTTGGTGATCCATGTATACCAACTATTCCTTGCTCTATCAAGAAAATTTTGTTAGAACTGCTTTATGTGATTTGGGAGCTGGAGTTAGTGTTATGCCTTTTTCTCTTTACAAGAGACTCCATCTAGAAAAGTTGATACCAACTGATAAATCCATGCAAATGGTTGATAAGTCTACTACTATTCCTGTTGGTATATGTGAGGATGTTCCTATTCATGTGGCTCATAATTTCTTGGTTTTAATCGATTCGTTGTGCTTGAGATGCCTGAAGATGATAATATGTCCATTATTCTTGGGAGACCTTTTCTTAATACTGCATGTGCTGTCATCAATTGTAATCAAGGAAAAGTAACTTTTAATATTAATGACAAAGAGCATACTGTCTATTTCCCCAATAAGATTGATAAGAGCTATTGCCTGAATTCTATTGAAAATATTGAGAGCATCAAAGTTGGGAAATATATTGTCCCATTCCATAAGGAAGTTTTGAAACTATTATGATTGGGACTATTGCAAGTTTGAGGTAACATAATAATTTTGTGAAATGCAAAGTTTTATTTCATTTTAAATTGTTTTGGTAACAAGACTTGGTCAAACTTGTTAATAAAGGGATTTTAATGAACAGAACAATGCTTTCACAATGGTTATTCTTGCTCACTTTTATTTTTTCTCTTTCCTAGTCTTTGCTTTTCCTCTTGTTAGCTTTAGTTTTGCTAGTTGTTTGCTTGTTAGAGTGTCTCAAAGCTTCGGTAGTTTGGTTTTTGTTTGCTTTTGCTTCTTCTAAAAAAATATTTTTCTGCGAGAAAATCAATTTTCATACCGTGAAATTTGGCCAAAAATAAAGTTTTCTGAAAAACCCCAGAAAATTTATATTAAATTTTTCCTCCAAAAAAGGGGCAGAGGGACAACTGGAGTGGCCCAGGGGGACCCACCAGGACAGCTCACCCCCTGGTGGCGCGGCCAGCCCTAGGGCGCGCCTGGCCTGGGTGGGGCGCACCTTTGGCCCTCCAAAGTGCCCCCTTCCAGCCACTTCATTCTCTCTCCCGAAAAACACCGGAAAACTTTTTCAAGCTCGAGTTCCAGCTGTTCTTGCTCCCGATTTTCGATCTCCTTGCTCAGACCTTTTTGCTGCTGATTTTTTGAGGGATTGCTCCTTGGTATGTGCCTCCTCCGCTTGTCCAATTAGATTTTTGATTGTTAGATTGTATCTTGATTATTTTGCTGCTATAGGTGTCAGGTTGTGTGATCTTGCATGCTTGTTCTATGCTTAGAGATTTCATTTTGATGCATGTGTAGCCCTCTAGCAAGTTCCTATAGTAGTTCCTCATCATTTATCAACTTGGAAATTACTTGGTTTCATGTTTGTCTAAAAATTTCAAAAAAAGGGTCATGGACAACCACATATTTGGAGAAGTGTTTGAGAGTGATGCACCAAGGAGGACAAGGCCTTCAATATCATCCTCCCGAGCTAGGCCATCATAAAATGAGGATCTCCTTACACCGTGTTTTGGCAACGAGGGAGATGAGGGGGATGCACACCCTTCTACCTTTCCTTGTCCTACCTTTTTGCAGGATGCAGGGATTCTCAATGATTTCCTAACCTTGGTTCGGAGGGTTGGACTAACTAGTTATATGCAGGATGAGAGTGAGCAATATTCTATGCTTACTAAAACTTTTGTGGAGAGTTTTTCTTTTACCAACAACCCTTTCAGGTCAGAGGTGTCATTCAAAATCTATAATAGGCCCTTCACCATGACAATGAAGAAATTTTGCGAAATCTTGGGTATTGGCATGGTTGGGACGGTGAAGAATATTCCAGCTCAACCCGCTGATTTGTTGGAGCTCTACCGTGGGATAACCAATGATGATGACCGTAGAGCCCAGTGCGGAAAGATAAGAAATATTCAACTCCCAGCTATCAGATATTTTGCTTATTATCTTGCCACTAGTATTCTTGGTAGGGAGAACACTAGCAATATTTCCAACTATCATTTGGCTTTCCTAGCTGCTGCACTCAACAATGAAACCATGTACAATCTTGGTTCTCTCATTGCTCGTCGCTTAGCTGCTAAGGGACCCATTTATGGGGTTATTATTGCTGCACGTGTTTCTGCTTCCTTAGACCTTTCTGTTGATCCAAATGATACAATTTTGGCTCCTCAGAGGCTTGATTTAGCTGCCATGAAAGCGCATCACTGTGCCACTTCTGGATCTACCCTTGAGAGTTTGGTTTATAGGGTGATGTTTACTGACGGGGAAGAGAGAGAGATTCCTCTGCCCCAAACCACTTTGTTCAGTATTTGCCAGGGACCTTGGTCACGCTCCAAGGAGGATATGGACGAGAAGCTACGCATTCGTGGTTTCCACGGACACTACCAGGGGGAAGCGCCCTCTTATGACCACTCTGTGCACTACACAGGGGAGTCCTCGTGCTCATACCAGGACGAAGGGGCTTCCTCATCGTATTACGGAGGTGCACCCTCTTGGTCATCATGCGGTTGAGCCACACTTAGGCCAAAATCCTAAGCTTGGGGGAGGTACACCGACATCACACTCATCTATATATCATGTTTCGTTGGTTCTTTTTATATCCATGTTTCGCTTTCTTTTTTATTTTTGTTTCTGCGTTCCCAAAACACAAAAATACCAAAAATATGTTCGTTGTTTCTCTTGGTTTGTTTCTTTGCTTTTTATCTTTGGTTTTCCTAAAAGAAAAATCCAAAAAGATTTTTCTTTGTTTGTTTTTGCTTTGTGTGCTTGCTTTAAAAAAATCGAAAACATCGAAAATATTTGTTGTTCTTCTTTGGTTTTGGGAAGTTCTTTGCAGGGTTCAGCAGTCATCACTAGAGTTTGGTTTCATGTTATTATTCAAGCCACACAAGTGAAGGGAAATAATGAAGATTAATGACAACTCGAGGTGTGGTAAGAGGCTGGTAACAAATTCTAATTGTTTTCATTTTTGTACATATACTCATCATTGTGGGCATGCTTAGTCTGTTCATGTAAGGTGTATGTTATTTATGGATGCTTATTAGTTCTTGCTTTGTTATGATTAGCTCCAGCTTGCTAATAGTTCATAGCATTTCCTATGAATGTTTGCTTGCATTGTTCTATTCATAACTTGGTATGATATTGTGGTATCCTCCTCTGAATGTTTCATGTTAATCGACTTGGCACATGCTCACGCATGCATATGACTGAACAATAGTCAGTAAGCCTCGATGATTTATTTTTCCTTAGAGTTCTTGTATCACTTTCATGCCATAGTTAGTCCTGTTTTGTTGCAAGCATGATTATGACAGTTATTGCTCTCTCGTTTGTCGCTCCCTCTCTATTGGTAGCCTTCACTTGCACTGAGTATGAGCTCTACTTATGCATCCAACTCCCCAAAACCAATATTGCCAAAGTGTCCACCATATCTACCTATTAGCGTCATTTGCTATTCAGTGCATATTTATTATGCCTCATTTTCTTCCAAATAAAATGTTTGACTATAATGGGAAAAATAGTTAGTAAAACTCTCACGAACTTGATGGCACACTTTATTCCTTGCACTTAATAAACCTAAACCATTGTGACTGTCCATGAAAGTTATATGCTTGCAAATTATAGGTTGGGAGTTAGCAGAACCGTGTTGTCACGGGGAACACTTTCAACATTGCACATGTACTTTGTACCCAGTTGATATCATGCTCTTTTGTTTACGGATGTCGTCGGTGTGAAATAAAGAGAAGCTTGTAAGTTCATGGAGTTATATATATGTGTGTTAGAGAAACGCCTAGGACGCTAGCCTAAGCCATGCCTAATCATGGTGGAAACTTGCAGCATAACCATAATAAGCAATCTGTGAAGCATCCTCAATAAAAACCTATGTAAATAGCAAATAAAAAGATTACTGAGATTCTCATTGTCTGCTTGCCTTGTCATTTTGATTATGGGATAGCTCCTATATCATGTGCAAGGGGTACCCCATTGGCGGTTCTCTATGATACGCATGTATTTACTATGACAAGAACTTGTCGGTAACTAAAGTTGAGTAGCATGAGGAGCGGCCCTCGTATTCAAGGGACATGAGATTTTAATTTTATGGTCTGTCAAGCAAATAACTCATATTGGACCTTACTTTCACCTTAACCATCTAAAGATGCCTATGATAGGGCAATGAGAGCTCAAAACTAATGAGTACCTTACTTTCAGCATTTGGAAGCCTTTCAAACTTTTCAAAACCTTTTCACTTCCTTGTTGAGTCACCACTTATTCTATGAGCACCTTCTTGAGAGCATAATTACCATTCTTAGTGTAATGTGCTTGTCTCAAAACTTGGTTAATTATTGATGCCTGTATCTCTGATATCTTTACTTCTAGTCTTCACTTGAACTTCAGAGGTGCCTTGGGATTTATTTTGTGCTCTACAAACAAAGGCAAGCGAGATACCACTCTATCATACCTTCTTATGAGCATTTCAATGTTTCTTATGTTTATGTTTCATGCTACTTATTATTATTGAGTTGGAATCTCTTCATAGCTTGCAATGACTATTGAGTAGACTTAGTTGCATACTCCTTATTATGAATTGTCTAAGTATCTACTCCTGTGCTAAGAATATTTACATCATATGAAGCAAATGTGTTCGTGAAAGTTCTTTTATCGCACTCAGTTTTCAACTGAATTTCTTGAGTACAAGCAATAATCTAAGCTTGGGGGGGAGTTGATACGTCCAAAATGTATCTACTTTCCCGAACACTTTTGCTATTGTTTGTCCTCTAAACTTGTGTGATTTGGATATAACTAACACGGACTGACGCTATTTTTAGAAGAATTACCTTGGTGTCTAGTTTTTGTGCAGAAAATCAACTATCAAGAAAAATCAGAAAAAATATGCCAAAAATCCTATTTCACCAGAAGACTCACGGAGCCTGAACACGAGACGGAGTGGGCCTCTAAGTGGCCCACACCCCCTGCCATGCGGGCCAGGCCTGGCCACACCTGGAGGGGGTTTGGCCGCCTCAGGCACCCCCTCGGCCTCCCTCTTCACCTATAAGTTGCCTTCTGGCCTAAAAACTCAGGGGGGTTCGACGTTTTTCCAGAAAGAGTTCCGCTGCGCCGCCACCGTAAACCGCGATTCGTAACCGAAACCTGCTTTGGCACTCGCCGGACGGGAATTTGGAGAGGATCATCGCCATCATCATCACCAACGCCTGCATCAACCATCCATGTTTCCTCATCCATGAGTGAGTAATTCCCCGCTTAAGGATATGGGGTGGTAGGGATTGGATGAGTTCTATCATGTAATCGAATAAGATTGTTAGGGCATGGGGCCTAGTATCTCTATTAGGGCCCGAGTGCCATGATCTCAGATCTGAATTTATTATTGATTCATAATGATAGTATTGTTTGTGATCTTATCTGCAAGCTATGTACACATATCACTATCCGGATCCAAAGGCCCCGAAGTGACAGAAATTGGGACAACCGGAGGGGATGGCTGTGATGTGAGGATCACATGTGTTCGTGGAGTATTAATTCTTTTCTCCGGTGCTCTATTAAAAGGAGCACCTTAATTTCCAGTAGTTACCTTGAGGCCCCGCTGCAATGGGCTGGCAGGACAAAAGATGCTGTGCAAGTTCTCATTGTGAGCATGTATGACTATATATGGAGCACATGCCTATGATTGTTTAGTACTTGGATGCTTTATCTTATTTATCTGCAATTTCCCTAGATCTTGAAGTTACATGAATAGTATCGTCCATGCAACGCTCGTCCATCCATCCCGATGCCTACAACACTCATATCCTACTGTTTGCTACATCACATTATTGCTCTTGTTTTATCTTGTTGTTGCTTTGTTATTGCTACTACAAAACTGTTACCGATAAACTACCGTTAAGGCTTATATGTATTCTTTGTCTCCCTTGTGTCGAATCAATAAATTGGGTAATACTATCGTCAAGACTGCTATGATCCCCTATACTTATGGGTCATCAAGCTTGTCAAGGCAGTGTAGATGGTCTACGCCTCCTCATTCTCGCCCCACGAATCTCCCTTTGCACAACCCGTCCAAGTGCTATAGCCGCAACACCTCCGAGATATCCACACGTCTGGGTGGAAGGCCACACGTTGGACTTCTAGGTCCGTGTGTGCAACACAAAGTGAGAGGAGTGGCGGTTGGGTGGAATTATCAACCATGGTCAGCTCGCCTCACCCTCTCTTATATAGGCGTCCCTGGTGGGCTTCTACATTAGCAGCCCATTAGTAGCCCAAGCCTCATTAGGCTTCCAGCCCCTTAAGTGTGTGACCCTATAGGTTCATACATGTATAGAAATGACACGAGTAAACTTACTCCATCAATAGTTGGTAGCGGACTCTAGCAAGACGTGCCAACTCCTAAAAGCATACAAAGATCATTTGAACGAACCATCACAAGATTAAGTACATGTCTTTCCCTTTGCCTCATGATATTTGGTCTAACACCAAGCTGACCTCCCTTTCTCGATACTGTGATTCGGAATCCCTTTACTAGGTTAACTCTTAATCTTATGTAGCACGGCTATTCATTTTTGGATCCGATCACTCGAGGGGCCCAGAGATATCTCTCTCAAGTAGAGAGGGGCAAATACCAACCCTCAAGATAGTAGCGCAAAAGCTTCGACAATGAGAGAAATCAGGATGCTTTTCTTTGGGCGAAGCCACTAAACCACAATTATTTATAGGGGATCCAGGATTTTTTTTTGGATGCTATGGGCAGTAAATGGGGGCGAACGAGAAGCAAGAAAGGCAACATGCCGTGTTCGGATCACTAAAAGGGGCAATCTTCCACTCAGAAAAGGTCAGTGAAATAGAGCTATTGAAGGTTCGAATTCTCGTCCCCTAGCTTCAGTCTTCATCTTCTTTGCTGGGCTATTATGGTCCTCAGTAGTGAACTGAGTAATTAATTCCGGGACCATCGTAGTGAAGCCCTTTTTCTATGTCTGCGTAGCCCTCCAAAGATATGATCTTGCTGTAGTAATAGTTGTAGCCATTTAAGATCTCTTCTCTGTTTGATTGAGGAGTGGTGTAGTTGCTACTGAAATCCATGAATTTGCAATGGAATTTGAAACAAAGGCATAAGTAATACTAGTTTCCCTGTCCGTCTAAGACAGGTATGATGAAGGGCAGCTATTTCTGCAAGCATACAGACCCCAGGAGTATCTTCCGCCCGGGTGGCACAAGCAAAGAGATATTGTGCTCTCTTTTCCGAGAGATTCTTTCCAAACTTGTCAAGTAGATGACTGGCTGGATAGCGAGTACATTGAACAATTCCTTGCAGCATGCTTCAAGACAAACTTGAAAGCTACCTTTATAACAACCCAGTTACGAAGCAGTGGTTGATAGCCCCAAAGTAGGTCAATCCACATCTCAAGTTCATGTGACAATCTTAGGTCTAAGGACAAAACGTACATGATGTGTAGAGAGAGATTCAAGTATAATTTACAGGATCAAGTTGGGTCAGTCCAACCCCATGTTAATAACATGTGTCGACATCATTGGTTTGACATATCCAAGTCTATGACTTGCGAAACATAGTCATCAACCAATCGATGTGCTAGTCTAATATTCACATGTGTACTCACATGAACTCCGACTAGGGACAACTATTAGATAACCATGCAAGTATGGAGTTTCACAAACAATTCACATAATTTCCAATCAATGCAAGTTGTCTAATATATGTATATACAATGAACATTACAATAACTCATGGATACACAAGAAATATAATCATCTCTATGATTGCCTCTAGGGCATATTTCCTTCAGCTGCATCCGCTGTTCTTAGGTTCTTTGCCGGGTACTATACCTCGGCAAACCCATAGACATCAGGTTATCTGAATCTATTGGCTTTGGGACATATTCCTTATATATTTCACTGATAAGGTTCTTTCCCCTAATCGTTACACCATTCATAAGGGTTGGGCTGGTGTTAATGTTATTTGCCCTAGCATACTCACGCAAGGTGATGTTCAGTGACTTCTATGTAGCTGTTACTTTCTTGTCTCCCTCAAGAACTTCCAGTCGAGTCTCCTCCAAATCGTCTTGTGCCTGAGCCGGATCTACAATGGGGGCTACAAAATTAGGCAACCTCTCTATATCTTCCTACAGTATGTTTTCCCGCCTTTCCAGTGGAGGGAACCTCGAACGAGGTGCCTTGGGGGTGGTTTCCCCTTCCTCTGCCGGATTTACCGGTGCCAAGACTGCATAGTCATCATCACCTCGACGGAGCTGGCAGGGCGAATGATATGCTGACCGCGAGACGCGCAGAGGGGAAGCTCTCCCTCCACGACGACTCACTGCGGGTATGCGCAGGAGACGTCGACCACTACATAGATCTTGAGCGTGTCGAAGCTGACAAAGAGACCATTGCGGCGGAGAGGACGATTGTCGAAGTTGTTCAAGTTTTTGCTTATGTAGTCCAGCGAGTTGAATTGTTGAACAAGCTCAAATACGATGTGCTCCCTATATGCGATGAAGTTTCCTATCCGGATCTTGACTCCAGCTAGCGCCACTGCTGTCCCCATGTTGGGCGCCAACTATCGTGGTAGTGTCATGGCCGATGCAATGGGTTGGATAAAGATGGGGCCGCTGTGTACTAGTGGTATCAGAGGAGGGATAGTGCGGTGATTCCGCACACGAAGAACACTCACTAGATCTTTTATTATTATCTCTAGGTTCATACAAGATGCACCTTGAGCTGTGTCAAAGAGAGAAGTAGGGTACTTCTACTCTCTTCTCAATCTAGGGTTTTCCCCTTATAAAAATAGACCAACCCTCTCCTTGGAAGCCCTGGCTCACCTTATAAAGTGGTGGCCAGGTTACAATTAGGGAATACGTGGCCCAAATATTCCTTGGAGATGCTCGCCACGAAATAGTAGTTCAGCGCCTTCCTTTCTCCTTCTTGAGCATTCCAACCCCTGACTCAGCCTAGTCTAGATGACTTGTCCATGGGGGGACCTGTAAACATAAAACAAACTAGACATCGTCCAGACGTACCATGTATGTCGGTCGAGTCTCACGGGTGTTGTCCGCCTTGGGTAATCCGGCCGTAACTCGGTCGGCCCTTATATACCTCGGCCAGTCCATGCTTTGACCTGGCTTATACCTCGGTGGACTTCGTCCTTAACCATAGCTTGACCCTACCTGGGGTCATCACCCCAACAATAATGATCAATAACACCTAGATTACTAGTGGTGTATCGTGACCTATCCCCGAGAATGCTTTATCCATTGTAGTTCCAAAACCCTTTTACACACGCGAGTCCTCCTCTCTCTCTCTCAATATCTAGCAATAGCTTCACAAACAAAACACTCACAACACTTTCACACACTCTTCACTTGTCTCTTAGAACTCCTTTAGCACACTTTAGTAGTATTTAATTAAAGGCAATTTTGGTCTTTACCTGTAGCTCTCTATGGGATCGATACTCTTATTTCGAAACTAGTTACAAATGATTGGGATCGATACTCTTATTTCGAAACTAGATACAAATGATTGGTGTACTTGCAAGCCATCAAAGACCTGCCCGGGCCACAGGTTGTAACATCCCAAAAATATAAAACAATGATCATCAAACTCTAATCACTAAAATTAGGGTTAACAAAAACTTCGATTAATTTAAATCATATGAATCCATGTGTATATGTGATGATTTGATATATGCATGAATGAACTTCTGTGATTAACCTAAATAGCAAGAAATGGTTTAAAGATGAAAATAACATCATCTAAAACAATTCCATGCGAAACAAATCAAGAGAAAATAAAAACAAATCATATAAAGCAAATGGTCATTTTTGCCAATCTTGCTCACTAGGTCACTTTGAGTGTTTCTAGTCCAAGATTTCAAATGTAAACTTTTCCAATTCTTTTCACCCCTTGCTAGACCAAGTAAAAGTGAATCAAATCCCACCTTTCAAACTTGCATAAACATTTGGCAACCTCATTCAAATGACAATTCAAAATTGAATCTTTAACATATGTGAAGATCACGCATTTTCAAAACCCAACCAAACCAGTCCCCTTGACTAATCCAACTAACCAGAGACTCCCTAGCATGTGCCTAGTAAACCCACCAAGTTTGAATCCAAAATTCAAATTTGCATTTCTTTCGGCCATTTCATCAAACACTTTGTGATTAGCAAACAAACAAACACTAAACACTATAGTGTGCAGTAATTTTGTCCTAACTTGTTCCCTATATAGCTCACACTACACCCTCAGTGGATCATCTAACTTGTTTAACCCCTTTAGCTCACTGTAAACCAGTGTAAGATCCCTCCTTTGTAAAGGAAAAATGATCCCTATGATTGCAATGCTAGTCCCTGGATCAATAGCTAGCATCCACAGTTAAGATGTAATATCAAGAAACAAAGGTCATAATACAACTTTATAACCAGGAATAACATAATTTTATTACATCTTACATAGCTCATTTGGCTATTACATTACATTGCAGCAGAATATCTATAAGCATGGGGTCCTTCATCTTCAGAGTGCCACAGGAAGACATGTTGGTTGTAGACTTTGTAATCCTAATCAACACACTTCACTAAATCAATCAAACCTGCAACATCACAAGTTACAGCCACAAGGGTCAATACATTTGAATTGTATTGGCAAGTGATACTATGGTAGTATGGTGGAGTCTATCATCTATATGCATTTGGCTAAGTGGAGTTGAGGTTTGCATTGCTCAAAATAGATTTTTCCTTAACATTTGAAAACACTAAGTTTTTGCTTGACAAAATCATTTCTCCCAATCAAAGATTGAAGATCCTTTAACCCTTGTTCAACCACAAGTTTTTAACTTAGAAATTTGGATGATGAGATTCTTGATAGCTTCCATGTCTTGATGCTCAAATTGTCCTTTACTGTGGACATGGCTAAGTACTTAGATTTTACACTGCAGAGGTGGTGCACTTTCCCCACAAGACTTGGTTTCCCAAGACAAGATCTTTCGAAGCCTTCCTTAGACCAAAATGGACGCTACCAACCTATCAAACTCTACCACCAACTGTCCTTATGGCTAAGTTCTTGCAACCTATATGATCCGTGCAGAGCCCATAATGCCAAGTGGCTGCACTTGAAGCTTCTCAAAATTTGACATCTCAAATCTCTTTGTTCTGGTGGCCATCCACAAGTGAGATACACAAGGAAAACCATAGACATGGGCCTTGTGAACCACTCAACCAAAACTACCAAGCAATTACCATTCCACCTGTGTGATTCATTAACTTAGTTGTTTTATTAAACAAAAACACAAGTCCTCAGACTTAGAAATTTTCCATAGTGTGAATATATATTACAACCTTGTTTTCTATTATCTAAGCTAAGCTTGATAGTAGTAGGAATCTTTAACTTAGGAAAATTTCTACTAAGGTTTCATCTAATGGGTTTTCCTATAGCAAGGTTTATACTTAGCAAAAGTTCCATGCAAGTTTACTTAGAACAATCACTAATGCATAGTGAAAGTAATGGGACAAAAGTATGAAGCATGTAACACCCTCAGAATCGGCCCTATGCAAGTTTTAGCGAAACCCGCCAAACCCGCATAGAAACGATTCAAAGGTGCCCACCAGGCACTTTCGTGCGGGTGGAAAACGAAGTAATAACATTACACAACAGTCCTCGATGGGACCCATGTAATATATATATATACAACACGACTCCATGAGTCAAGAATACGTAAATACAGCATGTAGATCCAAATCACCTTGAAAACGATAGAGCGCCCAGCTACGGACAAGATGCAAATGGGGCTAAGAGCCCGGAGAATAACCAATGGCGCCCATAACCCTGCCCAGCCAAGCCGGAAGGGTAACCTCGCTAACGACGCCGATCTCAAAACCTGCTTAAACAAAAGGGGTGCCGCAAAGGGCAAAGGAAAAGAGAGAGCGGTCAAGATCGAGGCCACTACACGGCGGCTAGAATTCGGCGGTCCTCGCCACATAGGTATGGTGGATCAAGCAAAGATGCACTAAACAACCTATAGAGACTCGATACAACTAGCGGCTATCAGAGAGGGGTAAGAAAGACCTATTCGGGACCAACCTGATGCTACCACCAAACATACCCATCCTGGTATTTCCCCCTCGAGACCAACCGAGGAAGTCAACCGAGGTACTCACACAGTTGGCAGTTTTATTTATTCAGCTTATCGCTGCAGAATTACTAGTCAAATATAGATAGCATGAGTCATCCCGATATAATAAGCAAGGCAGTTTTAGTTAACCATTCCGTTGTAGTTGCAACACTTACTAGTCAGATACAATTAGCATGAGATATCCCAAAACCCAGCAGTTGTTGGTACTTTTATTTAGCCATTCCATTGTAGTTGCGATACTTACTAGTCAGATACAATGGTCGCAAGCGACCACCCAAACAAGAAATTGTTGGCAGTTTTATTTAGCCATTCCGTTATATTGAAGCTGATTACTAGTCATTATAAAGTCAAATTTATAGCACTACTTTAGTTATAGTTGTCTATGATCGAGATACTGTGCTCCAAGTCGTCCATAACCCGGACACGGCTTTCAGAAAGTTTTACCCTGCAGGGGTGCACAAATAGCAACACACACTCGATCGACCTCAGAAAAACCAAATCAAAACCCAACGAGGCCTTCACGACAAAGCAATCACAGGATTCAGAAATATTTTGGGGCCACCCCATTGAGTACACCAAGAACGGTTAGCTGACTCCCAGACGGACTCAAGGTTTGCGCCAAAGGGTCAGAAATGATCGGGAACCCAAACTGGGCTTGTCGACACGCGAAAACACTCCGCTTACCTAACAAGACAGTGTGCTCCTCGCACAATCGTAAATAAAGCAGTAAAGCATGGCATAGGTACAGGATAGTAAATAAAACCTCAAACTAGTTTGTGGCCCCAAGAAATAAGAATGAATCAAGCTCTGGCTCAGGGGGGTCCCATAATCCTCCCGGATGTGGATAGCGCGAATATTTAAGGAACAGGTATCAAGTACTCGGGGTCCTACGAGACACAAGTGGACGGTTAACAACCAAATAACATCTATTGCCCACTTGTGCCTCTGCATTTACTTACTTCAATTTTAGTTGTTTAAACAGTAATTAAAGTCTTGATCATCTCCAACAATATACACACGGCAAATACTCCAACAACTGTGGTACTGAACAACACGCAACAGCACTTGAGCAAGCGACTACGATGTGCAAGTCCAACTATCTACCAAAAAACAGGTAATAGGATGTGTCCAAGGCAATGTAAGGCTGCAAGGGTTATCACGGGTACGAAACTAGAGCATCGCAACACTGATAGCAATAGATCAACAGGAAGAAAATAATACTATAAAAGTAAGATCGGTAGAAAGGGGGAGATGCTCGCCTGAAAACATTGCCGAAAGTTCAACCGAAGATCGGGTCGACACTCGCATCAACTCAACGTCCTTATCCGCGAAGAACCAAAACACTAGAATAAACACCGGATGCACTATTTAATACTACGGCAAAAGATCGAGCATGATGCATGTATGATGTATGACATGGCAAAGCTGCGATGCGATTAGGCCATATTAAGCGGAACCGGGGCCCCGACAATTAATTATTAGGTTCATGTTGTTTAGCTAACCCCACAATTTAAGTGTTGTCTTAACATGGCAAAAGATCGCACCGGTCCTCTACACAAATTTAAATGAGGCAAATATAAGACTAGATTTGCCCGCATATGGCCCCATATTTAATTATGAGACGAATCGGCGTAAGGCCCCCAAACCACATGAATATGCAAGCATGATTAATTAAATGCAACAGTTTATATAGTTGTCAATTTATAAAATAAGGGCTCGGAAAAGGGATCACACATTAGGGTTCGGAAGATCTTGGTTTGGGGTATCGATGGGGTTCAGGCTTGGTCTCGTGATTCGTGGTTCGACGGATCGGTCTTCAAGGTCGGATACAATAAAGAGCTTGGCGTTCGGAAGAAGGACTTGGTGGCGTGGGGCGCCGACGGTTGCCCTGTTCGGTGTCGATCTTGTCATCGATGGTGAACTTGTCGGGTCCGCGGGTCGGGTAGGACTTGACGTCCGGGGGTGAAGTGCTTGACGTCCTTCGGTTCCATGTCGACGGCCTTGGTGTCCTCGATGGAGAACTCGGTGCATTCATGTCGTGGTTCTTGTCGGGGTTCTCGGCTTCGGGCGCCGGGGTCGGTGTTCGGGATCGGATCCGGGAAGAAGACCTTGGGGTATCACGGTTCCGTTGTCGGTGTTGATCTTGGCAAAGACGATCATCGGGTTATGCATCGGATCGGTCTTGTCGACGAGATGATTTTGTCGCCCCTAAAATTGGCATCGGTTCCTCTTCACGACACTTCTACCTCCACAACACAGGGCATCACCAAAACTATAGTGTCACTCCTTGTCACTTCCCTGAGAAGATTCTTCACCAGATAGCAGGGGTAGTACATCGTCAAAATTGGAAACGCATCGAAGCTAAACAGGGAACCGGGAGCGGGCAAAACCATAAACACAAGTCCTGCTGAGGCAGCGACGGCATGCATGGCAAAGATGCGAGGGCCGACGCAGGGAGGAACTCCAGGCGGGGCGGCGCCGGGGTCGAGGAAGACCGACGACGGCCAGAGCTTGGAGGTAGGGCGCGAGAGATGGGCCGGAGGAGAGCTCGCGGCCGCGCAGGGCGTGGCCTCGGGCGTCGAGCGGGCCGGTGAAGCGGCAACCGAGGCGGACGGCCGGAGAGGGGGCCACAGAACGGCGTTGCAGACGGAGGTCGAGGCCCGACGGAGAGGGTCAGACCCGGGGAGGGCCTCGCAGCATGGGGGGGCCAGAGGTACGGTGAGGCGGCGACGGCGCTCGGGAGAGGGGGCGCCACGGTGGCCGGAGGTCGCTGCGGCGGGGAGGTCGGGTCGGGGGCCTCCCGTGGCGGCGGGAACGAGCAGAGGGGAGCGGAGCGAGCGGGGAGGAAGAGAGGGTGCCGTGCGGGCGAGGCGAGAGGGCCAGGGGAGAGACGCGGCCCAGAGAGGGAAGGTGGAGGTCGGCGGAGGCGAGGGCGGCTCCGGCGGGCGAGGCGAGCGGCGGAAGGAGAAGACCGGCGTGGGCGGGCGGTGGTTGGCGGCGGGGATGCGGGCGCCCAGGGAGGGGAGGATCGAGGCGAGAGAAGCTCGCAGTGGCGCGCGCTTGCAGCGGGCGCACGACGGCGGGGATCCCGGCGAATGGGGCGGCGGCGGCCGGAGCGAGGAAGGAGGGCGTGGGGGCTCTGGCATGAGCTTGTCAAGGGTGGAAGGAGGTCCTCGGGAGAGAGAGGTGCGCGAGAGGAGCGGGTGGGGAGAGGTCATGGGCGTGGGGCCGGGCGTGGGGGACGCGTGGCGGTGGTTGTCGGTGGGGTGGGGCCTGGGAAGGTGTGGGGAGGGGCCCGTGGTGGCAGGGTGAGGTGGGCAAAGAAAGGGTGGGTTGTTGCGTGGTGCGTGTGTGTGAGTGGCATGTGTGGGAGAGGGAGTGGGGAGGTGGCAGGATGAGGTGGGGAGGAGGGAGAGGTGGGGTGGCGAGAGAGGATTGGGTGGGGTGATGTGGAGGGGGCTGGGTAGGATAGAGCTAGGTAGGAAAAGAGTTCGGGGGGGCTGGTTTTTGTACTGGGGTGGCCGTCTGGGTCGGATCGGCCCGGTCTGGCTGCCCCCTAAAAATAATTAAATATTTTATTTACTTAAACAGGTTTTGCAAAACCGCTGGTAGACAAAACAAATATTCGGAGACCCGGTTTTGGATTTGAAATAAAGACAGGGCGTTTAGAAAACAAAACCAGGCTTTTCAAAATAGTTTTATGCAAACAGATGCAAGATGACATGACGACGCTCAAATGCGATGTGGCATGATGACATGAGCATGTGGTCATGATGATGCAATGCACAAAAACACAGCGATTTTCTAGTAGTGGTTTTGCGGGATGCCACAAAGCATCACTTGCCTTTTTGGTAGAGGTATAAGTTCACTCCTTGTCCTTGTAACAATCACACTCTTCAATTCACTACAATTCAATCAAGCAAGGCACAAGTTCAATCTACCATTCAAGCAAAACAATCACATAAAAATCATAAAGTCAAAGTAATGCATGCAAGCATGCCAAGCTTTGTTTTATTTGAAAAGTGGTTCCTAATGGGTCATAAACATTTGCAAACACCTATTGGTCATTTTATAAAGTGGCAAAGTCACTTGCAAAAGATTTCACTTCATAAACCATTTTCAAAACAAAGTATCATTTTATGTGGTGTAGAAATATTTTTACTAAGGCATTAATCTATAGGGTTCACAAAATTCATTTTCAAATCATAAAACTTGGTGTTTGGGGTCAGATAGTTTAAAACAAAACATTTCCCAAAGGTTTTCTTCAAAAACCATTTTTAATAAATAAACTATATTTTTATTTGACTAGAAATGGTTTTAAATCAAAGAATCATTCTTTTATTTCACCAAATACATTTTTGAATCCACAAAGTGTTTCCTATGGTCAGTAGGTTCAAATCAATCCAATTGCCAAAGATTTTATCCCCAAAATCATTTTTGAACAATTTTTACAATCTAAACAAGCATACAAAAGTTTCTTCAAAAACAACCATTCTACCAGAAGCTTTTTACTAAACAAAAGGCATGGTTGGGTAGGGCTTGTTCCACTGATTCCATTGATATAAAGTTTGCAAAATTTGGACGTGTGGAACTAAAGTTATGGAATTTACAAAATGGACATCTAATAGAAAGTTTTCTGTCTTTTAAATCAACTGCAGGCCACGTGGTGCATTCCTATTGGTCAAAAACGTTTCGTGCGGATCGACAGACATAGATCGCAGGATTAAAAGTGATATGTGCGGCTCTGATCATCGCATACCCCTTCGACCTAATCTAATCACAGCCACTGGATGACGATCCAACGACGCATAGCCGCTTGACCAGTAACTGGCGGCGATGCGCGGCGGCGACTGGCGGCGACACTGAGGCGGTGGGCTAGCGGCGGTTCTAGGAAGCAGGGAGGGAAGGGGAGGTGCTCACCGAGTTCATGAGGTCACGGTGAAGCTCGAGGCGGTGTTGGTCTGGCGAGGGGGCGCCCTGGTTCTAGCAGGATTGCTCGCCGGAGTGGGGAACGGCGTCGGGCGGCTCTGGTCCTGGTCGGAGGCGACGCTGTGGTTCACCCCGAAGCAAAAAGAGGACACGGTTAGATGCGCCGGATCAAGGCGAAGCTGCGAGCATGAAGGAGAGGGTGCAGGGTGGTCTGGTTTACCAGAGAGAGGTCGTCGGAGAAGAACCAGACGGTGGCGGTGGCGGTTGTTGTCGTTTCCGATGCTCAGGGGCGCTCGCGAGCGAGCTGCGGCTGCAGAAAGGTCCGCCGGGAGATGGTGATCACAGCTGCATGCTCGAGGAGGCAAGAGGTGGCGTGGAGCTGCTAGAATCCTCGCCGAGCGCCGGACAAGGCGGGTGTCTGGCGAAATTAGGCAGCCTGGGGGCGCACTTGGGGGAGGAGACAGAGGGGAAATGAAGAGGAGAGGGAGACGCTTTATTGTGCGTGGTCGTAGGGCGGGGTTATTGCGCCATTAATCAAGAATTAAGCTCGCGAATTCAACACAGAAACGGGAGAGAGGGGGAGGAGGAACTGGTCATGGTTGAAGACAGGTGAGTCAAGGTGGGGTCTACCGGCAATGAGGGAGTGAGAGGAAAGAGGGCCACCGGCTTGCTCATGGGTGTGGTTTCAAGTGGCGCTGGGGAAGAGCTGGGTTGGACTGGCTTTGGCTGGCCAGGCTAATGGGTTTGTTTATATATTTTTTTCTTCTTGATTTCTTTTTCCTTTTCTAAATCTATTTTCTGTTTTGAATTTCAAACAACCAATTCAATCAACAAAACAAACACTCAATTCCATTCAAAACACTTCCAAACTTGTAATGAGTTTTGGTTCTGTTTAACAACATAAATCAAATCCCAAATAAAAAATATTAATTTTATTCTTTTAGGATCTATTTAATAATTAAATAAAATAGACCTTAATTATTAATTCAAATAGGTTTTGATTTATTTAATAAAATTTCAATTTGAAATCCAAATATTATCAAAACCAAATCAGTAGGTTTTATTTGAAAATAAGATATTTGGAAAACTTGTTTAAAATAAAATAACATTTTTATTTTAGGGTCCATTAATTATTAAATAAAATGGACCTTAGTCATTTAAATCAAATAGGATTTGTTTTATTAAAAACTTTATTTTGAAATCTAAAATAAAACAAAAACACTTCAGTAGGTTTTAATTGGGAATATAAAATACTTGGAAAACTTATTTAAAATAATTTAATAAGTTTTGATGTTTTAATTAAAATGGTAAAACCTTTTATTTAAATAAAACTGGATATTAAATCCTTATTATTTTATTTAAACAAACCTTTACTATTTTTATCAAAACAAAATGTTTTATTTCAAAAGCTTGGCCAAGGTTTATTTTGGCTCCATAAAATAATCCTTATTTATAAATCCACCTTTTCTTTTGAAAACCAAATCTTTTATTAAAAGATCCAAAAATAGTAATTTCAAATATTTTTAACTTTATTGTTTATTTATCATTATAAATCCCTTTAGGATTTTATTTGATCCAAATAGGTTTTGAAAGTTTCCAAATGGATTCAAAAAGTTTCTTCCCACCCTGAAAAACAACAAAGTTTTATTTTATTCATTTATTTTTCACATAACAAGATTTGGAAAATCTTGGGATGTGACAACTGCATTCATGCCATGAATGGCAAGGTGCCGAGCCTCACCTTGCCACCCCAATGTGGACAAAGAAGCTAGAAGAAGAACTAGCTGTGCCAACCTTGTATGGCATGCTGCCCATCCCTCACTGCCACCCACTATCCCAGCCTCGAGCACTTCCAGCCCTGGGCCACACAGCAAGCTCATGCCAAACCTCTCTGCGTGCGAGCCGAGAGCGTGCCAGTGCGCCACACTCGACCAGCGCCCAGAGACCGCTACCGCCGCTTGTAGACGTGATCACCATCACCCCAAAGACCGCCAGACATTCTCGTCACGACGCGAGGACCATGCACGCCGGTGCCATTAAAATCATTGTCGGACTCGCAGCGTCGACGTGTTCCGACCGATCAGAACCGCCCCACAGCTCGCCACCATGCCGTTGAGCTTCGCCAGGAAGCACAACACCGCCCCCTACCGTCGCCCATGCCAGTAGCCCTCTGTGTCGTCGACCACGACGAGCTCAGCCCACGCCCGTCGGTCCCCTTCCGCCACTATAAATAGAGGCCTCCACCGCTCGTTTTGTTCACACCAGATCACTCACCACCTCTCACTGACCACCCCCACTCACGCCCGGAGCAAGGTGAGCCGCTGCTAGAGGAGAAGGGAGCCATTGATTGGAGCCGCCCAAGGAGGAGCCGGTACCAGAGAATCGCCGCCGACTTCGTCGTTTGCCCCTATCGCCGACCATTGCCAGAGCCCCGGTGAGCCTCCCACGAACCCCACTGCCGCGCTAGGGTTCGTGCTCATCGCGTCCTGTTCAGGTGTGGACGATGAACTCGAGCCGTTCGATTAGAATTAGATCCCACTGTCCACATTGCCCCGTACCGCTTCGCCCCTCACCGTCTCACTGACGCGTGGGGATAGCCACTTAACCAGCCCGCACGTGTGCTGTGCGTAGTGGACCGGCCCAGTTAAACATCCCATGCAACCCATTGATTCAAATTTAGTTTTATTCATTTAATTTCAAACCCAGTTCTGTACCTATATTCAAAAATCAACCCAGCTCGATTTACTGAACCAAAATGCATGAAACCAATTTTGTCAGAAAGGTACTGGAATGCTTAATCCAAGCCCATTAGATTCAAACCATTTAGATTTGTAGATCACCCATGGTAAAAATGACAAGGAAGAAGCTTTTCTACATTCAAACATTTTTCAAAATTCTACCATAAGAGCTTTTGAGTTGATTCCAACTCAAAAATCACATTTAACTATACCTTTCAGAATATATAAAAATATATCAGTTTACTTATAGAAATAATGTGCAAGTAATAAAAGAATGCCACATAGGCATTTCTAGTCACTTTAATTAAATTAAATAACCTTATTAAATTGTGACACCACTTTAAATCACATTCCCATGTACTGAAATATGTGGTGATGACATGTGTCAACATGATCCCATGCTTGAGTTGGAGAATATTAAATCTTTACTAGTTTTTCAATGAGTAGAAATTACTTTTCTAAAATAAAATAAATGGAACAAGTGCTTTAATCTTGTAATGTTAGTGATGATGCTAGATCACCTAGTGTGAACCTTTGTGTGATGATAAATATAGTTAAGTATTGTTTGGTGATTGTGTACCTCGTATTTATTTATAGACGCTAGTACCGACCAAGGATACGAGGAGGAAGGAGGATACTACGAGGAAAAAGCCGAGGAGAACTTCAACCACTGCTCTGCACAAGGCAAGATTATACCAACATCCTAGCAAGCTAACACTTGCAAGATACCCTACTTATACAAGCCACTACTTACTTGTTACTATGCCACCTAGATGCCTTAAGCATATGTGATTATACCCACTTGATACCCAATCCTAGTTTTACTTGCAAGCTTAATACTTTATTTTATTTATCAAAGCTTTCTCTTAGAGTTTACTTAGTGACTTGTAGATTCTAGAAAGATACTAAAGGTAGCATAACGAGCATAAAATTTGGCCTCAGGTAGATAATCTTGATGTCATCCTAAGGCATGAGATTGAACTTAATAAATCCCCACTGGTTTATTACCCACCATTAGTATTTACCCCCACTTGTAGATGCTAGTGCTAAGCATAAAACATGATCAACGTTAGATGGGAATACTTGGTAAAAATGGTTATGAAAACCTTAGAATGATGAAATGTTTTGACATGTGTTCTGAAACACCAGATGATTTTGATGATGAAAATGCTGAGGCATGAGCCTTAGACCTTTATAAAAATCAAGGTTGTCTGGATGCGATACCATTCCAATTTTACCGTACAACCATAGTACTCGAAAAATTGGGTAGGGCTTGACTGGAAATTTATATACCTTAGTATGGGTTCCCTTGTAGCCAAGGTCTGAGCTGAGGCTACCTTGTGAAGATTATCCACCTGTGCAGTTCCCAAGATGACAGTTGGTCATGGTT
The DNA here is from genome assembly GCA_030063025.1 of Avena longiglumis. NCBI lineage: Eukaryota > Viridiplantae > Streptophyta > Magnoliopsida > Poales > Poaceae > Avena > Avena longiglumis. The sequence continues at coordinate 147,149,484 of CP125974.1, forward strand.
GGGAGGCCAAACTCAAAGGAGAGGTGCCTATACTAGGGCGTGTAATTGAAAGGTTAGGATTGATTACCAACATACTGAGTATGGTGAATTCAGGATTGTTCCTTACGGATGTATCGAATGTTGTGGCGAAAGTGTACAGTCTCTGCAGAGTATGTCAAACTATTCGAATAGCCGCGTCCGCGGTGATGGACAGTTGGAGTGGCCATACTGTTCTATCGTTAGATGTTTTCAAAATGACTTATGAAATGATTTATGACTTTGACGTGACCACAACAGAGTTGTGATATGAAATTCAAGTTCCCACTTAGGTGTTATAAAAATTTCAACTAGCTTTCTTTGCTTTTGAACTTAGTAGAAGTAAATCTGGCTTTTGCAAAACAACCCTAGAGCTTAGTATCCTACTACAAAAACTCCCTTAACTTGTTAGTATTAGTTTGTGAGTACTTAAAGAGTACTCATGGCTTTGTCCCTGGCTAGACTATGGAGAGGAGTACGAGGAAGAAGGACAACAGGAAGGTTATGGCAACTATGATCATCTCCCATCGTCAGCATTGCCTGTTACCACGAAGTTGGAGCTTCGCCTACGCTATCGTTACTATTATGTTATTCCGCTGCTTGAATTGTATTAAGAACTGGACATGAGATCCCTATTTGTGTAAGACCTTATGTATGGTTTGTAATGGATGATGTACTATGATATCCAATCTGTTATGTCTTACAAAAATGGTAATCCTGGGATTGTGATGTATGGCATAACAGGCATCTGTGATTAAAAATCTGGGTGTTGACAAGTTGGTATCAGAGCCATCCTGACCATAGGAGACCCTAGTTAGAATGAACGTTTGAATCAAAAACTTAGTTTCAAAACCAAAGGAAGTGAGTATTTACAAAAACCTATACTCATTCTTATCACTTGGATTATTTCATGAAAATTCATGTTCCTCAAAAATTCTTGCAAAGTACATAAAATTTGACACACTTGATCACTCTACTAACTTACTCATCCTATATTCTTATAGATGGACGTGAAGTACAACAAGTTTTATCAATTGGGGAATGGAGGAGACCTCATCCTTGAGCGTGACTTGGACCAGCTGTCGGAGATGCTGGAGCGTCCGCACCCCGAGTTCTTCGGAGCTCAGCTCAATGATCAGGAAGGAGAAGATCTGCAATGGCTAGTTGTTGCAAGTCCCGGAGGAAAGATTGAACCCCCCACTGAAGAGGGAATTCAGTTCAACTTAAGAGAGAAAAATTGGCTCGATGGACTTGCCAGGGCCATGCAGTAATCTCTTGCCCGTCTGTGTGGGCAGAGTATAAATCAAATCAAGGGTACCCGCTTTGAGTTCTACCCAAGGCGTGATGCTATGGGATAGCCACTGGAGGCCCCATATCACCATGAGCTGAAGACTCAGTTGGACCACCTCAGCTTCATGATGTATGGCCATCAGAAGGAGTTGGACAATGACCGTTCCTACACCAACCACAAGTACGCCATCGCCAAGAATAAGGATCAGACCCTTGCCATGCTAGTGAAGGATCGCAAGTCTCGTCGCCGTCAGCTCGACAAGAAGGAGCGCATCATTTCCCGTCTTCGCCACCAGATCATGAATTTAGAGGAGACCATCCACGAGAAATACATGCAGTTGGAGGAGAGGGAGAATGCAGGGGAAGATCTTCGTGGAGACCCCTACTCCTATCTCAGCGATGATGATGACTTTCTAGAGGATCAAGCCATGGATTTCTTCACCGATGAGGATGATTTCGCCTTCATCGATGATGATGATGATGATGAGGATGATGAGGACACTTACTCCGAGGAGTAGTAGCACTTGAGAACTAGCGTTAGTGAGTTGTAGTTGGTCCCACTGTATCGTAGATTCACAGAATGGTTCTTAAAACCATATGTTTTCCTTTGTTGTGGTGTGTGTTTGTATCGGGTGCTATGAATGAATGAAAATAAAGTTGCTAGAAAAATCTGAGTCAAACTTCAAACACTCTTCAAAACCCCTGAACCTTAGAAATCTCCCTCTTTTCTCATGATCTATCTCAATCTTCAGATGCCTCGCGGAGGAAGCGGTTCATCCCCGGACCCGATGTTGCAGATCTTGCAAATGTTGGTTTCTGACCACGAAGCTGAAAGAGCCAAACGTAAGGCCAACTTAGCCACCCTTCAACACATCGCCTAGATGGCCAACAACAATCAAGGCCATGGAAATCAAGACAACCATGGATCTAAGCTCAAGAATTTCCATAACACCAATCCACCTGTTTTCACTAAGTCATAAGAGACCCTAGATGTAGATGATTGGTTGCAAACCATGGATAATAACCTAGAAGTTGCAGGAGTGGGAGCTAACGAGAAAGTGCTGTTTTCTACCCACTATCTGGACGGAGATGCAAGAGCATGGTGGAACAGCGTTCGCGCAATGACGGGAGGTCAGCTGATGACTTGGGAAGAGTTCAAAGTCAAGTTCAGCAGAACCCATGTGCCACCGGGTTTGATCAAGAGGATGAGAGATGAATTCAGGGAACTGAAGCAAGGAAGGATGCCAGTAGTGGAATGCCATGACAAATTCTTGTCATTGGCTAGGTATGCCGGATGAGATAGATCTGAAGCCAAGAAGAAGGAGAGATTCCTGAATGGTCTGCATGATGAGATGCAGACAGTGTTAGTCAATATCCCCTTTGCTGATATTGAAGCCTTAGTTGACTCTGCCATTCAGATGGAAGGAAAGATCAACCAAGCTAATGAGAACCGCAAGCGTCGCATGATGCATCAACCAGGAACCCACCATACACCAAAGTATCGCCCCAACCCATCTCCAGGATTTACCCCAAGAACCAACAGACCCCCGATGAATCGTCCCACCTATCACAACCATGGAAACCCAAGGCCCGGAGGAAACCACAACAACCCCGGCAACTCCAAAGAATTTCAACCGTGCACCACCCAAGTTCAACAACAACAATGTCGCAACCAACACCAACACTGCCCAAAGCACTGGAAGAAATGTTGTGCCTGCTGCAACAAAGGACAAGTCACAAGTGACTTGTTATGAATGTGGAACCAAGGGTGACTATTCCAATGAGTGTCCCCAACAAGATTGCCGCAGCCCCCAATGCAAATGCCCCAGCTCAGCAACAACGTCGTGTTCAGCCCGGAAGAAGGTTTGCCCTAGGGAACTCGCTCAACCGCAATGGTTGTCTCTTTCTCATGCATGCTGAAGAAGCCCAAGAAGCGCCAGATGTCGTGCTGGGTATGTTTTCTATTAACTCAGTACTTCCAAGAGTGTTGTTTGATTCTGGAGCATCGCACTCCTTTGTCACTAAAGAATTTGCATGCACTAGTAAGATTCAACCAAAAAATTGAAGCATGTTATGATTGTTCAAATACCTGGTTCAACCACCAAGGCTAGGCAAATTTGCAAAGTTGTCCCTAGGCGAATCCATGGCACAGATTTTTATGCTAATCTAATAGTACTCTGAACAAAAGGTTTGGAAGTAGTACTAGGAATGGATTGGATGTCCAAACACAAAGGATTAATTGACCGTGCCAAGAAAGCCATAACCATGACCAGTACAGCCAGAATATCAGTCGAGCATGTATCTGAAACCCTGCCCCGTCAATTCAATTGCAACAAGAGTATATCCCAACCTACCATTGACCAAGTCCGGATAGTCTATGAATACCCCGATGTATTTCCATATGTTTTTCCCGGTATGCCCCCAGATCGGGATATCCAGTTTATCATTGAACTAATTCCTGGAACCGGACCCATAGCCCAGAGACCATACATTATGAACCCGTCTGAACTAGCAGAACTCAAGAAGCAATTGGATGCCATGTTGGAAATTGGATTGATTCAACCAAGTGCGTCACCTTGGAGATCCCCTGTTTTGTTTGTGGACAAGAAAGATGGAGGTAACCGTTTGTGTACGGATTATCGGAAGTTGAATGACGTTACCATCAAGAACAAGTACCCGTTGCCAAAAATAGAAGATTTGTTTAACCAGTTGACTGGTGCCAAAGTGTTTTCTAAGATTGATCTTAGAACTGGCTATCATCAACTCAAGATTCGCACAGATGATATTCCAAAGACTGCCTTTACCACCCGATATGGATTATATGAGTATACGGTCATGTCTTTTGGATTAAGCAATGCCCCCTCTTATTTCATGAACCGCATGAATAAGATTTTTATGGACTTCCTGGATAAGTTTGTCGTTATTTTCATCGATGACATTCTGATTTATTCCAAATCATAAGAAGAATCTGAGCTACACCTAAGGACCATTCTTGGAACTATAACATCCCAAAAATATGAAACTTGGATCATCAAACTCTAATCATCAAAATTTAGGATTAACAAAAACTTTTCTATATAAAAATATGAAAGCATGCATATGTGTAGGCATGATAATTTGGATTCTTTTGAATTGCCATGATTGTGTGTTTCCTTGCTTGTAAAAGGATGCTTAGGTGAAATAAACATCATCTAAACAATTCCCAAACTTTTCCCAAAGACAAATAAATCAAAACAAACAAATTAAGTGAATGGTCACTTTGGCCAAATTAACTCCCATGTCTACTTTGGCTGTCTCTAACTTTCAGAACTTAACAGAAACTTCTTTGGATCTTTACACCCCTTGATAGTACTCATAACAAAGTATCAAGGCCCACCTTGTGATCATCCAGAAACATTCAAATGCATAGTTTAAATGACAGTTTAAAATTGAATCTATATCATATGGGAAGATCCCACTTTTTAAAAAACCACTCAAACAAGCTCAACTTTCAAAACCCAAGCATCTACAGACTCACCAAAGACATGCCTAGCACACCCACCAAAAATCTTTTCAAAATTCAAAACTTGAATTCATGTGGCCAATTCATCGAACACCTTGCAGATTCAAATCAACAAAATCACAAACACTATTTTGAGCAGTGTTTTGGTCTAACTTGTTCCTCTCCGACACCACTAGGCTTTAGTATATCATCTAGCTCATTTGTAAACATCTAGAACCACCGTGAGCTTGCCTTGCCATCAATGGTGAGCGTGCCGAGCCTCACCATGCCACCCCATTGTCGCCGCCAGCTAGCAAAGAACCCCTAGCCTTTCCAACCTTGTCTAGGAGGTAGCCAGCACCTCACCGCCACTTGTCCCTCCCAAGATAGTGCAAGCCGCGACCACCAGAACGCCAAGGCCCCAAAGCCACCGCGACATGCCGAGCCCACCCCAGCGCTGCACTCGCACGCACACTCCGCCTCGACCGCAGCCCGTGCCACCGCCGCCATGATCCTGTGAACACGCCAGACATGCCCATTTCACCGCCTGTGCCCGTAGCCACCGCCGCCGTTGAAGACGCCACCTCTACCTCGTAGAGCATCGAGTGTTACCGACCGTTTGCCACCGCCCCTACAAGCGCATTTACACCTTAGAGCATCGCTAGGAGACCACCGATCGATCGCCACCCTCGGCCATGCCTCTAGCATCCCGTAGCCATGTCGCCTGCCCATCTGTTGAAGGCCCATCTGTCGCCATGCCTCTAGTGCGGCATAGCAGCCGCCCATTAGCGCTCCAACAATTTTACTGCTTGAATTTGGATTTTTCCATTTTCATTCAAACACGCCTGCACCTAGTTTCAAAAATCAACCCAGCTCGATTCAAAGGAACCAAATTGAATGAAACCAATTTTGTTAGAAAGGTCTAGAAATGCTGAATCCAAGCCCGTTGGATTCAAATCATTTGAATCTATAGATCAACCTTAGTAAAAATAACAAGGCGTAACCTTTTACGCATTCAAACATTTTTCAAATTTAAACCATAATAGCTTTTAGTTGATTCCAACTCTCAAAATTACATTTCATCATACCTTTCAGAATATATAAAATATATGGGTTTACATACAGAAATAATGTCCAAGTAATAAAAGGATGCCACTTAGGCATTTCTAGTCACTTTATTTAATTAAAATAAAAGGTTAAACCTTATTAAATTGTGACACCACTTTAAATCACATTCTCATGTACTGAAATGTGTGGTGATGACATGTGTCAACATGATCCCATGTTTGGTTTGGAGAATATTAAATCTTAAGTAGTTTTTCAATGAGAAGAAATTACTGTTCTAAAAATAAAAGAAATTAAACCAAGGTTTAATCTTGTAATGTTGGTGATGATGCTATATCATCTATATGACCCTTTTGTGTGATGATTGAAAGTAGTTAAGTATTGTTTGGTGATTGTGTACCTCGTATTTATTTATAGAGGCTAGTATCGACCAAGGATACGAGGAAGAAGGAGGATACTACGAAGAAGAAGCCGAGGAGAACTTCAACCATTGCTCTGCACAAGGCAAGCTAACACTTGCAAGATACTCTACTTTGGCAAGCCAATACTTGCAAGCTATTAACTTTGCAAGCCTAATACTACTAGTTGATTGGGCAAGCTAACACTTGCAATTATGAGAGTTAAATAACCTATGCAATGCACTAAGCATGCTTGGTTAGATACATTTGATGATACCCAATCCTAGTTTTACTTGCAAGCTTTATACGTTATTACTTTATCAAAGCTCTTACTTAGAGTTTACTGGAATAAATTGTAGATATTAGAAAGATAATTGAAGGTTGCATAAAGAGCATAAAACTTGGCCTAAGCTAGATAATCTTTATGTCATCCTAAGGCATGAGATTGAACTTAGTAAAACTCCACTAGTTAACCACCCCTCATTAGTACTTACCCCCACTTGTAGATGCTAGTGCTAAGCATAAAACTTTATCAACTTTAGATGGGAATACTTGGTGAAAATGGTTATGAAAACCTTGGAATGATGGATCATTCTATTGAGATGTTTTGACATGTGTTTCCGAACACCAGATGATTTTGGTGATGAAAATGTTGAGGCATGAGCCTTATCCCTTTATAAAACTGATGGTTGTGTGGATGCGATACCATTCCAATTTTACCGTACAACCAAAATACCCGAGAATTGGGTAGGGCTTGACTAGAAACTTATATACCTTAGTATTGGTTCCCTCACGGCCAAGGTCTGAGCTGAGGCTACCTTGTGAAGATTGTCCACCTGTGCAGTACCCAAGATGACAGTTGGTCATGGTTGGGAGGCCAAACTCACAGGAGAGGTGCTTATACTAGGGCGTGTAATTGAAAGGTTAGGATTGATTATCCGCATTCTGAGTATGGTGAATTCAGGATTTGTTCCTGACGGATGTATCGAATGTTGTGGTGAAAGTGTACAATCTCTGCAGAGTGTCAAACTATTCGAATAGTCATTCATGTTATGGACAGTTGGAGTGGCCATACTATTCCCCCGTCAGATGTTTTCAAAATGACTTGTGAAATGGATTGTGATTTTGACTTGACCACAACAGAGTTGTGATATGAAATACAAGTTCCCACTTAGGTGTTATAAAACTTCAACTCGCTTTCTTCATTTCTGAACTTAGTAGATGTAAATCTGGCTTTTTGCAAAACAACCCTAGAGCTTAGTGTCCTACTACAAAAACCCCCTTCACTTGTTAGTATTAGTTTGCGAGTACTTAAAGAGTACTCATGGCTTTGTCCCTGGCTATTCCCGTGGCCAGAATATGAAGAGGAATCCTAGGAGGATGGACCCCATGAAGGTTACGACAACTAGGATCATCTCCCATCACAAGATTGCCTGTGACCCCGAAGATGGAGCTTCGCCTACGCTACCGTTATTATTAGGTATTTCCGCAGCTTGAGTTGTATTAAGAATTGGATCATGAGATCCTTATTTGTGTAAGCTCTTATGTATGGTTTTTAATGGATGATGTACCATGGTATCCAATTCTGTTATGTCTCGCATAAATGGTAATCCTGGGATTAAAAATCCGGGTGTTGACGGGAACCCTTAAAAATCCGGGTGTTTAGCAAATGTGAATTCTGGTTACAGGAGGTAGGATTCCTCGGACATATTGTATCAGCCGGAGGAATTGCCGTTGACCCTGCGAAGGTGAAGGATGTCGAAGATTGGCAAGCCCCAACCACTCAAAACCAAGTTCGTTCATTTCTCGGATTAGCGGGATACTACTGCAAGTTTGTAGAAGGATTCTCGAGTATTGCCAGACCCATGACCCAATTGCTGAAGAAGGACAAGAAGTTTGAATGGACGGACAAATGTGAAGCAAGTTTTCAAGAACTCAAGAGGAGATTTATTTCAGCCCCAATCTTGATCATGCCAGATATCACGAAGCCCTTTGATGTGTATTGTCACGCATCCAAGATCGGTCTCGGATGTGTGCTAATGCAAGAATGCAAAGTTATATCTTATCTATCCCGACAACTAAAATAGCATGAATGAACTATCCAACCCATGACCTTGAACTAGCAGCCGTAATTCTAGCCCTGAAGACATGGAGGCATTACCTGATGGGAAATCATTGTGAGATTTATTCGGATCACAAATGCCTGAAGTATATATTCACTCAGAAGGAGTTGAATATGAGGCAGAGAAGATGGATTGAGCTAATCAAGGACTATGATCTGGACATTCACTATCACCCCGGTAAAGCCAATGTGGTAGCAGATGCCCTTAGCAGATTTCCGTGCTGCTTGAACTCCATGATTTTGAAGGAGCAACCAAGTTTGCACAAATAGATGGAAGATTTCCGAATGGAATTAGTGAGTGAAGGATTTTTGGGTAGCATAGAACTTCAACCCACTTTGATCAGTCAGATCAAAGAGGCGCAGAAAGGAAATGCTAGTATCAACGAAATCAAACGTCGTATCGGTATAGGCAAAGTACCCGGATTCACCGAAGACGAAGAAGGAGGTCTGTGGTACAAACGACGCCTTTGTGTACCAGCAGATTCGGAGTTGAAAGAAGTAATTTTGAAAGAGGCCCATGATACTCTTTATTCTATCCACCCCGAAGGAACAAAGATGTATCAGGATTTGAAGGAACAATTTTGGTGGCATAAGATGAAGAGAGAAATCGGAAGTTATATCGCCAAGTGTGATATATGTCAGATAGTTAAGGAGGGACATCAAAGACCCGCAGGACTGTTGCAACCATTACAGATTCTAGAATGGAAATGGGATTCAGTTGGAATGGACTTTATCACCGGATTGCCTACTTCTAGTAGGGGAAATGACTCTATCTGGGTCATAGTTGACAGATTGTCCAAATTCGCCCATTTCTTAACAGTCAAGACCACTTACCAGAGTTCGAAGCTAGCAGAGTTATACATCGCTAGAATCGTAAATTTGCATGGAGTCCCCAAGAACATTGTATCGGATCGAAGAAAGTCCAAGAAGGTTTAGGAACCCGACTGGATTTCAGCACAGTGTATAACCCTCAGACCGATGGACAAACAGAGTGAGTAAATCAAATACTCGAAGATATATTGAGAGCATGTGTGCTAGAGTATGGATCTAAATGGGAAGACTGTCTGCCTTTCGCAGAATTTTCATACAACAACAATTATCAAGCTAGCCTGCAAATGTCCCCATTTGAATTCATGTATGGAAGGAAGTGTCACACCCCTTTGAATTGGTCGGAAGTAGGGAGAGTCAGATTTTCGGACCCGACATCCTACAAGAAGCAGAAGAGAAAGTTCACAAGATTCGTGAGCACCTCAATATCGCCCAGTCAAGACAGAAGAGTAACGCCAAAAAGAGACGTCGAGACCTTGCTTTTTCAATATCGGAGATTTTGTGTATCTCAAAGTATCGCCTTTGAAGGGAATGCAGCGTTTCCAGCTCAAAGGAAAGTTAGCCCCAGATATATCGGACCCTTCAAGATTCTAAATCGTCGAGGAGAAGTATCATATCAATTGGAACTGCCCGAGGAAATGTCAACAGTGCATAATGTGTTCCATATATCGTTACTTCGCAAATGCCTTGAAGTTCCGGAGAAGACTGAAGTTTTCAAGAACATTGATCACCGGACCATAGAGACCAACGATGACCTAACGTATCCCGAAGTACCCATCCGTATCTTGTAAGAAGCTTTCAGAACCACCAGAACCCGAAGCATCAAGTTTCTCAAGATTCAGTGGAGCAACCACACTGAAGAAGAAGCTACCTGGGAGCGCGAAGATCACATCAGGACGGAGTTTCCCGATCTTTTTCAATCCTAGGTAATCTTTTTATTCTTCCTTTTTCAAATCTTGGGACGAGATTTTGTTTAAGGTGGGAAACTTTGTAACATCCCAAAAATATAAAACAATGATCATCAAACTCTAATCACTAAAATTAGGGTTAACAAAAACTTTGATTAATTTAAATCATATGAATGCATGTGTGTATGTGATGATTTGATAGATGCATGAATGAACTTGTGTGATTAACCTAAATAGCAAGAAATGGTTTAAAGATGAAAATAATATCATCTAAAATAATTCCATACAGAAACAAATCAAGAGAAAATCAAAAACAAATTAGATAAAGCAAATGGTCATTTTTGCCAATCTTGCTCACTAGGTCACTTTGAGTGTTTCTAGTCCAAGATTTCAAACAGAAACTTTTCCAATTCTTTTCACCCCTTGCTAGACCAAGTAAAAGTGGATCAAATCCCACCTTTCAAACTTGCAGAAACATTTGGCAAGCTCATTCAAATGACAATTCAAAATTGAATCTTTAACATATGTGAAGATCACACATTTTCAAAACCCAACCAAACCAGTGCCCCTTGACTAATCCAACTAACCAGAGACTCCCTAGCATGTTCCTAGCAAACTCACCAAGTTTGAACCCAAAATTCAAATTTGCATGTCTTTCGGCCATTTCATCAAACACTTTGTGACCAGCAAACAAACAAACACAAAACACTATAGTGTGCAGTAATTTTGGCCTAACTTGTTCCCTATCTAGATCACACTGCATCCTCAGTGGATCATCTAACTTGTTTAACCCCTCTAGATCACTGTAAACCAGACCATGTCATCAACGGCAAGCAGGTCGAACCTTACCTTGCCACCCCAATGTGGACAACAAGCTAGAAGAAGAACTAGCTGCGCCAATCTTGTCTGGCATGATGCCCATGCCTCACCGCCACCCACTGCCCCAGCCTCGAGCATTGACAGCCCCTGGACCACACGGCAAGCTCGTGCCAAACCTCTCTACGTGCGAGCCGAGAGCGTTCCAGTGCGCCACACTCGACCAGCGTCCACAGACCGCGTACCGGCCTCGCCGCATGCACACGTGATCACCAGCACCCCAGCACCCCGCCAGACATGCTCGTTCGCCACCGTGTGGACCACGCACGCCGTGCGCCATTATAATCGCCGTCGGACCCGCCCAGAGCGTCGAAGTGTTCCGACCGATCAGCACCGCCCCACGCCTCGCCACCACACCGTTGATCTTCGCTAGGGAGCACAGCAACGCCCCTACCATCGCCCATGCCATTAGCCCTTTGTGCCGTCGACCACGACGAGCTCATCCCGCGCCCGTCAGTCCCCTTCAGCAGTTATAAATAGAGACCTCCACCGCTCGTTTTCTTCACAGCAGTTCACTCCCCACCTCTCACTGACCACCCCCACTCACCCCCGGAGCAAGGTGAGCAGCGCATCGCCGAAATTTGGCCGGAGTTCGCCGCTGCTGGAGGAGAAGGGAGCCATTGATTGGAGCCGCCCCAGGAGGAGCTGCCGGTACCAGGAGAACCTACGTCGTTGACTTCGTCGTTTGCCCCCATCGTCGACCATCGTCGGAGCCCCAGTGAGCCTCCCACGACCCCCACTGCCGCGCTAGGGTTCGTGCTCGTCGCGTCATGTTCAGGCGTGGACGATAAACTCGAGACGTTCGATTAGAATTAGATCCCACGGCCCATATTGCCCCGTACCGCTTCGCCCCTCACCGTCTCACTGACGCGTGGGGACAGCCACTTAACCAGCCCACGCGTGCGCTGTGCGTAGTGGGACGGCCCAATTAAACATCCCGCGCAACCCACTGATTCAAATTTAGTTTTATTCATTTAATTTCAAACCCAGTTCTGTACCTAGATTCAAAAATCAACCCAGCTCTATTTACTGAACCAAAATGAATGAAACCAACTTTGTCAGAAAGGTACTGGAATGCTTAATCCAAGACCGTTGGGTTCAAACCATTTAGATTTGCAGATCAACCATGGTAAAAATGATAAGGCAGAACATTTCTACATTCAAACATTTTTCAAAATTCGACCATAAGAGCTTTTGAGTTGATTCCAACTCTCAAAAATCAAATTTAACTATACCTTTCAGAATATACAAAAATATATCAGTTTACGTACAAAAATAATGTGCAAGTAATAAAATAATGCCACATAGGCATTTCTAGTCACTTTAATTAAATAAAATAAAAAGGTTAAACCTTATTAAATTGTGACACCACTTGAAATCACATTCTCATGTACTGAAATATGTGGTGATGACATGTGTCAACATGATCCCATATTTGAGTTGGAGAATATTAAATCTTAAGTAGTTTTTCAATGAGTAGAAATTACTTTTCTATAATAAAATAAATGGAACAAGTTCTTTAATCTTGTAATGTTAGTGATGATGCTAGATCACCTAGTGTGAACCTTTGTGTGATGATTAGAAATAGTTAAGTATTGTTTGGTGATTGTGTACCTCGCATTTATTTATAGACGCTAGTACCGACCAAGGATACGAGGAGGAATGAGGATACTAGGAGGTAGAAGCCGAGGAGAACTTCAACCACTTCTCTGCATAAGGCAAGCTTATACCAACATCCTAGCAAGCTAACACTTGAAAGATACCCTACTTATACAAGCCACTACTTACTTGTTACTATGCCACCTATATGACTTAAGCATATGTGATTATACCCCCTTGATACCCAATCCTAGTTTTACTTGCAAGCTTAATACTTTATTTTCTTTATCAAAGCTTTCTCTTAGAGTTTACTTACTGACTTGTAGATTCTAGAAAGATACTAAAGGTAGCATAAAGAGCATAAAATTTGGCCTAAGTTAGATAATCTCGATGTCATCCTAAGGCATGAGATTGAACTTAGTAAATCCCCACTGGTTTATTACCCACCATTAGTATTTACCCCCACCTGTAGATTCTAGTGCTAAGCATAAAACTTGATCAATGTTAGATGGGAATACTTGGTGAAAATGGTTATGAAAATCTTAGAATGATGAGTCATTCTACTGAAATGTTTTGACATGTGTTCTCAAACACCAGATGATTTTGATGATGAAAATGTTGAGGCATGAGCCTTAGCCCTTTTTATAAAACTGATGGTTGTCTGGATGCGATATCATTCCAATTTTACCATACAACCACAATACCCGAAAAATTGGGTAGGGCTTGAATGAAAATTTATATACCTTAGTATGGGTTCCCTTGCGGTCAAGGTCTGAGCTGAGGCTACCTTGTGAAGATTGTCCACCTGTGCAGTTCCCATGACAGTTGGTCATGGTTGGGAGGCCAAACTCATAGGATAGGTGCCTATACTAGGGCGTGTAATTGAAAGGTTAGGATTGATTATCCGCATACTGAGTATGGTGAATTCAGGATTGTTTCTGACGGATGTATCGAATGTTGTGTTGAAAGTGTACAATCTCTGCAGCGTGTCAAACTCTTCGAATAGCCGCGTCCGCGGTTATGGACAGTTGGAGTGGCCATACTATTCTATCGTCAGATGTTTTCAAAATGACTTATGAAATGATTTATAACTTTGACGTGACCACAATAGAGTTGTGATATGAAATTCAAGTTCCCACTTAGGTGTTATAAAACTTTCAACTATCTTTCTTTGCTTTTGAACTTAGTAGAAGTAAATCTGGCTTTTGCAAAACAACCCTAGAGCTTATTATCCTACTACAAAAACTCCCTTAACTTGTTAGCATTAGTTTGCGAGTACTTAAAGAGTACTCATGGCTTTGTCCCTGGCTATTCCCGTGGCCAGACTATGAAGAGTAGTACGAGGAAGAAGGACAACAGGAAGGTAAGACAACTAGGATGATCTCCCATCGTCAGCATTGGCTGTGACCATGAAGATGGAGCTTCGTCTACGCTATCATTACTATTACGTTATTCCGCTGCTTGAATTGTATTAAGAACTGGATCATGGGATCCTTATTTGTGTAAGATCTTATGTATGGTTTGTAATGGATGATGTACTGTGATTTCCAATCTGTTATGTCTCGCAAAAATGGTAATTCTGGGATTGCGATGTATGGCATAACAGGCTTCTGTGATTAAAAATCCGGGTGTTGACACATGCATACAGTGTGATTTTTTGGGCGTTAGCGATATTTCGCACCACAAACGGAAAAGCCTGTCCGTGTGCGACATGGGGCCGTAAAAGGCCCGATCTTTGCTAGTGTGTCCCTCATAAGTCCATAAAGTCGTGGCTTGGACAAATGCATCATTTATGGTAGGAGTGGAAGTCAATCACGTCAGAAACTTTTGGATTCCTGAAACTTCTTCTGGAACTTTAGTAAATCGGGGTTGTAGGTTGCATAGGGACTTCATTTTAGACGTTAGTTTTATGAAAATTTTCACCTTGAAATTCCCCACAACTTTTCTTTCTAGCATTTTTCTGTTTGACTTCATCTTGTTGTTTTGCCAAGGTGATCTTTGAAAACAGTCCTACATGGAAAATTTTAGGAAATTCTAGATCTCACCATCATGAGGAGTTTTCTTCCATATTCGTTTATTCCCTACACAATAAGCGTAAAACATGAAATTGTAAACTTTGCAACTATTATTATTTTAGTCCTAATAAATATAAATAGTTGCTAAATAATAAGGATTTGAACACAATAAACTACAAAGTTATGTATGCATTTTACATGTATTAATGATCTGTTGTTGGTTAGGGATAGGGACCACACCTAATCAATAATTATCATTGCTCTCCACCTAAGAATTCATCAGTGCCTCCACATGTAATACATTAATGATTGGGGTTGTGTGGACAAGAATACGAAAAAGAGGAGACTGATAAAGATAAGCTCCCTCAATTTTATATAGATTGGAATCATAACAAGAGGAGAATAGGAAAAGGTATTACATGGTGGGACCATATAATTCTCTTTGCTTCCCACAAACGTTTAGCTAGCATGAAAAAGCGTGTCACGAAAAAAGGAAGATGTGTACATCAACGAGCACTGCTAGAAGATACCGTTCCTATAATTACTGACTTTAAAATAATTATATCTATGTGATACAATTAGAAAGTATGTTATTGGTTAGGAAGTTGTTCCATATCTATTGACCCAACAATCATCTTTGGCATAGTAAATGGGCACTCAGTCATTGTAATAGTACAAGGACAAACTCTAGCATGACAAGTGTACCAATTTCACCTTCTAGAAGATAAAAGGAGCTACTAAAGAAAAAGAACTTCCGCAACAACAACCATCTCCCTCGCCATCGTCTCTTGTTACCTCTCTCTCACTCTCCTCTCCGCGACCACCAGCTTCTGCCTCCAAAACTTCCGTTCTCTTTCTCCTTCCATGGCTGAGCCTGAGGCTCGACAATGGAAGGACCTCCCCGCCGAGATTGGCTGCCACATACCATGCCTCGTCGACCGCTTCTACATGTCATGGGCGTGCCATGATTGGTGGTTTTCTATCCAAAATTCCCCACCTCCACGCCAGCTCCCGTGGCTCCTCCTTCCGGAGCCCACCACCATTTCTAAACATCTCCTCGCGGGGCGAGGCAACGTACAGAGGATATCCTTTTATTGTGTTCTCTGCAACGGAGAAATCTACAACCTCCGCATCAAGTACAACACTGGCGATGCACGCTTTTTTGGCTCCTACGATGGCGGTTGGATCTTGCTCGCCCATGGCCAAACCGACCGCCACACGCTCCTCAACCTCCACACTGGCAGGCGCTTATTCCTCCCAGACTACCTCTTGTGCACCGCACCTGGGGACTTACACCCTCACGCAGAGGTGTCCACAATCATCCTCGCCGCCACCTTCTCCTCCACACCAACACCGACCGCACAGTGCTTTGGCGCCGTGATTGTTGAAATACCGGACGGGTGCCATCGCCCACGACTTGCCTTCTGGTGCATGGAGGGTGCCGGTGATCGACGCCCAGTGGCCATGGGTCCCATGGAGAATTTCTGTGATCCATGGCTCCGATTCGAGGATGTCATACATCACCAAGGAGCCTTCCATTTCCTCACCAATTTGGGACATGTCTTCGTGTATGAAATATTCAAGTTCGAAGAAGACGATGTAGGTACACGGTTGGAGGTACGTGTGCGCCGAGACTACTTCCTGTGTACCTTGTGACACGACACCTCACGGACGCGGGTCTGGTTCAGCTCGCTTGGACCGAGCTTCTTTCGCTGGATGGAAGGATGTTGTTCGTTGCGCGGGGGTGCTCTAGGGCCTACAAGGCCGCTGATTTCCCCTCCTTTAGCTTGGGAGAAGGTATCTACTTTTTAGATGACGGGTGCTCCGATAATGTGGACATGCTATCCCTGGCCCCGTATGGGGTGACCCACCGGCAGTACACCTGCAGTGACAACGGGAGGTATGAGCCTCATCCGCAAGTCTTCCAGCGCTGGTCCCCGTACATGAAATATTCAGACTACTCGCCCCCGATTTTGTTTATCCCTTGAGGTCACATGCAGATTTCAGTTATTGTGCTCCCGTTAATTCATTTTAGTTCACTGGATTGTGGTGCTGATTATTCGAGTGATCTGTTGTTTCACCTTTGGAGCTTAATGACTTGCAGCTTTCAATTGTTGTATAATTTCGGTACTTGATTTCTAGCACATGGACTCTTATAAGGTTTCCAGATTTAGCTTACAATATCCTAACTAAATATTAGTCTCCTCTTTTGAGAAAGAACAAAATATTAGTAGTTGGTTACGTGAACCACATCGGATACTTAGTTTTTATCACCGTGTAAAATAGCAAGTGTTGACATGTTTCTATAGAGTAACAACTTTCCTATGTTAAAAATGCAGTGCCCCATGTTAATGGTTAGAATTTTCTTGATCTATGCGATCATCAGATGTGATTGTCAGATTGTGTAAGTTAACTCCTTCGCCCAAACTAAAAAAAGTGTAGGTTCTATAGCTCTCCAGCTTACTGTATAATACCTTGTCGCTCTCCTATAAATCAGGTATTGTTTTCGTAGAACCAAAACAAAATTTATTTAATAGAAAGAGTCCCTCTGCCGTTCGACTAAAAAGAAACGAAATTCGCATGTGTTATCACTACGGGAAAAAATGTCGCTGCCGTGTAGACACGTCTTTGCCGTGTGTAACTCAGAAAATACACGGCAAAGTACGTGAACACGGCAAATTTCTGAAAAAGAACACGGCAAAGAAATATACACGGCAAAGACCCATAAAGGAACACGGCAAAGAAAATACATTCGGCAAAGTTGACAACGGCACACGGCATAGGTGTTATCACGGCAACGAGGTGGGACCCGTGACCCCACAAGTCCATTTAACGGAGGAGCTAACGCCGAGACGGTGGTCTCTTTGCCGTGTGTCCTGCCGGTCCTTTGCCGTGTGTACGGTAGTACACGGCAAAGGCCCTTTGCCGTGTGTATTCCGTAGTACACACGTAAGGGCCTTTGCCGGTGTATTTCATGGTACACACGGCAAAGTCTTTTTTTTTTTTTGCCTTTTATCACATTACTCTTAGGAAAATCATAAAAAAATCATTCTAATTCAGAAAAATACAAATAATATATCAAAATTTGCAGAAAAATAAGATCTATCTATGTACACTGAAAAATTAGATATTTATATTGAATAAGAATCTTCATGCTCGCCGTTTTGACCATAGATTTAAACATGCATAAAAAATTCAAAAACGATCGAAACAATGCGAAACCTTCGCGTGGTGTCATATTATGTTACATGGTTGCAAGGAAAAATATCAAACTTGTTATATTGAATATGTCTCAAAAACCTTCATAAAATGACCTATCTCATTCGAGGTTTCTCGCTTGGGTCAAATGACCAATGTTATGGCTAGAATCAAGGCATAGTTTGTGATAATCTGTCCATATTGTGCATGCATGTGCCTCATGGAATGGTGAACAATGTTGCAAGAGGAAGTTTTATTTTCGCCGCAAAAAGCCATTTTCAATTTTACGAAAAAAAACGAGAGATTTTATGAAGCAACCACCAAATGGATAATTTAAAATGCTACCACCCCATTTTTCAAAAATACCAGACCACCTTAAATGTACAATGTCCCAACAGGGGATCTCAAACCTTCCGTCCACCTGTGAAAAGACAAATTCCTGCCGAATCGGCAGAAAGTGGGTTAGATATGAACTACAGGTACATGACCGGATGGACATGATTTTTTTAAAAAATCATTTTTAGATTCACAATATGCTATTTCATCAGAGATCCAGTGAAAGTTTAGAGAGGCTCAGCTCCGAGCTAAGAATCTTCATACCCGTCGTTCGACAAAGTTTGTCGATAGTTTTAAAGAGTCATAAAAAATTCAAAAACGATCGAAATAATGCGAAACCTTCGCGTGGTGTCATATTATGTGACATGGTTGTAAGGAAAAATATCAAACTTGTTATATTGAATATGTCTAAAAAAACCTTCACAAAATGACCTATCTCATTCGAGGTTTCCTGGCTTTCGGGTCAAATGACCAATGTTATGGCTAGAATCAAGGCATAGTTTATGATAATGTGCCCATATTGTGCATGCATGTGCCTCATGGAATGGTGAACAATGTTACAGGAGGAAGTTTTTCTTTTCGTCGCACCAAAAAGCCATTTTCCATTTTCTGAGCGAAAAAAACGAGAGATTTTATGAAGCAACCACCAAATGGATAATTTAAAATGCTACCACCCCATTTTTCAAAAATACTAGACCACCTTAAATGTACAATGTCCCAATAGGGGGATATCAAACCTTTCCGTCCACTCCAGGTGAAAAAGACAAATTCCTGCCAAATCGGCAGGAAGTGGGTTAGATATGAACTACATGTACATGACCGGATGGACATGATTTTTTTAAAAAATCATTTTTAGATTCACAATATGCTATTTCATCAAAGATCTAGTGAAAGTTTAGAGAGGCTCAGCTCCGAGCTAAGAATCTTCATACCCGCCGTTCGACAAAGTTTGTCGATAGTTTTAAAGAGTCATAAAAAATTCAAAAACGATCGAAACAATGCGGAATCTTCGCGTGGTGTCATATTATGTGATATGGTTGCAAGGAAAAATATCAAACTTGTTATATTTAATATGTTTAAAAAAAACCTTCACAAAATAACCTATGTCATTCGAGGTTTCCTGGCTTTCGGGTCAAATGAGCAATGTTATGGCTAGAATCTAGGCATAGTTTATGATAATCTGCCCATATTGTGCATGCATGTGCCTCATGGAATGGTGAACAATGTTGCAGGAGGAAGTTTTTCTTTTAGTCGCACCAAAAAGCCATTTTCTATTTTCTAAGCGAAAAAAACGAGAGATTTTATGAAGCAACCACCAAATGGCT
Organism: Avena longiglumis; assembly: GCA_030063025.1. Taxonomy (NCBI): domain Eukaryota; kingdom Viridiplantae; phylum Streptophyta; class Magnoliopsida; order Poales; family Poaceae; genus Avena; species Avena longiglumis. The sequence goes on from CP125974.1 coordinate 147,168,940, forward strand.
AATTTAAAATGCTACCACCCTATTTTTCAAAAATATTAGACCACCTTAAATGGACAATGTCCAAACGGGGGGATCTCAAACCTTTCCGTCCACTCCAGGTGAAAAAGACAAATTCCTGCCAAATCGGCAGGAAGTGGGTCAGATATGAACTACAGGTACATGATCTGATGGGCATGATTTTTTACAAAAATAATTTTTAGGTTCACAATATGCTATTTTATTAGAGATCCAGTGAAAGTTTAGAGAGGCTCAGCTCCGAGCTAATAATCTTCATACCCGTCGTTCGACAAAGTTTGTCGATAGTTTAAAAGAGTCATAAAAAATTCAAAAACGATCGAAACAATGCGAAACCTTCGCGCGGTGTCATATTATGTGACATGGTTGGAAGGAAAAATATGAAACTTGTTATATTGAATATGTCTCAAAAAAACCTTCACAAAATGACCTATCTCATTCGAGGTTTCCTGGCTTTCGGGTCAAATGACCAATGTTATGGCTAGAATCAAGGCATAGTTTATGATAATCTGCCCATATTGTGCATGCATGTGCCTCATGGAATGGTGAACAATGTTGCAGGAGGAAGTTTTTCTTTTAGTCGCACCAAAAAGCCATTTTCTATTTTCTGAGCGAAAAAAACGAGAGATTTTATGAAGCAACCACCAAATGGCTAATTTAAAATGCTACCACCCTATTTTTCAAAAATATTAGACCACCTTAAATGGACAATGTCCCAACGGGGGGATCTCAAACCTTTTTGTCTAGTCCAGGTGAAAAAGACAAATTCCTGCCGAAACTGTAGGAAGTGGGTCAGATATGAACTACAGGTACATGATCTGATGGGCATGATTTTTTACAAAAATAATTTTTAGGTTCACAATATGCTATTTTATCAGAGATCCAGTGAAAGTTTAGAGAGGCTCAGCTCCGAGCTAAGAATCTTCATACCCGTCGTTCGACAAAGTTTGTCGATAGTTTAAAAGAGTCATAAAAAATTCAAAAACGATCGAAACAATGCGAAACCTTCGCGCGGTGTCATATTATGTGACATGGTTGGAAGGAAAAATATGAAACTTGTTATATTGAATATGTCTCAAAAAAACCTTCACAAAATGACCTATCTCATTCGAGGTTTCCTGGCTTTCGGGTCAAATGACCAATGTTATGGCTAGAATCAAGGCATAGTTTATGATAATCTGCCCATATTGTGCATGCATGTGCCTCATGGAATGGTGAACAATGTTGCAGGAAGAAGTTTTTCTTTTAGTCGCACCAAAAAGCCATTTTCTATTTTCTGAGCGAAAAAAAGAGAGATTTTATGAAGCAACCACCAAATGGCTAATTTAAAATGCTACCATCCTATTTTTCAAAAACACTAGACCACCTTAAATGGACAGTGTCCCAACGGGGGGATCTCAAACCTTTGTCCACCTGTGTGAAAAGACAAATTCCTGCCGAAACTGTAGGAAGTGGGTCAGATATGAACTACAGGTACATGATCTGATGGGCATGATATTTTACAAAAATAATTTTTAGGTTCACAATATTCTATTTTATCAAAGATCCAGTGAAAGTTTAAAGAGGCTCAGCTCCGAGCTAAGAATCTTCATACCCGTCGTTCGAAAAAGTTTGTCGATAATTTAAAAGAGTCATAAAAAATTCAAAAACGATCAAAGCAATTTAAAACCTTCGCGTGATGTCATATTATGTGACATGGTTGGAAGTAAAAATATCAAACTTGTTATATTGAATATGTCTCAAAAAACCCTTCACAAAATGACCTATCTCATTCGAGGTTTCCTGACTTTCGAGTCAAATGACCAATATTATGGCTAGAATCAAGGCATAGTTTGTGATAATATACCCATATCGTGCATGCATGTGCATTATGGAATGGCGAATAATGTTGCTGAAGGAAGTTTTCCTTTTCCTCGCACCAAAAGCCATTTTCCATTTTCCGGGCACAAAAAACGGGGGGTTTTATGAAGCAACCACCAAATAGATAATTCAAAATGATACCACCCCATTTTCACAAGATTATATGGATGTCATATTTGGATTCCTCACATTTTTCTGATCGATTTAGACATTTTATTTGTCGAATTCCGATTTACGGATTTAAATATATGAATTATTCCATATTAAATAGAAAAAGGAAATAAAATAAAACCATTTTATTTTTTATTTGGATTCAAGATTATTATTACTTTTCATTATTGTTTACTTAAATAATTGTTTGGAATCTAAAATTGAGATGTGTGACATCATGGTCCAAGAGTTAATATCATTGATATGGAAGTATTAGCAACAAGGTATGATTTCTTTCTTGGTAGCTCATTCGGATGGAACGAAGAAGTTAAGCGTGCTAGGCCTAGAGTAGTGTTAGGATGGGTGACCACAGGGGAAGTTTGATTATGAGTGCAATTTGACATAATATTTAACATACAAAGGGGTCAAATATTCTATATGAGATTATCAAGTAAATAATATTCAAAAAAGTTTGAAACAAAATTATTATTTTATTTTTTTAAAAAAGGCAGTTTCTCTGCCGTGTACTTTTTCCACGAGACACACGGCAAAGACAGCTTCTTTGCCGTGTACTTTTCAAGAAGACACACGGCAAAGACAACTTCTTTGCCGTGTACTTTTCAAGAAGACACACGGCAAAGAATAGACACCGTCATCTCCGCGGGAACCGTTATCTTACTTTACTTTGCCGTGTCTACGCATGAGACACACGGCAAAGCCTTTGCCGTGTCTTATTTAGAAAACACACGGCAAAGGGCCTTTGCCGTGGCGAACGTTGCCGTGTGGCATTTGCCGTGCGTATACACACGGCAAAGCCTTTGCCGTGTTCCGAAAGGCTTTTGCCGTGTCTTTTGCCCACACGGCAAAGAGCCTGTGTGCCGTAGTGTATGCTCAATATAGCAGAGTTGTGGAAGACCACAAGAAATATGTTATGATGACGATTTTCCTTCCTCTTCTCTGCCTTCGGTGGTGTTTTGACGGATTTGTCCCGCCCAGCGCCAAAATCTACAGCCTGGACGTTTTGTCAAAGTCCCTGCTAATCACTCCAATAGATCACTTGCCTTTTAACCATCGTCAAGAAAAATCAATGGTAGTAGATGTGTTGCACCGTCTCCAGATGGATGTGAAATTGATCGACGGTGAGAATCTTGCCGTGAACAACTAACCAAACATATAAGTGACATGTATCCTTTGGACGCATCTTCCATATATTCCGGGCGGAGAGGCGGAGTGGAGCCGGTGAAACTGGTAGCTACATACCAAAGTTATGGCGTAGGCTCACGACGTCGTCCACCTTCAAAGCGATATCCGGCGTAGATGGACGCAAGTCAGATGCTCGGGAATTAGGACATCTGTGCAGCGGTGCAGATGTTGCGCGGTGCAGATGTTGCGGTGACGATGTCTTCTTGTTTTTGTGTCATCCCCGTGTATCAATTGGTTTTTCTGGGAAGGCAATGTTGTACATGCTTGAGGGGGGCATCGCCACTTATGGTCCAGAAAAGACAGCTGGCCCCGTAGTTCAGCATCAACAGCATGGACACCTAAAGCTCCATGTTTCGTGAGATAAGGGCATCTTCATCGGGCCGACCCATTCGGTTATCCCAAACAGTCCGTTTCTATCCGTTTGGTCGGGTCGCGGTCGATTTGGGGTCATGGTCCAGCCTATCCGGCCGACCGCGTCCAGCGGTCCGACCCATCTGTCCGTCTCCCTCCCGCTGTCACCGGTTGACACCCTCGTGATTGGACGTTAATGGCGACGCGACATCGACTATCAGCCCCGGCGGCATTTCCGCCATCGTTTTCCGCGCGCGCCTCGCTTTCTACGGGGAGCAAACTTCACGCGCATCCCAGGCTATTTTCCATCTCCCCCGCGGTCTATAAAAGACGGCCAATGACGCGACGGAGACAACAAGCCCAAAGCAAGAGCAAACTAGCAGCCGAAAAAGCGCCAGCCACCATCAGCCATGCCTCGTCGCAAGATCGCCAACTAGACAAAGATCCGGGAGATGTGCCGCACCCGCTACCTAGATGTGGAGGTCGACGAGGTCCACCTCGAGGCCATGTTGCTGGCCCAGCGCATGAGCGATGCGCAGGTGCTGGCCTTCGATAAGCAAGGCCATGTCGCCGAGTTGGCACTGTAGCGGGTTGTGGAGGCGGCAGCCACGGTGGCCGCCGAATGGGCCGTGAGCGACATACACTATATCTCCGCCAAGGAGGCGGTGGCCCTGGAGGCTGCATCAGCGGCTCTTCGTGAGATCCTCCACGAGGTGGCCATGACCACGCTGGAGGAGGTGGCCAAGGAGGCCGCCAAGGTCACCATCTACGAGCTTCACCATACCTCCAAAGCGCGCAGCGACGCAGAAGAGGAGGTGTGGCACGAGAACGTCGCCGACTCGACGGCGGAGGAGGAGCGTGTGCCTCTGGCCGCTGAGGCGGAGGTCGTGGGGTGTCTCGTCGACGGCGACGAGACGGAGGTGGAGGAGGATGACGAGGAGGAGGGGGAGGAGGTGGACCAGCTGGAGGCGCCGATCGCCGTCCCCGTGCAGATAGCGCAAGCGCTGGGATTCGGCCCCAATGGTGCTCCGGCTCCGGCTCCTTCTCCGGCGGAGTTGCTCGCGGCTAAGGTGAAGGAGCTTGCCGAACAGGAGGCGAGAGACCACTGGACCACCGAGATGGACAAAGCTCTAGCAAACCGGGCGGCAAAGGACCGCAGGAAGGCGGTGGATCACGACCGTGAGCACGACCGCGACCGTCACCGCGAACGCATCCAGCAGCGGTCCATCCGGTCCGCTAAGGCGGCGATCTACAAGGCCGACGACAGCGGCAACGGTGGCTGCGGCAATGGTGGCGAGTAGCCGCCACGTCTTCCTCCTCCAGCCGTAGCCGTAGCAACAGCACCAGTAGCACACCCCGCTATTTTGTTCAAATGGTCTTTTTTAACTGACTTGGCTTAATCTAATAAATAACTATCTTAAGCACTAATGTCTCACTTACATATGGGTACCGAGTGGCCAACGGGTAGGTCACCCGCGTTGTCCGCGTGCATCCGGCTGACGCAACCGTTGCGCAAATTAGATGCACGGATGAGTCCAGCTGGACGCATTTATCCAGATAGCTCGAGCTGCTGGGACGCTGCGCATGTCCCACACGTCTGTGCAGACGATTTCAGACACGCTCGAACGGGATGGGTCGACAAGGTGAAGATGCCCTAACTTGGTAAGCACCTCCACGGTTTTGCAAGATCAGTCCAGACGTTACATGACCAACTTAGATGAACCAAAAGCAATCTGGTTGTTATAAAAATGGGGTGTGATCCATGCATATATATCTAGAAGATTTTACTCCTACTTTTCTTGCTGTGCCTATGTATGCATTGATTGTACTATATGCATGTTTGTTATTGAAGTATGATTATGTCTCCGCTCTATATGTATAGGACATGTAGACTTTTGAACTATGTTTCCTAATTAGAACAACACGTTCATTTTGGTAACCGGGATGAAGTTTACCTCTTGATTCATCGTGAAGAAAGCGTAACAACCGCAATCGTGCGATTGAGTTGTGTCGGGAGGATGACCCCAGATAGGTTCAAGCTAAGGAAAAAGGGGGAAAACCCTCTTAGATTTGGACCGGTTCAAAGAATGGTCCGGTCGAGTCATATAGAGGCCGACAGATTAAAGTCCGACTTATACCCCGAGTTAGGTAACTAAAACCTGACTCGGCCGACATATGAGTTATGTCGGCCCACAGCTAATACGCGTTGCACATGAAGGTTAGGGCTTGGCCGTACGAGTCATACGTGGCAAGGCCGGGTCAGGGGAATCTTCTTCGAGAAGGAGAAGGCGAACCATGAAGTTAACACTGCACACTGTCTCTCCCTTCAGGAATCTGCACAGTGCCAAGCGCTACGGACAAGAGACAGAGGGGCAGAGGAGGAGAAGAAGGTCACGGAGGTGACAGTCCACAAGCCCGAGGCTCACATGTGGTACTCTGAATCTTTGCCATCGATAGAAGGGTGACATGGAAAGAAGCCCGCCGAGTTACCATTTTGGGACGAGCATATTCCATGGAATATGTTGTCCACGTCAGCCCTAGGGGTAACCTAGCCACCCCTTTATGTCAGGGATATGACCCCGGGTACCCAGTGTTGAGGTATAAAGAGATTTCCAAAGAGTAATAGAAGTCTCTGTAAAAGAATATAGAGATATAAAGAATAAATATAGTCGGACGTAAGACATAAAGTGAGTTACCTTAAAGAAAAAGGCAAAGCGGTTATCTGGGCCGAATTAGGCTTAATCCGGCCTCATATCATATTCCAAAAACCAAATTCGTCTTGACAAGGCCGAATTATGATTATTATTCGGACAGGCCAAAATGGCCTCACTCGGCCCACAGGCATCTCAGCTATTCGACCCGCTCAAACCCACTCTCGCCAAACCGACCAATTTCGATGCTGGCACTCCTACGCCCCCCCCCCTCCCCCGCCAACCTCGCTCGACCTCGCCAACGTTGCTCCCCACGTCAACGTCGCTCCACCCGGGTGGGCCGGAATGGACAGATCGGCCCACCACGGGCAAATGCCAGCACCACCACTCTTCCATCGGGTGGGCCGACTCAGGATGAGTGAGGCCCACCACGGGAATCAGCACGTCGCTCCCCCGTTTCCTCGGATGGGCCGACACAGGTAGAGTCGTCCCAACACGGTAGTCCCTGCCGGGTCAAGCCACAACCTAGGCCTAAGAGTCAGGCAGTTCGACTGGGCTCAAATTTAATTTGGATGGGCCGACACAAGCCGAATAATTTAGCATCCAGGCCGGATCAGCACATTCTAGGCCGAATTACACTCTGAATAACGCTCAGGCAAGGTTATATCCGTCCAGATGCCATCTGAACACATTGCCAGTCTCTACATCGACGTACCAGCAAGTCAGGTCAAGCTATGTAAGTCTCGTGCCTGTCTTGGGATGCCCCTGGCTCAGATTGGCACGTGGCTTGTGGAATATGCCTTTGGCATCCAAGAAGATGCTAGGGATTATGCTTTTCTTAGCCACCAAAAGGGTTATGACCAATGCCAAACAATGCCAGAAGTCAAAACTTACCAAAAGGGGTTATAAGACCAGAGCCAAAACAGGCCGGAATTCGGAAAATTACCCAAAAGGGTTATGACCCAGTGCCCTAGAGGGTTAGTAGTCAATGATATATGAAAAAGACTATAGTCCGAATAAACAACTCTAGAGATATTTTAATATAAAGCCTATGTATGACTCTACGAGTCCCACATAGCCTCGGGGACTAATGTCGGGGATATGACCCCGGGTACCCTAGATTTGGGTTATCAATAAGTCTATAAGTGACATGTATAACAAAAGGATATTTGATATGAGTATAAATGTTAAATAGGGAAAGATATAAGAAATAAAGGTCTCTGGGCCGAGTTAGGCTTGATCCGGCCTCTGAACACATTACCTGGGCCGGACTATCTCAACCTGAACCAAGTTAAACAGTCAATTCGGCCAAGCGGGCCGCATTCTCCTCTTCCCGGTGGGCCAGCCGAGGTAGATTAGGCCCGCCGCGCCACTCCCGCCGAATTCCTCGTCGCCCAGACTCCCGCCTTCGTCGCCAGCACCCCGAGAATCTCCCGCCAAGGCACCACGTCGATCCAACCTCGCCAGGATCCCTTGTCAAGTTCCCCGGGTAGGCCGACCAACGGCAGACTCGGCCCACCGCGGGCAGCGACGCCATAGCACGCCTCTGCGCCGGACTCCCCCGGATGGGCCGGCATCTCCTTCACCTCGGCCGGCCCACTGCGGGCCTCCCTCAGCTTCCAGCAGCGTCCCCCGCCTGGGCCATGAGAAGAAGTGTCGGCTGGGCCCAAGACTGCACCCAGCCAACCCAGGAACCCCGACTGGGCCACTGCTGCACCAGGCCGACTCACCCCTCCGGGCCGAGTAATGGTCAATTCGGCTGAGGCAGGACATAGCCCGGCTGAGCCTTTTCTCTGATAGGCCGAATCAGTCTTCCCTCAGGCTGAAATTCCACCCTCTTTGGGACGTTCAGGCTGAATTATATCACCCCGCACGCCCCCTTACACACATCCGAACGCACCCCGACATCCACAACAACGCACCATCGAACTAAGACAAGCTCCACCAATATCATGCCAGTCTTGGGAGCCCACCAGCTCAGACTGGCACATGGCGTATGGAATATGCCCATGGCATCTAGCAAGATGCTAGGGATATGCTCTTGGCATCAAATAATATGCTAGGGAATATGCCTGGCATCTCCAAAGATGCCAAGGCATATGCTGAGCATCTCTAGGAGATACCCAGAATAAGCCATCTAGATGCCAAGAGTGTAGAACAAGTCTTGTCCCCTGGGATCCCCTTTATAAGGAGCACCAGGGGGATCGTTACAGGAGAGGCCCCAAAGGGCTCCTCCCCCCTCTGCTCACTAGGAGCTCTCCTTCTTCTTCTTCTTCCTCCACTCTCACAGAGAGATCTAGATAGAAGCATAGGAGATACAACTCTAGGAGCATGATTGTAGCCACAAGTATGGCAAGGTTATAAGAGATTAGATGTAGAGGAAAAGGTGTTATCTCCACATGAGAGTCTCAATCCTAGATACATTGTATTTCTCTTTGTTCATACGAGTGCGGTCTTCACTACATCATCCCTCCCCGGATTCCTCCACGTCCATCGGCCCCAACTTTAGCCTACCCATGGCATATGCCGTGATACCACCATGAAAAGCATATATTGGCCCCCAACTTAAGCCTACCCATGGCATCTGCCGTGCCACCACCACAACAGTTGGCTCCTATCGTGGGGCCAGCAACAGTGCTAGCTGGAGTCATGATCCGGACGGGAAACTTCATCGACACTAGAGAGCGCATCGTCTCCGGCTTAGTCCAGAGATTCGCCATCTGGGACTACGTCAGCGACAATGCTAGCAGCTTCAGAGCGAGGCCACCCCCGCACAACGGTGTCTTCATCAACCTTGGCACACACAAGATCTACGTTGGTTTCGACATGTCTTGCATCTACCCGCGCCGAGTCATCCTCGCGGTAGAGCCTCCCATCGGTGCTACTAGCGGCCCGCGTATCACTCGCCTCGCCGGCAACGTCGAGGTGATGATGATGGCACCAGCGCCAGCAGCAGGAGCCGGACCAAGCAAGAGCCTGACAGCAGCAGATCCGGCAATAGCCAAGCCGGCAGCTGCAAAACAGGCAGCCGTAGATCCGCCAACAGCAAATGCACCTGAGGTAAATGAGGTAACTCCCAAGGCAGCTCGAGTTATAGGACCCCCTTTAGAAAATCCAGAGAATATCTTGCAGGCAGCAATAGACAATCTCACTTCCCAGTAGCTCCTATTATAAACCCGGAAAATGCTCAGGCCGAGTTAGAGGAAACTCAGTTGAAAATGTTAGCAGAGGCAAAGAATGTGTCAGCACTGCATGAGTCCTTTAACCGGACCTTGCGTGAATATGCTAGGGAAAACAAGTTAGACACCAGTCCGACTCGGTTGGATGGTGTTAGAATCAAAGGAAAAAACTTGCTCAGTGATATTAACAAGGAGCACGAGTCACAGCAGGGAGATTCGGCTAACCTGGGGCTTCCGAGGTATAGTACCCCGACAAGGAACCTCAGGGCGGTGAATGCAGCGACCTCAGAATTGGAAGGTCTGACTGGCAAAGCCTGGCAAAAACATCAGGAAAGAGTAAATGAGCTGGTGCGCATCGCGAACCAGCAGAATGACGAGATACTCAGGGCCAACCCGGCCAAGCCTGGAGCTTCACGTTTGGTTCATTCGGCTGGAGCTGCACCGGCGTTATCGGCTACCGCGACATCTTCACCCAGAAATGTATCACGAAAAGATAAGGCAGTAACCTCAGGAAAAAGCAACAAACAGATGGTTCTGTATGATCTGGTTGTGGCCGATAAAGCAAATGAAAACCGAGGCAATGGTAGTCGAGGTAACAGTGGTGAGAGAAATCTCGATCGCGGTAACAGAGGTCTAGGAAATCCCGAAAGGGAAATCCCAAAGATAATAACCCGGTGGGAGGAAGTAATTATCCCCCGCAAGATCATCAACCGAGGTATGAACCTCGGCAAGGAAGAGATGCAGGACATGTTCTGCATAACCCGGTGCAAAACAAATACAATGACGATTATTCGGAAATGGATAATGTCGGATATGCTAGGCAAAATCACCATACGATGGAAGAAAGAGTTGCATATAGATATTTGCAGCCGAATGATGTGAGGATAAAACATGGTAGGCTGTACAGGTCCGAGTTACTAGAAGAACATGGTCCTCCTGGTCCGTATTGTTTTGGGCCCCGAATCATGAGGGAACCACCTGTCCTAAACTTCCAGTTGGCTAGAGGCACAAAAACATATAACAGAAGTACCAAGCCACAACATTGGTTGATCGATTATTCCACGGGAGTGAAAATTGCTGGGGGAAACTTGAGATGGGATGTGAGATATGTGCCCCATATGTTGGAAGGGCCGGCCAGTGCGTGGCTGAATAACTTACCAGCAATCAGTATCAATTGCTGGTTGGACTTTGAGGAGATGTTTGTCAGTAACTTTACTAGCACGTACAAGAGACCGAATATGCCTCAACAGCTTGCAATGTGCAAGCAAAGGTCGAATGGGACTGATAGAGAATTCCTGACCCGGTGGTGTAACCTCGGAAACTCGTGTGAAGGGGTGATCAAGTCATAAGCGATTGCTTGGTTTGCACAAGGTTGCAGATACGCGAGTGTGTTATGGCAAAGGCTACAAAGAGATATGCCGACTATGTTGGCTGAGACAATCAGAATAGCCGACTCATATGCTCTAGGTGATCCGACTCATCCCGAGCTTATGTCGGCAGAGCAACATGAGAAGCATGACCATTATGCTCGTGATGGTGCCGGCTCATACAGGAGGAATGAATACCAAATTAGAAGGAGAGAAGATAAGCCGGATTACAGGTACAACTCAAATCAGGTAGCAGCGGTGAATCAAGATCATCCAGGTGTAGGGAGCAACAAGCGCCAAAAAAACAGTTCGCAGCAATGGACACCGAGGAATGATGGTAAAAGGAAGTGTATTCTGGAGCAAAAGAAGCAATGTCAAAAAGGCCGAAGTACACGTTTGAGTCAATGCTGGATCAACCCTACAAGTTTCACACGCCAAACCCGGGAAAACCGGCTAACCACACAACTCGTCAGTGTGCATGGATGAAGAATGCGATGGGAAGCTCGGAAGTACCACCAGCACCACAACAGCAACCATACCACCCACAGCAACCACAACTTATAGGAGGAAATGCGCAACAATTGATGTTACCCCCACCACCTCCAAGGTATGAGAATCATGACCAAATGTATGCGGTCCACCACGTGGCCAATCAAGGTCAGGAAGGTAGAGGAAACTCCGGCAACCATGGGAGCAATGAGTACAGAGAGCACCATCAGTCGTACTATGTATTCACCATGGAATAGCAGGACAAACAGAGCGTCCCGCACTGACATATGGAGGTGAATGCGGTCATGCCGGCAGTTCCGAGATATATGGACTGGTCAGATCAAGAACTCACTTGGAGTATCAGGGATCATCCTAAGATCATGCCAAATCCAGGATCATATGCTTTGGTGCTTGATCCGATATTTGTCAGACCAAGCATTAACGTAAAATTCTCAAAAGTACCGATAGATAATGGAAGCATCATTAACATCATGTACAAGGACATGATGCATAATCTCGGTATCTCTCAGAACATGTTTCAGTCAACCAAAACCACTTTCCATGGCATCGTGTCGGGTTTGTCTTGCGAGCCAATCGGAAAGGTCAGGGTATATGTATCATTCTCACAATGGAAAATTGCAGGGCGGAAAATTTAGAGTTTGAGGTGGTGGACCTGGAAAGTTGTTACCACGCATTACTCGGACGACCAGCTTTGTCGAAATGCATGACTAGTTGTCACATTGGCTACTTGAAGATGAAGATGCCTGTAACACATGGGGTAATCACGGTGGCAGGGGACTATAGAAAGTCCATGGAATGTGCCTTGGCCGGATCAAATCTGGCCGAGTCTTTGGTAATTGCTAGGGAAAAAAGGAGAATCCAGGAGGTAGCAGCTCTAGATCAGTCGACACAGCTCAATATGTTGGCACTTGCTAACCCACATGGAAGTGTGTCTTTCCAACCGACTAAAGAGACGAAGAAAATCCAGATTGATGACCAGTTCCCAGAGCGCACCATCACCATTGGTGTTGTCCTGAATGATAAATAGGAAAGAAAGATCACCAACTTCCTCCATGAGAATCGGGATATTTTGCATGGTCTACTAAAGATCTGCAAGGTGTACCAAGGGAGTTAGTGAGCACTCTTTGCATGTAAGGCCAGGAGCAAGGCTGGTGAAGAAACCTCTCCGCCGCTTCGCCAAAGACGAGAGAAAAATAATTGGTGATGAAATAGCTCGGCTCCTTAATGCCGGGTTTATTATGGAAGTGCTTCATCCGGATTGGCTATCTAATCCGGTATTGGTTGAGAAGAAGAAAGATGATCCTAATGTAGTCGTAGTTTGGCGAATGTGCATTGATTACACGAACCTGAACAAGGCGTGTCCCAAAGATCCTTTTCTTTTGCCTAGGATAGAATAGGTAATTGAGTCGACCGCAGGGTGTGAACTGCTATCATTTGTAGACGCGTACTCTGGTTTCCACCAGATATCGTTAAACCCAGGTGGTCAAATAAAGACTGTGTTTATCACCCCGTATGGGGCTTATTGCTATTGTACCATGCCATTCGGCATGCGCAATGCAGGGGCCACGTATCAAAGGTGTATGCAAAAATGCATGCATGATCAGATTGGAAAAAATGTCCAAGTATATGTTGATGATGTGGTAATAAAAACCAAAGAGAGCCATATGCTCCTGGAAGATATCCAGCAAACATTTGCAAATCTGAGAAGATTCTGAATGAAGCTCAACCCGGAAAAATGTACCTTTGGTGTACCAGCCAAAAAATTACTCAGTTTCCTCGTATCTAGCCAAGGTATAGAGGCAAATCCGACTAAGATTCGGGCAGTAGAAAGGATGGAACTGCCGAAGTGTCTTAATGATGTACAAATATTCACCGGGTGCTTGTGTAAGATCCCTCCTTCTATAAAGTTAAGGATCCCTGTGATTGCAATGCTAGTCCCTGGATCAATGCTAGCATCCACAGTTTAAGATGAAGTACACAGAAACAAAGGTCATTATTATAAGTCATTCCAGAGACAAACATAGTCTTTTACAAACTCCATGGCCACAGGCCTAATACAAGAGTTCAAATATGTAATAAGATAAATAAGTCTTCATCTTCATGTGCCACAGGCAAGCATGTTGAGTGTAGACTCATAACCCCTAATCATCATCAGAATAACCTGCAACATCACAAGTTACAGCCATAGTGGGTCAATACATTGGAATAGTATTGGCAAGTGATACCTTAGTATAATATTGGTAGTTAGATACTATATGCATTTTGGATAAGTGTATCTTAGGCTTGCCTTGCTCTAAATAGGTTTTACCTATTAGTTGAAAACACTAAATTTTTCTTTGACAAAACTTTCCCAAGGAAACACCAATGGAAATTGGTGAACCTTCACCCTTGTTCAACCACAAGTTTTTACTTATATATTGGGATGAGGATATTCTTGATAGCTTCCATGTCTTGAAGCTCAAGTTGTCCAATACCAGGGACATGGCTAAGTACTTAGATTCTTCCATCTGTAGAGGTTGTGCACTTTCCCCATAAGACTTGATTTTTACCAAGACAGGACCTTTCATAAGCCTTCCCTTAGACCAAATGGACGCGTTCCAACCTATCATCCCACTACCACCAACTATCCAAATGGCTAAGTTATTGCAACCAATGTGATCCAGGCAGAGCCCATATTGCCAAGTGGCTTCACTAGAAGCTTCTTAACATATGGCATCTCAAATCCCTTTGTTCCTGGGTGGATTTCCACAAGTGAGATACACAAGGTAAACCATAGAAATGGGCCTTGTGTAACCACTCAACATAAACCATTCCTTCCATTCTACCCAGGTGTTTCATTCACTTAGTTGTTTTATTAAACAAAATACAAGTCCAAAGACTTAGAAATATTTTCTCATAGCATGAATATATAACCACCCTTGGTTGCTACTAGCTAGGCTAAGCATGGCATTGATAAGACTTAGAAATATTTATAGTAATTCTACAACTACTAGGATTTCCCAAGCATAGCACATAGACCAAAATATCCATGCAAGACTAGCAAAATATTTCTAATGCATAGTTGAAAAACATAGGAATAATATCATGAAGCACCACTTGCCTTGGTAGTTTGGAAAGTGGCAACAATCCTCACAATCACATTCACTATTTGCACCAAAATCTACACATAAAATAATAGCACCAAAATCACATACAAAATATATACAAGCAAAAATATATGGATGCATGCAAAATGCCATGTGATGATTTTCCACACCAAACAAGACAAGTGCACAATACTTAATCATAAACCAGTTCAAAACTTGCCAAATAAACTTTATTTGAACAATATAACATTTTTCAAATAATTATTATACCCAAATTATGCCTACAAATGTTTCTGCAAAAACAACCATTTTAACAGAATCAAAACATTAAACACATTGCATAAATGGAAAGGATTTTCTCTCCTGATTCCATTGATATAAAATTTGTCAAATTTGGACGTGGGAATCAAAAGTTATGATTTAAACAAGTTTAAACATCTAATGGATCTAATTCATAATTTTAAAACGAAACACATGCCACGCGGCAGCATCTGGTTGGACGGTACCGGTTCGGGCGGATCACGCTTGTGAGCCGTAAGATCTAAGTGACGATGCACGGCTCAGATTAAACCATACCGCTTCGCCCTCTAATCTAATCCTAGCCTCTAGATCTGGATCCAACGATCCTCGATGCTCTGACCAAAGATGGGGGGCGCAATGGCTGCTGGCGGCGGTGACGGCTCTGCCGGCGATGGATCGGCGATTGTAGCAAGGGATGGGGACAGTGGTGATGCTTACCGGCGTCGCAAAGTTGCGAGGAACTCGAGATGTTGCTGGCGTGGACAGGGGCGCGTTGATGTGGCCGTAGGAACTCGTCGGAGTTGAGCGCAGCGTCGGGTGCTCGGTGACGAAGACGTTGGCGACGCTCTGGATCACCCTAGCATGAACCAGTTGTATCAGGAGTGCGCAAGGCTACGGAAAACACTACTGGATCAAGGAGGAGTCGAGGGGCGGTCGGGTTTTACCTCAATCGCTCATCGGAGTTGAGCGACGGTTCTGATGTTTGCAGGCACGAACGGTGACGGCAACATGGGACAAGAGAAAGCAAACAAAAGGCATCAGGGAACGCGCAAGGACTTGTTGGTCATGTTTGTTTGAACCAGAGATAGGGGGCAGTCGGAGCTCACCGTGATGGCTCGCCGGAGTGGTTCGGGACAGCGGCGGCGCGAGCTCGATTGTGTACAGCCTAGCGGCGCTCTATGGTTGGTGAGTGAGGGGAATGGACAGAGAGGGGAGGGGATCTTCTAGCCGGGCAGGGGCATAGATTGCGCTCGCATTCATCGTCAATTAAGCGGAGTAAAATCGCGGTAGTGATGGGGGAAGAAACGGGCGGCGACGGCGTCTGCGCAGGGGATTTGGGGAAGAAGGAGCCAACATGGAGAGGGACCACCAGTCAGCGACGTGTGGGTTGGTTCGGTGCGGGTGAGAGAAAAAGCAGAGAGGAGGTGGCCCGGGTGGGATTTTGGGCTGGTTCTAGTTCTGGGCTTGATTAGAAGCGTCGGCCTTTTTCTAATTCTTTCTCCTTTATCTTTTTCTGATTTGATTTTCAGGAACCAAAATCAAATAAATTCAAAAGCCATTTGAATTCAAACCTTTTTTGGATTTTTGTAGAGTGTAACACTCATATTTTTGGGCATGAAACCATGTGGTCTCTCTGTACTAGCTTGGTCCCTTTGATCAAACAAAATAAACAGTGCTATAGCACTTGATTTGAATAAGTTTTGAAAATGGTTTTAAAACAATTTCTGTTTTGTATATTTTGGTCCAGGCACTAACATTCAACCAAAACAACAAGAGAACAATAAAAGCTTGGTTAAAACAATTAATATCTCAATTTAGAATGGTATTTGATTAATGGTTACTCACATAAAATAATGAGCATCGGATGCTCCTGTTTTTGAATTGGTTTTGAAAAGGAACCCTAAATGATCATGGATGCATGGATGATATGCATGAATTTTGAAACATGATTTTAGGGATGTTACAAATCTAACCCCCTTAAGGTGAATCTCGCCCTCGAGATTCGGGTTGGCGAGCAAATAGGTGAGGGTGGTCTTTCCGAAGGTCATCTTCTCTTTCCCATGTTGCTTCTTCTTCGGAATGATGATTCCATTGAACTTTGCCGAATTTGATAGTCTTAGTCCGAGTAACTCTTTCTGCAGTCTCAAGAATCTTGATAGGTTTTTCTTCGTAAGTGAGATCACTTTCCAATTGAACCTCTTCCAAAGGTATAATATCCTTCAAAGAAGTATCTTCCATTTTGGGATGACATTTCTTAAGCTGACTCACGTGAAACACATTGTGAATAGCAGACAATGATTCTGTCAATTCAATCTCATAAGCTACTTCTCCCTTACGACTCAGAATCTTGAACGGTCCAACATATCTCGGTGCCAATTTTCCTTTGACTCCAAATCTCTTCACTCCATGAAGTGGTGACAATCTAAGATAAGCTCTATCACCTACTTCATAGGTGACTTCTCTACGCTTAGGATCTGCGTAGCTCTTCTGTCGGGACTGTGCTATCTTCCATCTTTCCTTAACTAGCTTGACTTTCTCTTCAGCCTCTTTGATTAGTTCTGGTCCGCACAAAATTCTTTCTCCCACACCATTCCATAGCAATGGGGTGGTACACTTTCTCCCATAGAGAAACTCAAATGGTGCCATCTCAATACTGGCTTGATAGCTGTTATTGTAAGAGAATTTTGCGTAAGGCAGACTTTCATCCCAACTGGCTCCATAGTCTAGAGCACATGTGTAATGCCCAGAAATATTAAAAATTAGAAATTGATTGTTACTTGATTTTGTGCATCATCATGACATCATCATGCATCATGACCCGATTCGGGTTACAAGATGCTCTCAACATATCTTCAAGAATGCGATTGGTCCTTTCTGTTTGTCCATGAGTTTGAGGGTGAAAAGCAGTGCTGAATTCCAACCTCGTTCCCAATGGCTCATGTAATTGCCTCCAAAAATGAGAAGTGAATTGAGTTCCCCTATCAGACACAATACTCTTGGGCACTCCATGTAGACATACAATTCTACTCATATAGATCTTGTCTAACTTAGCACTTGTGTAGGTTGTCTTCACGGGTATGAAATGAGCCACTTTAGTTAAGCGATCCACTACTACCCAAATAGAATCATATCCTGACCTGGGCCTTGGCAATCCGGTGATGAAATCCATACCAATCTTGTCCCACTCCCAATCAGGAATAGGTAGTGGTTGTAACAACCCTGCTGGTTTCTGATGTTCCGCTTTCACTCTACTACATACATCACACAAAGCAATATGTTCGGCGATGTCCTTCTTGAGATTATTCGACCAAAATCTTTCCTTCATATCCATGTACATTTTGGTGTTACCCGGATGAATGGAATACGGTGAGTTATGTGCTTCTTGTAATATCGGTTTCTAAAGCTCAGGATCTTGTGGAACACAGATACGTTTTCCATGCCATAAAGTACCCTATTCGTCTTCATGGAATCCTTTGGCTTTTCCCTTGCTAATATTTTCCTTAATCTCTTCAGTTTCCTTATCTGTCTTTTGGGATCCTTTGATCTTGTCCAACAAAGTGGGTTGAACATCCAAACACATGAGATGTCCCTCAGGCACAATCTCCAATGTGAGATTTCTGAATTGGGTACACAGATCATCAGACAATTCTCCCTTAGTAAGGCCATTCACAAAAACTTTACGGCTTAGAGCATCCGCTACAACATTCGCTTTACCGGGGTGGTATTGCAAACTCAAGTCATAGTCCTTGATGAGTTCTAGCCATCTTCCTTGTCTCATGTTAATTTCTTTCTAGGTGAAGATATACTTCAAACTTTTGTGATCTGTGAACACTTCACATCGCTTTCCCAAAAGATAGTGTCTCCATGTTTTGAGTGCATGGACAACAGAGGCTAACTCTAAATCATGAGTAGGGTAGTTTACTCATGAGTTTTGAGTTGTCTCGAGGCATAATCCACAAATTTCCCTTCTTGCATAAGTACTGCACCTAATCCATGATGAGATGCATCACAATACACTTGGAAATCCTTCTCCAAATCTAGCAGACATAAGACTGGTGCTGACACTAGCCTCTTCTTCAACTCTTGGAAACTGAGTTCACATCCTTCAGACCAAGCAAATTTCTTGTCTTTCTTTAACAACTCTGTCATTGGCTTAGCTATCTTGGAGAAATTCTCAATGAACCTTCTGTAGTATCCTGCCAAGCCAAGGAACCTCTTCTTGACTTAGGAGATTCCCAGATTCTGACTAAAACTTTAGCAGGATCAACTGCTACACCATCTCCTGACACAACGTGTCCAAGAAATCCAACTTCATTCAACCAAAACTCACAATTGCTGAATTTGGCATACAACTTATGCTCTCTAAGCTTCTCAAGTATCAAACGTAAATGTCCTTCATGCTCTTCTTTGCTCTTGGAGTAGATCAAAATGTCATCGATGAATACGACAACGAACTTGTCAAGGAACTCCATGAACACCTTGTTCATCATATTCATAAAGTGCGTTGGTGCATTGGTCAAACCAAATGGCATCACGGTATACTCATACAAACCATACCTAGTGGTGAAAGTTGTCTTAGGTATGTCTTGTTCTCTTATCTTAAGTTGAAAATAACCTGACCGGAGATCAATCTTTGAGAACACACAAGCTCCTTCTAACTAATCAAACAAGTCATTGATTCTAGGCAAAGGGTATTTGTTATTGATAGTTACCTCATTGAGTGAACGGTAATCTATGCATAACCTTTGACTTCTATCCTTCTTTTCCACAAACAAGACTGGTGCTCCCCAAGATGAAGAACTTGGTTGAATAAATCCTTTCTCCAACTGTTCTCCAAGTTGTTTCTTGAGTTCTTTCAACTCATCAACTGACATCTTGTACGGTCTTTTTGCTATTGGTCCTGATCCTGGTAGCAAATCAATAAGAAATTCCACATCTCTATCTGGTGGCATTCCCGGCAATTCTTCGAGAAACACATCCGGATATTCACTCACAATTGGCACACTGTCCATGCTAACCCCCTTAAGAGAATTTAGCTTACTCCTTTTCGATTCAAAGTTGGTCTTGAATCTAATCCTTTTATTTTCTGGAGTTGTGAGTGAGACAGTATGGTTGGCACAATCCAGCACTCCCTTGTGCTTAGTCATCCAGTCCATTCCTAAAATGACATCCAATCCTTGGGAGTTTAAGATTATCAGATTAACAGGAAACTTATACTTCCCAAACTCTATGATTAGATCATGACATCCTGAGTTCACTATCATTTCTCCGCCAGGAGAACTTACTTTTATAGGACACCCAATAGTTTCTACCGGTAGTTCATTTCTTTCAACAAATTCTCTTGATATGAATGAATGAGATGCACCAGTATCAAAGAGAACAAATGCTGGAACAAAATTGAGTTTGAACTTACCAGCAACAGCGTCAGGTTCCTCATAGATTTCCTCCACATTGATGTGGTTCACTTGCCCCTTCTGGAAAGGGTTGGGCTTGTTGGGTCCTTCAACTTTCTTTTCTGGGCATTGATTTGCATAATGCCCCATCTTCTTGCACTTGAAACATTCAACCTGACTAAGATCCTTCTTGACAGGCTGGTTTCCACTACCACTTCCACTTCCATTGTGGTGGCTCTTATATCCACTCTTGTGATTCTTGTACTTATCATTGTCATGACTACAGTGGTGCTTGTTGTCATGATAGCGGTTGTGGTTGTGGTGCTTGTTGTACTTCCCATGCTTGTGGGATCCAGAATTCCCACTGTTATCATAATGGGAACGCTTGTGGGACGATCCCGAGTTGTGCTTGTCAGAGTGCTTCCTCTTCCTGCTTTCAACTTGTTTCATTTTGCTCTCCAAAAGAGCAGCCTTGTCACAAAGAGACTGGTATGTGGGAACATAGGCCACAACTAATTGCAGGTTCAATTCATCATTCAATCCTTCAAGGAACTTTTCCTTCCTCTTAGCATCAGTTTCAACTTCATCTGGTGCATATCGCGCCAGATTGTTGAACTCCTCAATATATTCACCATCATGCCGCTACCGCTTCAAGTTATGGAACTCTTTCTTCTTCAAACTCATCACTCCGGATGAGATGTGAGCAGTACGGAAACCATCTTCAAAGATAGCCCATGTCACATCCTCAATGGGAGTGGTGATCTGGAAGTTATCCCACCAAGTGGATGCTGGTCCTTCCAACAAGTGTGCTACAAATCTGACCTTCTCTTTATCAGTACAACCAACAGTTACCAAGTCCTTGTTCACAGAGCATAGACAATCATTGGCCACCATAGGATCAGTAGTTCCTGAGAACTTTGCTGGCCTCAGTCTTAAGAACCTAGTAAGCATGTCAAAACCCGGTGGGTTGTTCTGATTGTTGTTGTTGTTGTTATTATTATTATTATTGTTGTTGTTGTTCTGATTTTGGATGAACGTGGTCATCATTTGCATCAGCTAAGTATGAGCTGTCATCATCTGTTGCATCTCAGGGGTGATGTTGTTGTTGTTGGGGTTGGGATTTGTACGTCGGGGAGGCATCTGTGGTTTTCAATAAGGATAAGAATGAGATACCCATAGATGCTAACATGCACAATACATCACATAAAAAACCACAATCATGCATCATAGTAGTAAAAGTTCAACAACATAGACAACAAGTTTTTGGAAAAGTAAACACACCAATAGCAAGCCATCCACATGTTGGATGGTCATTGCGACTCAATAATCAAAAGCATGGTAAATAAATGGTAGATGAGTAGTCATCACTACTCCTCTGCATCAACCTCCTCATCAACAAGTGTAAGACCTGCATTCTTCATAGCGGTCTTGTATTCCTCGACATTGGTGGTCAAGGTCTCTACTTTGGCTTTAAGAGCCCTCATCTATGCACGAAGCCTCTCAATCACACCTTGCTGATGCTCGAGCTCGAAGTCCTTGGCCTCTAGTTCTGCAGTCATGTCTCGAATCCTCTTGTTCCTATCTTGGACTCTCTTCTCTTGACTCTTGAACTTTCTATCCTGACTCTCAAACTTGGCCTCCATCTTCTTGACTATCTCATCTTGCTCCGCGAAGAGCTTGTCCTTCTCATGAAGCTGCACCTGGAGTTCGTCATTGCTGAGGATGACGTTGGTCCTATCAGTATCTAGGTGCCTAAGAAGAACCTCTAAGTCCTGGAGGTATAGACGAATTGGCTCTGTCGTCTCTCTCGAAGTATCCTCAAAGTCAATGGCCTCACCATCCTCATCACGTCTACCGAAGGCGTGGAAGTGAGTACCTCTAATCTCTCGAGAGTGTCTCCCTAGTAAACATCCAAGAAAATCCTGCATGACTACCTCTAGGCCTCTCTCCTTGTTATCATGCATGAGCTTGAAGATGATTTCCTCCGTGGTAGGCTCAGTCTGGCGTCCTGGCTGATTAACCTTGAAGCCCCAAAGGTCTTTCCTCTCGAATTTGGTGAGGGGAAGCATCATGATGGTAGGAAGTGGGAGATTGAGTAGACTGGTGAGCTCAATAATACGAGTGCCAAAACGAGTTCCCTTGAACTCTTCAGTCGTGCTGATAGTAACATTAGGCATCTATTTTATAAGATAGAAAAAGTTAGAATCAACACAATTAAATGATAAATCACAAGACAAGGCATCACATGCATATCTTTGGAAATCAATTCACACAAGTCATGGCATACATGGATCCATTACAAACAACCAAGGTTCAACTTATTTTAGGCAACATTTGGGAAATAAAATGATAAGTGTGGTGGTCAAACTAACGAAGTACGTTATAATCCCATCTCACTTGCCAAGTTGGCTAACAGGGCATCCCTAGAGGCAATCTGTCTATCTAGATCACATGACTCCATTGCTAAGTCTATGATGTCCTTCCTTAAACTTTTGTTGGAAGCCTCTAACTCTTGGGTATGTTTCTTTTCTTCCCTAAGATCATTCTGGGTGTTTAGCATTCTACACTTGATTCTATCACCAAGCTCTTTGATGACCTTCCAAGCTGCATCCCTTGCTGAATCAAAGAATGTAGTGTGCATCACTAAGTTGGTGACCATGCAGAATCCTGACTCCTTGTGGTTGTCTTCCTTGTTTTTATACAAGTGAAGTTGCACCCACCAGTATTCAACTCCTTCATCCATCACAGGAAAACCTTTGTACACAGCTGCACCATGTATTCCCATGGCAACCATGAGGTCCTTGAGAGCCTTGGGGAAGATCCCTCCTTCTATAATGGTAAGGATACCTATGATTGCAATGCTAGTCCCTGGATCAATGCTAGCATCCACAGTTTAAGATGAAGTACACAGAAACAAATGTCATTATTACAAGTCATTCCAGAGACAAAAATAGTCTTTTACAAACTGCATGGCCACAGGCCTAATACAAGAGTTCAAATATGTAATAATATAAATAAGTCTTCATCTTCATGTGCCACAGGCAAGCATGTTGAGTGTAGACTCATAACCCCTAATCATCATCAGAATAACCTGCAACATCACAAGTTACAGCCACAGTGGGTCAATACATTGGAATAGTATTGGAAAGTGATACCTTAGTAGAATATTGGTAGTCTAGATACTATATGCATTTTGGCTAAGTGTAGCTTAGGCTTGCTTTGCTCTAAAAAGGTTTTACCTATTAGTTGAAAACACTAAATTTTTCTTTGACAAAACTTTCCCAAGGAAACACCAATGGAAATTGGTGAAACTTCACCCTTGTTCAACCACAAGTTTTTACTTAGAAATTGGGATGAGGAGATTCTTGATAGCTTCCATGTCTTGATTCTCAAGTTGTCCAATACCAGGGACATGGCTAAGTACTTAGATTCTTCCATCTGCAGAGGTTGTGCACTTTCCCCACAAGACTTGATATTTACCAAGAAAGGACCTTTCAGAAGCCTTCCCTTAGACCAAATGGACGCGTTCCAACCTATCATCCCACTACCACCAACTGTCCAAATGGCTAAGTTATTGCAACCTATGTGATCCAGGCAGAGCCCATATTGCCAAGTGGCTGCACTAGAAGCTTCTTAACATATGGCATCTCAAATCCCTTTGTTCCTGGGTGGCTTTCCACAAGTGAGATACACAAGGTAAACCATAGAAATGGGCCTTGTGTAACCACTCAACATAAACCATTCCTTCCATTCCACCCATGTGTTTCATTCACTTAGTTGTTTTATGAAACAAAATACAAGTCCAAAGACTTAGAAATATTTTCTCATATCATGAATATATAACCACCCTTGGTTGCTACTAGCTAGGCTAAGCATGGCATTGATAAGACTTAGAAATATTTCTAGTAATTCTACAACTACTAGGATTTCCCAAGCATAACACATAGACCAAAATATCCATGCAAGACTAGCAAAATATTTCTAATGCATAGTTGAAAAACATAGGAATAATATCATGAAGCACCACTTGCCTTGGTAGTTTGGAGAGTGGCAACAATCCTCACAATCACAATCACAATTTGCACCAAAATCTACACATAAACTAATAGCACCAAAATCACATACAAAATATATACAAGCAAAAATATATGGATGCATGCAAAATGCCATGTGATGATTTTTCACACCAAACAAGACAAGTGCACAGTACTGAATCATAAACAAGTTCAAAACTTGCCAAATAAACTTTATTTGAACAATATAAAAAATTTCAAATAATTATTATACCCAAATTATGCCTACAAATGTTTCTGCAAAAACAACCATTTTAACAGAAGCAAAACATTAAACACATTGCATAAATGGAAAGGATTTTCTCTCCTGATTCCATTGATATAATTTTTTTCAAATTTGGACGTGGGAATCAAAAGTTATGTTTTAAACAAGTTTAAACATCTAATGGATCTAATTCATAATTTTAAAATGAAACACATGCCACGCGACAGCATCTGGTTGGACGGTACCGGTTCGGGCGGATCACGCTTGCGAGCCGTAAGATCTAAGTAACGATGCACGGCTCAGATTAAACCATACCGCTTCGCCCTCTAATCTAATCCTATCCTCTAGATCTGGATCCAACGATCCTCGATGCTTTGACCAAAGATGGGCGGCTCAATGGCTGCTGGCAGCGGCGACGTCTCTGCTGGCGATGGATCGGCGATTATAGCGAGTGCTGGGGACAGTGGTGATGCTTACCGGCATCGCAAAGTTGCGAGGAACTCGAGATGTTGCTGGCGTGGACAGGGGCGCGTTGATGTGGTCGTAGGAACTCGTTGG
The DNA here is from genome assembly GCA_030063025.1 of Avena longiglumis. NCBI lineage: Eukaryota > Viridiplantae > Streptophyta > Magnoliopsida > Poales > Poaceae > Avena > Avena longiglumis. Next base: position 147,193,562 of record CP125974.1, read on the forward strand.
AGTTGAGCGCAGCGTTGGGTGCTCGGTGACGAAGACGTTGGCGATGCTCTGGATCACCCTAGCATGAACCAGTTGTATCAGGGGTGCGCAAGGCTACGGCGAACACTACTGGATCAAGGAGGAGTCGAGGGGCGGTCGGGTTTTACCTCAATCGCTCGTCGGAGTCGAGCGACGGTTCTGATGTTTGCGGGCACGAACGGTGACGGGAACCTGGGACACGAGAAAGCAAACAAAAGGAATTAGGGAACACACAAGGACATGCTGGTCACGTTTGTTTGAACCAGAGACAGGGGGCGGTCGGAGCTCACCGTGATGGCTCGCCGGAGTGGTTCGGGAGCGGCGGCGCGAGCTCGATTGTGGACAGCCTAGTGGCACTCTATGGTTGGTGAGTGAGGGAAATGGAGCGGAGAGGGGAGGGGATCTTATAGCCGGAGCAGGGGCGGAGATTGCGCTTGCATTCATCGTCAATTAAGCGGAGTAAAATTGCAGCAGTGATGGGGGAAGAAACGGGCGGCGACGGCGTCTGCGCGCGGGATTTGGGGAAGAAGGAGCCGACATGGAGAGGGACCACCAGTCAGTGACGTGTGGGTTGGTTCGGTGCGAGTGAGAGAAAAAGCAGAGAGGAGGTTGCCCGGGTGGGATTTTGGGCTGGTTCTAGTTCTGGGCTTGATTAGAAGCGTCGGCCTTTTTCTAATTCTTTCTCCTTTATCTTTTTCTGATTTGATTTTCAGGAACCAAAATCAAATAAATTCAAAAGCCATTTGAATTCAAACCTTTTTTGGATTTTTGTAGAGTGTAACACTCATATTTTTGGGCATGAAACCATGTGGTCTCTCTGTACTAGCTTGGTCCCTTTGATCAAACAAAATAAACAGTGCTATAGCACTTGATTTGAATAATTTTTGAAAATGGTTTTAAAACAATTTATGTTTTGTATATTTTGGTCCAGGCACTAACATTCAACCAAAACAACAAGAGAACAAGCAAAGCTTGGTTAAAACAATTAATCTCTCAATTGAGAATGGTATTTGATTAATGGTTACTCACATAAATAATGAGCATCAGATGCTCCTATTTTTGAATTGGTTTTGAAAAGGAATCCTAAATGATCATGGATGCATGGATGATATGCATGAGTTTTGAAACATGATTTTAGGGATGTTACAGCTTGGCATCTTTAAGTCGGTTTGTAAGTCGGCTAGGGGAAAAGGCGTTACCCTTATATCAATTGATGAAAAAATTGGATAAGTTTATCTGGACACCTTGGGCCGATAATGCCTTTCATGAGTTAAAAAGGACACTAGGCAGGTATTAGCTTCGCCATTATCAAAAGAGCCTATGTTGCTCTATGTAGCAGCGACCAACCGAGTCGTAAGTGCTGTGATAGTGGTTGAGCGTGATAAGGAAGGTAAGTCAGTACAAAGGCCAGTTTATTACCTAAGAGAGGTACTGTCGGCCTCAAACAAAAATTACCCACGCTACCAAAAAATGGCCTATGGTGTATATATATCGGCTAAAAAGCTGAAGCATTGTTTTGAAGACAACCCATCAAGGTGATTTGTGAGGCACCGATAGCCAAGATAATGAGCAATATAGATGCAAGCGGCCGAATAGCGAAATGGGCAATTGAATTATCCCCCTTTGCCCTGCAATTTGATATACTAGATGGAATCAAATCTCAGGCAGTGGCCGACTTTTTTGTCGATTGGACCAAAATGCAATATGAACCCCCGTTGCCGAATTCGAATTATTGGACAATGCATTTTGATGGGTCCAAATTAAGAAATGGGTTAGGAGTGGGGATAGTATTAACCTCTCCATAGAAAGATCAATTGAAGTATGTATTACAAATATAATTTGCTATATCAAACAATGTAGCCGAGTATGAGGAACTTGTCCATGGCCTAAAAATGGAAAAAGAAATTGGCATACGTCGGATCTTATGTTTCGGTGATTCGGAACTCGTAGTCCAGCAAGTATCAGGCAATTGGGATGCACTGGATGCAAACATGGCTTTATATAGATTTCATGTACAAAAAATTAGTGGTTATTTTGATGGATGCGAGTTTCATCTTATACCTCAGGTAGAAAAATATGCTGCAAACACCTGTCAAAACTCGGATCAACCAGGCAATCAATTCCACCCGGTATATCCTTAGAGCACTTGAGGAAACCATTAATCATACCATCCACGGAATCTGAATCAATCCGTATCATGGGAAATCAAGGATCCGAGGTAGTACCCGTAGAGATAGATAAGAGGAATAAACCGAATAACCCGGGGATTGACTCGGCGGACTCAGAGACTGACTCGAACCCCGGGACTGGTCGAGGTAATTCGGCAGAAATTATGTCGGGAGAAGCAATGGAAATTGATGGAATAGTTACCCTGGTGCTCGAGGTGCCAGAATGGGAACATCAAATATTTCTATTCCTCAAAAATGGTACCCTATAAAATGATGATGTCCTAGCTAGGCAAATAGTAAGAACAGAAAAGGCCTAGATGATAATAAACAAAGAACTCTATAAGATAAGTGTGACAAATGTACTGCAAAGATGTGTTAGCCAGACAGAAGGACAACAAATCCTTTTAGACATACATCAAGAGGAATTCGGGCATCATGCTTCATCCAGAGCCCTTGTGGCCAAAGCATTCCGGCATGGATTTTATTAGCCAAGTGTGCTAAAAGAAGCAAAAGAATTGGTAGCAATATGCAATGGTTGCTAGAGATATGCCAGCAAAATCCATATGCCCTCTTCCAAACTAAAAACAATACCCATCTGTCACATCCCAAAATTTTCCAAATTTTGAAATGTGAAAAATAAATAAACAAAAGAAATAATTGTTGAAATTTAGGGTGAAAATAAACTTTTTGCTTCTAAATGGAAACATCAAAACCCTTCTTGAACAAATTTTGAATGAAAAGGGAATCCAAAAAAATTTCAATCAAGTGAAATGCATTCATCAATGAATGTATATTGGAATTTAAACACTTGGGTAAAATAAAGAAAAACCCTAAAACCCTAATGGAAGAAAATCATTTCCAAAGATCTCTCCAAGACTGTGGATTTATTCCATATAAAAATTCAGCAACAAACATTTATAAATGACCAAAAATGGTAAACAAAGATATTATAAAACCATATAAATTGGTTTCATTTGATTTGAATCCATGGATAAAAACTTATGAATTTAATAAGCTAAAGATAGATAATTTCCAAAGCTAATAAAGCTCCTAACTAAATTCAACACCAAAATTGTGAGCAAAGTAATCCAAAAAGGATTTGAAAAGATAAACAAATATTAAATAAAATTAAGCCAATTGGAATCACCAATTTTGGATCTATAAATAAAAAGATATGGATTTTATAAGACAAAGAAAGAAATAAATAAATAAGGATAATTTAAAAGACAATTTAAATCTTGGCCAAATCCATAAAATAATGAAAGTTTATGGAATAATAAAAAAAAGAATAAAAGGTTATTTGAATAAAATTATATGAATTGAACCATATTCAATTTTATTTAAATAAAGACATATTGCCTAAACTAAATAATAAATCCTAATAAAATTATTTCGAAGACAATTTAAACCTTGAGTTAAATCCATAAGCAAATGGAATAAAAATAATCCAAATAAAATAAAGGAATAAAGATTATTTGAATAAAAACTTATATGGACTTGATCCATATTTGTTTTGAATAAAGACAAAATCCCTAATACAAATGATTAATTAATTCATGATAAAAATAATTGAAAATAGCCAAAGTGGATTAAAAGTTATCCAATTAACTTAAAAAGAATAAAGGATTAATTAAATAGAATTATATGGTTTGGAACCGTAATCAAATTCACTTAAATAAAGACAAATGCCTCATTTAAATAAATATTAAATCATAATAAAATGTTTGAAATAATTCAAAGTGAATTATTTAAACACACTAATGAATAAATAAAACCTACTGAAAAGGTTTGATGAAAATTTGAAATCAAATGGAGGCTTTAATCAATGGTTTGAATAAAAACAAATGTCTAACTTAAATAAATAATAAACCATTAGAGAATATAAGAAAATATTCTAAAATGGATTATTTAAATACATTATTAAATAAGATTAAACCTACTGAAAAGGTTTATAAAAGGTTTGATAAAAATCTGAATTCAAAGAGAGTTTATGAAATCATATTAAATATTATTTGAATAAAGACAAAAGCCCCTTTTAAATGAATATTGAATAACATTAAAATGTTTTGAATTATTCAAAAATTGAGTTTCAGAACACACTAATAAATAAGTGCAAAACTACTGAAAAAGTTCTAGAAAATTTGAATACAAACAAATGGTTAAAAACATTTGAATCAAATCAGAACAGAAAATAGAAAAGGAAAAAGAAAATAAAACAGAAGGAGGAAAAAAAAGAAGCATCCCAATCTAACCTACCCAGACCCCATCCCAACAACTTGGCCCAGCAAGCCAGCAGCCCACCCGGCACCCTCTCTCTGCTTTCCTTTTCTCACCAGCGAAACGACCCTCAATCCCACTGACTTTGCGGGCCAACGTCCACCTCAGCATCGTCGTTCTCACCCACCCTCGCAAGACCCATTCCCCTCACCTCATTGTCGTTTTCTGCCGGTAATTCCTCGCGTAAATTCGTGTCGAATGCACGAGTAATTTTGGCCCGCGGCCATGCATACATAATTTCCCCTCTCCCCTCTATCTTTCCTCTCACTCGCCGCTCCCTCTCCGCCCCAGGGCTGCTCCGATTTTTCTTGCAACCACCCTGTCTCCGACGAGCTTCCCCGGCCAATTCTGGCCAACACAGCCATCCCCACTGCCCCTAGTTTCCACTGCCCCTACGTCAACTCCGGCAACCTTTCCCCGGTAAGCCTGACCGCCACTCTCACTCTCAATGACACTGTATACTCACTGGACTCTTGTGCACCTAACTACACCATCAGCTTGCCTTCCCGTGCCTTACAGCCTCGCCAACAACGACGCCCGAGCTCGCCCGTCACCAGGACCATCTCCGGTGAGCAATCGTCATCGGTCCCGTGCGCCCCTTCGTCTACAATGAGAACATCGAGCATCTACTCGCCACGGCGAAAACTGTGAGACCCTCCTCCCTCTCCCTCGCTTCCTAGAATAGCCAGACCACCGCGAGCAGAGCGCCGCCGCCGCTCGCCGTCGAGCCAGCGCCGCCAGACCTTGCTCAGTGGCATTAGATCTTGATCGCATGGCTAGGAATAGATGACTAATCAAAGAGGTATGCTCGATCTGATCCGTGCGTTGCCCTTTAGATCCTATGGTCTGTATCGATCGATCCACACGAATCGGTATGCGCCAATGATATTGTGACACATAACCCAACTTTTGTTTTAAAGACAGAAAAATTTCTATTAGTGGTTTGATTTTGAAAAATTCATAACTTCTAATATACACGTCCAAAATTTACAAATTTTATATCATTGGAATCAGGAAAATGAAATCTTTGCAAACATTCCCTTATTTTAGTTTTTTTATTCTGGAAAATTAGGTGTTTTTGCAGAAACATTATTAGGACTATTTTGGATATCAAAATACTCTAAAATGGTTTTTGAGTGAAACCTTTTGCAAATGGTTTGATTTGAACTCTCTAACCCTAAACACTTAACTTTTGGATTTAAAAATATATTTGATTAACCCTAGAAAATTATTACTTTGATTAAAAGCATTTCTAGTGAAACAAAAATGTTCCTATGATTTAAAAATGATTTTAGAGTGAAACATTTGTAAATGGATTTGTTTTAAACACTTTAAGCATACATTTGTGTTTAAAAACATATATGGCTAACACTAGAAATTATTCCTTTGATTAAAATCATTTCTAGCAAAACAAAAATGATTTAAATGGCCCATTTTCACTAACTTGTTTTTAAATGGATTTTACACTTTTATAAATGACCAATAGGTGTTTAATGTTTATAGCCTTAGTATAAACCACTTTTTCAATAAAAAAATCTTTTGCATGATTGCATGCATTGTTTTATTTTTTTTATTTTATGAGATGAATTGTTTGAATGCTAGTTTGAATTTTTTCCTTGATTGAATTATAGTGAACTTTGAGGAGTATGACAATTGCAAGATCAAGGAGTGTATCTATATTCTCTACTAAAACGTCAAGTGGTACTTCATACATTTTGTCCTATTATTTTCACTATGCATTAGTAATATTTTGAGGACTTGCATGGAATTTTTACTAAGTATGCTATGCCTTGGGAAATCCTAGTAGATGACGCCTTAGTAGAATTTTCCCTAAGTTAAGATCCTTACTACTACCATGCTTATCTTAGCTTAGCTAGTAGTAAACAAGTGTGGAATATATACACATGTCATGGAAATTTTGCTAAGTCTGTTGACTTATGTTTTTTGCTTAATAAAACAACTATATGTGTGAATCACCTAGGTGGAATGGAAGGGATGGGTTGTGTTGAATGGTTACACCAGGGGCAATACCTGGTGTATCTCACTTGTGGAAAGCCACCCAGGAACAAAGAAATTTGAGATGTCAAGTGTTGAGAAGCTTCTAGTGCAGCCACATGGCATATGGGCTCTGCCTAGATCATATAGGTTGCAATAACTTAGACAGATGGATAGAAGGTGGTAAGGGGTGATAGGTTGGAACGCTTCCATTTGGTCTAAGGGAAGGCTTTTGAAAGATCTTGTCTCGATGCATGTCGAGTCTTTTGGGGAAAGTGCACCACCTCTCGAGAGAGTAAAATCTAAGTACTTAGTCGTGTCGCTGGCAATGGACAATTTGAGCATCAAGACATGGAAGCTATCAGGGATCTCCTCATACGAATTTGTAAGTTAAAAGCTTGTGGTTGAACAAGGGTTAAAGGATCACCAATTTTATTGGTAGATGCCTTGGTTGATTTTAACAAACAAAAACTTAGTGTTTTCAAATGATAAGGAAAATCTATTTTGAGCAAAGCAAGCCTAAGATCCACTTAGCCAAATGCATATAGATGATAGATACCACTACTCTACCATAGTATCACTTGCCAATACAATTCAAATGTATTGACCCTTGTGGCTGTAATTTATTATGTTGCAGGTTTGTTTGATGTTAGTGAAGTGTGTTGAATAGGATTACAAGTCTACAACCAACATGATTGCCTGTGGCACTTTGAAGATGAAGGACTCCATGCTATATAGTTATATCTGCTGCATTGTAATAAGATAGCCATATGAGCTATGTAAGATGTAATGAATTATTTTATTCCTGGTTATAAAGTTGTATTATGACCTTTGTTTCTTGATATCTACCTTATCAGGTTGGGAAATCTACACCATCACTTGTCCATTCTCTGTATGGTTCCTCGATATGGTAGGCCCGTTTAAGCCGGATCACGGTGGCATGACTCACATTTTGGTCATGGTGGACAAGTTCACAAAATGGATAGAGGTAAAGCCTATAAGAAAATGCGATGGACCCATATCTGTGAAATTCCTCAAAGATATCATTCTGAGATATGGATACCCACACAGTATCATTACAGATAACAACACTAATTTCACCGATGGAGCTTTCGCTCGCTTCTGCCAAGATAATCACATAAGGCTTGACGTTGCATCGGTAGCACATCCCGCATCGAATGGACAAGTGGAAAGATCAACTAGTATTGTCCGGGATAAAACCATGGCTAATAGAACCACTGCAAAGGTCAGCAAGATGTTGGATTGAGGAACTCCCAGCCGTATTATCGAGCTTGAGGACAACCCCGAATAGATCAACATGCTACACACCGTTCTTCCTTGTATATGGGGCAAAAGCTGTATTACCAGCCGACATAGTGCATGACTCGCCTAGAGTCACCCAATACACAAGCACCAAAGTGAATGAAATATCCCGGCAATACGATGTTGATTTATTATAAGAAGCAAGAGAACTGGCGATATCCAGATTAGCCATATGTCAACAATATCTCAGACGCTATCATATCAAGAAAGTGAGCCCCCGAGTCTTTCAAGAGGGAGATCTGGTACTTCGTCTCGTGCAACACACAACTGGCATGCATAAGTTATAACCTCCATGGGAAGGCCCGTTCATTGTGAGCAAAGCACTGCATAATGATGCATACTATCTCATAAATGCTCAAGCACCAGAGAAAATAAGGCGGACAAATCTGGAGATGAATCAAAAAGGCCATGGAATGTAGCTTTTCTTCATCCATTTTACACTTAGAAGAAGTGTATTATATCTCGTACTATGATATGCCAGCTTTGTATGTCGGAAATGAATCAATGAATGAAACTTCGGAAACTCGAGTATTGACTCGGAGACTGCCCCATATTATTTGTCCTTATCTTATATATTCTTCATATGTCGGCTGGCTTATATGTACAACCCCTAAGCCAAATTAGTAATGTGTTGACGGAAAAGTCCAAATCTCTGACTTACTGTTGTCCAGAAAAAGACCTCATGATAAGCAAGATAAGCGCCAGCAGGAAACCAAACACATGAAAAACGACTAAGGAATGGATCGTACACGAGCCGACTCATGTTTTATTGACTTTTTTGTGATTGCTGTAGTGTATTGAACCAAATGCTCATTTTCAAACATTACTCGTAATCTCTAAAACATGAATAATCAGATCTATTCGTTTCAAACCCACAAATTAGAAATGGCAAAAAATGATTGCACGCTGAATAGTTAACTTACAATAGTAAAAACTTAACGTTAAGCACAACATATGAATAATCCTGAAGTTACATAGACCACAGAGTACAAAAAGGATCAAATTGTCTTAAAACAGCATGCGCCCGACATACCGGGGACTTAACAATTATGAAGTTTTTTCAAGCTCAAACGTTGATTACCGCCAGGTCATTGGCAGGGGACGAAACGGTGACTACAGGAGCAGGGGCCTCCGAAGTGGATACCCCAGTTACCACTGTAGGGACCTCAGCCTCCGTAGAAGTAACAACTTCAGGAGCAGGGGTCTCCGAGGTTACCTGAATCTCCACAGAAGTTACCTCGGCTTCGACCAAAGCAGCCGCAGTAACATCGATTGATTTGCCCGGAACCTCACCCTGAGCTTGGGAAGCCTCGGTCCCCTTGGAGGAAGAAATCCCATACTTGATGGAATTTTTGAATCTTTCGATTTTTTATCAAATGACGCTTGTGAAACTTTCCTAGAGATAATTAAAACTCCGTTCATAGGCCAAAAGGGAACAAATGACTAGCTTATTGGAATTTGTACATATTTGATATATGAAGTCCATTACATGTAGTCGAGAGTGATGGATTTCAACTTCATATGCTTTCTCCAAAAATTTGAGTGAATATATGAAAAATTACTTAATGAGGATGAAGTGTGAAACATTTGAAAAGTTCGAAGACTTTCAAGATGAAGTACAAAATCAATGTAATAAGAAAATAAAGAATTTATGATAGGATCATAAAGGAAGATATTTGAGTTACAAGTTTAGCATAACACCTAAGATTTGAGGAATCTGTCGTGGGAATGACCACGACAGATGCTGCAATCGGCAGCGAGTAGTAGAACATGGGGCAAGGGCGGCCAGCCATATGCGGTGCGAGATGAGGGCGGAGACACAAGGATTTAGCCAGGTTCGGCCCCCCGGAGGGTAAAGACCTACTCCTGCTAGATTGTATTATGGTGGAAGTACAATGGGGCGAGCTCGGCGGCTAGGCAGTGAGTCGCTTGGGTCGATGATAGAACGTATCCTCTACACGCCCTTTAGGGAGGTTTATATAGACTCACCCCCCTAGGGTTCACAGATCGCAATCGAATCAGTTAAGGTTTCAGCAATTGTTTCACCTAATCCGACTGGGCCTATCTACACTTCTGGGCCTTCAGCTTCCAGTCGCTTGTGTCCACGACAGGTCTTGATCCAGTCACTATTACCGCAGTCCCACTTTAGCTGTTGCTGGCGATCGGAACGCCCCTTGGGTATACCCCGGTAGGCATATCCCCATCAGTAGTCCCCGAGGCCGTTGTTGATTTGTCGCATGTGGTCGCTAGCAGTCGGTGTATACGGCTCCAATGCGGACGCCCAGTCGAATCGGCGGCGGACTCCTGAATAAAGGAAAAACCAGTTACTCTAGTCGCACTAACGGCGACCGATTGGGTCGCAGCTCGGCGAACGGGTCGGCGAATATTCCGTCACGGTTGTAGTGATCGGGTCGGTGAATAAGCATGTCACGCGGAGCGACGAGTCGAGTGGATGAAGTTGGACCGTCAAGTGGGGTCAAAACTAGCCGTTGGGGTAATCCAACGGTAACTTTTGGCGTAATCACCGCGCAGTAACGGCTCCCGAAATTGGCGGGTAACAACCGCTATATAAGGAGAATGACAGGCGAGCGGAGAAACACTCCCTCATCTTTCCTCCGATCTCGCCCATCTCCGTTTCCACTCCGCATCGCGATCCAACCGATCCAGAGAGCCTCGACCTCCACAAATCTTCCAACTAATGGCCCCCTCCGCCGAACCATGGGGCCGATCCAAGTGCACCAGGGCGCTACTGGCATCGTTCGAGGAGGCCGGGATCCTGCGCGGCCGGCAGATGGCGTATCCACGTGGACGGAGAGGTGACTCCGGACCCGCGCGAGGGATAATTCATTTGCTTCCCCAGCCACCTGGAGTGGGGGCTGGGATTTCCCACTTCTCTCTTCTTCCGGCGCTTCTACACCTTCTACGGGATCCAGCCGTCGGACCTGGGCCCGCATAGCATCGAGCAGCTCGCCATTTTCGTGGCGTTCTGCGAGTTCTATCTGGGCTACAGGCCCTACTTCCCCCTGTGGCAAGATCTATTCCACGGGAGGATTAGTCGTGAAGAATCAGGCGGCCCGATGCTGTCTGCGGGAGGCCTGACGTTTTAGCTGAAGTCGAAGGCGTTGTTCTTCGACCTGATGCTGCCGGCCAAGGCGGCAAATGAGTGGAAGAAATCCTGGTTCTACGTCACCGAGGCGACTCCAGACGGCGAGGTAGCGCTTCCAAGGTACTCCGCCAACCGGCCCGAACAGCATCGGCTCCAGGTTGGCAAGCTCCCGCTGGATCAACGGATGGTTGTCGACAAAATGTTGCAAACCATCCGCGGCCTGAAGAAGAAGGGCCTCCAAACCATCAATATTTACAACTGCTGGCTCGGACGGCGGCTCGTGCCTTTGGCCCGCCGTGACCATTATATGTACGAGTACGCGGGTAGGGATGACCCGACAAAATCCTGCCTCGTCGAGTGGAAGCTCGAGGAATACATCCTAGCTCTGAAGAAGATCACCCAGGCGGCGTACCTGGACGCGAAGGCCGGGGTCGCCCCCTATACTGCAAGGCGCCCAACTCCGACGGTATGTCGGCATTTTCGTCACCATTCGCAGTCGCAGATGATGCAGTCGCGGTTATGCTGACGTTTTTTCATTTTTATTGTAGCTGTTCCAAGTGGTGGAAGGATGGCTCCCACCCGCAGACGATGAAAACTCGAGCTCGTCCGTTCAGGACGGGAGCGAGTCGCCACTCTCCAAAGGCGACGTCGGGAGCGACGCGGGTGATGACGACGATGATGACGAAGACGAGCCCGTGGAAGACGCCGCCCCGATGGTTCGCAAAACTCGCGGGCAACATCAGCGCGAGCTCGAGGCAAGTAGGAGCCTCGAACGTCACGATGACGACGATGACGAGCTCCCCGAGCACACCTCGCATCGTGAGGCTACGTCGTCGAAGAAGAAGAAGAAAAAGGAGGTGAAGGCTCCGCCAAGGAGGAAGACAAAGCCGGCGAAGCAGGCGTCTCCGCCACGTTCTACGACTAGTTCCGACGCCACCAGCTCGGCTAAAGGTGAAGCGACGCATACGACAGCAGCACCGGACGCCGCCACCCTCCTGGATGAGGTACCTCTGGCCTCGCTTCGACCCCCATTCACCCCGGTCTCTGGGTTGGGGGCTATTCCAGCCGCAGCAGCTTCGCCTCCCAGGAGAGCTCCCGCAGATGTCATCACGGAGGCTCCTGCCGCGTCCTCTTCTTCGAAGAGGCCCTCCGTGTCTTGGGCACACGACGTTCTCGAGATGGGCCTCAGTCGGAAACTGGGTCCCGAGCTGGAGAAGCCATCCAGCATCCGCACGGGACTGCGGTTCATACCAGTCACCAAGTAAGTCTTGTTCATCTGCTTGCCTTCCGTTGTAACCGGACAATTTTTCTCATATCCTTGTTTCACAAGACTGGAGTTAAGAAGATCGGCCACCCTTCCGTGGCCAAGGTTCCGCCAGTCGTCGCCGAGGAGGAACCCTCACGGAAGAGGAAAGCTGATGAAGTCGCTGCCCCCGCAGACAGCGCTAAGAAGGCGAAGGGCGACGATGTCTTCACGGTCTCTGACGACACGATGGTTGCTCCAAGTGATCCTCCGACTGCGGCGGAGGTGGCCTTGAAGACCAAGGAGGTAGTTTCCTCACCCGGAATGGCCGAGCCGGCTCCTAGTGGCGCTGGAGCATCCGCTGTGACCTTCCCCTGCTTTATGGACAAAGCGGCCACAGCGAGTGGCACAGCGCCGTCGAGCCAAACGCCTGGGGTCGCCGAAACGGAGGTCGAGCAGCATCGCGGACATACTCCGGCTCTTCTTGCATCTGTGGACGCGCTACAGCTCCACGACATGCTAGGCGCATCCATCCAGGTATGTCCAGTCCCCGAGGATCGGGCCACTGAATTTCAGTGGTCGGATTCTTTTAGTGTTTTTTTTGTAGCACCCAGTCCCCGAGTGCCCAGTCGCTGAATTTCAGCGGGTGGGCACTTAGGATTTTTGATACCCAGTCCCCGAGTGCCTAGTCACTGAATTTCAGTGGGTGGGCACTTAGGATTTTTGATCTTCAGTTGCCAAGTGCCTAGTCGCTGAATTTCAGCGGGTGGGCACTTAGGATTCCATTGTTGTTGACTGTTTGATTTGTGCGCAGGGCCTGCAGCGTGAATCGGCTGATCAGCTTGTTGCAAAGTGTCGCATGGAGAAGGAACTTGTGGCCGTCCAAGAAACGAACAAGGGACTCCAAGCAATTGCTGCCAAGGCAGAGGAGGTCCGCGAGGGCATTGTCCTAGCAGGTGAGCTGACGGCGGCTCAGTCGGCTTTGAGTACGCGAACTTGTGGCCCTGTGAGTCGACGCCTGCGTTTTGTTTCTCGACCGCCTTTGCGAGCAAGGCCTTGACGTACTAGATCTGTAGGGCGCCGTCACCGGTGGCCGCGATGTTGTTGGCTGCTGCTCGGCCCGCGACGAGGTTGTCCATCGGGGTGGAGAACAGTGGTAGGCCGTTCGCGTCTCGCTCCCGTGAGGAGACCACGATCCACGGCTGGTCCCTGGGGGGTGCACGGTTGGGTGGTGGTGGGGCGCCATTCGCCGTCGACCCTGGTGGGGGCCGGGCGCTTCCTCTTGGTGGCGCATTTTCGCAGATCGCGTGCTCGGCCGCGCGGGCCGGGTCGCTCTCGTCGTCGAAATTCAAGGCGCGCCCCTGGACGGTAGGGTTCAGGCGCGACCTGATTCGTTGCTGGTGGTAGCGCGACAGCTCCTGCGCCGTCACCTGCTCGAGGCGAAATTTTTCGCGCTCGGCTTGCTCCTTGCGGACTGCTTCCGCCAACTCCAGGCGGAGTTCCTCGACCTCCGTTGCCGTTGCGCTGGGAGGGATCGGAGTGGAGAATGGATCCTCCGGCGGGTCGGCGCCAGTCGCCATGTAGATCGCGGCATGACGGCCGGTTCCGTCGCGGAGATCGGCGGAATTCTCCGACCCGGAGTCGAAGTCGAAGATCCCAAGGATGGAGGGATCCTCGAAGTCCCCGATGTTGGAGACCTGGGTGATGGAGCCCGCGGGCGACGCGACGACGATGGATCCGGTGAGTGACGCCGGAGTCGCCGAGTCGGCGTCGTCGTTGAGGGCCGTGTCTTCCGCGGCCACGTTGGTTTCAGCCACATCGTTGTGGGCTGAGTCGTACTCGGAGGCGAGGGGGTGGATCGTGCGGACCTGACTCTCAGAGAGCCAGTCGCGTGGCGGCGACTCGCGGATGCGAGCCGAGTCCTCCGAGACGATGACGTCGGTGAGGCCCACGAAGAGACTGATCGTGCCAACCGGCAGGATCATGCTATGCGTGACGGGTCGCGCTGCCGGGAAGTAGCTGCTCGACAAGATTTGGAGCATCTCGCCGATTGCTATCATGCGGCCGGTGGCGATCGACTCGTTGATGGGCATATTGGATCTCTCCGCAGAACACCTGTCAGACCGGCCAGGCCCCACGGTGGGCGCCACTGTCATGGGAATGACCACGGCAGATGCTGCAATCGGCAGCGAGTAGTAGAACATGGGGCAAGGGCGGCCAGCCATCTGCGGTGCGAGATGAGGGAGGAGACACAAGGATTTACCCATGTTCGGCCCCTGGAGGGTAAATACCTACTCTTGCTAGATTGTATTATGGTGGAAGTACAATGGGGAAAGCTCGATGGCTAGGCAGCGAGTCGCTTGGGTGGATGATAGAACGTATCCTCTACACACCCTCTAGGGAGGTTTATATAGACTCACCCCCCTAGGGTTCATAGATCGCAACTGAATCAGTTAAGGTTTCAGCAATCGTTTAACCTAATCCGACTGGGCCTATCTACGCTTCTGGGCCTTCAGCTTCCAGTCGCTTGAGTCCACACCAGGTCTTGATCCGATGCATGAATTCGGGCCCACTCGCAGTGCACAGGCGGTCGGAAACGTCCTGATGGGTATACCCCGGTAGGCATATCCCCATCAGAATCGTTATGTGGATTTGCGTTTCCCGAAAAACCATATGAGTATGGAGTAATCGAGATATGCAATGAAACCTTGTTTGACATTGTAAGATCAAAGGTGTAATTCATAAAACTGCCATTACATTTTAAATATTAAAAGCTTTAGAGACAACAGCTTTTTCACTGAAAATAAATCCATCATGATCCGTTGAAATGACACCATATAAAATTATGGTTTGAGATAAAACCTAAGTTGTCCTTTCTTAAACATTGGTATGCTATACATTGGTTTGAGAAGGAATTTTTTGTCAAAAAATAAGTGGGAGGACAATAGAACTTTGATAAGGTTAAAAGAACCTTAGCTATATGTGCAAAGTTGCGCAAGGCTGAAAAGTGTTTCGGAGGCAGCAACAATGCTCATGCCTCACGTGCCTCAAAGGATGTGGTTATGGAGGTCTAAGTTCCTATTGAACCAAGTAGGTTGGGTAAACAATCAAATACTAGGATTTGAAAGTAGATCACTATTATTTGACAATGATGAACTGACTGTATGCAAAGAAGCGATGATGGGCCCTGACTCCGTCAGATGGATTTAAGCCATAGAATCCGTGATAGTTCCATACACGAGAAATCAAGCTTTGAACTTGAAAGACCCTATAGGAAGGTGTAAGACCTCATAGTCGTGTTTGGATCTATAAAGAAATAGACATGGATGCTTCACATCTATGAAACAGTCGACATGTTGGGAAAGAATTCACAACAATGTTCAAAGGTTGACTGTGAAAAGATTTGATCTCTCATAGATATATTTAGTCTAGACGAATTAATGTATCAACCACTACATATAATTTTGTTATATGGTAGTTACACTACTAGGAAAATGGCCATCCGTGGCGCACCTGAAAAGAGCATCCGTGGCGCACTAGCTGTGCGCCACGCCCGGCCACATCTGACTATCTCCCGTAGCGCTCGCTTGCTGCGCCACGCAGGTACAGGTGCGCCACGGATGTGTTTTTCAAAAAACAAAAAAAATGCAAAAAGCACCCTCATTTTGAATTGCAAAAGCAATCAGGTCCGTGCATCGCCGCCGTCGTGTCACCTCGCCGGTGCATGGCCGTGGCCACGACCTACCACCGCAGGGAGGTGCGGGAGGCCGTGGACCGCAGGGAGGTGCGGGAGGCCGTGGCCGCTCTAGTCCTCGCCGGCGTCGAGGTGGTAGGAAGGGTGTGGTTGGAGAAAGGTAGGAAGAGAAGGATGTAGGAAGAGAGGGAGGTAGGAAGATATGGAGGAAGAGAGGGAGGAAGGGAGGTCGGTGAGGAGAAGGATGCCGCCGTCGCCCGTTGTCACTGCGAGGAGGAGGAGAAGGAGGCCATCGTTGCGCCACCGTCGCCCGTTGTCACTGTGAGGAGGAGGATAAGGAGGCCGCCGTCGCGCCGTCACTGCAAGGAGAGGAGAAGAGGAAGGAGGAGAAGGAAAAGGAGAAGGAGAAGGAAGAAGGAAGAAGGAGAAGGGAAAGGGAGAGGGAAAAGGGGAAGGGAAAAGGGGAAAGGAAAAGGGACGAGGGCGGGGTGGGGATTCAAATTTGAATCCTGCCCAAGCTTATCCGTGGCGCACTAGGTGGTGGTGCGCTACGGGTAAGTTGCCCTCTATTTTTTTCTGCAGGAAAAACGGTCTTTTGACCGTAACTTTTTACTCTTTTCGAATTTTGAAAATCTAAAAAATAGCTAAACGACGAAAGGTGGTTGCGAGCAGATGCGAAATCTCGTTTTCATCATTTTGGTATATTATATGATTTTTTTCGACATCGTATGCAAAAGTTACGGCCATTTTACCGTGGCATGACTTTTTTTTGCAGAAAAAGTGGAAAATCATGTTTGTTAATTTTTCTAGAAACTATACCACATTACCTACCTACATATGAAATGATTTTATTTTTTGAAGTGTTTATCATTTTCTTTTATTTTTTAGAAAGCTTAAAAAGGCGATCCACGGGGGGGTGAGGGGGTGGAGTTGGTGTAGGCCACTTAGCCGTAGGGCACTAGGACAGAGTGCCCTACGGCTAAGTTGACCCAGCTGCTGCAACATACAGCCCCGTAGCGCACTAGGCCGGAGTGCCCTCTGGCTAAGTTGCACATCCGTAGCGCATCTTGACCTAGTGCGCTACGGGTATGTGTGCTGCGGCCACATGTGCCCTGGCCCACACATAGGCGTGGCGCACCACCCCCATGTGCGCCACACTTACGGCAGTTAGCCATAGGGCACCTGTGGGCAGTGCACCACACCTATTTTACCCGTGGGGCACCACTATCACGTGCACCACGGATGTGTGGATTACCTATAGCCGTTTTCCTAGTAGTGTTAAACAAAAAAAAGTTCTTTTAATACAGAATTGTCACCTAGGACGTGTACAAGATCCAAAGGGTTTTGTTAATTCAAAGGATGCTAAAAGAGTATGCAAACTTCAATGGTTGAAATAAGCATCATGGAGTTGGAATCTTCACCATGATGGAACTGTTAAAAAAGTTTAATCTCATCCGAGATGATGAAGATGCTTGCATTTGCATGAAATTAAGTGGGTGCGCTAAGACATATTTCTAATACATTATGTGGAAGACATATTGTTGATTGGAAATGTTGTATATTTTGTTAACACAAGTTAAGAATTTCATTTTGATGAAAGACTTAGGCAAAACCCGAATATTTGGCATCAATGTATATATGGATAGATTGAGACACCAATATGGTTGTGCCGAAAGTACATAGATGATATATTGAATGAGTTCAATATAGAAACTACAAGAAAGGTTCTTGTCGCACAGAAAGGATTGAATAGAAATTCAAGTGTATTGACACTTGGTAAGTGAAACAAAGATTCAAGTACAGATTGATACTTGATGTATGAAATCACGAAGAGTATTTTTATCAATCATACTGTGATATGTACACATCCAAATATGTCCTATACTCTAAAAGTTATGAGCATATGCCAGAATGATCCACAAGATGATCATTGGACGATAGTAAGGATATTCTTATGATCTTTTGGAAGAACTAAGAATATATTATTTTTGTAGAGGTGACAAAGAGATGTTAATTCATTGCAAAAGTACTACATTGATTCTAGTTTTGTCACAAAGTATAAATCAAGTTTATCTCAATCTAAACTAAGGCACTACTAGGAAAAGGGCTATAGGTAATCCGCACATCCGTGGATCACATGGTTGAAGTGCCCCACGGGTAAAATAGGCATGGCTCACCTGTGGGTAGTGCCCTACTAGTAACTAGAACAACCATGGCGCACATAGGGTATCTGCGCCACAGATATGTATGGGCCAGGGGCCTGCCATCCGCATGCCACGTACCCGTAGCGCACATGGGGTAGGTGCGCCACGGTTGTGGCAAGTTCTGTGGCGCACTATGCCATGTGCGCCATGGTTGTGGCAAGTTCTGTGGCGCACTATGCCATGTGCGCCACGTATGTATAAACTTATTAGTAGGGCACCTTGCCCTAGTGCCCTACGCCTAACTATCCTGCACCAACTCCACCCCCCCTCCCCAGTGGATCGCCTTTTTAGGCTTTGCAAAAAAAATGATAAACACTTCAAAAAAATAAATCCTTTCATATTTAGGAAGATAATGTGGTATAGTTTCTAGGAAAATTAACAAACATGAGTTTTGACTTTTTCTGCAAAAAAAGTCATGCCACGGTAAAATGGCCGTAACTTCTGGTCGTTTAGCGATTTTTTAGATTTTCAAAATTCGAAAAGAGTAAAAAGTTATGGTCAAAAGACCTTTTTTCCTGCAGAAAAAAAATAGAGGGCGACTTACCCGTAGCGCACTACCACCTAGTGCGCCACGGATAAGCTTGGGCGGGATTCAAATTTGAATCCCCACCCCGCCCTCCTCCCTTTTCCTTTCCCCTTTTCCCTTTCCCTTTTCCCTCTTACTCTCCCTTTCCCTTATCCTTCTTCCTTCTTACTTCTTCCTTCTCCCTTCTTCCTTCTTCCTTCTCCTCCTTCCCCTTCTCCTCTCCTTCCAGTGACGGCGCGACGTCGGCCTCCTTCTCCTCCTCCTCGCAGTGACAACGGTCGACGGCGGTGCAACGGTGGCCTCCTTCTCCTCCTCCTCGCAGTGACAACAGACGACGGCGGCATCCTTCTCCTCACCGACCTCCCTTCCTCCCTCTCTTCCTCCATCTCTTCCTACCTCCCTCTCTTCCTCCATTTCTTCCTACCTCCCTCTCTTCCTCCATCTATTCCTTCCTCCCTCTCTTCCTCCATCTCTTCCTTCCTCCCTCTCTTCCTACCATCCATTCTCCAACCACACACCACCTCGACGCCAGCAAGGAATAGAGCGGCCACGACCCCTCCTGCACCTCCCTGCCACGGCCATGCTCCGGCGAGGTGACACGACTGCGGCGGCGATGCACGGACCCGATTGCTTTTGCAATTCAAAACGAGGGTGTTTTTTGATTTTTTTTTTGTTTTTTGAAAAACACATCCGTGGCGCACCTGAAAAGGCCTTCTGTGGCGCACTACCAGGTGCGCCACGCCTATCTCGACACAACCGTGGCGCACCATGCAGTGCGCCACGGCTACGAGATAGCCGTAGCTTGAGGCCCGTGGCGCACTACTAGTGCGCCACAGAAGGCCTTTTCAGGTGCGCCACGAACAGACGTTTTTCTAGTAGTGAGGGTGGTACAATATAATGGAAAGTAAAGTTCCATAATGGATTTGGATGAGTTCCAAAGTTAAGACGTTGTGACAGATACTACAACAAAAGGCTAAGTATATGACTGATATTATAGTAGCAAAAGAGGGCATGTGTGTCAAGTAGTTTGTTATCAAACTAGGTGTGGTTCACAGAGGGATAGTACTATGAAGATATATTGCACGACAATATTATCAACATGTTTTAACCCAAGGAACTAAAGGTATCACCAAAGGACCAAATTTATACAAAGCCATCTCACTAGAGAATGAGTGATGTGTAGAGACACAAAGACATGCAAATACATAGTAACCTAAATCATGAACATTGAGATGTTATTAACAACAAGGTCATATCATTAGGAGAATGATGTGATGGACATACTCCTATAATTAAGCGTAGCATAATATCAAGTCATTTAAATAGTTCACTTTCTATAAGCTTTCAAATACATAGTAACCTAAATCCTTCGACCATGAGATCATGTTAATCACCATCATCGGATGGATGCTTTGATGACATCAAACACCACTTCGTAATCAGGCGGTTATAAAGGTGGCATTGAGTATTTGGAAAGTATGTGTTGAGGCACATGGATCAAGAGTGGGATTTTTCCATCCATATGACGGATAGATATACTATGGGCCCTCTTGGTGGAATGTCATCCAATTGGCTTCCAAGCATGTGACTATATCACAAGGGATCAAATATCACAGGAATGAGTACTTATCGGTAACGAGGTTGAACTAGGTATGCAGAGATACCGACAATCAAACTCCAGATAAGTAAAGTATCGTGAGTCAAAGGGAAATTGGTATTGTATGTAAATGGTTCATTCAATCATGAAGTAATCGTAGAAATATGTGGGAGCCATAAGAATTTCCAGATTCCTCTATTGGTTATTGATCGGAGAAGAGTCTCGATCATGTCTGCATAGTTCACGAACCGTAGGGAGACACACTTAAGGATTCGATGTTGTTTAGTTGATATGGAATGTGAGTAAAGAGACTGAATGTAATTCAGAGTCTCGGATGGGATCTGGGATGTCACGAGGAGATCCGGAATGGTCTGGAGAATAAGATTCATATAAGAAAAGTCCAATTCTGGAGTTCGGGAATGGTTCCGGTGTTTTCACTAGAATGTTCTAGAAGGGTCTAGAAGGTTCACCAATCCGGAAGGGAAGGGTACATGGATGTGTCATGACAAAGTGGAATGGTTATATCATGTCCTAGGTTACTTGGTTGGACACTTGGAAGAGAGAAATCAAATTCTAAATTGAAAGTCAAAAAAAGGTAGTTTGAAAAAGTCAAACCGGGACAATGTTTCCAAGTGCAGGAAAGGAAGGATTCCTACCTAGGGAAGGAATCCTCCCTCCCCTTGCTGCCGGCCACATGAAGTGGTGTTGGGGGAGGATTCCCTCCCCCTAGCCGCCCCTCCCTCAAATAAATAAAGGGGAGGGGCACCCCCTTGCCCTACACCTTCAAGCCCTTGCCCAGGCTCCTACCCCTCTATTAGCCGCCACCAGGAGCCCTCCAAGTCGGCGACTTGGGGAAAACCCTATTCCCTTGTTGCCGGACACACCACTCCCTTGGATCCCTCTAAACAATAGATAGCCAAGGCCCTCTTCTACTCCACCATACTCGCTCTAGCTTAGGCGAAGCCATGCAGGATCTCCCCTCTAAACTCCGACACCATGCCGTCCTGCTACAGGAGAGAGCTACAATCTCCGCTGCCTGTTGTAACAAAGAAGAGGAAGGTCTTCATCGAGTATCGTACGTCTGACTGACTGGGGGAGCACTACCGGAACGTGGCGCCGGAAGGATCGTCTACGCGATCTTGAGATCGGCAAGTGAACAACTACATCACCCACAAGAATCTGCTCACGTTAACCGCTTTGGATCTTCGAGGGTTAGTACTCTATCGACTCGTTGCTACAATCTAGTAGATAGATCTCGGCTTGTGTGTGTTCATGCGATAGAAAATTTTCGTTTTCCATGCTACGAACCCCTACACGGCGCGTCTTCTTATGCTCCATGATGGCCGGCACGACGGTGGATGCAGCCCTCTTCCCCCTCCGCGACCCTCTCCCTGCCAGCCTCCTCCTCGGCGGCTGCAACCACACAAACAAAAGCGTCAACAGAAAGCCTTGTAAACACATTGGAGTAAGAATTTGTACCCAAAAATTACCATGGGGATCCAAAGGACAGTCGTCCAGTTGAACAGAAAACCCCTCCGTCTCTGTCTATGGGTACTTCGGCAGTTTCCGGTCGGGCAGGAAAGAGGGGAGGGCGAAGTCGCCAACACTGTCCTCAGCATGTTGCGTCGTAAAAATATACTCAAAGGGGGGAACATAAGGCACCCAAGGAAAACCCTCCAGGGAGAAATATAATCACAAAAAGAAGAAAAGTAAAAGATAACTCACCCGAGGCGACAGTCGATCGGGGTGATACGGCGGGCAGGAGTACATCCGCGTCGCCTCCAGACAGAACTTGGAGATCATGGAGATCCAGTTCCGCAGCACCTCGTAAGACACCTCCTTCCGCAACATCCGGGTCGGGTCATCGACGGTGGACAAATGGCGCATCTTGTGCAACCGCCTCTGAAGCGGAAGCATGCAACGCGCCATCCAAGAGACCGCGATGTTGATACGTCCAATTTGCATTGCCATTCTATATCATAATTTGCTTCTATTCATTGATATATTTCTTATTAATAGGTGTTACTTATGGCTTTTCATCTATTTTGCATGTTAGATGATTCTTGGAGGATGAACTGCCGGAGTCAGGTTTCTGATGGAAAAAGAGGTGTTTTGATACAATTTTGCGAAGTTCAGAAAAATACCAGAAAAATCATATTTTCCCAGAAGACGAAGGAAGCTAGAAGGGGAGGCAGAGCTGGGCCACAGGGGTCCCACACCCCTCCCAGGTGTGGGCCCCCCTGGGCAGCGCCTACAGGGGTGTGGCCCACCTGGCCAGCCTCCGGCTCTGCCCTCTCGCCTATATCTTCTCCTTGAAACCCTAATACATGAGGGGCGACCACAGAAAGATTTCGCTGCCTCTGTGGGGCGGAAAACACCGAGAGAGAAAGAGCTTTCCCGCAGACAGATTTCTGCCGGGGAAATTCCTTCCCGGAGAGGGGAGATCATTGCCATCAACACCATCATCAAGCTAGAATTCATCGGGATCATCATCATCATCCACACGATCATCTCCACCAGCACCATCATCACCACTTCGTCCCACTGTAACAATTGTCTTGAATACTTGCATAGTTCTTAGGGGAAACTGTGCCGGTGTTGATTACTATTGTAGTTGATGCTTGTGAGTGGAACCATTGGATTATTGTTTATGTTCAGATTGTTATCCATCACCATATCATCTTTGATTTTGATCCATATGATGTCTTGTGAGTAGTTCGTTAGGTCTTGAGGAGATGGGAGAAGTCATGTTCTTAGTAGTGTATTTGTGTTGAGATATTATTCAATAGTTTAGTATTTAAGTTGTGGTGCTATTCTTCTAGTGGTGTCATGTGAACGTCGACTACATGGTACTTCACCATTTGTGGGCCTATGGGAATGCATTGTGTATTTGGCTACTAATTGTGGGGTTGCCGGAGTGACAGAAACCTGAACCCCCGTTAGGACACAATTGCACAAGGGAGCGTAGGATCTCAGAGTTTAAGACTGTGGTTAGGTTTATATCTTAATTGCTTTCCTGTAGTTACGGATGCTTCCAGGGGG
Organism: Avena longiglumis; assembly: GCA_030063025.1. Lineage (NCBI taxonomy): Eukaryota > Viridiplantae > Streptophyta > Magnoliopsida > Poales > Poaceae > Avena > Avena longiglumis. The sequence continues at coordinate 147,216,755 of CP125974.1, forward strand.
TTTAATCACAAGTATGTATTAGTTCAAGTAAGCTCGGTACATTAGCACAGGTTCACCCACACAATACTTACAACACCAAACAAGACTACTCAGCTATCTGAAGCGAAAGCACTTGACAAAATTCCCATGTGTCCTCAAGAACGTTTGTGATACGTTGGAAACGTATCTATAATTTTTGATGTTCCATGATTGTTTAGTACATACTTTGCTTTGCTTTGTCTTTCTTTGAGGTGTTTTTATATCTTTTTTGGAACTAACCTATTAACAAGTTGCGACAATGCCAGTTGCATGTTTTCTTCTGTTTTTGGTTCCAGAAAGGCAGAAAATCAATATTCTCGGAATTGGACGGGACAAAAGCCAAAGTTAATAACTTTCCGTGAGGGACACGATCCAGAAGGAGGGACGGAGAGGCACCATAGGGTGGCTAGACCCCCTGGGCGACCAAGCCTGGCCCACGCCTGGGGAGGGTGTGGGCCCTCTGGCCACCTCCTCGGCCTCCCCCTTCGCCCAGAAGAAGCCTCCGACCCAAAAACCCTAGGGAATCCAGAAGAAATCCAAGAAAACCTCTATGGCGCTGCCACCACCAAAAGGGAGATTCGGGGGATAGAAAGTCTCTGTTACGGCACCCTGCCGGGACGGGGAAGTACCCCCGGAGCCATCTCCATCGATCTCCATCACCATCTTCATTACCGTTGCTGATTCCCATGATGAGGAGTGAGTAGTTCTTCCTCGAGGCTAAGGCCTCTACTGGTAGCTATGTGTTCATCTCTCTCTATGCATGATCTTGTGGTCATGAGCTTTGTGATCAAGTAGATCTACCTTGCAACTCAAGTGCTTTAATAGATCTCTGCTCTCCCCATGTGTGTGAAAGTGACAATGTGCACGCCATGGTTGCACTTAGGTTTGAGTCTACATAAATACTCTTTGTGCTTTAATAGATCTATGCTTTTCCCCATGTTTGTGAAAGTGACAGCGTGCATACCGTGTGTGGTACTTTGGCTAGATTGAATATTTGTTATGAGTTATATTTGGAGTTGGATGTCTCTATGAAATTGTGGTGTTTGTTGGGACCATCTAGCGCTCAAGATGATAGTGTGGGTTTTCTAGATTGGGGAAGGCGGACTTTGAGGAGTGTTGTTATAGCCCTACCGATGATTAGAGTGTCCAATTGGAGAGTAGTTAAGAGTAGTATCATGAAGAGAGGATATTTATATGAGAGAGTGTTCACTAGTGAAAGTATGATCCCTAGGCCTTGTATCTAAGCATTGAAACACCGTTTGCTACTAGATATGTTGCATGTTGCTTGCTTCCTTCAGTTTTCCTTTAGTCTGTTGCTCCACGCCATAAGATCTTTTATGGCACCGTTACCCCACGTCAATAACAAGTCAGAAGATATTTTCTGGCACCGTTACCACTTGTGTTTCACTATCTCTTCGCCGAACTAGTGCACCTATATTGGGTGTGTTAGGGACACAAGAGACTTCTTGTATCTTGATTGCAGGGTTGCTTGAGAGGGGATACCTTTGACCACTTCCTTCCTGAGTTCGATAAACCTTGGGTGATCCACTTAAGGGAAACTTGTTGCTGTTCTACCAACCTCTGCACTTGGAGGCCCAACAACTGTCTACAAGAATAGAAGTGCATAGACATCAGTTTGGTCCTTATAAGTATTTCCACCGGCTTGTCCTTTGCTAAGAAAGGATTGGGCCACTTGCTGCAGTTGTTCGTTGTCTTTATTACTTTCACTTTGTTTCTTTGATTTAACAGAAAAACCCTAAAAATCTGTTTGCTAAGTATTTACAGAGATTTCCCGCTCCATACCACTAGTCAACACCTTCTACTCCTCGTTGGGATCGACACTCCTATTTATTGAAAGTACTATGATACACCCACTTGATACGTCGTAAATGTATCTATAATTTTTATGCTCCATGCTTGTTTTATATCCACTTTGCTTTGCTTAGTCTACACTTTGAGGTATTTTTATATCTTTTCTGGAACTAACCTATTAACAAGTTGCCACAGTGCCAGTTGCATTTTTTTCTTCTGTTTTTTGTTCCAGGAAGGCAGAAAATCAATATTCTCGGAATTGGACGGGACAAAAGCCAAATTCATTATTTTCCTGGAGCAACACGGAACCACGAAGCAGAGACAGAGTAGGGCACCAGGGTGGCCGCACCCCGCAGGCACGGGCAAGCCCTGGTGGCGCCTATAGGGGGTGTGGGCCCCCTGGCCGTCCATCGACCTTGCCTCCTTCGCCTATAAGAAACCTCCGACCCAAAAACCCTAAATCATCCATCATACTTCTAGAAAAAGCTTGAGGAAACGTCTAAGCTTGAGGAAACGTCTAAGCTTGAGGAAGCTAGTTTTTATGAAAATGATCTTTTTAGTCCCCGGGCTTTGGAAGATAGCTATTCTATTGCTTATGATGATACCAAACCTCCAATATATGATGATTATGATATTTTCGATTCACCTACCATTGAGGAGAAAATTAATTGTGATTACAATGTGCCTCCTATACTTGATGATTATGGTGATGAGAATGATAGTGATAGCTATTTTATTGACTTTGCTCCCACTACAATTAATAAGGATGACTATGCTTATGTGGAGAGTAATAATCATTTTATGCATGTGGCTCATGATAATAATGTTTTATGTGATAGTTATATTGTAAATTTTATTCATGATGCTACTAAAAGTTATTATGAGAGAGGGAAACATGGTTTTATGCATCTCAATAATATTAAGTTTCCCCTCTTTATGTTGAAAATCTTGAAGTTGCACTTGTTTTGCTTTCCTATGCTTGTTGCATTGTGATTGCATTACTTGTTTATTTACAAGATTCCTATGCATAGGAAGTGGGTTAGACTTAAATGTGTTTTGAATTTTCTTCTTGATGCTCTCTTTTACTTCAAATCATATTTCCTATGTGAGCATCTTCTCAAACTATCAAGCCTAACTTAAAGGCGTTAAAGAAAAGTACTTGTTGGGAGATAACCCAAGAGTTCTTTTGAGTCTTGGAAGTTATTACCTCTGTAATGAACTCTCATTATACTTTTTGTTTGCTTTTTGTGCCAAGAATGACCTCTAATGAGAGGGAAGTAAGATTTGGGGAGTTTCTGTCCCGAAACAGATTTTTGTGCTCCACCGTAAAAAATCGTGAGGAATACCTGTAACTCGGATTGAGCTGATATTTTGTGAATAAATCTCCCAGTATGTTCGCTAACTTTCGTTAGTTCAACACTTTTTTATTTGAGCAACAGAAGGTCTTCGAAAAAATCAGTTTCTACCTGTTGGTCTGTTTTGACAGATTTCTGCCATTATTTGTATTTGCTTCTTATTGATTCCTTTTTGGGTTCTTTTTGGGAAATTGAGATTTTTGAGGAAATTTATACAGTAGCTTGTGTTTTTAGTGAAATTTTTTCTGTTCTAAATCTAAACCCAAAGATCTATTATCTTTTGAATATACTAATGTTGCTAAAGAAGATTGTGTGAAGTTTTGTATGAAGGAAAATTTTCAGGTGTAGAGAAAGAATGATGTAATGAGATGAAGAATGGATAAAAGATCAATCTTGCAGATGCCACCCTATATCACTCCAAGAAATATTCAAGAGGTACAAGCGTCAAAACTTGGGGATGCCCAAGGCATCCCCTTCTTCATCAATAAAAATCTCAAGTCTTTCTAGACACTTCGTTTTTATTGTTTCATGCACAATTGTGTTGTTTTGGAGCATTTTTGTTTTTGTTTTTTAGTTTTCATTTGCTGAGTTTACTTGAAAAAAGTTGGTTGATCCTAGTAAACTTCTTTTGGAGAGAGACACGCTCCATTTTCATTGCCTAGAACACTCTAGTTTTCACTCTTATTGTCTTGTGAGTGTTCTCTTTTGCTAGCACTGTGTTTAGCCTTAGTTTTCTTGTGATTTTTTCTTTGAACTTTTTATTTCTTATTTACAGATTTGTGTGACATGCTCACTGATCTTTATTGATTATTATCCTTGTGGGTTGTTTCAAATAAGTTGATTGGTGTTGGAAAAGAGTAGAAAGTTTCATGCTTAAGTGGTACAAAAGGGAGCTTTCTTTGACTATGCCTTAGACTTTATCATGTGTCGTGGTGGTGTCACAGCAGATGCCATGGTAGGCTTAAGATGGGGGCCGAATGGATGCTTGTGGTCACCGGGGAGGGTGTGCACGGTCTTTCCGCACACAAAGAACAGGATGAACTCTCCACACTTGGGAATTTTATTGATCCTAGATGTTTACAAGTGCTCCTTGAGCTTTATGAACAAAGCTTCAGTGCCTTAGTTCCCTACTAGGTCCAACCTCCTCAAACCCTAGCTAACCCCTCCTTATATAGGCGATGGCTAGCTAGGTTACACCCCTTTGGGTCCTAGGGTTACTATTTCGATCTTGGTCTTTACTGTACGGGTCGAGTCATGGGCTTGTACTAAGCCCAATTGCCCAGTCCATAAAGTTAGACAACTAACGGTCTTCACGTACGTCGCCTCCAGTTCCTTTGGCGTCATGCATCAACTTTGTACGTCAGCCCTTGCTTTGGGCGTCACCCAGCTCCTTTCGTGTCACCCGGCGTCGCCCTTCTTTTTGACTGTGCTTTACTATGGTCCCTCCTGAACCTTACTCGGAAAGGTGCCACGAATCCTATCTGACTCGTCCCTTCTTCGTGAGACTCCGCTCGTTGGTTCCTGCAAGATTAACATATTTGTATTATATGGGCCGACATAGTTTCCATGTCGGCCGCACATGACTATCCTAACCAGCCGTACTTACTCGGCTTGTTTCTTTCTTTACTCGGTGCAAGCCAAGATGGGCAATGTTTTACCCTGTATGACCCTGCCAGGGGTTATCCCCCCGACATTAGTCCCTGAAGCTGGTGAGGTCTAGCAGTTCTAGATGTTAGGCGTCTCTAGGTTTATTTAATGTGATGGAACCTCTCTTTCTGCCAGCATTTACTGCTTAGGACACACTGTTTGGCGTAACCTCGTTCTTAGCTGAGTCTAATCTGCTCTTTCCGAGTCTCATCTTGTACTTTTTGGCTCATTTTTGCCTCGTGCCAAGTCATTTTGGCCAGTTTCGAGTAATTTTCGGCGTGCCTTAGTCAGTGACACCTTGTAATCATGGTGACGTGCCTCAAATTCTGTCCCAAATCCTGACCGCACAGTGATGGCGGCGCAGTAACTCCTCGTCACTGTGGCAGTTCCATCGCTCAGCGCCTCGTGTCTTGCACAGCGTGACGCGGCAGTGGGTTTATCGTGTATCACCTACACGTGGCATTTTCTGATTGGATTACTCGGCCATATACACGGCCACACACTGTACGCACGGCGCAGGGGAATCCCACGATTGGGGTTTTTACTCCCCTTAAGTAGGGGTGAGGGGAACTTAACTTCCCTCGCCCGTTCAGTTTCCCCATTGCCTTCTTATTCTTCCTTGCGCCTCAAAAATCCCAACTCCCCCTTTGCGGTTCTTCTTCTTCACAGTTTCTCCTCTGCGATTGCTCCTTTCCCCATTCTATTCTACTACGGGTCCTTGCTCTTCCAAGCCTCTTCCAACGACATAAGAGACGGAATCCAGGGAGGTCATGGACTGTAAGGTTCCCAACCTTTAATAAGGTAGAGATCCCTGTGTTTACAATGCTAGTCCCTAGATCAATAGCTAGCATCCACACCTAAGATGTAATATCAAGAAACAAAGGTCATAATACAACTTTATAACCAGGAATAAAATAATTTATTACATCTTACATAGCTCATTTGGCTATTACATTACATTGCAGCAGAATATCTATAAGCATGGGGTCCTTCATCTTCAAAGTGCCACAGGCAGACATGTTGGTTGTAGGCTTTGTAATCCTAATCAACACACTTCACTAAATCAAGCAAACCTGCAACATAACAAGTTACATCCACAAGGGTCAATACATTTGAATTGTATTGGCAGGTGATACTATGGTAGTATAGTAGAGTCTATCATCTATGCATTTGGCTAAGTGGAGTTGAGGCTTGCATTTATCAAAATAGATTTTTCCTTATCATTTGAAAACACTAAGTTTTTGTCTTGACAAAATCACCCAAGGCATCTACCAATCAAAGATTGAAGATCCTTTAACCCTTGTTCAACCACAAGTTTTTAACTTTAGAAGTTTGGATGATGAGATTCTTTATAGCTTCCATGTCTTGATGCTCAAATTGTCCTTTACCAGGGACATGGCTAAGTACTTAGATTTTACACTCTGCAGAGGTGGTGCACTTTCCCCACAAGACTTGCTTTCCGAAGACAAGATCTTTCAGAAGCCTTCCCTTAGACCAAATGGACGCGCTCCAACCTATCAAACCCTACCACCAACTGTCCATTTGGCTAAGTTATTGCAACCTATATGATCCAGGCAGAGCCCATAATGCCAAGTGGCTGCACTTGAAGCTTCTCAACATTTGACATCACAAATCTCTTTGTTCCTGGGTGGCCATCCACAAGTGAGAAACACAAGGTAAACCGTAAAAATGGGCCTTGTGAACCACTCAACACAAACCATTCCTTCCATTCCACCCAGGTGATTCATTTACTTAGTTGTTTTATTAAACAAAACACGAGTCCTCAGACTTAGAAACTTTTCCATAGTGTGAATATATATTCCACCCTTGTTTTCTACTAGCTAAGCTAAGCATGATAGTAGTAGGGATCTTAACTTAGGAAATTTCTACTAAGGTTTCATCTACTAGGATTTCACATAGCATGGTTTATACTTAGCAAAAATTCCATGCAAGTTTTACTTAGAAAAATAACTAATGCATAGTGAAAGTAATGGGACAAAGTATGAAGCATCACTTGCCTTTTTGGTAGAGAGTATAAGTTCACCCTTGATCTTTGCAATGTTCACACACTTCAAGTCACTACAATTCAATCAAGCAAACAATATTTCAATCTACCATTCAAGCAAAACATCACATAAAATAATAATAAAAACAATACATGCAAGCATGCAAAAGGGTTGTTTTATTTGTAAAAGTGGTTTCTAATGGGTCATAAACATTTGAAAACACCTAATGGTCATTTTATAAAGTGGCAAAGTCATTTGCAAAAGATTTCACTTTATAAACCATTTTCTAAACCAAGTCATTATTTTAGGTGGTTTGAAAATGTCTTTAGTAAATTAGTAGTTCTATAGGGTTCACCAAATACATTTTCAAATCATAAAACTTGGTGTTTGGGGTCAGAGAGTTTCAAACAAAACATTTCCCAAAGGTTTTCTTCCAAAACCATTTTTAATAAATAAACCATATTTTTATTTGACTAGAATTGGTTTTAAATCCAAGATTCATTCTTTTGCATCACCAAATATATTTTTGAAACCACAAAGTGTTTCCTATGGTCAGTAGGTTCAGAACACACCATTTTCAAAAGTTTTTATCCCCAAAATCATTTTGGAATTATTTTTATAACCTAAACAAGCATACACAAGTTTCTGCAAAAACAAACAATTTAACAGAAGCTTTTTACTAAACAAATGGCAAGGTTGGCTAGGGCTTGTTTCACTGATTCCATTGATATAAAGTTTGCAAAATTTGGACGTGTAGAACTAAAGTTATGGATTTTTCAAATTTGCAAACAAATCTGATTCTAATTCTGTTTTAAATCAAAAGCTGGGCCACGCGGCGCTTTCCTATTCGTTGGTACCGCTTCGGGCGGATCAGCAACGTGAGGCGTTGGATCAAGCTAAATCGCGCGGCACTGGTTGCGTACCCCTTCAATGTTAAGTGGTCTATTGTATCCATTGGATCGTCATCTAACGGCCATCGTCACCCTGACCAAGTTTTGGCGGCGCTCGACGGCTGCGCGCGGCGGCGACGTTCTGCTAGCGGCGGAGCTGGCGCTAGAGGAAGCTAGGAAGAAGAAGAGATGGATCACCGTGATCGCAGTGACGTGGGGATGCTCAACCTGCTCGTGGTTGATGAAGGGGCGCACAAGGTTGCGGTTAATCACTCGTCGGAGTTGCATCTGATGACGGCCATGCTCTGTCGTCGTCGAGGACGGCGCTACGGGTCACAAGGGAGCAAACGAAGAGCACGGTTAGATGCGCAAGGTCATGGCGATGATGCGTGCCTGAAGGGGAAGGAGAGGCGCGGTCAGGCACTACCTGGAGGACTTGCCGGAGTAGCAAGCAGTGGGGCGCTGGAGTCGTCATTGCCGAGGCTCGATGGCCATGAGCGAGCTGATTCTTGAAAGATGCACCAGGTCCTGGGGAATGTGCCTGTGTGCTCGGGGAGGCATGGGGTGGCGCAGGGCTGCCGGAATTCGGTTGCGAGCTCGTCGGAGACAGGGAGGTTGTTGCAAGCAATGAGGGCAGCCTAAGGGCAGAGAGGGTCGGGCGAGGGGAAAGAGAGAGGAGGTGCTGTCGTTTATCACTGCGTGGTCACGGGGTTGAATTGTTGAGGCATTGACGCGAATTTACGCGAGCGATTATAGCCAGAAACGGCCGGGGAGGTGAGGGGAAGGAACGGGTCCGCGGTTGAAGACGCTGACGAGGCAGGTGGGATCCGCTTGGCAGCGTGAGAGAAAGAGAGGGAACGGGGTCCACTGGTCAGTCGCTGAGTGGGTGAGTTTCTGAGTGCGAACCGTTCTTGCGGGGAGAGAGGGAGTGGGCTAACTGGGCTTAGTTGGGCCAGGCTTAGTTGGGTCAATTCCGTTTCTTTTTTTTTGTTCAGATACTTTTTCCTTTTTCCATTTCTTATTTCTGTTTTGAAATTCAATCAAACCATTCAAACATTCAAAACAATCAACTTCCATCAAACAGGCTGAGTTTTGGTTCTGTTTAACAACACAATTCCAAGTCCCAAAATAAAATAATATTTTTATTCTTTTTAAGATCTATTTAATAATTAAATAAAATAGACTTTATTTACTAATTCAAATAGGTTTTGATTTATTTATTTAAAATCTCCATTTGAAATCTAAATATTATCAGAACCAAATCAGTAGGTTTTATTTGAAAATATAAAATACTTGGAAAACTTGTTTAAAATAAAATAACATGTTTTGATGTTTAATTAAAATGGTAAAACCTTTATTTTAATAAAAATGGTTTAATAATAAACTCTCCTTATTTTTATTTAAATAAACCTTTACTCTTTTAATCAAAACAAAACATTTTATTTCAAAAGCTTGGCCAAGGTTTAATTTGGCTCTATAAAATAATCCTTATTTATAAATCTACCTTTTCTTTTGAAAACCAAATCTTTTATTAAAAGATCCAAAAATAGTAATTCCAAATATTTTTAACTTTATTGTTTATTTTTTAAATCCCTTTAGGATTTTATTTGATCCAAATAGGTTTTGAAAGTTTCCAATTGGATTCAAAAAGTTTCTTCTCACCCTGAAAATCAACAAAGTTTTATTTTATTCATTTATTTTTCACATAACAAGATTTGGAAAATCTTGGGATGTGACATGGACGCTTGTGACACTGCCGAGGGATCGGAGGAACAGGAGGTTCCCGCCGGCGAGCACGGCGGCTTGGAGGGCTCAGAGGTATCCACTGAGGAGGTCGAGTGGCTGCTCTCCACCAGGCGCATCCCACTCGAAGTGGATTGCCGCCTCCCTGCTAGTGAGATTTCCCCCGAACCTGAGGCCAATGAGAGGGTGATTTTCCTCTCCCACTTTGAGCGTGGTTTTGCCTTGCCCATGAAAAATTTCTTTGTGTCCTTTCTTTCCTCTTTGCATCTTCACACCCATCACTTGCCTTCCAATGCCATTGGCTCCCTCTCTTGTTTTATCTATTCTTGTGAGGCCTACCTTGGCATTTGGCCTATAGTTCTTCTGTGGGCCAAATATTTTAATTTTAGGATCCAAGTAGTTCCCTAGCCTGGCGCTCCCTGTGCCGAGAATAGGCCAACCAGGTGAGGCGCCGCTAGCATTATGCCCAGGAGAGAATTCATATTTCCTCGGGTTACTGGCTTAGACTCTTGCAAGAAATGGCATAGGACTTTCATCTACGTCAAAAACAGCGGGGCCACCGATTACATCCGGCTCCCCTTTCTCGGACGAGGTCTCCAGCAAAGAGTCCTGGAAGCTTGAACCGCACGACAAGAGCGTCACGGTGAATGAGGCCAACGGGATTCTGGAGAGGTTGTTTTCGCTAGATGAGAATTTCCATCTCGCCGATACGGATCTCATGTGTGCTTTTATTGCACGCCGGGTCAGCCCCATCCAAGCCAGGAGCCACAAGATGTGCTTCATGAGTGGAACACATGACCCCACTCAGCACTCCACGAAGGAGCTCACCCATGACTCTGTGGCCTGCCGAGTCAGCTCGATCTTCAAGCTGACTTTGGCGGAGGATTGGGCTTGGAGCTGCCCTCCATTTAATCGGGGTAGGCCTGTCCCCTAGGTAAGTTTTCGGATCACCTTATATCCGACATGACTTTTCTTATGTTCATCTGTCTTTTTGCTCATTCTCAGTTCTCTCTCTGTTTATCTTTCGCAGAATCTTGTTCACCAGGTTGATGACAGTACTGTCCATCCTAGTGCTTATAACGAGGACCGCTCTGACTCCGACGAAGTCGAGTTCGATCTGGAGTGCTTCATGCCCATTCCGCATGCTGCTGCCGCTTCAACTCCGGGTAAGACCCACACTCGAAACCCCTTACGAGACTGGTCTGACGATGATGATGATTGCCAAATTCTGGAGGTACCTGCTTTTTGACCTTAGCCCACACTCGAAACGACGCGAGGCTACCTCCAGTGCTCAGCCTTCCAAGAAGCGCAAGGTTACTGCTGCTGCTCCTCCTGCTGCGTCGCTAACTGAAAATCGCAAGGCTGCTAGGCGCCGAGTCACACGTCGCATGCTGCGTGACCCGATGGTTTCCGGGTAAGCTTTTGCTATTTGCTTACTTTCCATTTTTCCTTTCCTGTTTCGTAACTGTTTTCTTATAAGCATTCCTTGTTATTTTTAGTGTTGCGCCTTTGTCGGCTATCCAAGTTGCTCCTAGCATGGCCTCGCCTCTAAGGTCTGCTCCTCCTCCTCCTGTTAATTCCATGGTGCAAAGCCCCGTCCGAGTCGATGTTCCCACTACTGAGGCTCACGCTTCTCAGAGTGAGGCCGACCCGGCGGCACATCCGTCGGAGGAGACTCGGCCTAGCTCTTCTGCCGCACCCCATGAACAACTTCCTGATCTTGGTGCTGGCAACATTGGCATCAAGAAAACCTTCGCCACTACTTCTTCTGCCACCAGCCAACCAGTTGATCCCGCGGTTGCTCCGCATAGCGCTGTCGAGCCCGCTCAGTCGGCTCCTATCTTTTCCCCTGCCAGACCTACTCACTCTCCTCGTCTGTCAAAGAACCAGACCCGGCCTGCTGCTTCAGGTCCGGCTCGCACTTCATCCGGTAAGCCCATGTCTACCAAACAGATGACCTTGATCCATGCCCCAGGCACCACGCCTCAGATCCGGACCACAACAATAACAACGGCACTCTCTCAAGCATGTAAGTTGGACAGATCCGCAACTGTTGGGTTTGGTGGCAGTTCCAAGGTTGTTGCTTTGCACAGTAGCGCCGCTGCTACCCGTGCCAGTGTGGGAACTACCCTGAAAAAGGGTCAAGTTCTCACTCGGACGCTCAATGGGAATGGCCTTGGTGACGTAGAGAGCTGTGTCGTTGCCTGGAACGCAGCCGGCGAGCAAGATGTCAGCTCCAGCACTGGGAAGAAGATGAAATTGGGCCCCAAGGTCATTTCTGACACGACTCAGCAGGCCATCACCTTGATGGCTCGCGCAGACGAAGTGAACGAGGTGCATAATCTTCTTACTCTTTTGTGTATTGAGTATTTTTGTTACACATTATCCCTAGTCCCTGAGGTTATTGCCGAGTGAGGAATCTTCTTACTCGGCTGTAAGCTCTAAACTAGAAATTAGCTCTTATTCGGCCACAGGCTTGATCTCACCTCTGTTGACTATTTCTTTTCTTATATAGCTTAATCACAATGAGCGCACCAAGGTGCACCAGGCTCTCCTCCTTGAGTATCATAAGTTGGAGCTCGCCTACCAAAACCTGCAAGCTGAGGCTAAAGGCCAAGTTAAATTTCTGACTCATACCGCTCTTATTCGGCGTATTTTCCTTGCTTTTCCCTTGCTTATTTTCTCTCCTTGTCCTTTTACAGCTTCTTCCCAATCCACAATCGACGCCCTGCATCTACAAATTAGCGATGCTGAAAGTAAGCTCTTAGAAACTTCTGTTTCCGCTCTATACTTATGCTCGTTCCTTTTCCTATTTTTATCTTGATGGTTCCGACACCAATTTTGTTGCCACAGATGGGTCGTATTCTCCGAATAAGTAGAGAGGCACCAGATCGAGCTCCAAAAGGAGCAACACGACGTGACTCGGCTGAAGAAGGCCATGGCGGATATGGAGCAGAAGCATCAGGCTGAGGTGAAGGGGCTGCGGGAGGAGCTTGTCGAGAAAAATGATCAGAACACCGCCAGCGCCGAGAAAACCAAGGAGTTGCTGAAGGAGGCCGAGTCTGTGGTTGAGTCGGCTCATTTGGATCTGGATGCACTTCAGCCCAAGGCTCGGAACTGGAAAAGCAAGCTTGACGCCATCAACTCTTTCCTCGGTAGTGAGTCCTTACCCTTTTTGCAGTACTCATTCCTTTGTCTGCTTTTTCCCTGTATTGCTAATGTTCCCTTGCTTTTGCAGAGAATTTTCCTGAGGCTGATATGTTCGCCATACGGGCCATGAAAAGAGTATGAGCCGAATCTAGCGCTCCATCTGATCGCGAGGTCAGCATTGACGAGCATCTCGAAGCATTGTCAGAGCGTGACAAGACCCTCAAGTCATGTGGTGTAGACTTGCTCAAATCAGCGATCTATGCATTCCGAATGCTCTGGACGGATGAAGATGCGCCCACACTCATTGAGCCTCTGGCTGCCAGGCTGCTTCTCACTGAAGACATGCTAGATCAATGGCGCGAGTCGGCCGGCCGAACTGCAGCGGACAAAGCCCTTTCCTTCGTGCTTTCCTGGTACGAGGACATCAACCTTGATGTTCTTGAACGCATGAGGTCTGAAGGCAAGTGGCTCCATGAGCCCGAGCTGATCAAGAAATGCCAGGAGCGAGCCTACGCGATGATCGAATATGCCTTTGTGCATGCTTGGTGTGATGGGCCCAGCTTCCTTGATCTTGGGGAGCCTCTTGCCGAAGTTGTTGATGATGAAGGTGCGGATAGCGAAGCCACCGAGTCAGATGGACCTGCAGACTCGGTCGCAGAAGCTCCTGACTCACAGAAGCTCCCGAAGATGCTCCTAGCTCCAGCCCCGAATATACACCTCCAAGCCCAGCTGCTTCTTAGGCTGGTTACAAAAAACACTTGAATTTCATGAGATCCCCGGTATGCCGGGTGCAGATGTATGATATAGTGCACTTATTTTGGGAGTGCGCCTTGTGATAAGGCTTAAACATTTATTCAGCTTTGAATGCGAATTATCCAGGGGCAAGTCCCCGAGCTTCATTTTGTCGTTTCCCCTTTTCCTTGAATTTGACTCTTGTCTACCTTTTTTGGCGTTCGACATTAGAGTCTCAAAGTTCTAAGGATTGAGTCAGCGGGTATGAAACTAGAGCACTTGACTTAGGATTATTCGACATAAAAAGCAACACAACCTGCAATGAGTTAGTAAAAAACAAACCTACACAAGGTCAACTCGCGTTTCTCCCTTTACTTATACGGTGTTCATGTTTACTCATCATTGATCTTTTCCTCTTGCTTGCCATGAAGCCGTGTTTTCGAACAACAACATAGTCGAAGAGTTGATTCTTTCTGAGTAAACATTACTTGTTCCGAGATAAGTTTTAAGTGTCAACGCCAGCCGACATAGTATAGTTAAAAGGTAAAGATAAGGGGTATTCCCCGAGTCAGTTTGTTGAATCATACCATTTTATTATCAGCGCATAGCCGGCATAAGCGTCCGACATATGAGAGTTTGGGTGATACATACACTGCTTCTCCTAAGTGTAGAAGGGGCCAAGTAGTGCCACATTCCATGGCCTTTTGGTCTCATCACCTAATCTGTCCGCCTTGTTATTTTGTGCTTCACGAGCATCTATTAGATAATATGAGTCATTGTGCAATGCTTTGCTTACAATGAATGGTCCTTCCCATGGGGGTGATATTTTATGCATTCCAGTTGTGCGCTGCACTAGTCTGAGCACCATATCCCCTTCTCGGAAAACATGAGGTTGAACTTTCTGGCTATGATAGCGTCCGAGATTTTGTTGGTATATGGCGGATCTGGACAATGCTAATTCCCTTGCTTCTTCGAGTAAATCAACTCCATATTCTCGAGCCTCTTTTACCTCGGCTTCCGAGTATTTCCTTACTCTTGGTGAGTCATACTCTATGTCGGCAAGCAAAACTGCTTATGCCCCATACACGAGGAAGACTGGCGAATAGCCTGTTGATTGATCCAGAGTTGTCCTTAGACTCCATAGCACTAAGGGTAGTTCCTCTATCAAACAACCAGGTGATCTCTGCAGTGGCTCCATTAAACGGGGTTTTATCCCGGATAGAACTAATCCATTAGCTCATTCAACTTGTCCATTTGATTCTGGATGAGCAACTGACGCTAGGTCGAGTCTTATTCGGTTTTCCCCACAAAAACGAGCGAAAGCTCCTTCGGCAAATTTCGTGCCATTGTCTGTGATTACACTATGCGGGTAACCATATCTCAAGATTATATCTTTGAGGAATGTGACAGCTGTTTTTCCATATAATTTTTTGATGGGCTTCACTTCTATCGATTTGGTAAACTTGTCAACCATTACTAGTATGTGGGTCATGCTTCCCCTCGCTGGTTTGAATGGTCCTACCATATCTAGACACCATACTACAAATGGCCAAGTGATCGGTATAGTTTTCAATTCTGACGCTGGTAAGTGTGATTTTGACGCATAATGCTGGCAACCATTGCATTTTCTCACAAGTTCCTATGCTTCTGCCAGCGCACTTGGCCAATAAAATCCATGTCGGAATGCCTTGGATACCAATGCTTTGGACGATGCATGGTGCCCGCATTCTCCTTGGTGAATGCCCAACAGTATTTCTTGACCTTTCTCTAGGCTTATGCAACGCTGCAGTACACTCGTCACACTTATTTTATACAACTCCTTGTTGATTATTGTGTATGCTTTTTCTCTTATTTCAGTTTGCCTTGCCAATATCTCATCGTCTGGCAAAGTTCCATCTTTCAAGTAGTTGAATATTGGTTGCGCCCATGTTGGTATCAGCGGTGCCGGATCATTTTCTTCATCAATTTCCATTGGATCAGCCGACATATGTTCTGCCAACATGACCTGAGGAGTCCCCGAGTGTGATTCGACAACCCTTAAGGTGAGAGGGACAGTCCCGGAGTGACTTGAACTTGCCCCTGAGTCAATATCCATTGGCACAATGTCTGACTCCTGATTCGCCGGGGTGAGCCTTATTGACTCAGATTCTGGTGACAGCTTGATCGACGGTTTTCTGAGATGCTCCAATGCTATTCCTGGAGGTATTGCTTGCCGAGATGAGCCTAACTTGGATAGTACATCCGCTGCCTCATTCTCTGCTCTGGGTACGTGATGAAATTCACACCCATCAAAGTACGCCGAAATTTGTTGCACATGAAAACGGTATAGTGCCATATGTGCATCCAACACATCCCAATGCCCAGATACTTGCTGGATCACCAAATCTGAGTCACCAAAACACATGATCCTTTTGATTCCAATATCTTTGGCCACTTTTATGCCAGTGACAAGTGCTTCATACTCGGCAACGTTATCGGAAGCAGCAAAGTGGATCTGTAACACATACTTGAGCTGATCCCTCGTTGGCGATGTGAGCACTATCCCGTCGCCCAGACCCATTTTCGTCTTGGATCCATCAAAATGCATCTTCCAGTAATTCGGATCTGGCAGTGGTGGTTCGTATTGCATTTCCATCCAATCCATGAAAAATCAGCAACTGCTTGAGATTTGATTGCATCTCCCCTATCATATTGTGGAGTATATGGTGCTAGCTCTATGGCCCATTTTGCGACTTGGCCACTGGCATCGTTGCTGCCCAATATATCCGAGATAGGTGCTTTGAATATTACCCGGATTGGGTGTTCTTGAAAATAATGCTTCAGCTTCTTTACTGCCATATATACCCCATATGTCATTTTTTTGGTAATGGGGGTAATTTTGCTTTGATATAGAGAGCACTTCACTCAAGTAATAAACTAACCTTTGGACTAATTTGCCCTCTTATTCACGTTCAACCACTATTACCTCACTTACAACCCTGTTAGTTGCGGCGACATAGAGCAACATTGGCTCTTTGGATAGTGGTGACGCTAATATTGGTGTTGTTGCCAACATCTTTTTGAGTTCATGGAAAGCGCTATCAGCTTAATGTGTCCATGTGAATTTGCCTGATTTTTTCATCAGTTGATATAGTGGTAGGGCTTTTTCACCTAGCCGGCTAATAAATCTGCTCAACGAGGCCAGGCATCCTGTGAACTTCTGGACATCATTGAGGGTTTTTGGAAATTCCATTATTTAGATGGCCCTGATCTTTGTCGGGTTAGCCTCAATTCCTCGGCTGGATACAAGAATCCGAGTAACCTCCCAGCCGGGATACCAAATGTGCATTTTGCCGGGTTAAGTTTCATCCAGAATCTTCTTAAGTTTGTGAATGTTCGACGTAAGTCCTCAATTAGAGTGTGACTTTGCTTGGTTTTTTTACCACGTCATCGACGTATACTTGAACATTTTTGTCCAATTGATCTAGCAAGAACTTTTGCATGCATCTTTGATATGTTGCGCCTGCATTTCTCAATCCAAACGGCATGGTACGGTAGCAATAAGCCCCATACGGCGTGATAAAGCTGTCTTTATTTGATCATTCAGATTCAGTGGTATCAGGTGGAAACCATAATATGCATCCACAAATGACAACAACTCACACCCGGCAGTAGAATCTATGACTTGATCGATCCATGGCAGGGGAAGTAGATCTTTTGGACACGCCTTATTGAGCTTCGTGTAATCAATACACATACGCCACAACACTACTACGTTCGGGTCATCCTTTTTTCTTCTCGACCAAGACTGGATTTGACAACCAATCTGGAAGCAGTACTTCCATGATAAATCCGGCAGCCAAGAGCCTGGATATCTCGACAGCTATCACTTTCCTCCTATCTTCGGCGAAGCGGCGGAGGGGTTTCTTCATAGGCTTAGCATCTGGCCTTACATGAAGAGAGTGCTCAGCGAGCTCCCTCGAAACTCCTTGCAAGTCCTGTGTGGACCATGCAAAGATATCCCGATTCTCACGGAGGAAGCTGTAGATCTCGCTTTCCTATTTTTCAGTTAGCCCAGCCCCAATGGTAATGTGCGCTCTGGGAAAGTCTCATCCACCTGTACCTTCTTGGTTTCCTTGGTAGCCTAGAATGACACACTGCCATGCGGGTTAGTAAGTGCCGGCATGGACATTTGTGCTGCTTTGGCCAATACTGCCACTTCCATCATTTGATGTTTTTCCTGTGCTATCACCAGTGACTCGGCCAGCGAAGATCCGGCTGAGGCACAAGAAATAGATCGTTTGTAATCTCCTTCCACTGTGATTACTCCACATGGACCTGGCAGTTTCATCTTCAAGTAAGCAATGTGAGGAGTAGCCATAAACTTCGCCATAGCCGGCCTGCCGAGTAAACCATGGTACGAGCTTACCAAGTCAACCACCTCGAACTCTATGGCTTCAGTGCGGCAATTCTCTCTGTTGCCTAATAAGACGTCAACCCAGATCTTGCTAATTGGCTCATAGGACAATCCTGGCACAATGCCATGGAAAGTTGTCTTAGTCGGCTCCAGCATGTTCATAGTGATTCCTAACTTGAGCATGGTATCCTTGTACATGATGTTGATGCTACTTCCATCATCAATCAGTACCTTGGAGAATTTCACATTGATATCAGGGCCCATGAAAGTTGGATCCAAGACTAGAGCATAACCTCCTGGAGTTGGCATGATCTTGGGGTGATCTTTTATGCTCCAAGTTATCTCCCGTTCAGACCAATGAATGTACTTTGGTATTGCCGACATTGTGGCATTCACCTCCATCAACCTTCTTTGCTGACTCTTCTTGTCATCCGGCTCTGTGACAAATACGACATAACTCTAGTGGTTCTCTCTATACTCATTTCTGGTCCCATGGCCGACATGAGCATCATCACCTCTTGGGTTATGCACCTGATGCACAACCTCTCTTATTTCTTGATTATGATACCTCGGATGTCTGTTCTCGTATCTATGCTCAGCTCCAACAGTTTGGGCATTTCCTCCTATGAGAGGTGGAGGGGGATGTGGTGATAGTTGCTTAGTCGGCGAATCCACTCTATCTCCTTTCTGAAACCAAGTGCATTGCCTTGTTGTGTGATTGGCTGGCTTACTCGGACTTGGCGTATGAAATTTGCACGGTTGGTACAACATCATCTCATAAGTATATTTCTGCCTGTCTTGATATGGCTTTCTTTGCTCGTATGGATTTTTGCCATCATTCTTTGGTATCCACAGTTGATTCCCATTTGTCCTTTGACGTTGGCTACTTCCAGCATCCGGATGATCCTAACTCAGGCCGCAACCTGAGTCGAACCATACCTATAGTCTAGCCTTTCATCTCTTCTCTTGCTCCTATACTCGGCTCTTTCCTGGTGACTTTGTGATCCGGAAGCGTCATAGATCTGAGTCTCAGTTAACCCATCTGCCGACATGAGCAGAGGCTGAGTCGGATCTCCTAACCCATACGAGTCAGCAATCCTTATTGTTTCTGCCAAGCTCGCCGGCATATCTCTCTGTAACATTTGCCATAACACACTTACATGTCTGCATCCTTGTGCAAACCATTCGATAGACTGTGACTTGATTGCCCCTTCGCAAGAATTACGCATTGTACACCATCTTGTGAGGAATTCTCTGTCTGTCTCATTCGGTCTTTGTTTGCACATTGCTATATGTTACGCGCGATTCGGCCTCTTGTAGGTTCTTGTGAAATTACTCACAAAAGCATCCTGAAAGTCCAGTTGTTGATGCTTCCGGGTGGCAAGTTATTTAGCCACACCTGTGCTGGTCCCTCTAGCATCTGCGGCACATATTGCACTGCCCATCTCAAATTTCGCTGACGATTTTTACGGCCGTTCCATAATCTATAAGACAGTCTTCAGGATTTGTGTGTTAGACCCCTCCTTAGTAAAGGAAAGGATCCCTGTGATTGCAATGCTAGTCCCTGGATCAATGCTAGCATCCACAGTTTAAGATGAAGTACACAGATACAAAGGTCGTTTATTACATTCCTTCCAGAGATAAAACATAGTCTTTTACAACTCGGGGCCATAGGCCTAATACAAGAGTTTAAGGAATAAGTAAATAAACATAAGTCTTCATCTTCATGTGCCACAGGAAAGCATGTTGAGTGTAGACTCATGACTCCTACTCATCATCAGAGTAACCTGCAACATCACAAGTTACAGCCATAGTGGGTCAATACTTTGGAATAGTATTGGCAAGTGATACCTTATTATATTTTAAGTGGACTATATTACTATATGCATTTTGGCTAAGTGTAGCTTGGCTTGCTTTGCTTGAGAATAGGTTTTACCTATTAGTTGAAATCACTAAGTTTTTCTTTATCAAAAAAAACTTCCCAAGAAACCACCAATAGACATTAGGGTCCTTCACCCTTGTTCACCCACAAATTTTACTTAGAAGTTGGAGTGATGAGATTCTTGTAGATTCCATGTCTTGATGCTCAAGTTGTCCATTGCCTTGGACTAGGCTAAGTACTTAGGTTTTCCATCTGCAGAGGTTGTGCACTTTCCCCACCAGACTTGGTTTCCCAAAACAGGACCTTTCAGAAGCCTTTCCTTAGTCAAATGAACGCGTTCCAACCTATCATCCCAGCTACCACCAACTGTCCAAATGACTAAGTTCTAGCAACCTATATGATCAAGGCAGAGCCCATATTGCCAAGTGGTTGCACTTTAAGCTTTCTCAACACTTGGCCTCCAAATCTCTTTGTGCCTGGGTGGCATACCACAAGTGAGATACACAACCCAAGTCCATGGCCTTGTGTAACCACTCAACATAACCCAATCCTTCCATTTCACCCAGGAGGTTCATTTGACTTAGTTGTTTTGTTAGGAAAGTATAAGTCTCATTACTTAGAAATATTTTCATCATAGTAAATATAGATTTTCACCAACCCTTGTTTGCTAAATAGCTAGGATAATCATGGTAGGATAACTTAACTTAGGAAAATTCCCTAGAAATTCCACAATTCTACACTACTTAGGATTTCCCAACTTAGCACTAGGCAAAAATAGCATGCAAGACTTAGCAAAATATCTAATGCTAGTACAAAACATGGGATAGAAATATTCATGAAAATATCACTTTCCTTGGTAGTGGGGAGAGTTGAACTCTTCACAATCACAATCACTAGCAAAATCTACAAAAATCATAGCATACAATTACACACAATTATATACAATAAAAAATAATATGAATGCATGCATGCAAGAATTTACCAAGTGGTGATTTTGAAAAACTCTACCAAGTATGCACATGTTTACAGAAACTTACGCTTGATACTTGAAAAGTTAAGAGAACATAAACTTTATGCCAAATTTAGCAAGTGTGAGTTTTGGTTAGAGGAAGTAGGTTTTCTTGGTCATGTTATGGCAAAGGATGGTGTGGCAGTTGATCCTGCTAAAGTTTCAGCTGTGACTGAGTGGGAATCCCCTAAGAACGTAAAAGAAGTTCGCAGTTTCCTTGGTTTAGCAGGTTACTACAGGAGATTTTGAAAAGGATTTCCAAGTATATTGTGATGCATCTCATCAAGGTTTGGGTGCCGTACTTATGCAAGACGGTAAAGTTGTGGCCTATGCCTCGAGACAACTCAAAACTCATGAAGTAAACTATCCTACTCATGATTTGGAGTTAGACTCTGTCGTCCATGCACTCAAAACATGGAGACATTACCTTTTGGGAAAGCGATGTGAAGTGTTCACCGATCATAAGAGTTTGAAGTATATCTTCACCCAGAAGGAAATCAACATGAGACAAAGAACATGGCTAGAACTTATCAAGGATTACGACTTGAGTTTGCAATACCACCCCGGAAAAGCAAATATAGTAGCGGATGCTCTAAGTCGTAAGGCATTCGTAAATGGCCTTACCAACGGTGAATTACCAGATGACTTGTGTAAGCAATTCAAAGAACTCAGATTGGAGATTGTACCAGAAGGACATCTTATGACTTTGGATGTTCAACCCACTTTGTTGGACAAGATCCGAGAAGCTCAGAAGTCCGATAAGGAAATTGAGGAGATTAAGAAAAATATCGGTCTAGGTAAAGCTAAGAACTTCCATGAAGACGAACAGGGTACATTATGGCACGGGAAACGTATTTGTGTTCAACAAGACCCGGAGTTGCGGAAACTAATTTTACAGGAAGCCCACAACTCTCTGTATTCTATTCACCCGGGAAACACCAAGATGTACATGGATATGAAAGAAAGATTTTGGTGGAACAATCTCAAAAGAGATATCGCCGAACACATTGCTTTGTGTGATGTGTGTAGCAGAGTGAAAGCGGAGCATCAGAAACCAGCAGGTTTGCTTCAACCTCTGCCTATTCCTGAGTGGAAGTGGGAAAATATAGGTATGGATTTCATT
The DNA here is from genome assembly GCA_030063025.1 of Avena longiglumis. Lineage (NCBI taxonomy): Eukaryota > Viridiplantae > Streptophyta > Magnoliopsida > Poales > Poaceae > Avena > Avena longiglumis. Next base: position 147,238,518 of record CP125974.1, read on the forward strand.
ACCGGATTACCAAGGACCAGGTCAGGGTATGATTCCATATGGGTAGTAGTGGATCGACTAACTAAAGTGGCTCATTTTTTACCCGTGAAGACGACTTATACAAGTGCCAAGTTAGCCAAAATCTACATGAGTAGAATTGTGTGCCTTCACGGTGTGCCTAAGAGTATTGTGTCTGATAGAGGAACTCAGTTTAATTCTCACTTTTGGAGACATCTTCATGAATCTTTGGGAACGAGGTTGGAATTCAGCACTGCTTTTCGTCCTCAAACTGATGGACAAACAGAAAGTACTAATCAGATTCTTGAAGACATGTTGAGGGCATGTGCCCTAGACTATGGAGCAAGTTGGGATGAAAGTCTGCCTTACACAGAGTTCTCTTACAATAACAGTTACCAATCTAGCATTGGGATGGCACCATTTGAGTTTCTCTACGGATGGAAGTGTACCACTCCATTTCTATGGAATGGTGTGGGAGAAAGGAGTTTGTTTGGACCCGATCTTATCAAAGACGCTGAAGAGAAAGTCAAATTGGTTAAGGACAGGTTGAAGATAGCACAGTCACGACAGAAAAGCTACGCGGATTCTAAGCGTAGAGAAGTCACCTACGAAGTTGGGGATAGAGCTTATCTTAGAGTATCACCACTTCGTGGAGTGAAAAGATTTGGAGTCAAAGGAAAGTTGGCACCAAGATATGTTGGGCCATTCAAGATTTTAAGTCGCAAGGGAGAAGTTGCATATGAAGTTGAATTGCCAGAATCTCTGTCAGCTGTCCATAATGTGTTTCATGTGAGTCAGCTTAAGAAATGTCACCCAGAGATGGAAGAATCATCTTTGAAGGATACCATACCCTTGGAAGAAGTCCAACTAGAAAGTGATCTCACCTATGAGGAAAAGCCTGTCAAGATTCTTGAGACCGCAGAAAGAGTCACAAGGACAAAAACTATCAAGTTTCACAAAGTACAATGGAATCATTATTCCGAAGAGGAAGCAACATGGGAAAGAGAAGATGATCTTCAGAAAGACCACCCTCACCTATTTGCTAGCCAATCCGAATCTCGAGGGCAAGATTCATCTTAAGGGGGTTAGATTTGTAACATCCCTAAATTCATATTCCAAAACTCATTCATATCATCCATGCATCCATCATCATTTAGGGTTCAAAAAATTAAAACCATTTCAGAAAAACAGAAACTTGGTGCTATGATTTCATGTGAGCAAATTTAATTCAAATGTCCATCACCCTTTGAAACTTGAATGCTTAAGAACTTGTTTGCTTGCCTCCATTGTTGGAAAGTTTAGGTGCAAAAATTTGACCAAAGATTTTCAACTTGGAAACAAATTCAAAATCCTATTTTTAAAACATTTGCAAACCAGAGGGAAAGTCTCTGATTGTTTTAAGTCCAAGCTTAACCAAGACTTGCAAGGTAACCACATGGTTAAATAACTGATGTTTGAAACCACAGTACCCTGTAAAAATCCTCAAAATTGTTTGAATTCAAAAAGGATTTGAATTCATATCTAATTCATTCCTGAAAACCAAAATAGAAAAGGAAAAGGAATAAACAAAATAAAAAGGCCACGCGCCAGGCTTCTGGCCCAACATCGAATCGAGCCCAACTAGCCCACCCGGGGGTTTTCTTTTCCTCTCTCACGCGCGAGCGCACGCACTCAGTCGCTGACAGCCATATCCCACCTCCACCTCGCACCCTTCGCTGACGAGCGGGCCTCCTCCATGTCATCATCGTCTTCCCCCTGATTCCAAGACGACCTGCCGCTGCCGTTGCAGCCGATCTCGCGAGCTTAATGGGCATTGATTCATCGAGCGTTACCTGTCGAGCCTCGGGCTATAAGATCCCCACCTCCCCACGACCATTTCCCCCCAGTCAATTTTGCCTTCACGCCACCAGGCTGTCCACGACTCGCACGACTCCGCCGCTGCTCCGACGACCGCACCAGCAAATTCCGGTGAGTCTCGTGTTCCCCTCCACCTCCCATTCATGCTATCTTGTTCAGTGAGTCTCGGCGCATCTACTGACACACCCCACTTACCTTCGCATGACCCGTAGCTCCGTCAACGTCGACGACTGGCCGCCACCGTCTTCGGCTTCAACTCCGACGACCTCCAGTGGTAAGTCCAGACCGCCCCAAGCCTTGTCTTTCACACACACGTGTTCTCCGTGATCCTCTGCATCTAACCACACCCTCCGTTTGCCTCCTAGCAATCTACAACGTCGTCTTCGACCTCGAACAGAACCACCTGTCGCCGGACTCAACTCCGACAAGGAATCAGCACCGCGTCAGCACGCCCCTTGACAAACCAGAGCCACCTCGAGCTTCAGCACGCCACCGCGGTCCTGGTAAGCACCTTCTTGCTTCCCCGGACAACCTAGAGCGCCGGCGCCACCGTAGTCAGACGCGCCGCCGCCAGTCAACGCCGCTAGCACCGCCAGTTTGTGGCTTGTTGAGTTCGTCCGTTGGATCTACATCGTAGGGCTAGGATAGATCTTAATCGAAGAGGTACGCGCGCGTCTGAGCCGCCAGATCTAAGTTAGATCCTATGGTCTGCGGCTGCCGATCCGCGCGAATCGTTACGTGCCATTGAGACTGCGACACGTGTCTAGGGTAAATTCAAAAACAGAAATTCGAATCAGATTTAGATCCAAACTTCAAACTGCTATAACTTTTGAATGCCACGTTAGAATTTTGCAAACTTTATACCGTTGGATTCAGTGAATCAAGGCCTTTCTGTTTATGCAAAGTTTTAAACAAATAGTAACCATTAGAATGACTTTATTTGTAGAAACATGTTTAAGGCTATTTTGAGTATGGATTTAGTTTAGTAATTTGTTTTAGGGATAAAATAAGTTTAGTTGGAAAACTTGTGACTTGTTAAGTTTCTGTAAACATGTGCATACTTGGTAGAGTTTTTCAAAATCACCACTTGGTAAATTCTTGCATGCATGCATTCATATTATTTTTGATTGTATATAATTGTGTGTAATTGTATGCTATGATTTTATATAATTGTGTGTAATTGCATGCATTCATATATAATTGTGTCTTTCATGTTCTTCTTTGCTCTTGGAGTAGACTAAGATGTCATCGATGAAAACGACAACAAACTTGTCAAGGAATTCCATGAACACCTTGTTCATCATATTCATGAAGTATGCTGGAGCGTTGGTTAAACCAAAAGGCATCACAGTGTATTCATACAATCCATACCTTGTGGTGAATGCTGTCTTAGGTATGTCTTGCTCTCTTATCTTGAGTTGAAAATAGCCTGACCGGAGATCAATTTTCGAGAACACACAGGCTCCCTCTAGCTGGTCAAACAAGTCATTGATCCTAGGCAAAGGATATTTGTTCTTGATAGTTACCTCGTTGAGAGAACGGTAATCTATGCATAACCTTTGGCTTCTATCTTTCTTCTCCACGAACAAAACTGGGGCTCCCCAAGATGAAGAACTTGGTTGAATAAACCCTTTCTGCAACTGTTCTCCTAGTTGCTTTTTGAGTTCCTTCAGTTCATCAACTGACATTTTGTATGGTCTTTTTGCTATTGGTCCAGAACCTGGTACCAAATCTATCAGAAACTCCACTTCTCTATCTGGTGGCATTCCTGGTAATTCTTCCAGAAATACATCCGGATACTCACACACAATTGGTACACTATCCATGCTAACCCCCTTAAGAGAATTCATCTTACTTCCTTTGGATTCAAAGTTTGACCTGAATTTTATTCTTTTTCCTTTTTGGGTTGTGAGTGTAACTGTACGATTGGCACAATCTAGTACTCCCTCATACTTAGCCATCCAATCCATTCCCAAAATCACATCCAATCCTTGGGAATTCAGGATTATTAGGTTCACTGGAAACTTATGTTTTCCAAACTCTATGACTAAGTCATGACATCCTGAGTTTACTATCATTTCTCCACCCGGAGAACTTATTCTTATAGGACACCCAATGGTTTCTACCGGTAGTTCATTTCTTTCAACAAATGCTTTTGATATGAACGAATGAGATGCACAGGTATCAAAGAGTACAAATGCTGAAATTGAATTGAGTCTGAACTTACCAGCAACGGCATCAGGCTCGATGTGGTTAACCTGTCCTTTCTGAAAAGGATTGGGCTTGCTAGGTCCTTCGACTTTCCTCTCAAGGCACTCATTAGCATAGTGCCCCAGTTTCTTGCATTTGAAGCACTCAACCTGAGTTATGTCCTTTTTAGCATGCTGACTTCCACTTCCACTACCATTCCCACTTTGGTGGTTCTTATGTCCACTCTTGTGGTTTTTGTACTTATCATTGTCATGACTACGATGATGCTTGTTGTCATGACGGTTGTGGTTGTGGTGCTTGTTGAATTTCCCATGCTTATGGGATCCTGAGCTGCCACTGTCATCATAGTGAGATCGTTTGTGCGACGATCCCGAGCTGTGCTTGTCGGAGTGTTTCCTCTTCCTACTCTCGACTTGTTTCATTTTACTCTCCAAAATAGCAGCCTTATCACACAAAGACTGGTAAGTTGGAACATATGCCACAGACAGTTGCAGATTCAGCTCATCATTCAAGACTTCCAGAAACTTTGCCTTTCTTTTGGCATCCGTGTCAACCTCATCCGGTGCATAGCGCGCCAGATTGTTGAACTCTTCTATGTATTCAGCCACGCTGCAGTGGCGCTGCTTCAGGTTGTGAAACTCCTTCTTTTTCAGGCTCATCATTCCTGATGAGATGTGAGCAGTGCGAAAGCCATCTTCAAAGATAGCCCAAGTCACCTCATCAATAGGAGTGGTGATTTGGAAGTTGTCCCACCATGTGGCGGCTGGTCCTTCCAACAGATGCGCTGCGAACCTGACCTTTTCAGCATCCGTGCAGCCCACGATCACTAAGTCCTTGTTCACAGAACATAGCCAGTCATTGGCCACCATGGGATCAGTCGTCCCCGAAAACTTTGCTGGCGTCAAACGCAGAAATCTGGTGAGCATATCAAAACCCGGAGGGTTGTTGTTGTTATTATTTTTGTTGTTATTGTTGTTGTTATTGGGGTTGTTGTTGTTGTTGTTATTCTGGTTTTGGATGAATGTTGTCATCATTTGCATAAGCTGTGTTTGCGCATTCATCATTTGTTGCATTTCCGGGGTGATGTTGTTGGGGTTGGGGTTTGAGCGACGGGGAGGCATCTGTGGTTTGTTCAAATAGATAAGAATGAGATACCCATAGATGTTTTATGCACAATACATCACAAGCAAACATATAACATGCAACTCAAGGATAAAACCTCAACAACGGATTAACAAAGTTCTAGAAATAAAACACACAAGTGGCATGCCATCCACATGTCGGATGGTCCAATAATAAGTTCACAAATAACAAGTACGAATATGAAAGATAAACGAGTAGTCAAGTCTACTCATCAGCATCAATCTCCTCCTCGACGAAGGTAAGACCTGCGTTCTCCATCGCGGTCTTGTTCTCCTCAATCGTAGTAGTCAAGGAATCGACCTTGGCCTTGAGAGCCCTCTTCTGGGAGCGAAGCCTCTCAATAACCATCTGTTGCTGCTCTAGTTCGAAATCCTTGGACTTCAGTTCCTCGGTCATGTCCCGGATCTTCTTGTTCCTATCCTGGACGCGTTTCTCCTGACTCTTGAACTTGCGGTCCTGGGCCTCGAACTTCGTCTCCATTTCCTTGATCATCTCATCCTGCTGTGCGAAAAGTTTGTCCTTCTCGCGAAGCTGCACCTGGAGCTCGTCATTGCTGAGCATGACGTTCGTCCTGTCCGTGTCCACGTGCCTGAGGAGAGTCTCTAAGTCCTGGAGATAGAGACGTATCGGCTCTGCCGCGTCCCTCGAGTCGTCCTCAAAGTCGATGGACTCTCCATCAACATCACGTCTTCCGAAGACGTGAAAGTGGGTGCCCCTAACCTGTCGGGAGTGACGGCCTAACAGACGTCCTATCAGGTCCTGCATGACTACCTCCATGCCTCTCTCCCTGTCGTCGTGCATCAGCTTGAAGACGATGGCCTCTGTAGTCGGCTCTGTCTGGCGTCCGGGCTGGTTCACCTTGAAGCCCCAGAGGTCCTTCCTCTCGAACTTGGTGAGTGGGTACACCGTGATGGTGGGGAGAGGGAGATCGAGCAAAGTGGTAAGCTCAACGATACGGGGACCAAAACGGGTAACCTGTAACTCCTAACGGTGCTGATGGTAATAGGCATCTATTTATAAGATTAAAAAGTTAGATCAGCACAATTTAAGATAAAACAAGACAAACATTTCATACATATCCATGGAACACAAACATCACACAAGTCATGCATACATGAGTCCATTACATCAATCAAGGTCCATACTTATTTAAGGTATCATTTTTGGAAAATAAGGTGATAGATGGTGTCCAACTAACGAAGTGTGTGCTCACAATCCAATCTCACTAGATCTGGTGGCTATCACAATGTTCCTAGAGGCAATCCACCTATCTTGTTCACATGATTCCATCACTAAGTCTATTATGTCTCCCCTTAACTCTTGGTTGGTGGCTTCCAACTCTTGGATAAGTTCCTTCTCTTTCTCTAAGTCTTTTTGGAGGTTGAGCATCCTGCACTTGACTCTAGCACTTAGTTCTTTGATAGTCCTCCAAGCTGCATCTCTGGCTGACTCAAAGAATGTGGTGTGGATTACAGTGTGGTGTACATGCAGAATCCCCTTTCTTTGTGGTTGTCTTCCTTGTTTTTGTACAAGTGAAGTTGCACCCACCAATACTCCACTCCTTCATCCATCACGGGAAAGCCCTTGTACACAGCTGCACCATGTGCTTCCATTGCCACCATGAGGTCCTTGAGAATATTGGGAAACTCAGTTTCACACTCCAAGGTCATGGACATGAGTGGTCCTTTCCTCACGGCTTCGTTGATGGAGTTCATCTACAAATGGAGTTGGGAATGAAAAGATTAGAAAAGTTTTACGAGAAAAATATACAAGTGTAGAAGTAGTTGAAAACTTTTCCTTAGTGGTTTTCCAATCCTAGGGTCATAATCCTACAGGCAACACAGTGCTCTGATACCATCTGTTAGACCCCTCCTTAGTAAAGGAAAGGATCCCTGTGATTGCAATGCTAGTCCCTGGATCAATGCTAGCATCCACAGTTTAAGATGAAGTACACAGATACAAAGGTCGTTTATTACATTCCTTCCAGAGATAAAACATAGTCTTTTACAACTCGGGGCCATAGGCCTAATACAAGAGTTTAAGGAATAAGTAAATAAACATAAGTCTTCATCTTCATGTGCCATAGGCAAGCATGTTGAGTGTAGACTCATGACTCCTACTCATCATCGGAGTAACCTGCAACATCACAAGTTACAGCCACAGTGGGTCAATACTTTGGAATAGTATTGGAAAGTGATACCTTATTATATTTTAAGTGGACTATATTACTATATGCATTTTGGCTAAGTGTAGATTGGCTTGCTTTGCTTGAAAATAGGTTTTACCTATTAGTTGAAATCACTAAGTTTTTCTTTATCAAAAAAAACTTCCCAAGAAACCACCAATAGACATTGGGGTCCTTCACCCTTGTTCACCCACAAATTTTACTTAGAAGTTGGAGTGATGAGATTCTTGTAGCTTCCATGTCTTGATGCTCAAGTTGTCCATTGCCTTGTGTTGGAGATATGCCCAAGAGGCAATAATAAAGTGGTTATTATCATATCTTCACACTTATGATAAATGTTTACATACCATGCTATAATTGTATTAACCGGAAACATTAATACTTGTGTGATTTGTAAACTAAAATAAGAGTCCCTAGTATAGCCTCTTGTTAAACTAGCTTGTTGGTTAATATATGATCATGGTTTCCTGATCATGAACATAGAGATGTTATTAACAACAGGATCATATCATTAGGAGAATGATGTGATGGACATACTCCTATAAATAAGCGTAGCATAAAGATCAAGTCATTTCAATAGTTCAATTGCTATATGCTTTCTGATACATAGTAACCTAATTCCTTCGACCATGAGATCATGCATATCACCTTTACTGGATGGATGCTTTGATGACATCAAACACCACACCGTAACTGGGTGGTTATAAAGGTGGCATTGAGTGTTCGGAAAGTATTGGTTGAGACACATGGATCAAGAGTGGGATTTGTCCATCCACATGACGGATAGATATACTCTGGGCCCTCTCGGTGGAATGTCATCCAATTAGCTTGCAAGCATGTGACTTGGTCACAAGGGATCACATATCACGGGAACGAGAAAAGAGTACTTATCGATGTGAGGTTGAACTAGGTATGCAGAGATACAACGATCATAACCTCGGATAAGTAACATATCGTGAGACAAAGGGAAATTGGTATCGTATGTAAGTGGTTCATTCGATCGCAAAGTAATCATAGAAATATGTGGAGCCATATGAATTTCAGATTCCTCTATTGGTTATTGTTCGGAGAAGTGTCTCGATCATGTCCGCATAATTCACGAACCGTGGGAGACACACTTAAGGATTCGACGTTGTTTGAGTAGTTATGGTATTATGAGAAAGAGACCGAATGTTGTTGAGTCTCGGATGGGATCCGGGATATCACGAGGTGATCCGGAATGGTCCGAGAATAAGATTCATATAAGGAAAGTCCGTTTGAGTTCGGGAATGATTCCGTGTTTTCATCGGAATGTTCTAGAAGGTTCGGATTGTCGGCACTCCGGGGAGGGTACATGAATGTGTCATTACATATTGAAATGATTGCATCATGTACTAAGTGTTCTTGCTGTCCCAAATAAAGGATTAAATTGAATCCTAAAACAGAAAAGTCAAATGTCCGTTTGAAAGTCAAACGGCTAAAACAAGAAAGCGTGGGAAACAAGCAAGAGGAGTTGGAACCGACTTGGAGGAGGAGTTTCTCTCCTCAAGCCCGGCCAGCCCTAGGCCGAGTTGGGGAGGGACTCCTCCCCTCCTGGCGCTTAGCCCCTCCCATCTATATAAGGAGGCAGGCTCCCTCCTAGAACACACAAGTTCCTATCTTCTACCTCCGTTTAGAGCCGTTTTGGTTTAGAGCTTCTAATTGCTCTAGCCTGCGGTTTAGAGCCTTCTAATTGGTTTAGAGCCTTCTAATTGGTGTGTATAATTACTAGACCACTAATAGCCTCTCTCATAAGCTCCACCATACTGCACTTGGCTTAAGGCGAAGCCTGCGGGATTTCCCTCTACTTAGTACCACGTCGTTGTCTTTGCGGAATCGCGAGGAGAGTGCTACAACCTCCATTTTCTGGAACAAGGAGAGGAAGGTCTTCGTCAATCGAACGTGTGACCGGCTGAGCGGAGCGTGGCGCCGGAAGGATCGTCTACGCGATCTTGAGATCGGAAGTGTACGACTACATCACCCACGAGAATCTGCTCTCGTTAACCGCTTTGGAATCTTCGAGGGTAAGTTATTCCAAACGACTCGTTGCTACAATCTAGTAGATAGATCTTGGCTTGTTTGTTTGTATGCGATAGAAAATTTTTGTTTTCCATGCTACGAACCCCTACACCTTGGACTAGGCTAAGTACTTAGGTTTTCCATCTGCAAAGGTTGTGCACTTTCCCCACCAGACTTGGTTTCCCAAGACAGGACCTTTCAGAAGCCTTTCCTTAGTCAAATGGACGCGTTCCAACCTATCATCCCAGCTACCACCAACTGTCCAAATGACTAATTTCTAGCAACCTATATGATCAAGGCAGAGCCCATATTGCCAAGTGGTTGCACTTTAAGCTTTCTCAACACTTGTACTCCAAATCTCTTTGTGCCTGGGTGGCATACCACAAGTGAGATACACAACCCAAGTCCATGGCCTTGTGTAACCACTCAACATAACCCAATCCTTCCATTCCACCCAGGAGGTTCATTTGACTTAGTTGTTTTGTTAGGAAAGTATAAGTCTCATGACTTAGAAATATTTTCATCATAGTAAGTATAGATTTTCACCAACCCTTGTTTGCTAAATAGCTAGGCTAATCATGGTAGGATAACTTAACTTAGGAAAATTCCCTAGAAATTCCACAATTCTACACTACTTAGGATTTCCCAACTTAGCACTAGGCAAAAATAGCATGCAAGACTTAGCAAAATATCTAATGCTAGTACAAAACATGGGATAGAAATATTCATGAAAATATCACTTGCCTTGGTAGTGGGGAGAGTTGCACTCTTCACAATCACAATCAATAGCAAAATCTACAAAAATCATAGCATACAATTACACACAATTATATTCAATCAAAAATAATATGAATGCATGCATGCAAGAATTTACCAAGTGGTGATTTTGAAAAACTCTACCAAGCATGCACAAGTTTACAGAAACTTAACAAGTCACAAGTTTTCCAACTAAACTTATTTTATCCCTAAAACAAATTACTAAATTAACCATACTCAAAATAGCCTTAAACATGTTTCTACAAATAAAGTCATTCTAATGGTTACTATTTGTTAAACACTTTGCATAAACATAAAGGCCTTGATTCACTGAATCCAACGGTATAAAGTTTGCAAAATTCTAACGTGGCATTCAAAAGTTATAGCAGTTTGAAGTTTGGATCTAAATCTGATTCGAATTTCTGTTTTTGAATTTACCCTAGACACGTGTCGCAGTCTCACTGGCGCATACCGATTCGCGCGGATCGGCAGCCGCAGACCGTAGGATCTAACTTAGATCTGGCGTCTCATACGCGCGCGTACCTCTTCGATTAAGATCTATCCTAGCCCTACGATGCAGATCCAACGGACTAAATCAACAAGCCACAAACTGGCGGCGCTAGCGGCGTTGACTGGCGGCGGCGCGTCTGACTACGGTGGCGCCGGCGCTCTAGGTTGTCCGGGGAAGCAAGAAGGTGATTACCAGGACCGCGGTGGCGTGCTGAAGCTCGAGGTGGCTCTGGTTTGTCAAGGCGTCTTGTGTGTCGATTCCTCGTCGGAGTTGAGTCCGGCGATAGGTGGTTCTGTTCGAGGTCGAAGACGATGTTGTAGATTGCTAGGAGGCAAACGGAGGGTGTGGTTATATGCAGAGGATCACGGAGAACACGTGTGTGTGAAAGACAAGGCTTGTGGCGGTCTGGACTTACCACCGAGGTCGCCGGAGTTGAAGCGAAGGCGGTGGCGGCCGGTCGTCGGCGTTAGCGAACTACGGGTTATCGCAGTAAAGTGGGGTGTGTCAGTAGATGCGCCGAGACTCACTTAACAAGATAGCATGAATGGGAGGTGGAGGGGAACACGAGACTCACCGGAATTTACTGGTGCGGTCGTCGGAGCAGCGGCGGAGTCGTGCGAGTCGTGGACAGCCTGGTGGCGTGAAGGCAAAATTGATCGGGGAAATGGTCGTGGGGAGGTGGGGATCTTATAGCCCGAGGCTCGACAGGTAACGCTCGATGAATCAATGCCCATTAAGCTCGCGAGATCAGCGCTGCAACGGGCAGCGGCGATGTCGTGCGCGGAATCAGGGGGAAAACGATGATTACGTGGAGGAGGCCCGCTCGTCAGCGAAGGGTGCGAGGTGGAGGTGGGGTATGGTTGTCGATCGAGTGCGTCTTTCATACGGGAGAGGAAAAGAAAACCCCCGGGTGGGCTAGTTGGGGTCGATTCGATGCTGGTCTAGAAGCCTGGCGCGTGGCCTTTTTATTTTGTTTATTCCTTTTCCTTTTCTATTTTGGTTTTCAGGAATGAATTAGATATGAATTCAAATCCTTTTTGAATTCAAACAATTCTGAGGATTTTTACAGGGTACTGTGGTTTCAAACATCAGTTATTTAACCATGTGGTTACCCTGCAAGGCTTGGTCAAGCTTGGACTTAAAACAATCAGAGACTTTGCCTCTGGTTTGCAAATGTTTTAAAAATAGGATTTTGAATTTGTTTCCAAGTTGAAAATCTTTGGTCAAATTTTTGCACCTAAACTTTCCAACAATGGAGGCAAGCAAACAAGTTCTTAAGCATTCAAGTTTCAAAGGGTGATGTCCATTTGAATTAAATTTGCTCACATGAAATCATAGCACCAAGTTTCTGTTTTTCTGAAATGGTTTTGATTTTTTGAACCCTAAATGATGATGGATGCATGGATGATATGAATGAGTTTTGGAATATGAATTTAGGGATGTTACATTGTGCTTCCATTGTAAGTCTTCGTTCCTCTGGCCAGCTGAAAAATTAGGTACTAGTGGCTCCTTCATGATCCTTGGGCCAAAACATGGTGGACCTTGAGGACATTGCGACTCGATCAGTTATGCCATTTTTATTCTATCAAGCTTTAGCCTTGCATCATCCGGCTGAAGATTTCTGCCTCCGAGTCTGGCTCCCATTGCTTGGTAAGCGTGATCCGGCAATTCATACCTGTCGTTCACCATTGCCGACTAACCATCATTGTATCTGTTTGCATTTGGGTCTGCAGGTTGCTGTACTACATTTCGGCTTTCTTTCTCTTCTTCGGTGGTGGCGCATTATTGAATGGGTTTCCTCCTCCTGCCGAGTGAGTTCCATGCCTAGGTTGAGGCACAAAATTTTGCCCTCCATTGTCATTCCTTTGTCCTGCTTGCCTTTCTCGGCCTGCATTTTCCTGGCTCTCATTTCCCTATACATTATTCCTTATTGTTCCCTGTGCATGCGCTGGGTTTCCCTGAGCCATTGTTGCGTCATATGTAATCATTTGCTTGTCCCTCCCTGAATCCACACTCTTTTCTTTTCTTTGCCTTGGCGCCACTCCTGGCGAAGAAGCCGTATGACCCGCTAATCTTGCCGGGATTGGGGTCGCCGAGAGAACCATCTATGATCTCCCTCCTATACCCGGATTTGCCCTGTAGTATGCTTTATTCAGCATCCCTGCTGCTCTTACCAGTTCACTGACTTACTCTTGTTGCTTTTTCTTTGCTTCACCCGTGAAATCAGGGAGATCTTCCATAGCTGCCTCTACGGCTCTCAGGATTGCTGCTGCAGTATTTTATATTGGCCACATGGCTATTTCGTTGCTATTTTCTGGTGTCAACCTTGACGTTGCATCTGCCAACTCCTCGTGGAGGTTTCTCCCTCTTAACCTCGTTGCATCAAGTCGGGTCTTTGCGCCCTTGACTCGATTTGCCGAGTTGAGATCTCGTATTGTGATATACACATCTTGCTGTAACTGCGCTAACTCCTTTGCCTTCTCTAGAACCTTTATTCTGGCCTCCTCTAACTCGGCATGCACGCGTGCCGGATTAACCGCTTGCGCTACTGGCTCTGGCAACTTGTCTATTGACTCTTGCAGCTCTTTGGCTCTCTTACTCCTAGCTATGTTCTCTGGCTTTTATAGCGGTGCCTTTGCTGTTCTTGCAGCCCTTGGATTTTCATCTTGATTTCCTCCCTCAGGATCCTTTTTCACTACGGGAGCTACCGGAGGGTGCTGCTGGGTTAGGAGCTGTCATCATTACCTCAACGGAGACGAGCTGGTGAAGTTTTCCCACGGCAGGAACCACAGGTGGATCCGACGCCAGGATGACGCGGTCCAGATACGCGCGCTCCACACGCACCACGACGTAGACCTGGTGCTCTCCAAACTTGATGAAGCAACAGCCCATTGGGAACAGCCTGTTCCCAAAGCACCCCACATTGTCGCTGACGAAGTTGAGCGCTCCAAACCTCTGGATGAGGCCAGAGTAGACGCGCTCGCCTGTCTTGGTGATGATGTTGCCAGTCCGGATGAAGACTCCATCAAGCACCTGCTTCTGCCCCATGGTGGGCGCCAATTGTCGTGGTGGTGTCACGGCAGATGCCATGGGTAGGCTTAAGTTGGGGGCCGAGTGGATGCTTATGGTCACCGGGGAGGGTGTGCACGGTCTTGCCGCGCACAAAGAACAAGATGGACTCTCCACACTTGGGAATTTTATTGATCCTAGATGTTTACAAGTGCTCCTTGAGCTGTATGAACAAAGCTTCAGTGCCTTAGTTCCCTACTAGGTCCAACCTCCTCAAACCCTAGATACCCCCTCCTTATATAGGCAATGGCTAGCTAGGTTACACCCCTTTGGGTCCTAGCGTTACTGTTTGGATCTTGGTCTTCACTATACGGGTCGGGTCATGGTCTTGTAACAAGCCCAGTGGCCTAGTCCATAAAGTTAGACAATTAACGGTCTTCACGTACGTTGCCTCCAGTTCCTTTGGCGTCATGCAGCAACTTTGTATGTCGATCCCTTGCTTTGGGCATCACCCGGCTCCTTTCGTGTCACTCGGCGTCGCCCTTCTCTTTTGATCGTGCTTTACTATGGTCCCTCCTGAACCTCACTCGGAAAGGTGACATGCGTCCTATCTGACTTGGCCCTTCTTCGTGAGACTTGGCTCGTTGGTTCCTGCAAGATTAACATATTTGTCTTATATGGGACGACATAGTTTCCATGTCGGCCGCACATGACTATCCTACCCGGACGTACTTACTCGGCCTGGTTCTTTCTTTACTCGGCGCAAGCCAAGTTGGGCAATGTTTTACCCTCTATGACCCTACCGGGGGTTATCCCCCCGACATCATGTCATACTATATGTTGTTTTAACCTTTTGCTTAGTGATTATTGTTGTAGCATGACTTGTTCCAAAAAATTAGGATTGCTTAATGTTCTTTGAAAGAATCATGCGTTGTTTTAGCATAAAAAAGCATAGTATTATGGTATTCTCCGTTGATGCTTTGTTTGGGTTGACTTGGCACATGCCCACACCATGTTATGACTGTGAACAAGTAACCATGTCCTCTATGATCATTTATTCCTTGACTTGTAGTACCACTTTATGCTTTGATTAGTAATTTTTTGTTGCTCTGCATGATTATGGCCATTATTGCTCTCTTAGTTGGTTGCTCCCAGTCTTTTGCTAGCCCCCACTTGTACGAGTAAGCTCTAATCATGCTTACAACTCCCATGAAACCAAGTTATTCCAAAGTGTCCACTATAAATTCCTATGCATGGTGTGTTACAGCATTCCAAGTATATTCTTGTTTTCATCTATCTTCCAATTAAAAAGTATTTTGGTATGTGAAAACTTAGTGATTAAAGCCCTCACAAACTTGATGGCACACTTTATATTCCTTGCCCCTAATAAACTTGAACCATTGTGTCATCTATGTTGTATATGCTTGCACTTATACGTTGGAATTAGCAGAACCATGCTGTCATGGGGAACATTTTCAACATTGCACTTGTACTTTGTACATAGTTCATATCATGCTCTTTTGTCTATGATGTCTCCGGTGTGAAATAAAGAGGAAGCTTGTAATTCCATGGAGTTATGTATTTTGTGTTAGAGAAACGCCTGGGCCGCTAGCCTAAGCCATGCCTAATCATGGTGGAAACTTGCAGCATCACCATAATGAGCATTCTGTGAAGCATCCTCAATAAAAAGCTATGGACATAGTAAATAAAAAGATCGCTGAGATTCTCATTGTCTGCTTGCCTTGTCATTTTGGTTATGGGATAACTCATGTACCATGTCCAAGGTGTACCCCGTTGGCGGTTCTCTATGATACACATGTACTTACTAGGACAAGAACTTACAGGTGACTGAAGTTGAGTAGCATGAGGTGTGGCCCTCGTATTCAAGGGACATGAGATTTCCAACTTATACTTTGTGAAGCATATACTCCATTTTTGTTCACTTCAAGATGCTTATGATAGGGGCAATGAGGGTTGAAAGCTAACAAGTACAATAATTTTTGGAAGCTCTTTTTGAAACTTGAAATCCCTGCTTCCCTTTATGAAGGGCCTTTCTTCCACCATTATATTTAGTCTCCACCTTCTACCTTTAGGCACCATTAAGAGAGCATAGTTGCCATTCTTAGTTCTATGTGCAGTGTCCCAAAACATATTGATTGATGCATATTGTTGATATTAATTGTTCTTGTGCTATTTGTATCTAGTCACTATTATGAAATTTGAAGGTGCCTATGCATCTATTTGCTACTCCATGAGGGACAAGTTGAATGCCACTATTCTATGTTTTCTATATGTGAAACAAACAAAAGCCTTTCAATGCATTGTTATTCATGATCCTTGTTTGTAGCCTTTCATGATGCATGCATAGTTACTTTGTCTTATTGTTAGAACTCCATCTTTCATGCACATGTTGAGAGTTCTTTGATCCCATCTTTCAATGCTTGCAAATGGTTTGATCTTGGTTTTGATGGTGCATGTCACCTCAAAAATTATTCTTTTATCACTTACCTACTCGAGGACGGGCAGGAGTTAAGCTTGGGGATGCTTGATACGTCGGAAACGTATCTATAATTTTTGATGCTCCATGCTTGTTTTATATCCACTTTGCTTTGCTTAGTCTACACTTTGAGGTATTTTTATATCTTTTCTGGAACTAACCTATTAACAAGTTGCCACAGTGCCAGTTGCCAGTTTTCTTCTGTTTTTGGTTCCAGAAAGGCAGACAATCAATATTCTCGGAATTGGACGGGACAAAAGCCAAAGTCATTATTTTTCCTGGAGCAAAACGGAACCATGAAGTAGAGACGGAGTAGGGCACCAGGGTGGCCGCACCCTCCCAGGTGCGGGCAAGCCCTAGTGGCGCCTACAGGGGGTGTGGGCCCCTGGCCCTCCATCGACCTTTCCTCCATCGTCTATAAGAAGCCCCCGACACAAAAACCCTAAATCATCCATCATACTTCCAGAAAAAGTTTTGCTGCGCCGCCGCCACCGATGGGGAGATTCGGGGGACAGAAAGTCCCTGTTTCGGCACCCTGCCGGGACGGGGAAGTGCCCCCGGAGCCATCTCCATCGATCTCCACCACCATCTTGATCACCGTTGTTGATTCCCATGATGAGGAGGGAGTATTTCTTCCTCGAGGCTAAGGGCTCTATCGTTAGCTATGTGTTCATCTCTCTCTCTATGCATGATCTTGTTATGGTCATGAGCTTTGTAATCAAGTAGATCTACCTTGCTACTCAAGTGCGTCAATAGATCTCTTCTCTCCCCATGTGTGTGAAAGTGACAGCGTGCACGCCATGGTGGCACTTAGGCTTGAGTCTACAGAAATACTCATTGTTCTTTAATAGATCTATGCTTTTCGCCACGTGTGTGAAAGTGACAGCGTGCATGCCGTGTGTGCCCCTAAGCTAGACTACATATATATTTGTTATGAGTTATATTTTGAGTTGCATGTCTCTATGAAATTGTGGTGTTTGTTGGAGCCATCTAGTCTCAAGGTGACAGTGTGGTGTTATCTAGATTGGGGAAGGCGGACTTTGAGGTGTGCTGTTATAGCCCTACCATGGATTAGAGTTCACCAACCGGAGAGTAGTTAAGAGTAGTATCATGAAGAGAATATATTTATATGAGAGAGTGTTCACTAGTGAAAGTATGATCCCTAGGCCTTGTTTCTAAACATTGAAACACCGTTTGCATCTAGATATGTTGCGTGTTTGCTTGCTTCCATCTTTATTTCAGTTTGCCTTTAGTCTCTCTCACGTCAACAACAAGTCAGAAGCTCTTTTTCTGGCACCGTTACCACTTGTATTTCACTATCTCTTCGCCGAACTAGTGCACCTATACACTTGGCAACAAGTCAGAAGCTCCTTTCTGGATACCTTTGACCACTTCCTCCCTAAGTTCAATAAACCTTGGGTGATCCACTTAAGGGAAACTTGCTGCTGTTCTACAAACCTCTACACTTGGAGTCCCAACAACTGTATACAAGAATAGAAGTGCATAGACGTCACCCCTAAACTTGTGGGTCATCAAGACTATTTTTTGGCGCCGTTGCCGGGGAGTGAAGTGCTATTGAAGAGTGGAACTGGTAAAGGAAACTTCTATTGTGAGTATTGCCTTTTATTCCTATTTGTTACTTTGTTTCCAATATTGATAACCCACTTGGTTTTTTGTTTGGGAAAATTACTACCACTGTTAAGGTAGTAGATGAACCACCGCCTGTTGAGATAGATCCTTTTAAGATACCTACAAGTATTGTTGATCGTGTTATGGATAATTATTATTTAGGGGATGGAACTGTCTACCCTAGTGATCATTTGTTTTTTATCCATGAATTATCTGGGTTGTTTAAGTGTGAAGGTATCACAACTGAACAGGTGAAGAAGAAGTTACTCTCTATATCCTTGAAAGGGAGAGCTGAAGAATGGTATAAGCTACTGAAGAATGGGCAATCCATGGAATGGGAGGAAATAGTACCTCTCTTTTATTATA
This sequence comes from Avena longiglumis, assembly GCA_030063025.1. NCBI lineage: Eukaryota > Viridiplantae > Streptophyta > Magnoliopsida > Poales > Poaceae > Avena > Avena longiglumis. The sequence continues at coordinate 147,256,716 of CP125974.1, forward strand.
AATTCTATCCTCCCAGTGAGATTCATAAGGATAGAAATCTGATATATAACTTTTGGCCTCATGATGGAGAGAGTACAGCTCAAGCTTGGGGGAGATTGAAGTTAGTAATGCTTAAATGTCCTATTAATGAACTCCCTAACAATATCATTATCAATAACTTTTATGCTAGGCTTTCTCTTCGTGATAAGGATTTACTAGATGCTTCTTGTGCTGGATCGTTCACACGCATGAAGGAAGAAGAGAAATGGGATCTCCTAGACCGTATTCAAGAAAACACTAAAGCTTGGAAGAATGACAAAGGAAGAAATTCAGGTATAAATTATGATTATGAATGCATAAAATATTTTATGGGAACTGATGACTTCCGTGATATTAGTAATGAGTTTTGTCTTGACTCCCAAAGTATTGCCAATTGTTTTAAGGCTTTTGCCTCTTACATAGAAATTCCCAAAAAGAAGTGGAATAAGTACCATGCACCTTATAAATATGTTGTTAGTCATGTTCCTGTTAGAAGCACTGAAGTTTGTACTATTAATCATATTTTGCCTGAACCTTATGTTGAGAAAATACCCTTCCCAGCTAAGTTAAAGGAGTATTCTATGATGATTAGTTCGAATAACAAAGGTACAAAGAAAACTGTGGAACCTGATGAGCAAATAACTATTGAACCTGTGGTAGCTATTGTGAAAGATCTTGTCACTATAAATATAGAGGATGAGAACATTGTCTTCTGTGAAGATGCTTATGATATTATATCTCATCCTAGTAAAGCTAGAAAAACTAGTGTCCCTGTGCTTTCTATTAGAATTGGTGATCATTGCTATTATGGTTTATGGGATATTGTTTCTAGTTCTAGTGCTATTCCTTATGATCTTTATAGGGAAATTATGCACGAAATTGGTCCTTGTGATCTTGAGGACATTGATGTGGTTATTCACCTTGCTAATTAGGAAACCATTTGCCCTATTGGTATTGTAAGAGATGTGGAAGTCCTTTGCGGTAAGATTAAGTATCCTGCTGATTTTCTAGTGCTTAATTCAGCAGCTAGCAAAACCTATCCTATTATATTTGGTAGACCCTTCTTGAATACATGTGGGGCTATCATAGATTGTAGGAAGGAAAAAAAATTCACTAAGTTTGATGGAGAGTTTTATGAGTTTAATTTTTCCAAATTTCCTAAAGCTCCTTGTGAAAATTGCTTGCCTAATAAAGACTTCAGGATGGAACAACTTGCTTATATTGATCCAGTTTATGAGCTTGGACCTCTTTTTGATGAGTGTAAGTATGCTCATTCTGATGATAGAGTTGTTTCCTGTGACAGTTATATTGTCAACTTTATTCAAAGTGCTACTAAAAGTTATTATGAGAGAGGTAAACATGGTTTTATGCATCTCAATAATGTTAAGTTTCCCCGTTTTATGTTGAAAGCTTTGAAGTTGCATTTGTTTTGTCTTCCTATGCTAGTGGCTTTTTGTTTAAACAATTTGTTTTCTCATGATACCCCCATGCATAGGAAGTGGTTTAGACCCAAATGTGTTAGTTATTTTCTTCTTGATGCCCTCTTTCACTTCAGATATATATCTCCTATGTGAGCATCTTTGAAACTATCAATCCTAACTTAAACGCATTAAAGAAAAGTACTTCTTGGGAGATAACCCAAAAAATTTGGTCGAGTCTTGGAAGTTATTACCTCAGTAATAACCGCTCCTTATCCTTTTTCTTTTGCTTTTTGTGTCAAGTTCAACTACTTTTGAGAAGTAGAGGAGTTGTGAAAAGTGGATGTCCTGGGATAGATTTTTGTGCTACATTGTAAAAAATCGTGAAGGAGCTCAGTACTTCGGATAGGGCTGTATTTTTCTGTTCTTGTTCTCCAAGTTGTTACCTAAATTTCATTAGTTTTGCACTATTTTGATTTGAGCAACAGAAGGTTTTTGAAAAAATCAATCTTTACCTGCTGGTCTGTTTTGACAGATTTTGACATCATATGCATTTGCCTCTTTTATTGATTCCCTTCCAGATTCTTTTCGGTTTTTTGGAAAGGAGTTGCTATAGGAGCTTTTGTTTTGATGGATTTTAGTTGAAGTGTGAACCTAAAGGTTTATTGTTTTTTCTTACATTAATGTTGCCATTGAGGTTTGTGTAATGCCTTGTGAGAAAAGGAATTTCTAGGAGAAGGAGAAAAGGAATCTACAAAGTTCGTATTTGAATAGGTCAAAGTGGTGAAAACAGAAGGTTCATGAAAACCCTATCTTTTTATATTTTTGATGTTTTTATTATATACGGAAGGTTACTAAACGAAACAAAGGAGGAAACGAAGGCCAGGGTGGCCACACCCACCCTAGGCGCGGGCCCCAGATGGCCGCACCTAGAGGGGGTGTGAGCCCCCTGAGCTCCGTCTCCACCTCGTTTTCACACCATTACCTTCCTTATGTTTTGAAACTTCGTAATATATAACCCCCCCGGGATCCCCCGAGGTTCGTGTATCGTGTTTTCGTTTCGATTTGTTTCTGTCAGAAAATCTTCTCAAAGTTTACAGCACCATGGTCTCCGCCAACGACAAAGGCAAGAAGCCCGAAGAGGATGATCCCCAAAACCCCAAGGAGGAGGAGATATTGGTTGGGGATGAAGAAGACATGGAGGAGGATGAGCATCTGGACACCCGCGCTACCGTCGCAAGCATTGGAGTGGTAGCAAATCCTACCAAGCTTAGGATGACAGAACGGATTTCTACAGGAGGGAAACCTCAACGTGTTGTCTTCGTTCCATAGTCACATCCTCCACGTACCAAGAATCCCTTCCATACTCTTATACATGAGCAACAATTCCAAAAGGTGCCCAAAGGGAACTTGCCCTTAGTTTGGGATCTGCCTCGCTCTAACTATGTAGGGAAGGAACACACTAAGAAGGAAGAGTGGGGAAACAATAGCAAGGACTAGGACTCTCGGTCTGATATGATCATGAACTGCATTGAGCAAAATTCAGAGTTGATTCGTACTCTGACCTTCGAGATTGAGGATTTGAGGAAAGTGATTGAGGAGCTTATCAAGAGAACACCACCACCACCGAAGGAGTAATTCGTCATCAGGTTTGGCATCCCCTTGGATTGTTCCAAGCTTGGTATCACATCATTATCTTTTATCTTTTACCTTTTTAGTAGATTCATATATTTGGTAGAGAAGTTATCTTATAGGTTGGTTTGCATGTGGAAGTATCTCTCCTTTAGTTGATTATCTATGTATCCCTTGGTGTGAGTGCCTTTATAGAATATTAATGAGAAGTTTCATCTTTTACTTTTTGCACTTCTTATTTTAGTTTGCAATCTCTATTATATGATTGATCTTGTTGATCAATATTGGTATTACTTTGGGAGCATCAAGTAGATCTAAATTGGTTTTGGCAAACTGAGCTCTGGTCAGTAGCAACACTTTTTGAGGTTTGAAAATAAAAGAGAAAAAGCTTACAGGTATTTTGTATCATTTATTTTCTTTCTTGATTGGTTCATCAGCTTAGTATTCTTTATTTAAGATCTTTTGTGTCTTCAAGAAAGATTGCATGTTTGGCTTTATCACGTGTAGGTTTGCTTGTTTCCTTCAACTCTTTTGCTTGCTACCCAGCCTTGCTAGCCAAAAACCTGTTTTGAGAAGGCATACTTCTCATGCATCCAACCCCCTTGAACCAAACCTGTGCCATTTGTGTCCACCATATCTACCTATTAGCATTATTGCTATTCCAAGCAAATTCCCAAGCTTCATCTATCTTTCGAATTAAAAATTATGTTGTTTTGTGGAAACTGGTTAGTAAAGATCTCACGAACTTGATGGCACACCTTATTTCCTTGCCCCTAATAATCTTGAACCATTATGTCATTGAAGTTATATATGCTTGCATCTATACGTTGGGATTAGCAGAACCGTGTTGTCAAGGGGAACGCTTTCAACACTTATAGATATATATATCCAGTTGATATCATGCTCTTTTGTGTGTGGTTGTCGTTGCTGTGAAATAAAAGGGGAGATTTTAAGTCCATGGAGTTATGTATGTGTTTTAGAGAAACGCCTGGGCCGCTAGTCTAAGCCATGCCTAATCATGGTGGAAACTTGTAGCATAACCATAGTGAGAAATCTGTGAAGCATCCTCAATAAAAACCTATGCAAATAGCAAATAAAAAGATCGCTAAGATGCTCACTATCCGCTTGCCTTGTCATTTTTATTATGGGATAGCTCCTGTATCATGTCCAAGGGGTACCCCGTTGGCGGTTCTTTATGATACACATGTACTTACAATGACAAGAACTTACCGCTAACTAAAGTTGAGTAGCATGAGGAGCGGCCCTGGTACTCAAGGGACATGAGATTGCCAACTTATATTTCGTCAAGCATATACTCCATCTTTGTTCACTTTAACCTTAATCACCTCAAGATGCTTATGACAGGGGCAATGAGGGCTCAAAGCTAGTAAGTACCATAATCTTTTGGAAGCTCTTTACGACTTGAAATCCCTGCTTCCCTCTATGAAGGGCCTATCTCCTATTTTAAAGTTGAGTCAGTAAAACTTTTTTCTCTCTTTCTCCAGCAAGCATTTAAGTTGTTGTGTTTCAAGAATTCATATGATGATTTATTCAATCATGTTCTCTATCTACCTTGTTTGCACAAGACTCTTATCTATTGAGTATTAGTTTGAAAGCCATCATTGTGAAAAACCTTTTATGCTTGAGCAAAGAGTACTCTTGTTGTGAAAACTTCTACAAAAGTTTTTTGTGAAACTGTTTGCCAACTGTTCTCTGACTAGGAACAAAGTTTGCCAATTCCAATTATGATTTATCTTTATGCATCTCTATTGTTGTTGGGGATACACTTTCCAGGTATAACCACAGGACTCGCTGACCAAGGTGGCCCACCAATGGGTTAGAGATTTGCTTCACGAGCGGCCCAGTTAGAGAAAGAGGAGGAGCCAGTTCCAGCTACGACAAGGCCTAGAAGAGTTACCGACTTAGGCATGTAGTATTACTTGTAGTCCAAGATGTACATAGTTACCGACTCTGTAACGTAGCCGGATAGGTCTCTCCATGTAATCCTAGGCCCCGGTGACTATATAAATCGGCCCCATGGGAGACTTTAGGGAAACCAATCAATCGTAACACCACAATCAACTCGCACAGGCGAACCTCTCTTGTAATCCGCTGTAACATCCGGCTTACGCCGATATATTACTGGGTTGCTAGAAGGAGTAGGATCTAATCACCGCAGTCGGATCTGAACCTAGGTAAACTTGTGCTCACCTCTCCTAGAACATCCTATGTCTCACACCCCATCCTTCCAACGCCACTAGGATCCCCTATGGCGTACTTGTCAACAATCCAACGACAGTTGGCACCCACCGTGGGGCTGGTGATCTTTGGAGCATCGTTCCAGGCGGAATCTGCGCGTGCAGGAATCGGCAAAACAATTGCCATGGGTCGCGTGGTCTACGCCAGTAATGTCCCTCTCATCCTTCTCGATGAGACTTGGATTCCAGCTTTGAAACCCGTGACGACCTACACGATCATGTCAATCGGCGAGATCGATATCTATCTCGGTTTCGCTGAAGCCGCCCAACTCACCCTTGAGGTCATGACCATGGCGGACGAAAAATCCGGATCTAATTTGTCCGTAGAGGCAGAAGAGTTCAGGTCCCGGAGAAAATCAAACCCACCCAACCCACTCATGTAGTGGAAGAAGAGGTGGAAGAATAATCTAGATCCGATCTCTCTAGCGAGATCGGATACACATACGAGGAATACATCCGCTATGGATCCAGCTTTGCTGACGTCGAAGCGAAAACCAAGTTATACAAGTACCTCAAGAACATGAACAAGAAGAAGCACTATTTTGTGTACCACATAATCACTGGATCCGACTTTGTCGATGCTGGAGCTGGTAGCGACTCGGTCCTAGATGCAATCAAAGAAAACGCCGATTTACCTGGCTCCCCAGCGGAGTGAATCACGTCGCAGGATCTTCGAGACTTCGACAAAGAGATGGAGGAGTACGAACAAGAGCACGTCACCAAGCAAACGCAAGGTGAGCCAAAAATTCCTCCTAGTCCATATTATAGCATGGATGAAAGCTACACCTCGTAGGATGACATGGACACCAGAGATTCCTCCGAGGTCCATAAACAAACCATGACAGAAAGTACCGACGGAAGTTTATCCCCCGGTACCATACCAAAAGCTGTCTTTGCCACTGGTACGTAGGTTAAGGCTACTAGGCGATCAAAGAAGAAGAAGAACAAGAATCCGACACCGGTGGAGCCGTACGTCAAGGAAACCAACAAAGAAAAAGTTGATGAAGAGATCGAGATGGAGAATCAGGAAGGAGATCCGATTAATACCACCTCGATTGATCCTCCTGTGGATGGACACGTTGTCACCAAGGGTGCACATGAAATTTATGGAGATTCTCTCACAATTCCATTCCCAATGGCTTCGGATCTTACACTGAACGCGCTGGAGAAAAGGGCTGAGGACCTGGGAAAGCACTGCTTGTTTCTACTTGAAGAGGCTGCGCGCCTCGTCGAGATGACACAATAGTTACATAGTGATCCTGTCAGATATCAGTCAGATTTCAAGCGACATCCAAATAAAACAAGGGGAGGTCCGTCTCTTGCTTACAAGAATCCGGATATCCACAAAGATCTATTCGACGGAAAAGATGGAGAGAAGATCCGAGTCTATAGCACGCCAGTGGAAAACGCTGCTGCAGCTCGAGCCATCCTCGCCAACAATAAGTCTCCACAGCAAGTCCAGCAGTGCGTCGTGTTACTGGACAAAGGATTAAAGCAGCAGAAGACGGCCGCGTCATTTAGTGGCAAGCTGGCCTCAAAGTCTGAGTTTTGCCACACTGGCTCCGACCAAATGGCTGACGTAAGGCTTCGCAGGGATACGACTCAATGTTATCGTCCCTGTGCAGAAGAAGAGAATTCAAGAACCGGCTCAAACGGCCACTCTCGCAGGCCGGCACGTGACTAGGAAAGAGTTATTCCGTATGCATCCAAAGATGCCATCAGGGCAATTGTTCCTCATCAGGACCATCGTCGGCAAAACAACCGCTATAGAGAAGACCCAGAAACACACCGCCAGCAAGAGGAACAAGATCGGCTAAGGATGCCACCACCAAGCCATCCGGCTGGCAACGCCGGACGAAGTAATGATCCGGATCGTCCTGAATCAAGTAGGGACGGTGCCCGAAGAAACAGGCATCAGAGTCATCATAATGAGGCTCCACCGCCACCACCAAGAAACCCAGCCGGAAATAATCCACCAGGGCCATCATCGCCTCCCAGAAGCGACCACGAAGGATCCAGACGTAGCCATGGGAGCCGCAGGGGCGGAGGCGGCAATGGTTAGAGGAGAAGTAGAAATCCGACTCCACCGCCCAGAAGCCGCGAGCCTCCACGGTGCAGATCTCTCTCGCCAAACGACGCTCGCTATCGCATTGAATCAAACATAGAAGTGCGGCGGTACAAGGAGGAAGATCTGTACGTGGGACCCAAGTGCTTCGGACCACACATACGTCAGACCAAATTATCGGTTGACTTTGGCATTGCCAAACATATTCAGCCCTATGACGGTGCAGCTCGACCAGATACTTGGCTCCAGGATTTTTCCAGGCTTGCTGCATCGCCAAAGGAGGAAACAGCCTGGTTGTAGTCCGATATCTCCCACTAATGCTGAGGAAGACGGCTCGATCATGGATCAATGAACTACCAAAGAATTTAATCCATAACTGATATGATATGCAAAGTGCGTTATTTTCAAACTTCGAGGGAACATACAGGAGGCCCTGCATAGTCGGAGACTTGCAGCGTTGCACCCAAAGACCCGGAGAAACCTGTCGGGATTACCTCGGACGCTGGATCAATATGAAGAACTCCTGCGAATGAGTAAACGAGCAAACTGCGATAGAAGATTTTATTGCAAGACTTCCATTCGGACTTTTACGTCACAGGCTGAAGCGTGACCACGTCACAGATTTGGGAGAAATGATAGAGACGGCAAGCAAATATGCTAACGCTGATGATGATTCAGAAGGGCTTATAAATATTCTGGCCAATCCCAATCCGGACAAACAGCTAAAGCAAACTCAGAAGCGCAAGAACACCTCGGACGAAAAGCCGGCTCCGGACAACGCAACTGTCAACACAACATTTGGATCCGAAGGACGAGGAGGGCGCAGAGGCAGCCGTGGTAGAGGCCGAGGAACTTCCCGAATCCAGGGCAGAGGAGACCAGCAACCCGGAAGAACCTATACTTGGGATGACATTGCCAATAATCCCTGTTTCTACCACTTGGATAGTAACGGAGGATCTAACCACACAAATGCCGAGTGTCGTTTCAATGATGACATCAAGAAAGACGAATCCGCTGGCTACAGAGCCAAGCCACAAAAAGGAAAAACAAATCCGAGAAAGGAAAGGAGCCCAGGGAAGATCCCGACATGGAAGAAGCAGAAGCCGTTGCAGAGCCCAAGCCGGATGGATAGAAAACTTTTCCGATAAAGAAAGACGCATACATCTGCTTCCTTGGATCCCAACCAGCTACAGACAAAAAGGCGGTTCTTCATGAGCTCAATGCCACAGTTCCGGCTGTCCCACAATTCCTGGACTGGTTAGAGGTGACCATCTCCTTTGATCGTTTAGATCACCCGAGGAAAACACATCACCGGGGAAAGTACCCTCTAGTTGTCAATCCTCTTATTGATGGCTATGAGTTCTCAAAAACACTCATTGACTGTGGGAGCAGCATCAACATCCTCTACATTGAGACAATCCACCGCATGAAGCTACACGAGAGCCAGCTGAGTTACAACAGTGTAACTTTCCATGGTATTGTACCAGGGAGACAAGCGGATTCTCTGGGTGAGATTACTCTGGACGTGACATTCGGAACCCGAGACAATTATCGGACCGAGCCACTCTCTTTTGAGGTGTTACCGTTCAAAAGTTCTTACCACGCCATCTTCGGACGTCCGGCTTACTAGGCGTTCATGGCCCGTCCCTGTTACATTTACAACATGATCAAACTTCCAGGTCCAAAAGGCATATTCATTGTACAAGGAAATCCGAGGAAGGCGCGAGAGTGTGATGATGGGTCTGCTTCCTTCGCCGAAGCCGTGCTGCACGCCCAGGAGTACCAGGAGATCAAGAAGACCATCAATCCATCCGAGATGCCTGCTACAAAGAAAGAGGTGCTGAAGCCAAGTTTGAAGTTCAAGGCGTCGGAAGAGACGAAGAAGACGTTGCTGAAGGAAGATGATCCCTCCAAGATGACGAACATAGGGGTAGGCTTAGGCCACGCATAGGAAAGCGCGCTCGTCGAGTTCCTCAAAGATAATAGTGATATCTTCGCATGGCAGCCATCTGACATGACCGGAGTACCTAGGGAACCTGCCGAGCACTCTCTTAATGTGTACCCAGACGCTAAACCCGTCAAACAGTACTTACGATGGTTTGGTGATGAAAAGCGCAAAGCAATAGCCAAAGAATTAGCCCGCCTAGAGTTAGCGGATTTCATAACAGAAGTCATCCATACAGATTGGGTGGCAAATCCTATACTTGTCCCTAAAAAGGACACCATTGATTTAAGGATGTGTGTTGATTATACCGCTTTGAACAAGGCATGCCCAAAAGATCCGTTTCTTTTGCCAGGAATCGATCAAGTTGTCGACACAACGGCATGGTCGGAATTACTCTGTTTTCTCGACGCATATTCCGGATATCACCAAATACCGATGAAAAAGTCGGATCAAATTAAGACGTCTTTTGTCACTCCTTTCGGAACCTTCTACTATAAAACTATGCCTTTTGGCCTAAAGAACACATGAGCAACATATCAGATCAATTTTTGTACCATGCAATGTTGTCTCAACAACCAAATCAGACGCAACGTCCATGTATACGTAGACGACATAGCAGTTATGTCCAAAAAGAAGGAAACTTTAATTTTCGACTTGGATGAAACGTTTGCTAGTCTACAAAAATTCAATATGATGCCAAATCCGAAGAAGTGTTTCTTTGGAATTCCATCCGGAAAATTTTTAGGTTTCATCGTCTCTGAGCAAGGCATAGAGATGAATCGGGACAAAATCAAGGCTATCTTAAACATTACCAGGCTGAATCGCCTGAAGGATGTACAACGCCTCATTGGTTGCATTGTAGCGGTGAGTCGGTTCATCAGCCGGCTCGGTGAAAGAGCCGCACCTCTGTACAAATTCTTGAAGAAAACCGACAAATTTGTCTGGACCCCAGAAGCCAAAACTTCCCTGCAAAGTTTGAAAGATCTGCTTTCAAACCCACCAGTTCTTGCAGCACCAGAATCTCAGGAACCTATGTTACTCTACATTGCAGTGACCAACAAGGTCATAAGTGTGGTAACAGTAGTTGAGTGCGAGGAAGAAGGCCACGAGCATAACTTACTATCCAAGTGAGGTCTTGACAGAATCAAAGCAATGGTATCCACATCATCAAAAGCTAGCCTATGGAGTGTTCTTTTCATCCAAAAAACTACGCCACTATTTTCAAGAGCACAAGATCACAGTAGTGAGCACAACTCCTCTGCAAGATATAATCAATAACCGCGACGCCACAGGATGTGTCGCAAAGTGGGGAATAAAGCTTGTAGATTTTGACATTGAGGACAAACCACGTACAACAATCAAATCCCAAACTCTTACCGACTTTGTTGTCGATTGGACAGAAACGGCAGAAAACACAGGCCCTCTAGACTCGGAATTTTGGACCCTTCACTTCGACGGATCGAAAGCACGAGGAGGCTCGGGGGCTGGCGTGGTGCTCAAATCACCCCAAGGAGATAAGCTGTTCTATGTGTTGCAAATACACTTCACGGCAACCAATAATATTTCCGAGTATGAAGCACTGCTACATGGAATACGCATGGACAAAAACAATGGCATATCAAGACTCATGTGTTACAGAGACTCGGATTTAGTTGCTCAGCAAGTATCGGATATCTCAAACGCAAACAAGCACATGGCAGCATACAAGGCTGTCGTGGATGAACCATCCAAATCGTTCGAGGGTTTTGAGGTTCAACACATCCCTCGAGCAGAAAATAAGGAAGCAGATGCACAATCAAGAATAGGCTCTGCACGGAAAAAAGTACCGTATGGAGATTTTATAGAGCATTTAAGGGTCCCCTCGCCATATTCAGAGTTGATGAGGACTATCTGACCAAATCCGACTCACCTTTAATAGCATTTCTCGCTATAATTCCCAGCTGGACAAAACCCTATCTGGATTTCGTGATAGACGGAAAACTACCCGAAGACGAAGTCTTGAGCCGGCAGATTATCCGACGAGCAAAAGCCTACACTATAATAAATGGTGAGCTCCATAAACGGAGTGTTTCTGGCATGTTTCAAAGATGTATTTCTTCGGAAGGAGTGGAAATCTTAAGAGAAATCCACGAAGGCGAGTGTGGTCACCACGCTGCAGCCAGATCCTTAGTGGGAAAAGCTTTTCGACCTCGATTCTTTTGGCTTACAGCTAAGATGGATGCCGATAAACTGGTCAATACGTGCAAAGGCTGCCAAAAGTACTCTCATCAGGCACATGTACCGGCTGAACAACTGCGAACAATCCCTATTACATGGCCGTTCGCGGTCTGGGAGCTTGATATGGTAGGGCCGTTTCGCACGGCAAAATGTGGATTTACTCACCTACTAGTGATGCTGGATAAATTTACAAAATGGATTGAGACTAAACCCGTAACAAGTTGCGATGGAGCCATAACCAGAAGATTCATCGAGGACGTAATCATTAGATTCAGATATCCGCATAGTATAATTATTGACAACGGGAGCAACTTTTCCATGGGTGAACTTGCCGAATTCTGCGAAGAACAAGGGATCCGACTTGATATTGCATCAGTCGGACATCCACAAGAAAATGGACAAGTCAAAAGAACTAATGGCCTTATTCTACAAGGAATCCGACCTCGCCTCAAGGCACCGCTTCATAGGGCCACGGGGGCTTGGGCGGAAGAATTACCATCTGTGGTATGGAGCTTACATACAACTCCTAATAGGTCAACAGGTTATACTCCTTTCTTCTTGGTCTACAACGCAGAAGCAGTTCTTCCAAGTGATCTGATTCATTAGGCTCCACGAGTTAAAGCGTATATCGAAGAAGATGTAGAAGTTTCTCGGCAAGATGATCTCAATATAATTGAAGAAGTACACGTCGTTGCTGAGCAGAGATCTACAGCCTATCCGCAGAATTTGCGCAAGTATCATAGCCAGAGAGTGCAAAACCATTCTTTCCGAAAAGGCGATTTGGTTCTCTGACTTATGAAAAAGAGAAAGAACACACTTTCCCCAATTTGGGAAGGACCTTTTATGGTTAGCAGAGTTCTGCATAATGGTTCATATTATTTAACCTACATGAGACCAGTCAAGGAAATACCTGATACTCGAAAAAGAAAGAGAGCTGGTGGCAGCACAGACCCGAATGAAATAGAACGTTCATGGAATATTGCATAGCTACGTCCCTTCTATTCTTAGTTATATTTCCTTGTAATCATAAATGTACATGTTCAAAGTGAAATAAAGTATTGGTTTCCTCATATTATTATCTTTGAGATGTTTTTGCCATCTTATTTCCAAAAGAGCATATAACTTTTTCAAAAATCCGAGAATGCTTGAATTTACTTTATGCTCATGTTCATTCTGGTTACGATTTTTGAATATCTAAAAATGTTACCTTAGGGTACAAAGTTTAAATTATTGCCTATGCTTTGATTCTTTATCTGATTGCTTAGACGTGGGCATTTTCCGAGTAATGAGTTGTTGGTACTGGAAGCCAGCTTTGTTTCCGAGTTTAAACTGGTTTAGCAATTGCGCTCCGTTGCTCGGCAAAGTTTTCGTGCTAAAGGTTGGCCAACCCATGAAAGGGATGAGGCAGAGATCTAGATAAACCGATAAGTATAGGCATTAATAAATAAAACGTAAAGTGCTTCAGAAATTTTCAAGCACATGCATACAAATATATAAGAAAAAGTGCTAAGATAGTAAAGGCATCAGTTTTTACAGACCAGCACAAAGTAAACATTGTATCCATCATTACATTGCCATAAGTTTAAGATAATGCATAGCAATTGTTTATGCTGCAGGCGGTGGTGATGAAGCAGGTGGAGCATTGGAGTCAACAGCAGTGTCGCCCTCGATCTCAGACTCGGAAGCATTGCTGATTTCTGGCTCTTGAGGCGAAGGAGGAATGGCGACGGATTTGAAGAATGGTGTCGTGTAGTTGGTCATCTCTGCCACCCGACAAGCATAACATGCACAAGACTCTTGGATGGCCTTGATGTCTTGCGGGTTACCCTCATCATCCTCCTCGGCAATGCCCTTGGTGACGTGCTAGATTTCCATCTCGCTATGGTGCCTCATAACCATGGTCAGAGCTGTTTGCGCAGCAGTCCGAGCATAGGAGATCTTCTAGTCTTTGATCAATTTCGGAATCTCCTTGACCTTATCCCTCACCTCGAGCACTGACATTGTGTGCAAGTCGGAAAGCTTGACGGCTTCGCTAGTCTCTTCTATAGTTTGGTGGAATTCATACAAGACATCTCTAATGAGCTTAATGTGCTCGAGGCGAGGTTCGAAGGTGGGAGAGTCGGAAAGATTCATGGGGGCTGGGAAAGAACCAAAAAGTCAAAATTCGGCTGAAAAGAAAGTTGAAAAATCAAACAACAAAAGCAAAAGAAAGATTCGGAAATCTTACCAATAGAGTGATTCCATTGTGCATGATATTTGCGGAGACTGTTTAGTTCACTAGCTGAGGCCTGGGAAAGATCCCTCTGAATATCAAAGTCCTTCTTAAGATCAGCCATTTTTTTTATCTTGGGTGGCTAGGAGCTTCTCGAGCCTCACGGTCTCGTGATTGCTTGACTCCAGGAATGCGGCTACGAATTTTTCCGATTCCAAAGTTAGCTTCTCAAGCTTATCCCGGAGTTCAACATTTTCTATCTCCAAGACCTTGAAGTTTTCGGCTTGCTCCACCATCTTTCTAGACTGACATAACAGTTCTTCAAAGACAAAAATATCAGTTGGACAAAACAAGTTTGACTATGAAGATAATTGACAAAGAAGAAGTCAGAAAAGTTTACCTTGTGCTTCATCTTTTTCAACTTTCAACTTTGAATTATCAAACCGAAAAGCTTTGATTTCTTTGCACTTATTGCTAATATTCTTGAGCAATTCCTGGTTGGAAGATGCAATTTTCTGTAAGTATAGAGATGGAATACTGTTAGACGGCTACTAAGACTCGGGCTTCAAATTTAACTAGGTAAAATTACAGCACGAGCCTTGGGGGCTACACTAAATCGTTCTTTTGCAACCTAAAAGCATCAACTTAGAATCCAACGATGTTTATCTGACTTTATGCTTGGGGGCTAGAGAATATGATAATAAATACAAATAAGAATCGGAAAATTACAATGTGTTCCAGGTGCATCTTTTCGAATCCGGGTTTGGTGCTATGAAACACCTTCTCAGTCAGGGTGAGGGACGGAACATCCATCGCTGGAAGTTCGCCAGATGCGAATTTAGCATCCTGGACCAAAATTTGGTCCAGGAAGCTAACCAGCTTGACGTCTTCCTCCTCTTGGCTCGCTGCCTCTAGAGTCAAGGTTTTCTTCTCAAGACTGGATTCAGCCAGTCTAAGGATCTCTTACTTTTCTTTCCTCTTGAGGCTAGAGAGAGTGGAGCCGGCAACTTCACCCTTGTTAGTTGCCTGGTCATCAAAGGTGACTAGGGCTTTAGAGGTTTTGCCAGTAACAGGGGATGCAAAAGCTCCCTGTGCTGATCGAGTACTGGATGGGGTTGATGGCGGCACAGGATAGGAAATGACAAGCTTTTGCTGATGCATCTGCTTGCCCGGCTTGCTGTTGATGATGCTCGACGTGGCACTTCATTGGTAACCCCAAGCGTAGGGTGTGAAGAGCAAGAAGCAAGTTTTCCCTCAGTTGAGATCGAGGTTATCGAACCAGAAGGAGGAAGGGAACGTCACACAGGTGTTGCAAGCAACGCGGAGATCTACACAACACAAACTCAAGACTTTCCCCCAATGAATCAGGGAGGTTGTCAAGCTCACCAGTTTGCTGTAACAAAGGATTAAATGTATGGTGTGGAAGGTAATGGTTTGCAGCAAGTAAACAAGTAACAGTGGAAGATGTATCAATGGTAAAGATTGGACTGGGGTCCATAGTTCACTAGAGGTGCTCTCCTTAGATAAATAACATGGCATGAAGGGTAAATAAATTACAGCAGGGCAATTGAGAGGAACTGAGCAAGGCATAATAATGCAATTACTAGTCAGAAATATCCTATGAGATTCGATTGGGAAATACAACAAGATACATAGACCGCCATCCAGCTGCATCTATGACTAGAAGTCCACCTTCCGGTTATCATCCGAACCCCCTCCAGTATTAAGATGCAAGCAACAGACAACTGCTTTAAGCAAAGTGTGTAAGGTAAATAGTCCACATGTTCCATGAACCAGAGACCGTTGTTTTCTCCCTAATAGCAACAACACATCTACAACCGAAGATATTATTGTCACTTCCCTTGGAAACTAGAGGCATGAACCCACTATCGAGCATAAATACTCCCTCCTGGAGTCACTAGCAACTACTTGGCCAAGATAGCTACTAACAACGGAGAGCATGCAAGATCACAAACAACACAGACATGATAGAATCATAAAGACAAAACCATTAATCAAACCAACTTAATAATCTCAATATCCATCGGATCCCTGCAAACACAACATGCATGATTACAAATAGATTAGATCCTGATCATGAACGGAGCTCACAAGATCTATACATGAAAGCACAAAGGAGGAGATACAACCATCTAGATAGTACATGGACCCATAGTCCAAGGTGGAACTACTCACGCATCATACCGGAGAGAAGGCCTTCAGGATGATCTCCCCTCCGGCAAGGTACCAGGAAGAACTTCAGATCCCTCTGATCTAGGGACGATGTTGGCGGCGGCTACAGACGGTTTCATGGAGATTTGATCGGGTTCTTAGGGTTTCTACATCGGGGGCTTCTTATAGGCGAAAGGGGAGGCTGAGGCGGCGACCAGGGGGTCAAACCCTACCCAAGTGCACGCTTCCTCGTCTCCCCTCTAGAGTTCTTGTTCCCCAAGGAAAGTAATTGACTTTGACGTTTGTCCCTTCCAATTCCGAGAATATGTCTTTACTAACTTTTCTGAAACCAAAAACAGCAGAAAACAGGCAACTGGCACTGTGGCAACTTGTTAATAGGTTAGTACCAGAAAACATGTAAAAATCACCTCAAAGTGTAGACAAGCAAAGCAAAGTAGATACTAAACAAGCATGGAGCATCAAAAACTATAGATACCTTTCTGATGTATAACCATCCCCAAGCTTAACTCCTGCTCGTCCTCGAGTAGGTAAGTGATAAAAAGAAATTTTTTTGAGGTGACATGCACCCTCACAATAAAGATCCAACTATTTGCAAGCACTGAAAGCTGGGATCAAAGAACTCTAAACATGTGCATGAAAGATGGAGTTCTAACAATAGGACATAGTAACTATGCATGCAACATGACAAGCTACAAACAAAGAACATTAATAACATGCATTGAAAGACGTTTGTTTGTTTCACATGCAGAAAACATAGCATAGTGGCAATCAACTTGTCCCTCACAGAGTAGCAATATAGATGCATATGACACCTTCAAAGTTCATAGGGGTGACTAGAAACAAATATCACAAGAACAAGTAATATCACAATATGCATCAATCAATAATCTTTGGAACTATGTTCTCTTAATGGTGCCTAAAGGTAGAAGGTGGAGACTCAATAATGGTGGAAGAAAGGCCTTTTTGCAAAGGAAGCAGGGATTACAAGTTTAAAAAGATCTTCCCAAAATTATGGTACTTGTTAGCTTTCAGCCCTCATTGCCCCTATCACAAGCATCTTGAAGTTGTTAAGGTTAAAGTGGCAAAGATGGAGTATATGCTTGACAAAGTATAAGTTGGCAATCTCAAGTCCCTTGAATACGAGGGGAACACCTCATGCATACTCAACTTTGGGCCCAGGTAAGTTCTTGTCATTGTAAGTATTTGCATATCATTGAGAACAGCCAACGGGGTACCCCTTGCACATGGTACAGGAGCTTTCCCATAACCAAAATGATAAGTCAAGCAGACAATGAGCATATTAGCAATCTTTTTATTTACCATATGCATAGCTTTTTATTGAGGATTCTTCATAGATAGCTCACTATGGTGATGCTGCAAGTTTCCAACATGATTAGGCATGGCTTAGGCTAGAGGCCCAGGCGTTTCTCTAACACAGGATACAAACTCCATGGACTTACAAGTTCCCTCTTTATTCCACACCGGTGACATCCATAGACAAAAGAACATGATATCAAATGAGTACAAAGTACAAGTGCAATGTTGAAAACATTCCTCGTGACAGCATGGTTCTGTTAATTCGAACATATAAGTGCAAGCATATACAACAAAATTGTCACAATGGTTCAAGTTTATTAGGTGAAAAGAATATAAAGTGTGCCATCAAGTTCGTGAGGCATTTAATCACTAAGTTTTCACATAACAAAATAGTTTTTAATTGGAAGATAGTTGAAAACAAGAATATACTTGGAATGGTGTAACACACCATGCATAGGTGTTTATAGTGGACAGTTTGGAATAACTTGGTTTCTTGGGAGTTGGAGGCATGAGTAGAACTTACTCACACAAGTGGAGGCTAGCAAAAATACTGGGAGCAACCAACTAAGAGAGCATAATGGACATAATCATGCAGTACAATAAAGCATACTAATCAAAGCAAAGAGTGGTACTACAAGTCAAGGACTAAATGATCATAAAGGCTAATGGTGACTTGTCATAGTCATAACATGTTGTGAGCATGTTCCAAGTCAACCCAACCAAAGCATCAAAGGAGAATACCACAATACTATGCTTGTCACATCCCAAAATTTTCCAAATTTTGAAATGTGAAAAATAAATAAACAAAATAAATAATTGTTGACATTTAGGGTAAAAAGGAACCTTTTGATTCTAAATGAAAACATCAAAACCCTACTTGAACAAACTTTGAATAAAAGGGAAGCCAACAAAATTCAAATCAGGTGAAATGCATTCATCCAATGAATGTATCTTAAAATTTAAAGCCCCTATCTAAAATCCATACCAAATTATGAGTAAATTAATCCTAAAAGGATTTTAAAGGATAAAAAAATATTAAATAAAATTATACAAATTGGAATCACCAATTTTAGAACTATAAATAAAAAGATATGGCTTTTATAAGATAAAGAAAGAAATAAATAAATAAGGAATATTTAAAAGCCAAATTAAATCTTGGCTAAATCCAAAAACACATAAAATGAAAATTATTGAATACTGGAAAGGAGTAAAAGATTATTTAAATAAAACCATAAGGATTGAAAAATATTTGATTTTATTTAAATAAAGACAATTTTCCTAAATAATAAATCCCAAGAAAATTATTTAGAAAACAAATTAGACCTTGAGTTAAATCCATAAGCACATGGAATCAAGATAATCCAAAAAATAAAGGGATAAGAAATATTCAAATAAAATTATATGGCATTGATCAAATTCAATTCTATTTGAATAAAGACAAAATCCCTAATGAAAATGATTAATTAAATCATGAGAAAATAATAATTGGAATTTGCCCAAGTAGAATAAAAGTTATTTAATTAACTTAAATGGAATAAATGAATTATTTGAATAAAATTTATATGGAATTAAAACCATATTTGATTTTATTTGAATAAAGATAAATGCTCAATTTAAACGGTTAATAAATCATATTAAAAATATTTCAAATAATTCAAAAGGATTTGGTAAAATTTGGATTTCAAATAGAAGTTGAAAACATATTTGAAATCTCAATTAAATAAAGACAAGTGTCTAAATTAATTAATTAATAAACCATAAATGAATAAAATAATTATTCTAAAATAGACTTTAAATACATGTTTAAAACAGTATAGAAAACTTACTGAAAAGTTTGAAAAGATTTGAAAGTAAAAAGGGTATGAAATCATTTGAACAAATTCAAAACAGAAAAATAGAAAAGAAAAAGGAAAAAGAAAACAGGAAGGAAAAAAAATAGAAACAACCCAACCCAACAGACCAGACCCAGTCCTGCCCAACTCGCAGCCCACCCCCTCCCCCGCAAACCATTTTATTTCACTCGGAACCACACCCTCTTAGTCACTGATAGCCTGACCCCACTTGCACCTCTCTCTACCACTGACCAACGGAACCCACCTGCCAGTCGTCTTCCTCACCCGCGTGACCCATTCTTTCCCACCCTCGCTGCTGTTTCTACTAAATGAATGTGCATTTGAAATCAGCATCAATGCCACACTAATTATGCCCAGCATCGACGCCCACTTAATTGCCTCCCTCCCTCTATCTTTTCCCCCAGATGCCGTCCCCTCTCTACCGCCGGGCTGCCATAATTTTGCTTGAGACCTCCCTCTGCCCGACGAGCTTTGCGGCGAATTCCGGCGAGCCCAGCCACCGATTTGCCCCCTCGACCACACGAGCGTGATCCCCACCTCCCTACGCATCTTCCTGTAGCACCATCTCGCCCGCGCGTGCCCCAAAACCTCGGCAACGACGACCACCGAGAGCCGCCGCCGTCTGCCTCCACTCCGGTGACCATTCCCCGTAAGTCCCGTCCTCCCCTTTCTCTCTGATTGTTGCTACCAAGTTTGCCAATCCCCTACGCGTCTAAAAACACCTTTTATTCTCTCTGGCATGCACCATAGCCTCGCCTCCTTCATCGATAGAGTGTGCCCGTCGCCAGAAGAAACTCCGGCGAGCAATCCTCCTCGTTCTTGTGCGCCCCTGCTCTCCGAAGACCACCTTGAGCATCAGCGAGATCACGCGAACACTGTGAGCCCTTACCCTCTATCTCTCACTTCCTGTATCGCCGACACCATCATCGTCCGAGCGTGCCACCACTGTTCACCACCGCCAGCGCCGCCAGTATATGGCCAGTGTTGTGAACTGATTTAGATCCTAGTGACACGATAGAACCTTAAGCGAAGGGGTATGATCGTTTATGTGCCGCACGATTAGATTTAAATCCAACGAACCACAGCACTAGATCCAGCCGAACCGGTACGCTCCAATTAGATCAAGACACGTGGCCAGTGACTTGTTTTAAAAAATAGAAATTAATCTATTAGATGTTTGATTTTGTAAAATTCGTAACTTTAAATCTACACGTCCAAATTTTGCAAACTTTATATCAATGGAATCAAAAAAAGAGGACTTTACAACCATGAACTTTTTTTAGTTAGTTGCTTCTGGAAAATTAGTTGTTTTTGCAGAAACATGTGTAGACCTATTTTGAGTATAAAAAATTATTTTAAAAATGAATTTAGGGTAAAATATTTTGTAAATGGATTGTTATGAACCTACTGACCATAGAAACCAACTTGTAGATTTAAAAGTATATTTGGTGAATCCTAGAAAATTATTGCTTTGTTTAAAGGCATTTATAGCAAAATAAAATGTTGCTTTGATTTAAAAATGGTTTTTAGGTGAAACCTTTGGCAAATTATTTAATATTAAACATTTGACCATAAACACTAACATTTGTGTTTAAAAATATATTTGGCAAACACTAGAAATTATTACTTTGATTGAAATCATTTTCTAACAAAACAAAAATGATTTAAATGGGCATTTTACTAACTTGTTTTCAAATGGCTTTACCACTTTTATAAATGACCAATAGGTATTTTGAAATGTTTATAACCTATTAGAAACCACTTTTACAAATAAAACAATATTTTGCATGCTTGCATGCATTGCTTTGTTTTTATTATTCTATGTGATGAATTGTTTGAATGCTAGTTTTGAATTTGTGCCTTGCTTGATTGAATTGTAGTGAACTTTTAAGAGTGGGAACATTTCAAGATCAACGAGTGAATCTATATTCTCTACTAAAAAGGCAAGTGGTGCTTCATGCTTTTGTCCCAGTATTTTCACTATGCATTAGTGATATTTTGAGTAGGACTTGCATGAAATTTTCTAAGTATAAGCTATGCCTTGGGAATCCTAGTAGATGATGTCTTAGTAGAATTTTCCCTAAGTTAGGACTCTTGCTACTATTATGCTTAGCCTATCTAGTAGAAAACAAGGGTGTATTATACTCATGCTATGAAATATTTCCAAGTCTATGACTTGTGTTTTGTTTAATAAAACAACTATGTGAATGAATCACCTGGGTGGAATGGTATTGATTGGATGAATTTTTGTTGAGTGGTTACACAAGTCCAAGGGACTGGTGAACCTTGTGTATCACACTTGTGGAATGCCACCTAGGAACAAAGAGATTTGAGATGTCAAATGTTGAGAAGCTTCAAGTGCAACCACTTGGCATTATGGGCTCTGCCTGGATCTTATTGGTTGCAATAACTTAGCCAGATGGATAGTTGGTGGTAGGGGATGATAGGTTTGGAGCGCGTCCATTCAGGTCTAAGGAAAGGTCTTGTCTCGATGCATGTTGAGTCTTGTGGGGAAAGTGCACCACCTCTCGAGAGAGTAAAATCTAAGTACTTAGCCGTGTCCCCGGCAATGGACAATTTGAGCATCAAGACATGGAAGCTATCAAGAATATCCTCATCCCAATTTCTAAGTTAAACACTTGTGGTTAAACAAGGGTTAAAGGATCTTCAATCTTTGATTGGTAGATGCCTTGGGTCATTTTGACAAACAAAAACTTAGTGTTTTCAAATGATAAGGAAAATCTATTTTGAGCAAAGCAAGCCTAAGATCCACTTAGACAATTGCATATAGATGTTAGATACCACAATTCTACCATAGTATCACTTGCCAATACAATTCCAATGTATTGACCCTTGTGGCTGTAAGTTATTATGTTGCAGGTTTGTTTGATGTTAGTGAAGTGTGTTGATTAGGATTACAAGTCTACAACCAACATGATTGCTTGTGGCACTTTGAAGATGAAGGACTCCATGCTATATAGTTATTTCTGCTGCATTGTAATGAGATAGCCAAATGAGCTATGTAAGATGTAATGAATTATTTTATTCCTGGTTATAAAGCTGTATTATGACCTTTGTTTCTTGATATTACATGTTAACTGTGGATGCTAGCTATTGATCTAGGGACTAGCATTGTAAACACAGGGATCTCTACCTTATTAAAGGTTCGGACCTCTACAATGTTTTGCATGCTAAAACAACGCATAATTTCTTCAAGGCACACTAAGCAATCCCAATTTTTTGGAACAAGAAATTCTATAGCAATAATCACTAAGCATAATGCTAAAACAACACCTAGTATGTCATGCTAAAGTCTAAGTCATGGTCAATGCAAGCTCCTCTTGCACTTCAAGCAAGTACTTACTATTCCTTTCCAACACCAAGCAACTTTTTTGAAAAACAACACAGCGGGAACGAGGTTCCAAACTACTTAAGCAAACTAAACAAAATAAGCAAACGAAAGCTAAGACGCTCCAAGAACAACACAACTATGCATGAAACAATAAAAACGAAGTGTCTAGACAGACCTGAGCTTTTTATTGATGAAGAAGGGGATGCCTTGGGCATCCCCAAGCTTTGAAGCTTGTACCTCTTGGATATTTCTTCGGGTGACACCATGGTGGCATCCCCAAGCTTGAGCTTTTGTCCATTCTTCATCTTATTGCATCATCCTTTCTCTACACCTGAATTTTTTTCCTTCACACAAAACTTCACACAATCTTCATTAGCAACATTAGTTTATTCAAAAGATATTAGACCCCTGACAAAGCTTTGGAATAGTAAGGATTTTCAATAAAAACACAACATACTGTAGTAACTCCTTCAAAAATCTCAGTTCACATAAAGAGAACTCAAAAAGGAATCAATAAGAAGCAAATGCAAATAATGGCAGAAATCTGTCAAAATAGACCAGCAGGTAGAAACCTATTATTTCGAACATCTTCTGTTCCTCAAATCAAAAAGTGTTAAACTAAGGAAAGTTAGATAACATATTGGGGGATTTATTAATAAATTTTGAGCTCAATCCGAGTTACAGAGACTCCTCACGAATTTTTTGGTGGAGGACAGAAATCTGTTTCGGGACAGCAACTCCCCAAATCTTACTTCCCTCTCATTAGAGGTCATTCTTGGCACAAAAAGCAAACAAAAAGGATAAGAAGAGGTCATTACTGAAGTAATAACTTCCAAGACTCAAGGAAACTCTTGGGTTATCTCCCAACAAGTACTTTTCTTTAATGCCTTTAAGTTAGGCTTGATAGCTTGAGAAGATGCTCACATAATAAATATGAATTGAAGTCAAAGAGAGCATCAAGAAGCAAATTCAAAACATATTTAAGTCTAACCCTCTTCCTATGCATAGGAATCTTGTATGCAAATAAATTCACAAAGAACTTAGTGACAGGCATAGGAAGATGAAACAAGAGTAACTTCAAAACTTTCAGCACATAGAGAGGTGTTTCAGTACCATGAAAACTTCTATAACCATATTTTACTCTCTCATAATAATTTTCAGTAGCCTCATGAATAAACTCAACAATATAACTATCACATAAAGCAGGCTTTTCATGAGCTACAAACACATAATTTCTATCAAGCTCAAAAATAGTGGGATTAAAACCTTCACAAGTTTTATCCAAAGTAGATATTTCAAAAGTATCCACAGGAACATAACATTCATCCTCCTTTGGTAAGCATGGAGCAAAATCGAATAATATAAGAGGTAAGGAGTTACTCTCATTAGAAGGTAGACATGGGTAGATCCATTCTTCCTCCCTTTGTTCATCACTCTCCTCCTCTTTTTCATCTAATGACCTTTCAGTTTCAGCAATTTCTTCTTCCATAGGATCCTACAAAGCATTAGTCTCTTCCATGTGCGGAAATCATCTATTAAAATATTCAAGGATATAGCCATTTGCTTCCTTGTAATTATCAAAGCAAAATTTAAGTATCTCATAAACCTCATATTCATAAGGTGCATCATCAGTATTTTCAAGCAAACTAGCAAGTTCAAATGCACCCTTCAAAGCAATAAATTCTTCAATTTGTTCCACATCATAAAAGTCATAATTTCCTTTAACATAAGAATATATGGTAACATTATCATTATACTCACACTGAAAAGGGAGGTGTTTATACCTCCTACAGCAACAAGCTTCATCAAAGCAATAAGTAACATTATAAGTAGAGCACACGTATCTAGCAATAGTATTCAAATTATCAATTTTTTCCCATAAGTGTTTCCCTTTTTGTGACAAACGATGTTCCTTATAATAATACTTTTGTTCTTCGGTGAAGCCACCTTGCCAATAAGAACTAGCTTCAAATAAACAATCCATTGATAGAAAGCATGGCAAAGCAAGGCAAAGACAGACCAACAACTAGAGCAGGAACTAATTTTTTTGTTTTTGCATAAAGCAAGAAAACCAAACTAGACTAATTTTTTGGGTTTTTTGAAAAGAGGCAAACAAAAACAGGCAAAAGAAATAAAGCAAAGTAAAAACAAAGTAAAGAGAAAGGAAGTGAAGGACTCCCCTTGTTAAGACGTCCTTAGCCTCCCCGGCAATGGCGCCATAAAGTCTTGATGATGCTCGACGTGGCACTTCGTTGGTAACCCCAAGTGTAGGGTGTAAAGAGCAAGCAGCAAGTTTCCCTCAGTTGAGACCGAGGTTATCGAACCAGAAGGAGTAAGGAAACGTCACACAGGTGTTGCAAGCAACGCGAAGATATGCACAACACAAACTCAAGACTTTTCCCCAACGAATCAGTGAGGTTGTCAAGCTCAACGGTTGGCTATAAAAAAGGATCAAACGTATGGTGTGGAAGGTAATGGTTTGCAGCAAGTAAACAAGTAACTGTGGAAAAAGCGTTGGTGTGTGGAAGGTAATGGTTTGCAGCAAGTAAACAAAAGCTGTGGAAGGTCAATGGTGTGTGGAAGGTAATGGTTTTGAAAGTAAACAAGTAAAGCGTGGAAGATGTATCAATGGTAAAGATTGGACGGGGTCCATAGTCCAGTTCACTAGAGGTGCTCTCCTCTAGAGGTGCTCTCCTTAGATAAACAACATGGCAGGAAGGGTAAACAAATTAGAGCGGGGCAATTGACAGGAACTGAGCAAGGCATAACAATGCAATTACTAGTCAGAAAGATCCTATGAGATTCGATTGGGCAATACAACAATATACATAGACCACCATCCAACTGCATCTATGACTATAAGTCCACCTTCAGGTGATCATCCGAACCCCCTCCAGTATGAAGTTGCAAGCAATAGACAACTGCGTTAAGCAAAGTGTGTAAGGTAAATAGTCCACATGTTCCATGAACAAGAGACCGTTGTTTTCTCCCTAGTAGTGACAGCACATCTACAACCGAAGAGATTATTGTCACTTCCCTTGGAAACTAGAGGCATGAACCCACTATCGACCATAAATACTCCCTCGTGGAGTCACTAGCAACTACTCCCTCCGTTTCAAAATATAAGATGTTTTAGCTTTGTGAAGCAAATGTATCTAGACTACTTTTAGTATATAGGTTCACTCATGTTTGGAGTGAATCTACACACTAAAACAAGTCTAGATGTATTCTCTTCACAAATTTAAAACATCTTATATTTTGAAACGGAGGGAGTACTTGGCCAAGATAGCTACTAACAACGGAGAGCATGCAAGATCACAAAAAACACAGACATGCATGATTACAAATAGATTAGATCTTGATCATGAACGGAGCTCAAAAGATCTATACATGAAAGCACAAAGGAGGAGATACAACCATCTAGCTACTACATGGACCCATAGTCCAAGGTGGAACTACTCACGCATCATACCGGAGAGAAGGCCTCCGGGATGATCTCCCCTCCGGCAGGGTGCCGGGAAGAACTTTAGATCCCCCCGATCAAGGGACGATGGTGGCGGCGGCTACAGACGGTTTCGTGGAGATTTGATCGAGTGCTTAGGGTTTCTGCATCGGGGGCTTTTTACAGGCGAAGGGGGAGGCGTAGGCAGCGACCAGGGGGGTCAAACCCTACCCAGGTGTGGGCCCACCCCTAGCCGCGCCTGGGGGGTTTGGCCTCCCTGGCACGCTTCCTTGTCTCCCCTCTGTACTTCTTGTTCCCCACGAAAAGTAATTGACTTTGATGTTTGTCCCATCCAATTCCGAGAATATTTCTTTACTAACTTTTCTGAAACCAAAAACAGTAGAAAACAGGCAACTGGCACTGTGTAAAATTTTTAATAGGTTAGTACCAGAAAACATGTAAAAAACACTTCAAAGTGTAGACAAGCAAAGCAAAGTAGATACTAAACAAGCATGGAGCATCAAAAATTATAGGTACGTTTCCGACGTATCAATTATCCGGCTTTATCTTGCTCTTCAACACTGATTTAACTCTAGAACACGAAAATCCTAAATATTAGGTGTACTCTGGAAAGAAAACGAAGGTACAGGAGTACTGAAAACAAAAGATAGGGTGCTTACTTTTTAACCACTGGCAGCACTTGTCTACCAGCAGCAACAACTTCCTTTGCCTTACGGTTCTTAGAGAAGGGGGCGGCAACTTCTTGCACCTCATCATCCTCTGTCGCCTCCGGGTCGTCTGAAGCATAGACCTCTAGTGGAGCTAGCTCAGACTCGGAGAGTTTCTCGAGCTGACAAAGTCGAAAAGCATCGATGAAAATAGAGTCGGAGAAAGAACAGAAAAGAATGAGGAAACGCAAAAAATAGAGTCGAAATATTTACCAGAGTCAGAGGACGGGTGGACGTATACATCTTCATGGAAACTTCCGAAACTTTCTGTTCTACTCTTTCCTTGATCAAATATTGCATGAGGGTCTTGTAGTCCTTCGCCGAAAGCTGGTTCGGGCTGATCTTCATGTTGTCCTTCTTGTCGTCAGTGATTTGGTGCATGAGGCGATCTCCATGGTGCTGGAGAGGCTGAATCCGGCGCTCCAGCCAGTAGTGGATCAATTCGGATCCACGGAGTCCCTCACGCTTCATCAACTCAATCCGCCTCTTGGCAAGGATCAAACTATCCGATAGCTCCGGTGCCTCCGCGTCCCATGAATTGTGGTGGGGAGCGGCGCTATTGACGAACGCCGGAAGACCTTCCGCCTTTCCAGGAGATGGAATATCCTTATGATAGGAGAAAGTTCCGGCCCAGTGTTTGACGGACTCACTAGCGTTAATCCTAGGATAGATCTGATTCCTCCTAAGGACTAAGCTAAGAGTGCCGATGACATAAGGCACACCGGCACTAATGGAATTCTTCCGAGTACCATAGTAGTACCGGAAAAGGGTGAGACTTTCCCTAATGCCAAGAAACCCCTTGCACAAAGCTGCGTGAGTACTGAGCTTAAGCAGGGAGTTGGGAGGAAGGTTATGTAGTTGCACACCGTAGTGATTGAGGACCTCGACAAGGAAGTCCGATGGTTGCAAGCTCAGGCCGCAGTCGACATGAGTGCCGAATAGCACCCTCTCGCTCTCAAGCGGCACGGGGACAGCGTGTCCTGAGGCTCTCTGCCATGCACCGGCGACGGTGAACCCTTCATCCTCCATGACTTGGAGCTCGGCGTTTTCCATGGCACTGGGGATCCAAATACCCCGAATTTTCTTCTCTTCCGCCACCGACAAACCCGCCATCGCCGCTCCTGAAGACGAGGAAGAAGCCATAGATCTTGGAGGAAAAAGGGCTAGTCGGGGAAGGAGAGATTTTTTCTCAATGGTGTGTATATGGGAACTAGTGTGGAGCGCTCGAGGAGTATGAGGAAGCAATGAATGAATCGATCGATAGGTGAATCTGAGAGAAAGGGTTTTCTCCCCTCTTTATTTACCTTCACATAAAGATTCGTGCGATGACGCGCGCGATTATCGCCACGCATATAGGAGAGGGGGAGTTAGCTTCCTCGTGACTCTTCCACCCCCTCGATTTTCACGCAGGCATTGAAATGGCGTTCTGTTCCGTATGGAACAGACCCACCAACGGTCGTGCTGATGGAAATCCTGTCAGAGACAGGACCTGGTTTGAAAAGTTGTCAGTTCGCACGCCGCTGAAAAATCTGGCTTATGTTTTAAACCAAGCAAGGAAAAGACTAAGTTCAGAGAAAGATATATCCGACTCGATTGACTCGGAATCCTACATTAGGGAAAGAAGTTTTCAGGAACCCTTCAAGATTCTCAAGAGGAAGAAACCATCAAGCTAGACAATTTATCCGACTTTAGATCTTGGAGACTTCCGGGGGCTACTGTTGGGGATACACTTTCTGGGTATACCCACAGGACTTGCTGACTAGGGTGGCCCACCAACGGGTAGAGCTTTGCTTCAGGGGCAGCCCAGTCAGAGAAAGAGGAAGAGCCAGTTCCGGCTACGACAAGGCCCAGAAGAGTTACCGATTTAGGCCTGTAGTATTACTTGTAGTCCAAGCTGTACATAGTTACCGACTCTGTAACGTAGCCGGATAGGTCTCTCCCTGTAACCCTAGGCCCTGGTGACTATATAAACCGGCCCTATTGGAGCCTTTAGGGAAACTAATCAATCGTAACACCACAATCAACTCGCACAGGCGAATGTCTCTTGTAATCCGCTATAACATCCGGCTTACGCCAATATATTACTAGGTTGCTAGCAGGAGTAGGATCCGATCACCGCAGTCGGATATGAACCTGGGTAAACTTGTGCTCACCGCTCTTGGAACATCCGAAGTCTCACACCCCATCCTTCCAACGCCACTAGGACCCTCTATGGCGTACTTGTCGACAATCCGACAACAATTGTGACTCCTCTACTTGCTACAAGCTAAGTTATATAATGGTGAGTTGCTTTCTTCTATGAGTTGTGTAATGGTAAGTGTGATGCTTCTTGTATATATTATTTTATCGACACTTCACTAAATAAACATGTGGACATGTTTACTAAGCTCATTTTTCGCTTGGGGACAAGAGAAGGTCTAAGCTTGGGGGAGTTGATACGTCCAATTTGCATCACCATTCTACATCATAATTTGCCTCTATTCATTGATATATTTCTTATTAAGAGGTGTTACTTATGTCTTTTCATCTGTTTTTGCATGTTGGATGATGAACTGCCTGAGTCAGGTTTTTGATGGAAAAAGAGGTGTTTTGATGCAATTTCATGAAGATCAGAAAAATACTAGAAAAATCATGGAAAATCATATTTTCCCAGAATACGAAGGAAGCCATAAGGGGAGGCGGAGATGGGCCACAGGGGGCCCACAACCCCCCCATGCACGGGGCCCCTAGGCCACACCTATAGGGGGGTGTGGCCCACCTGGCTGGCCTCTGGCTCCGCCCTCTCACCTATATATTCTCCTCGAAACCCTAAGACACGAGGGGCGACCATAGAAAGATTCCGCCGCCTCTGCGGGGCAGAAAACACCGAGAGAGAAAGAGCTCTCCGGTAGACAGATTTTTGATGGGGAAATTCATTCCCGGAGAGGGGAGATCGTCGCCATCAACACCATCATCAAGCTAGACTTCAGCGGGATCATCATCATCATCCACACCATCATCACCACTCCGTCCTGCTGCAACAATTGTGTTGAATACTTGCATAGTTCTTAGGGGGAACTTGTTGGAATTATGCCCTAGAAGCAAATAATAAAGATGTTAGTATTATAATTATTTTTCATGATAAAGTTTATATTCCATGCTAGAATTGTATTAAGCGGAAACTTTAATACTTGTGTGGTTTATGAACAACACCATGTCCTAGTATGCCTCTATGAACTAGCTCATTGATTAATGATGGTTAAGATTTCCTAACCATAGACATGAGTTGTCGATTAATAATGAGATCATATCATTGGGAGAATGATATGATGGACAGACCCAAACTAAGCGGAGCAATTAGATCGTGTCATCGTGTTCATCTTTTGGAAGCTTTTCTTATGTCAAATATTGTATTCCTTAGACCATGAGATAATACAACTCCCTGGTATCGGAAGAAAGCTTTGAGGTCATCAAACGTCATCCTATGAGAGGGTGATCATAAAGGTGTCTCTCAGGTGATCGGAAAGTACCTGTTGGGTTGTATGTATCGAGATGGGATTTGTCCCTCCCAAGTCGAAGAGATATACTTCGGGCCCACTCGGTAATCGATATCAACACCGCTTGCAAGCATGTGGTTAAGGAGTTAATCACAAAGTGATATCGGATTACGAAACGACTAAAGTACTTGTTATGAACGAGATTGAACTAGGTATGACGGTACCTACGATCAAATCTCAGGCAAGTAAAATATCGCGAGATAAAGGGAATATATATGGGATTGATTGAATCCTGGCATCGTGGTTCATCCGATATGATCATCGATGAATGTGTGGGAGTCAATATGGGTTTCCAGACCCCACTGTTGATTATTGATATAAGATCATGTCTGCATATTCTCGAACCCGAAGGGTCACACAATTAACGTGTCTCGACGCTAGGATAGATTGGATAATTGGTTTATGAGTTTTTTTTCGGAGTCTCGGATGGGATCCAGGACATCACGAGAGGTTCCGGAATGGTCCGGAGAATAAGATTCATATAAGGCAATGCAGTTTTTGGAGTTCGGAATTGTTTAGGGTTAATCGGTATTGTACCGGAAGCTTCTAGAACCTTCCGAAAGGGGACCAACGTGGCCCCACCTTCCGGGAGGGGGCATGGGCCTATGAGGGAGTGCCCTGGCCGCATTGGGCCAGGGGCACAGGGCCCCATAGGGCCCAGCCGGCCAGACCTAGGGCTAACCCTAGGAAAGCTTCTAGAAGGGGGGAAACTTGCCCCCCACGCACTCCTCTCTCCTTGGCCGCCGGCCTAGGGCTTGGGGGAGGGGCTAGGGCTGGCGCCACCCCTCTATATATAGAGGGCTGAGGCGCACCCTCCCCCCACACCTCCTCCACAACCCTAGCCGCCCTGCTGCCCTCCTCTCTCTCTCCCTCCGGACTGCACGTAGGTGAAGCCCTGCTGCAGAAACTCTCCACCACTTGCACCGCGCCATCGCGTTGTAGATCCAATCTGTCTCTCCACCATACTTGCTGGACCGAGGAAGGAGGAGACGTCGAGGTGCCGCACGTGTGCATCCCTCAGAGACATCGCCACTTGCGGTGTTAGATCGGATCGGATCGCGAGGAGGAGAAGCGAGTACGACTACATCACCCACGCTCCGTCGAACGTTCCGCTGTGCGAATCTTCAAGAGTATGAAGATCTCATATAATCCCCCTCGTTGTTTGCATATACTAGATTTACTATGTTGCGAGCCCCTTCAGTGGTATCAGAGCTAGATCTATGCGTAGATGTGTTTCACGAGTAGAACGCAACATGGTTGTTGCGGGCGTTGATGTTTTCTGTTGCAAGCCTCTTGTTTGTGTTCTTATTATGACGCGGGATAGTGATATTGAAGCGGTCCAGGCCAACCTTACGCGACGTTGTTCGCGAGACCGGCTCCGCACTTGACGTGTGGCTTGTTCCACACATGCTGCTGGTGGATGCCAGTTCCTCTCACTATAGTTGTCATGGGATTTACACCGGAGTTTGGCAACTATAATATCACCGTTGTGGCTTTCCGTAGATAACAATGGTTCTAAGCTTGCTACTCCCATAAGCCACGTAAAACATGAAACAACAAAGTAGAGGCGTCTAAATTGTTTTTGCAGGGAGTGTTTTCTGTGATATGGTATGGCCCAAGATGTGATGTGTATGTTGTATGCAATGATCATGTTTTGTAATGTTTCATGACTTTCATGTCGATGAGTACACAACCGGCAGGAGCCATATGGTTGTCTTTATAATTGTGTATGACCTGTGTGTCAACTTCTTATACGCCATGTAATAGTTTCACTTTATCGCTAAGTAGTTAGCAATAGTTGTAGTTGCTATTCGTGGTGGAGGCAATCATGGTGGAGTGATGGAGATCATGCCGGCACGCACAAGATGGAGATCATTGCGCGAAGATTGGCTATACCATGTCACATGAAGTTATATGCATGTGATGTTTATCGTCTTATGTAACTTATTATGCTTAGATCGCGAAGGTAGCATTATAAGATGATTCCTCACTTAAAGATCAAGATAAAACCGTGTTCTCCCTATGTATGCACCGTTGCGAAAGTTCGTCGTGTCCA
The DNA here is from genome assembly GCA_030063025.1 of Avena longiglumis. NCBI lineage: Eukaryota > Viridiplantae > Streptophyta > Magnoliopsida > Poales > Poaceae > Avena > Avena longiglumis. Next base: position 147,288,958 of record CP125974.1, read on the forward strand.
AGCATCATGTGATGATTGGGTGATATAGACTCTATGTTCACATACAACGGGTGCAAGCTAATTTTTGCACACGCGAAAATACTTGGGTTTGACTTGACGAGCCTAGCATGTACATACATGGCCTCGGAACAGATGAACCGAAAGGTTAAGCATGAGTCATATGAATGATATGATCGACACTTCTTTGTCCACCATTGAAGCCACATCTCTTCTCGTGAAGATCGGATTAGGTGTGGTGAATTTTGATCATGTTCACTAAACAACTTGAGGGATGTTGAATTTAGTGGGAGTTCATCTAGTAATTTGATTAAAGTTGAACTAGTTATCATGAACATAGTCTAATTTGTACTTGCAAACATTGTAGATCAAATGGCTAAGTCCAACTTCAACTTCAACGTTATTGCTGAGAAGGAAAAGCTTAGAAACAATGGGTCTAACTTCACCAACTGGTTCCGCAATATGAGAATCATTCTCTCTGGAGGTCAAAAGGACTATGTCCTTGAAAATGCGTTAGGTGACGCCCCTGCTGTAGATGCGCCGGATGATGAGAAAGATATCTATCAGTCGCACAAAGATGATTATGGTGTGATTAAGAGAACCATGTTGTTTGCTATGGAATCAGACCTTCAAAATCGTTTTGAAGACTATCCCGGGCCCTTTGAGATTCTTGAGGAGCTGAAAACTATGTTTCAGACTCAGGCCCGTTTTGAGAGATATGAGATCTCTGAGAAATTCTTTAACTGCAAGATGGAGGAAGGGAGTTCCGTTAGTGAGCACGCCATAAAGATGTCGGGCTACACTCAACGCTTTGAGCAACTGGACTGCAAGATTCCAGAGGAGCTCAAGATTGACAGGGTTCTGCAATCACTGCCTCCCAGCTACAAAAGTTTTGTAGTGACTCATAATCAGATTGGTTCCACTGATACGATCACCGAGCTCTTCGCAAAGTTGAAGGCTGCGGAGGTGGACATCAAAAAGGATAATCATGTGTTGATGGTCAACAAGCCCCCCACCTTCAAGAAAGGTAAGGGTGCAAAGAAGCCCTTCAAGAAAGGCGGCGGCAAGCGCGTTGCCCCTGCTGAAAAGAAGCTCAAGTCTGGACCCAAGCCGGTCACTGAGTGCTTCTATTGCAAGGACAAGGGTCACTGGAAGCGCAACTGTCCGAAGTACTTAGCGGACAAGAAGGCCGGCACCATCAAAGGTATATTTGATATACATGTTATTGATGTTTTCCTTACTAGCCCTCGTTGTAGTGCCTGGGTATTTGATACTGGTTCAGTTGCTAATATTTGTAACTCGAAACAGGAGCTACGAAATAGATGGCGGTTTGCGAGGGATGAGGTGATGATGCGCGTGTTATCGCCATATTTTGGCCAAAGAAGGAGATGGGACGTGATCAAGATGGGCTTGGAAGATGTGTATATTCAACGTGTTGTTGGATCGGCCTAGTGCGTGGATTTGGGCTAAATTGCCCGTGTATCTTGTATCATAGTAGGTCTCGTGTTAGTTTAGGTTCCGTTTCAGTTTAGGTAAAGATAGAGTTGTAGAGTTATTCCAAAAGTAGAGAGTCTCCGGACTATAAATATGTACCTAAGGTTATTGAGAAAAGGAGGACAACCACGTTCACGACAAACACAATCTCGGATCGCCACCCTTGTTTTCGAGGGTTTCTTTCGGTAAGTGTCATCTTGCCTAGATTGCATCTTGCGATCTAGGCGATATTTTTACTTATCGTTATTTGGTGTTACTCGTCTTTGAAGCCTTGTTGATGGCGAGTAACATTATTATCATAGATCTGTTGAGGTTAGCATCGGTGTTCTTCGTTATAATCGTTTGATTTTGCTACCTCTAGTTGTCTCGCTACCTTTGCACCTTTTTCCCAAGTACAAGGGTAGCACCTTGCTTGATCTTTATTTAGCTTATTCGATCTGTTATGGTTGTGCCTTGCTCGCCAAGGTTTAGTTTGATATCTACGTAGTCAGGCCTTACAAACGGGTTGAACGATCCAGTAGTACGTAGGGACGTGGCTTATTCGCTCTAGAGAAGTTGTTCCGATAATTGACTTTACGTTGGTTATTAGGCCTCCTCTAGGGTTAATATTCTTCATCTTTTGTACATACCAGGCTCAATTACGTGTAGGACGTTCCAGTTACGTGGTGAAAACATTAAACCGTCGTAGATCGATTTAACTTGTAGTGATCAAGCAAAACCCCATGTTGTCGTAAATCTAATGCAAAACCATGGGGCAATCGGCTCTAGGAGCCGATTTACAGGGAAACCTGGGAGCCGGTCACGGCTCGAATTTTACGTATACTTGTTTACCATGCAGGAAATCAATCGGAGCAATCCTTCACCTTCCTGACCAGGTATAGGTCAGGTGGCACGCCCTCGAACCAAGCTGTAGCGTGCGGAGTTTTGAGCCGTTGCCGAGGGACCAGGCCCACCAGCGATTAGGAGCCTCCGGCTCTTCGTGTTGCTCGCTGCCCGCGGTGAGTTTTGACAGCAACACATTACGCACGCCCGGTGGGACATTCAACAACGTCTACATCAACGTCCGACGCTGCGATGGAGAGCAGACCAGTCACGTACGACGAGCTGCCTGAAGAGCACAAGGCGAAGTATGATGAGATCAGAAATCTCTTCGAAGCCGATCTCATCGGCTCTTTTGAGAGGACCCGTAAGCATGGCATCAAGTGGAGGGGGTTCTCTCCCGAGGGTGCTCTTGATGAGGTAGATCTGTCCGTTCCTTTGGAGGAGCGCACCAGAGCTCTACGACAGGAAGTCAACTACATGGTGGCTCATTCTCTGCACCGCCATTCTGAGAGCCTGGTGAACGCTTTTGAGCGGGTCGCGGTTCGCGTAGTTCAGGAGATCATGAAACATCAGTACTCTCCGTCGGGGCCTACTTTAGGGACTCACCAGGGAGAAAGACCGCTCCAGACCAGGCCGCAGCTGCCATTCACACTTGCGGCTCCAGAGCCGCCAGGAGCAGCGGCTTACGTCGTCTACAAGGCTGGAGGCGACCCAGGCGATTGCCAATTCCTGTTTGAGCCACCTAAGGAAATCCCACACGGATATATATGCGCCTACGTGCCGGACTGCAACAACCTGTCACGCACCAGCCAGATTGCAACCGCAGGAGTTTACTGCGCGGGGTTCTGGGCGGATCTTGAGAGCGGCGTTTGGAGCAGCGATATGCAGGATAGACGGCGACAAACGGCGTGGCTAGCCAAGTATGCCACTGGAACAAGTCATGAGAATCTAGCCCTGCAGCTCAAGCGAGTGGAGCAAATCCGTACCATCTCGAGAGACCGGTTCGCGTGCGAAGAAGGACAATCGGCTATTCAAAGCCGTACCCCGAGTTTGATCTGATTCATGCCGCCCAAGTATCGGCTCCTGAGTTCTCAAGGTTTAGCGGATCGAAGGGTCAAGCTCGATCGAGCACATAAGCGATACACAGCATTAGGCATAATTTGACATCGGATCGATCGGCGTAAGGTTTTTGCGCAATCGCCGACAGACCAGCTTTTGGGTGGTACACCTCGCCGCCACTGATTCGATTCATACCGGAAGCAACCGGAAGAGCAGTTCCACATCCGGTACCATTCGGAGGCTCGAGGCTGGCATTGCAGACTGCTCAAAGTGCGAAGCGAGAAATCGTAGCGAGTACATCCAGCGCTTCAGGACCGTCAAGAACCGATGTTACTCCGCTCGTTTAACTGAGAAGGAAGCAGTCGAACTGGCAGTGTTGGGTCTCTCAGCACCCATCAAGGATCTGGCTTTCCAAGTAGAGTACAACTCATTGGCGCACATGGCCCGTAACCGATGTGTATGAACAGCGCCACCCTGAGTTATACCAAGACAAGTTCAAGCGTCCGATAGGACTGGTCGATACAGAAGAAGGGGATCCTACGCAAGACCAGGAGGTGGCCATGGCTGAATGGGCTCGGGGGGCAGACCCCGTGTCCTGCAAATGGGTGAAACAGCAAGGTCCTGCAAAAGGGTTCGACTTCGACGTGAGCAAAGCTGAGCAGATTTTCGATTCTTCTGAAAGAAGCGGTGAGGTTACCCGACGGCCATAAAATCCCCAGCTCAGAAATGAACGGAGACCATACCGCAAGTGGCATCACTCGTTCACCCACACCACCAATGATGCAAGAGCTACGTCGCCAAATCCAAATGGCGATAGAGCAAGGCCGTCTGATCCTTGGGCAGTTCGCCATGAAAGTGGACACAAACCCATTTCCTGGCGTTAACATGGTAGAGCTCGATGCGCCCGGCTGGATTTTTCGTTCGGTGTTAATATGGCAGGGTCTGGGTACCACCATGACACGTACAAGGAGGAAGGTGGTCGCTCTCGGGGCAAAGAGAGAGAAGAGGCTGGTCCATGCGACCGGCCCGGCCATAGCGACAGGCGGTACTGAGAGGAATAGGTGAGGAAATGCGGTATCGAGCCGCATTCCACGCATCTCCTTAAGAAGTATGAGCGTCAGTATGACCAACGGCGCCAGCACGATGGAGATGGTAAAGGATATGAGCACCTCACTAGGGGGCCGTCAAAAGAAAAGGAAGGCGCAGAAAAATATTGGGACTGTCCTTTCTTCAAGTACTGCTGGGACGCGGGAATGAGCCGATTTCCTACAGTCGACAACTGCCCGGAGTGTGGACAGCAGAGGGAGGACACCAGGCCAGTTTCAGTGTTCAAACGTTTAGGGCCTCTCCCACCTCAGAGCCTTCATAGGGAGTCCGCTCGAGCAAAGGACCTCGAGAAGCCAAGGGGTGACAAGGAAGAAGACAGATATCACCGTCCAAGATGGTGTCCAGACGGACTCAGACATACCCAAAAGCGTAGAGTGCAGCGGCTGCGTAACTTGGAGGAAGCTGAAGCGCAGTATCTCCACGCTCTAAAGAAAGCACGGCCCGATCTGGCCGTCAAAATTAGGCAGACCCTGGAAGCGGAAGACCGCCCGACAAGGAAAGAATGGCGCCCCAAACCAGTAAAAGCCGATGCACAGACATCGGCTGGCACAAACATGGTGTTCGTACTTCCGTCGGAATTCTGCGCGCCAAGAACCAATGAGCTACCAGTGGCACAGTTTGACTGCGGTCCACGGCCGGTTATCTTTGAGAAGCCACGTGAGAAGGGTTACAAACATCTGAAAGCCACAGCCTGCGAGGTTACATCAATGGGCAACTGTCGGCAAGATGTTGGTGGACACCGAGCGATCAATATCATGTCGTACTCCATGCTACGACGTTTGGGTCGCTCTACTGCAGATCTGATCAAAACCAACGTCACGTTAAGCGACTTCAGGCCGGTCTTGAAACACAAGGCGTGTTGAACGTGGATCCGGCGTGGGCGAAAAACCATACCCGTCATTTTTCGTCAGGACAAAAAGTACCTCTGTCTTGCTAGGTAGAGATTGGATTCACGCTAATTGCTGCATTCCATCCACGATGCACCAGTGCCTCATACAGTGGGACGGAGATGAAGTGGAGGTCATCCATGCAGACGATTCTATCGAGGTTTCCATAGCTGGCATGAACGTCTGGGAAGCAGAAGACCAAGAGCCGATCTCTGGAATTAGTTTAGACGGCTGTGAGCGCATTGAAGCTACAAAAAACGGGGTGAGGCTGGTCTTATCCACTGGCCTGACAGAGTAGGAAAGTTCACGACCAGGCGTGGTACGGCCGATCCTCGCGATCGACCACAAAAAATAAAAAGCACCAATTATACGACAAGAGGATCATGCAGTCGTAGCAGGGAGACACCATGCCATTGTAAAACAATAAGTTGTAGACCATCCCTGACTAATGCAAGCAAAAAGGGGGCCGATTCCGGCGATCGGCCCAAATTATTTTTGTTACCCTCACCTACCGTTTGCCCTGTGTTTACCATCGATTTGACAGGTGACGGAAAGCTAGGGTATGGGTTTACATCTGCTGATGAGCTAGAAGAGATCGACATTGGTCCTGGGGATAAGCCACGACCAACATTTATCAGCAAGAAGTTAGACCCGAGTCTGCGGGGTCCGATGATAGCCCTGTTGAGAAGATATCCAGCACCGCTGGGACTACAGAAATGCCGGGTTAGACAGAGCATCATTGAGCATCGACTCCGCTTAAAAAGGATTTCGCCATTTCAGCGCGAGCACGACAAATGAAGGCGAAATTGGAAGAAGTCAAAAAAGGTCGAGAAAATGTTGACGCCAAGTTAATCGAGCCATGCGGTATCTTGAGTGGATTTCTAGTATAGTACAGTAGAGAAGAAGGACGGCCGATGGCGTGTTGCCATAGATTTTCGGGATCTAAACAGAGTTACCCCAAAGGATGAGTATCCGATGCCGGTGGCAGAGACGTTAATTAACGCAACAGCTGGTCATAAAATCCTGAGCTTCATGGATGGCAATGCCGGTTACAACCAAATTTTTATGGCTCCAGAAGATATACACAAGACGGCGTTCCGAGTCCCAGGCTCAGTGGGGTTGTTCGAGTATGTAGTCATGACGTTCGGACTGAAGAATGCCGGCGCCACTTACCAAAGGGCCATGAATTACATTTTCCATGATCTGATCGGCAAGTTGGTGAAAATTTACATCGATGACGTGGTGGTCAAGTGCCTTCGTGCACGGACACTTGGACGATCTTCGGTAGCTGGACCGAACAAGAAAATTCGACTACGGATGAATCCAAAGAAGTGTGCCTTCGGTCACGGCGGTCAGTTCTTGGGTTTTTGGTCCATGAACGAGGATTGAGATCGGCTCGAAAAGTCGAGGAGGCGACGGACAATGAAGCCACCTACCACAAAGAAAGATGCGATCTCTAATCGGCAAGATCAACCGTCGGAAGATTCATCTCAATCTGTCGGGAAGAATAGAACCGTTCATGGGACTGGTGAAAACTAAATCGGCGAGGAATTTATTTGGGGCGAGCGAAGAACGAGCCTTCGACGAGATCAAAGAATATCTGACGAAACCACCAGTGTTGGTTCCGCCCCAGCCGGACAGACCATTCTACATTTACTTTTTAGTGGCTGACACGTCCATCGCCTCGGTGGTGGTACAAGTTTATGATGGGCTAGAGCGAGTCGTATTTTACATAAGCAGAAGGATGCTGGACGCGGAGACAAGGTATCCCGATATCGATAAGTTGTGCCTCGCTGCTTTTTCACTGCACCAAGCTGCCACATCTTGCTATCAGTGAGATCATCATCATATGCAAATCAGACGTCATAAAGCACATGCTGTCGGCTCCTATGTTAAAAGGCCGACTGGGCAAATGGATGTTTGCATTATCAGAGTTTGACATCCGGTATCAACCCGCGAAAGCAGTTAAGGGACAGGCGCTGGCCGATCTTATTGCTGAAAGTATCAACACTAACATAGCAGCACTCTCCATAAGAGCGTGGGCTATGTTTTTCGACGGATCAGTTTGTGACGATGGCTGCGGCATCGGCATTTTACTCGTGTCGCCCCAGGGGGCAACATTTTCCTTCTCCATCAGATTGTCTACCTCTCGCACCAACAATGTAGCTGAGTATGAGGCGATACGCAAGGGAATGGAGTTACTCCTCGGCGGAGCGAAGCGGTGGAAATTTTGGAGACTCAAGTTGGTGATTTCCCAACTCACGGAGGAGTACAAATGTGAGCGAGTCCCTCTTCCCATTATGGTTGTAACTGCCGTGAGCTGATGGCGCGATTCGGTACATAAACTTCACTGGATCCCGCGGTCGCAGAACATAGAGGCAAATGATCTTGCAGATGGCTTGGGCTACAAGGATGTAGCGAGAGGAGCGATATTCAGTCAGTTCCTGGAAGCCGACGATTGGAGAGCCGATATCTTCAATTACTTGAAGGATTCGGCTCGGGGGGCACCTAAACGGATAAGGTACAAAGCCATGAAGTATGTGCTTATTGGGGATGACATGTTTTACAGGACTCTGGAAGGATTATTGCTCAAATGTCTGGGGACAGCCGAGGCTAATCGGCTCCTACACGAGGTACACGAAGGCGCCTGTGGAACTCACCAATCAGCTCACAAGATGAAATGGTTGATCAGGCGATCAGGGTTTTATTGGCCCACCATGCTTGAGGACTGTTTCAACTACTACAAAGGGTGTCAAGCATGTCAGAAATTTGGAAAAATTCAGATGGTACCCGCATCAGCAATGAATCCCATCATCAAGCCTTGGCCGTTCCGAGGTTGGGGCATGGATATGATCGGTAAAATCAATCCTCCATCAAGCAAAGGCCACATGTGGATTTTGGCCATCACTGATTATTTCACTAAATGGGTGGAAGCTGTCCCGATGAAATCAGTGAACTCGAAGGATGTTATCAACTTTGTGAAAGAGCATGTCATCCATAGATTCGGGATTCCCCAAACTATCACGACCGATGGGGGTTCGGTCTTTATTTCTCAGGAGTTTAGAAAGTTCTGCGAGGACATGGGGATTAAGCTGATCAGATCATCTCCATACTATGCTCAGGCTAATGGGCAAGCTGAAGCATCCAACCAGAGCCTCATCAAGCTGATCAAGAGAAAAGTCGATGAACACCCTAGGCGTTGGCACGAGGTTTTGTCAGAGGCATTGTGGGCTTATCGCATGTCATGCCATGGGGCGATTAAAACTTCGCCATATCATCTAGTATATGGTTGAGAAGCCGTATTGCCCTGGGAAATTACGGCAGGATCGAGACGTGTCACTTTTCAGGACGATCTAACAACTGAAGAATATGCAACCCTGATGAGTGACAGTGTGGAGGATTTACCTGAGCTCAGGCTGTGGTCGCTTGAGAGGATCAAAGAGAACAAGGCCAAGGTAGCTCGTGCATACAACAAGAAAGTGAGGCCAAAGGAATTCCACGTTGGTGATCTGGTATGGGAAGTGTGTTGCCATTAGGGACTAAGGATGCAACATATGGTAAATGGTCTCCAAATTGGCACGGGCCTTGAGGTTGATCAAGTTTTAAGAGGAAGCATACAAAGCTTGAGGAGCTGGACGGCGTGAAATTCCCGGTGGCGGTCAACGGTCAACATCTCAAGAAATATTTCCCAAGCATGTGGGATGATGGACAGTAAAACATGGGGGCCGATACATGAAATCGGCCAGGTAAAAAGCACGTGAGATGTTGGACAGTAAAATATGTAGGGGGCCGATACTGAAAATCGGCCGAATAAAAAAAAATAATATATAGCCGATGCATGGTCATCGACTCTAGAGGTTCACATATGCTACAAACAGGTGCCAGTATCCACCTGCAAGCTACTGAAGAAATCTTCATTCTTGCCCGTCATTAGCTGTTTGTTCAGGGCACATATTTTGATGGGCAATTGGAGATCTAGGTCGCTCCTTGTTGAAGAAGATCGCAGGTTACCGTTTGAAACTAAGAAGTGACCGTTTAGGTTTGCCTGAGCATGTGACCAAGTCAGACCTCGTCAACGTTTTTGGGAAAAACCGATATGCATCGACTCTTTGAGCTGTGCCTGGTTGACTGAGTAAACATAGCAAGGTAAAAGCCGATGCGTTGCTATCGGCTTCTGGAGCATCGACCTATTTTTATTATCGGCAAAATTGGGGCGGCAAGAGCAATCTTCGAGAGAACGGATTTTTTCATTTCAGAAGCTGGTTGCTTACAAAAGGACTGGTCGATTACAGAAGGAAGCTTATGACTACTACTATTACTGCTACTGGTTCCTAATCTAGCCCGAGGTCGTCGTCGCTGTCGTCGCCGTCGTCTTGTGCGCTATCCTCGGCGCTGCTTCCGGCGTCGTCTTCGCTGCTGCTGCTGAAGAAGCCAGCTGGGGCCTCCTCGTCTTCGTCGTCGTCGGTATCCTCGCTGGACCCGGTGTGGAAGTACTTCACCGGCTGGTACTCCTCGGAGGAGGTGTCCTCCTCTTCCTCCTCCTCCTCGGAGGAGTCGACGCCGTCCCAGGACATGGCGTCGTCGATGCTGTCTGCCTCCAGTTCCCCATCAGCAAGGAACTGCAGGTCTTCTTCGCTGTCGGTTAAGGACGCGTCGTTCTCCGACCAAACGGCGAAATCCCAACCCCTCTCGTCCCACCATTGTGGGGCGAGAGTGTTGTACGCCGCCATCGGCGGGTGCTCCGGCGTTGGCTCTCGGTCACTCATTGAGTTGGAGGCGTGGGAGGACAGGCCAGAGGAAGCAGAGGAGGCCATGGCGAAGAAACAGGGTTTTTTCGGCGGAGGAAGAAGGGTTTTTTGGCTGTTGGAGGCAGATGGGGATTGCGAACTGCTTAGGTGGATTTAAATAAGGGGAATAGTAGAGAGACGGTTCAATGCCATAGCGGTTTCCCAGAATGTGCTGCCAAAATCGTCAAATCATGCACTGCGAAGGAGTTGAGGAGACAGGGCATCATGATGAAGGGGTGGCGTGACGATCCTGTTCTGCAACGCATTCTGTCAACGCGCAACCCGATACAAAAAAAAAGAGGGGGCATGAAAAAATATATCAGCAGAGTGGTTTTGGAATTATCATTGCCAAAACCAGGGGGGCATGTGTTATCGCCATATTTTGGCCAAAGAAGGAGATGGACCGTGATCAAGATGGGCTTGGAAGATGTGTATATTCAACGTGTTTTTGGATCGGCCTAGTGCGTGGATTTGGGCTAAATTGCCCATGTATCTTGTATCATAGTAGGTCTCGTGTTAGTTTAGGTTCCGTTTCAGTTTAGGTAAAGATAGAGTTGTAGAGTTATTCCAAAAGTAGAGAGTCTCCGGACTATAAATATGTACCTAAGGTTATTGAGAAAAGGAGGACAACCACGTTCACTACAAACACAATCTCGGCGCATCGCCACCCCTTGTTTTCGAGGGTTTCTTTCGGGTAAGTGTCATGCTGCCTAGATTGCATCTTGCGATCTAGGCAGTATTTTTACTTATGCGTTATTTGGTGTTACTCGTACTAAAGCCTTGTTGATGGCGAGTAACATTATTATCATAGATCTGTTGAGGTTAGCATCGGTGTTCTTTGTTATAATCGTTTGATTTTGCTACCTCTATTTGTCTCGCTACCTTTGCACCTTTTTCCCAAGTACGAGGGTAGCACCTTGCTTGATCTTTATTTAGCTGATTCGATCTGTTATGGTTGTGCCTTGCTCACCAAGGTTTAGTTTGATATCTACGTAGTCAGGCCTTACAAACGGGTTGAACGATCCAGTAGTACGTAGGGACGTGGCTTATTCGCTCTAGAGAAGTTGTTCCGATAATTGACTTTACGTTGGTAATTAGGACTCCCCTAGGGTTAATATTCTTCATCTTTTGTACATACCAGGCTCAATTACGTGTAGGACGTTCCAGTTACGTGGTGAAAACATTAAACCGTCGTAGATCGATTTAACTTGTAGTGATCAAGCAAAACCCCATGTTGTCGTAAATCTAATGCAAAACCATGGGGCAATCGGCTATAGGAGCCGATTTACAGGGAAACCTAGGAGCCGGTCACGGCTCAAATTTTACGTATACTTGTGTACCATGCAGGAAATCAATCGGAGCAATCCTTCACCTTCCTGACCAGGTATAGGTCAGGTGGCACGCCCTCGAACCAAGCCAGGGCGCGTGCCGGAGTTTTGCGGGCCGTTGCCCGAGGGACCAGGGCCCACCAGCAGTTCTGGGAGCCTCCCGGCTCTTCGTGTTGCTCGTCGCTGCCCGCCGGTGAGTTTTGACAGGCAACAGCGCGTTGGCAACAGATCAAGAGTTGATGTGATGGCTGTCGGCACGCTGTCCTTAGTTTTACCTTCGGGATTAGTTTTAAACCTTAATAAGTGTTATTATGTGCCTGCGTTGAGCATGAACATTATTTTTGGATCGGGTTTATTGCAAGACGGTTATTCATTTAAATCGGAGAATAATGGTTGTTCTATTTATATGAGTAACATCTTTTATGGTCATGCACCTGCTGTGAATGGTTTATTTATTCTGAATCTCGAAAGGGATGAACCACGCATCCATAACATTGAGGCTAAGAGATGCAAAGTAGATGGTGATAATACTACTTATTTGTGGCACTGTCGTCTAGGTCATGTTGGTGTAAAGCGCATGAAGAAACTCCATTCTGATGGACTTTTGGAGTCTCTTGATTTTGAATCATTTGACACATGCGAACCATGCCTCATGGGGAAGATGATCAAAACTCTGTTCTCCGGTATGATGGAGCGAGCAAAGGACTTTTTGGAAATCATACATACCGATGTATGCGGACCGATGAGTGTTTCGACGCGCGGTGGATATCGCTATTTTCTCACTTTTACCTATGATTTCAGTAGATATGGGTATATCTATTTAATGAAACATAAATCTGAAACATTTGAAAAGTTCAAGGAATTTCAGAATGAAGTGGAGAACCATCGTAACAGAAAGATTAAGTTTCTACGATCCGATCGTGGAGGTGAATATTTGAGTTATGATTTTCTCACTCATCTTAAAGCAAGCGGAATCGTTTCGCAACTCACGCCACCCGGAACACCATAGCGCAATGGTGTGTCTGAATGCCGGAATTGAACCCTATTAGATATGGTCCGATCGATGATGTCTCTTACTGATTTGCTGTTATCATTTTGGGGTTATGCATTAGAAACCACTGCATTCACTTTAAATAGGGCACCATCTAAATCCGCTGAGATGACACCGTATGAACTGTGGTTTGGTGCTAAACCTAAGTTGTCGTTTCTTAAAGTTCGGGGATGCAAAGCTTACGTCAAGAAGTTAATGCCGGACAAGCTCGAACCCAAAGCGGAGAAGTGCGTCTTCATAGTATACCCTAAGGAAACTATTGGGTATACCTTCTATCATAGAACCGAAGGCAAAGTGTTTGTCGCAAAGAACGGTTCCTTTCTGTCACATCCCAAGATTTTCCAAATCTTGTAATGTGAAAATAAATAAAATAAAATAAATTATTGTTGAAAAACAGGGTGAAAAGAAACTTTTGTTTCTTAATGGAAACTTAAAATCCCATCTTGAACAAACTTTAATTAAAGTTGAATTCAACAAAATCCAAATCAAAAGAAAGGCATTCATCATAAAATGCATCTGGAAATTTAAACACTTGGAAAATAAATCCAAACCCTAAACCCTAATGGAATAAAAACCATTTCCAAGTTATCTCCAAGCCTATGGATTTGATCCATATAAAAATTGACCATCAAACATTTATAAATGATCAAGAATGAAAAATAGAAATATTATAAAACCATATAAATTGGTTTCACTTAAATTGGAACCATGGATAAAATCTTATGTATTTAATAAGATAAGGAATTGAATTCCCAAAGCTAATAAAGCACTTAACTAAAAATCCATACAAAATGGTGATCAAATAATCCTAAAGATATTTAAAAGGATAAATAAATATTAAACAAGATTTACACATTGGAATCACCAAGTTTGAACCTCTAAATAAAAAGATATGGATTTTATAAGATGAAGAAAGAAATATTAAATAAAGAATATTTAAAGACCAAATTAAATCTTGGAAAGACCATAAGCAAATGGAATAAGATATAATCCAAATCCAAATAAAATAAATGGATAAAGAATTTCCAAAAAAAAAATAAAAAAATGATATTAACCATTCTATACTTTTTTAAGAAAGACAAATCTCTAATAAGAATGATCATTTTAATCATGAGAAAATGATATTTGGAATTTACCCAAGTGAAATAAGAATTGTTTAATCAACTTAAATAAAATAAATCTTCCAAATAAAATTTAGGGAACTAAAACTATATTTAATTCCATTGGAAATAAAACTAATGCCCAATTCAAACGATTAGTAAATCATATTAAATTATTCCAAATAATTCAAGATGAATTATTTGACACCCTATTAATCAAATAAAAACCTACTGAAAAGATTTGGAAGGTTTTTAGAAATTTAAATAGTGTTTGAAATTATTATTAAATCTTATTTGATTTAAAACTAGAGCCTATTTTGAATAATCAAAAGAGCTTAAACAGAATAAATTAATTATTCTAAAAATGATTTCAGAATGTTTTATTAATCAGTATTTGAACCTACAAAAATTTTGGTTGAGGTTTGAATTAAAATAAGTGTTTGAATAATTTGATCAAAAATAAAATAGAATTAAAGAAACAGAAAAAGAAAACCAGAAACAATACAAAAAAATGAAAGAGACGACCCAACCCAGCAAACCCAGCCCACTGGCCCAGTTAGCCCACCTCCCTCTCACCGAGCGAACCGTTATCCACAGAGAAAGAAACCTGAAGAGACGCTGACGCGTAGGCCACATCTCACCCCTCGCTATCTCGCTGACGCCAGGCCCCCACTTCCACCTCACCATCTTCTCCACCCACGAGAAGACCGCGCCTCCTCGCCCGTTTCCTGCCGTTAACTCCTCAGAGTAAATTACCGGTAAATGCTCGACGTTTAATCCTCGCGACCACGCCAGTTAAAACTCCTCCCTTTCCTCTTCCTTTCCCCTCAAACCCCGCTTCCAGTGAGCCACCAGGCTGCCCCTAATTCACGTTGCTTTGCCGCTGCTCTGACGAGCTTCACGAGCAAATTCCGGCCAGCCCACGCCTCCCCTTGCTCCCGGACGCACACGGGCGTGCTACCCATTGTTCACTGCATCTCCCAGTACCTCCCGTCTGACCGCGCGTGCCCTAGAACCTCGACTTCGTCCACGTCTGAGCGCCGCCGTGGTCTACCATAACTCCCCTCTCCCTCTCTTTCACACACGCATATTCGCCACGACCCCGTGCATTTAACCGCGTATTCTTTTATCTCTGGCGTGCCCCGTACCTCCACCGTCATCTTCAACAGTACGAACCCGAGCCAGAGGACAACTCCGACGAGGAATTGCCAGTGGCCCTATGCGCCCCTTGCACTCTCGCGAGCACCTTGAGCATCACCGCGACTCTGCGAATATGGTAAGCATCTCCCCCACTCCTCTCGCTTCCTGTAGCCACCGCAGCACCGCTAGCAGAGCGCCGCCGCTGCGCGCCACCGTCGTCGCGCCGCCAGTTCTTGGCAAGGCGATAGGAGCCGTCCGATCCATATCGTAGTGACGCGATAGATTCACTTAACTGAAAGGGTACGCTAGTTCTGAGCCGTATGATCACACTTAAATCCAACGGCTACCATCGCTCGATCCGGCTGAAGCGGTACCGACGAATTAAAACACGCCGTGTGTCACAGAGTCTGATTTAAAAACAGATTTGATCTATTAGATGCAAGATTTTGTAAAATCTATAACTTTTAATCTACATGTCAAAATTTTGCAAATGTTATATCAATGGCTTCAGAAAAACAAGCCCTAGCCAACCATGCACTTTGTTTAGTAAAAAGCTTCTGTTAAATTGATTGTTTTTGCAGAAACTTGTGTATGCATGTTTAGGTTATAAAATTTATTCCAAAATGATTTTGAAGATAAAATCTTTGGCAAATGGTGTGTTTTGAACCTACTGACCATAGGAAACAAATTGTGGTTTCAAAAATGTATTTGGTGAAACAAAAGAATGAATCTTTGATTTAAACCATTTCTAGTCAAATAAAAATATGGTTTGATTATTAAAAATGGTTTGGAAGAAAAACTTTGAGAAATGTTTTGGAAATAAACTCTCTGACCCTAAACACAAGGTTATATGGTTTGAAAACATATTTTGTGAAACCTATAGAATTTTGCCTTGTTAAAAGCATTTCTACACCACATAAAATAATGACTTGATCTAAAAATGGTTTATGAAGTAAAATCTTATACAAATGATTTTTCCACTTTATAAAATGACCATTAGGTGTTTTCAAATGTTTATGAACCACTAGAAACCACTTTTACAAATAAAACAATCCTTAGCATGCTTGCATGCATTGTTTTGTTACTATGATTTTATGTGATGAATTGCTTGAATGGTAGTTTGAAATATTGTTTGCTTGATTGAATTGTAGTGATTTGAAGTGGGTGAATATTTCAAGATCAAGGAGTGAACATATACTCTCTACCAAAAAGGCAAGTGATGCTACATACTTTTGTCCCATTATTTTCACTATGCATTAGTGATATTTCTAAGTAGGACTTGCATGGAATTTTGCTAAGTATAAACTATGCCATGGGAAATCCTTAGTTAAGATTCCTACTACTATCATGCTTAGCTTATCTAGTAGAAAACAAGGGTGGAATATATATTCATACTATGGAAAAATTTCTAAGTCTAAGGACTTGTTTTTTGTTTAATAAAACAACTAAGTGAATGAATCACCTGGGTGGAATGGAAGGAATGGTTTGTGTTGAGTGGTCATGCCAGTCCAGTATGCTGGGGAAAACTTGGGCATCACCAAGTCCAGCATGCTGGGGATAACTTGGTGTCTCACTTGTGGAAATCCACCCAGGAACAAACAGATTTTAGAGGCCAAGTGTTAAGAAGCTTCTAGTGTAGCCACTTGGCAATATGGGCTCTGCCTGGATCACATAGGTTGCTAGAACTTAGCCATTTGGACAGTTGGTGGTAGTGGGATGATAGGTTGGAACGCGTCCATTTGGTCTAAGGGAAGGCTTCTGAAAGGTCATGTCTTGGTGAAAATCAAGTCTGGTGGGGAAAGTGCACAACCTCTGCAGATGGAAATTCTAAGTACTTAGCCATGTCCCTGGAAAATGACAATTTGAGCATCAAGAGATGGAAGCTATCAAGAATCTCATCATCCCAATTTCTAAGTTAAAAACTTGTGGTTTAACAAGGGTTTAAGGTTCACCAATTTCTATTTGTGGTTCCTTGGGTGATTTTTGTCAAAGAAAAAACTTAGAGTTTTCAAATGATAAGGAAAATCTATTTTGAGCAATGCAAGCCTAAGCTCCACTTAGCCAATTGCATATAGATGATAGAGTCCACTATACTACCATAGTATCACTTGCCAATTCAATTCAAATGTATTGACCCTTGTGGCTGTAACTTGTTATGTTGCAGGTTTGATTGTTATTAGTGAAGTTTAATGATTAGGATTACAAGTCTACAACCAACATGTCTGCCTGTGGCACTTTGAAGATGAAGGACCCCATGCTATTGTTATATTCTGCTGCATTGTAATGAGATAGCCAAATGAGCTATGTAAGATGTGATACATTATTTTATTCCTGGTTATAAAGTTGTATTATGAGCTTTGTTTCTTGATATTACATCTTAACTGTGGATGCTAGCTATTGATCGAGGGACTAGCATTGTAAACACAGGGATCTCTACATTATTAAAGGTTGGGAACCTAACAGATGGTATCAGAGCATTGTGTTGCCTGTAGGATTTGTAAACCTAGGATTGGACAAAACCCCTTAGAAAATAGGAGTTATATTTGTTCGAAAACTTATTTACAAACAATCTTGTAAACTCTTTCCTCAACCATTTTGGTTTTGATTCTACATCTCTTGTATTTCAACTTGATGGATAAAGCCTACCCCATGGCCAAAGACTTCATCATGTGTGGCGCCCCGCAAAACCACTGCTAGAAAATCGCGTTGTTTTTATGCATTGCATCATCATGACCGCATGCTCATGTCATCATGCCACATTGATTTTGAGCATCGTCATCATCCTGCATGGTTTTTGTCTAAACTATTTTCGAAACGCCTAGTTTTGTTTTCTAAATATTCCCGTCTTTATTCAAATTAAAACCCGGGTCTCTGGATTATTTTGTTTCGTCTATCAACGGATTTCAAATGCCCCGTTTTAAATAATAAAACTTTTATTTTATTTTTAGGAGGCAGCCTGCCAGGCCCGAAAGCCCGGCCGGCCCCCTCCAAACCCTAGTCTAAAAATATCTAGTCCTAATCCTACCTACACATAATCCTAACCACCCTGCCTCCACCTCACCTGCACCAATCGGTGCACGCCACCTCACCTCTCCTTCCTCCATCCACCCAACCACCACCTGCCACGTTGCCCGCTCCACCATCCCACCACCCAAGCGCACAGCTGACCACTCCCCACCTCCTCTCCCTTCCACCCCGGTCCCACCGACCCACCCACCACGCACACACACGCGAGGCACACCCCACCTGGCCCAAAACCTGACCCCGGCCCCACCACTTCTTCCCACCGCCCGCACGCGACCTGTTGATCACGCTCGTGACATGGGGTCTTCCTCTCGCCTCCATCCCCTTCTGCCAAGCCGCCGCCGCCGCCTTGCACGCCTCCCTACCGGCCGCCGCCTCTCCCGGACTTCCTCCTCCGCTTGGTCCTGCGCCTCGTCGAGGTCCCGCTGCTATGGCGCCGCCGCGCCGCGTCCTCCCGCTCTCCTCGCGCCTGGGCCGTGTAGCCGTCGAGGCCGCCTCGCCTCGTCTCGCCCCTGGCGCCTCCTCACTTTTGGAAGCCGCCGCCTCAAGCCAGCGTCGAGGCCGCCTCGCTGCTGCCGCAGCCGCCGACCTCGCCGTCCCTGCATGCATCGAGCGCCGCCGCCAAGAACTTTGCTCGCGCGATCTCGCCAGCCTCCACCTTGTCTGCCGCCGGTCGCCTCCCCTCGATCCCCTGCTTGCTTCCGCAGCTCTGCCTCGCGCCGCTACCTCCAGCCAACGCCGGCGCCCACGTCACCGAGCCCGCCACCAGCCCTCTCGTCGCCAAGGGCCTCCTCCCCGCTGGCATCCTCCTCCGCGTTATGCCTAGGCTCGTCTGCCAGTGAGCCCACGACCACCTCCCCGATGAGCTCGCCGCTGGAACCTTCCTCCTCGCGCCGCACAGCGCGCCTCCTGAGCCGGCCTATGCCATGGCTACCCTTCTATCCATGCTCGTGCGACTCCTAGGTGATATGCGAACCCTGCAGGAGCCCTTCCATCACCGGCTATTCCCCTGCAAGTTTCGGAAGCCGTGCCTCCTCTACTCCAACTCTAGTGCTTCGTCATCCTTCTGCTTGCCTATGTGTGTGCCATATGGCCCTACGAAGCTCTTCGGTTAAATCGGGTGTCAACCAAGTCTGGTGCCTCTAGTGTTGTCCCGGTGTTCCTGTGCACTACTAGCTCAAGGCCACACTAAGCAATATATCCTCTCTCTACACATGCCTGTTGTGCGACTCCAACATCGTCAACAGGATGTGGTGGTTCCTGTGGACCTCCATCGCCAATATCATGTCTCTGCAAGTTCCGCGGGTGTGAGTACTCCCATGTTGAGGTGTAACCGATGAGTCATGGAGACAAGACCAACCCCACCTAAAGATGTTGGGGGTGGAACGACAAGGATTATGCTCGTGTCGCCATGAACTCCTTCACGGACGTCAAGGCCTCCTTCCCGGAACCCGAAGAAACCGAGACCCCTGGGTGCGGCGACAGGGATCCGAAGATCGATATCACCGAGCACCAAGACCCCGGACCCAAAACCTCCCTCAATGTGTGACCCTATCCTAGACCCCTCATATTTTTATAATATGTGATATTGATCTTGTTGCATATTAAATGAACATTTTTGCATACATATTGTGGGTGTTTGGGGTATCTAGATGATTCACCGCATAATTGAATATGGAGTCGATATGCGGGATATCTTTGTCTTATTCCGGACTCCATTTAAATTGGCATAGCGAACCGAAGCCATGTTTTGTCTTGCTAATCCAACATTTAATTTGCGGGGTAGATAAATAACTTGAACCGTTTAATTAAATGTCGGGACCCCGGTTCCTCTTAATATGATCTAATTGCATTGCACCTTTGCCATGTCATACATCATACATGCATCATGCCTGATTTGCTACCGTAGTATTAAATAGTGCATCCGGTGTTTGTGCTAGTGTTTTGCTTCTTCACGGATTAGGCCGATGAGTTGATGCGAGTGTTGACCCGATCTTCGGATGAACCTTCGGCAATGTTTTCAGGCGAGCACCTCCCCCTTTTCTACCTATCTTACTTTTATATTATTTATTCCCTCCTGTTCATCTATTGCTATCTATGTTGCGGTGCTCTAGTTTTCGTACCCGTGATATCCCTTTGCAGCCTTATATTGCCTTGGACACATCCTATTACATGTTGTTTGGTAGATAGTTGGACCTGCGCGTCGTAGTCGCTTGCTCAAGTGCTGTTGCGTGTCGTCAGGTACCACAGTTGTTGGAGTATTGCCGCATGTTTAATGTTGGAGATGAACAAGACTTTCATTATTGTTTAATAACTAAAATTTAAGTAGGTAAATGCAGAGGAACATATGGGAAATAGATGTTATTTGGTTGTTAACCGTCCACTTGTGTCCCGTAGGACCCCGAGTTCTTGACACCTGTTCCGAGATCGAGCGCGCTAACCACAGGTGGGGTGTATGGGCACCCCCATCGATTAGTACCTGATTTCAAAGTATTGTACTAGGGGCCACAAGTAGTTTGGGGGTTTATTACTATTCTGTACTTATGCATGCTTTATTGCTTAATTTAAATTGTGCGAGGTACTGCACTTGTACTGTTTAGGTAAGCGGAGTGTTTTTGTGGTATCGACAAGCCCAGTCTCATTTTCGGGTTCCCAGTCGTTTACAGCCATTGACGCAAACCCTGAGTCCGTCTAAGAGACCGGCTGACTTTGTTGTGGGTAGCTTAGTGGGGTGGCCCCCATGTACTTGCTTTGGGTCTGGGAAACGTCATGACTTAGGCCCCACCGACATACCGATGGGTGTATGTTAACTGATCTGGCAAAAAGGGTCGAAGTGCGTGTGGATACTTTGGTGCACCCCTGCAGGGTTAAATCTTTTCGAGAAGCCGTGTCCGCGGTTATGGATGACTTGGAGCACAGGTCTCGATCATAGACAACTATAACTAAAGTTTACTGTTATAATTTGACTTGTATCCGATATGACTAGTAATCAGCTTCACTACAACGGAATGGCTAAATAAAAGTACCAACAACTGCTGGGTTTGGGATATCTCATGCTAATTGTATCTGACTAGTAAGTGTTGCAACTACAACAGAATGGTTAACTAAAAGTGCCCACTGCTTATTATATCAGGATGACTATCTATACCTGACTAGTAATTGCTGCAACGATAACTGAATAAATAAAACTGCCAACTGTGTGAGTTCCTTGGTTGACTTCCTCGTTTGGTCTCGAGGGGGAAATACCAGGATGGGTATGCTTGGTGATAGTATTAGGTTGGTTCCGAATAGGTATTTCTTATCCCTCTCTGATAGCCGATAGTTATCTCGAGTCTCTATAGGTTGTTTAGTGCATGTCATACGCCGCTGATCCACCATACCTATGTAGGCGAGGACCGCCAAATTCTAGTCTCACCGCAATCGCCTCAGATCTTGACGCCTCTTTTCCTTTGCCCTTTGTCGGCACCCCTTTTGTTTTAGCAGGTTTCGACGTCGTTAGCAGGGTTACCCTTCCGACTTGTCCTAGGCAGGGTTATGGACGCCATTGGTTATTCTTCAGGGCTCTTAGCTCAATTTGCATCTTGTCCGTACTCGGACGCTATATCGTTTTAAAGGTGATTTGGATCTCTGTATTGTATATCTGTATTCTTGACTCTTTGAGTCGCTGTTGTATATATATGTTTTGTGGGTTCCATCGAGGACTATTGTGTAATGATATTACTTCGTTTTCCACCCGCACGCAAGTGCCTGGTGGGCACCTTTGAATCGTTTCTATGCGGGTTTGGCGGAAAGCGCTGAAACTTGCATAGGGCCGATTCTGAGGGTGTTACAGAGTGGTATCAGAGCCCAGCAGTTGCGATACCCCTTAAGTCCAGCCTGTAGGATAACCTAGCTAACGGCCGAAGTAGAGTGTCAAAACTATTTTTGCAAAATCGGTTGGATAGTTCTGATTAGGTCTGATTTTACTCCTTACCCCTCTGCTGCTCTCCTCTCACCTCTGCGTGTTTTGTATCCGCTCTCTCTCTCTCGAGTCCGTGATTTCGTGGTTGGGTTCCATCGCACCTTCGTGGTTTCGCTTTCTCCTTTGGTAGCGGTGTTGCTACATCTGGTCTTCATGCTATCCGAGGAATCCTTCGTCTGCTGGACTTCTCTTTGTTCCTTCTCGTTTTCCGGTTTTCCGACGTGACGACATCATTCACGCCAGATCCGATGCGAGTCGCATCACTCCTTTGTTTCAACCTCGATTGTCGAGATCTTGACCGATTCCGAGAATGGTTGCACGCTTTTCACGATTGTGCGAGTAATAGTTTGGGTGCGTGATGGATTGGCCCCATGCCGACTACTCACTCTATTCGCTTGTGTACATTGAAGTGGATGAGAATGCATCGGTTCCCTCCTTCCATCGAAGCTAGAGGTGGCTTTATTTGTTGATACCTCTACCTTCGACCTTTTGTTCCCGGAGTGTTCTCTCGACGATCACGGACAACGTCCTCTTGTTAGTGGTGTCGCGAGGATCTACACGATGCGAGAAGATTCAGATTGCCGCCCTTCTTCCCGGTACCATGAGGCGGATCTCGAGGGCGAGATCCATTGTTAGTGGTGTCGAATTATGGCGCCCCGCAAACCACTGCTAGAAAATCGCGTTGTTTTTGTGCATTGCATCATCATGACCGCATGCTCATGTCATCATGCCACATTGCATTTGAGCATCGTCATCATCCTGCATGGTTTTTGTCTAAACTATTTTCGAAACGCCTAGTTTTGTTTTCTAAATATTCCCGTCTTTATTCAAATTAAAACCCGGGTCTCTGGATTATTTTGTTTCGTCTATCAACGGATTTCAAATGCCCCGTTTTAAATAATAAAACTTTTATTTTATTTTTAGGAGGCAGCCTGCCAGGCCCGAAAGCCCGGCCGGCCACCTCCAAACCCTAGTCTAAAAATATCTAGTCCTAATCCTACCTACACCTAATCCTAACCACCCTGCCTCCACCTCACCTGCACCAATCGGTGCACGCCACCTCACCTCTCCTTCCTCCATCCACCCAACCACCACCTGCCACGTTGCCCGCTCCACCATCCCACCACCCCAGCGCACAGCTGACCACTCCCCACCTCCTCTCCCTTCCACCCCGGTCCCATCGACCCACCCACCACGCACACACAAGCGAGGCACACCCCACCTGGCCCAAAACCCGACCCCGGCCCCACCACTTCTTCCCACCGCCCGCACGCGACCTGTTGGTCACGCTCGTGACATGGGGTCTTCCTCTCGCCTCCATCCCCTTCTGCCAAGCCGCCGCCGCCGCCCTGCACGCCTCCCCGCCGGCCGCCGCCTCTCCCGGACTTCCTCCTCCGCTCGGTCCTGCGCCTCGTCGAGGTACCGCTGCCATGGCGCCGCCGCGCCGCGTCCTCCCGCTCTCCTCGCGCCTGGGCCGTGTAGCTGTCGAGGCCGCCTCCTCGTCGTCTCGTCTCCGTCCCACGGTGCCCTCCTCACCGTGCTTTCTGGAAGCCGCCGCCCTCCTCAAGCCCGCGTCGAGGCCGGCCCCTGTTCTCCCGCCTGCAGGCCGTCGACCTCGCCGTCCCTGCACGCATAGAGCGCCGCCGCCAAGAACTCTGCTTGCGCGATCTCGCCAGCCTCCACCTTGTCTGCCGCCGGTCGCCTTCCCCTCGATCCCCTGCTTGCTTCCGCAGCTCTGCCTCGCGCCGCTACCTCCAGCCAATGCCGGCGCCCACGTCACCGAGCCCGCCACCAGCCCGCTCGTCGCCAAGGGCCTCCTCCCCGCTGGCATCCTCCTCCGCGTTATGCCTAGGCTCGTCTGCCAATGAGCCCACGACCACCTCCCCGATGAGCTCGCCGCTGGAACCTTCCTCCTCGCGCCGCACAGAGCGCCTCCTGAGCCGGCCTATGCCATGGCTACCCTTCTATCCATGCTCGTGCGACTCCTAGGTGATATGCGAACCCTGCAGGAGCCCTTCCATCACCGGCTATTTTCCCCTGCAAGTTTCGGAATCCGTGCCTCCTCTACTCTAACTCTAGTGCTTCGTCATCCTTCTGCTTGCCTATGTGTGGCCATATGGCCCTACGAAGCTCTTCGGTTAAATCTGGTGTCAACCAAGTCTGGTGCCTCTAGTGTTGTCCCGGTGTTCCTGTGCACTACTAGCTCAAGGCCACACTAAGCAGTATATCCTCTCTCTACACATGCCTGTTGTGCGACTCCAACATCGTCAATAGGATGTGGTG
Source organism: Avena longiglumis (assembly GCA_030063025.1). NCBI lineage: Eukaryota > Viridiplantae > Streptophyta > Magnoliopsida > Poales > Poaceae > Avena > Avena longiglumis. The sequence continues at coordinate 147,312,998 of CP125974.1, forward strand.
GTTCCTGTGGACCTCCATCGCCAATATCATGTCTCTGCAAGTTCCGCGGGTGTGAGTACTCCCATGTTGAGGTGTAACCGATGAGTCATGGAGCCAAGACCAACCCCACCTAAAGATGTTGGGGGTGGAACGACAAGGACAATGCTCGTGTCGCCATGAACTCCTTCACGGACGTCAAGGCCTCCTTCCCGGAACCCGAAGAAACCGAGACCCCTGGGTGCGGCGACAGGGATCCGAAGATCGATATCACCGAACACCAAGACCCCGGACCCAAAACCTCCCTCAATGTGTGACCCTATCCTAGACCCCTCATATTTTTATAATATGTGATATTGATCTTGTTGCATATTAAATGAACATGTTTGCATACATATTGTGGGTGTATGGGGTATCTAGATGATTCACCGCATAATTGAATATGGAGCGATATGTGGGATATCTTTGTCTTATTCCGGACTCCATTTAAATTGGCATAGCGAACCGAAGCCATGTTTTGTCTTGCTAATCCAACATTTAATTTGCGGGGTAGATAAATAACTTGAACCGTTTAATTAAATGTCGGGACCCCGGTTCCGCTTAATATGATCTAATTGCATTGCACCTTTGCCATGTCATACATCATACATGCATCATGCCCGATTTTCTACCGTAGTATTAAATAGTGCATCCGGTGTTTGTGCTAGTGTTTTGCTTCTTCACGGATTAGGCCGATGAGTTGATGCGAGTGTCGACCCGATCTTCGGATGAACCTTCGGCAATGTTTTCAGGCGAGCACCTCCCCCTTTTCTACCTATCTTACTTTTATATTATTTATTCCCTCCTGTTGATCTATTGCTATCTGTGTTGCGGTGCTCTAGTTTTCGTACCCGTGATATCCCTTGCAGTCTTATATTGCCTTGGACACATCCTATTACCTGTTGTTTGGTATATAGTTGGACCTGCGCGTCGTAGTCGCTTGCTCAAGTGCTGTTGCGTGTCGTCAGGTACCACAGTTGTTGGAGTATTGCCGCATGTTTAATGTTGGAGATGAACAAGACTTTCATTATTTTTTAATAACTAAAATTGAAGTAGGTAAATGCAGAGGCACAGGTGGGAAATAGATGTTATTTGGTTGTTAACCGTCCACTTGTGTCCCGTAGGACCCCGAGTTCTTGACACCTGTTCCGAGATCGAGCGCGCTAACCATAGGTGGGGTGTATGGGCACCCCCATCGATTAGTACCTGATTTCAAAGTATTGTACTGGGGGCCACAAGTAGTTTGGGGCTTTATTACTATTCTGTACTTATGCCATGCTTTACTGCTTAATTTAAATTGTGCGAGGTACTGCACTTGTACTGTTTAGGTAAGCGGAGTGTTTTCGCGGTATCGACAAGCCCAGTCTCATTTTCGGGTTCCCAGTCGTTTACAGCCATTGACGCAAACCCTGATTCCGTCTCGGAGACCGGCCGACTTCGTTGCGGGTAGCTTAGTGGGGTGGCCCCCATGTACTTGCTTTGGGTCTGGGAAACGTCATGACTTAGGCCCCGCCGACATACCGATGGGTGTAAGTTAACTGATCTGGCAGAAAGGGTCGAAGTGCGTGTGGATACTTTGGTGCACCCCTGCAGGGTTAAATCTTTTCAAGAAGCCGTGTCCGCGGTTATGGACGACTTGGAGCACAGGTCTCGATCATAGACAATTATAACTAAAGTTTACTGTTATAATTTGACTTGTATCCGATATGACTAGTAATCAGCTTCACTACAACGGAATGGCTAAATAAAAGTACCAACAAGTGCTGGGTTTGGGATATCTCATGCTAATTGTATCTGACTAGTAAGTGTTGCAACTGCAACGGAATGGTTAACTAAAAGTGCCCACTGCTTATTATATCAGGATGACTATCTATACCTAACTAGTAATTGCTGCAACGATAACTGAATAAATAAAACTGCCAACTGTGTGAGTTCCTCGGTTGACTTCCTCGTTTGGTCTCGAGGGGGAAATACCAGGATGGGTATGCTTGGTGATAGTATTAGGTTGGTTCCGAATAGGTCTTTCTTATCCCTCTCTGATAGCCGACAGTTATCTCGAGTCTCTAGAGGTTGTTTAGTGCATGCTGCGCTGCCGCTTCAGTCCACCATACCTATGTAGGCGAGGACCGCCAAATTCTAGTCTCACCGTAATCTGGCCTCAAGATCGACGCCTCTTTTCCTTTGCCCTTTGTCGGCACCCTTTTGTTTTAGCAGTTTCACGTCGTAGCGGTGGTTACCTTCCGACTTGTCCTAGGCAGGGTTATGGACGCCATTGGTTATTCTTCAGGGCTCTTAGCTCAATTTGCATCTTGTCCGTACTCGGACGCTATATCGTTTTAAAGGTGATTTGGATCTCTGTATTGTATATCTGTATTCTTGACTCTTTGAGTCGCTGTTGTATATATATGTTTTGTGGGTTCCATCGAGGACTATTGTGTAATGATATTACTTCGTTTTCCACCCGCACGCAAGTGCCTGGTGGGCACCTTTGAATCGTTTCTATGCGGGTTTGGCGGAAAGCGCTGAAACTTGCATAGGGCCGATTCTGAGGGTGTTACATCATGTGCAAAGGACTTTATCAACTCTAATGATTTCAACATCTTTAACTCTAATGACTTCAACATCTTCAACACTTTCACCAAGGACTTCAACCTTAGATATTAATAAGGACTACAAGTGTGACAAGAAATGTTGCTCAAGACTTGAAGACCAAGGAAACACAACTTAGAAGGAATCATCAACACCTTGAAGTTTTGCGACCAAGATTCAAGAAATTTTTCCAAGGAAACCATGATCTTGTTCAAGAAGAATCAACCAAGAAGGATGGAAAGATTTCAAGTGAACCATATAGTTGGACCACCATGTTAGTTTAAATTTAACACACCAACTTATGTGGTGTAACAAAATATTTTATTGCTCAAAAATGTTCTTGAACTTATTGTTTGAATGGAATGTTTGTTTGTGATTGCTTGCACATTGCTTGAGTGAATTGTGATGTGTGTGATTAGAATTGATTCCTAGAAAATCTTTTGCCTATTCTAATCCCAATCCAACCCAAACAGATGACTTCCCCAAGAGACTCCAACATCGAGAATGGTGACAACAACAACAACCAAGAGGAAAACATGAGAGAACAACTACTAGCAAACCAAACCCAGTTGAACCAAGTGACAACTCAGTTTTTAGCCAACAACAATGGATTAGACACAGCCATACAAAGGATTTTGAAAATTCAATCCCAATTGTTGCAATAGATGGCTACTCAAATGATCAACATGGGAGACAACTCTTCCCAAGGAGTTTATGACAACAAGGATGACAAAGATGTTATTCTGGAAGGAACCCAAGCTTGCAATATTTGTGGAGACAAGGATCACACTTCCAGGGAGCATGGAGATCAATGCCCCAATTGTGAAGAGAAACATCCAATTGAACAATGCCCCACATCTCAAGCTACTTGTTACCTATGTGAAGGAAACAATCATGTCCCTATCCAATGCCCCATCTATTCCATAGTTGAACAAAGGAAACAAGGTGGAGTGCAACAACTGATTGCAGATTACCATGAGAGATCCAATTCTACCAAGAAGGATGAAGACAAAGTAAAATCTCAGCTTGTCCCTCCATGCAATATGACTCAATTTAAAGGACCAAAGAGGAGACATATGTATTATCCAAGGAGTAATAGAAGGTCAAGGAGACCAGGAACTGTTCCTACCTTTGAGATAACATATGAAGAACATGAACTAGAAGCACTCGTAGCTTTGGAGAAACCCAAGAAAAAGAAGGACAAAAGCCATGTGCAATGTGGTCATTGCAAAGAAATGGGACACTATGCCCGTGAATGTCCAGAGAAGCAGAAGTATAAGGAGATTAGCCAAGTGTGGTGCAACAACTGCAAAGAGCTAGGCCATTATGTAGCAACTTGCCCACAGAAGATACGTGATGAACTCCATCTTATCACCTGTTACAATTGTGGTAACTAAGGACATTATGCAAGCAACTGTCCAGAAAAGATGAAGCACAAGATAAACAAGTCTATGAAGGATCTCAGCCTTATCACATGTTTCAAGTGTGGAAACAAAGGACACTATGCAGATGTTTGCCCAGAGAGATTTCAACAAGATCCCAAGCAAGCCAAGATGTGATCTAGTTGGAAAATTTTTAAGGGTGGTAGTACCCTAGTTGTTTTGAGTCAACTTGTAACCCTAGCCTCCCCAAATCTCGGGACGATATTTATTTTAAGGGTGGTAGCCTGTCACATCCCAAGATTTTCCAAATCTTGTAATGTGAAAATAAATAAAATAAATAAATTATTGTTGAAAAACAGGGTGAAAAGAAACTTTTGTTTCTAAATGGAAACTTAAAATCCCATCTTGAACAAACTTTAATTAAAGTTGAATTCAACAAAATCCAAATCAAAAGAAAGGCATTCATCATAAAATGCATTTGGAAATTTAAACACTTGGAAAATAAATCCAAACCCTAAACCCTAATGGAATAAAAACCATTTCCAAGTTATCTCCAAGCCTATGGATTTGATCCATATAAAAATTGACCATCAAACATTTATAAATGATCAAGAATGACAAAGAAATATTATAAAACCATATAAATTGGTTTCACTTAAATTGGAACCATGGATAAAATCTTATGTATTTAATAAGATAAGGAATTGAATTCCCAAAGCTAATAAAGCACTTATCTAAAAATCCATACAAAATGGTGAGCAAATAATCCTAAAGATATTTAAAAGGATAAATAAATATTAAACAATATTTACAAATTTGAATCACCAAGTTTGGACCTCTAAATAAAAAGATATGGATTTTATAAGATGAAGAAAGAAATATTAAATAAAGAATATTTAAAGACCAAATTAAATCTTGGAAAGACCATAAGCAAATGGAATAAGATATAATCCAAATCCAAATAAAATAAATGGATAAAGAATTTCCAAAAAAATGATATTAACCATTCTATCCCTTTTTTAAGAAAGACAAATCTCTAATAAGAATGATCATTTTAATCATGAGAAAATGATATTTGGAATTTACCCAAGTGAAATAAGAGTTGTTTAATCAACTTAAATAAAATAAATCTTCCAAATAAAATTTGGGGAATTAAAACTATATTTAATTCCATTGGAAATAAAACTAATGCCCAATTCAAACTATTAGTAAATCATATTAAATTATTCCAAATAATTCAAGATGAATTATTTGACACCCAACTAATCAAATAAAAACCTACTGAAAAGATTTGGAAGGTTTTTAGAAATTTAAATAGTGTTCGAAATTATTATTAAATCTTATTTGATTTAAAAATAGAGCCTATTTTGAATAATCAAAAGACCTTAAAAAGAATAAATAAATTATTCTAAAAATGATATTAGAATGTTTTATTAATCAGTATTTAAACCTACACAAATTTTGGTTGAGGTTTGAATTCAAATAAGTGTTTGAATTGTTTGATCAAAATCAAAACAGAATTAAAGAAACAGAAAAAGAAAAAACGAAACAGTACAACAAAAAAATGAAAGAGACGACCCAACCCAGCAAGCCCAGCCCACTGGCCCAGTTAGCCCACCTCCCTCTCACCGAGCAAACCGTTATCCACCGAGAAAGAAACCCGCAGAGACGCTGACGCGTAGGCCCCATCTCACCCCTCGCTATCTCGCTGACGCCAGGCCCCCACTGCCACCTCACCATCTTCTCCACCCACGCGAAGACCGCGCCTCCCCGGCCGTTTCCTGCCGTTAACTCCTCAGAGTAAATTACCGCTAAATGCTCGACGTTTAATCCTCGCGACCACGCCAGTTAAAACTCCTCCCTCTCCTCTTCCTTTCCCCTTAAACCCCGCTGCCAGTGAGACACCAGGCTGCCCCTAATTCACTTTGCTTTGCCGCTGCTCCGACGAGCTTCACGAGCAAATTCCGGCCAGCCCACGCCTCCCCTTGCTCCCTGGCGCACACGGGCGTGCTCCCCATTGTTCACTGCATCTCCCAGTACTGCCCGTTTGACCGCGCGTGCCCTAGAACCTCGACTTCGTCCACGTCTGAGTGCCGCCGTGGTCTGCCATAACTCCGACGAGCACTGCTGGTAAGACCAGACCTCCCCTCTCCCTCTCTTTCACACGCGCATATTCGCCACGACCCCGCGCATCTAACCGCATCTTATTTTCTCTCTGGCGTGCCCCGTACCTCCACCGTTGTCTTCAACAGGACGAACCCGAGCCAGAGGACAACTCCGACGAGGAATTGCTAGTGGCCCCGTGCGCCCCTTGCACTCTCGCGAGCACCTTGAGCATTACCGCGACTCTGCGAATCTGTAAGCATCTCCCCACTCCTATCGCTTCCTGTAGCCACCGCAGCACCGCTAGCAAAGCGCCGCTGCCGCGCGCCACCGTCATCGCGCCGCTAGTTCTTGGCAAGGCGATAGGAGCCGTCCGATCCAGATCGTAGTGACGCGATAGATTCACTTAACTGAAAGGGTACGCTAGTTCTGAGCCGTATGATCACACTTAAATCGAACGGCTGCCATCACTCGATCCGGCCGAAGCGGTACCGACGAATTAAAACACGCCGCGTGTCACAGAGTCTGATTTAAAAACAGCTTTGATCTATTAGATGCAAGATTTTGTAAAATCTATAACTTTTAATCTACATGTCCAAATTTTGCAAATTTTATATCAATGGATTCATAAAAATAAGCCCTAGCCAACCATGCACTTTGTTTAGTAAAAAGCTTCTGTCAAATTGATTGTTTTTGCAGAAACTTGTGTATGCATGTTTAGGTTATAAAATTTATTCCAAAATGATTTTGAGGATAAAATCTTTGGAAAATGGTGTGTTTTGAACCTACTGACCATAGGAAACAAATTGTGGTTTCAAAAATGTATTTGGTGAAACAAAAGAATGAATCTTTGATTTAAACCATTTCTAGTCAAATAAAAATATGGTTTGATTATTAAAACTGGTTTGGAAGAAAAACTTTGAGAAATGTTTTGGAAATAAAATCTCTGACCCTAAACACAAGGTTATATGGTTTGAAAACATATTTTGTGAAACCTATAGAATTTTGCCTTGTTAAAAGCATTTCTACACCACATAAAATAATGACTTGATATAAAAATGGTTTATGAAGTAAAATCTTATACAAATGATTTTGCCACTTTATAAAATGACCATTAGGTGTTTTCAAATGTTTATGAACCATTAGAAACCACTTTTACAAATAAAACAATCCTTAGCATGCTTGCATGCATTGTTTTGTTACTATGATTTATGTGATGAATTGCTTGAATGGTAGTTTGAAATATTGTTTGCTTGATTGAATTGTAGTGATTTGAAGTGAGTGAATATTTCAAGATCAAGGAGTGAACCTATACTCTCTACCAAAAAGGCAAGTGATGCTACATACTTTTGTCCCATTATTTTCACTATGCATTAGTGATATTTCTAAGTAGGACTTGCATGGAATTTTGCTAAGTATAAACTATGCCATGGGAAATCCTAATAGATGAAACCTTAGTAGAATTTCCTAAGTTAAGATTCCTACTACTATCATGCTTAGATTAGCTAGTAGAAAACAAGGGTGGAATATATATTCATACTATGGAAAAATTTCTAAGTCTAAGGACTTGTGTTTTGTTTAATAAAACAACTAAGTGAATGAATCACCTCGGTGGAATGGAAGGAATGGTTTGTGTTCAGTGGTCATGCAAGTCCAGTATGCTGGGGAAAACTTGGGCATCACCAAGTCCAGCATGCTGGGGAAAACTTGGTGTCTCACTTGTGGAAAGCCACCCAGGAACAAAGAGATTTTAGAGTCCAAGTGTTAAGTAGCTTCTAGTGCAGCCACTTGGCAATATGGGCTCTTCCTGGATCACATAGGTTGCTAGAACTTAGCCATTTGGACAGTTGGTGGTAGTGGGATGATAGGTTGGGACGCGTCCATTTGGTCTAAGGGAAGGCTTCTGAAAGGTCCTGTCTTGGTGAAAATCAAGTCTGGTGGGGAAAGTGCACAACCTCTGCAGATGGAAAAATCTAAGTACTTAGACATGTCCCTGGAAAAGGAAAATTTGAGCATCAAGACATGGAAGCTATCAAGAATCTCGTCATCCCAATTTCTAAGTTAAAAACTTGTGGTTTAACAAGGGTTTAAGGTTCACCAATTTCTATTGGTGGTTCCTTGGGTGAGTTTTGTCAAAGCAAAAACTTAGAGTTTTCAAATGATAAGGAAAATCTATTTTGATCAATGCAAGCCTAATCTCCACTTATCCAATTGCATATAGATGATAGACTCCACTATACTACCATAGTATCACTTGCCAATACAATTCAAATGTATTGGCCCTTGTGGCTGTAACTTGTTATGTTGCAGGTTTGATTGTTATTAGTGAAGTTTAATGATTAGGATTACAAGTCTACAACCAACATGTCTGCCTGTGGCACTTTGAAGATGAAGGACCCCATGCTATTGTTATATTCTGCTGCATTGTAATGAGATAGCCAAATGAGCTATGTAAGATGTAATAAATTATTTTATTCCTGGTTATAAAGTTGTATTATGACCTTTGTTTCTTGATATTACATCTTAACTATGGATGCTAGCTATTAATCCAGGGACTAGCATTGTAAAAACAAGGATCTCTACCTTATTAAAGGTTGGGAACCTAACACTTTCTTGAGAAGGAGTTTCTCTCGAAAGAAGTGAGTGGGAGGAAAGTAGAGCCAGACGAGGTTGTTGAACCTTCTCTTGAGTTGGAGAGTAGCGTAGCACCTGAAATTGTTCCAGTGCCGCCTGCACCAACAATAGAGGAAGCTAATGACAAGGATCATGAAGCTTCAGACGATGCTACTACTGAACGTCGCAGGTCGACAAGGTCGCGTGCCCCTCCTGAGTGGTACGGCAACCCTGTCTTAACTGTCTAGTTAGTAGACGACAGTGAACCTGCGAACTATGAGGAAGCGATGATGAGCCCAGACTCTGAGAAATGGCTAGAAGCCATGAAATCCGAATAGGGATCCATGAGCGAAAACCAAGTATGGACTTTGGTGGACCCTCCTAGCGACCGAAAGGCCGTTGAGTGCAAATGGATCTTCAAGAAGAAAACGGACGCGGATGGTAATGTTACCGTCTATAAAGCACGACTTGTCACAAAAGTTTTTCGACAAGTTCAAGGTGTTGACTACGATGAGACTTTCTCTCCCGTAGCGGTGTTTAAGTCCATTCGGATTTTATTAGCAATTGTTGCGTTTCATGATTATGAAATATGGCAAATGGATGTCAAGACTGCGTTCCTCAATGGCAACATTGATGAAGAGTTGTATATGATGCAACCCGAAGGTTTTGTCGATCCTAAGGATGCTGATAAAGTGTGCAAACTTCAGCGTTCCATTTATGGACTGAAGCAAGCATCTCGGAGTTAGAACCTTCGTTTTGATCAAGTGATCAAGATCTTTGGAATTGTTCCAAATTGCTACGAAGCTTGTATCTACAAGAAAGTGAGTGGGAGCTCAGTGACATTTCTGGTACTATATGTGGATAACATATTGATTATTGGAAATGACATTAACATGCTTAACGATGTGAAGAGTTATTTGAACAAGTGTTTTTCAATGAAAGACCTAGGTGAAGCTGCTTATATATTAGGCATCAAAATCTATAGAGATAGACAAAGACGCCTGATAGCTTTAAGCTAGAGTACATACCTAGACAAAGTTCTGAAAAGGTTCAGAATGGATAAAGCAAAGAAAGGTTCAGTGCCTATGTTGTCAGGTAAGATATCGAGCAAGGCTCAGTGTCCAGCTACAGTAAATGATAGAGAAGCTATGAGCAAATTGCCTTATGCCTCGGCCATAGGTTCTATCATGTATGCCATGCTGTGTACTAGACCGGATGTGTCCAATGCTCTTAGTTTGACGAGTAGATATCAAAGTGATCCAGGAGTGGAACACTGGACAGCCGTGAAGAACATCCTAAAGTACCTAAATAGGACTAAAGAATTGTTCTTAGTCTATGGAGGTGATGAACAGCTCGTCGTAAAAGGTTATGTCGACGCTAGTTTCGACACCGATAAGGATGATTCTAAATCTCAGACAGGATACGTTTATATTTTGAATGGAGGAGCTATGAGCTGGAGAAGCTGCAAGCAAAGCCTGATCGCGGGATCTACAGTAGAAGCGAAATACATGGCTGCTGCAGAAGCGTCAAGTGAAGGAGTTTGGATCAGGAACTTCATCACTGAACTTGGCGTGGTTCTAAGTGCATTGGACCCACTGGAGATATTGTGTGACAACACTGGTGCCATAGCACTCGCTAAGGAACCAAGATATCATCCAAAGACCAAGCATATCAACCGCAAGTTTCATATAATCCGAGATTATATAGCAGATGCAGATCTGAAGATTAGCAAAGTACATACAGATCTGAATGTCGCAGATCCATTGACTAAACCTCTTCCATGTGCAAAACATGATCAGCACCTTAGTGCCATGGGTGTGAGATTGTTGCCAAATGTAAACTAGATTATTGACTCTAGTGCAAGTGGGAGACAGTTGGAATTATGCCCTAGAGGCAATAATAAAGATGTTATTATTATAATTCTTGTTCATGATAAAGTTTATATTCCATGCTAGAATTGTATTAAGCGGAAACTTTAATACTTGTGTGGTTTGTGAACAACACCGTGTCCCTAGTATGCCTCTATGAACTAGCTCATTGATTAATGATGGTTAAGGTTTCCTAACCATAGACATGAGTTGTCGATTAATAATGAGATCATATCATTGGGAGAATGATATGATGGACATACCCAAACTAAGCGGAGCAATTAGATCGTGTCATCGTGTTCATCTTTGTGAAGCTTTTCGTATGTCAAATATTGTATTCCTTAGACCATGAGATAATACAACTCCCTGGTATCGGAAGAAAGCTTTGAGGTCATCAAACGTCATCCTATGAGAGGGCGATCACAAAGGTGTCTCTCGGGTGATCGAAAAGTACCTGTTGGGTTGTATGTATCGATATGGGATTTGTCCCTCCCAAGTCGGAGAGATATACTTTGGGCCCACTCGGTAATCGATATCAACACCGCTTGCAAGCATGTGGTTAAGGAGTTAATCACAAAGTGATATCGGATTACGGAACGATTAAAGTACTTGCTATGGACGAGATTGAACTAGGTATGACGGTACCGACGATCAAATCTCGGGCAAGTAAAATATCGCGAGACAAAGGGAATATATATATGGGATTGATTGAATCCTGGCATCGTGGTTCATCCGATATGATCATCGATGAATGTGTGGGAGTAAATATGGGTTTCCAGACCCCGCTGTTGATTATTGATATAAGATCATGTCTGCACATTCTCGAACCCGAAGGGTCACACACTTAACGTGTCTCGACGCTAGGATAGATTGGATAATTGGTTTATGAGTTTTTGTTTGGAGTCTCGGATGGGATCCGGGACATCAAGAGAGGTTCTGAAATGGTCCGGAGAATAAGATTCATATAAGGCAATGCAGTTTTTGGAGTTCGGAATTGTTTCGGGTTAATCGGTATTGTACCGGAAGCTTCTAGAACCTTCCGGAAGGGGACCAACGTGGCCCCACCTGCCGGGAGGGGGCATGGGCCTATGAGGGAGTGCCCTGGCCGCATTGGGCCTGGGGCACAAGGCCCCATAGGGCCCAGCCGGCCAGACCTAGGGCTAACCCTAGGAAAGCTTCTAGAGGGGGGGAAACTTGCCCCCCACTCCTCCCTCCTTGGCCGCCGGCCTAGGGCTTGAGGGAGGGGCTAGGGATGGCGCCCACCCCTATATATATAGAGGGCTGAGGCGCACCCTCCCCCCACACCTCCTCCACAACCCTAGCCGCCTTGCTGCCCTCCTCTCTCTGTCCCTCCCGACTGCACGTAGGCGAAGCCCTGCTGCAGAAACTCTCCACCACTTGCACCGCGCCGTCGCGTTGTAGATCCAATCCATCTCTCCACCATACTTGCTGGAACGAGGAAGGAGGAGACGTCGAGGTGCCACACGTGTGCATCTCTCGGAGGCATCGCCACTTGCGGTGTTAGATCGTATCGGATCGCGAGGAGGAGAAGCGAGTACGACTACATCACCACGTTCCGTTGAACGTTCCGTTGTGCGAATCTTCAAGGGTATGAAGATCTCATCTAATCCCCCTTGTTGTTTGCATCTCCTAGATTAGATCTTGGCTTTCCCGTTCGCATCCGTAGAAAATTTTGATTTACTATGCTGCGAACCCCTTCAAAACTTTCGCAGTGTTGATTACTATTGTAGTTGATGCTTGTGTGGGGAACCATTGGATTATTGTTTATGTTCAGATTGTTATCCATCACCATATCATCTTTGATCTTGATCCATATGATGTCTTGTGAGTAGTTTGTTTAGTTCTTGAGGACATTGGAGAAGTCATGTTGTTAGTAGTGGATTTGTGTTGAGATATTGTTCAATGGTTTAGTATTTAAGTTGTGGTGCTATTCTTCTACTGGTGTCATGTGAACATCGACTACATGATACTTCACCATTTATGGGCCTAGGGGAATGCATTGTGTATTTGGCTACTAATTGTGGGGTTGCCGGAGTGATAGAAACCTGAACCCCCATTAGGACACCATTGCACAAGGGAGCGTAGGATCTCAGAGTTTAAGGCTGTGGTTAGGTTTATATCTTAATTGCTTTTATGTAGTTGCAGATGCTTGCAGGGGGTTTAATCACAAGTATGTATTAGTCCAAGTAAGGTTGGTACATTATCATAGATTCACTCACACAACACTTACAACACCAAAGAAGACTACTCGGCTATCTGAAGCGAAAGCACTTGACAATATTCCCACCTGTCCTAGAGAACGTTTGGTCCTTATAAGTATTTTCACCGGCTTGTCCTTTGCTAAGAAAGGATTGGGCCACTTGCTGTAGTTGTTCGTTGTCTTTATTACTTGCACTTTGTTTCTTTTCTTTATCAAAAAAACCCTAATAATCTGTTTGCTAAGTATTTATAGAGATTTCCTGCTCCATACCACTAGTCAATACCTTCTGCTCCTTATTGGGATCAACACTCTTATTTATCAAAAGTACTACGATACACCCCCTATACTTGTGGGTCATCAGATGTCCCGGGCGGTGAGCCGCTCCGTTGCCACCATCGCCTCCACCTAGGAGGCCATCCGGTCGATGTCCGTCTGGGCCCCCATCCCCTTCATCAACCATGCCTTCTGCGACGAAGGAACGTTGACGAAGACCGACAACCCGATCCAGTCCACCTCCGTGGCCTTAAGTATAAGAGCTGCGAGAGCTTGACAGTGTCGGCAGGTAGAACCGCGACATCGGTGAGGAGGGCCGCGGGTAGATGGCGCAACATCCCATCTCTGTCAGCGGGCCTTCCTTGGTGATGCTCTGCGCCTTCAAGTGGAAGAACTTCAAGAAGTTCGCCACCTCGGGCCAAACCCTAAGGTACGACTCATATCATGTTGCGTGATACGATAGTTGCGCGATGGCATTGGGGCCGAGGTGGTGGAGTTAGAGGCCGAATAAGTCGAAGAGCTCGAGGAGAAACGGACTGAAGGGAAGGCCAAAGCAGCGGGCGAAGTGGGCGAGGAAGACGACTCTCTCCCCCGCTTGGGGCTCGGACTCCCGCTCCCCCTCTAGAGCAAGGCGGTGCTTCACCATCCGCGACGAGGGATGGAATTTCCCCCGCTGGTACTTGTAGACAAGGTCGTCCATCACGAACGATCCGCACCAGCCGCCCCATTGCTCCGGCAGCATCTCGACGGGAGGAGAAGCCGTGGTGGAAATTGGAGTTCCCAGCAAGTGCACGGGGCGCGACGGCGGCTCCGACGACCACGAACTGGTGGCGCAAGGGAAACAGCAAAGTAAGAAAGCAAAGGGTGCAGAGGGAAAGGAAGGCTAGAGCTAGAGGAAGACAAAGTGGAAGGCCCCATCCCCCCCCCCCCACGCCATAGATCTATTTATCTCCACGGGGGGCACCGTCGACACCCTAATTTCATAGGCTCACCAACGATTGTACAGGGCATAGGATAGTGCAAGGTTTGGTTGGGAGGGCATGGTATAACATAAACTTTGTGATGGATCGTTCTACTTCTATCATCTAAGCATGCATAGTAGTAAACCGCATAGCACGCACATAGATGTGACACAATATGGCTTATTTTCTCATGGTGATCTCAATTGCCATAGAACCTGTCCACCATGATGGTCTCCATCTTCATGGTCCATGTGAGCCATCCTCCAAGTGATGAGTCCTCCATGAACAAATACAATCTATTACTCCTAATAGCTAGTAATTAAAATTACATAGGATTGAGATCATCACAAGTTGGCACGCAGGCCATTACAATAATTGACAACACATTTGCATCCAGCCGTGTTGCCGTACTCACGACACGCATGTCATGAAAAATCACATACATGCATCACATACATATTTGGGCCATACTGATCACATAGATATTGCAAAACCAAGTTATGCATAGAATCGCATTCTACCGGATCATGTGAAATCACAGCACCTAGTTACCTTAATGAGATACGAAAGGGGCTACGACTAAGGGGGGTCTAGGGGGTCTCCCCCTGAGGGGTTCAAAGTGGCAGCGGCCCTTGCGGTATCTTTAAGGATTTTAATCGGCAAATAAAATTTACTTTAAGGAGAGATCGAATCTATACAATTTTCTTTAAGGATTTTGATCGGCAAATTGAATTTACCAAAAATCGACTATTGTTCCGATTCGATCAAACTCCTTTGATCACGGTACATCGATTTCAGATCTAGGTCCCGATTCGATCAATCATATTGATATTCGCTTGATTCAACCGGATTTATGTGTCACTATATACCCCGATGGCGGAAACCTACCGGTAGGGGTAAGTCGTTCGACAACCTCAGAATCATGATCACGGAGAGAAAGATCATAGATCAATCCTAAAACACTGCCATATAAACGATCACATCCTTCATATCAAACAACATATCACCATATACAAACTTCCTGAACCTATAACTGAACAGCATCGGCTCTGATACCACTGAAGGGATACATGTAGTCTACACTAGCGCAAAACAAAAATTTCTACCGCGTAAACCAGGAATACTGTTTTCATAGATCTCGGGATTACCACCAGACGCGTAGTTGCAGAACTTGATGAAGCGCGTTGAGGCAGTGTAGATGGTCTAGGTCTCCTCCTCGTCCTCGTCCCAAGAGCATCTCCCCTTTGCATGACCCGTCCAAGTTCTACAGCTGCAGCACCTTCGAGGTATCCACACGTCTCGGGTGGAAGCGTCAGACGCCGGACTGCTAGGTCTGTGCGTGCAATAGAGGCATGATAGGAGTGGCGGCTAGGTGGAATGGTCAACCATGGTCTTCTTGCCTCACCCTCTCTTATATAGGCGTCCCTGGTGGGCTTCTACATTAGCAGCCCATTAGTAGCCCAACCCTGGTCTAATTTGGATTCAATGCTCATTACGCTTCCAGCCCCTTAAGTGTGTGACCCTATAGGTTCATACACGTATAGACATGACATGAGTACACTTACTCCAACAATAGTTGGTAGCGGACTCTAGCAAGACATGCCAACTCCTAAAAGCATACAAAGATCATTCGGACGAACCATCACAAGGTTAAGTACATATCTTTCCCTTTGCCTCATGATATTTGGTCTAGCTCCAAGATGACCTCCCTTTCTCGATACTGTGATTCGGAATCCCTTTAATAGATTAACTCTTAACCTTATATAGCACGACCATGCATTTCTGGATCTGGTCACTCGAGGGGCCCAGAGATATCTCTCTCAAGTAGAGATGGGCAAATACCATCTTGATTGACCAATGCCTTGCAGCATGATTCAGGACAAACTCGAAAGCTACCTTTATAACTACCCAGTTATAGAGCAGTGGTTGATAGCCCCAAAGTAGGTCGATCCACATCTCAAGTACATGCGACAATTTCAGGTCTAAGGACAAAACATACACGATGTGTAGAGAGAGCTGCTAGTATAATTTCCAGTCTCAAGTTGGGTCAGTCCAACCCCATGTTCATAACATGTGTCCACATCATTGGTTTGACATCTCCATGTCTATGACTTGCGAAACATAGTCATCAACCAATCGATGTGCTAGTCTAATATTCACGTGTGTCCTCACATGAACTCCGACTAGGGACAACTATTAGATAACCATACAAGTGTATAGTTTCACAAATAATTCACAAAATTGCCAATCAATACAAGTTTTCTAATATATGGATATACAAGGAACATTACAATAACTCATGGATACACAAGAAAAATAATCATATCTATGAATGCCTCTAGGGCATATTTCCTTCAGCTGCATCCGCAGCCCTTAGGTTCTTTGTTGGGGTACTATACCTAGGAAAGCCTGTAGACATCAGGTTATCCGAATCTATTGGCTTTCGCACGTATTCCTTATATATTTCACTGATAAGGTTCTTTCCCCTAATCTTTACACCGTTCATACGGGTTGGGCTGGTGTTAATCTTATTTGCCCTAGCATACTCACGCAAGGTTATGTTTAGTGACTGCTATGCAACTATTACTTTCTTATCTCCCTCAAGAACCTCCAGCTCGTCTTGTGCCTGAGCCGGATCTACAATGGGGGCTACAAAAGTAGTCAAGCTCTCTATATCTTCCTGCAGTATGTTTTCCTGCCTTTCCATCGGAGGGAACCTTGAACGAGGTGCCTTGGGGGTGGTTTCCCCTTCCTCAGCCGGGCTTTTGCTGGTGCCAGCGCCTGGCGTAGTCATCATCACGTCGACGGAGCTGGCGGGGCTAATGATATGCTGACCGCGAGCCATGTAGAGGGGAAGCTATCCCTCCACGACGACTCGTTGTGGGTATGCGCAGCAGACGTCGACCACGACGTAGATCTTGAGCGTGTTGAAGCTGACAAAGAGGCCATTGCGTGGGAGAGGAAGATTTCCGAAGTTGTTCAAGTTTTTGCTGATGTAGTCCAGCGAGTTGAATCGCTGAACCAGCTCAGATACGATGTGCTCCCTAGATGCGATGAAGTTTCCTATCCGGATCTTGACTCCAGCTAGCGTAGCTGCTGGCCCCATGGTGGGCGCCAACTGTCGTGGTGGTGGCACGGAAGATGCAATGGGTAGGATAAAGATGGGGCCAATGGGCACTACTGGTATCCAGGGAGGGATAGTGCGGTGATTCCGCACACGAAGAACACTCACTATATCTTACATTATGATACCTAGATTCATACAAGATGCTCCTTGAGCTGTGTCGAAGAGAGAAGAAGATAGGGTACTTCTGCTCTCTTCTCAATCTAGGGTTTTCCCCTTATACAAATGGACCGACCCTATCCTTGGAAGCCCTGGCTCACCTTATAAAGTGGTGGCCAGTTTACAATTAGGGAATACGTGGCCCGAATATTCCTTGTAGATGCTCGACACAAAATAGTAGTTCAGTGCCTCCCTTTCTCCTTCTTGAGCACGCCAACCCCTGACTCGGCCCGGTCTAGATGACTCGTCCGCGGGGGTACCTGTAAAACAAACTAGACATCGTCTAGACGTACCATATATGTCGGTCGAGTCTTGACGGTGTTGTCCGCCTTGGGTAATCCGGCTGTAACTCGGTCGGCCCTTATATACCTCGGCCAGTCCATGCTTTGGCCTGGCTTATACCTCGGTGGACTTCACCTTAACCATATCTTGACCCTACATAGGGTCATCCCCCAACAATAATGATCAATAACACCTAGATTATTAGTGGTTTATCGTGACCTATCCCCGAGAACGCTTTATCCCTTGTAGTTCCAAAACCCTTTTACACACGCGAATCCTACTCTCTCTCTCAATATCTAGAAATAGCTTCACAAACAAAACACTTTCACACACGCTTCACTTGTCTCCACTAGAGGAAAAAGGACTATCTGTTCGCGACCCCTCGGAGCATTAGTCTTCTCAAAAATATAAGTTAATTAATTTTAAATGGTTACATTAATTATTTTTAAAAAAATAGAAATTGGTTTTGGATTATTTATTCAAATCCATACACTTCTTATGTTTAAAGTTTTTCTAAATTCCAAATTAATATTTAAAAAATATAAGTTATTTCATTATTAATTTTAAATGGTTCGTAGTTTAAATGGTTACATTAATTATTTTTCAAAACAGAAAATGGTTTCGAATTAGTTATTCAAATCCAAACACTTTTTATGTTTAAAGTTTTTCTAAATTCCAAAGTAATTATCATTTAAAAAACATTACAAATTTAAACCCCAAAATAAAAAATAAGGCGGGAACAGAGAGAAAATAACTGAAAAAATTTGAAAACAGGGGAATACGTCCCGGTTGGAGCCACCAACCGGGACGAAAGAGCCCCCTGCGCGCGCGCCCCTTCAGCTGCTGAAAATTGGACTATAGGTCCCGGTTGGTGGCTCCAACCGGGACGTATGCACCTTTAGTCCCGGTTGGAGCCACGAACCGGGACTAAAGGCCCTTTAGTTATAACAGCGCGTGCCTCCTCTTCTTCTTCCCTTCCCCACTCACTTCTCTGCCTCTGCCTCTGCCCGCGCCCTCGCCGACGACGACGCCGCCAGGCTGCCCCCGCCACCGCCGCCCCTTCCGCTGTCAACGCCTCCGCCTCGCCGCCACCTGCGTCTCTTCCAAGGCCGACGATCAAGGCCCAGGCGTCTCCTTCCCCGACGATCACGGCCGCCTGCTCTGCTTCCCGCCGATGACCGCGCTTTCCCCACCACTGGCTGCACGGCCGCCTCCCTCGCCTCTGTCCTCCTCCTCCCTCTGCTGCTGGTGGTGGGCGCGGCGGCTTCGATCGGGTGGTGCATCGTCGCCAGCGCCGTTTCCTCCACCGCCGCGTCGTCCTTGTCCACGGCCACGGCGGCCGCGTCCTCCTTGACAGCGGTGGCGAGGTGGCTCCAGGCCCCACCTCTGTTTCCCCTTTTCTTGCGTGGCGAGGTGGCTCCGGGCCCCACCTCTGTTTCCCCTTTGCTTGCGTGGCGAGGTGGCTCCGCGTCCTCTATTTCCCCTTTGCTTGCGTGGCTGCTGAGGTGGCTCCGGGCCCCACCTGTCAGCCACTATGGCTAGTTGTTACTATGGTGCAAAAGGTTTAAACATTTGATTTAATAATTTCAGAATTTGAATAAAACATGTAAATTCAATAACTTCTAATCTGTAATACAGAAAAATACAAATAATATACCAAAATGTTCAGAAAAATGAGAACTATCTATCTATGCTATAATCATGCATTGTTCAACAACTTAAATGACAAATTTAATTACAACACCCTAGTAACCCTAACAGGTGATTCCGGAGTTCCTTGAGTTAGGGTTTTCGCCCCTCGGAACCCCGATTAACATGTCGAGCATGCTTTAGGGTTACATTCCAATGCACATTAACTTGTCGTATCATCATCATTGCTTGAGCATTGCATCGATTCCATGTGTTGATTGTTTCCCTTTCTTTCCGGTGATTTGGTTCTTCTCGGTAGAATACGATATCGAGATCGAGATCGAATACCGAGATCAAGACCATAGATAGATCTATTTAAATGACAAGTTTAATTAGAACACCCTAGTAACCCTAACAGGTGATTCCGGAGTTCCTTGAGTTAGGGTTTGCGCCCCTCGGAACCCCGATTAACTTGTCGAGCATGCTTTAGGGTTACATTCCAATGCACATTAACTTGTCATATCATCATCATTGCTTGAGCATTGCATCGATGCCATGTGTTGATTATTTCCCATTCTTTCCGGTGATTTGGTTCTTCTCGGTAGAATATGATATCGAGATCGAGACCATAGATAGATCGAAGAACTTTTGTAGCCTTATACTCATGTTCCCCTCTCATAGCCTTAGGGTTTAGGGTTTCTCTTGATTTTTATTATTGTGTATGTATATATTAGGGTTTCACCTTCGATCCGGAAAATATTCGTTAGCCGCTTTGACTTATTCGTAACTTTCTCCTTTAGCCGCTTTGACTTATTCGTTTTTCCACCTATGCAGAAAATATGGACCCACACGTCAGAGACGAAGAAAAGGAAGAGTTGATCCAAGGTGTGATCCGTGGGGAAGGTAATTTAGACATATCAACGTTTCTCAACAACTCCGGTGAGGGTGATCCTCTTTTTACCGGAATAGACAACTTGTTTGAGGTTGAAGGTGTTGCCTTCCGCGAGGGAGAAGGCGATGCCTTGTGTAATCGAGAAGACGACCGCTCCGGAGAGGTGCATGTAATATAAATCAATTCATTAATTAATCATTTGCTATCTATATAGAAATAGTAACGACGATCTTTCTTCTTTTAGCCCTCCGGATCGAAGGAATCTACTGAAAAGAGCAGACGAGGCCCAACCAAAAAGTTGCAAGACCATGAGAGGTTCAGGATCGAAGATGTCGCTGAAGACGGCAGACCGACAGCTCCCGAAGTTGTCGCAACCAAATTTGTGGCACAATGCGGAGTAATCGTTAGGGACTTAATCCCGATCACCATTAGAAATTGGAATAGGCCTGCTAATGCGGATGAAGAGGGAACATGTTTATTTGTCCCTAACCACGCCAAAGATTTACTGTGGAAGAGGCTCATGGTTAATTTCAAACTACCGAAGATAGAGCTGGATCCAAATGCGGAGGATCCAGTTGAGGACGCCTTACAACATGGGAGAGCCATGGAGGATAAGGTCAGGGAGTGGGCGTTGAAGAAGATGGCCAAGTGTTTCACCAACTGGAAGAAAAGATTGCACCTTGACTATGTCGTGAAAAAGAAGACTCCCGATTTCAAGAATATTCAGTTTGAGAAGATAAAACCATTCTGGGATGAGTTTGTGGAATACAAGAAATCAGAAAAGGCTAAGAAAATGTCTAAAACGAATAAGCTGAATGCTGCTAAGAAGAAGTATCACCATACTATGGGGCAAGGTGGCTACAGGGTTGGAATTCCTAAGTGGGAGAAACTTGAGCAGGAACTGCGTGATAAAAAGATCACCCAGAGACAGACGATTGGGTAGAACGTGCAAGGAATTGGTTTTACGGGCATGGGGGCACGTTGGACTCAGAAGGGAGGTGTATATATAACATACGACATAAAGAAGACCCCTTGCCAATCGAGAGGATCATAAAAGAAGTAAATGCTGTTAAAGATGGGGACTTCATTCCCGATAGAGAGAATGATGAGCTCACACTCGCCCTTGGAAATAAGGAACATGATGGACAAACACGAGGCACAATAGGCTCCAAATCATGGAGGACTGGGTTTCCCGAAGAGAGGAAGAAATATCCTGATAGAAGCCGTCAGAGGAGTAAGGACAGGGCGGCAGTTGAAGCAGAAAGTTAGAAAGAGCGAATGCGTTTAATTGAAGAACGATTAAAGCAACAACAATATGAAATTAACACACTTAAAGAGCAAAGTACTACCGGCCCATCTCAGCAGCACACTGCATTCGATGCTACCGGCCTATCGAATAATCGAAAAAGCAGTGTGGCTTCCACCAAGGTCCCGGGTGATGACAATGGCGATGACGATGATGCACCGACGATGGCTCCTGTTGGCTACCCAGTGGATGATATCACAGAGATGACACACTACGAGCTACATGTCAAAGTTGTGAACATATCAATGAAGGTGGCGGTCGGCTATGCCTTACCAATTGGACCCACACCAACTTACCACTGTCGTCCGGTTCCAGAGGGCTACGCTATTGTCGGCGTGGATGAAATCATGCCCACCTTTGAGGTTTTGGATGTTCACTACCCCTTTGGTGAAGGGATGTGATCGTGGGTGACGAAAAACGCCACCATTCTATGGTCAAGGATTGTATTGTGCTTTGAAATCACACGCCAAGGCCATCTTCGCCGCCTCACCCGTCTCCAAAGAAGGTCGCCGCCGTGGCAGCTGCCTGCCGCCTCACCCAGCTCCGCCGCCTCACCAATCTCCGGTGCAGCCATCTCCGGGAGCCATCGCCGCGCCAGATAAAAAGCGTAAGCATACCGCTCATCGCCATAAGCGATCGCCGAACGTAAACAAGAGCCTCTTCCAAAAGTACCAAAGGTTCCTCCCAAGAGAGCTTATGACTATCAAGAGGAGATCGGCGATCGTTGATGCGAAACGACAACGTTTTTGCTAAGTTGAGGCGGCCAAAGAGCCGAGTTCCCGTAACCAAAGAAGAAAAAGCCAAAGTGTTGAAAATGCTAAAGAATCTTCATCAACCCGAGCCAAAGCTGTCATCGACTATGACCGTTCTATTCTCAAGTCACATGGCACAAAAACCTCAAGAGCGATCTTGATGCAAGCGGAAATCTGTTGCCCAGCTGGAGAACAAGCAAAACAGACTTGCGCCTCTCAAGGTGATTTCTCAAACCAATGTGGGTCGAGCAAATATGGGGTCAAGAGCAAGATGATCCAGAGGTAGTTGCACAATACGGAGAAGCCGCTCAAGGTATGAGTATTGCCCAAGATTTATCCCGTTAGAGTTCTTCCCCGTGAGTGAAGTAGCATACAAATACCAGTACGGAAAACCTCTCGTCAAACCTGACGAGGTAAACAATCTTCCAACAAAAATGCGAAGATTGCATAACTGGTACATGCATGCCACAAGGGCCGGGGCTAACTGGATAGTGCTGAGGGTTACAAAAAAGCATCATGGGAAAGATAAGGATGGCATGATATCCATTGAATTTGATGAACTATTTCAATTATTCAATCAAGACGCCTTGGACAAATCGATCATCAGTGCCTATTGTTTGAAAGTACTAATTCTGTAATTAATTTAGTCTCCAGCTATATTATTTTGTTTATTGCATGTATATAATCATACTGTAATATGCAGAATGAAGATTCTCGAATGCAGCAGAGGACAAATCTATGACATTGGCTTCATTGACCCATATTGGGTTCATGAAGCTAATCTCACAATAAACCCCCGGGATACGGAGGATAATATAGTACACGCGTTAAGGTTTCAAGAAACCAAAAGGGAAATACTATTTCCTTACAACTTCGAGTGAGTGTTATTGTCTTGTATACACTTTCTATTTCGTTTACTCGATGTTAAGTATATAATTGATTAGTTATGCATTTGCAGCTTCCACTATATTTTGTTAATCATTCAACTTGACAAAGGGCGTGTACTAGTCATGGACTCGAAACATAAACCCCTTGAGACGTGGAAGGACATGCAGATACTTCTCCAGCGGTAATTCTAATCATTACGACACTATATCGGCAACGTTCGTGAATTTTATGATATCAAGTACTTAATAACTTATTTTATTCGTTTTCTACGCCGGACAGCGCTTGGAAACGGTTCACCAAGAAGGCTAGGGGTGTTTGGAAAGAGGAGCTTACATTTCAACCACTAAATGTAAGCACCACTAGCTATATCCGCGCATCTCTTTGATTCTAGTTTTGATACAGTTATCATGCTTGATTATTATTTTGATTGAACTCTGTTCTCGTAAAGTGCCTGACGCAGGGACCAGGTAACAATCTATGTGGATACTATGTATGCGAGTTCATCCGGCAGACGTGCGATGAGAAGGGCAGAAATTTAGAGCAACTCCACGTACGTAAACAATTTCTATAGTTTTTAATTACAATCAAATTGTGTTTAGTTTCATATTCATATAGGCTGACTCCTTTTTTAAATCAGATCGAACGTCTACGGGACGGTCTTCTGCCAAAGGATCGCGTACGAGCAATTCAGGAGGAATTGGCGGGATTCTTGGATGCAGAAGTCCTAAACACACAAGGGGAATACTACTCGGCTGTGTATAGACAATAGGAATTGTAAAAATAGCAACTTTCAAGAAATTGGCCGGTAGCATCGAATAGCAACTTTTGTATGTAGTGCATGAACTCGATCCGTGTATTGAATGTAATGTTGTCATGATGATCTTGTGTAATATAAGGTTCCTTTGTAAATAAGTGTAAAACACTAAATAAACAATAAAACAACCTAAATGAATTCTTTGCCGCGGCACAAAAAGTGGCGAAAATGCGCAAAACAACACAAAATGAATGTGCCAATGAAGGCGAAAGAATGGGCTAAATCGGCCAAGCAAGAAGTTATTAGTCCGTTTGTGTTACGAACGACTAATCTCCACCCCTCCTCGCCTCCGATGCCACGTGCCACGCCCATTTGTCCCGGTTGGTGGGGCAACCGGGACTAAAGGTTAGAGCTTTAGTCCCGATTGCCCCGTCCCGATTGGGCAACCGGGACTAATGGCCTTACCAACCGGGACGCATGGGCCCTTTTCTACCAGTGCTCTTAGAACTCCTTTAGTACACTTTAGTAGTATTTAATTAAAGGCAATTCTGGTCTTTACCTGTAGCTCTCTGTGGGATCGATACTCTTATTTCGAAACTAGTTACAAATGATTGAGATCGATACTCTTATTTTGAAACTAGTTACAGATGATTGGTGTACTTGCAGGGCATCAAAGACCTGCCCGGGCCACAGGCATACGGTGTGATTTTTTGGGCGTCAGCGATATTTCGCACCACAAACGGCAAGGCCTGTCCGTGTGCGACATGGGGTCATAAAATGCCCGATCTGTGCTAGTGTCTCCCTCATAAGTCCACAAAGTCATGGCTTGGCCAAATGCATCATATATGGTAGGAGTGGAAGTCAATCACGTCACAAACTTTCGTATTCCCAAAACTTCTTCTGGACCCTTTAGTACATCGGGGTTGTAGGTCGCATAGGGACTTCATTCTGGACATTAGTTTTATGAAAATCTTCGGCTTGAAACTCCCCACAACTTTTCTTTCTAGCATTTTTCCGTTTGACTTCATCTTCTTGTGTTGCCAGGGTGATCTTTGAAAACAATCCTACATAGAAAATTTCAGGAAATTCTGGATCTCACCATAATGAGGAGTTTTCTTTCATATTCGTTTATTCCCTACACAATAAGCGTAAAACATGAAATTGTGAACTTTACAACTATTAGTATGTTAGTCCTAATAAATATAAATAGTTGCTAAATAATAAGGATTTGAACACAATAAACTACAAAGTTTATGTATGCATTTTAGATGTATCAATGGTCTGTTGGTGTTGAGGGATAGGAACCACACCTAGTCAATAATTATCATTGCTGTCCACCTAAGAATTCATCGGTGCCTCCATATGTAATAAAGTAATGATTGGGGTTGTGTGGATAAGAATACGAAGAAGGGGGGCTGATAAAGATAAGCTCCCTCAATTTTATATCGATTGGGATCACAACAAGAGGAGAATAGGAAAAGGTATTATATGGTGGGACCACATAATTTCCTTTCCTCACCAAAAACGTGTGGCTAGCATGAAAAAGCATGTCACGAAAAAAGGAAGATGTGTACATCGACGCGCACTACCGGAAGAAACTGTTCCTATAATTACTCACTTTAAAATAATTATATCTATGTGACACAATTAGAAAGTATGTTATTGGTTAGAAAATTGTTTCATATCTATCAACCCAACAATCATCTTTGGCATAGTAAATGGACACTCAGTCATTGTAATAGTACAAGGACAAACTCTAGCATGACAAGTATACCAATTTCACCTTCTAGAAGAGAAAAGGAGCTATTAAAGAGAAAAGAACTTGCGCAACAACAACCATCTCCCTCGCCATCGTCTCTTTTTATCTCTCTCTCACTCTCCTCTCCGCGACCACCAGCCTCTGCCTCCAAAACTTCCTTTCTCTTTCTCCTTCCATGGCCGAGCCTGAGGCTCGACAATGGAAGGACCTCCCCGCCGACCTCCCGGCCGAGATTGCCTGCCACATACCATGCTTCGTCGACCGCTTCTACATGTCATGGGCGTGCCACGATTGGTGGATTTCTATCAAAAATTCCCCACCTCCACGCCAGCTCCCGTGGCTCCTCCTCCCGGAGCCCACCACCGTTTCTGAACATCTCCTCCCGGGGCCAGGCAACATGCGGAGGATATCCTTTTGTTGTGTTCTCTGCAACGGAGAAATCCACAACCTCCGCATCAAGCACGACACTGGCGATGCACGCTTCTTTGGCTCCTACGATGGCGGTTGGATCTTGCTCGCCCATGGCCAAACCGACCGCCACACGCTCCTCAACCTCCACACTGGCAGGCGCTTATTCCTCCCAGACTACCTCTTGTGCACCGCACCTGGGGGCTTACACCCTCACGCAGAGGTGTCCACAATCATCCTCGCCGCCACCTTCTCCTCCACACCAACGCCGACCGCACAGTGCTTTGGCGCCGGGATTGTTGAGACACCGGACGGGTGCCATCGCCCACGACTTGCCTTCTGGTGTATGGAGGGTGCCGGTGATCGACGACCAGTGGCCATGGGTCTCATGGAGAATTTCTGTGATCCATGGCTCCGATTCGAGGATGTCATACATCACCAAGGAGCCTTCCATTTCCTCACCAATTTGGGGCATGTCTTCGTGTATGAAATATTCAAGTTCGAAGAAGACGGTGTAGCTACACGGTTGGAGGTACGTGTGCGCCGAGACTACTTCCTGCAGGGACCACCTCAGGGATTCAATGTGAAAGTCATGGCTCTCTATCTCGTGGAGTCTCGTGGGGAACTCCTTATGGTTGTGAGATTACAGCAAGATTACATGAGATGGACCTACCCGCGCACAGGGGCATTCCATGTGTACCGTGTGACACGACACCTCACGGGCGCGGGTCTGGTTCAGCTCGCTTGGACCGAGCTTCCTTCGCTGGATGGAAGGATGTTGTTCGTCGCGCGGGGGTGCTCTAGGGCCTACGAGGCCGCTGATTTCCCCTCCTTTCGCTTGGGAGAAGGTATCTACTTTTTAGATGACCGGTGCTCCGATAATGTGGACATGGTGTCCCTGGCCCCGTATGGGGTGACCCACCGGCAGTACACCTGCAGTGACAACGGGAGGTATCGTTGGGTGGAAGGGGAGCCTCGTCCCCAAGTCTTCCAGCGCTGGTTCCCGTACATGAAATATTCAGACTACTCACCCCCGATTTGGTTTATCCCTTGAGGTCACATGCAGATTTCAGTTATGGTGCTCCCGTTAATTCATTTTAGTTCACTGGATTGTGGTGCTGATTATTCGAGTGATCTGTTGTTTCACCTTTGGAGCTTAATGACTTGCAGCTTTCAATTGTTGTATAATTTCGGTACTTGATTTCTAGCACATGGACTCTTATAAGGTTTCCAGATTTAGCTGACAATAGCCTAACTAAATATTAGTCTCCTCTTTTGAGAAAGAACAAAATATTAGTAGTTGGTTATGTGAACCACATCGGATCCTTAGTTTTTATCACCGTGTAAAATAGCAAGTGTTGACATGTTTCTATAGAGTAACAACTTTCCTATGTTAAAACTGCAGTGCCCCATGTTAATGGTTAGAATTTTCTTGATCTATATGATCGTCATCACCTGTCTGACTTAATTGTTCGAGGAAGATGTCAGATGTGATTGTCAGATTGTGTAAATTAACTCCTTCTCCAGCTTATACTGTATAACAACTTGTCGCTCTCCTCTAAATCAGGTATTATTTATTCAATAAAAAGAGTCCCTCCGCCATTCGACTAAAAAGAAACGAAATTCGCATGTTATGCTCAATATAGCAGAGTTGTGGAAGACCCCAAGAAATATGTTACGATGACGATTTTCCTTCCTCTTCTCTGCCTTCAGCGGTGTTTTGACGGATTTGTCCCGCCCAGCGCCAAAATCTACAACCTGGACGTTTGTCAAAGGCCCTGCTAATCACTCCAATAGATCACTTGTATTTTAACCATCGTCAAGAAAGATCAATGGTAGTAGATGTGTTGCACCGTCTCCAGGTGGATGTGAAATTGATCGTCGGTGAGAATCTTGCCGTGAACAACTAACCAAACAAATAAGTGACATGTATCCTTTGGATGCATCTTTCATATCTTCGGGGCGGAGAGGCGGAGTGGAGCCGGTGAATTGGTAGCTACATGCCAAAGTTATGGCGTAGGCTCACGACGTCCTCCATCTTCAAAGCGATATCCGGCGACGGTTGCAAAGCCATCACTGGACGCAAGTTAGATGCTCGGGAATTAGGACATATGTGCAGCGGTGCAGATGTTGCGGTGCAGATGTCTTCTTGTTTTCGTGTCATATCCGTGTATCAATCGGGTTTTCTGGAAAGGCAATGGTGTACATGCTTGAGGGGGGCATCAATGTGCTACGTGTGGTCCAAAAAAGACAGCTGGCCCCGTAGTTCAGCATCAACAGCATGGACACCTCAGAAAGCTCCATGTTTGCTGACATAAGGGCATCTTCACCGGCCGATCCATCTGGTCGTCCTAAATGGTCCGTTTCTTTCTATTTGGTCGGTTTGGGATCGTGGTCCGGCCTGTCCGGCCGACTGCGTCCAGCGTCCCGACCCATATGTTCGTCTTTCTCTCGCTGTCAACGATTGACACCCTCGTGATGGGACGTTAATGGCGACGCGACGTCGGCTATCAGCTCAGCGGCGTTTTCCACCATCGTTTTCCGCGTGCGCCTCGCTTTCCACCGCGAGAAAACTTCACGCACATTTTAGGCCATTTCCTGCCTCCGCCACGGTCTATAAAAAAAGGCCACCGGCGGGACGGAGACAACAAGCCCCAAAGCAAGAGCAAACAAGGAGCCGAAAAAGCGCCAGCCAGCAGCATCGATGCCTCGCCGCAAGATCACCAACTAGACGAAGATCCGGAAGATGTGCCGCACCCTCTACCTGGACATGAAGGTCGACGAGGTCCACCTCGAGGCCACGTTGCTGGCCCGGCGCATGAGCGATGTGTAGGTGCTAGCCTCGAGAAGGAAGGCCATGTCGCCGAGCTGGCGCTGCAGCGGGTGGTGGAGGCGGCAGCAACGGTGGACGCCCAATGGGCGGTGAGCGACATACACCATGTCGCCTCCAAGGAGGCGATGAAGACGGTGGCCCTGGAGGCCACATCAGCGGCTCTTCGCGAGATTCGCTACGAGGCGGCCATGACCACGCTGGAGGAGGTGGCCAAAGAGGCCTCCAAGGTCGCCATCCACGAGCTTCACCATGCCGCCAAAGCTCGCAACGACTGAGAAGAGGAGGCACGGCGCGAGTATGTCGTCGACCCGGCGGCAGAGGAGGAGCGCGTGGCTCTGGCCACTGAGACGTAGGTCACGTGGGGTCTCGTCGACGGTGACGATATGGAGGTGGCGGAGGCGACGGACCACTGGGCCATGGAGATGGACAAGGCCTGGCGAACCGAGCGGCAGAGGACCGTAGGAAGTCGGTGGGCAAGGCGGTGGCTCGCAACCATGCGCACGACCGCGACCGTCACCGCATACGCATCCAGCAGCAGTCCATTTGGTCCGCTAGGGCGGCGATCAACGGGGCCGGTGGCAGCAAAAACGGTGACCGCGACAACGGTAGCGCGTAGCCGCCGTGACGTCCTCCTCCAGCCGTAGCCATAGCAGTAGCATTAGCAGCAGCAGTAACCCCCCCCCCTTTTGTTCAAATGGTCTTTTTGTAACTGAGAGGGCTTATTGTAATGAATAACTATCTTAAGCACTAAGTCTCACTTACATATGGGTCCCGAGTGGCCAACGGGCAGGTCACCCCTGCTGTCCGCATGTGTCCGGGCCGACGCAAATATTGTCCTGATTCGATGCACGGATGGGTCGAGCCGGTCGCGTTTATCTATATGGGTCGGACCGCTGGAACACCGCACACGTCTCGCGACGATTTCGGACACGCTCGGACGGGATAGGTCTTGGCGGTGGAGATGGCTAACTGGGTAAGCACCTCCACGGTTTTGCAAGATCAGTCCAGACGTTACATGACCAACATAGATGAACCAAAAGTAATCTGGTTGTTATAAAATGGGATGTGATCCAGGGATATATATCTAGAATATTTTACTTCTACTTTTCTTGTTGTGCCCATGTATGCATTGATTGTACTATATGCATGTTTATTATTAAAGTATGATTATGTCTCCGCTCTATATGTATAGGACAGGTATACTTTAGAGCTATGTTTCCTAATTAGAACAACACGATTCATTTTGATAACCAGGATGAAGTTTACCTCTTGATTCATCGTGAAAAAAGCGTAACAATCGCAATCGTGCGATTGAGTCTCCATAGGTTTGTTTGGCACTGGCTGCCGGCGAATGACCACTCTGGTCGTATCCTCCTTGGGGTGACGGAGGAGACCTTCGGTAGAGGACATGGACCGCGGACATTTTTTTGTGAGTATGTCCCTCACCCATAGACGGAATAACCTCAGGTGGGAGGTTATTATTTTCTATGGCCCTGTGGATCATTGTAAGTCCCCGGCCTTCCTTGCGGAGCTAGCTGCCAAGGTAGAGAGGTGCTCCACACCGGTGGTCGTGGCAGGAGATTTCAATTTGATTAGATCCCCTGATGATAAGAGCTCGGATAATATGGATCTCACTAGGATGCAGTTGTTTAATGACTGTATTGTCGACCTGGCCCTTCGTGAGATCACGCGCGTGAGGGGGGCGTTATACGTGGACCAAAAACCGGGCGGACCCTGTCCGAAGTGTGTTGGATAGGGTCCTGGTTTCGGTTGATTGGGAGAAGGCCTACCCCCGTGATCGGTGCGTGCTATCACAAGGATTGGGTTAGACCACTGCCCCCTTTTGCTGTCCTCTGGGGGTGGCCAACCCCCGAAACTGAACCGCTTCCACTTTGAGAATTTCTGGCTTCAACAGCCAGGGTTCATGGAAATGGTTCAGCTTAAATGGGAAGTAGCGGCCCTCGCGGCCCCACGGGCGAGTTCGGCTGTAGACGTATGTGTAACACCCTCAGAATCGGCCCTATGCAAGTTTTAGCGAAACCCGCCAAACCCGCATAGAAACGATTCGAAGGTGCCCACCAGGCACTTGCGTGCGGGTGGAAAACGAAGTAATAACATTACACAACAGTCCTCGATGGGACCCACAGAACAAATATATATATAACGGCGACTCCATGAGTCAAGAATACAAATATAATATGCAAAGATCCAAATCACCTTGAAAACGATAGAGCGTCCAGCTACGGACAAGATGCAAATGGGGCTAAGAGCCCTGAAGAATAATCAATGGCGTCCATAACCCTGCCCAGGCCAAGCCGGAAGGGTAACCCTGCTAACGGCGTCGATCTCAAAACCTGCTTAAACAAAAGGGATGCCGACAAAGGGCAAAGGAAAAAGAGGAGCGTCGATCTTGAGGCCAAGACACGGCGAGGCTAGAATTGCGGTCCTCGCCACATAGGTATGGTGGATCGAGCGGCAAGATGCACTAAACAACCTATAGAGACTCGATACAATGGCGGCTATCGAGAGGGGTAAGGGAGACCTATTCGATCCAACTCGATACTATCATCAAACAAACCCATCTGGCGTCCCCTCGAGACCAAACGAGGAAGTCAACCGAGGAACTCACGGTTGGCGCTTTACTTATTCAGTTATAGTTGCGGCACTTTACTAGTCAGGTTTAGATAATCATCCTGATAAAGTAAGCAATGGGCACTTTTAGTTAACCATTCCGTTATAGTGGCAACACTTACTAGTCAGATGCAATTAGCATGAGATAACCCCAAAACCCAGCAGTTGTTGGTACTTTTATTTAGCCATTCCGTTGTAGTGAAGCTGATTACTAATCATATCGGATACGAGTCAATTTAAAACAGTAAACTTTAGTTATAGTTGTCTATGATCAAGCACTGTGCTCCAAGTCGTCCATAACCGCGGACACGGCTTCTCGAAAAGATTTAACCCTGCAGGGGTGCACCAAAGTATCCACAGGCACTTCGACCCTTTTTGCCAGATCAGTTAACATACACCCATCGGTATGTCGGCGGGGCCTAAGTCACGACGTTCCCAGACCCAAAGCAAGCACGGGGGGACACCCCACTAAGTCTACCCGCAACGAAGTCGGCCGTTCTCCGAGACGGACTTAGGGTTTGGGTAGACGGCTGTGAACGACAGCAAATCCCCAAACGGGGACTGTCGACACCGCGAAATCGTGTCCCGATCCAAAACAGTACAGTGTGCTCCTCGCACAAACGTAAATACATAAGTAGCATGGCATAAGTACAGGATAGTAAATAAAACCTCAAACTAGTTTGTGGCCCCCAGTACAATACTTTGAAATCAGGTAATAATCAATGGGAGGCCCATATCTCCCCACCTGTGGTTAGCGCGCTCGATCTCGGAACAGGTGTCAAGAACTCGGGTCCTACGGGACACAAGTGGGCGGTCGGAAACCAAATCTTACCTATCACCCACCGATGCCTCTGCTTAATTCAATTTTAGTTATTAAACAGGAATTAAAGTGAACGAAAAGTAAAGCCATGATCATCTCCAACAATGACATGCGGCAATTCTCCAACAATTGTGGTACTTGACGACACGCAACAGCAATATAGCAAGCGACTACGACGCGCAAGTCCAACTATCTACCAATCATCAGGTAATAGGATGTGTCCAAGGCAATATAGGGCTGCAAGGGATATTACGGGCACGAAACTAGAGCATCGCAACACAGATAGCAATAGATCAACAGGAGGGAATAAATACTAGAAAGTAAGATAGGTTGAAAGGGGGAGATGCTCGCCTGAAAACATTGTCGAAGGTTCAACCGAAGATCGGGGCGAAGCTCACATCAACTCAACGGCCTTATCCGCGAAGAAGCAAAACACTAGAAGAAACACCGGATGCAATATTTAATACAACGGCAGAAGATCGGCATGATGCATGGTTGACGAATGACATGGTAAAGGTGCGATGCGATTAGGTCATATTAAGCGGAACCGGGGTCCCGACAATTAATTAAAGGGTTCAAGTTATTTAGGACCCCCGCAATTTAAATGTTGTATTAGCAAGACAAAAATTGGCACCGGTTCGCTACATCAATTTAAATGGGGCCTGTATGAGACTAGATTTGCCCGCATATGGGCCCCATATTTAATTAGAGGTGAATCGGCATAAGGCCCCCAAACCACACAAATATGCATGCGAGATGAATGATTAATATGCGACAAGTTGTATTATGTTATAAAATAGGGTTTCGGGGAGGGGTTCACACATTAGGGTTCGGCAGATCTTGGTTTCTGGGGTTCGGGGTTCGATCTCAGGGTCCAGGGTTCGACGGAACGGTCTCGGAAACGCTCGGACTCGGATCGTTCTTGGATATCGGGGTAGTTCTTGTCGACGGTGCCCGAAGTAGATCTTGTGGTTCTGTCGGTGACCTCGGCATCCGGAAGGTGGCTTGACCGCGCTGGGCGCATCGGGTTCGCCCTGGTTGCTGTCGTTCTTGTCGTCGCGTAGGTCTTGTCGGTTCCACGGTTTCGGTCTTCGGGATCCAGGAAAGAGGCCTTCGGATCCTTGGGTCCGTGTCGGAGTACTTGGCGTCCGTGCAGAATTCCTTCGGTCATCGAACCCTTGTAGGCGCACCCCGGTCTCGACGTCTAGGTTCCGTGAAGATCTAGGCTAATCCGGTCATCGGTCCTGCTTGTGCTTCCCGTTGTCGATCTTGTCGCATGGCCCATGTACATCTCCGAAGCATGCACTCCTCGGCGGAGGGCCAAACCACGCATCCTTGTCTTCGGGATATCTTGTCGAGCCTTGTCGCACGCGAGCTCACAGGTGCTAGGCAGACCATCTAGCAGGAGCACAGCAGCCTCAACCAAGTACTAGGGGGCCCAGGTCGACGACGAGCCGTGGACGGCCATGGCAGAGCAGCTCCTGGGAGGGAGCTCGCGGGCCGGCGAACGGGGCGGAGACGGGTGGCCGGGATCGAGCGGCCGGCGGCGGACGGCTTGCAGGCGGTGGCGGGAGGAGGGCACCGGCTCGGCGGGGTGCTGCCGAGGTCGGCGGAGCGGCCTGCTGGGACCCGGGCGCAGAACGCGCCAGAGGCGGGCTGGAGGCGTGCTAGGGCGAGGTCGGGCCTGCGGGTAGGAAGGGCGGCGAGGGGAGCTGGCCGGGCGACGCTGGGCTCGCGAGGGCGCGGCCGGCGGGCTGGCTGTCAGCGCGCGGAGACGGGACGGAACGCGGAGCTCGGGAAGCTTGAGGGGAGGAGGAGCTTGGGGCGCGAGGGGGGGGCGTCTGCGCCGGGGAGGCGGACCCGCGACGGTGAGGACTGGAGGCGCGGCGAGATGGCGTGGCGGGTGGCCGGGCGACGGTGGCGGGAGGGCGCGCAAGGCCGCAGCGGACGCGGGCCGGTGGCGCGCGGCGCCGAGGTTGGGTAGACAGTGGCGGGGAACGCGGGCCTGGCGAGGAGGTTGGCGGGCGACGAGCACGGACGCGCGGGAGGCCGGAGCGAGGTAGTGGTGAGGGCGAGTGGTGGCGAGCGGGACGGCGCGGGGTTGAGGCGCCGGCGCGAGGCGGCGGGAGGGGCGCGAGGTCGCTGGCGGGGTAGGGGCCGGCGACGGCTGGGGGAGAGGAGAGGAGGAAGAGAGAGGAAGGGGAGAGAGCGTGGTCGGGGCCAAAGGGGTGGGAGTGCGTATGTGTGCGTGTGAGTGGGTGTGGGTTTGTGGCAGGTGGAGAGAGGGAGGAGAGAGGGAGTAGGTGGTGAGGTGGCAGTTTGGGGTTGGTTAGGGGGAGGGAGAGGGTGATGTGTCACGACGGGGTTGGCCGGGGTGATGTGGCCAAAGGGTGTGGGTAGAGTTTTAGGTAGCTGTAGGATTTGTCTGGTGGACCGATTTAAAAATGGGGGTGGACGTTTGGGTCGATTCGGCCCGTTCGACTGCCCCCGCTAAAACAATTAAACTTTTTATTTGTTTTAAACGGGCCGTATGCAAACCGATAGCGGCCAAAATAATTAATCCGGAGAACCGGGCTTTGCGTTTGAATAAAGATGGGGCGTTTTAGAAAACAAAACGGGCTTTGCGAAAATAGTTTTATGCGAACAATGCATGACGATGACGATGCAATGCACAAATTCAACGCGATTTTCTAGTAGTGGTTTTGCGGGATGCCACAATTCGACACCACTAACAAGGGATCTCGCCCTCGAGATCCGCCTCCTGGTACCGGAAGGAAGGTCGGCGATCTGCGTCTTCTCGCTTCGTGTAGATCCTCGCGACACCACTAACAAGAGGTCGTTGATCCCGTTCGTCAAGAGAACACTCCGGATAAACAATGGACGGAGTTAAAGGTAAGGCCACCTCTAACTTCCATGGAAGGAGTAAAATTGCATCGATCCACTATTCAATATACCGAGCAAATGATAAGAGTAGTGGTATGGTCGCGACTCCATCCCGCACTCAAAGCATTACTCTGTACACGAATAGACAGATTATGCAACCAACCCTCGGATTCAGACTGAAGATCTCGACAAGCGAGGTTCGGATCAAAGGAGTGATGCAGACTCTGCATCGGATCTGGCGTAGATGCTGTCGTCGCGTCAGAAAACACCGGAAGGCGCAAACAAAGAACAAAGAATGGTACCACAGCAGACGGATTCCTCAGATAGCATGAACACCGGATAGTAGAACACCGTTACCAAAGGAGGAAGCGAAACCCTGAAGGTACGACGGAAACCCAACCACGAGAAATCCTGGACTCGCAGAAAAGATAAGAGGTGGATTCAAAACACGCTGAGGTGAGAGGAGAGCAGCAGAGGGGTAAGGAGTAAAATCAGACCTAATCAGAACTATCCAACCGATTTTGCAAAATAGTTTTGACACTCTACTTCGGCCGTTAGCTAGGTTATCCTACAGGCTGGACTTGTGGGGTATCGCAACTGCTGGGCTCTGATACCACTCTGTAACACCCTCAGAATCGGCCCTATGCAAGTTTTAGCGAAACCCGCCAAACCCGCATAGAAACGATTCGAAGGTGCCCACCAGGCACTTGCGTGCGGGTGGAAAACGAAGTAATAACATTACACAACAGTCCTCGATGGGACCCACAGAACAGATACATATATAACGGCGACTCCATGAGTCAAGAATACAAATATAATATACAAAGATCCAAATCACCTTGAAAACGATAGAGCGTCCAGCTACGGACAAGATGCAAATGGGGCTAAGAGCCCTGAAGAATAACCAATGGCGTCCATAACCACCGAGCCAAGCGGAAGGGTAACCACGCTAACGGCGTCGATCTCAAAACCTGCTTAAACAAAGGGTGCCGACAAAGGGCAAAGGAAAAGAGGCGTCAAGATCGAGGCGAAGACACGGCGAGGCTAGAATTCGGCGGTCCTCGCCTACATAGGTATGGTGGACTGAGCGGCAGCGGCAGCATGCACTAAACAACCTATAGAGACTCGATACAACTGGCGGCTATCAGAGAGGGGTAAGGGAGACCTATTCGGATCCAACCTGATACTATCATCAAACAAACCCATCCTGGCGTTTCCCCCTCGAGACCAAACGAGGAAGTCAACCGAGGAACTCACACAGTTGGCAGTTTTACTTATTCAGTTATAGTTGCGGCACTTTACTAGTCAGGTTTAGATAATCATCCTGATAAAGTAAGCAATGGGCACTTTTAGTTAACCATTCCGTTATAGTGGCAACACTTACTAGTCAGATGCAATTAGCATGAGATAACCCCAAAACCCAGCAGTTGTTGGTACTTTTATTTAGCCATTCCGTTGTAGTGAAGCTGATTACTAATCATATCGGATACGAGTCAATTTAAAACAGTAAACTTTAGTTATAGTTGTCTATGATCAAGCACTGTGCTCCAAGTCGTCCATAACCGCGGACACGGCTTCTCGAAAAGATTTAACCTGCAGGGTGCACCAAAGTATCCACAGCACTTGACCCTTTTGGATCGGTTAACATACACCCATCGGTATGTCGGCGGGCCTAAGTCACGACGTTCGCACCCAAAGCAAGCACGGGGCACCCACTAAGTCTACCAACGAAGTCGGCCGGTCTCGAGACGGACTTAGGGTTTGGGTAGACGGTCGTGAACGACGAAATCCCCAAACGGGACCTGTCGACACCGCAAATCGTGTCCCGATCCTAACAAGACAAGGTGCTCCTCGCACAAACGTAAATACATAAGTAGCATGGCATAAGTACAGGATAGTAAATAAAACCTCAAACTAGTTTGTGGCCCCAGTACAATACTTTGAAATCAGGTAATAATCAATGGGGGGCCCATATCTCCCCACCTGTGGTTAGCGCGCTCGATCTCGAACAGTGTCAAGAACTCGGTCCCACGGGACACAAGTGGGCGGAAACCAAATCTTACCTATCACCCACCGATGCCTCTGCTTAATTCAATTTTAGTTATTAAACAGGAATTAAAGTGAACGAAAAGTAAAGCCATGATCATCTCCAACAACAACATGCGGCAATTCTCCAACAATTGTGGTACTTGACGACACGCAACAGCAATATAGCAAGCGACTACGACGCGCAAGTCCAACTATCTACCAAACATCAGGTAATAGGATGTGTCCAAGGCAATATAGGGCTGCAAGGGATATTACGGGCACGAAACTAGAGCATCGCAACACAGATAGCAATAGATCAACAGGAGGGAATAAATACTAGAAAAGTAAGATAGGTAGAAAGGGGGAGATGCTCGCCTGAAAACATTGTCGAAGGTTCAACCGAAGATCGGGGCGAAGCTCACATCAACTCAACGGCCTTATCCGCGAAGAAGCAAAACACTAGAAGAAACACCGGATGCAATATTTAATACAACGGCAGAAGATCGGCATAATGCATGGTTGACGAATGACATGGTAAAGGTGCGATGCGATTAGGTCATATTAAGCGGAACCGGGGTCCCGACAATTAATTAAAGGGTTCAAGTTATTTAGGACCCCCGCAATTTAAATGTTGTATTAGCAAGACAAAAATTGGCACCGGTTCGCTACATCAATTTAAATGGGGCCTGTATGAGACTAGATTTGCCCGCATATGGGCCCCATATTTAATTAGAGGTGAATCGGCATAAGGCCCCCAAACCACACAAATATGCATGCGAGATGAATGATTAATATGCGACAAGTTGTATTATGTTATAAAATAGGGTTTCGGGGAGGGGTTCACACATTAGGGTTCGGCAGATCTTGGTTTCTGGGGTTCGGGGTTCGATCTCAGGGTCCAGGGTTCGACGGAACGGTCTCGGCGGAAACGTTCTCGGACTCCGGGATCGTTCTTGGATATCGGGGGTAGTTCTTGTCGCACGGTGCCCGCGAAGTAGATCTTGTGGTTCTGTGTCGGTGACCTCGGCATCCGGGAAGCAGGGCTTGGACCGGCGTCAGGGGCGCATCGGGTTCGCCCTGGTTGCTGTCGTTCTTGTCGTCGCGTAGGTCTTGTCGGTTCCACGGTTTCTGTCTTCGGGATCCAGGAAAGAGGCCTTCGGATCCTTGGGTCCGTGTCGGAGTACTTGGCGTCCGTGCAGAATTCCTTCGGTCATCGAACCCTTGTAGGCGCACCCCAGTCTCGACGTCTAGGTTCCGTGGAGATCTAGGCTAATCCGGTCATCGGTCCTGCTTGTGCTTCCCGTTGTCGATCTTGTCACATGGCCCCTGTACATCTCCGAAGCATGCACTCCTCGGCGGAGGGCCAAACCACGCATCCTTGTCTTCGGGAGATCTTGTCGAGCCTTGTCGCACGCGAGCTCACAGGTGCTAGGCAGACCATCTAGCAGGAGCACAGCAGCCTCAACCAAGTACTAGGGGGCCCAGGTCGACGACGAGCCGTGGACGGCCATGGCAGAGCAGCTCCTGGGAGGGAGCTCGCGGGCGAACGGGCGGAGACGGTGGCGGCTCGGCCGGGCGGCAGCGGCTGGCGGTGGCGGGAGGAGGGCACCGGCTCGGGTGCGCCGAGGTCGGCGGAGCGGCTCGGCTGGGACCCGGGCCGGGCGGCGAACGCGCGAGGCGGCTGAGGCGTGCTAGGCGAGGTAGGGGCCTGCGGGTAGGGGCCAGCGGCGAGGGAGCTGGCGCGCGGGCGGCGCGGGGCTCGGCGAGGGGCACGGCTTGCGGGCGGCGGAGCGCTGGCGCAGCTGGCAGCGCGACGGAGACGGACGGGGCGGAGCTCGGGAAGCTTGAGGAGGAGGAGCTTAGGGCGGCGGTGAGGGGCGCGCTGGCGGAGGCGGACCAGCGACCGAGGATCGAGGCGGGCGCGAGATGGCGTCTTGGGTGGCCGGGCGACGGCGGGAGGTGGCGTGGCACGCGCTGGCGGCGGACGGCAGGCCCGGGTGGCGCAAGCGGGCGAGGTCGGTAGGACGCGGTGGCGGGAACAGGGCCCGGGCGAGAGGTTGGCGGGCGACGAGCACGGACGCAGGGAGGCCGAGCAGAGGGTAGTGGTGAGGGCGAGTGGTGGCGAGGGACGGGTTGAGGCGCCGAAGGCGCGGGAGGGCGCGAGGTGCTGGCGGGTAGGGGGGGCAGCACTGGGGAGGAGAGGAGGAAGAGAGAGGAAGGGGAGAGAGCGTGGTCGGGGCCAGGCGGGGGTCGTGGTGCGGCCAGGGGACAGGGGCGGTCGGTCAGGGGAGAGTGGGCGGTTCAGGTGGTGGGCCAGCCGGGGTGGGAGTGCGTATGTGTGCGTGTGAGTGGGTGTGGGTTTGTGGCAGGTGGAGAGAGGGAGGAGAGAGGGAGTAGGTGGTGAGGTGGCAGTTTGGGGTTGGTTAGGGGGAGGGAGAGGGTGATGTGTCACGACGGGGTTGGCCGGGGTGATGTGGCCAAAGGGTGTGGGTAGAGTTTTAGGTAGCTGTAGGATTTGTCTGGTGGACCGATTTAAAAATGGGGGTGGTCGTTCGGGTCGATTCGGCCCGTTCGACTGCCCCCGCTAAAACAATTAAACTTTTTATTTGTTTTAAACGGGCCGTATGCAAACCGATAGCGGCCAAAATAATTAATCCGGAGAACCGGGCTTTGCGTTTGAATAAAGATGGGGCGTTTTAGAAAACAAAACGGGCTTTGCGAAAATAGTTTTATGCGAACAATGCATGACGATGACGATGCAATGCACAAATTCAACGCGATTTTCTAGTAGTGGTTTTGCGGGATGCCACAGTATGGCACTTCTGTGCGATGATGGAACGACAGTTCATGTGCGGCTGGGGGGCTATCTCGGCGCTGACTTGCGACGAAAAAAGGGGTATCTCCTAAATTCCATACAGGATCTAGACCGGGCGGCAGATATAACATCCCAAAAATATTAATGAGTATATCAATTTATAATCAACCAAAATTATGTCTAACAAAATCTTTTAATATTAAACATTATATAAATGCTTGTGTGTTTATGAATGTTTGTGAATGCTTGCAATGCCATGTTTGTTTGTTGTAAATTATGAGGTTTGGTTTAAAGATCAAAACCATATCATCTAGGTCAAATCCAAACCAGATCAAACCAAAAGAAAATCAATATATGAAGCATATTACCTAATGGTTATTTCTGCAAAAGTTAACACCTAGCTCACTTTGAGCATCTCTAGCAAATGATTTTAAATAGAAAAAAATCCATTTCTTTTCTCACCTTGCTAGACCAAGTGACACTGAACACAAGGGATCTTTCAAAACATGCAGAAACAAATTCAAATCCATTTGAGAGACGATTCAAAATTGAATCTATCTTATGCATCAAGATAGTCATTTTTGGAAAACCATTAAAACCTTCACCAATTAGCAAACCTTTGCACCTAGAGACTACCAAGCTAATTACCAACACACCCACCAAAAAGAATTGGAAAATTCAAAGCTTTAGTGCTTGCAGCCATTTAATCAAACACTTGGTGAGCACAGTACAATCTTACCAAATATTCACTGTTTTGATCAATCTTGTGATCATCTTTGTGACCTCACCGAGCCTCCACTACCCGCCCTTACTCTCCCCAGTACCAGCCCGTGCAATTGAGCCTCTCTCACTAGCCATTTTGACTAGTGAAATTGTACCCGAGCTCACCCATGCCACCTTGACGCGAACACACTGCTACACGCCGTGCCGCCCTCGCCCACAATGTCTAGGAGGTAGCCGTGACCTCACCGAAACCACATGTGTACGCCCTGAACAACAAGAGCTCACGAAGACGCCAGGGCAGCCGCGCCCATTTAACACTCGACCATGCTGATCGCCGCGCAGAGCGCCGAGCCGCCTCGTGCAACCACGTCGTGCCTCGCTCTCCCCTTGCGCCAATAAGTTCGTCGCCTCGCCAGCAATCCCCCAGACATGATCGTTTGACCCCGCGCGCTCCGTGACCACCGTACGCCATGACGAATGCCGACGGTACCGAAGCAGGGAATGGACGTTCTATAACAATGGAGACCACGCCTCGTCGTGCCACTGTGCGCATGACGGCCGCCATGAAAACCTGCGTCGACCTATGCCCTCCGCCATGCCGATAGCTTCCTATAGCGACGTCGCCGACGAGCCCGAGCCATGCCGTCGTGCCCCCTTCACCGCAGTATAAATAGACCCATCCCCCTGCCTCAAAACGCATGATGACCCATAAGTATAGGGGGTGTATGATAGTACTATCAATAAATAGGAGTGTCGATCCCAACGAGGAGCAGAAGGTGTTGACTAGTGGTTTCGAGCAGGAAATCTATGTAAATACTTAGAAAATGGATTTTTAGGGTTTTTTCTGATAAAGCAAGGAAATAAAGTGCAAGTTAATAAAGAAACAAAATAATTGCAGCAAGTGGCCCAATCCTTTCTTAGCCAAGGACAAGCCGATGAAAATACTAATGAGGACCAAACGTTCTCTAGGACACATGAGAATACTGCCAAGTGCTTTCGTTTCATATAGCTGATTAATCTTATTTGGTTTTATAAGTGTTGTGTGGGTGAACCTGTGCTAATGTGCCAACCTTACTTGTACTAATACATACTTGTGATTAAACCCCTTGCAAGCATCCGCAACTACAAGAAATCAATTGAGATAAAAACCTAACCATGGCCTTAAACTCTAAGATCCTACACTCCCTTGTGCAAAGGTTTCCTAATGGGGGTTTAGGTTTCTGTCACTCCGGCAACCCCACAATTAGTAGCCAAATACACAATGCATTCCCCTAGACCCATAAATGGTGAAGTATCATGTAGTCGACGTTCACATGACACCACTAGAAGAATAGCACCACAACGTAAATATTAAACCATTGAATAATACCTCAACACAATTCCACTACTAACAACATGACTTCTCCCATGTCCTAAAGAACTAAACGAACTACTCACGAGACATAAAATAAACAATAATTCAATGATTCCACTCACAAGCATCAACTACAATAGTAATCAACACCGGGAAAGTTCCCCTTAAGAACTATGCAAGATTCAACACAATTGTTATAGCGGGATGGAGTGGTGATGATGGTGTTGGTGGAGATGATGGTGTGGATGATGATAATGATGATCCCGATAAAGTCTAGCTTGATGATGGTGTTGATGGAGACGATCTCCCCTCTCAGGGAAGGTATTTCCCCGGCAGAAATCTATCTGCTGGAGAGCTCTTTCTCTCTCGGTGTTTTCCACCCCGCAGATAGCTCACTATGGTTATGCTACTAAACTTTAGTCACCGGTAAGTTCTTGTCATTGTACGTACATGTGTATCATAGAGAACCGCCAATGGGGTACCCCTTACACATGATACATGAGTTATCCCATATCAAAATGACAAGGCAAGAAGATAGTGAGCATCTCAACGATCTTTTTATTTGCTATTTGCATAGGTTTTTATTGAGGATGCTTCACAGATAGCTCAATATGGTTATTCTATAAGTTTCCATCATGATTAGGCATGGCTTAGTCTAGTGGCCTAGGCGTTTCTCTGACACACAAACATAACTCCATGGACTTATATGCTCCCCATTTATTTCACACCGACAACATCCGCAAACAAAAGAGCATGATATCAACTGCGTAAAATGTACATGTGCAATGTTGAAAGCGTTCCCCGTGATAGCACGGTTCTGCTAATTCCAACGTATAGGTGCAAGCATATACAACTTCGATGACACAATTGTTCAAGTTTATTAGGGACAAGAAAATAAGGTGTGCCATCAAGTTTGTGAGAGCTTTACTAACTAGTTTTCACATAACAAAATAATTTTTAATTTGAAAGATAGATGAAGCTTGATAATTTACTTGAAATAGCAATAATGCTAATGGGTATATATGGTGAACACAAATGGCACAGGTTTTGATTTAAAGGATTAGAAACATGAGAAGTATTCCCTCTCAGCACAGGTTTTTGGCTAGCCAGGCTGGGTAGCAAGCAAAAGAGTTGAAGGAACCAAGCAAACATACAAGTGATAAAGTCAAACATGCAATCTTCCTTGAAGACACAAAAGATCTTAAATAAAGAATACTAAGCTTATGAGTCAATCAAGAAAGAAAATAAATGATACATAATACATGTAAGCGCTTTTCTCTTTTCCTTTGAACCTCAAAAAGTGTTGCTACTGACCAGAGCTCGGTTTGGCAAAACCAATTTAGATCTACTTGGTGCTCCCAAAGTGATACCAATACTAATCAACAAGATCAATCATATAATAGAGATTGCAAACTAAAATAAGAAGTGCAAAAAGTAAAAGATGAGACTTCTCATTAATATTCCATAAAGGCACTCACACCATGGGACACATAGATAACCTACTAAAGGACAGATACTTCCACAATGCAAACCAACCTATATGATAATTTCTCTACCCAAAATATGACTCTACTAAAAAGGTAAAAGATAAAAGATAATGATGTGATACCGCGTCACTCCCCCAAGCTTGGAACAAGCCAAGGGGATGCCAAACCTGATGACGAATTACTCCTTCGGTGGTGGTGATGTTCCCTTGTTATCATCGGACTTCCAAGGTAAAGGATCCCCATCCACAAAGGATGTCCTGGTCTCAAATATCCTGAAACTAGCAGCAGAGCTTATGTATTTAAACGTAGCCTCATAGTCATAGTTTTGATTCTATATGTCGTAGAGCTATGCTTGCAATTGATTGGTAGTCTGATGGAGTGAGAGGATTTCATATTGAAGCTCAGCAACCTCCTCCTTGTGCTTGGCGATGAGTTCTGAACTTATCTTATGGATGGCGTCCACTTCGCGTTCCGCCATCTTCTTGTACCTAAAAACTTCCCGCTCCAGTGCTTCCATCCTATCTTCCAGGCTGCCTTCTCCTTTAGGGCCCTATACTTCTTTTATCTATACCATC
This sequence comes from Avena longiglumis, assembly GCA_030063025.1. Taxonomy (NCBI): domain Eukaryota; kingdom Viridiplantae; phylum Streptophyta; class Magnoliopsida; order Poales; family Poaceae; genus Avena; species Avena longiglumis. Next base: position 147,357,126 of record CP125974.1, read on the forward strand.
CCATCCTTGAGTAACAAATCCTTGGGATGAACCTTTAACTCATACATGTACGGGTTGATGACATCTGCGGAGGAATCCTCCATGGGTGATCCGGAGGAAGACATTGTGGCTCCAAAACTGAGAATCTACCTGACAAAAATAGATCGAAACAAAATTTACACGACGATAACATGATATATGAACCTCGGGGGATCCGGGGGATTATATATTACAAAGTTTTATGACATAAGGAAGGTACTGTGCAAAAACGAGGCAGAGACAGAATCCAGGGGGCTCACACTCTCTGGTGGCACGGCCAGCTGATGCAGCGCTGAGTTGATGTAGGAGCGCTTAGTTGGGAACCCCAAGAGCACAACATCAATTTTTCCCTCAACAAGAAACCGAGGTTATCGAACCAATAGGAGGAAGGAAACGTCACACAGGTGTTGCTAGCAACGCGGAGACCTCCACAACACAAACTCAAGACTTTGCCCCAATGAATCAGTGAGGTTTTCAAGCTCACCTGTTTGCTGTAACAAAATATTAAACGTATGGTGTGGAAGGTAATGGTTTGCATCAAGTAAACAAGTAACAGTGCAAGGTGTATCATGTGTAAGGATTGGACCGGGGTCCATAGTTCACTAGAGGTGCTCTCCTTAGATAAGAAACATGGCATGAAGGGTAAACAAATTACAACGGGGCAATTTACAGGAACTGAGCAAGGCATAACAATGCAATTACTAGTCAGAAAGATCCTATGAGATTCGATTGGTCAATACAACAATATACATAACCCGCCATCCAACTGCATCTATGACTAGAACTCCACCTTTAGGTTATCATCCGAACCCCCTACAGTATTAAGTTGCAAGCAATAGACAACTGCTATAAGCAAAGTGTGTAAGGTAAACAGTCCACATGTTCCATGAACAAGAGACCGTTGTTTTCTACCTAGTAGCGACAACACATCTACAACCAAAGAGATTATTGTCACTTCCCTTGGAAACTAGAGGCATGAACCCACTATCGAGCATAAATACTCCCTCTTGGATTCACTAGCAACTACTTGGCCAAGATAGCTACTAACAACGGAGAGCATGCAAGATCACAAACAACACAGACATGATAGAATCATAAAGACAAAACCATTAAGCAAACCAACATAATAATCTTAATATCCATCGGATCCCTGCAAACACAACATGCATGATTACAAATAGATTAGGTCTTGATCATGAATGGAGCTCACAAGATCTATACATGAAAGCACAAAGGAGGAGATACAACCATCTAGCTACTACATGGACCCGTAGTCCAAGGTGGAACTAGTCACGCATCATACCGGAGAGAAGGCCTTCGGGATGATCTCCCCTCCGGCAAGGTACCGGGAAGAACTTCAGATCCCTCCGATCTAGGGACAATGTTGGTGGCGGCTACAGACGGTTTCATGGAGATTTGATCGGGTTCTTAGGGTTTCTGCATCGGGGTCTTCTTATAGGCGAAGGGGGAGGCCTAAGCGGCGAGCAGGCGGGTCAAACCCTACCCAGGCGCGGGCCCACCCCTGGCCGCGCCTAGGGGGAGTTGGCCGCCCTGGCATGCTTCCTAGTCTCCCCTATGGACTTCTTGTTGCCCACGGAAAGTAATTTACTTTGACATTTGTCCCATCCAATTCAGAGAATATTTCTTTACTAAATTTTCTGAAACCAAAAATATTAGAAAACAGGCAACTCGCACTATGGCAACTTATTAATAGGTTAGTACCAGAAAACATGTAAAAATCACCTCAAAGTGTAGACAAGCAAGGCAAAGTAGATACTAAACAAGCATGGAGAATCAAAAATTATAGATACGTTTCCGACGTATCAAGCATCCCCAAGCTTAACTCCTGCTCGTCCTCGAGTAGGTAAGTGATAAAAGGAATATTTTTTTAGGTGACATGCACCCTCACAATAAAGATCCAACCATTTGCAAGCATTGAAAGCTGGGATCAAAGAACTCTAAATATGTGCATGAAAGATGGAGTTCTAACAATAGGACATAGTAACTATGCATGCAACATGACAAGCTACAAACAAAGATCATGAATAACATGCATTGAAGAATGTTTGTTTGTTTCACATACAGAAAACATAGCATAGTGGCAATCAGCTTGTCCCTCATAGAGTAGCAAATATAGATGCATAGGACACCTTCAAAGTTCACAAGGGTGGCTAGAAACAAATAGCACAAGAACAAGTAATATCACAATATGCATCAATTAATAATCTTTGGAACAGTGCACACAGAATGAAAACTATGCTCTCTTAATGGTGCCTAAAGGTAGAAGGTGGAGACTCTATAGTGGTGTAAGAAAGGCCTTTTTATAAAGGAAGCATGTGATTTCAAGTTTCAAAAAAAGCTTCCAAAAATTATGATATTGTTAGCTTTCATCCCTCATTTCCCCTATCATAAGCATCTTGAAGTGATTAAGGTTAAAGTGATAAAGATGGAGTATATGCTTGACGAAGTATAAGTTAGCAATCTCAAGTCCCTTGAATACGAGGGTCACACCTCATGCTACTCAACTTTAGTCACCTGTAAGTTCTTGTCACTGTAAGTATCTGCATATCATTGAGAACAGCCAACGGGGTACCCCTTGCACATGGTACAGGAGCTATCCCACAACCAAAATGACAAGGCAAGCAGACAATGAGCATCTCAACAATTCTTCTTATTTACCATGGGAATATGGTGCTTTTTTCTCTCTTTCCTCTTTTCTCAATGTGTCTCTTTTTTTATAAGAATAATGCTGCATAGATGTCACTATGGTGATGCTGCAAGTTTCCACCATGATTAGGCATGGCTTAGTCTAGCGGCCCAGATGTTTCTCTAACACAGGATACAAACTCCATGGACTTACAAGTTCCCTCTTTATTTCACACCGGTGACATCCATAGACAAAAGATCATGATATCAACTGAGTACAAAGTACAAGTACAATGTTGAAAACATTCCCCGTGACAGCATGGTTCTGCTAATTCCAACGTATAAGTGCAAGCATATACAACATAGACACAATGGTTCAATTTTATTAGGGGCAAAGAATATAAAGTGTTCCATCAAGTTCGTGAGGTCTTTAATCACTAAGTTTTCACATAACAAAATAGTTTATAACTGGAAGATAGCTAAAAACAAGAATATACTTGGAATGGTGTAACACACCATGCATAGGAGTTTATAGTGGACACTTTGGAATAACTTGGTTTTTTGGGAGTTGAAAGCATGAATAGAGCTTACTCATACAAGTGGAGGCTAGCAAAAGACTGGGAGCAACCAACTAAGAGAGAAATAATGGCCATAATTATGCAGTGCAACAAAACATTACTAATTAAAGCATAGAGTGGTACTACAAGTCAAGGACTAAATGATCATTGAGGCTATGGTGACTTGTTCATAGTCATAACATGGTGTGAGCATGTTCCAAGTCAACCCAAGCAAATCATCAAAGGAGAATACCACAATACTATGTTTTTGCATGCTAAAACAATGCATAATTTCTTCAAGGCACACTAAGCAATCCCAATTGTTTGGAACAAGACATGCTACATCAATAATCACTAAGCATAAGGTCAAAACAACACGTAGAATGTCATGATAAAGTCTAAGTCACAGTCAATGCAGGCTCCTCTTGCACTTACAAGGAAGAACTTACTACTCCTTTCCAAACACCAAGCAAACTTATTTGCAAAACAACACAGCGAGAACGGGGGTCCAAACTACTCAAGAAAACTAAACAAACTAAGCAAATGTAAGGTTCCCAACCTTTAATAAGGTAGAGATCCCTGTGTTTACAATGCTAGTCCCTGGATCAATAGCTAGCATCCATAGTTAAGATGTAATATCAAGAAACAAAGGTCATAATACAACTTTATAACTAGGAATAACATAATTTATTACATATTACATAGCTCATTTGGCTATCTCATTACAATGCAGAAGAATATAACAATAGCATGGGTTCCTTCATCTTCAAAGTGCCACAGGCAGACATGTTGGTTGTAGACTTGTAATCCTAAATCAATAAACTTCTCTAACATCAAACAATCCTGCAACATAACAAGTTACAGCCACAAGGGTCAATACATTTGAATTGTATTGGCAAGTGATACGATGGTATTATAGTGGAGTCTATCATCTATATGCATTTGGCTAAGTGGAGCTTAGGCTTGCTTTGCTCAAAATAGATTTTCCTTATCATTTGAAAACACTAAGTTTTTGCTTGACAAAATCTTTCCCAAGGCATCTCCCAATAGAAATTGGTGATCCTTTCAACCCTTGTTCAACCACAAGTTTTTAACTTAGAAATTGGGATGAGGAGATTCTTGATAGCTTCCATGTCTTGATGCTCAAATTGTCCTTTGCCAGGGACATGGCTAAGTACTAAGATTTTACACTCTGCAGAGGTGGTGCACTTTCCCCACAAGACTTGGTTTCACCAAGACAAGATCTTTCAGAAGCCTTCCCTTTGACCAGAATGGACGCGTTCCAACCTATCAAACCCCTACCACCAACTATCCATTTGGCTAAGTATTGCAACCTATATGATCCAGGCAGAGCCCATAATGCCAAGTGGCTGCACTTGAAGCTTCTCAACATTTGACATCTCAAATCTGTTTGTTCCTGGGTGGCATTCCACAAGTGAGATACACAAGGTAAACCATATAAATGGGCCTTGTGAACCACTCAACACAAACCATTTCTTCCATTCCACCCAGGTGATTCATTCACTTAGTTGTTTTATTAAACAAAACACAAGTCCTTGACTTGGAAATATTCCATAGTATGAATATGTATTCCACCATTGTTTTATATTAGCTAAGCTAAGCATGATAGTAGTAGGAATCATAACTTAGGAAATTCTACTAAGGTTTCATCTACTAGGATTTCCCATGGCATAGTTTACACTTAGCTAAATTCCATGCAAGTCCTACTTAGAAATATCACTAATGCATAGTGAAAATAATGGGACAAAAGTATGAAGCATCAGTTGCCTTTTTGGTAGAGAATATAAGTTCACTCCTTGTCCTTGCAATATTCACACTCATCAAATCACTACAATTCAATCAAGCAAACAATATTTCAATCTACCATTCAAGCAATTCATCACATAAAATGATAGAAACAAAACAATGCATGCAAACATGAAAAAGATTGTTTTATTTGTAAAAAGTGGTTTCTAATGGGTCATAAACATTTTAAAACACCTAATGATCATCTTATAAAGTGTCAAAATCATTTTCAAAAGATTTCACTTCATATACCATTTTTTAAACCAAGTCATTATTTTATGTGGTTGAAAATGTCTTTAGCAATGTAATAGTTTTATAGGGTTCACCAAATATATTTTCAAATCATAAAACTTGGTGTTTGGGCTCAGAGAGTTTATTCCAAAACATTTTCCAAAGGTTTTCCTCCAAAAGCATTTTTAATAAATAAACATTATTTTTATTTGACTAGAAATGGTTTAAATCAAAGATTCATTCTTTTGCTTCACCAAATACATTTTTGAAACCACCAATTGATTTCTAGGGTCAGTAGGTTCAAAACAAACCATTTGCCAAAGATTTTTATCCCCAAAATCATTTTAGAACAATTTTTATATTCTAAACATGCATACACAAGTTTCTGCAAAAACAATTAATTTAAGAGAAGCATTTTACTAAACAAAGTGCATGGTCAGGAAGTACTTGTTTTGCTGAATCGATTGATATAAAATTTCCAAAATTTGGACATGTGGTTTGAAAGTTATGAATTTTTAAAATTGGAACATCTAATAGACATTTGTGGTTTTTAAAACAGAAGCTGGGCCACGTGGCGCTTATCTACTGGCTGGTACCGATTCGTTCGGATCATGCACTGAGGACCGCTGGATTTAAGTTACATCGCACGACACAGATCGCATACCCCTTCGGCTTTAAGTGATTCTATCGCATCCATTAGATCAACATCTAACGGCTATCAATACTCTGACCATGTTCTAGCGGCGCTCGACGGGGAGGAAGAGGAGTGGCTCACCAGGTTCGGGAGATCATGGCGATGCTCAACGTTCTTGCGGTTTGTCAAGGGGAGCACGGTGGTGGCGTGGATTCCTCGCCGGAGATAGGGCTGGCGCCAGGAGCTTTTGCTTGTCGACGGGGACGGGGCTGCATTCCACCAGAAAGCAAGAAAAAGGTAGGGTTAGGTGCGGACGAGTGCACTGGACACAGGCGTATCATCGGAAGGACAAGGGGTGGCCAGTTACTACCTGGAGGCTTCGTCAGAGAAAAAGGCAGATGGCAGCGCTGCTGGTCTTCGTTGTTGCCGACGCTGGGGGGAACGCGCGGGCAAGCTGGAGCTACGGGGAGGTTCGCCAGGGGGTGGGGAGCAAGTGAGCGTGGTAGAGGGGGCAAGGGGCGGAGGAGGCTGGCCGGAATTGAAGAAAATGTTCGCCGGAGACACTGGCGGTGTAAGAGGAAATGGGGACGGCCTGGGGGCGTAGAGGTTCTGGCGAGTGAGGGGAATGAGAGAGGGGGCGCAGGCGAATTAGTATGCGTAATCGCGGGGTCGTTCAATGGCGTGGTTAACGCGTAATCAGCGGGAGGGTGAGGAAGAAAGGAGCTGGCGGTGGGGTCCTTTGTCAGCGTGAGGGCGAGAGGGGTAGTGGGTCCGGGCGTTCAGCGACCGAGTGGGTGAGTTCTGCGGTGAGAAAACGTTTCGCTCGGGGTGAGAGGGAAGATGGGCTGCTGGGCCTAGTTGGCTCGCTGGCTGGTTCCATTTTTTTATACTAAAACCTTTTTATTTTTCTATTTCTAATTTATTTTTTGGTTTTGTTTAATTAATTCAAACACTCATTTGAATTCAATCCTTTGCCAAATTTTGTGAATAATCAAACACTGATTATTACCACATTCTGATGTTAGATTTAGAATAAAACTTTTATTCCTTAAGTGCCTTTTTAATTATTTAAAGTAGGTCCTTGTATTAATTCCTTCAAGATTTAATAATGTTTTTAATTTCCATTTGAATTCTAAATCCTTCCAAAACCTTTCAGTAAGTTTTTATTTGTTTAATAGGGGGTCAAATAATTCATCTTGAATTATTTGGAAAGTATTTAATATGATTCATAAATCATTTGAATTGGTTATTTGTTTTAATTCCAATGGAATGAAATATAGTTTTAATTCCCTAAATTTTATTTGGAAGATTTATTTTATTTAAATTAATTAAACAACTTTTATTCCACTTGGGTAATTCCAAAATACTATTTTCTCATGAATTATATAATTATTCTTATTAGAGATTTGTCTTTATTAAAATAGGGATAGAATGGTTAATGCCATTTTATTTTATTTGGAAATTCTTCATCCTTTTGTTTCATTTGGATTTGGATTATATTCATTCCATTTGTTTATGGTCTTGGCCAAGATTTAATTTGGTCTTTAAATATTCCTTATTTAATATTTCTTTCTTCATCTTATAAAATCCATATCTTTTTATTTAGTGATCCAAACTTTGTGATTCCAATTTATAAAATCTTATTTGATATTTGTTTATCCTCTTAAATATATTTAGGATTATTTGCTCACCATTTGGTATGGATTTCTAGATAAGTGCTTTATTAACTTTGTAAATTACATTTCCCTATCTTATTAAATTCATAAGATTTTATCTATGGCTCCAAATTGAATGAAATCAACTTCTATGGTTTTATAATATTTCTATTTGTCATTCTTGATCAATTTAAAATGGTTTTTTGGTCAATTTTTATATGGATCAAATCCATAGTATTGGAGATAACTTGGAAATTGTTTTATCTCATTAGGGTTTAGGGTTTGGATTTATTTTCCAAGTGTTTAAATTTCCAGATGCATTTAAAAAAAGAATGCATTCCACTTGATTTGAATTTAGTTGGTTTCAAATGTTAACCAAAGTTTGTTCCATATGGGATTTTAAGTTTCCATTTACAAACAAAAGTTTCTTTTCACCCTAAAATTCAACAATCCTTTATTTTATTTATTTATTTTTCACATTACAATATTTGGAAAATCTTGGGATGTGACAGGCTACCACCCTTAAAATAAATCTCGTCCCGAGATTTGGGGAGGCTAGGGGTTACAAGTTGGCTCAAGGAAACTATGGTACTACCACCCTTAAAAATTTTCCAACTAGATTACATCTTGGTTTGCTTGGGATCTTGTTGAAATATCTCTGGGCAAACATCTGCATAGTGTCCTTTGTTTCCACACTTGAAACATGTGACAAGGCTGAGATCCTTCATAGGCTTTATCTTGTGCTTCATCTTTTCTGGACAATTGCTTGCATAATGTCCTTGGTTACCACAATTGTAACATGTGATAAGATTGAGTTGTTCACGTATCTTCTGTGGAGAAGTTGACACATAATGGCCTAGCTCTTTGCAGTTGTTGCACCATACTTGGCTAATATCCTTATACTTCTTCTTCTTGGGTTTCTCCAAAGCTAGGAGTGCTTCTAGTTCATGTTCTTCATATGTTATCTCAAAGGTAGGAATGTTTCCTGGTCTCCTTGACCTTTTATTATTCCTTGGATAATATATATGTCTCCTCTTTGGTCCTTTAAATTGAGTCATATTGCATGGAGGTGCAAGTTGAGATTGTCCTTTGTCTTCATCCTTCTTGGTAGACTTGGCTCTCTCATGGTAGTCTGCAATCAGTTGTTGCACTCCACCTTGTTTCCTTTGTTGAACTATGGAATAGATGGGGCATTGGATAGGGACATGATTATTTCCTTCACATAAGTAACAAGTAGCTTGGGTTGTGGGGCATTGATTAGCTGGATGTTTCTCTTCACAATTGGGACATTGATCTTCATGTTCCTTGGAAGTGTGATCCTTGTCTCCACAAATATTGCAAGATTGGGTTCCTTCTAGAATATCATCTTTGTCATCCTTGTTGTCACAACCTCCTTTGGAAGAGTTGTTTCCCATGTTGATCATTTGATCTGTCACCTTATGCAACAATTGGGTTTGGGTTTCCAAAAACCTTTGCATGGTTTGATCTACCTCACTGGTGTTGTCTATAATTGAGCTTTCACTTGGTTCAACTGGGTTTGGGTTACTATGAGTTCTCTCTTGTTGGTCTCTTGGTTGTTGTTGTTGTTGTCACCATCCTTGATGTTGGAGTTTCTTGGAGTAGTCATCTTTTTGGGTTGGATTGGGATTAGAATAGGCAAACTATTTCTAAGGAATCAATTCTAATCCCACACATCACAATTCACACAAGCAATGTGCAAGCAATCACAAACAACATTCCACTCAAACAACAAATTTCAAGCATATTTTTAAGCAACCAAAAATATTTTTCTTACACCACATAAGTGGGTGGGTTTGACTTAAACTAAATATGGTGGTCCATCTATATGGTTCACTTGAGATCCTTCCATCCTTCTTAGTTGATTATTCTTGCATGAGATCATGGTTTCCTTGGGAAAATTCTTGGTCACAAAAGCTTCAAAGGTGATGATGATTCCCAAGTTGTGTTTCCTTAGTCTTCAAGTCTTGAGTAACCTCTCTTGTCTCACTTGTAGTCCTTAGTGATATCCAAGGTTGAAGTCCTTGTTGAGAATAAGGTTGAAATCACTTGAAGTTGTTGAAGTCATTAGAGTTGATGAAGTCCTTTGCTCATGGTGAAGTCTTTGGCCATGGAGTAGGCTTGTCCATAAAGTTGAAATAGAAGAGATGTAGAGTCAAAACCAAAATGGTTGAGGAATGAGTTTACAAGATTGTTTGTAAATAAGTTTTTGAACAAATACAACTCCTATTTTTCTAAGGGGTTTTGTCCAATCCTACGATTACAATCCGACAGGCAACACAATGTACTGATACCATCTGTAAGGTTCCCAACCTTTAGTAAGGTAGAGATCCTTGTGTTTACAATGCTAGTCCCTGGATCAATAGCTAGCATCCACAGTTAAGATGTAATATCAAGAAACAAAGGTCATAATACAACTTTATAACCAGGAATAACATAATTTATTACATCTTACATAGCTCATTTGGCTATCTCATTACAATGCAGCAGAATATAACAATAACATGGGGTCCTTCATCTTCAAAGTTCCATAGGCAGACATGTTGGTTGTAGACTTGTAATCCTAAATCAATAAACTTCTCTAACATCAAACAATCCTGCAACATAACAAGTTACAGCCACAAGGGTCAATACATTTGAATTGTATTGGCAAGTGATACTATGGTAGTATAGTGGATTCTATCATCTATATGCATTTGGCTAAGTGGAGCTTAGGCTTGCTTTGCTCAAAATAGATTTTCCTTATCATTTGAAAACACTAAGTTTTTGCTTGACAAAATCTTTCCCAAGGCATCTCCCAATAGAAATTGGTGATCCTTTCAACCCTTGTTCAACCACAAGTTTTTAACTTAGAAATTGGGATGAGAAGATTCTTGATAGCTTCCATGTCTTGATTCTCAAATTGTCCTTTGCCAGGGACATGGCTAAGTACTAAGATTTTACACTCTGCAGAGGTGGTGCAATTTCCCCACAAGACTTGGTTTCACCAAGACAAGATCTTTCAGAAGCCTTCCCTTTGACCAGAATGGACGCGTTCCAACCTATCAAACCCCTACCACCTACTGTCCATTTGGCTAAGTTATTGCAACCTATATGATCCAGGCAGAGCCCATAATGCCAAGTGGCTGCACTTGAAGCTTCTCAACATTTGACATCTCAAATATCTTTGTTCCTGGGTGGCATTCCACAAGTGAGATACACAAGGTAAACCATAGAAATGGGCCTTGTGAACCACTCAACACAAACCATTCCTTCCATTCCACCCAGGTGATTAATTCACTTAGTTGTTTTATTAAACAAAACACAAGTCCTTGACTTGGAAATATTCCATAGTATGAATATATATTCCACCCTTGTTTTCTATTAGCTAAGCTAAGCATGATAGTAGTAGGAATCTTAACTTAGGAAATTCTACTAAGGTTTCATCTACTAGGATTTCCCATGGCATAGTTTACACTTAGCAAAATTCCATGCAAGTCCTACTTAGAAATATCACTAATGCATAGTGAAAATAATGGGACAAAAGTATGAAGCATCACATGCCTTTTTGGTATAGAATATAAGTTCACTCCTTGTCCTTGAAATATTCACACTCTTCAAATCACTACAATTCAATCAAGCAAACAATATTTCAATCTACCATTCAAGCAATTCATCACATAAAATGATAGAAACAAAACAATGCATGCAAACATGCAAAAGATTGTTTTATTTGTAAAACGTGGTTTCTAATGGTTCATAAACATTTTAAAACACCTAATGATCATTTTATAAAGTGGCAAAATCATTTTCTAAAGATTTCACTTCATAAACCATTTTGTAAAGCAAGTCATTATTTTATGTGGTTGAAAATGTCTTTAGCAAAGTAATAGTTTTATAGGGTTCACCAAATATATTTTCAAATCATAAAACTTGGTGTTTGGGGTCATAGAGTTTATTCCAAAACATTTTCCAAAGGTTTTCCTTCAAAAGCACTTTTAATAAATAAACATTATTTTTATTTGACTAGAAATGGTTTAAATCAAAGATTCATTCTTTTCCTTCACCAAATACATTTTTGAAACCACCAATTGATTTCTAGGGTCAGTAGGTTCAAAACAAACCATTTGCCAAAGATTTTTATCCCCAAAATCATTTTAGAATAATTTTTATATTCTAAACATGCATACACAAGTTTCTGCAAAAACAATCAATTTAACAGAAGCATTTTACTAAACAAAGTGCATGGTCAGAAAGTAATTGTTTTGCTGAATCGATTGATATAAAATTTGCAAAATTTGGACGTGTGGTTTGAAAGTTATGAATTTTTCAAATTGGAACATCTAATAGACATTTCTGGTTTTTAAAACAGAAGCTGGGCCACGTGGCGCTTTTCTACTGGCTGGTACCGATTCGTTCGGATCATGCACTGAGGACCGCTGGATTTAAGTTACATCGCACGGCACAGATCGCACACCCCTTCGCCTTTAAGTGATTCTATCGCATCCATTAGATCAACATCTAACGGCTATCAATACTCTGACCATGTTCTGGCGGCGCTCGACGGCAGCGCGCGGCGGCGATGCTAGGCTAGCGGCGGAGCTGGCGAAATAGGAAGCAAGGAAGGAAGAGGAGTGGCTCACCAGGTTCGGGAGATCACGGCGATGCTCAACGTTCTTGTGGTTTGTCAAGGGGCGCATGGTGGTGGCGTGGATTCCTCGCCGGAGATAGGGCTGGCGCCAGGAGCTTCTGCTTGTCGACGGGGACGGGGCTGCAGTCCACCAGAAATCAAGAAAAAGGTAGGGTTAGGTGAGGGCGAGCGTACTGGACACAGGCGTATCATCGGAAGGACAAGGGGTGGACAGTTACTACTTGGAGGCTTCGTCGGAGAAAAAGCGGGGCAGCTACTGGTCGTTATTCTGCCGAAACCTGGGGCGAGCTGGAGCTACGGGGAGGTTCGCCAGGGGTGGGGAGGAAGTGAGCATGGTCGAGGGGGCAAGGGGCGGAGGAGGCTGGCCGGAATTGAAGAAAATGTTCGCCGGAGACAGTGGCGGTGTAAGCGGAAATGGGGACGGCCTGGGGGCGTAGAGGTTCTAGCGAGTGAGGGGAATGAGAGAGGGGGCGCAGGCGAATTAGTATTCATGATCGCGGGCTCGTTTAATGGCGTGGTTAACACGTATTCACGCCGGCATTCATTGGCAGCAACGGCCGGCGAGGTCAGCGGGAGGGTGAGGAAGAAAGGAGCTGGCGGTGGGGTCCTTTGTCAGCGTGAGGGAGAGAGGGGTATTGGGTCCGGGCGTTCAGCGACCGAGTGGGTGAGAGGGAAGATGGGCTGCTGGGCCTGGTGGGCTCGCTGGCTGGTTCCATTTTGTTTATACTGAAACCTTTTTCTTTTTCTATTTCAAATTTTTGTTTTGGTTTTCTTTAATTAATTCAAAAACTCATTTGAATTCAATCCTTTGCCAAATTTTGTGAATAATCAAACACTGTTTATTACCACATTCTGATGTTACATTTAGAATAAAACTTTTATTCCTTAAGTGCCTTTTTAATTATTTAAAGTAGGTCCTTGTATTAATTCCTTCAAGATTTAATAAGTTTTTAATTTCCATTTGAATTCTAAATCCTTCCAAAACCTTTCAGTAAGTTTTTATTTGTTTAATAGGGGGTCAAATAATTCATCTTGAATTATTTGGAAAGTATTTAATATGATTCATAAATCATTTGAATTGGTTATTTGTTTTAATTCCAATGGAATGAAATATAGTTTTAATTCCCTAAATTTTATTTGGAAGATTTATTTTATTTAAATTAATTAAACAACTTTTATTCCACTTGGGTAATTCCAAAATACTATTTTCTCATGAATTATATAATTATTATTATTAGAGATTTGTCTTTATTAAAATAGGGATAGAATGGTTAATGCCATTTTATTTCATTCATTCCATTTGTTTATGGTCTTGGCCAAGATTTAATTTGGTCTTTAAATATTCCTTATTTAATATTTCTTTCTTCATCTTATAAAATCCATATCTTTTTATTTAGAGATCCAAACTTTGTGATTCCAATTTGTAAAATCTTATTTGATATTTGTTTATCCTCTTAAATATCTTTAGGATTATTTGCTCACCAGTTGGTATCGATTTCTAGATAAGTGCTTTATTAACTTTGGATATTACTTTTCCCGATCTTATTAAATTCATAAGATTTTATCTATGGCTCCAAATTGAATGAAATCAATTTCTATGGTTTTATAATATTTATATTTGTTATTCTTGATCAATTTAAAATATTTTTTTGGTCAATTTTGATATGTATCAAATCCATAGGCTTGGAGATAACTTGGAAATGGTTTTATCTCATTAGGGTTTGGATTTATTTTCCAAGTGTTTAAATTTCCAGATGCATTTAAAAAAAGAATGCATTCCACTTGATTTGAATTTAGTTGGTTTCAAATGTTAACCAAAGTTTGTTCCAGATGGGATTTTAAGTTTCCATTTAGAAACAAAAGTTTCTTTTCACCCTAAAATTCAACAATCATTTATTTTATTTATTTATTTTTCACATTACAAGATTTGGAAAATCTTGGGATGTGACAGCAAAGCAAACAAAAACTAAGAATCTCCAAGAACAACACAACTGTGCATGAAACAATAAAAACGAAGTGTCTAGACAGACCTGAGCTTTTTATTGATAAAGAAGGGGATGCCTTGGGCCTCCCCAAGCTTTGACGCTTGTACCTCTTGGATATTTATTGGGGTGACACCATGGTGGCATCCCCAAGATTGAGCTTTTGTCCATTCTTCATCGCATTGCATCATTCTCTCTTTACACCAGGAATTGTTTCCTTCACAAAAAACTTCACACAATCTTCATTAGCAACATTAGCTTATTCAAAAGATATTAGACCCCTGGAAAAGCTTTGGAACAGCAAGGATTTTCACTAAAAACACAAGCTACTGTAGTAAATCCTTAAAAAAGCTCAATTCACCTACAGAGAACTCAAAAAAGGAATCAGTAAGAAGCAAATGCAAATAATGGCAAAAATCTGTCAAAACAGACCAGCAGGTAGAAACCGATTTTTTAGAACATCTTCTGTTGCTCAAATCAAAAAGTGTTGAACTAACGAAAGTTTTCTAACATACTGGGGGATTTATTCGGAAATTTTGAGCTCAATCCGAGTTACAGAGACTCGTCATGAATTTTTATGGTGGAGGACATAAATTTGTTTTCTGGACAGCAACTCCCCAAATCTTACTTCCCTCTCATTAGAGGTTATTCTTGGCACAAAAATCAATCAAAAAGTATAAGGAGAGGTCATTACAGAAGTAATAACTTTCAAGACTCAAGGAAACTCTTGGGTTATCTCCCAACAAGTACTTTTCTTTAACGCCTTTAAGTTAGGTAGAAGAATCAAGTATTTTCAAATGAGGAAGCATTCACATCAAACCTTGCTTTCAAAGGAGGTGCAAAAAGAAACTTCTCTCTCCTCATAGGGAAGTGTTCAATACCTTTCTTGAATGGAAAATTATATTTAATGGTGCCTTCTTTCATATCAATGATGACACCAACTGTTCTAAGAAAAGGTCTTCCCAAAGTAATAGGACAAGAAGCATTGTATTCAACATCCAAAACATAGAAATCAACAGGGACATAAGCATTGTTAACCATAATGAGAACATCATTAATACTCCCCATGAGTTTCTTATTAGCATTATCATTGAGTGGGACATCCAAATAACAATCTTCCAATGGTGGCAAAGCAAGCATTTCATAAATCTTTCTAGGCATAATAGAGACGCTAGAACCAAGATCACATGAAGCTTTGAGATCAAAGTCATTCACTTGTATATTAATAATGGGTTCCCAACTATCTTATAATTTCCTAGGAATAGAAGCTTTGTGTTTTAGCTTCTCTTCCTTAATCTTAACAAGAGCATGTGTAATGTTTTTCGTCAAAGCAACATGCATATCACTAGCATCAGGACTTCTAGCAAGCTTTTGTAGGAACATGATCTCTTCAGAAATATTGCAACCATCAATATCAAAGTCAAAATTAGCATCACTAGTATTAGGATCAATAGGCTTAGGCATAGTAGGAGAAGGAACAGGGACTACTTGTGGTTTAGTGGTGATAGTGCACACACTATTGTTTCTATCACTTTCAGCTTCCCTTTCCCACTTAGCATGGAGTTGAGCTAACAGCCTAACATTTTCATCAATAGTAACTTGTATGGCATGAGCAGTAGCAAAGTTATTTTCCATTGTTTCAGGTTTAGCAGCCATTTTATTAACCAAGGAAGTTTGAGCTTCAGACAAAGAGGATATATTTTTCTCAAAATTTAAAAGTTTTTCCTCTATAGCCTTATTGAAGGTGGTTTGTTTACTAATAAAGTCTTTAAGCATGACTTCAAGTTCATAGGGTACACTTCTAGCATTGTTGTAGGATTTTCCATAGGAATTGCCATTATTAGGAGGATAAGGCCTATAATTGTTGTTACTACCAAAAATTTTCCTATAGGCATTGTTGTTCAAATTGTTGTTTCTAATGAAGTTCACATAAACTTGCTCTTCTTGAGCAACCAAAGAGGCTAAGGGAACACTATCAGGATCTAGAGGAGCTTTCCCATTAACAAGCATAGCCATAATAACATCAATCTTTTCACTCAAAGAAGAAGTTTCCTCAACAGAATTTACCTTCTTTCCATGTGGAGCTCTCTCAACATGCCATTCAGAGTAGTTGACCATCATATTATCAAGGATCCTTGTTGCAGCACCCAAGGTGAGGCCCATAAAGGTACCTCCAGCAGCTGAATCCAACAGATTTCTGGAGGAGAAGTTCAAAACTGCATAAAAGGTCTGGATAATCATCCAAGAAGTGAGTCCATGAGTGGAGCAATTCTTAACCAAAGATTTCATACTTTCCCAAGCTAGAGCAACATGTTCACTATCAAGTTGTTTAAATTTCATAATGTCACTTCTCATAGATATAATCTTAGCAGGAGGATAGTATTTTCCAATAAAAGCATCTTTGCACTTAGTCCAAGAATCAATACTATTTTTAGGCAAAGAAAGCAACCATTCTTTAGCTTTTCCTCTCAAGGAGAAAGGAAAAAGCATGAGCTTAATAATATCTCCATCTACATCCTTATACTTTTGCATCTCACAAAGTTCAATAAAGTTATTGAGATGGGCAGCAGGATCATTTGAACCAGCACCATAAAATTGCTCTCTCATCACAAGGTTCAACAAAGCAGGCATAATTTCATAAAAGGTAGCATCTACAGTAGGTGGAGCAATAAGTGTGCTAAATAAATCATTGTTGTTGGTGCTAGTGAAGTCACACAACTTGGTGTTCTCAGCAGAGTTCATTTTGGCAATGGTGGGCAAGCCAAAAACAGCAGCAGCTAGAGTATGAACTAATTTTTTTTTGTGTTTTTGAATAAAGAAAGCAAACCAAGATAGACTAATTTTGGGGGGTTTTTTGGAAAGAGGCAAACAAACCAAGGAAAAGAAACAAAGCAAACTAAAAACAAAGTAAAGAGGAAGGAATTGGAGGACTCCCCTAGTGAAGACGTCCTTAGCCTCCTTGGCAACGTCGCCAGAAAATCTTGATGCAGCTGAGTTGATGTAGGAGCGCTTCGTTGGGAACCCCAGGAGCAAGGTGTGAAGCAGCACAGCAGAAAGTTTTCCCTCAGTAAAAAACCAAGGTTATCGAACTAGTAGGAGGAAGGAAACGTCACACAGGTGTTGCTAGCAACGCGGAGACCTTCACAACACAAACTCAACACTTTGCCCCAATGAATCAGTGAGGTTGTCAAGCTCACCGGTTTGTTGTAACAAAGGGTTAAACATATGGAGTGGAAGGTAATGGTTTGCAGCAAGTAAACAAGTAACAGTGGAAGGTGTATCAATGGTAAGTATTGGACCGGGGTCCATAGTTCACTAGAGGTACTCTCCTTAGATAAACAACATGGCATGAAGGGTAAACAAATTACAGCGGGGCAATTGACAGGAACTGAGCAAGGCATAAAAATGCAATTACTAGTCAGAAAGATCCTATGAGATTCGATTGGGCAATACAAGAATATACATAGAACGCCATCCAACTGCATCTATGACAAGAACTCCACCTTTAGGTTATCATCCGAACCCCCTCCAGTATTAAGTTGCAACCAACAGACAACTGCTTTAAGAAAAGTGTGTAAGGTAAACAGTCCACATGTTCCATGAACAAGAGACCGTTGTTTTCTCCCTAGTAGCGATAGCACATCTACAACCGAAGAGATTATTGTCACTTCCCTTGGAAACTAGAGGCATTAACCCACTATCGAGCATAAATACTCCCTCTTGGAGTCACTAGCAACTACTTGGCCAAGATAGCTACTAACAACGGAGAGCATGCAAGATCACAAACAACACAGACATGATAGAATCATAAAGACAAAACCGTTAATCAAACCAACATAATAATCTCAATATCCATCGGATCCCTGCAAACACAACATGCATGATTACAAATAGATTAGATCTTGATCATGAACGGAGCTCACAAGATCTATACATGAAAGCACAAAGGAGGAAATACAACCATCTAGGTACTACATGGACCCATAGTCCAAGGTGGAACTACTCACGCATCATACCGGAGAGAAGGCCTTCGGGATGATCTCCCTCACGGCAAGGTACCGGGAAGAACTTCAGATCCCCCTATCTAGGGATGATGGTGGCGGCGGCTAAAGACGGTTTCGTGGATATTTGATCGGGTGCTTAGGGTTTCTGCATTGGGGGCTTCTTATAGGCGAAGGGGGAGGCCGAGGAGGCGGCTAGGGGGGCCACACCCCTCCCAGGCGTAGGGCAGGGCCCACCCGTGCCTAGGGGTGTCTGGCTGCCCTGGCCCGCTTCTTTTGTCTCCCCTCTGGACTTCTTCTTCCCCACAGAAAGTAATTGACTTTGACGTTTGTCCCGTACAATTCCGAGAATATTTATTTACTAGCTTTTCTAAAACCAAAAACAGCAGAAAATAGGTAACTGGCACTGTGGCATCTTGTTAATAGGTTAGTACCAGAAAACATGTAAAAAGCACCTCAAAGTGTAGACAAGCAAGGCAAAGTAGATACTAAACAAGCATGGAGCATAATAAATTATAGATACGTTTCCGACGTATCACCAGCTGGGGCCCGCGCCACTGGTGGGTGTGTCCCACCTGGGCTCCGTTTCCTCCTCTGTTTCGCCTCCTAACCTTCCATATGTAATAAAAACGTCAAAAATATAAAAAGATAAGGTTTTCACGAACCTTCTGTTTGCAGCACTTTTTACCTATTCAGAGACAGACTCTGCAGATTCTGTAGTTTGGTTTCTAATAAATTCTTCCGGAGTCACCATTTGAATAATATCAACATCTTCATTATAAGAATCTCCAGAAATATAATGTTTGAGCCTTTGACAATTCACCACCTGTGTAGTGTTATCCTTCAAAGAATATATTTTAATATCCCCTGAACGATACACCTCCTCAATAAAAAAAGTTCCTTCCCATTTTGAGAGTAGTTTCCCAGTAAAAAATCTGAGACGAGACCTTTACAAAAGAACTTTCTCACCAACATGGAACTCCCTTTTGCGAATTCTCCTATCATGCCATCTTTTTACTTTTTCCTTAAAGAGTCTAGCATTTTCATAAGCTTCACTTCTCCACTCATCTAAGGTACTTAAGTCAAGCAATCTTTTCTCACCAGCAAGTTTAAAATCTCTATTCAGTTCTTTCACGGCCCAATAAGCTTTGTGTTCTAATTCTAGAGGCAAGTGAAGCTTTACCATAAACCATTTTGTAAGGAGACATTCCCATAGGATTTTTATAAGCAGTTCTATAAGCCCATAAAGCGTCATTCAACTTTTTAGCCCAATTTTTCCTAGATCTATCAACAGTCTTTTGTAAGATAGATTTAATTTCTCTATTTGAAAGTTCTACTTGCCCACTGGTTTGGGGGTGATAAGCTGAAGCAATTCTATGGTTAACATCATATTTAGCAAGAGTCTTCCTAAAACCACCATGAATAAAATGAGAACCTCCATCAGTCATGAGATATCTAGGCACACCAAACCTAGGAAAAATAACATCTTTAAGCATTTTTAAAGAGGTCTTACCATCAGCACTATTTGTAGGTATGGCTTCAACCCACTTTTTAACATAATCAACAGCAACAAGAATATGAGTATACACCTTTGAAGGAGGAAAAGGTCCCATAAAGTCAAATCCCCAACAATAAAAAGGTTCAATAACAAGAGAATAATTCATGGGCATCTCATTGTGTCTAGAGATATTACCAACTCTTTGACATTCATCACATGATAAAATAAACTTCCTTGCGCCCTTGAAAAGAGTAGGCCAATAAAAACCAGATTGTAAAACTTTTTGTGCAATCCTATCCCCAGCATGATGTCCTCCATAAGCACAATATCTCTTGTTGTTCATATTCTGGGACACATCTCTGCATAATACCATCTACTCCTTCTTTATATAAATGTGGGTCATCCCAAAAATAATGCCTTAGATGATAAAAGAATTTCCTTATTTGCTGGGTTATAAGGTTGGAGGCAAATACTTGAAACAATAAAGTTAGCATAATCAGCATACCAAGGACTCTCCTGCGGACTTACCCTTATTGCAGCCAACTGTTCATTTGGAAAACTATCATTAACAGGCATAGGATCAAAAGAAATGTTTTCAAAACGAGATAAATTATCAGCAACAGGATTTTCAGCACCTTTCTATCTACAATATGCAGATCCAACTCTTGTAAAAGCAACACCCATCTAATAATCCTAGGCTTAGCGTCTTTCTTCGCCATAAGGTACTTAATAGAAGCATGATCAGTATGAATGGTAACTTTTGAATCAACAATATAAGGTCTAAACTTATCACAAGCAAAGATTACCGCTAAGAACTCCTTTTCAGTAGTAGCATAATTCTTTTGAGCAGCATCAAGAGTCTTACTAGCATAATGAATAAAATTCAACTTTTTATCTATTCATTGCCTAAGAACAACACCCACAGCAAAATCACTAGCATCACATATAATGTCAAAGGGTAAATTCCAATCAGGTGGTTGGACAATAGGAGCAATAGTCAAAGCTTTCTTCAAAGCTTCCTTACAATCATCATCAAAAACAAAAGGTACAACTTTTTGAAGACGATTAGTAAGGGGCTTTGAAATTTTGGAGAAATATTTAATAAACCGTCTATAGAAACCAGGATGACCAAGGATACTACAAATACCTTTTACATCCCTAGGACAAGGAATCTTCTCAATTGCTCCAACTTTGGCTCTGTCTACTTCAATTCCTCTTTCAGAAATTTTGTGTCCAAGAACAATCCCTTCATTACATGAAGTGACATTTCTCTCAATTAAGAACAAGATTAGTTTCTTCACATCTCTGCAAAAGTTTATCAAGGTTGTGCAAACAATTATCAAAATAAGTTCAATATATGGAGAAATCGTCCATGAAGACTTCCACAATTTCTTCACAAAAACCATAAAAGATAGCAGACATACATCTCCGAAAGGTAGCAAGAGCATTACATAAACCAAAAGTCATATGCCTATAAGCATAAGTTCCATAGGGACAAGTGAAGGTGGTTTTCTCTTGGTCTTGTGCTCTCACAGCAATTTGAGAGAACCCGGAATAACCATCAAGAAAACAAAAGTGAGTCTTTTTAGACAATTGTTCTTGAATTTGATTAATAAAAGGCAGAGGATAATGATCTTTCTTAGTAACTTTATGAACCTTTCTAAAATCAATGCACATCATGTAACCAACCACTACTCTTTGAGGTATAGGCTCATTATTTTCATTAGATACAATAGTGATTCCCCCTTTCTTTGGGACAGAATGAACAGGGCTAACCCATTGACTATCAGCAATAGGGTAAATAATACCAGCATCAAGGAGTTTTAATACCTCATTTATTACCACATCCTTCATCTTAGGATTTAAGCAGCGTTGATGTTCAACAACTAGTTTTGCATCAGGTTCTATATTAATAGCATGTTGACATATAGTAGGAGAAATCCCTATTAAATCATCAAGAGTATACCCCATAGCTCCTCGGTGTTTCTTCAATATTTCCAATAATATTTCCTCTTCCTTCCCTGAAAGTTTAGAGCTAATAATAACAAGATATATTTTCTTATCATCTAGATAAGCATATTTAAGATCATTAGATAGAGGTTTTAAATCGGGGTCCCCTTTAGGTGGTAGTTTTGTATTCAAATCTTCCATAGGTAGGTTATGCTTAAGTAACTCAGGTTGACGAAAGAAAACCTCGTCAGTCTCATTTATTTACTTCATGAAGACCTCACTTTCATGATCTTCCATATACTTCCTCAAGGCATTGTTGGGAGCAAGATAAATAGCAGCAAGTTGTTCAACCCTGAAATCCTCATTAGACAATTCATTTTCATAAGGAGTTTTAGCAAATTTGGAAAAATTAAACTCATAAGATTCTCCATCAAACTTAGTTAAAACCTTCTCCTTCTTACAATCTATAATATCCCCACAAGTATTCAAGAAAGGTCTACCAAAGATAATAGGACAGGTTCTACTAGCTTCTGAACCAAGTACTAGGAAATCAACACGATATTTAATCTTACCACAAAGAACCTCCACATCTATTACAATGCCAATTGGACATACTGTCTCTCTATTAGCAAGGTGAATAACCACATCAATGTCCTCAAGTTCACAAGGACCAATTTCATGCATAATTTCCATGTAAAGCTCATAAGGGATAACACTAGAACTAGCACCAATATCACATAAACCATAATAGTAATGATCACCAATTCTTATAGAAAGCACGGGGACACTAGTTTTCCTAGATTTTCTAGGATGAGAGACAATATTATAAGCATCTTCACAGAAGACAATGTGCGCATCCTCTATATTTTTAGTGACAAGATATTTCACAATGGCTACTACAGGTTCAATGTTTATATGCTCACCAGGTTCCACGGTTTTCTTTGTATTTCTGCTAACCACATTAGCTATGAAAGAATGTTCCTTTACCTTAGTGGGAAAAGGGACTTTCTCAATATAAGGTTCAGGAAAAATAGGATCAATAGTACAAACTTCAGTGCTTCTAACAGGAACATGATTAATAACATCTTTATAAGGTGCATGGTACTTCTTCCACTATTTTTTGGGAATTTCAATATAAGAGGCAAAAGCCTTAAAGCAATTTGCAAGAACTTGAGAATCAAGACCATACTCAGTGCTAATATTACAGAAGTTATCAGTTCCCATAAAAGATTTAATGCATTCATAATCATAATTTATACCTGACTTTCTTCCTTTGTCATTCTCCCATGCTTCAGTGTTCTCTTGAATACGGTCTAGGAGATCCCATTTAGCTTCTTCATGCATACGTGTGAATGATCAAGCACAAGAAGCATCTAATAAATCTTTATCATGAAGAGAAAGCCTTGCATAAAAGTTATTAATAATAATATTGTTAGGGAGTTCATGAATAGGACATTTAAGCATAAGTAACATAAATATCCCCCAAGCTTGGGCTGTACTCTCTCCATCACGAGGCCAAAAGTTATATATTTGATTCCTATCCTTATGAATCTCACTGGGAGGATAGAATTTCGAATAAAAGAGAGGTATTATTTCCTCCCATTCCATGGATTGTCCATTCTTCAGTAGCTTATACCATTCTTCAGATCTTCCTTTCAATGATATAGAGAGTAACTTCTTCTTCACCTGTTCATTTGTGATACTTGCACAATTAAACAACGCTCATAATTCATGGGTAAAAAGCAAGTGATCACCAGGATGGACAGTTCCATCCCAAAATAATAATTATCCATAACACGATCAACAATACTTGTAGGTATCTTAAAAGGATATATCTCAACAGGTGGTGGTTCATCTACTACCCTAACAGTGGTAGTAGTTTTCCCAAACAGGAAACCAAGTGGGTTATCCATATTGGAAACAAAGTAACAGATAGAAATAAAAATCAATACTCATAGTAGAAGTTTCCTTTACCAGTTCCACTCTTCAATAGCGCTTCACTCCCCGGCAACGGCGCCAGAAAATAGTCTTGATGACCCACAAGTATAGGGGGTGTATCGTACTACTTTCGATAAATAGGAGTGTCGATCCCAACGAGGAGCATAAGGTGTTGACCAGTTGTTTATAGCAGGTAATTTCTGTAAATACTTAGCAAACATATTTTTAGGTTTTTTCTGATAAAGCAAGGAAATAAAGTGCAAGTAAATAAAGACACCAAATAATTGAAGAAAGTGTCCCAATCCTTTCTTAGCAAAGGACAAGCCAGTGGAAATACTAATGTGGACCAAACATTCTCGAGGACACATGGGAATACTGCCAAGTGCTTTCGTTTCATATAGATGATTAATATTCTTTGGTTTTATAAGTGTTGTGTGGGTGAACCTATGCTAATGTACCGACCTTACTTGGAATAATACATACTTGTGATTAAACCCCTTGCAAGCATCCGCAACTACAAGAAAGCAATTAAGATAAAAACCTAACCACGACCTTAAACTCTGAGATCCTACACTCCCTTGTGCAAAGGTTTCCTAACGGGGGTTCAGGTTTCTGTCACTCCGGTAACCCAACAATTAGTACCCAATTACACAATGCATTCCCCTAGGCCCATAAATGGTGAAGTAACATGTAGTATACGTTCAAATAACACCACTAGAAGAATATCACCACAACTTAAATATTAAACCATTGAATAATACCTCAACACAATTCCACTACTAACAACATGACTCATCCCATGTCCTCAAGAACTAAACGAACTACTCACGAGACATCATATGGATCAAGACAAGAGATGATATAATGATGGATAACAATCTGAACATAAACAATAATTCAATGGTTCCACTCACAAGCATCAACTACAATAGTAATCAACACCGGGAAAGTTTCCCCTATGAACTATGCAAGATTCAACACAGTTGTTACAGCGAGATGGAGTGGTGATGATGGTGATGGTGGAGATTATGGTGTGGATGATGATGATGATCCCAATGAAGTCTAGCTTGATGATGGTGTTGATGGCGACGATCTCCCCTCTCCGGGAAGGAATTTCCCCGGCAGAAATCTGTCTGCCGGAGAGCTATTTCTGTCATGGTGTTTTCTTCCAGAGGAGGCGGAATCTTTTTGTGGTCGCTCTCCTGACTTTAGGGTTTCTAGGAGAATATATAGGCGAGAGGGCGGAGCCAGAGGTGGGCCAGGGTGGACACACCCCTGATGCGTATTGATGCTTTGTCGGGAAACCCCAAGAGCACGGTATGATGCAGCACATCAACAAGCTTTCCCTCAGTAAGAAACCAAGGTTATCGAACCAGTAGGAGGAAGGAAACGTCTCAAAGGTGTTGCAAGCAATGTGGAAACCTGCACAACACAAACTCAAGAATTTGCCCCAACTAATAGTGAGGTTGTCAATTTCACCGGTTGCTGTAACAAAGGATTAACTGTATGGTGTGGAAGGTGATGATGGTTTGCAGCAAGTAAAAAGTAACAGTGGAATATGTATTAATGGTAAAGATTGGACCAGGGTCCATAGTTCACTAGAGGTGTTCTCCTTAGATAAACAAACACGACATGCTAGGTAAACAAATTACAACATGGGAATTGATAGGACTGAACAAGCATTACAATGCAATACTAGACATAAAGATCCTATGAGATTCGATTGGGCAATACAACAACATACATAGACCGCCATCCAACTGCATCTATGACTAGAATTCCACCTTTGGGTTATCATCCGAACCCCCTCCAGTATTAAGTTGCAAGCAACAGACAAATGCTTTAAGCAAAGTGTGTAAGGTAAACAATCCACTTGTTTCATGAACAAGAGACCATTGTTTTCTCCCTACTGGCAACAACACATCTACAATCGTAGATATTTCTGTCACTTCCCTTGATTGAGTAGAGGCATGAACCCACTATCGAGCATAAACACCCCCTATTGGAGTCACTAGCAACTACTTGGCCAAGAGAGATACTAACAACGGAGAGCATGCAAGATCACAAATAACACAGACATGATAGAATCAATAATACAAAACCATTAATAAATATGACATAGTAATCTCAATATCCATCGGACCCTCGCAAACACAACATGCATGATTACAAATAGATGAGATCTTGATCATGAACAGATCTCACAAGATCTAGACATGAAAGCACAAGGAGGAGATACAACCATATAGCAACTACATGGACCCGTAGTCCAAGGTGGAACTACTCACGCTTCATATCGGAGGCTGGCATGATGAAGAAGAAGGCCTTCGGGTTGATCTCCCCGCTGGCAGGGTGCCGGGAAGAGCTTCAGATCCCCCCGATCTAGGGACGATGGTGGCAGCGTCTACAGATGGTTTCTAGGAAAATATAATTTTCTGTAGTTTTTCTGGTATTTTTCTGATCTTCACAAAATTGCATCAAAACACCACTTTTTCCATTAGAATCCTGACTCCGGTAGTTTATCCTCCAAGAATCATCCCAACATGCAAAAACAGATGAAAATACATAAGTATCACCTCTTAATATGAAATATATCAAGGAATAGAGGTAAATTATGATATAGAATGGTGATGCAAATTGGACCTAGCTGGAGCCCCGGTAAGCTGATACGTCGTAAACGTATCTATAATTTTTGATGTTCCATGCTTGTTTAGTATCCACTTTACTATGCTTTGTCTACACTTTGAGGTATTTTTATACATTTTTTGTGACTAACCTATTAACAAGATGCCACAGTGCCAGTTGCCTGTTTTCTACTGTTTTTGGTTTCTGAAAATCTAGTAAGGAAATATTCTCGAAATTGGACAAGACAAAAGCCAAAGTCAATATTTCACCGAGACAAACACAGAGACCGAAGGGTGACCAGACACGGGGTTGCCGCACCCCCCACGCACGGGCCCACCCTAGGCCACGCCTGGGAAGGGTGTGGGCCCCCTGGCCGGCCTCCTGCCTCGCCTCTTCGCCTATATAATCACCTTGATGCCAAAACCCTATGTACCCGATCAGATCTCCACGAACCAGTCTGTAGCCGCCGCCACCATCGTCCCTAGATCGGGCCGATCTAAAGCTCTTCCCGGCACCCTGGCAGAGGGGAGAGATCATCCTGGAGGCCTTCTTCATCACCATGCCAACCTCCGGTATGATGCGTGAGTAGTTACACCTTGGACTATGGGTCCATACAATAGCTAGATAGTTGTTTCTCCTCGTTTGTGCTACCATGTTTAGATCTTCTGAGCTTCGTTCATGTTCAAGATCATCTATTTGTAATCATGCATTTTGTGTTTGCGGGGATCCGATGGATATTGAGATTACTATGTCAGATTAATCAATGATTCTATCTTGTTGATTCTATCATGTCTGTGTTGTTTGAGATCTTGCATGCTCTCCATTTCTAGTAGCTATCTTGGCCAAGTAGATGCTAGTGACTCCAAGAGGGAGTATTTATGCTCGATAGTGGGTTCATGCCTCTATTGAACCTGGGGTAGTGACATAAATCTCTAAGGTTGTAGATGTGATGTTACTACAAGGGAGAAAATAACAATCTCTTGTTCATGGAACAATTGTATTGCTTACTTTACACACATTGCTTAAAGAAGTTATCCGTTGCTTGCAACTTAATAACACCTCTAGTGAACTATGGACCCCGGTCCAATATTTACCATTGATACATCACCCTCTGTTATTGTTGACTTTCTGCAAGCTATCATTACCTTCCACACCATACATTTAATCCTTTGTTTTCAACAAACCGGTGAGATAGACAACCTCACTGTTCGTTGGGGCAAAGTCTTGAGTTTGTGTTGTGCAGGTTCCAAGTTGTTAGCAACACCTTGGGGTCGTTTCCTTCCTCCTACTAGTTTGATAACCTTGTTTCACACTGAGGAAAGACTTACTACTGTACTCATTATACCTTTCTCTTGGGGTTTCCCAATAAAGCTCTACAGTGATATGAGCCGCATCATAAGCCCCCGACGCCCCCGTTGTAGCGCTAGGGTTAGCATCTTGTGCGTGCCGTGCGACGGAGACGACGACATGGAGCCCTCGATCGTGCTCTAATCGTGCAGTCTAGATTGAAGGATACTGCTTCGTGTTGAGTTAGCCGCTGACGTGTGGGACCAACCCCGGTGCTGCTCGCTGCGCACGCACTGCGTAGTTGGGCCAGCCCGTTAGTTTTCCCGCACGTAGCCCGCAGATTCAAACTTAGATTTTCCTTTTATTTGAAAATCCTATATTGTAGGTAACTTTGAAATTCAATTCAGGTTGATTCACTAAATCAAATTGAATGAATCCAATTTTGTTAGAAAGTATATGAAAATCTTTAGACACTCCCGTTGGATTCAAACAGTTTGAAACTATAGATCACCCCCAGTAAAAATAACAGGACAGTAGCTTTTACAACTTCAAATATTTTTCTAAAATCAACCATAAATGCTTTTGAGTTGATTCTAAGTCTCAAAAATCACATTTTCCATGGCCTATCTGAATATGTAAAAATATATAATTTTTCATATAGTAGTCTTAGACCAAAAATTAAAGAATGGCATTAGTCATTTCTAGTCACTTAAATATATTAAATGGCAATGTGAAACTTTTTGATATTGGCCAACTACTTTAAATCACATTCCCAAGTATTTGAATATGTGGTGATGACATGTGCCAACATGATCCCATAGTTTAAAATTGGAGAATATTAAATCGTAAGTAGTTTTCAATGAGTAGAAATTACTTTTCCAAAATAAGATAAATCAAATCTTGTCACCCTTTTCTTGTAATGATAGGGATGATGCTAGATCATCTAGTGTGGATCTTTGTGTGCTAAATAGAAGTAGTTAAGTATTGTTTGGTGATTGTGTACCTCATATTCATTTATAGACGCTAGTACCAATCTGGGCTACGAGGAGGAAGAATTCTATGAAAAAGAAGAAGACGAAGAAGAGAACCACGACCGTTGTACCAACCAAGGAAATCTAAGCTATTCTATTCAAGCTACACTATGCAAGATAGAACTATGCATACTATAATGATACCACCTTGATTATACCAATTCCAAGTTTTACTTGCAAACTTTATATTTTCTCCCTTTTATCAAAGTTGTTCAACTAGTTAATTAATTGGTGATTAGTGGAAAAATAGGAAAGATGCCATCAAGATCATAGGACTTGGTGTAGGTTGTTACACTTGATTATTAGCCCTCAAATAATGACACCCTCATTGATAGATGCTAGTGCTAAACTAATCTTGATCACTATAGATGGGAACACTTGGAGAAGATGATTATGAAAACCTTAGAATGATGAGTCATTATATTGAAATGTTTTGACATGTGTTATGTAACACAATGAGTTGAAGATGATATTGAATGAATTATATGCCCTGAATTTGATAAAAACTGATGGTTGGGTCGGATGCGATACCATTCCAATTTTATCGTACAACCATAATACCCGAGTTTGGTAGGGCTTAACTGGAAGTTTATGTGTCTTAGTATGGGATACCTCGCGGAACAAGGTTGAGCTGAGGCTACTTGTGAATACGAATGTCCACATATGCAGTTCCCGGGATGGCAAATGGCCATGGCTGGGAGGCCAAACTCATAGGGGAGGTGCCTATACTAGGGTGTGTAATTGAAAGGTTAGGATTGATTATCCGCATACCAAGTATGATGAATCATGGTTATCCCTGACGGATGTATCGAATGTTGTGGTAAAAGTGTACCACCTTTGCAGAGTGTCAAACTATTCGAATAGCCGCATCCGCGGTCATGGATAGTTAGATGGCCATACTATTCTGCTGTCAGATATTTTCAAAATGACTTGTGACTTGAAATATGACTTTGAATTGAACCCACAGAGTCGTGTACATGAAAGAAGTTTTCCCTCTTGAGTAATCCAGACAACTAAAGTTAGGTCTTTACTACTAAGTACTTATGAAATAAATTTGGCTTATTGCAAACAAACCTAGAGCTTAGGATTCCTACTAGATTGTTATTACTGCTTAGGTGATAGTTTGCGAGTACTTTAAAAGTACTCATGGCTTTGTCCCTGGCTATTCTCATGGCCAAACTATGAAGGGGAGTACAAGGAGGATGGAAAACAGGACGCCTACGATAACTAGGATCATCTCCCATCGTCAGCATTGCCTGTGACAATGAAGATGGAGCCTCTAATACGCTATTATTCCGCTGCTTTGATATGTAATCAGACTTGATCATGAGATCAACTATTTGTAAGACTATTATGACTTGTAATAGATGATGTACTATGCTACCAATTCTGTTATGTCTCACAAAAATGGTAATCCTGGGATTGCGATGTACGTCATAACGGGCATCTGGGATTAAAAATCCGGGTGTTGATAGCAAACGAGGGCGAGCTATCCGCTGAGGAGTGGCTTCAGGGTATGCACTGGAAGACACTCTACTACAGATTTACGTGGGTGAGGATACTTTCTGACAGCAGCGGAGTCGCCAAAACTGGATCCTTAAGGGGTATGCCAGTTAGGGACACTAGGATACTTATTAAGGACTTGGAGCCCCTTATGGCTCGGGTTAAGGCGAAATCTAAGCCCTGGTAGGGGCGCTTTACTTCCAAAGGGAGTAAGACCATCCTTATCGACTCTTGTCTCTGCAGCCTCCCCATGTATATGATGGGGTTGTACCTTCTCCATGAAGGGGTCCATGCAAACTTTGACAAGGAGCTCTCCCGATTCTTCTGAATGGCCAGTGATGGTCACCAGAAATACCACATGGTAAAATAGGCCGACATCTGTGCCCCGAAATACTTTGGGGGCTTAGGTATCATCTCCTCTCACCACATGAATGTGGCGCTGATGCTCAGATGGGTGTGGAGGATTCTAAACGACGATGGTGGCCTTTGGTTACAACTGATAAAAGTGAAGTACCTCTGGGGACGGCCGCTTCTGGCTTGTGAACGCCGGGAGGGATCTCAGTTTTGGAGATCTATCCAGGATATCAAATCGGAAATATGAAAAGGGGTGTCCATTTCCATAGGAGATGTGAGGGACTCCCTATTCTGGCTGGACCCTTGGTGTGGTGCCCGGCCTCTTCGTCACGAGGCTCCGGAGTTATTCCCCATCTATGCAGATCCTATGCTCATGGTGGGTGATGCGTGCCAGGTTGGGACATGGAAGATCGCGTTCTGGCGGAACCTTGGGGAGGCAGAACGGGCTACCTAGGAAGAGGTACGGGGCAACCTCCCGTTGTCCCTATCTCTATCCCCGGATAGTGTGTCTTGGCTGCTGACCCCCTCGGGGACCTTTATAGTGGGATCGGTGTACATGGCCCTTTTTAGAGGGCCCTCGTTTTCTTGGAACTCTCCTCTCTGGAAGGCCCCCATGCCTCGAAAAATTAAAATTTTCATCTGGCATCTGCTTCGTGATCGGTTACCCTCGGGAGGAGAGGTGGCCAAGCGGCACGACCCTGGGGATGGCCTATGCCCGCTTTGCGCTGTCCCGGAATCGGGCACTCATATTCTTTTCTCCTGTCCCTCGGCTCGCCTCCTATGGAACTTCACCCATAAGACGTTGGGGCCTGAGTGGCAGGCAGCTTACCTGGGGGAGTTTTTGGAGGCCGTGGAGAACCACACTGCAAAGGGGAGGCGCCTCTTATGGTTAGTGTTTGCGGCGATGACCTGGACCTTATGAATTATCTGTAATAAGATAGTCATAGAGCATGTCTTCCTGCGTCGTGCCTCTGACTCGATTTTCAAATTCTTCGCTTTTTTGCAGCAGTGGTACCCGTTGTGTAGGCAGCGAGAAAGAACGCGACTAGACGAGATGCTGGAGCACTTGATAGTGCCGGCCTGCCGCCTAGCTTCTCTGTTTGGCCGCTGAGCGCTTCACCTGATGGGAGCGGTGTCTTGTTTCTTTTTGTGTGTGTGTGGGCCTTGCCACCTGTTTGGCGTGAGTCTTGGTTTTCAGTGCGTCTTGTAGAGTTTGTGTCGGCTTGTGGTGGACTTGTTTCCGTTGGATTGTACTGGATCTTGTATAGATGTTGCTTTATTTATAAAACTAGGCGTATGCCTATTTTGAGGAGGACAATCGCAATTATGCACCCTCTAGAAAATGCACTACGACTCTTCTTTGTTTCTTGAGCTTCATATTTCTATTTTCTTAGAGAAACCTTTGTATCTCTATTTTGTAGGTTCATTGTTCTCACTAGAGGAAAAAGGGCCATCCGTTCGCCACCCCTGGGAGCATTAGTCCCTGTTGCGCCACCAACCGGGAATAATGCTGGCACGCGTCCCGGTTGGAGCGGGCACGGGGCCAGGGGGCATGGGTCCCGGTTGGTAAGGGGGCATGCGTCCCGGTTGGAGCCACCAACCGGGACTAAAGGTTTGGCCACAGCCACGTGGCGTGGCACGCACCTTTAGTCCCGGTTTCTGGCTCCAACCGGACTAAAGACCCTGCCCTCTATAAATGCATGACCCCCTCCCTCCACTCTGTTTTTGAATGGTGTAAGGTGTGAGGGTGTGTGCTAGTTTTTTCTCATGCATGCATTGAAGGTGTTTGTTGAAATGTTTGAGTGAAAAATCCAGTTGAATTTCTCATAGAACAAAAATATAGAAGGTGTCCGAGACGCACTTGAGCTTTCTCCTCTTTATTTCCCTCGATCGAGGTTAGCAATCCTATCTTTTCGAGGTCATTGATACAATTCATGTGTCGGTGTGAATTGGTTATTTCACTATTTATGATGTCCTGTTTTTTGATAAACTTACTTTATATGATGCAGATGAACGGTCGGGAATGGATGTACGGTGACCGGCGGGTAGCCGGGTATATCGAAGGCGTGGATAAATTTATCGATGTGGCTACGACAAACAAAGAGAATGGATTTATACGTTGTCCATGTGTTCAATGTCGGAACAACAAGGAGTACTCTTCCTCGAAAATCATTCGCGGCCACCTGATTATGAAAGGTTTCATGCCCAACTATAATTGCTGGACCAAGCACGGGGAAAGAGGGGTTATGATGGAAGATGGTGAAGAAGAAGATGATGATAACAACTATCATCATATGTTTCCTGAATACGGTGATACTGCAATGGAAGACAATGGAGAGGAAAAAGGTGAAGAACGGGCATCAGATGAGCCGGCTGATGAACTTGGTAGGGTCATTTCGATGCAAAGCGAGGGTGAAAGCAGAAAATGAGAAGTTGAAGTTAGAGGGCATGTTAGAAGATCACAAGAAATTGTTGTACCCAAATTGTGAAGATGGCAGCACAAAGCTCGGTACCACCTTTGGAATTGTTGCGATGGAAGGCAGTGTGGTCTAATGACTCCTCATTTGAAAAGATGTGAAAATAATGAAGAAGTTTCCAAAACATAACGAACTTACCGAGAGTACCTCTGAAGCAAAGAAGACTCTCATCCTCCGGGATTAGATGTGCAAAAGATACATGCATGCATTAATGATCGCATCCTCTACATCATGTAAGGAGTATGAGAATTTAGATAAATGCCGGTATGCAACGCTGCGGTATAAGATTAGACGAGATGACCCTGGTGATGTTGAGGGAGAGCCTCCTAAGAGGGTTCCTAAGGTTATGTGGTATGCTCCTATAATACCAAGGTTGAAACGCATGTTCGAAACAAAGAGCATGCCAGTTGTTGCGATGGCACAAAGAAGACTGTAAGAAAGACGGGAGTTGAGACACCTGGCGATGGGTCACAGTGGAGAAAATCGAGAGACTTCCCGACTTTGCGGTGACGCAAGGAACTTATGGTTTGGTCTAAATACGGATGGCATGAATCCTTTAAGGGAGCAGAGCTGCGACACAGACTGCCCGTGACTCTATGTATCTACAACCTGCCTCCTTGGTTGTGCATGAAGCGTAAGTTCATTATGATGCCATGCTCATCCAAGGCCCGGCAACCGAACGACATTGATGTGTACCTTAGGCCATTAGTTGAAGAACTCTTACAGTTGTGGGGCAAACCAGTGTACGTGCATGGGATGAGAACAAACAGAGCCATTTAATCTACGAGGGTTGTTATTCGTAACCATCAATGATTGGCCTGTTCTTAGTAACCTTCGTGATGCATAAACAAAGGATATAAGGCATGCACCCACTGTTAGATAAGACCGAAGGTACATATTTGCATAAATGCAAGAAGGTTGTGTACCTAGCGAATCGACGATTTCTTCCGACCAATCATCCGTAAGAAAGAAAGGCAAGCATTTTAAAGGTGAGGCGATCACCGGAAGAAGCTGAACTCCCTTGGTGATGATGTATTTGGTATGGTCAAGGACATAGAAGTAATCTTTGGAAAGGGTCGGCGGTCAATCAGTTCGAGCAGCGTCGCTAGGACACGCACCCATGTGGAAGAAGAAATCTATATTTTGGGAGCTGCCATATTGGAAAGTCCTGCGTGTCCGCTCTTTAATCGACGTGATGCACGTGACGAAGAATCTCTGCGTGAACCTGCTAGGATTCCTAGGCGTGTATGGTAAGACAAAAGATACACCTGAAGCACGGGAGGACCAACAAATTATGAAAGACCCAAAGAACATGCATACAGATAACAAGGCGGATAAAGGCGTCACTTAAGTCGTGCAGCTATGCTCTTACCAAAGCGAGAAGGAAATCTTTTGAAGTCCTTTACGGTATCAAGGTGCGTCAGCTTCTCATCTAATATAAAGGGATAATAAATATGGCAGAGAAAAAGTTCCAAAACCTGAAGTCTCATGAGTATCACGTGATTATATTATGATTGCTTCCGATTTCATTGAGGGGCTTCTAGGAAAATGTTCGAGTACCCATTGTGAAGCTGTGCATTCCTCAATGCAATATCTCGAAGGTAATCAATCGGATATTACGCCAAGGTTCTGAGAAGGATGTGGTACAATGTCTTGTTAGTTTTGAATTGGTGTTCCCACCATCCTTCTTCAATATTATGACGCATCTCTGGTTCATCTAGTGGAAGAGATTGCCATTCTCGGTCCGGTATTTCGCACAATATGTTCCCCTTTGAGAGGTTCATGGGAGTCTTAAAGAAATATGTTCATAACCGTGCTAGACGGAAGGAAGCATCTCAAGGGATATGGAGCAGAGGAGGTCATTGAGTTTTGTGTTGACTTTATTCCCGACCTTAAGCCGATTGGTGTTTCGACTCGCGGCATGAGGGAAGACTAAGTGGAAAAAACGCTGGGAAAAGCAATGATATGTAGGGACGATTCTTTCACTAAAGCACACTACAGTTCTACATAATTCCACCTTGGCGACTCAGTATATCGAGGAACACAAGAATATTGCGCTCAAAAACCGGGAAGCTGAATCATGGATTCTGAGATGAACACATGAAGTCTTTCGGTGGTTGGATGCGGACACATCTCTTGAATGACACCACTGTTGGAGATCAGCTATACTTGTTGGCGCTTCACCATCTTCTCTGTATTGAATTTCCAAGGGTACGAAATAAATGGGAATACATTCTACACGATCGCCCAAGATAAAAGAGCACCAACCAAAATAGTGGTGTCCGCTTTGATGCAATAGACGAGAATGGAAAAAGGACACATATTATGGTTACATAGAGGAGATATGGGAACTAGACTATGGAGTCTCTTTTAAGGTCCCTTTGTTTATTGCGCAAATGGGTCAACCTGAATGGGAACGGGTAAAGATAGACCAGTTGTACGGAATGACAACAGTGGATCTCAACAATCTTGGTTATAGAGATGAACCATTCGTCCTAGCCAATGATGTGTCTCAGGTTTTCTATGTGAAGGACATGTCCTCCAGACCGAAAAAAAGAAAAAATATGCAAACGAATACATCATATGATGAGCCAAAGCGTCACATAGTTCTTTCAGGGAAAAGAAACATCGTGGGAATCGAGGACAAGACAGACATGTCAGAAGATTATAATAAGTTTGATGAAATTCCGCCCTTCACACTGAAAACTGACCCAAGCATTCCGTTAAGTAAAGAAGATGCTCCATGGTTACGTCTGAAGCGGTCATAAGGAATGACATATGCCAAGAAGTTCATGCTCATATTATGTAACTCTAGTTCATGTCTTTCGCGGTTTGTGGCTTGATCGAAGGATATCTTTCGCGGTTTGTGGCCTTTAGTCCCGGTTTTGTAGTCTCAGTTTTTAATATTAATAAATGTCTTGAGTGTTAGTCCCATTTTGTGGCTGGACCGGGAGTGCCTCTATGACCAGTTTCTTGGAGATCTTGGGAGGGCTCCGTCGGCATCTCCTGGAACTGGTCGTAGTGGTGGCCCTGCTCGAAAACCATCTTGCAGCTTGTAACTTCACTAACTAGATCAATCGCCTCGGAGCTAACTAATTTCACATATTAGAGTGCCTCTATGACCATTTCTCGGAGATGCTGGGAGGACTGGGCTCTCGGCATCTCCACAGCTGGCCATGATGGTGTCCTGCTCTCGAAAACCATCTTGCAGCTTGTAACTTCACTAACTAGATCAATACCCGAGCTAACTAATTTCACATATTAGAGTGCCTCTATGACGTTTCTCGGAGATGCCGGAGGACTGGGCTCGTCGGCATCTCCTGGCCGCAGATGGTGTCCTGCTCTCAAAACCATCTTGCAGCTTGTAACTTCACTAACTAGATCAATCGCCTGAGCTAACTAATTTCACATATTAGGGAGTGCCTCTATGACGATTTCTAGGAGATGCCGAGGAGGGCTCATGGCATCTCCCTGAAACTGGCCGTAGTAGTGTCCCTGCTCTCTAAAACCATCTTGGAGATGCCTCAAACTGGCTGGAGGACTGGACTCACAAGGATGCATATTTATAGTACAAGCAGCTCGGCATAATGTCGACACTCACGACATAATGTCGACACTCACCCCTATTATTAGTGCGGACTCATCTTTAGTCCCGGTTGGTGTCTCCAACCGGGACTAAAGGTTCATCTTTAGTCCCGGTTGGTGACACCATCCGAGACAAGGTACAAGCCGCACGACATAATGTCGACACTCACCCCTATTATTAGTGTTGTCTGGCCCACTCTGCCGCAATCCCTTTAGTCCTGGTTTGTGACTACATCCGGGACTAAATGTGTGCCGAACAATGATCATGTTTCGAAAAAACCTTCACAAAATGACCTATCATGTTCGAGGTTTCATGGCTTTCGGTCCAAATGACCGATGTTATGTGCTGAATCACGACATAGTTTGTGATGTTGTGCCCATATTATGCATGTGTGTGGACATTGGTATGTAGAACAATGTTGCAGGAGGAAGTTTTCCTTTTTGTCGCACGGAAAATCCCTTTTCCATTTTCCGAGCGCAAAAAACGGGTCGTTTTGTGAAGTAACCACCAAAATGCCGTTTCAGAATGCTACCGTCCTATTTTCCTAAAATACTAGACCACCTTACATGGACTATATCCCAACCGGTACATCTCAAACCTTTTCGTCCATACCGGGTAAAAGGACAAATGTCTTAGAATCGGTGGAAGTGGGTCCTTGTTGTACTACTGTACATGATCTATCGCCCGTGATTTTTGAAAAAATCATTTTTAGACTCGCAATATGTGGTTTATTCAGAGATCCAATGCAAGTTCTAACGATGCCCGTCCCCTATCTTCATGCACACCGGTTCGACCATATTTAGAAATTCAGATAATTCAAAACGGGCATAATAAATTCAAAAAAAATCCGAACAATGAAAATCCTTCGCGTGGTGTCATATTATGTTACATAGTTGAAAGGAAAAATACCAGACTTGGTATATTGATCATGTTTCGAAAAAACCTTCACAAAATGACCTATCATGTTCGAGGTTTCATGGCTTTCGGTCCAAATGACCGATGTTATGTGCTGAATCATGACATAGTTTGTGTTGTTGTGCCCATATTATGCATGTGTGTGGACATTGGTATGTAGAACAATGTTGCAGGAGGAAGTTTTCCTTTTTGTCGCACGGAAAATCCCTTTTCCATTTTCCGAGCACAAAAAACGGGTCGTTTTGTGAAGTAACCACCAAAATGTCGTTCAGAATGCTACCGTCCTATTTTCCTAAAATACTAGACCACCTTACATGGACTATATCCCAACCGGTACATCTCAAACCTTTTCGTCCATCCCGGGTAAAAAGGACAAATGTCTGCCGAATCGGCAGGAAGTGGGTTTATACTACGGTACATGATCTATCGCCCGAGATTTTTGAAAAATCATTTTAGACTCGCAATATGTGGTTTCTTGAGAGATCCAATGCAAGTTCTAACGATGCCCGTCCCTATCTTCTTGCACACGGTTCGACCATAGTTAGAAATTCAGATAATTCAAACGGGCATAATAAATTCAAAAAATCCGAACAATGAAAATCCTTCGTGGTGTCATATTATGTTACATAGTTGAAAGGAAAAATACCAGACTTGGTATATTGATCATGTTTCGAAAAAACCTTCACAAAATGACCTATCATGTTCGAGGTTTCATGGCTTTCGGTCCAAATGACCGATGTTATGTGCTGAATCACGGCATAGTTTGTGATGTTGTTTCCATATTATGCATGTGTGTGGACATTGGTATGTAGAACAATGTTGCGGAGGAAGTTTTCCTTTTGTACGGAAAATCCCTTTTCCATTTTCCGAGCGCAAAAGCGAATTCGTTTTGTGAAGTAACCACCAAAATGCCGTTCGAGAATGCTACCGTCCTATTTTCCTAAAATACTAGACCACCTTACATGGACTATATCCCAACCGGTACATCTCAAACCTTTTCGTCCATCCGGGTAAAGGACAAATGTCTGTAGAATCGGCAGGAAGTGTCGGTTTGTACTCTGGTACATGATCTATCACCCGTGATTTTTGAAAAATCATTTTAGACTACAATATGTGGTTTCTTCAGAGATCCAATGCAAGTTCTAACGATGCCCGTCCCCTATCTTCATGCACACCGGTTCGACCATAGTTAGAAATTCAGATAATTCAAAACGGGCATAATAAATTCAAAAAAAACGGACATATAAGTTAATTCATTTTAAAAGGTTACATTAATTATTTTTTAAAAATAGAATATGTTTTTGAATTATTTATTCAAATCCATACACTTCTTATGTTTAAAGTTTTTCTAAATTCCAAATTGATATTAAAAAAATATAAGTTAATTCATTTTTAATTGTAAATGGTTCATATTTTAAATGGTTACATTAATTATTTTTAAAACAGAAAATGTTTTTTAATTATTTATTTAAATCCAAACACTTTTTACGTTTAAATTTTTTCTAAATTCCAAATTAATATTCAAAAATATAAGTTAATTCATTTTAAAAGGTTACATTAATTATTTTTTAAAAATAGAATATGTTTTTGAATTATTTATTCAAATCCATACACTTCTTATGATTAAAGTTTTTCTAAATTCCCAAATTGATATTAAAAAAATATAAGTTAATTCATTTTTAATTGTAAATGGTTCATATTTTAAATGGTTACATTAATTATTTTTTAAAACAGAAAATGTTTTTGAATTATTTATTTAAATCCAAACACTTTTTATGTTTAAATTTTTTCTAAATTCCAAATTAATATTCAAAAATATAAGTTAATTCATTTTAAAAGGTTACATTAATTATTTTTTAAAAATAGAATATGTTTTTGAATTATTTATTCAAATCCATACACTTCTTATGTTTAAAGTTCTTCTAAATTCCAAATTGATATTAAAAAAATAAAAGTTAATTCATTTTTAATTGTAAATGGTTCATATTTTAAATGGTTACATTAATTATTTTTAAAATGTAAAATGGTTTTGAATTATTTATTCAAATCCAAACACATTTTATGTTTAAAGTTTTCTAAATTCCAAATTAATTATCATTTAAAAACAATACAAATTTAAACCCCAAAATAAAAAATAAATGGGAACAGAGAAAATACGAAATTTTTTGAAAACAGGGGAATATGTCCCGGTTGGAGCCACCAACCGGGACTAAAGACCCCCTGCGCGCCAACCCTTGGTCTGCTGAAAATATTGGAGTATAGGTCGGTTGGTGGCTCCAAAGGACGTATAACTTTAGTCCGGTTGGAGCCACCAAGGGACTAAAGGTCCTTTGTTATAACGGGTGCCTCCTCTTCTTCTTCCCCATCTCACCTCCTCTTCTCTTCTTCAAGACGACGCCGGCTGCCACTTGTGCACGCCCTACCGGCCGCCCCTCGCCCAGCCAAGCGTGCAGGAAGCTTCGCCTCGTCGCCCCGAGGCTTCTCCCTGAAGGAATCGGCCCCGCTCGCTCCCAATCGTCGCCAACGACCCTCGAGCCCGACGATCGCCGCCGTCGATTCGTCGGCTCCTGACCTCGCCTCGCCTCCCCGACACCACCACCGCACACCTGGTATGCTGCTGGTCCTCGTGGACCCTCTCTCTCGCCCCCTCTCGCTCTGGTTCATCCTCCCCGTCGACTCCCTGCCACCACCGCCGCTCACCGTCGTCGTCGTCGAGAAGAGGTCGATGGCGACGATTCGAAGAACGCGGGGCTGATTCCTCCGGTGGAGATGATCTTCGCGATGAGGCGGTTCCAACGGCGGCCTCGACTGGCCATGAGGTGGCCAGAGACGGCGGGGCGACGCAACACCTACGCAGCTAGGGTTCGGGCAAAGGGGAAAAACGGGGAAGAAGAGAAGCTAGGGTTGTTGATCGGGGCGCTGGAGCTCTTATAGGATCATGGGCGTGACGATGATCTTGGCATCTTGCGGCGCAAGATCGGGTGGCCCATGTTGCCATGCGTCGGGAGGAAGGAAGAAGACAGAAGGCCAGAAGTGCAGGCTGGCTGCTCTTGGGCCCCGGGTGGGCTTCCTGCTAGCGCTAGAGAGAGAGAGGAGAGATGGGCTCGGCCCAGTAGCTAGGTTAGATACGTTTTTATTTCCAGAAATGTTTTTCTATTTCTATTTCTGATTTCCCTTTTGTAATTTGAATTTCAAATCTGTTTTGAATCTTTTCAACTTACAGAAACTTTTATAAAGTATATGAAATAGTGTGAGACCCTTTTATACACTTTGGGCTCAACTCATGTATTTAGTTGTTTAAATACAAAACTCATTTGAATGGTTTTCAAATGGAGGGGGAAGTTAGGGTTTAGGGTTTGATTTGTTCTTTCTTTATTAAACCAAAATGCAAGTTCAACAATTTAAATGACAAGTATAATTAGAAGAACAAATGCACCCCTCTCATATGTTCCGGAGTTTCCTCGAGTTAGGGTTTTCACCCGTCGGAACCCCGATTAAATCGTCGAGCATGTCTTAGGGTTACATTCCAATGCAAATTAACTTGTCATATCATCATACTTGCTTGAGCATTGCATCGATGCCATGTGTTGATTGTTTCCCTTTCTTTTCGGTGTTTCGATTATTAGGTTTATTATTAGTTAGGTATTATTAGGTTTATTAATTAGTTTGGTATTATTGGTATTCGACCCATGTGGGTAGCCCCAGACCCGATTCACATTGTCAAGCAACTTAGGTGCATGTGGGTTCGACGATGTGCCTATCTACTACACTGTTTCCCTTTCTCTTCATTTTTATTATTGTGTATGTATATATTAGGGTTTCTCTGAATTAGGGTTTATATCTCTCAACACCGTACTTAACTTTCTCCTTTAGCCGCTTTGACTTATTCGTTTTTCCACCCAGGCAGAAAATATGGACCCACGTCGAGAGGCGAAGAAAAGGAAGAGTTGATCCAAGGTGTGATCCGTGGGAAGATAATTTAGGCGTATCAACGTTTACGAACAACTCGGTGAGGGTGATCCTCTTTACGGAGTAGACAACTTGTTTGAGGTTGAAGGTGTTGCCTTCCACGAGGAGAAAGCGATGCCTTGTGTGTCGAAGGCGACCGCTCGGCAAGGTGCATGTAATATAAATCAATTCATTAATTAATCATCACTATCTATATAGAAATAGTAACGGCGATCTTTCTTCTTTTAGCCCTCGGATCGAAGGAATCTCTTGAAAAGAGAGCGTGAGGCCCAACCAAAAAGTTGCAAGACCATGAGAGGTTCAGGATCGAAGATGTCATGTAGCGGCAAACCGACTCGAAGTTGTCGCAACCAAATTTGTGGCACAATGCGAATGTCGTTAGGGACTTAATCCGATCACCATTAAAAATTGGAATAGGCCTGCTAATGCGGATGAAGAGGAACATGTTTATTTGTCCCTAACCACGCCAAAGATTTCTGTGGAAGAGGCTCATGGTTAATTTCAAACTACGAAGATAGAGCTGGATCCAAATGCGGAGGATCCATTGAGGACGCTACAACATGGGAGAGCCATGGAGGCTAAGGTCGGGAGTGGGCTTTGAAGAAGATGGCCCAGTGTTTCACCAACTAGAAGAAAAGATTGCACCTTGACTATGTCGTGAAAAGAAGACTCGATTTCAAGAATATTCAGTTTGAGAAGATAAAACCATTCGGGATGAGTTTGTGGAATACAAGAAATCAGAAAAAGCTAAGAAAATGTAAAACGAATAAGCTGAATCTTGCTAACAAGAAGTATCACCATACTATGGGGCAAGGTGGCTCTGGCTGGCATTCCTAAGTGGGAGAAACTTGAGCAGGAGCTGCGTGATAAAAATATCACCCAGAGGCAGGCGATTGGGTAGAACGTGCAAGGAATTGGTTTTACGGGCATGGGGCACGTTGGACTCGGAAGGAGGTGTATATATACCATACGACATA
Organism: Avena longiglumis; assembly: GCA_030063025.1. NCBI lineage: Eukaryota > Viridiplantae > Streptophyta > Magnoliopsida > Poales > Poaceae > Avena > Avena longiglumis. The sequence continues at coordinate 147,399,414 of CP125974.1, forward strand.
AAGACCCCTTGCCAATCGAGAGGATGAGAAAAGCGATAAAGGCTGTTAAAGATGGGGACTTCATTCCCGATAGAGAGAATGATGAGCTCACACTCGCCCTTGGAAATAAGAAACATGATGGACGAACACGAGGCACAATAGGCTCCCAATCATGGAGGACTGGGTTTCCCGAAGAGAGAAAGAAATATCCTGATAGAAGCCGTCAAAGGAGTAAGGACAGGCGGCGGTTGAAGCGAAGAAGTCGAGAAAGAGCGAATGCGTTTAATTGAAGAAACGATTAAAGCAACAACAAGATGAAATTAACTCACTTAAAGAGCAAAGTACTACGGCGCCCCATCTCAAAGACACTGCATTCGATGCTACCGGCCTATCGAATAATCGAAAGCGTGTGGCTTCCACCGAGGTCGGGTAATGACAATGGCGATGCCGATGATGCACCGACGATGGCTGTTGGCTACCAGTGGATGATATCACGGAGATGACACTGCTGCGAGCTACATGTCAAAGTTGTGAACATATCAATGAAGGTGGCGGTCGGCTATGCCTTACCAATTGGACCCACACCAACTTACCACATCGTCCGGTTCGGAGGGCTACGTTGTTGTCGGCGTGGATGAAACCATGCCCACCTTTGAGGTTTTGGATCTTCACTACCCTGCCGGTGAAGGGGATGTATCTTGGGTGACGAAAAAGCGTCACCATTCTATGGTCAAGGATTGTATCGTGCTTGAAATCACACGCCAAGGCCATCTTCGCCGCCTCACCCGTCTCGGCCAGTCGTCGCCGCCGCTGGCAGCCGTCTTCGTCGCCTCACCGCTCGTCGCCTCACCAATCTCCGTGCAGCCATCGCCGCGGGAGCCATCGCGGCGCCTCGGGATAAAAAGCGTAAGCGTCCGCTCTTGTCGTCGTGGCGATCGCGAAAGCGTAAACAAGAGCCTCTTCCAAAAGTACCAACGGTTCCTCCCAAGAGAGCTTATGGATCTTGAAGAGGAGATGGCGATCGTTGATGCGGAAGCAGCGTTTTTAAGCTAAGTGAGGCGGCGAAAGAGCGAGTTCCCCACCAAAGAAGAAAAAGCCAAAGTGTTGAAAATGCTAAAGACTCTTCATCAACCCGAGCCAAAGCTGTCATCGGACTATGAGCATTCTATTCTCAAGTCACATGCAGCACAAAAGCCTCAAGAGCGATCTTGATGCAAGCGGAAATCTGTTGCCCAGCTCGGAGAACAAGCAAAACAGACTTGCGCCCCTCTCAAGGTGATTTCTCAAACCAATGTGGGTCGAGCAAATATGGGGCGAAGCGTATGATCCAGAGGTAGTTGCACTGTCTGAGAAGCTGCGCTGCTCAAGGTATGAGTATTGCCGATACTTATCGAGTTAGAGTTCTTCCCCGTGAGTGAAGTAGCATACCAATACCAGTACGGAAAACCTCTCGTCAAACCTGAGGAGGTAAACAATCTTCCAACAAAAATGCGAAGATTGCATAACTGGTACATGCATTCCACAAGGGCCGGGGCTAACTGGATAGTCTTGAGGGTTACAAAAAGCATCATGGGAAAAAGCGATGACATGGTATCCATTGAATTTGATGAACTATTTCAATTATTCAATCAAGACGCCTTGGACAAATCGATCATGAGTGCCTATTATGCGTAAGTACTAATTCTGTAATTAATTTAGTCTCCATCTATAATATTTTGTTTATTGCATGTATATAATCATACTTTAATATGCAGAATGAAGATTCTCGAATGCAGCAGAGGACAAATCTATGACATTGGCTTCATTGACCCATATTGGGTTCATGAAGCTAATCTCAAAATAAGCCCCAGGATACGGAGGATAATATAGTACAGGTTAAGGTTTCAAGAAACCAAAAGGGAAATACTATTTCCTTACAACTTCCAGTGAGTGTTATTGTCTTGTATACACTTTCTATTTAAACTTACTCGATGTTAAGTATATAATTGATTAGTTCTGCATTCGCAGGTACCACTATATTCATTAATCATTCAACTTGACAAAGGGCGTGTACTAGTCATGGACTCAAACATAAACCCCTTGAGGCGTGGAAGGACATGCAGATACTTCTCCAGCGTAATTCTAATCATTACGACACTATATCGGCAACGTTCGTGAATTTTATGATATCAAGTACTTAATAACTTATTTTATTCGTTTTCTCGCGGCAGCGCTTGGAAGCAGTTCACCAAGAAGGCTAGGGGTGTTTGGAAGAGGAGCTTACATTTCAACCACTAGATGTAAGCACCACTAGATATATCCGCGCATCTCTTTGATTCTAGTTTTGATACAGTTATTATCATGCTTGATTATTATTTTGATTGAACTCTCTTGTCGTAAAGTGCCCGACTTGAGGACCGGTAACAATCTATGTGGATACTATGTATGCGAGTTCATCCGGACGATGCGATGAGAAGGGCAGGAATTTAGAGCAACTCCACGTACGTAAACAATTTCTATAATTTTTAATTACAATCAAATTGTGTTTAGTTTCATATTCATATAGGCTGACTCCTTTTTTAAATCAGATCAAACGTCTACGGGACGGTCTTCTGCCAAAGGATCGCATACGAGCAATACAGGAGGAATTGGCGGGATTCTTGGATGCAGTCCTAAACACAAGGGAATACTACTCGGCTGTGTATAGACAATAGGAATTGTAAAAATAGCAACTTTCAAAAAATTGGCCGGTAGCATCGAATAGCAACTTTTGTATGTAGTGCATGAAGTCGATCTGTGTATTGAATGTAATGTTGTCATGATGATCTTGTGTAATATAAGGTTCCTTCATTGATAAGTGCAAAACACTAAATAAACAATAAAACAACTTAAATGAATTCTCTGCCGCGGCACAAAAAGTGGCGAAAATGCTGCCGCGACAACAAAATGTGCCAAAATAAATTCTGCGCATGGCGGCAGAAATGGTAAATCTCTGCGGCAGCAGGTTATTAGTCGGTTCGTATTACGAGGGACTAATCTCCACCCTCGCTCTGATGCATACGTGTGCCCCCATTTGTCCCGGTTGGTGGGGCAACCGGGTCTAATGGTTGGAGCTTTAGTCCCGATTGCTCCGTCCCGGTTGGACAACCGGGACTAATGGCCCTTACCAACCGGGACGCATGGGCCCTTTTCTACCAGTGTCTTCATTTAATATATATCCACTTCTTAGAGGATCTGAATCTATTTAAATAAACATTTTTTCTAGTTTCCAGTGGACTGACAATTAAGTTAGAGCTCATTCAACTCTAGTACCGCTAGATTTGCATCGCCAAAATCTATAATCTAGACGTCTGTCGTAGAATCGCTCCACTAGGTCGCGTGTTTCTTTACCGTCGTCAATAAAGAGCAATGCTATCTATTCTTGTTTTTGGTGTCACCTCCGCGCATCAGTCATTTTTTCTGGGAAGGCAACATTGTATATGGCCGAGAATCTATGCTTGAGGGGGCATCATCGATGTGCCACTTGTGATCCAGAAGAGACAGCTGGCCCCGTGGTCCGGCGTCAATGTTGTGGACGCCCAAAAAAGCTCCATGTCTCCTCACATAACCGGGTAAGCACCTTCACGGCTTTGTAGGATTAGTCCAGGCCTGACATGGCCAAATTGTTGAGATTAAGCTCGAGTCTGAATCATGTCACTTAGTTTCAGGTTTGAAATAATCGTAGGCCAGAAGTGTGCAAGTCCACCCTGCGGCACTGTCTAAATTCAGTTAAATTCAGTAGACTTAGTCTTTCCTGTTTTAGCGTAGAAATGTGCAAAGACTCGGCCACGATTGCGTCCGTGGGATGGCGCGGAATCAACGGATCGTGGGCGAGATTCTAGCATGGTTTGTTAGCCTGAACTGTCTATGTTGAGTTCATCGTCAGTAGGAGTAAGTTCAGCCCTGAGTGCATGTTGATTTCCACATTCAATCCACTGTGATCGTGTGCGTTATAGGGCTAGGATCTAACATTGTGATCGTGTGCGTTCTAGGGATAGGATCTAACATTTGGTATCAAAGCCTACGGGTTCGTGAAGGCGATCTGGTAGTGGTGCTGGTGGCGTTTGTGGAGGCGGTGACAAGCGATGGACGGCGGCAAGGGCTAGCCGTTGACCAAGAGGGACGACGACGACGGTGCAAGCGGCGCCATCGCAACCAGAGGCTCGGCGCGCGGTGGCGTGCCGGTCCACTACCCGCAGCTCACGGACACGAACTATGCCGTGTGGGCTGTCAAGATGCGCATCATCATGCGCACCCTCGGCCGCTCGGCGGCGGTCGACGGCAAGGGTGAGTACGACCAGGCGCAGGACGAGGACGCGTTCACCGCGCTCTCGTAGTCTCTCCCGGATGCCATGGTCATGGCGACACCGAGCACAAGACGGCGGCGGAGGCCTGGGAAGTGATCCGGCAGATGCGCGTCGACAAGGATCGTGTCAAGAAGGCATGTGTCAAAAAGCTGAAGCGTCAACTGGATCGGCTTCAGATGGATGACGGCGAGACCGTCGTGGAGTTCGGACAGAAACTGACCACGCTCGTCGCCGAAATTCGCAACTTAGGTGAGAAAGTTGAGGATGAATCAGTGATAGAAATCTTGTTCAATGTTGTGGCAGACAGGTTCTCCGATGTGGTGAACACCATCGAGCAGTGGGGTGATCTCGCCGCGATGCCGATCTCTGAAGCCATCAGTCGACTAGCAGCGTATGAGACAGGGCAACGTGGGCGTCGCCGCAGCAGCGGCGGCAAGGATAAGCAGCTTATGATCGTCACCCGTACACTGGAACAACTCATGCAAGTGAAGAAGGGAAATGGTGCAGGAAGCTCAGGTGGATCCACTGGGAAAAAGGGTGGAGGGAAACCTAACAACACCAAATCCAATAGAGATTATGATGATGATCGTGGAAAGCAGAAGAAGAAGGGAAAGTTTGACATCACCAAGGTAATATGCTATAACTGCAATGAGAAAGGCCACTTTCAATCAGATTGTCCAGAGCCAAAGAAGGAGAAGGCAAATCTGGCAGAGAAAGAAGATGATGGTCCAGATCTGCTAATGTTGGATGCACACCTGACAGAGGAGGTTGCAGTTTCTGAACAGGTCTTCCTTAAGGAAGAGAAAGTTGTGGCAAAGTTGCAGGGGCGAGCCAGATGTGGCATGGTATCTTGACACAGGAGCCAGCAACCACATGACAGGGAACCCAGGAAAATTTGCCCAGTTAGACAGATCAGTGATGGGCAAGGTCAGGTTTGGGGATGGCTCAGCTGTGGAGATCTGTGGTCGAGGCAGTGTCTGACAGGGGAACACAGAGTACTCTCTGATGTTTACTTCATCCCCAAACTGAAAAATAGCATTATCAGTCTTGGACAGTTAAATGAGAATGGATGTAAGTATGCTAGTGAGGATGGGGTGATGACTACATGGGACAGACAGAGAAATGTACTGGCAAGAGTACCTTGTACTCGCAACCGCATGTACATCCTGAACATACAGCCAACTAAGCCTATGTGTCTGCTAGCACATGCCAAAGAGGACCCTGGCTCTAGCACATGAGGTTTGTCCATGTAAATTTTCGTTCACTGAAGACTCTGGCAGCAGAAGGCATGGTTGAGGAAATGCCATTGATTGATAAAGTTGACAAGATCTGTGATGGGTGTATGGTGGCCAAACAAAAGAGACAACCATTCCCTTCACAATCAACCTACAGAGTACAAAAACAGCTTGAGTTGGTTCATGGAGATCTGTGTGGGACCATATCTCCAGCAACACCTGGTGGCAAACACTACTTTCTTCTCCTTGTGGATGACTACTCGTGGTATATGTGGATCGTTTTGATCTGTAGCAAAGATGAGGCACTAGTGGCAGTGAAGAAATTGCAAGCAGCTGCAGAGTTGGAAAAGAACCTGAAAGTGAAGGCACTGCGTACTGATAGAGGAGGTGAGTTCACCTCAGATGCATTGAAGCATCACTGTGAGAAAAATGGGATTAAACACTTCCTCACGGCTCCATACACACCACAACAAAATGGTGCAGTAGAAAGGAGAAATCAGTCTGTAGTGGGGATGGCTCGAAGTCTACTCAAAAGCATGGGTGTGCCAAACAAGTTTTGGGGAGAAGTTGTCACCACTGCTGTGTACTTGCTGAATCGAGCACCCACAAAAAGTGTTAAAGGAATGACTCCATATGAAGCTTGGCATGGGAGGAAGCCTTCAGTGCAACACTTGAGAACATTCGGATGCATTTCTCATGTAAAGAAAGTGGGACCAGGACAAACCAAACTTGTAGACAGAAGCACCCAAATGGTGTTCATTGGGTATGAAACTGGGTCTAAAGTCTATAGGGTTTATAATCCAGAAAATGGCAAGCTAGTGGTCACACGTGATGTGGTGTTTGAGGAGAACAGGAGCTGGGATTGGTGTGCCTCGGGCACTAGTGAGCCACTAGAGGTGGTGTACTTAGATCAGGTAGTCTAGGTCTTCAGAGAGTGTTAACACCCGGATTTTTCAATCCTAGATGCCTGTTATGCCATACATCGCAATCCCAGGATTACCATTTTTGCGAGACATAACATAATTGGATACCATAGTACATCATCCATTACAAATGATACATAAGTTCTTACACAAATAGGGATCTCATGATCCAGTTCTTAATACAAATTCAAGCAGCGGAATACGTAATAATAACGGCAGCGTAGGCGAAGCTCCATCTTCGGGGTCACAGGCAATGCTGACGATGGGAGATGATCCTAGTTGTCGTAACCTCCCTGGGGTACATCCTCCAGGTACTCCTCTTCATAGTCTGGCCATGGGAATAGCTAGGGACAAAGCCATGAGTACTCTTTAAGTACTTGCAAGCTAATACTAACAGGTAAAGGGGTTTTTGTATAATAGGACACTAGGCTCTAGGGTTGTTTTGCAAAAGCCAGATTTATCTCTACTAAGTTCTAAAGCTAGTCACAATTTTATAACTCCTAGGTGGGATCTTGTAACTCAGGTCACAACTCTGTTGTGGTCAAGTCAAAGTCTCAATTCATTTCACAAGTCATTTTGAAAAGTCTGGCGGGGGAACAGTATGGCCACTCCAACTGTCCATAACCGCGGACGCGACTAATTGAATAGTTTGATACTCTGCAGAGATTGTACACTTTCACCACAACATTCGATACATCCGTCAGGAACAAATCCTGAATTCACCATACTCAGTATGTGGATAATCAATCCTAACCTTTCAATTACACGCCCTAGTATAAGCACCTCTCCTGTGAGTTTGGCCTCCCAACCATGACCAACTATCATCTTGGGTACTGCACAGGTGGACAATCTTCACAAGGTAGCCTCAGCTCAGACCTTGGCCGTGAGGGAACTAATACTAAGGTATATAAGTTTCCAGTCAAGCCCTACCCAATATTCGGGTATTGTGGTTGTACGATAAAATTGTAATGGTATCGCATCCAAACAACCATCAGTTTTATAGAGGGCTAAGGCTCATGCCTCAACATTTTCATCACCAAAATCATCAAGTGTTCGGAAACACATGTCCAAAATATTTCAATAGAATGATCCATCATTCCAATGTTTTCATAACCATTTTTCCACCAAGTAAACCCATCTAAAGTTGATCAAGTTTTATGCTTAGCACTAGCATCTACATGTGGGGGTAGTAGTAATGAGGGGTGGTAAACTAGTGGAGTTTCAACTAAGTACAACCTTATATCTTAGGATGATATCAAGGTTTCTAACTTAGGCCAAATTTTATGCTCTTTATGCAACCTTCAGAATCTTTCTAGTATCTACAAGTCACTTAAGTCAACTCTAAGTTAAAGCTTTGATAAAAAAATAAAGTAAGAAGCTTGCAAATAAAACTAGGATTGGTTTATCAAGTAGGTATGATCACATATGCTTAAGGCATATAGTAGGCAGAGTAACAAGCAAGTATTTGCTTGCACAAAATCAGGATAAGCTTGCTAAATTGCAAGTGTTAGCTTGCATAGGTCCACTTGATTAGTAAGGCTTGCTAAAGTAGAATGTCTTGCAAGTTTTAGCTTGCATTGGTATAGTATCAGCTTGCCTTGTGGAGAGCAGTGGTTGAAGTTCTCCTCGGCTTCTTCTTCGTAGTATCCTCCTTCCTCCTCGTATCCTTGGTTGGTACTAGCGTCTATGAATAAATACGAGGTACACAATCACCAAACAATACTTAACTAGTTTGCAATCATCACACACATGGGTCCTATCACTAGTGGAAACGAGGCTTTTCGTTGATCCTGGAAAAGGGCTTTAACACCGGTTCCTCTACGAACCGGTGTTAAAGGGGGGGGGGCGTACCAGCGTGGCCCGTGCGGCAAAAAAGGAGCCCCCCTTTAACACCGGTTTGTGCCACGAACCGGTGTTAAAGGACCCTGCAACAGTGGCCCGTGCAGCCCCTCCCCCTTTAACACTGGTTCGTGCCTTGAACCGGTGTTAAAGGGGGGAGGGGCTATATAAGACACCACACCCCACACCCCACTCTTCCATTTTTTCACTATCTCATTTTGGAGCCTAGCAAGAGGGTGTGAAGAGTGATAGTTTGTGTTTTTTTCATATGCACAAGAGGTGCTCGGTGAAATGCCCGAGAGCTCAAAATAAGTTTTCTCGTTGCTCTTTCCTTTTCGGTCGAGGTCGGCAACTATCCTTTCATGTGTCATTGATGTACTATATATATAAATGGTCATCTCCCTATTAATTTTTGATATATACTACATATTAATGCAGATGAACCGGCAATGGATGTACGGTGACCGACGCACTTCCGAGTACATTACGGGCCTCCAAAATTTCATCGTTGTGGCTAATGCAAACCGTGGTCACAATGGTTTTATGTGTTGTCCGTGTGTTCACTGTCAGAACAAGAAAGACTACTCAAATACCAGAACCATTCACTCCCACCCGCTTCGATCCGGTTTCAAGCCCAGCTATAATTGTTGGACCAAGCACGGAGAAAAAGGGGTTGTGATGGAAGACAACAAAGAAGAAGAGGATGATGACAACTATCATAATATGTATCCTGAATATGATGATACTGCAACAGGGGTAGATAATGAAGATCAAGAGGCAGGAGATGGGCCCGCTGATGACGATCTTGGTCGGGCCATTACTGATGCAAAGGAAGAATGTGAAACTGAAAAGGAGAAGGAGAAGCTGGAGCAGATGTTAAAGGATCACAAAACATTATTGTATCCAACTTGCGAAGATGGCCACAGAAAGCTAGGTACCACCTTTGGATTTGCTTTGCAATGGAAGGCGGAAAGTGGTGACAAGCATTTTCAAAGTTGTTGGTAAAATGAAGAATCTTCTTCCAAGAAATAATGAGTTGCCCAACAGTACATACCAAGCAAAGAAGGTTGTCGCCCTCTAGGATTAGACGTGCGAAGATACATGCCTGCATTAATGATGCATCCTCTACCGCGGTGAAATGAGAAATTTGGATGCATGCCCGGTATGCACTACACTGCGGTATAAGATCAGACAAGACGATCCTAGCGATGTTGAGGGCGAGGCCCCTAGGAAGAAGGTTCCCGCCAAGGTTATGTGGTATGCTCCTATAATACCACGGTTAAAACATCTCTTCAGAAATAAAGAGCATGCCAAGTTGTTGCGATGGCACATGGAAGACCGTAAGAAAGACGCGATGTTGAGACACCCCGCTGATGGGTCATAGTGGAGAAAAGTCGAGAGAGAGTAACAGGACTTCGCACGTGACGCAAGGGACTTAAGGTTTGGTCTAAGTACAGACGGCATGAATCCTTTTGGTGAGCAGAGCTGCAGTCACATCACCTGGCCTGTGACTCTATGTATCTATAACCTTCCTCCTTGGTTGTGTATGAATAGGAAGTTCATTATGATGCCAGTGCTCATCCAAGGCCCGAGGCAACCCGGCAACGACATTGATGTGTACCTAAGGCCATTAGTTGAAGAACTTTTACAGCTGTGGGCCAAAACAGGTGTACGTATGTGGGATGAGCACAAATGGGAGCCATTTGACCTACGAGCATTGCTTTTCGTAATCATCAATGATTGGCCTGCTCTTAGTAACATTTCAGGGCAGACAAACAAGGGATACAATGCATGCACACACTGTTTAGATGAGACTGAAAGTGTATATTTGGATAAATGTAAGAAGGTTGTCTACCTAGGGTATCGTCGATTTCTTCCGAACCTGCATCCAGTAAGAAAGAAAGGCAAGCATTTCAAACGTCTGGCAGAACCCCGGAGGAAGCCTGTCCTCCGTACCGGTGAGGAGGTATTTGGTATGGTCAAGGACCTAGAAGTAATCTTTGGAAAAGGTCCTGGCAGTCTATCTGTTTCGAATGACGATGCCGGACACGCGCCCATGTGGAAGAAGCAATCTATATTTTGGGACCTACCCTATTGGAAAGTCTTAGATGTCCGCTCTTCAATCAACGTGATGCACGTGACGAAGAATGTTTGCGTGAACCTGCTAGGCTTTCTAGGAGTGTATGGGAAGACAAAAGATACACCGGAAGCACGGCAAGACCAGCAACGTCTGAAAGCCCCTGAAGAGCCTATGCATCCTGAGAACGAGAAGGGTAAACGATGCCACTTAACTCCTGCTAGCTACGCTCTTACCAAAGCAGAGAAGGAAATATTTTTTTAATGTCTGAGCAGTATCAAGGTCCCGTCTGGCTTCTCGTCGAATATAAAGGGAATAATAAATATGGCAGAGAAAAAATTCCAAAACCTGAAGTCTCATGACTGCCACGTGATTATGACACAATTGCTTCCGATTGCATTGAGGGGGCTTCTACCTGAAAATGTTCGAGTACCCATTGTGAAGCTATGTGCATTCCTCAATGCAATATCTCAGAAGGTAATCGATCCAGAAAGCCTACCAGGGTTACAAACAGATGTGGCCCAATGTCTTGTCATATTTGAGTTGGTGTTCCCACCATCCTTCTTCAATATTATGACGCATCTCCTAGTTCATCTAGTAGAAGAGATTGCCATTCTCGGTCCTGTATTTCTACACAATATGTTCCCCGTTGAGAGGTACATGGGAGTCTTAAAGAAATATGTTCATAATCGTGCTAGGCCAGAAGGAAGAATCTCCAAGGTCTATGTAACAGAGGAGGTCATTGAGTTCTGTGTTGATTTTATTCCTGACCTTAAGGCGATTGGTGTTCGAGAATCACGACATGATGGGAGACTGCGTGGAAAAGGCACACTAGGATGTAAAGCAATGATATGTAGGGACGGGCATTCTCTCAATCAAGCACACTACACGGTTTTACAAAGATATATCTTGGTTGCCCCGTATATCAATGAACACAAGAATTTAATACGCCTCAAACACCTGGGGCAGTCTGATGAATGGATTATAAGTGAACACATGGCGAGTTTTGGCGGCTGGCTGCAAAGACTTCTCACGAATAACACCACTATTGGGGATCAGCTGTACTTGTTGTCCAGGACACCATCTTCGACTATATGTACTTTCCAAGGGTACGAGATAAATGGGAATACATTTTACACGATAGGCCAAGATAAAAAGAGCACCAACCAAAATAGTGGTGTCCGCTTCGATGCAGCAGAAGACAATGGGAAGAAGACCACGTATTATGGGTTCATAGAGGAGATATGGGAACTTGACTATGGACCTAATTTTAAGGTCCCCTTGTTTCGATGCAAATGGGTCAAGCTAACAGGAGGAGGGGTTGAGGTAGACAAGAAGTACGGAATGACAACGGTGGATCTCAACAATCTTATGAAGGTAGACAAGAACTTAGACGAACCATTCGTCCTAGCCAATGATGTGGCTCAGGTTTTCTATGTGAAGGACATGTCCTCCAGACCAAAAAAAAATAAAAAATATGCAAACGAATACATCATATGATGAGCCAAAGCGTCACATAGTTCTTTCAGGGAAAAGAAACATCATGGGAATCGAGGACAAGACTGACATGTCAGAAGATTATAATAAGTTTGATGAAATTCCGCCCTTCACAGTGAAAACTGACCCAAGCATTCCTTTAAGTAAAGAAGATGCTCCATGGTTACGGCTGAAGCGATCATAAGGAAGGACATATGCCAAGAAGTTCATGCTCATATTATGTAACTCTAGTTCATGTTTTTAATATTAATACATGTCTTGAGTGTTAGTCTTGTTTTGTGGATGGACCGGGACTATGAGAAGAAGTTGTCCCGATTCGTACTTACCATTAAGATCTGATCTCCAAATGCGCGCGGTCACATATTAGGGAGTGCCTCTATGACCAGTTTCTTGGAGATGTCGGAGGACTGGGCTCCGTCGGCATCTCCCCGAACTGGCCAGTGGTGTCCTGCTCTCAAAACCATCTTGCAGCTTGTAACTTCTCTATCTAGATCAATACACAGAGCTAACTAATTTCACATATTAGGGGTGCCTCTATGACCAGATTTCTCGGAGATGCCGAGGGGGCTCCGTCGGCATCTCCACAAACCGCCGTAGTGGTGTCCCTACTCTCGAAAACCATCTTGGAGATGCCTCAAACTGGCTGGAGGACTGGAATCACAAGGATTCCTATTTATAGTACAAGCAGCTCGACATAGTGTCGACACTTACGAAATAATGTCGACACTCACCCCTATTATTAGTGTTGACTCGTGTTTTGTCCCGATTGGTGTCTCCAACCGGGACTAAAGTTTCATCTTTAGTCCCGGTTGGTGACACCATCCGGGACAAGGTACACGCACTACAAGGAATATGGCAATATATGACCCTCCATTTTCGTCACAGAATCGTCATAGTAGTCTATTTATGACGATTCTGTGACGATTTTGAGATCGTCGAAAGCTGAGCGTCGCAAATGAACTATAACGACATTTTTGATAAAATCGTCATAACCGTCTATGACGATATTGGATCGTCATAACGTCTATGACGATTCAATATCGTCACAGGCCATCTAGCCATGCCATGTCAGATCCTACGTGGCTGATCCTACGTGGCAAAATTGTGACGAAATTAAATCGTCTTGAATCGGAATCAGCCCAATCCATTATGGTGGTCTATATGGGCCAGCCCAATAATTCTGGCCTTTTTCTTTTTTGTGTCGTGGCCTTTTATGGTACATTTCTTCTATGGGCCATGGCTTTATTAGGGTGTATTCCCTTTTGGGCCTTTATTCTGTACATCAGATTTCTCTTTTATTTTTCAGCCTTTTTTTCCTTTTTTCTAATTCCATGTAGCCTTTTTTATATCCAAAACAGGCCCGAAGCTACTACCAAACCATCCCAGCAACATTTCCAAATATATATATTACACAACACAATAATTTAACATCCAGAATTTAAATATGACAGCCACGAGGTAACAGTATAACAAGACATGACAGCCAGATCATCATATAACACTATAACAGATATAAATAGCTGACATAGTAGATATACACATGACAGCAGATACAAAGAAACAACAGCCAAAATTGATACACAATAACCAAATAATCAGCAGATGTAAACATTCCAGATTAGCTACTGGACTGGCCTGGAGCATAGCTCCCTACTACTCCTTATGGTGCCCTTGTTGCTGGCCTATACCACATCCAAGAACTTCGAAATATCCTCCTTCGGCCTTCTTATTTCTGTCAAACAGAAAAACTAGCATAAGTGGTACGAATTGGATAAATAAATAGCAGCATATTAGCTATGGTAAGTCCATTTCCATAATAGTTTTCAAGTACAAAAACATGTATTCAGATAAAAAACAATAGACAGTCTTGTACATGCACAAAACATGCATGCCTTGCTTCAAAAAGATGAGACAAAATAGTAAAACAATAGTACAAGCAAACACATAGTTCTTACTTAGTTCTCACACGAGTCAGGAGATAGGCAAATAGAAAATAGAAGTACATCATGCATAGTTCTATATCGAACATATGGAAATAGCAAACAACACAGTTTTCACATCACAAATGGAAGCCAGGTTCAGATAATCCAAGCAACAAAAGATCACCACAGTTCCTAATCAATGACTGGCCAAGCAAGATTCCAGCATAAAGTGACACGTATGTCTACATAAAATGAATATCATACTGTCCAAGTAAGATTCCAGGATAATATAACATGTTATGGTCTAAAACTCCAAGTAAGAGCTGCTACGAATTCCACCTAGGCAGATTACTATCAATAACACACTACTAACCATATATTTATTCTTCTCATACTGAATCAAAATAGTATCTAACTGCCTGAGAGATTAAGTTTCCAGATGCATCAATCAACCAACAAGAATATATAGATGCAAGGGGAAGAGAGTCGCTTACCACAGGGACCAGCTTATTGTTGGGGTGCTTCTCCTTGTAGTCCTTCCTAAACCCCTCCCTGCAGACACAAAACACACAAACAATCTGATAAGGATGCAAGTTAAAAGAAAAACAAAATCTTCATTTAGACTTAAGAAAGCAATTTCCCAAACATTTTAGTCAGAAGAGAAGGCCTTGGCCGTGCATCTGTATTTTGGTGTGAAAGGAAAGTAAATGAACCAACATAAATCTATCAATGGTAGTATTTGCAAGTTTTAGTTACAAGTAAACAAAACATTGTGCAGCATTGGTCTCACAAAGCATTTAATTTGCTATCTACTGTAGTTGTGCTCCTTCAAGATTACTAAAAGAGTAAAAACAAATAATCTAGTGCAGTCAGGAATACACGTGAGGCTAATATACAACAGACATCACTGAGCTCACAAGTAAACAGTATCAGGCATCTGAAAGTTGAAATCCTTTTCCAATCAGGTATATCCATGTTGCTCTTCACCATGCAAATATGAGAAGAATCATAATAAGCTACGATTCTATGCCTAGATGTCAACAAGAATAAGACTTTCTTTCAGACGCAGTTAGAATAGCATACCAGAACCCTAAAGACCAAACAAGAGCACAAGGCATCTATCAAAAGCATCAAAGTAACTGTACATGCCCATTACAGAAATTCATAAAAGCTGGCCCCAAGATCATTGCATCAAGAAGGAACTCTGCATGTATTCACTCTCAAATCTAGCATTCTTTGACAAATACAGAATACATAGGCTGAGACATCTAAATTTGTATCAAGCGATCAACGATGGGATTCTCTGAATACTTAACAGACCTTAATATGACCACTCTTATCATTAAAGCAAGGATCGTAAATAAGGCACTAAAAGAAGTCAGAATACACTACCTGGTCTTTGAGAAGAAAAACAATAATTGCGTACTAGATAAAATGCTAAAAGAAACATGAAAGCAGGCCTCATAAAGAAGACAGGCGGGGAACACGGCCTAGGTCTTCCAGAGAAAAGGAATACATACCCACTAAATGAACGCCAAAGGAACATAAATAAGATACTTCCAGAATACCTTGCATTCTAAATAAATGACAAATTCTCTGTACCGTAACACGTGGCCTAATCCAACTAGAAATCTAATGACAATCCGATACAGATTAGCATACATCAAAACAGCCGGACATGCCAAGAAAAGTCAATAGAGGTGCATAATATGTGAAGAAGCCGAGAATAACCACCCAAAATCGGATAAGAACGCAGACATGAGTATAGATTCGCACGTCGCCCAAGCATAAATGGCAAAATAGTCATGCTACTTTCCAGTTCCACATGACATTATTTACCAAGAACTGCAAGGATAACTCATGTAAGTGGCATCCAAATCTATCAAAACAAGGAAAGGATAATCAAAAGTTGCAACACGGTGGTATCCATATCCACCTGCTCCCAATGCCATCCCATGTTATGCTAGGATCTCATTCACCGCTACCGTTTGTCCCAATTTGAACAAGCATGCACGATACACAACCCGAAACCTAAAGCGAGCGATCGTGATATCGATGTAAAGCGTGCCAAGATGACATCAAAACTAATCAACGGTGAAGGAACTCTTAGCGGAAGATTTATCGAGACTAGGGACGGAGGGCGTGCAGACGAGGATCATCACGGCGGAGGAAGGTGCAAGTGCTGGGATGGATCCGCTTGACCTGATGATCGATGTCGGAGACGTAGACCGTCCGGCGGATCACCTCGTCGCGCTGCGCCTGGCTGGTGCGGCTGTTGACCCGCCGCTTTCCCCCGTGGGGGTAGCCACCGCCGCCCCCGTACCCTCCAAACTTCTTCTGCGCGCAGGAACAAGGCAGATCAGACGGACACCGGCGACAGAAACAGAGGGGTCTGCGATGGGGCCGTCGTCGCTGGATCCCCCTGCACAGGGCCGCCATCGACGGCGTAGACGAGCAGCGGGACCCGGCCCACCTTGATGCCGTCAGATTCCTCGTAGCCGCCTCATCTGCTCTGGCCACTTCCTTTCGATCGCGTCCGGAACTGGGGGAGGTCACCGAGGCTGTGCCGGGGGGGCGGAGCTGAGCTCAGCGGGGGAGAGGGGTGGTAGACGGTGGATCGGCTGGAGGGGAGAGGGTGGTGGCCGTGTTGTGAATCAGGGAGTGGAGAGAATCGGCGGCGCAGAGATAGGGCAAGGAAAGGGGCGGCGCGAGGGGGGTGATCTAGGTTAGGGTTGGTGAGGCCGTGGGCATGGTGTGGTGGTGTGCTTCTTTGGGTGAGCTACCAACCATTGGATCGACTTTGAACGGTCCATATAACGCACATAAGGCTGATCCATGGGAGGCAGTTTCCCGTGTTTTGATTGGTTGGTTCAGAAAACACCTCAATTTTTGGATGGGTCTGCCATATTATGACGATTTCAACCAACAAAATGACGACGATTCTGAGCCTATCGTCATAATTTTGAAGGGGTTTGGCCCTCCTGGAGTGGCTAGCGACGATCTGGTGCAAATCGTCATAAAATTTATGACGATTTTTGCCATCGTCAAAATGGGAACGTCACAAGTTGACACATTTCTTGTAGTGACGCCGCACGACATAATGTCGACACTCACCCCTATTATTAGTGCTGACTCGTGTTTTGTCCCGGTTGGTGTCTCCAACCGGGACTAAAGGTTCATCTTTAGTCCCGGTTGGTGACACCATCCGGGACAAGGTACACGCCGCATGAGATAATGTCGACACTCACCCCTATCATTAGTGCTGCCTGGCCCTGCCTGAAATCCCTCCAACCGTCCCATTTTTAGAACAATGTCCCGCCATTTTTCCCGCCATTTTTCTTCACGCGAGTTCTTCTCTCCAGTTCTTCCCGCCAGTTCACTATATATATATGTAGGGTTGGCCTCCATTGTCATTGCACATCTCTAGACTCATATCTGCAACCTCATCACTCTTTCCCATGGCTTCCATCGTAGCACTAACCCCCAGGGAGGCGGAGGCGCTTTACGCCTCGAACTGCCCCTGCCGTCAGACTCTTGTGTCCCTGTCGGTGGATCTTTGGCCGAGGCGTGCAGTTCCTCCTGTCACTCTAGGTGTGGCGTGCCGGATGGCCATCACAAACCACTACTACTTCGAGCTCACGCCGGAGCAGCGGAGGAATCCCAGATGGAATCCCGACTATTTCCCTACTTGGTAAGCCTTCTTCGTGGATCGGCATGAGAGGGCGCTCGCCAGGCACGAGGAGGATGGCCCACCTCCTCCTAACTTCAATGAGGCCGGCCGTCGGCTATGGTGGCACGGCCGGACTCTCCAGAGCGTCATGGCCTATGACACTGCCACTGACTCTAACCCCCGTCTGCGCTACCCTCAAGTCCAGCCCACGCGTACTCAGCCTTCAAGGTTCAATTACGGCGACCCCGACGACGACAGCGATGACGGCTGCGGCGAGTACGACGACTAAAGTGGCGAGTATTACAGGTGTAGGCAGGAGCATGACTGAATCACTCCAACATTCTGAAACAAGTTCGGCCGATTGTTACTTAATCTAGCCATGTATCTTAATTTTCAGTTCTTTTATGTATCTTAATTTTCAGTTCCAGTTCGTCTTTATGTAACTTACTATTAGTTGCATTCTGTATTTTAATTCCAGTTCTATCTCCTTCACAAAATGACCTATCTCATTCAAGGTTTCTTGGCTTTCGGGTCAAATGACCAATGTTATGGCTAGAATCAAGGCATAGTTTGTGAAAATATGGCCATATTGTGCATACATGTGCATCATGGCATGGCAAACAATGTTGCAAGAGGAAGTTTTCCTTTTTATCGCACCAAAAAGGGATTTTCCATTTTCCGAGCATAAAAAACGGACGGTTTTGTGAAGCAACCACCAAATGGCTATTTCAAAAAACCACCAACACATTTTACAAAAATACTAGACCACCTTATATGGACAATGTACCAACAGGGGATCTGAAACCTTTCCGTCCACCTCTGGTGAAAAAGACAAATTCTTCTTTGAATCGCAGGAAGTGGGTCGAGATATGAACTCTGGTACATGATCGATGCTCATGATTTTTACAAAAATCATTTTTAGGTTCACAATATGCTATTTTATCAAAAACCAATGCAAGTTGAGCGAGGCTTGGCCCCGAGCTAAGAATCTTCATGCCCGTTGTTCGACAAAGTTTGACGATGGTTTAAAACGGGGATAAAAAAATAAAAAAAGATCGAAACAGTGCGAAACCTTCGCGTGGTGTTATATTATGTGACATAGTTAGAAGGAAAAATCTCAAACTTTGTATATTGATTATGTCTCAAAAAAACCTTCACAAAATGACCTATCTCATTCGAGGTTTCTTGGCTTTCGGGTCAAATGACCAATATTATGGCTAGAATCAAGGCATAGTTTGTGATAATATGGCCATATTGTGCATCATGGCATGGCAAACAATGTTGCAAGAGGAAATTTTCCATTTTATCGCACCAAAAAGGCATTTTCCATTTTCCGAGCATAAAAAACTGACGGTTTTGTGAAGCAACCACCAAATGGCTAATCCAAAAAACCACCAACACATTTTACAAAAATACTAGACCACCTTATATGTACAATGTACCAACAGGGGGATCTGAAACCTTTCCGTCCACCTCTGTTGAAAAAGACAAATTCCTGCCGAATCGGCACGAAGTGGGTCAGATATGAACTACAGGTACATGATACAATGCTCATTTTTAGGTTCACAATATGCTTATTTATAAAAAATCCAATGCAAGTTGAGCGAGGCTTGGCCCCGAGCTAAGATCATCATGCCCTTGTTCGACAAAGTTTGGCGATAGTTTAAGCAGGGATAAAAAATAAAAAAAGATCGAAACAGTGTGAAACCTTCGCGTGGTGTTATATTATGTGACATAGTTAGAAGGAAAAATCTCAAACTTGGTATATTGATTATGTCTCAAAAAACCTTCACAAAATGACCTATCTCATTCGAGGTTTCTTGGCTTTCGGGTCAAATGACCAATGTTATGGCTAGAATCAAGGCATAGTTTGTGATAATATGGCCATATTGTGCATACATGTGCATCATGGCATGGCAAACAATGTTGCAAGAGGAAGTTTTCCTTTTTATCGCACCAAAAAGGCATTTTCCATTTTCCGAGCATAAAAACGGACGGTTTTGTGAAGCAACCACCAAATGGATAATCCAAAAAACCACCAACACATTTTACAAAAATACTAGACCACCTTATGTGGACAATGTACCAACAGGGGGATCTGAAACCTTTCCGTCCACATCTGTTGAAAAAGACAAATTCCTGTCGAATCGGCAGGAAGTGGGACAGATATGAACTACAGGTACATGATACGATGCTCATGATTTTTTACAAAAATCATTTTTAGGTTCACAATATGCTATTTTATCAAAAAACCAATGCAAGTTGAGCGAGGCTTGGCCCCGAGCTAAGAATCTTCATGCCCTTTGTTCGACAAAGTTTGACGATAGTTTAAAATGGGGATAAAAAATAAAAAAAGATCGAAACAGTGTGAAACCTTCGCGTGGTGTTATATTATGTGACATAGTTAGAAGGAAAAATCTCAAACTTGGTATATTGATTATGTCTCAAAAAACCTTCAATAATTAACCTATCTCATTCGAGGTTTCTTGGCTTTCGGGTCAAATGACCAATGTTATGGCTAGAATCAAGGCATAGTTTGTGATAATATGGCCATATTGTGCATACATGTGCATCATGGCATGGAAAACAATGTTGCAAGAGGAAGTTTTCCTTTTTATCGCACCAAAAAGGGATTTTCCATTTTCCGAGCATAAAAAACGGACGGTTTTGTGAAGCAACCACCAAATGGATAATCCAAAAAACCACCAACACATTTTACAAAAATACTAGACCACCTTATATGGACAATGTACCAACAGGGGGATCTGAAACCTTTCCGTCCACCTCTGTTGAAAAAGACAAATTCCTGCTGAATCGGTAGGAAGTGGGACAGATATGAACTACAGGTACATGATACGATGCTCATGATTTATTACAAAAATCATTTTTTGGTTCACAATATGCTATTTTATCAAAAAACCAATGCAAGTTGAGCGAGGCTTGGCCCCGAGCTAAGAATCTTCATGCCCGTTGTTCGACAAAGTTTGACGATAGTTTAAAACGGGGATAAAAAAATAAAAAAAGATCGAAACAGTGCGAAACCTTCGCATGGTGTTATATTATGTGACATAGTTAGAAGGAAAAATCTCAAACTTGGTATATTGATTATGTCTCAAAAAAACCTTCACAAAATGACCTATCTCATTCGAGGTTTCTTGGCTTTCGGGTCAAATGACCAATGTTATGGCTAGAATCAAGGCATAGTTTGTGATAATATGGCCATATTATGCATACATGTGCATCATGGCATGGCAAACAATGTTGCAAGAGGAAGTTTTCCATTTTATCGCACCAAAAAGGCATTTTCCATTTTCCGAGCATAAAAAACTGACGGTTTTGTGAAGCAACCACCAAATGGCTAATCCAAAAAACCACCAACACATTTTACAAAAATACTAGACCACCTTATATGTACAATGTACCAACAGGTGGATCTGAAACCTTTCCGTCCACCTCTGTTGAAAAAGACAAATTCCTGCCGAATCGGCACGAAGTGGGTCAGATATGAACTACAGGTACATGATACAATGCTCATTTTAAGTTCACAATATGCTTATTTATAAAAAAACCAATGCAAGTTGAGCGAGGCTTGGCCCCGAGATAAGAATCTTCATGCCCGTTGTTCGACAAAGTTTGACGATAGTTTAAAACGGGGATAAAAAAATAAAAAAAGATCGAAACAGTGCGAAACCTTCACGTGGTGTTATATTATGTGACATAGTTAGAAGGAAAAATCTCAAACTTGGTATATTGATTATGTCTCAAAAAAACCTTCACAAAATGACCTATCTCATTCGAGGTTTCTTGGCTTTCGGGTCAAATGACCAATGTTATGGCTAGAATCAAGGCATAGTTTGTGATAATATGGCCATATTGTGCATAAATGTGCATCATGGCATGGCAAACAATGTTGCAAGAGGAAGTTTTCCTTTTTATCGCACCAAAAAGGCATTTTCCATTTTCCGAGCATAAAAAACGGACGGTTTTGTGAAGCAACCACCAAATGGCTAATCCAAAAAACCACCAACACATTTTACAAAAATACTAGACCACCTTATGTGGACAATGTACCAACAGGGGGATCTGAAACCTTTCCGTCCACATCTGTTGAAAAAGACAAATTCCTGCCGAATCGGCAGGAAGTGGGACAGATATGAACTACAGGTACATGATACGATGCTCATGATTTTTTACAAAAATCATTTTTAGGTTCACAATATGCTATTTTATCAAAAAACCAATGCAAGTTGAGCGAGGCTTGGCCCCGAGCTAAGAATCTTCATGCCCGTTGTTCGACAAAGTTTGACGATAGTTTAAAACGGGGATAAAAAATAAAAAAAGATCGAAACAGTGTGAAACCTTCGCGTGGTGTTATATTATGTGACATAGTTAGAAGGAAAAATCTCAAACTTGGTATATTGATTATGTCTCAAAAAACCTTCACAAAATGACCTATCTCATTCGAGGTTTCTTGGCTTTCGAGTCAAATGACCAATGTTATGGCTAGAATCAAGGCATAGTTTGTGATAATATGGCCATATTGTGCATACATGTGCATCATGGCATGGAAAACAATGTTGCAAGAGGAAGTTTTCCTTTTTATCGCACCAAAAGGAATTTTCCATTTTCCGAAAGCATAAAAAACGGACGGTTTTGTGAAGCAACCACCAAATGGCTAATCCAAAAAACCACCAACATATTTTACAAAAATACTAGACCACCTTATATGGACAATGTACCAACAGGGGGATCTGAAACCTTTCCGTCCACCTCTGGTGAAAAAGACAAATTCCTGCCGAATTAGCAGGAAGTGGGTCAGATATGAACTACAGGTACATGATACGATGCTCATGATTTTTTACAAAAATAACTTTTAGGTTCACAATATGCTATTTTATCCAAAAACCAATGCAAGTTGAGCGAGGCTTGGCCCCGAGCTAAGAATCTTCATGCCCGTTGTTCGACAAAGTTTGTCGATAGTTTAAAACGGGGATAAAAAATAAAAAAAGATCGAACAGTCACGAAACCTTGGCGTGGTGTTATATTATGTGACATAGTTAGAAGGAAAAATCTCAAACTTGGTATATTGATTATGTCTCAAAAAACCTTCACAAAATGACCTATCTCATTCGAGGTTTCTTGGCTTTGGTCAAATGACCAATGTTATGGCTAGAATCAAGGCATAGTTTGTGATAATATGGCCATATTGTGCATCATGGCATGGCAAACAATGTTGCAAGAGGAAGTTTTCCTTTATCGCACCAAAAGGCATTTTCCATTTTCCGAGCATAAAAAGCGACGGTTTTGTGAAGCAACCACCAAATGGCTAATTCAAAAACCACCAACATATTTTACAAAAATACTAGACCACCTTATATGGACAATGTACCAACAGGGGATCTGAAACCTTTCGTCCACCTCGGTGAAAAGACAAATTCTGCCGAATCGCAGGAAGTGGGTCGAATATGAACTACGGTACATGATATGCTCATGATTTTTACAAAAATCATTTTAGGTTCACAATATGCTTATTTATCAAAAACCAATGCAAGTTGAGCGAGGCTTGGCCCCGAGCTAAGAATCTTCATGCCCGTTGTTCGACAAAGTTTGACGATGGTTTAAAACGGGGATAAAAAAATAAGAAAAGATCGAAACAGTGCGAAACCTTCGCGTGGTGTTATATTATGTGACATAGTTAGAAGGAAAAATCTCAAACTTTGTATATTGATTATGTCTCAAAAACCTTCACAAAATGACCTATCTCATTCGAGGTTTCTTGGCTTTGGTCAAATGACCAATGTTATGGCTAGAATCAAGGCATAGTTTGTGATAATATGGCCATATTGTGCATACATGTGCATCATGGCATGGCAAACAATGTTGCAAGAGGAAATTTTCCTTTTATCGCACCAAAAAGGCATTTTCCATTTTCCGAGCATAAAAAACTGACGGTTTTGTGAAGCAACCACCAAATGGATAATCCAAAAAACCACCAACACATTTTACAAAAATAATAGACCACCTTATATGTACAATGTAACAACAGGGATCTGAAACCTTTCCGTCCACCTCATTGAAAAGACAAATTCTGCCGAATCGGCGGGAAGTGGGAGATATGAACTACGGTACATGATACAATGCTCATGATTTTTTAAAAATCATTTTAGGTTCACAATATGCTATTTTATCAAAAACCAATGCAAGTTGAGCGAGGCTTGGCCCGAGCTAAGAATCATCATGCCGTTGTTCGACAAAGTTTGACGATAGTTTAAAATGGGGATAAAAAATAAAAAAGATCGAAGCAGTGTGAAACCTTCACGTGGTGTTATATTATGTGACATAGTTAGAAGGAAAAATCTCAAACTTGGTATATTGATTATGTCTCAAAAACCTTCACAAAATGACCTATCTCATTCGAGGTTTCTTGGCTTCGGGTCAAATGACCAATGTTATGGCTAGAATCAAGGCATAGTTTGTGATAATATGGCCATATTGTGCATACATGTGCATCATGGCATGGCAAACAATGTTGCAAGAGGAAGTTTTCCTTTTATCGCACCAAAAGGCATTTTCCATTTTCCGAGCATAAAAGCGGACGGTTTTGTGAAGCAACCACCAAATGGATAATCCAAAAACCACCAACACATTTTACAAAAATACTAGACCACCTTATATGGACAATGTACCAACAGGGATCTGAAACCTTCCGTCCACATCATTGAAAAGACAAATTCTCTGAATCGGTAGGAAGTGGGACAGATATGAACTATGGTACATGATACGATGCTCATGATTTATTACAAAAATCATTTTTTGGTTCACAATATGCTATTTTATCAAAAAACCAATGCAATTTGAGCGAGGCTTGGCCCCGAGCTAAGAATCTTCATGCCCGTTGTTCGACAAAGTTTGACGATAGTTTAAAACGGGGATAAAAAAATAAAAAAAGATCGAAACAGTGCGAAACCTTCGCATGGTGTTATATTATGTGACATAGTTAGAAGGAAAAATCTCAAACTTGGTATATTGATTATGTCTCAAAAACCTTCACAAAATGACCTATCTCATTCGAGGTTTCTTGGCTTTCGGTCAAATGACCAATGTTATGGCTAGAATCAAGGCATAGTTTGTGATAATATGGCCATATTATGCATACATGTGCATCATGGCATGGCAAACAATGTTGCAAGAGGAAGTTTTCCTTTATCGCACCAAAAGGCATTTTCCATTTTCCGAGCATAAAAAGCGACGGTTTTGTGAAGCAACCACCAAATGGCTAATCCAAAAACCACCAACACATTTTACAAAATACTAGACCACCTTATATGGACAATGTACCAACAGTGGATCTGAAACCTTCCGTCCACCTCTTGAAAAGACAAATTCCTGCAAGATCGAAGTGGGTCGAGATATGAACTACGGTACATGATACAATGCTCATGATTTAAGTTCACAATATGATTATTTATAAAAAACCAATGCAAGTTGAGCGAGGCTTGGCCCGAGCTAAGAATCTTCATGCCCGTTGTTCGACAAAGTTTGACGATAGTTTAAAACGGGGATAAAAAAATAAAAAAAGATCAAAACAATGCGAAACCTTCACGTGGTGTTATATTATGTGACATAGTTAGAAGGAAAAATCTCAAACTTGGTATATTGATTATGTCTCAAAAAACCTTCACAAAATGACCTATCTCATTCGAGGTTTCTTGGCTTTGGTCAAATGACCAATGTTATGGCTAGAATCAAGGCATAGTTTGTGATAATATGGCCATATTATGCATAAATGTGCATCATGGCATGGCAAACAATGTTGCAAGAGGAAGTTTTCCTTTTATCGCACCAAAAGGCATTTTCCATTTTCCGAGCATAAAAACGGACGGTTTTGTGAAGCAACCACCAAATGGCTAATCCAAAAACCACCAACACATTTTACAAAATACTAGACCACCTTATGTGGACAATGTACCAACAGGGGATCTCAAACCTTCCGTCCACATCATTGAAAAGACAAATTCTGCGAATCGGGAAGTGGTCGATATGAACTATGGTACATGATACGATGCTCATGATTTTTTACAAAAATCATTTTTAGGTTCACAATATGCTATTTTATCAAAAAACCAATGCAAGTTGAGCGAGGCTTGGCCCCGAGCTAAGAATCTTCATGCCCGTTGTTCGACAAAGTTTGACGATAGTTTAAAACGGGGATAAAAAATAAAAAAAGATCGAAACAGTGTGAAACCTTCGCGTGGTGTTATATTATGTGACATAGTTAGAAGGAAAAATCTCAAACTTGGTATATTGATTATGTCTCAAAAAACCTTCACAAAATGACCTATCTCATTCGAGGTTTCTTGGCTTTCGAGTCAAATGACCAATGTTATGGCTAGAATCAAGGCATAGTTTGTGATAATATGGCCATATTGTGCATACATGTGCATCATGGCATGGAAAACAATGTTTCAAGAGGAAGTTTTCCTTTTTATCGCACCAAAAAGGAATTTTCCATTTTCCGAGCATAAAAAACGGACGGTTTTGTGAAGCAACCACCAAATGGCTAATCCAAAAAACCACCAACACATTTTACAAAAATACTAGACCACCTTATATGGACAATGTACCAACAGGGGGATCTGAAACCTTTCCGTCCACCTCTGTTGAAAAAGACAAATTCCTGATGAATCGGCAGGAAGTGGGACAGATATGAACTACAGGTACATGATACGATGCTCATGATTTTTTACAAAAATCATTTTTTGGTTCACAATATGCTATTTTATCAAAAAACCAATGCAAGTTGAGCGAGGCTTGGCCCCGAGCTAAGAATCTTCATGCCCGTTGTTCGACAAAGTTTGACGATAGTTTAAAACGGGGATAAAAAAATAAAAAAAGATCGAAACAGTGCGAAACCTTCGCGTGGTGTTATATTATGTGACATAGTTAGAAGGAAAAATCTCAAACTTGGTATATTGATTATGTCTAAAAAACCTTCACAAAATGACCTATCTCATTCGAGGTTTCTTGGCTTCGGTCAAATGACCAATGTTATGGCTAGAATCAAGGCATAGTTTGTGATAATATGGCCATATTATGCATACATGTGCATCATGGCATGGCAAACAATGTTGCAAGAGGAAGTTTTCCTTTTATCGCACCAAAAGGGATTTTCCATTTTCCGAAAGCATAAAACAGACGGTTTTGTGAAGCAACCACCAAATGGCTAATTCAAAAACCACCAACATATTTTACAAAAATACTAGACCACCTTATATGGACAATGTACCAACAGGGGATCAAACCTTCCTCCACCTCGGTGAAAAGACAAATTCTTCGAATCGCAGGAAGTGGGTCGAGATATGAACTACAGTACATGATCGATGCTCATGATTTTTTACAAAAATCATTTTTAGGTTCACAATATGTTATTTTATCAAAAAACCAATGCAAGTTGAGCGAGGCTTGGCCCCGAGCTAAGAATCTTCATGCCCGTTGTTCGACAAAGTTTGACGATGGTTTAAAACGGGGATAAAAAATAAAAAAGATCGAAACAGTGCGAAACCTTCGCGTGGTGTTATATTATGTGACATAGTTAGAAGGAAAAATCTCAAACTTTGTATATTGATTATGTCTCAAAAAAACCTTCACAAAATGACCTATCTCATTCGAGGTTTCTTGGCTTTCGGGTCAAATGACCAATATTATGGCTAGAATCAAGGCATAGTTTGTGATAATATGGCCATATTGTGCATCATGGCATGGCAAACAATGTTGCAAGAGGAAATTTTCCATTTTATCGCACCAAAAAGGCATTTTCCATTTTCCGAGCATAAAAAACTGACGGTTTTGTGAAGCAACCACCAAATGGCTAATCCAAAAAACCACCAACACATTTTACAAAAATACTAGACCACCTTATATGTACAATGTACCAACAGGGGGATCTGAAACCTTTCCGTCCACCTCTGTTGAAAAAGACAAATTCCTGCCGAATCGGCACGAAGTGGGTCAGATATGAACTACAGGTACATGATACAATGCTCATTTTTAGGTTCACAATATGCTTATTTATAAAAAAACCAATGCAAGTTGAGCGAGGCTTGGCCCCGAGCTAAGATCATCATGCCCGTTGCTCGACAAAGTTTGACGATAGTTTAAAACGGGGATAAAAAAATAAAAAAAGATCGAAACAGTGCGAAACCTTCACGTGGTGTTATATTATGTGACATAGTTAGAAGGAAAAATCTCAAACTTGGTATATTGATTATGTCTCAAAAAATCTTCACAAAATGACCTATCTCATTCGAGGTTTCCTGACTTTGGGTCAAATGACCAATGTTATGGCTAAAATCAAGGCATAGTTTGTGATAATATGGCCATATTGTGCATACATGTGCATCATGGCATGGCAAACAATGTTGCAAGAGGAAGTTTTCCTTTTTATCGCACCAAAAAGGCATTTTCCATTTTCCGAGCATAAAAACGGACGGTTTTGTGAAGCAACCACCAAATGGATAATCCAAAAAACCACCAACACATTTTACAAAAATACTAGACCACCTTATGTGGACAATGTACCAACAGGGGGATCTGAAACCTTTCCGTCCACATCTGTTGAAAAAGACAAATTCCTGTCGAATCGGTAGGAAGTGGGACAGATATGAACTACAAGTACATGATACGATGCTCATGATTTTTTACAAAAATCATTTTTAGGTTCACAATATGCTATTTTATCAAAAAACCAATGCAAGTTGAGCGAGGCTTGGCCCCGAGCTAAGAATCTTCATGCCCGTTGTTCGACAAAGTTTGACGATAGTTTAAAATGGGGATAAAAAATAAAAAAAGATCGAAACAGTGTGAAACCTTCGCGTGGTGTTATATTATGTGACATAGTTAGAAGGAAAAATCTCAAACTTGGTATATTGATTATGTCTCAAAAAACCTTCACAAAATGACCTATCTCATTCGAGATTTCTTGGCTTTCAGGTCAAATGACCAATGTTATGGCTAGAATCAAGGCATAGTTTGTGATAATATGGCCATATTGTGCATACATGTGCATCATGGCATGGAAAACAATGTTGCAAGAGGAAGTTTTCCTTTTTATCGCACCAAAAAGGAATTTTCCATTTTCCGAGCATAAAAAACGGACGGTTTTGTGAAGCAACCACCAAATGGATAATCCAAAAACCACCAACACATTTTACAAAAATACTAGACCACCTTATGTGGACAATGTACCAACAGGGGGATTCAAACCTTCCGTCCACATCTGTGAAAAGACAAATTCTGTCGAATCGGCAGGAAGTGGGGAGATATGAACTACGTGTACATGATACGATGCTCATGATTTTTACAAAAATCATTTTAGGTTCACAATATGCTATTTTATCAAAAACCAATGCAAGTTGAGCGAGGCTTGGCCCGAGCTAAGAATCTTCATGCCCGTTGTTCGACAAAGTTTGACGATAGTTTAAAATGGGGATAAAAATAAAAAAGATCGAAACAGTGTGAAACCTTCGTGGTGTTATATTATGTGACATAGTTAGAAGGAAAAATCTCAAACTTGGTATATTGATTATGTCTCAAAAACCTTCACAAAATGACCTATCTCATTCGAGATTTCTTGGCTTCGGTCAAATGACCAATGTTATGGCTAGAATCAAGGCATAGTTTGAGATAATATGGCCATATTGTGCATACATGTGCATCATGGCATGGAAAACAATGTTGCAAGAGGAAGTTTTCCTTTTTATCGCACCAAAAAGGAATTTTCCATTTTCCGAGCATAAAAAACGGACGGTTTTGTGAAGCAACCACCAAATGGCTAATCCAAAAAACCACCAACACATTTTACAAAAATACTAGACCACCTTATATGGACAATGTACCAACAGGGGGATCTGAAACCTTTCTGTCCACCTCTATTGAAAAAGACAAATTCCTGCTGAATCGGTAGGAAGTGGGACAGATATGAACTACAGGTACATGATACGATGCTCATGATTTATTACAAAAATCATTTTTTGGTTCACAATATGCTATTTTATCAAAAAACCAATGCAAGTTGAGCGAGGCTTGGCCCCGAGCTAAGAATCTTCATGCCCGTTGTTCGACAAAGTTTGACGATAGTTTAAAACGGGGATAAAAAAATAAAAAAAGATCGAAACAGTGCGAAACCTTCGCATGGTGTTATATTATGTGACATAGTTAGAAGGAAAAATCTCAAACTTGGTATATTGATTATGTCTCAAAAAAACCTTCACAAAATGACCTATCTCATTCGAGGTTTCTTGGCTTTCGGGTCAAATGACCAATGTTATGGCTAGAATCAAGGCATAGTTTGTGATAATATGGCCATATTATGCATACATGTGCATCATGGCATGGCAAACAATGTTGCAAGAGGAAGTTTTCCATTTTATCGCACCAAAAAGGCATTTTCCATTTTCCGAGCATAAAAAACTGACGGTTTTGTGAAGCAACCACCAAATGGCTAATCCAAAAAACCACCAACACATTTTACAAAAATACTAGACCACCTTATATGTACAATGTACCAACAGGTGGATCTGAAACCTTTCCGTCCACCTCTGTTGAAAAAGACAAATTCCTGCCGAATCGGCACGAAGTGGGTCAGATATGAACTACAGGTACATGATACAATGCTCATTTTAAGTTCACAATATGCTTATTTATAAAAAAACCAATGCAAGTTGAGCGAGGCTTGGCCCCGAGATAAGAATCTTCATGCCCGTTGTTCGACAAAGTTTGACGATAGTTTAAAACGGGGATAAAAAAATAAAAAAAGATCGAAACAGTGCGAAACCTTCACGTGGTGTTATATTATGTGACATAGTTAGAAGGAAAAATCTCAAACTTGGTATATTGATTATGTCTCAAAAAAACCTTCACAAAATGACCTATCTCATTCGAGGTTTCTTGGCTTTCGGGTCAAATGACCAATGTTATGGCTAGAATCAAGGCATAGTTTGTGATAATATGGCCATATTGTGCATAAATGTGCATCATGGCATGGCAAACAATGTTGCAAGAGGAAGTTTTCCTTTTATCGCACCAAAAGGCATTTTCCATTTTCCGAAAGCATAAAAAGCTGACGGTTTTGTGAAGCAACCACCAAATGGCTAATCCAAAAACCACCAACACATTTTACAAAAATACTAGACCACCTTATGTGGACAATGTACCAACAGGGGATCTGAAACCTTCCGTCCACATCATTGAAAAAGACAAATTCTGCCGAATCGTGGAAGTGGGACGAATATGAACTACAGTACATGATACGATGCTCATGATTTTTACAAAAATCATTTTTAGGTTCACAATATGCTATTTTATCAAAAACCAATGCAAGTTGAGCGAGGCTTGGCCCCGAGCTAAGAATCTTCATGCCCGTTGTTACAAAGTTTGACGATAGTTTAAAACGGGATAAAAATAAAAAAGATCGAAACAAAGGTGAAACCTTCGCGTGGTGTTATATTATGTGACATAGTTAGAAGGAAAAATCTCAAACTTGGTATATTGATTATGTCTCAAAAAACCTTCACAAAATGACCTATCTCATTCGAGGTTTCTTGGCTTTCGAGTCAAATGACCAATGTTATGGCTAGAATCAAGGCATAGTTTGTGATAATATGGCCATATTGTGCATACATGTGCATCATGGCATGGAAAACAATGTTGCAAGAGGAAGTTTTCCTTTTTATCGCACCAAAAAGGAATTTTCCATTTTCCGAGCATAAAAAACGGACGGTTTTGTGAAGCAACCACCAAATGGCTAATCCAAAAAACCACCAACACATTTTACAAAAATACTAGACCACCTTATATGGACAATGTACCAACAGGGGGATCTGAAACCTTTCCGTCCACCTCTGTTGAAAAAGACAAATTCCTGATGAATCGGCAGGAAGTGGGACAGATATGAACTACAGGTACATGATACGATGCTCATGATTTTTTACAAAAATCATTTTTTGGTTCACAATATGCTATTTTATCAAAAAACCAATGCAAGTTGAGCGAGGCTTGGCCCCGAGCTAAGAATCTTCATGCCCGTTGTTCGACAAAGTTTGACGATAGTTTAAAACGGGGATAAAAAAATAAAAAAAGATCGAAACAGTGCGAAATCTTCGCGTGGTGTTATATTATGTGACATAGTTAGAAGGAAAAATCTCAAACTTGGTATATTGATTATGTCTCAAAAAAACCTTCACAAAATGACCTATCTCATTCGAGGTTTCTTGGCTTTCGGGTCTAATGACCAATGTTATGGCTAGAATCAAGGCATAGTTTGTGATAATATGGCCATATTATGCATACATGTGCATCATGGCATGGCAAACAATGTTGCAAGAGGAAGTTTTCCTTTTTATCGCACCAAAAAGGGATTTTCCATTTTCCGAGCATAAAAAACGGACGGTTTTGTGAAGCAACCACCAAATGGCTAATTCAAAAAACCACCAACATATTTTACAAAAATACTAGACCACCTTATATGGACAATGTACCAACAGGGGGATCTGAAACCTTTCCGTCCACCTCTGGTGAAAAAGACAAATTCTTGCTGAATCAGCAGGAAGTGGGTCAGATATGAACTACAGGTACATGATACGATGCTCATGATTTTTTACAAAAATCATTTTTAGGTTCACAATATGCTATTTTATCAAAAAACCAATGCAAGTTGAGCGAGGCTTGGCCCCGAGCTAAGAATCTTCATGCCCGTTGTTCGACAAAGTTTGACGATGGTTTAAAACGGGGATAAAAAAATAAAAAAAGATCGAAACAGTGCGAAACCTTCGCGTGGTGTTATATTATGTGACATAGTTAGAAGGAAAAATCTCAAACTTTGTATATTGATTATGTCTCAAAAAAACCTTCACAAAATGACCTATCTCATTCGAGGTTTCTTGGCTTTCGGGTCAAATGACCAATATTATGGCTAGAATCAAGGCATAGTTTGTGATAATATGGCCATATTGTGCATCATGGCATGGCAAACAATGTTGCAAGAGGAAATTTTCCATTTTATCGCACCAAAAAGGCATTTTCCATTTTCCGAGCATAAAAAACTGACGGTTTTGTGAAGCAACCACCAAATGGCTAATCCAAAAAACCACCAACACATTTTACAAAAATACTAGACCACCTTATATGTACAATGTACCAACAGGGGGATCTGAAACCTTTCCGTCCACCTCTGTTGAAAAAGACAAATTCCTGCCGAATCGGCACGAAGTGGGTCAGATATGAACTACAGGTACATGATACAATGCTCATTTTTAGGTTCACAATATGCTTATTCATAAAAAAACCAATGCAAGTTGAGCGAGGCTTGGCCCCGAGCTAAGATCATCATGCCCGTTGCTCGACAAAGTTTGACGATAGTTTAAAACGGGGATAAAAAAATAAAAAAAGATCGAAACAGTGCGAAACCTTCACGTGGTGTTATATTATGTGACATAGTTAGAAGGAAAAATCTCAAACTTGGTATATTGATTATGTCTCAAAAAAACCTTCACAAAATGACCTATCTCATTCGAGGTTTCTTGGCTTTCGGGTCAAATGACCAATGTTATGGCTAGAATCAAGGCATAGTTTGTGATAATATGGCCATATTGTGCATACATGTGCATCATGGCATGGCAAACAATGTTGCAAGAGGAAGTTTTCCTTTTTATCGCACCAAAAAGGCATTTTCCATTTTCCGAGCATAAAAACGGACGGTTTTGTGAAGCAACCACCAAATGGATAATCCAAAAAACCACCAACACATTTTACAAAAATACTAGACCACCTTATGTGGACAATGTACCAACAGGGGGATCTGAAACCTTTCCGTCCACATCTGTTGAAAAAGACAAATTCCTGTCGAATCGGTAGGAAGTGGGACAGATATGAACTACAAGTACATGATACGATGCTCATGATTTTTTACAAAAATCATTTTTAGGTTCACAATATGCTATTTTATCAAAAAACCAATGCAAGTTGAGCGAGGCTTGGCCCCGAGCTAAGAATCTTCATGCCCGTTGTTCGACAAAGTTTGACGATAGTTTAAAATGGGGATAAAAAATAAAAAAAGATCGAAACAGTGTGAAACCTTCGCGTGGTGTTATATTATGTGACATAGTTAGAAGGAAAAATCTCAAACTTGGTATATTGATTATGTCTCAAAAAACCTTCACAAAATGACCTATCTCATTCGAGGTTTCTTGGCTTTCGGGTCAAATGACCAATGTTATGGCTAGAATCAAGGCATAGTTTGTGATAATATGGCCATATTGTGCATACATGTGCATCATGGCATGGAAAACAATGTTGCAAGAGGAAGTTTTCCTTTTTATCGCACCAAAAAGGAATTTTCCATTTTCCGAGCATAAAAAACGGACGGTTTTGTGAAGCAACCACCAAATGGCTAATCCAAAAAACCACCAACACATTTTACAAAAATACTAGACCACCTTATATGGACAATGTACCAACAGGGGGATCTGAAACCTTTCTGTCCACCTCTATTGAAAAAGACAAATTCCTCGAATCGGTAGGAAGTGGATGAGATATGAACTACGGTACATGATACGATGCTCATGATTTATTACAAAAATCATTTTTGGTTCACAATATGCTATTTTATCAAAAACCAATGAAAGTTGAGCGAGTCTTGGCCCCAAGCTAAGAATCTTCATGCCTGTTGTTCGACAAAGTTTGACGATAGTTTAAAATAGGGATAGAAAATTAAAAAACGATCGAAACAATGTGAAACCTTCACGTGGTGTTATATTATGTGACATAGTTAAAAGGAAAAATATCAAACTTGGTATATTGATTATGTCTAAAAAAACCTTTACAAAATGACCTATCTCATTCGAGGTTTCTTGGCTTTCGGGTCAAATGACCAATGTTATGGCTAGAATCATGGCATAGTTTGTGATAATATGGCCATATTATGCATACATGTGCATCATGGCATGGCAAACAATGTTGCAAGAGGAAGTTTTCCATTTTATCGCACCAAAAAGGCATTTTCCATTTTCCGAGCATAAAAAACTGACGGTTTTGTGAAGCAACCACCAAATGGCTAATCCAAAAAACCACCAACACATTTTACAAAAATACTAGACCACCTTATATGTACAATGTACCAACAGGTGGATCTGAAACCTTTCCGTCCACCTCTGTTGAAAAAGACAAATTCCTGCCGAATCGGCACGAAGTGGGTCAGATATGAACTACAGGTACATGATACAATGCTCATTTTAAGTTCACAATATGCTTATTTATAAAAAAACCAATGCAAGTTGAGCGAGGCTTGGACCCGAGATAAGAATCTTCATGCCCGTTGTTCGACAAAGTTTGACGATAGTTTAAAACGGGGATAAAAAAATAAAAAAAGATCGAAACAGTGCGAAACCTTCACGTGGTGTTATATTATGTGACATAGTTAGAAGGAAAAATCTCAAACTTGGTATATTGATTATGTCTCAAAAAAACCTTCACAAAATGACCTATCTCATTCGAGGTTTCTTGGCTTTCGGGTCAAATGACCAATGTTATGGCTAGAATCAAGCCATAGTTTGTGATAATATGGCCATATTGTGCATAAATGTGCATCATGGCATGGCAAACAATGTTGCAAGAGGAAGTTTTCCTTTTTATCGCACCAAGAAGGCATTTTCCATTTTCCGAGCATAAAAAACGGACGGTTTTGTGAAGCAACCACCAAATGGCTAATCCAAAAAACCACCAACACATTTTACAAAAATACTAGACCACATTATGTGGACAATGTACCAACAGGGGGATCTGAAACCTTTCCGTCCACATCTGTTGAAAAAGACAAATTCCTGCCGAATCGGTAGGAAGTGGGACAGATATGAACTACAGGTACATGATACGATGCTCATGATTTTTTACAAAAATCATTTTTAGGTTCACAATATGCTATTTTATCAAAAAACCAATGCAAGTTGAGCGAGGCTTGGCCCCGAGCTAAGAATCTTCATGCCCGTTGTTCGACAAAGTTTGACGATAGTTTAAAACGGGGATAAAAAATAAAAAAAGATCGAAAACAATGTGAAACCTTCGCGTGGTGTTATATTATGTGACATAGTTAGAAGGAAAAATCTCAAACTTGGTATATTGATTATGTCTCAAAAAACCTTCACAAAATGACCTATCTCATTCGAGGTTTCTTGGCTTTCGAGTCAAATGACCAATGTTATGGCTAGAATCAAGGCATAGTTTGTGATAATATGGCCATATTGTGCATACATGTGCATCATGGCATGGAAAACAATGTTGCAAGAGGAAGTTTTCCTTTTTATCGCACCAAAAAGGAATTTTCCATTTTCCGAGCATAAAAAACGGACGGTTTTGTGAAGCAACCACCAAATGGCTAATCCAAAAAACCACCAACACATTTTACAAAAATACTAGACCATCGTATATGGACAATGTACCAACAGGGGGATCTGAAACCTTTCCGTCCACCTCTGTTGAAAAAGACAAATTCCTGATGAATCGGCAGGAAGTGGGACAGATATGAACTACAGGTACATGATACGATGCTCATGATTTTTTACAGAAATCATTTTTTGGTTCACAATATGCTATTTTATCAAAAAACCAATGCAAGTTGAGCGAGGCTTGGCCCCGAGCTAAGAATCTTCATGCCCGTTGTTCGACAAAGTTTGACGATAGTTTAAAACGGGGATAAAAAAATAAAAAAAGATCGAAACAGTGCGAAACCTTCGCGTGGTGTTATATTATGTGACATAGTTAGAAGGAAAAATCTCAAACTTGGTATATTGATTATGTCTCAAAAAAACCTTCACAAAATGACCTATCTCATTCGAGGTTTCTTGGCTTTCGTGTCAAATGACCAATGTTATGGCTAGAATCAAGGCATAGTTTGTGATAATATGGCCATATTATGCATACATGTGCATCATGGCATGGCAAACAATGTTGCAAGAGGAAGTTTTCCTTTTTATCGCACCAAAAAGGCATTTTCCATTTTCCGAGCATAAAAAACGGACGGTTTTGTGAAGCAACCACCAAATGGCTAATCCAAAAAACCACCAACATATTTTACAAAAATACTAGACCACCTTATATGGACAATGTACCAACAGGGGGATCTGAAACCTTTCCGTCCACCTCTGGTGAAAAAGACAAATTCCTGCCGAATCGGCAGGAAGTGGGTCAGATATGAACTACAGGTACATGATACGATGCTCATGATTTTTTACAAAAATCATTTTTAGGTTCACAATATTCTATTTTATCAAAAAACCAATGCAAGTGGAGCGAGGCTTGGCCCCGAGCTAAGAATCTTCATGCCCGTTGTTCGACAAAGTTTGACGATAGTTTAAAACGGGGATAAAAAAATAAAAAAAGATCGAAACAGTGCGAAACCTTCGCGTGGTGTTATATTATGTGACATAGTTAGAAGGAAAAATCTCAAACTTGGTATATTGATTATGTCTCAAAAAAACCTTCACAAAATGACCTATCTCATTCGAGGTTTCTTGGCTTTCGTGTCAAATGACCAATGTTATGGCTAGAATCAAGGCATAGTTTGTGATAATATGGCCATATTGTGCATACATGTGCATCATGGCATGGCAAACAATGTTGCAAGAGGAAGTTTTCCTTTTTATCGCACCAAAAAGGCATTTTCCATTTTCCGAGCATAAAAAACGGACGGTTTTGTGAAGCAACCACCAAATGGCTAATTCAAAAAACCACCAACATATTTTACAAAAATACTAGACCACCTTGTATGGACAATGTACCAACAGGGGGATCTGAAACCTTTCCGTCCACCTCTGGTGAAAAAGACAAATTCCTGCCGAATCGGCAGGAAGTGGGTCAGATATGAACTACAGGTACATGATACGATGCTCATGATTTTTTACAAAAATCATTTTTAGGTTCACAATATTCTATTTTATCAAAAAACCAATACAAGTGGAGCGAGGCTTGGCCCCGAGCTAAGAATCTTCATGCCCGTTGTTCGACAAAGTTTGACGATAGTTTAAAACGGGGATAAATAAAATAAAAAAAGATCGAAACAGTGCGAAACCTTTGCGTGGTGTTATATTATGTGACATAGTTAGAAGGAAAAATCTCAAACTTGGTATATTGATTATGTCTCAAAAAAACCTTCACAAAATGACCTATCTCATTCGAGGTTTCTTGGCTTTCGTGTCAAATGACCAATGTTATGGCTAGAATCAAGGCATAGTTTGTGATAATATGGCCATATTGTGCATACATGTGCATCATGGCATGGCAAACAATGTTGAGGAAGTTTTCCTTTTTATCGCACTAAATAGGCATTTTCCATTTTCCGAGCATAAAAAACGGACGGTTTTGTGAAGCAACCACCAAATGGCTAATCCAAAAAACCACCAACACATTTTACAAAAATACTAGACCACCTTATATGGACAATGTACCAACAGGGGGATCTGAAACCTTTCCGTCCACCTCTGTTGAAAAAGACAAATTCCTGCCGAATCGGCAGGAAGTGGGGCAGATATGAACTACAGGTATATGATACGATGCTCATGATTTTTACAAAAATTAGTTTTAGGTTCACAATATGCTATTTTATCAAAAAACCAATGCAAGTTGAGCGAGGCTTGGCCCCGAGCTAAGAATATTCATGCCCGTTGTTCGACAAAGTTTGACGATAGTTTAAAACGGGGATAAAAAATTAAAAAAAGATCGAAACAGTGTGAAACCTTCGCGTGGTGTTATATTATGTGACATAGTTAGAAGAAAAAATGTCAAACTTGGTATATTGATTATGTCTCAAAAAAAACCTTCACAAAATGACCTATCTCATTCGAGGTTTCTTGGCTTTCGGGTCAAATGACCAATGTTATGGCTAGAATCAAGGCATAGTTTGTGATAATATGGCCATATTGTGCATACATGTGCATCATGGCATGGAAAACGATGTTGCAAGAGGAAGTTTTCATTTTTATCGCACCAAAAAGGCATTTTCCATTTTCCGGGCATAAAAAACGGACGGTTTTGTGAAGCAACCACCAAATGGCTAATTCAAAAAACCACCAACGCATTTTACAAAAATACTAGACCACCTTATATGGACAATGTACCAACAGGGGGATCTAAAACCTTTCCGTCCACCTCTGGTGAAAAAGACAAATTCCTGCCGAATCGGCAGGAAGTGGGTCAGATATGAACTAAGTGTTAAGGGGCATTTATTTCGTTTTACCCCCTTTAACACCGGTTCGTTGATGGAACCGGTGTTAGGGGGTATTAAATGCGCTGAACGAATTCCCTTTAACACCGGTTCAGCCGAACTGTGTTAAAGGGGGTATTAAATGCCATCCTTCCTTTCTCCCCGAGCAGATTGATCAAACCCTCGCGTCGCCATCATGCATCAAGCCCTCCAGCCTCGCCGTGCCGCCCTATCCACCGCTGCGCCACCGCAACAAGCATGCCACCAAGCGACCACCACCGTCTAGCCACCGGCCGACGACCGCCTGCACATCGAAGCCGACCGCCACCGCCCACTGCTGGCGCGTGCCACGAAATAGCGACGGCGCCTACAAGAACCCCGACGCCGTGGTGAGCTAGCGGACCGCGCCTGGTCGTCCCCTCTGTTTCCTCCCCTTCTTTGTTTCCTCCTGACGGCGGTGTGGAGCTCACGCGGTGGCGCCGCCGGCTGGTAGAGTAGAGCTCACGCGGTGGCGCCACTCCGTCCATGCCTCTGCGTCGTTCGAGGAGGATTCATCCTTTGCTATTGATTCCATTTACAATCTACAAGAAATGTTGTAAGATAGAGGGTTCAAAATTTACTACTCTGATTTTTGATTCAATTTCATATACTTCTGTATATAAATCAAACCATTGTACTTATTAGTAGTAGGATCAAATCGGACACGAAAACTGCAATAGGAATGTAGGTACGAAACAGATGTACCAAGATGAAATCAAACAAGCTTTGTAGAAAGTATGATTTCAAACCATTGTACTTATTAGTAGTAGGATCAAATCGGACACGAAGACTGCTTTGACAGGGGAAGACCCAAACCTGATTTCGAGCTCGCATTGTCGGTGGTAGCTCGCGTCGGGGTGTGGCGGGCGGAGCGGCTCTGCTGGCCCACGGATTGGGGCTAATGACAGGGATGTGGAGGGGATGGGTCAGGGAGGCGGATTCGTCGGGGAGGCCCAGGGCCCAGGCGCGGTATGGGGACGGCCTCCCCTCTCGGCTGCGGGGGCGGCCTTGGTGGGGTGCGAGCTCCGGTGGTGGCCATGGGGTGCGAGCTCGCGATGCGGCCTAGGTGGGGTGCGAGCTCCGGTGCGGCCTAGGTGGGGTGCATTATGCCAGCGATGTCGGGGAGTATGCATGGTCCTTCTGGGTTGCAGGTGTGTCCGCTGGTAACGACGGCACGGCGTCCCTCTCTTCGGCGATGCGATGTGACGTTGTTCGTCGGAGTGGTGGCTAGAGTTCGCGGATGTCGGTGGCGGCCTTAGAAGGTGGACTGCGCGGGCAGCTCTTTGGCGAGCGTCGTGGCTTCTCCCCTCGGTCTGGGGCCTATCTTGGGGACATCCCCTCCACATTGTATTTGTTCTACCAAGTTGTTTGCCGTCGCTATAATGTTTGCCTCGTCCTCCTTTTTCGAACAAAGTCCGGTGAGGTATATGCATTGATTAAGCCTCTGCTGGCTTCCACCAACAATCTTCTTCTACATGTATTAATTAACGCTTCTTTCTTCTTTTAGCCCTCTCGATCGACCAGTCAACAACCATCTTCTTCTACGAAAAAGAGCAAGCGAGGCGCGAGCTATCGGTTGAAAGATCGTGCAAAGTTCACGATCGAAGCAGTCCGTGTTGATGGCAGGCCGATGGAGCCCAAGAAGGCCGCAGACAAATTTGTATGTCAGGCTGGAGTTCTTGTTAGGGACCAAATCCCAATCATAATTGAAAATTGGAATAAGCCAAAGAAGGGCGACGGTACCTTTGTCGATGAAAGATCCAAAGAAACGCTTTGGAATTCGTTGTTGGTAAATTTCACCCTTCCGCCAGAGGAGGATGAAAACAACCCGGTTATAAAAGAAAAGGTCAAAGAGTGGACTCTAAAGAAGATGGCTGACGCTTTCAAGAATCGGAAGACAAAATTGAACAAATTTGTCAAAGCTGGCGAGACTCCAAATTTCGAAGACGCATATTTTGCGAAGATAAGACCTCACTGGCCCGAATTTGTGACATATAAAAAAGGTGCTATAGCTAAAAAGAGGTCAGAAACCAATACACTTAATGCCCAGAAGAAGGAATATCACCAGAGGACGGGGTCAGGTGGCTACATATCTCAGAGGCCTAAGTGGGAGGAAGTTGAGAAGTCCCTGCGCGCTAGAGGGATCACACCCCAGACAGATGGGTGGGACCTACGTGAAAAGACTTGGTTCTATGGAATCGGGGCAACGTTGGACCCAGAAACAGGATTGTGTATCTTCCCAACCCTCCTTGCCAAACCCGTCACTGAACTCATCACGGCATACGAGGAAACATCCGCCAGGACCTTCCATCCCGACAGAGAGAATGACCAGCTCACACGCGCCATCGGTAAAAAAGAACACCCTGGACATGCACGAGGCACAGGGGGTATGACGTGGAAGGATGGGTTTGCCGAGTGGAGCGACTCTTACAGATGGCGCGGCAGAAAAGAAAAAGAGCGTACAGAGCGGATGACACAGATAGAACATGCACTTGTGGCGCTGCAGGCGCAAGTGAATGCACAACAGAGCCATCAAGCTACCGGCCCATCTCAGCGGCACGAAGAGCCTGCATTGGAAGCTGCCGGCGGCCCAGACTCTGCGCGGAAAAGCAGCGTGGCTTCCACGGAGAACGTGCAGCCCACGCTTGAAATGGCGGGTCCTCGATACCCCGTGGATGAGATCACGGAGAGCGAACACGCTGAGCTGCATGTGAGATTAATGGGCTTATCCATTAAGGTGGCTGTCGGCTATGGCTTACCTCCTGTAGCTGGTGGAACTTACCACCCCCGCCGTCTCCGCAGCGTCAGCAGTCTGAGCCGCTTCAGCTATCTCCTGCGCGGCAGCCATCTCTGGCGCTTCAGCCATCTCCTGCGCGGAAGCCATCTCCGGCGCGCCAGCCATCTCCGGCGCGCCAGCCATCTCCTGCCCGTCAGCCATATCCGGTGCTTCAGCCATCTCCTCAGCCTAAGCGGAAGAGCACTGCCACGAAGAGCATCAGTAGCACTGCCACAAAGAAATCCGCAGGAAACCGTACGCCAAAGAGTTCAAAAAACTACGTCCCACAGCCTTCCGCCAAGCCATTGCCGGTTTTACCGTGGAATCGCAGTGACGAGGAGACCAATAGGATCTCGGAAGAAGAGGTCAAGAAATTCTTTGCACCTAGACGGGCCGAGCCAAAGGAGAAAATAGATCCGGCGGTGGTGGAGAAGTTTTACAAAAATCTTTTGAAACCTGAAACCCCACTTGTGCCGGACTACGAGTGCCAGATTTTGAAGGGGGATGCAAGGCGCCGTAGGGAGACTGAAAGTAGCAGTCGTGTGGCACCCCAGAAAACAGTTCCCATGCTCGGAGAGCAGGAAAACCAATCATGCGCCCCGCTCCAAGTGTTCGACACACGGGACCCTCCTCCCATAAATGATTACAAGGTAGAGCTACAAAGAAAGGCCAATGAGATGGGGATGACTTACATTGCATACTTGAACCTCATGGGAGACAACTTGCCCAAATGCGATGCCAACCCCATACAGCCATGGAAGTATGGGAAGAATCTCGTGAAGAAAGAGGAGCTCAAGAATCTACCAACAAAGATGCGAAGATTGCACAAGTGGTACCTTGATTTATGCAAGACGAGAAAGGAAGAATGGATCACGACGCATATAAGAGATTAGATTTTCTTGTGCGGAGACGACGCGATCGACTTCAACATTCAAGACTTGCATTTTCTATTCAATCAGAAGGAACTCGACAAAGCTGCCATCAGCCTTTATTGTGTGTAAGTACTATTTCTGTAATTTATATCTCATCTCATTCACTTCATTAATTGCATGTATATATATATATATGCTCACCAGATATGTATATACTATTATGCAGGAAAAAGGTTATGGAATGCATGAAAGGAGGCCCTTTTGACATTGGGTTCGTTGACCCAAATAGAGTTCATGAAGAAGTGGTAAGAACCAAACCCGAGCAAACAGAAGATTACTTGCTAAAGTCTTTACTAAGACAACAAACCAAAAGGGAAACACTATTGCCTTACAACTTCTCGTGAGTACTGTTACCATCTCTCTTGTACACATTCTGTTTTGGCTTACTCGATGTTAAGTGTAACTGATGATGAGTTATGCGTGCATAGGTTCCACTTTATTCTGCTAGTCATTCAACCCGACTCAGGAAAAGTCCTTGTCATGGACTCACTACGAAAAGAAAAAGAGATATCGGCAGACTTTAGAGAGATGCTCCAGAGGTAATTTCAATCATATTATCGCACTAGATCGGCAACTTTCGTGACACCAAGTAATTAATTACTCCTTTATCCATTTTCTTTGTCGGACAGGGTTTGGAAAAGGTTCACGGGTAGGGCCGTGGGTGAATGGTCAAAAGAACTAAAATTTGTAGACCAAAATGTAAGTAATACTAGCTAGCTAGGTCTGCGTATCTCTTTGATTCTGCTTCCGATTCCATTATATCATGCTTTATTGATTGTTATTTTGATTGAACTCTCTATTCTCGTAAAGTGCGCGCATCAGGGACCCGGCAATAACTTATGTGGTTACTATGTTTGCGAGTTCATTCACAACACGATATGTGCGACGGGCCAAGCCGCACTAGAACAACTTAGAGTGAGTAAACAAAGTACACAACATTATTTTATTACCATCAATTGTGTTGAGTTTTATTCTTATATATATATTGACCCCATTCTTCATATATATTCAGATTGAACGGATGCGGGACCAACTCCTACCATTTGACCGCATACGAGCCATTCAAGAGGAACTGGCGGGGTTCATACTTGATGAGGTCGTCACGCCTGGCGGAGAACTCTTTAGATATCCACCAAAATGAACGATGACGATATATGTGCCGATGACGATGTATGTGCCGATGATGATGTTTGTGTATAATAATAGTTGCTTAATTATTCATGTACTCGTATGTACCGATGACGATGTATGTGTATACCGATCCCGATCGATTACCCCTCCCCTCCGTAAATACGCCCGAACGGGCAGAGGCGTAACTCGCCGGCGTAGATTTAGGGCTTTCACCACGGCAGAGATTCAGCCGCGTTTTCACGCGGAAGGGAACCTTTAACACCGGTTCGTGTTACGAACCGCTGTTAAAGGGGGGGGGGGGGCTGAGCCCTGCGGTAGCCCCACGTGCG
The DNA here is from genome assembly GCA_030063025.1 of Avena longiglumis. Classification (NCBI taxonomy): domain Eukaryota; kingdom Viridiplantae; phylum Streptophyta; class Magnoliopsida; order Poales; family Poaceae; genus Avena; species Avena longiglumis. The sequence continues at coordinate 147,443,335 of CP125974.1, forward strand.
CCACCCTTTAATACCGGTTAGTATAAGAACCGGTGTTAAAGGGGGCCCCCCTCTAACACCGAACCCTCAACAGCGGTTGTAGAACCGCTGTTAGAGGGCCCTCTCAACCGGAGTTAAAGGGGGGGGTCTACACTAGTGTATAGATGATCTAGCATCATCTCTAACATTACAAGGTTAAGGCTTCATTTAATTCCTTTTATTTTTAGAAAAGTAATTTCTACTCATTGAAAAACTACTTAAGATTTAATATTCTCCAAACCAAACATGGGATCATGTGGACACATGTCATCACCACATATTGTAGTCCATGGGAATGTGATTTAAAGTGGTGTCACAATTTAATAAGGTTTTACCCTTTTTTCTAATTAATTAAAGTGGCTAGAAATGCCTATGTAGCATTCTTTTATTACTTGAACATTATTTCTGCAAGTAAACCTATATATTTTATATATTCTGAAAGGTATGGTTAAATGTGATTTTTGAGAGTTGGAATCAACTCAAAAGCTATTATGGTTTAAATTTGAAAAATGTTTGAATGCAGAAAAGTGCCTTGTTATTTTTACGAATGATGATCTACAGATCCAAATGACTTGAATCCAACGGGCTTGGATTCAGCATTCACAGACCTTTCCAACAAAATTGGTTTCATTCAAATTGGTGCGCTGAATCGATCTGGGTTGATTTTTGAAGTTGGGCACAGAAGTGTGTTTGAATTGAAATGGAAAAAGATTAATTCAAATCACTGGGCTGCGCGGGAAAAGTTAACGGGCCGGCCTGCTAAGCGCAGTGCTCCCACGGGCTGCTTAAGTGGGTGTCCCCACTCGTCAGTGACACGGGGCTGGGCAAAGCGGTATGGGGCAACGTGGGTCGTTCGATCTGATTCTAATCCAACGGCTGGGAGTCATCGTCGACGCGAGACAACGTCGACGAGAACGAAACCTAGCGCAGCCAATGAGGGGTGATGGGGGCTCACCGGGGTATGGGCGAGGGTCGGCGAGGCGGGCGAACGACGAAGTCGACGACGGCGAACTCAAGGGTGGTCGCGGCAACTCCTGGGGTGGACGAAATCGATGGCTCCCTTCTTCTCCAGAGGCGGCGGGCTCCGATGAAATTCCGGCGGGGTGGTGCTCGCCTTGCTCTGAGAACGGTGTGGCACGATCAGTGAGGAGAGGGGAGTGAGATGGTGTGAAGAAATCGAGCGGGGGTGGCCTCTATTTATAGTCGAGCGAGGGGACCGACGGGGCGCAAGGTGAGCTCGTCGGGGGCGATGTTACAGGCAGCTATTGGCATGGGCAACGGTAGGGGACGGTGTGGTGTCTCCTGGCGATGCTCAACGACATGTTTTTGAGGCATGGGGCGGTGCGGCTTGGTCTAGAACGGGCGATCCTCTGCGCGGCAGAAGCGGCGTCTTCGACGGCGAGTGGTGGCTATGCGTCACGGGGCGGCGAACAGGTATGTCTGGCGGTCTCCTGGGTTGGTAAGGATTGTGTATGCACGCGGCGAGGGCGGCGCGCGGTCTGTGGGCTAAGGTCGAGGGTGGTGCTCTGGCGCACGCTTGGCATGGTTGCTGGCGAGGTTGGCATGGTTCGTGCGTGTGGTCCAGGGCTTGGCAAGGCTCGAGAAGTGGACAGGGAGTGGCGATGGATGGTGGGCTGCCTCCCAGACATGCTGGCTAGGCTTGCTGCTGCTCCTAGCTTGTTGTCGACCATGGGGTGGCAAGGGTGTGCTCGGCTGTTCACCATTGATGGCAATGGCAAGCTCACAGTGGTGCTAGTGCTTGGTTAATCTTGCTAGATGATCTACTGAGCTGGTTGTGAGCTAAATGGGGAACCAGTTAGGCAAGAATCACTGCTCACGATAGTGTTTGATGTTTGTTTGATTGGTGTCTGCAACATGTTTGATGAAATGGCCGCATGAAATCAAGTTTTGAATTTTGAAAAGATTTTTGGTGGGTTTGCTAGATTGGTGCTGGTGAGTCTGCAGATGCTTGGGTTTTGAAAGTTGAGCTTGTTTGAGTGGTTTTTGAAAAAGTTGGATCTTCCCATGTGATAAAGATTAAATTTTGAATTGTCATTTAAACTATGCATTTGATAGTTTCTGGATGATCACAGAGTGGGCCTTGATACTTTGTTATGAGTACATTCAAGGGGTGCAAAGATCCAGAAAGGTTTCTGTTAGATTTTGAAAGTTTGAGACAGCCAAAGTAGGCATGAGAGTTAAATTGGTCAAAGTGACCATTCATTTAATATATGTGTTTTGATTTACTTGTCTTTAGGAAAAGTGTGGGAAATGTTTTTGATGATGTTTATTTCACCTAAGAAACATTTTACAAGCAAAGAAACAAACAAACAAACAAGGTGGTTTAAAAGAATTTCAAAATCAATGCATACACATATGCATGCATTCATAATTTCATTTAGAAAAGTTTTTGTTAACCCTAAATTTGATTATTAGAGTTTGATGATCCAAGCTTAGTATTTTTGGGATGTTACGAACCTTCCCCCCTTAAACAAAATCTCATCTCGAGATTTGAAAAAGGACGAAAAGATTACCTAAGATTTGAAGAGATCGGGAAACTCCGTCCTGATGTGATCTTCGCGTTCCCAGGTAGCTTACTCTTCTGTGTGGTTGCTCCACTGAATCTTGAGAAACTTGATGCTTCGGGTTCGGGTAGTTCGAAAAGCTTCTTCCAAAATGCGGAGATAGGTCAGGTCATCGTTGATCTCTATGGTCCGATGGTCGATATTCTTGAACACTTCGGTCTTCTCGGGGACTTCGAGACGAGATTTCAGATAAACAAAATCTCCTATGTTGAAGGCGAGGTCTCTACATCTCTTGTCGGCGTAACTCTTCTGTCTGGATTGGGCAGTCTTGAGGTGCTCACGAATCTTGTGAACCTTCTCTTCTGCTTCTCGTAGGATGTCGGGTCCAAAAATCTGACTCTCTCCTACTTCCGACCAGTTCAAAGGGGTGCGACACTTTCTTCCGTACATGAATTCAAATGGGGCCATGTGCAAACTGTCTTGGTAACTGTTGTTGTAGGAAAATTCTGCAAACGGCAGACAGTCTTCCCACTTGGATCCATATTCTAACACATAGGCTCTCAGCATATCTTCGAGTATTTGATTTACTCGCTCCGTTTGTCCATCGGTCTGAGGGTGATACGTGGTCCTGAAATCTAGGCGGGTTCCTAAACCTTCTTGTACTTTCTTCCAGAATCTCGAGGTAAACTGAGTTCCTCGATCCGATACTATGTTCTTGGGGACTCCGTGCAAACTAACGATTCTAGCGATGTACAACTCTGCTAGCTTCGAACTCTAATTGGTGGTTTTGACGGGCAAGAAATGGGCGACTTTGGACAATCTATCCACTATGACCCAGATAAAGTCATTTCCCCTACTAGAAGTAGGCAGTCCAGTGATAAAGTCCATTCCTACAAAATTCCATTTCCATTCCGGAATCTGCAAAGGTTGCAACAATCCAGCGGGTCTTTGATGTCCTGCCTTGACTCGCTGACAAATATCACACTTGGCGATATATCTTTCGATTTCTCTCTTCATCTTATGCCACCAAAATTGCTCTTTTAAATCTTGATACATCTTAGTTCCTCCGGGATGGATAGAATAAAGAGTATCATGAGCCTCCTTCAAAATAACTTCTTTCAAATCAGAATCTGCTGGTACACAAATGCGTCCTTTGTACCACAACACTCCTTCTTCGTCCTCGGTGAATCCGTGTACTTTGCCTGTACCGATACGACGCTTGATTCCGTCAATACTAGCATTTTCATTTTGCGCCCTCTTAATCTGAATGATCAAAGTGGGCTGGAGTTCTATGCTAGCCAAAAATCCTTCACTTACTAATTCCATTCGAAAATCTTCCATCTCCTTGTGCAAACTTGGTTGCTCCTTCAAAATCATGGAGTTCAAGCGGCACGGCAATCTGCTAAGGGCATCGTCTACTACGTTGGCTTTACCAGGGTGATAGTGAATGTCCAGGTCATAATCCTTGATTAGCTCAATCCATCTTCTCTGCCTCATATTCAGCTCCTTCTAAGTGAATATATACTTTAGGCTCTTGTGATCCGAATAAATCTCACAACGGTTTCCCATTAGGTAATGTCTCCATGTCTTCAGGGCTAGAACTACGGCAGCGAGTTCAAGGTCATGGGTTGGGTAGTTTTGCTCATGCTGCTTCAATTGTCAGGATAGAGAAGATATAACTTTGCCTTCTTGCATTAGCACACATCCGAGAAAAATCTTGGATGCGTCACAATACACATCGAAGGGCTTCGTGATATCCGGCATGATCAAGATTGGGGCTGAAATCAATCTCTTCTTGAGTTCTTGAAAACTCACTTCACATTTGTCGGTCCATTCAAACTTCTTGTACTTCTTCAGCAATTGGGTCATGGCTCTGGCGATTCTAGAGAATCCTTCTACGAATTTGTGGTAATATCCCGCCAATCCGAGAAAAGCACGAACTTGGATTTGAGTGGTTGGGGCTTGCCAATCTTCTACATCTTTCACTTTGGCAGGGTCAACGGCAATTCCTCCGGCTGATACAATGTGACCGAGGAATCCTACCTCCTGTAACCAGAATTCACAATTTCTAAGCTTTGCATACAACTGATGCTCTCTAAGGGTTCCAAGAATGGTCCTTAGGTGTAGCTCATGTTCTTCTTCTGATTTGGAATAAATCAGAATGTCATCGATGAAAACAACGACAAACTTATCCAGGAAGTCTATCAAAATCTTATTCCTGAGGTTCATAAAATAAGCGGGGGCATTGGTTAATCCGAAAGACATGACTGTATACTCATACAATCCATATCTGGTGGTAAAGGCAGTCTTTGGAATATCCTCTGCACGAATTTTGAGTTGATGATAGCCAGTCCTAAGATCAATCTTAGAAAATACTTTGGCACTGGTCAACTGATCAAACAAATCTCCTATCTTGGGCAAGGGGTACTTGTTTTTGATGGTGACATCATTCAACTTTCGATAATCCGTACACAAACGGTTACCTCCATCCTTCTTGTCCACAAACAAGACAGGTGATCTCCATGGTGACGCACTTGGTTGAATCAATCCAATTTCTAGCATGGAATCCAGTTGCTTCTTCAGTTCTGCAAGCTTTGACAGGTTCATACTATAGGGTCTCTGGGCTATGGGTCCGGGTTCTGGGGATTAGTTCAATGATAAACTCGATATCCCGATCTGGGGGCATACCGGGAAAAAAACATCTGGAAATACATCGGGGTATTCACAGACTATCCGGACTTGGTCAATGGTAGGTTGGGCTATACTCTTGTTGCATTTGAATTGGCAAGGTAAGGTTTCAGATATATGTTCGACTGATATTTCGGCGGTACTGATCATGGTGATGGCTTTCTTGGCACAGTCAATCAATCCTTTATGTTTGGACATCCAATCCATTCCTAGTACTACTTCCAAACCTTTAGTTCCAAGTACTATCAGATTAGCATAAAAATCTATGCCATGGATTCGGATAGGGACGGCTTTGCAAATTTCCCAAGCCTTGGTGGTTGATCCGGGAATTTGAACAATCATAACATGCTTCAGTTTGGTTGGCTGAATTTTACTAGTGCATGCAAATTCTTCGGTGACAAATGAATGCGATGCACCAGAATCAAACAACACTCTTCCACGTACTGAATTAACAGAAAACATACCCATCACGACGTCTGGCGCTTCCTGAGCTTCTTCAGCATGCATGAGAAAAAGACGGCCATTGCGGTTGAGTGAATTCCCTGGGGCAAATCTTCTCCCTGGTTAAACACGACACTATTGGTGAGCGGGGGCAATGGCATTGGGGGTTGTAGTATTCTTCTTGTTGGGGAACTCATTGGAATAGTGGCCTTTATTTCCACAGTCATAACAAGTCACTTGCGACTTGTCCTTGGCTGCGACAGGCACAGCATTGCTTCTAGTCCTCGGGGCAGTGTTGGTGTTGGCGGTAGCATTGTTGGTGTTGAACTTGGGTGGGGAATGGGTGAAATTGCTAGATTTGCCGGGGTTGTTGTGATTTCCTACGGGTCTAGGGTTTCCACGGTTGGGATAGGTCGGACGGGTCATCGGGGGTCTGTTGGTTCTTGGGGCAAATCCTGGAGATGGGTTGGGGCGATACTTTGGGGTCTGATGGGTTCCTGGCTGATGCATCATACGATGCTTTGCGGTTCTCATTGGCTTGGTTGATCTTTCCTTCTATTTGGATAGCAGAGTCGACAAGGGCTTCAATATCCGCAAAGGGAATATTGACTAACACAGTCTGCATCTCGTCATGCAGACCATTCAGGAACCTTTCTTTCTTCTTGGCTTCAGTGTCTATTTCATCCGGGGCATACCTAGCTAATGACAAAAATTTGTCACAGTATTCCACTACAGTCATCCTTCCTTGCTTCAGCTCTCTGAACTCGTCTCTCATTCTCTTTATCAAACCTGGTGGCACATGGGTTCTGCTGAACTTGACCTTGAATTCCTCCCAGGTCATCATCTGGCCTCCGGTCATTGCGCGAACACTGTTCCACCATGCCCTGGCATCTCCGGCTAGATAATGGGTGGCAAACAGAACTTTCTCGTTGGATTATACTCCAGCGAATTCTAAGTTATTTTCCATGGTTGCAGCCAATCATCGGCGTTTAGGGGTTCTTCTAATTTAGTGAAAACAGGTGGGTTGGTATTCTGGAAATTCTTGAGCTTAGATCCATGGTTGTCCTGATTTCCGTGGCCTCGGTTGTTGTGGGGTAGCTGGGCTATCTGCTGCAGAGTGGCTAGCTTGGCTTGACGTTCCGCTCTTTCAGCTTCACGGTCAGAAGTCAACATTTGCAGGATCTGCAACATCGGGTCCGGGGCTGAACCACTTCCTCCACGTGGCATCTGAAGATTTAGATAGATCATGAGAAAAGAGGGAAATTTCTAAGGTTTCGTGGACTTTGAAAAGTTTTAAAGGTTTGACTCAGATTTTTCTAGCAACTTGCTTTTTCATTCATTCATTCATTCATAGCACACAGTACAACACACACCACAACAAAGAAAAACAGATGGTTTTAAGAACCATTATGAGAGCTACAATACAGTGGGACCGAATACTTCTCACTAAGCTAGTGCTCAAGTGCTACTACTCCTCGGAGTCTGTGGCTTCATCATCTTCATCATCATCGATGAAGGCGAAATCATCCTCATCGGTGAAGAAGTCCATGGCCTGATCCTCCAGAAAATCGTCATCATCGCGGAGATAGGAGTAGGGGTCTCCACGAAGATCCTCTCCGGCATTCTCCCTTTCCTCCAACTGCATGTCTCTCTCGTGGATGGTCTCCTCCAAAGATGAGATGCGGTGGCGAAGACGGGCAATAACGCGCTCCTTCTTGTCGAGTTGACGACGGCGAGACTTGCGATCCTTTGCTAGCATGGCGATGGTCTGATCCTTTGTCTTGATGATGGCAGACTTGTGGTTGCAGTAGTCACGGCAGTTGTCCAACTCCTGCTGACGATCATACATCATGAAGCTAAGGTGGTCCAATTGAGTCTTCAGCTCGGGGTGGTATGGGGATTCCAGTGGTTGTCCATTTGCATCACGCCTTGGGCAAAACTCAAAGCGAGTACCCTTGATCTGATTGATGCTCTTCCCACACAAACGGGAAAGAGCTTCCTGCATTGCTCTGGCAAGTCCATCGAGCCAGTTGTTTTCTCTCAAGGTAACCTGAATTCCCTCCGCAGTGGGAGGTTCATTCTTTCCTCGGAGACTTGCAACAATTAGCCACTGCAGGTCTTCTCCTCCTTGATCATTGAGCTGAGCTCCGAAGAACTCGGGGTGCGGACGCTCCAGAAGTTCCGAAAGCTGGTCCAAATCCCTCTCAAAGATAAGGTCTCCTCCATTCCCCAGTTGGTAAAACTTGCTGTACTTCCCGTCCATCTATAAGAATAGAGGATGAGTAGATTAGCATGGTGATCAAGTGTGTCAAATTTTTATGTATTTTGCAAGAGTTTTTGAGGAACATGAATTTTTATGAAACAATAAAAGGGATAAGAATTAGAATAAGTTTTTGTAAATATTTGTTTTCTTTGGTTTTCAAACTAAGTTTTTGGTTCAAACGTCCAGTCTAACTAGGGTCTCCTATGGTCAGGATGGCTCTGATACCAACTTGTCAACACCGGGATTTTTCAATCCTAGATGCCTGTTATGCCATACATCGCAATCCCAGGATTACCATTTTTGCGAGACATAACAGAATTGGATACCATAGTACATCATCCATTACAAAAAATACAAAAGTTCTTACACAAATAGGGATCTCATGATCCAGTTCTTAATACAACTTCAAGCAGCGGAATACGTAATAATAACGGTAGCGTAGGCGAAGCTCCATCTTCGGGGTCACAGGCAATGCTGACGATGGGAGATGATCCTAGTTGTCGTAACATCCATGGGGTCCATCCTCCAGGTACTCCTCTTCATAGTCTGGCCATGGGAATAGTCAGGGACAAAGCCTTGGGTACTCTTTAAGTACTTGCAAGATAATACTAACAGGTAAAGGGGGGTTTTTGGATAATAGGACACTAGGCTCTAGGGTTGTTTTGCAAAAGCCAGATTTATCTCTACTAAGTTCCGAAGCTAGTCACAATTTTATAACTCCTAGGTGGGATCTTGTAACTCAGGTCACAACTCTGTTGTGGTCAAGTCAAAGTCTCAATTCATTTCACAAGTCATTTTGAAAAGTCTGACGGGGGAACAGTATGGCCACTCCAACTGTCCATAACCGCGGACGCGGCTATTCGAATAGTTTGACACTCTGCAGAGATTGTACACTTTCACCACAACATTCGATACATCCGTCAGGAACAAATCCTGAATTCACCATACTCAGTATGCGGATAATCAATCCTAACCTTTCAATTACACGCCCTAGTATAAGAACCTCTCCTGTGAGTTTGGCCTCCCAACCATGACCAACTGTCATCTTGGGTACTGCATAGGTGGACAATCTTCACAAGGTAGCCTCAGCTCAGACCTTGGCCGTGAGGGAACTAATACTAAGGTATATAAGTTTCCAGTCAAGCCCTACCCAATATTCGGGTATTGTGGTTGTACGATAAAATTGGAATGGTATCGCATCTAGACAACCATCAGTTTTATAGAGGGCTAAGGCTCATGCCTCAACATTTTCATCACCAAAATCATCAAGTGTTCGGAAACACATGTCCAAAACATTTCAATAGAATGATCCATCATTCCAAGGTTTTCATAACCATTTTTCCACCAAGTAAACCCATATAAAGTTGATCAAGTTTTATGCTTAGCACTAGCATCTACAGGTGGGGGTAGTAGTAATGAGGAGTGGTAAACTAGTGGAGTTTCAACTAAGTACAACCTTATATCTTAGGATGATATCAAGGTTTCTAACTTAGGCCAAATTTTATGCTCTTTATGCAACCTTCAGAATCTTTCTAGTATCTACAAGTCACTTAAGTCAACTCTAAGTTAAAGCTTTGATAAAGAAATAAAGTAAGAAGCTTGCAAATAAAACTAGGATTGGTTTATCAAGTAGGTATGATCACATATGCTTAAGGCATATAGTAGGCAGAGTAACAAGAAAGTATTTGCTTGCACAAAATCAGGATAAGCTTGCTAAATTGCAAGTGTTAGCTTGCATAGGTCCACTTGATTAGTAAGGCTTGCTAAAGTAGAATGTCTTGCAAGTTTTAGCTTGCATTGGTATAGTATCAGCTTGCCTTGTGGGGAGCAGTGGTTGAAGTTCTCCTCGGCTTCTTCTTCGTAGTATCCTCCTTCCTCCTCGTATCCTTGGTCGGTACTAGCGTCTATGAATAAATACAAGGTACACAATCACCAAACAATACTTAACTACTTGCAATCATCACACACAAGGGTCCTATCACTAGTGGAAACGAGGCTTTTCGTTGATCCTGGAAAAGGGCTTTAACACCGGTTCCTCTACGAACCGGTGTTAAAGAAGCGTGGCCCGTGCGGCAAAAAGGAGCCCCCTTTAACACCGGTTCGTGCCACGAACCGGTGTTAAAGGACCCTGCAACAGTGGTTCGCACAACCCCCCTTTAACACCGGTTCGTGGCTTGAACCGGTGTTAAAGGGGGGCTATATAAGACACCCCAGCCCACACCCCAATCTTCCATTTTTTTCACTATCTCATTTTGGATCCTAGCAAGAGGGTGTGAAGAGTGATAGTTTGTGTTTTTTTCATATGCACAAGAGGTGCTCGGTGAAATGCCCGAGAGCTCAAAATAAGTTTTCTCGTTGCTCTTTCCTTCTCGGTCGAGGTCGGCAACTATCCTTTCATGTGTCATTGATGTACTATATATATAAATGGTCATCTCCCTATTAATTTTTGATATATACTACATATTAATGCAGATGAACCGGCAATGGATGTACGGTGACTGCCGCACTTCCGAGTACATTACGGGCCTCCAAAATTTCATCGTTGTGGCTAATGCAAACCGTGGTCACAATGGTTTTATGTGTCGTCCGTGTTCACTTTGTCGAACAAGAAAGACTACTCAAATACCAGAACCATTCACTCCCACCTACTTCGATCCGGTTTCATGCCCAGCTATAATTGTTGGACCAAGCACGGAGAAAAAGGGGTTGTGATGGAAGACAACGAAGAAGAAGAGGATGATGACAACTATCATCATATGTATCCTGAATATGATGATACTGCAACGGGGGTAGATAATGAAGATCAAGAGGCAGGAGATGGGCCCGCTGATGACGATCTTGGTCGCGCCATTACTGATGCAAAGGAAGAATGTGAAACTGAAAAGGAGAAGGAGAAGCTAGAGCAGATGTTAAAGGATCACAAAACATTGTTGTATCCAACTTGCGAAGATGGCCACAGAAAGCTAGGTACCACACTGGATTTGCTGCAATGGAAGGCAGAGAACGGTGTGACTGACAGTGCATTTTCAAAGTTGTTGGTAAAAATGAAGAATCTTCTTCATAGAAATAATGAGTTGCCCGACAGTACATACCAAGAAAAGAAGGTTGTCTGCCCTCTAGGATTAGACGTGCAGAAGATACATGCCTGCATTAATGACTGCATCCTCTACCGCGGTGAGAAGTACGAGAATTTGGATGCATGCCCGGTATGCACTACACTGCGGTATAAGATCAGACGAGACGATCCTAGCGATGTTGAGGGCGAGGCCCCTAGGAAGAAGGTTCCCGCCAAGGTTATGTGGTATGCTCCTATAATACCACGGTTAAAACATCTCTTCAGAAATAAAGAGCATGCCAAGTTGTTGCGATGGCACATGGAAGACCGTAAGAAAGACGCGATGTTGAGACACCCCGCTGATGGGTCACAGTGGACAAAAGTCGAGCGAGAGTACCAGGACTTCACATGTGACGCAAGGGACTTAAGGTTTGGTCTAAGTACAGACGGCATGAATCCTTTTGGTGAGCAGAGCTGCAGTCACAGCACCTGGCCTGTGATTCTATGTATCTATAACCTTCCTCCTTGGTTGTGTATGAATAGGAAGTTCATTATGATGCCAGTGCTCATCCAAGGCCCGAGGCAACCCGGCAACGACATTGATGTGTACCTAAGGCCATTAGTTGAAGAACTTTTACAGCTGTGGGCCAAAACAAGTGTACGTATGTGGGATGAGCACAAAGGGGAGCCATTTGACCTACGAGCATTGCTTTTCGTAATCATCAATGATTGGCCTGCTCTTAGTAACATTTCAGGGCAGACAAACAAGGGATACAATGCATGCACACACTGTTTAGATGAGACTGAAAGTGTATATTTGGATAAATGTAAGAAGGTTGTGTACCTAGGGTATCGTCGATTTCTTGAACGAACGCATCCGAAGAAAGAAAGGCAAGCATTTCAAACGTCTAGCAGAACCCTGGAGGAAGCCTGTCCTCCGTACCGGTGAGGAGGTATTTGGTATGGTCAAGGACCTAGAAGTAATCTTTGGAAAAGGTCTTGGCAGTCTATCTGTTCCGAATGACGATGCCGGACACGCACCCATGTGGAAGAAGCAATCTATATTTTGGGACCTACCCTATTGGGAAGTCTTAGATATCCGCTCTTCAATCAACGTGATGCACGTGACGAAGAATGTTTGCGTGAACCTGCTAGGCTTTCTAGGAGTGTATGCGAAGACAAAAGATACACCGGAAGCACGGCAGGACCATCAACGTCTGAAAGCCCCTGAAGAGCCTATGCATCCTGAGAACGAGAAGGGTAAACGATGCCACTTAACTCCTGCTAGCTACGCTCTTACCAAAGCAGAGAAGGAAATCTGAAAGTGAAGGCACTGCATACTGATAGAGGAGGTGAGTTCACCTCAGATGCATTCAAGCATCACTGTGAGAAAAATGGGATTAAACACTTCCTCACGGCTCCATACACACCACAACAAAATGGTGTAGTAGAAAGGAGAAATCAGTCTGTAGTGGGGATGGCTCGAAGTCTACTCAAAAGCATGGGTGTGCCAAACAAGTTTTGGGGAGAAGCTGTCACCACTTCTGTGTTCTTGCTGAATCGAGCACCCACAAAAAGTGTTAAAGGAATGACTCCATATGAAGCTTGGCATGGGAGGAAGCCTTCAGTGCAACACTTGAGAACATTCGAATGCATTTCTCATGTAAAGAAAGTGGGACCAGGACAAACCAAACTTGTAGACAGAAGCACCCAAATGGTGTTCATTGGGTATGAAACAGGGTCTAAAGTCTATAGGGTTTATAATCCAGAAAATGGCAAGCTAGTGGTCACACGTGATGTGGTGTTTGAGGAGAACAAGAGCTGGGATTGGTGTGCCTCGGGCACTAGTGAGCCACTAGAGGTGGTGTACTTAGATCAGGTAGTCTAGGTCTTCAGAGAGTGTCAACACCCGGATTTTTCAATCCTAGATGCCTGTTATGCCATACATCGCAATCCCAGGATTACCATTTTTGCGAGACATAACAGAATTGGATACCATAGTACATCATCCATTACAAACTATACATAAGTTCTTACACAAATAGGGATCACATGATCCAGTTCTTAATACAAATTCAAGCAGCGGAATACGTAATAATAACGGCAGCGTAGGCGAAGCTCCATCTTCGGGGTCACAGGCAATGCTGACGATGGGAGATGATCCTAGTTGTCGTAACCTCCCTGGGGTCCATCCTCCAGGTACTCCTCTTCATAGTCTGGCCATGGGAATAGCTAGGGACAAAGCCATGAGTACTCTTTAAGTACTTGCAAGCTAATACTAACAAGTAAAGGGGTTTTTGGATAATAGGACACTAGGCTCTAGGGTTGTTTTGCAAAAGCCAGATTTATCTCTACTAAGTTCTAAAGCTAGTCACAATTTTATAACTCCTAGGTGGGATCTTGTAACTCAGGTCACAACTCTGTTGTGGTCAAGTCAAAGTCTCAATTCATTTCACAAGTCATTTTGAAAAGTCTGACGGGGAAAGATGGCCACTCAGCTGTCCATAATCATGACGCGGCTAATTGAATAGTTTGATACTCTGCAGAGATTGTACACTTTCACCACAACATTCGATACATCCGTCAGGAACAAATCCTGAATTCACCATACTCAGTATGTGGATAATCAATCCTAACCTTTCAATTACACGCCCTAGTATAAGCACCTCTCCTGTGAGTTTGGCCTCCCAACCATGACCAACTGTCATCTTGGGTACTGCACAGGTGGACAATCTTCACAAGGTAGCCTCATCTCAGACCTTGGCCGTGAGGGAACTAATACTAAGGTATATAAGTTTCCAGTCAAGCCCTACCCAATATTCGGGTATTGTCACTACAAGAAATGTGTCAGCCTGTGACGTTTTGGTAGTGACCATCTACAAAATCGTCTTAGATTTATGAAGATTCCGCTCAAACTGCTTGGGAGGGTCAAAGCCTTAGTAAACTATGACGATTTTGCTCAAAAACGTCATAATTCCTTTAAATGAAATCGTCATAATAGTTAGGGAGATCTAAACATAGAGGATACCAACATGGACCGTTGGATCTAAATAACATGGACGGATAGGATGCTAATATGCAGGAGATTTTACATGGATCGATGACATGGCATGCTACCCATCGCCAGCATGAGCACCAATATTTTGACATCGGCACATACACACGAAATATTGGCGTGTCTCCCCAACCCCGATCGAACCAAAACCAAAACCCACATCCTATCGTCTCCAGTGAGATCCCCAAAACCTAAACCTATCGTCTCCGAGATCCCGCCGCTCTTCCTTCTCTAGCGAGATCCGCTCCATCGCTCTTCCGCTTGCTCCAGCTCCGCTTGCTCCTTCTCGGCCGAGATCCCGGCCTCGCCATGTCCCTCTCTGGCACCTCTTGCCCTCTCCTGCAATCTCCTCCTGCACCCCACCCATCCCCGACCCTCCTCACCCTCCCCACCACCTCCGCCCCTCACCCTCCCCCATCTCCTCTCGGATTTCCCCACTGCGCCCAACCCCATCCATATCGAGCGAACCCTAGCTTCTCCTCTGGCGATGACGACGAAGCCCTGACCTCCCTCGCTATGGATGGAAGCGCCTCCATGGCCACGTTCTGCAGCTCCCTCTAGCCCGGACTACCTCGTGCGATCTGTACTCCGGCTACCCTCGAGCACCTCCTCCGCCTCCCATGCTCGCGCCTGCAGCAACCACGCGATCTGGACTCCGTCGGGCGTCGTCCTCCAGGATGCTCAGGGATGGTGGTGAGCGCCACCAGGAGAGGAGACGACGTCCAGCGCATCATCTGGGATCCGTCCTGGGCGTTTCCTCCGAGGTGCTCGCTAGGAACAAGGAAGACCATAATGCAGGTACCCCTCCCCTATCCTCCTTGCTAGTTTTCCGGTGCAGAGGGACTCAGATCTCAACTTTGACCCTTTTCTTCATTTTCTAGTGCAGAGGGACTCGGATCTCGGCGAGGATGAGGCCAATTTCCGCGGGGAACCTGGACAACGTTATCAGCCACTCGGAGCTTGACCATGAACCTGGACAACAACACCCACCAGGGTTTTTCGGTGCACAGGGACAAGGCTGAGGTCTTCGTCTTTCCCTAATCCCCTCTTTTTGGATGGTTATTATTTATGCAGTATAGAAATTATGTTCTATTTGAGTTCCTAGTTAGTTGGACATGCAATTGTTCTGCTAGTGAGCTCCTAATTAGTTTTCATTGGGCATGTAATTTCTATGCATCATAATTGATTATGTAGTTATGAAGAAACGCACCAGTCACCAGGGCTGTATGCACAAGTTTAGACTTATGGTCCTAAATAAAAAAAAATAACTCCACATATATATGTGAAAGGCACTAGTACACTCATATATGTCTTTGTTGGTTGGGTCTATAATGCTTCGGTCTATGTGAGTTTGTAGGGTTGTTCGCAAGTTCGATATCCGGTTCTTGCCTATTTGGTAGTAATGAATTTAGTAATAATGAAGTATCAAAATGATGTACTACTTGTGAAATTATTACGATCAGATTTGTTGCGTTACTGATCAAAATGTTGTCTGTTTTTAGTTTCAGAATTGTATACTTGCAGTGTTGTTTCAATATTTTTTTAGACTATTTTTTCCATATCGAAACTGCCCTGGTACATGATACATGTTGCTGAATGCATGCCTAGCTGTACCAATACTGACTATTGTTTCTCACCTAATGGATGATGTGTACACTTAGGCATGCCTGAATTAAGTACAAGTCTATACTAAATTTGGTTCTACTTTTATTGATTTCATCTGTTGCCTACTCCTTTTTATGGCTACAAATTTAATAATGGCACTGCAATATTGCATGATGTTAATTTTTTCACATATTTCTACGGTTAGCTATCGATCTTATACGCATTTTTTGATACATACAAGACAAATCCGTATAAGGTAGTGCACCATCATATTTGTTGAGCAATCAGTTTTGACATAGGTTTGAAGTTGTTTATACATTTATCAGCAAGATTGTAGAGACAGATTGCCAATCATGTCCATGTTTAACTTGCATATGATATGTGGTTCTTAATGCAGATTGTTCTGTTGCGGTGATAATCAGATGCTTGGCATACATCAAACTGTAGTTGTGTTTATATTGATGATAGTTCCTTATACTAGCATGCGTGTTTTGGCATACAGGGAATTGCATCGACAAATGGGGTATGTGAATGAGAAGAGGTAGGCAACTTGGAGTGTCCGACAAAAAAATATCCTCTGGTTAGGTCTTCAGATCTTCCTGACCTCACACCCTGCTACTCCTCTTCATGGGATCTATGGCGTATGTAAGTTCCATTGTTCATCCCTTTTCTCCTCCACTTGTTTTATGAGACATGGCTGTAGTATCTATTGTTTATTTGCAATATGTGTCGTTCATAGACCATGTTTGAGCACTCACAGAGAGTTGGTCACTGCAGATTCCCCGACGTCCAATTAGTATACATGTTATATGCAGCATATGCCAGAACATTAGTTGTTCCTTGGCTTGTACATGTCAGGATTATGTTATCATTATTCATGTGCATTAAGAAACTAGTTATGCCTTTCTCTCAGCCACATATTGCATACATTTAACAATATAGCTATGCAGCAAACCTTTTCTATCCATGTCTTGAATTGTGATTTCTGCTAAGTATGAAAAGGATAGCTAATGTTCTTCTAAAACTTCCTAGGAATAGCTTATTTACAGATGAGTTAACATGTAATCTCCTAGTTGGTTTTATTTGTACTACTAATTTTCCTTGAGTTGAAACCATATTGGCATAACATTATATTGGTTTTCATACCCTCAAATCAGGATATGCTTCTCAGAAAATGTCTGTAGCATAAGATAATGAAGCCACCCTTTATCATTACTGTCGCATCCCCCACCCTCACCGTCTCCATCGTCGTGGTTTGGTTCAGATAAGTATTCGGTCTCTCCCACTCCCTTATAGTCCTTGTTAATTCACCCAAGTGAGTTGCTAGCTCAAAGTTATAGTTTGATAATCAATTGATGATGATTGGTAGCTCCTATTTTCGATATGATCTGATCTGACCTGGGCTGGGTACATGACCATGCACGTTTGTGTGTTTGATATAGTATTCCCTTCTTTTTCTAATAGAAGGCAAGAGATTATTATGCAGCGTATTTTCCTCTAGTAGCAGTAGTACTACTGGTTTATGTATAGATAGCAATATAGGGTTAGGCCATGTATAATAATTTCCATTTCTATGATCAATTTGGTATCCCAAATCCTCAATTTCTTCTATATCATGATAGTACTGCAGTTTATCTTCTATATCATGATTATCACTGTCAATTTACTCACTATCATTTTACTGTCATGACAGTACTACAATCTAGCTTCTATGATAGTACTGCAGTACTGCAGTCTAGTATTTCTATGATCAATTTGGTATCCCAAATCCTCAACTTCTTCTATAGATTACTAAATTACTTGAACCAGCAAGTCATTTCCTATACACAAGATAGAAGAATAAAAATACAAAATATACTCCTGGTATATTAATTGACGATGAAATAATCTACACTTGGTATATTGCAGTAATATGTTGATGTTGGTGTCATGCAGTAGTAATAGGATTACTTGGATATTTATCAGTGCTTTGGGCGATAAACATATTGTGTCATAATCAATTACAAGACAAGAACTTGTATCGCGTTCGAGAAGATAAATACCGAAGTTCTCGCGTTTGATGTGGTATGCTACCTTTGTCTGCGCGCCTTTCCGCAATTACGATACATATACTACTCACGCATATATGTGCTTGTTCAGACCTCAGAGAAGCAACATCTCATTAAGAGCTAACATTGGAGTGACACAATGTTGGATGTTTGTTGTATTTATTGGATGCAAGTATGTGGCATTAGTCATGCCTAGTCTTTATAGTTATTATTCACTGTACGAAATAATAGGTAATCACAACCTATGCTTCATTGATGTCTCCTACTAGCTTGATACGTGAAATGCTCTGTGCTTGTAGTTTTCCCATCTGCTTTTTTTATCACTTGTTGGTTACATATGACCTAGTCATTCTGCTAGATATTTCTCTTTTATTCTGCATTTCCTTGTGTATTATTAAATTTAATGAGAGTTCTCAATATTATTGTACCAGGGAATTGCTTTGAGAGGATTATTCATCATTGACCAAGGGGGTGTGATTCAGCACTCTACTATTAACAACCTTATTTACAAGGTGTTGGATTTCATTTTCCAGCAACTATTGTTCTGTCACATTTTTACAAAGGCTCTTCGATGAAGTCTGCCGGAAGAAGCAAGAACATGCACCCAACTTCTAGCCACAGCGACAAGCTCCCCGCCAGCCACAACGGGGCTTTTCTAAGGACCTTGAAGCCCAATGATGGTGAGGGTGCTTGTCTGGCCTGTGGTGGTTTCTGTCTGGTGCTGTCGTGACCGACGAGAGTGGCGGTGTGTATGGTTGTGTTGTGCAGGAACCTGTCGAGGAGCCTTTTTTCATTTTTTCTGTGTTTCGAGGTGGTTTCTATAAACGTCCTGTACTAGTTGTGCTCCTGGTGTATTCGGGTTGCATGCGTGTCCTGTATGATTACGAATGAATGTGATACTCGTGTTCTGTATCTGTATTGATTAAATTATTAATTGTTTAATTCCTTTCAAAACATTGAAAAATTAAATACTGGGATCAAATTGGAAATGAAAACTGATTTGTGGTACCGTAGACACAAATAACCTGAAGTTGTTTGTAAAAAGGCCAAGGCCCGAAAACAAAGTAAAAAATATTGGGCTTGGCCCATGTAGATGACTAGAATGGATAGGAGAAAAAAACCTAGAATTGTTGGGCTGAGCCTATGTAGAATCCAGAAATGGACTGGGCTGAATTACACTATGACGATTTAATTTCGTCACAATTTTGCCACGTAGGATCGGCCACGTAGAATCTGACTTGGCTAGACTAGATGGCTCGTGACGATATTGGATCGTCATAGACGTTATGACGATCCAATATCGTCATAGACGGTTATGACGATTTTACCAAAAACGTCGTTATAGTTCATTTGCGACGTCCAGCTTTCGACGATCTCAAAATCGTCATAGAATCGTCATAAATGGACTACTATGACGATTATGTGACGAAAATGGAGGGTCATATATAGCCAGATTTCTTGTAGTGTGTGGTTGTACGATAAAATTGGAATGGTATCGCATCCAGACAACCATCAGTTTTATAGAGGGCTAAGGCTCATGCCTCAACATTTTCATCACCAAAATCATCAAGTGTTCGGAAACACATGTCCAAAACATTTCAATAGAATGATCCATCATTCCAAGGTTTTCATAACCATTTTTCCACCAAGTAAACCCATCTAAAGTTGATCAAGTTTTATGCTTAGCACTAGCATCTACAGGTGGGGGTAGTAGTAATGAGGGGTGGTAAACTAGTGGAGTTTCAACTAAGTACAACCTTATATCTTAGGATGATATCAAGGTTTCTAACTTAGGCCAAATTTTACGCTCTTTATGCAACCTTCAGAATCTTTCTAGTATCTACAAGTCACTTAAGTCAACTCTAAGTTAAAGCTTTGATAAAGAAATAAAGTAAGAAGCTTGCAAATAAAACTAGGATTGGTTTATCAAGTAGGTATGATCACATATGCTTAAGGCATATAGTACGCAGAGTAGCAAGCAAGTATTTGCTTGCACAAAATTAGTATAAGCTTGCTAAATTGCAAGTGTTAGCTTGCATAGGTCCACTTGATTAGTAAGTCTTGCTAAAGTAGAATGTCTTGCAAGTTTTAGCTTGCATTGGTATCTTATCAGCTTGCCTTGTGCAGAGCTATGGTTGAAGTTCTCCTCGGCTTCTTCTTCGTAGTATCCTCCTTCCTCCTCGTATCCTTGGTCGGTACTAGCGTCTATGAATAAATACGAGGTACACAATCACCAAACAATACTTAACTAATTGCAATCATCACACACAAGGGTCCTATAGATGATCTAGCATCATCTCTAACATTACAAGGTTAAGGCTTGATTTAATTCCTTCTATTTTTAGAAAAGTAATTTCTACTCATTGAAAAACTACTTAAGATTTAATATTCTCCAAACCAAACATGGGATCATGTTGACACATGTCATCACCACATATTGTAGTCCATGGGAATGTGATTTAAAGTGGTGTCACAATTTAATAAGGTTTCACCCTTTTTTCTAATTAATTAAAGTGGCTAGAAATGCCTATGTAGCATTCTTTTATTACTTGAACATTATTTTTGCAAGTAAACCTATATATTTTTATATATTCTGAAAGGTATGGTTAAATGTGATTTTTGAGAGTTGGAATCAACTCAAAAGCTATTATGGTTTAAATTTGAAAAATGTTTGAAAGCAGAAAAGCTTCTGCCTTGTTATTTTTACGAAGGATGATCTACAGATCCAAATGACTTGAATCCAACGGGCTTAGATTCAGCATTCACAGACCTTTCCAACAAAATTGGTTTCATTCAAATTGATGTGCTGAACCGATCTGGGTTGATTTTTTAATTTGGGTACAGAAGTGTGTTTGAATTGAAATGGAAAAATATTAATTCAAATCACTGGGCTGCGCGGGAAAAGTTAACGGGCCGGCCTGCTAAGCGCAGTGCTCCCGCAGGCTGCTTAAGTGGGTGTCCCCACTTGTCAGTGACACGGGGCTGGGCGAAGCGGTATGGGGCAACGTGGGTTGTTCGATCTAATTCTAATCCAACGGCTGGGAGTCATTGTCGACGCGAGACAACGCCGGCGAGAACGAAACCTAGCGCGGCCAGTGAGGGGTGCTGGGGGCTCACCGGGGTACGGGCGAGGGTCGGCGAGGCGGGCGAACGACGAAGTCGATGACGGCGAACTCAGGGGTGGTCGCAGGCCTGGGTGGACGAATCGATGGCTCCTTCTTCTCCAGAGGCGGGGCTCGTGAAATTCGCGGGTGGTGCTCGCCTTGCTCTGAGAACGGTGTGGCACGATCAGTAAGGAGAGGGGAGTGAGATGGTGTGAAGAAATCGAGCGGGGGTGGCCTCTATTTATAGTTGAGCGAGGGGACCGACGGGGCGCAAGGTGAGCTCGTCGGGGGCGATGATACAGGCAGCTATGGGCATGGGCGACGGTAGGGGACGGTGTGGTGTCTCCTGGTGATGCTCAACGACATGGTTTTGAGGCATGGGGCCGTGCGGCTTGGTCTGGAACGGGAGATGCTCTACGCGGTAGAGGAGGCATCTTCGACAGCGAGTGGTGGCTATGCGTCACGGAGCGGCGAACGGGGATGTCTGGCGGTCTCCTGGGTCAATGGGGATTGTGTATGCACGCGGCGAGGGCGGCGCGCGGTCTGTGGGCTTCGGTCGAGGGTGCTGATCTGGCGCACACTCGGCATGGTTGCTGGCGAGGTTGGCATGGTTCGTGCGTGTGGTCCTAGGCTTGGCAAGGCTCGAGCAGTGGACAGGGAGTGGCGGTGGACGGTGGGCTGCCTCCCAGACATGCTGTCTAAGCTTGCTGCTGCTCCTAGATTACTGTCGACTATGGGGTGGCAAGGGTGTGCTCGGCTGTTCACCATTGATGGCAATGGCAAGCTCACAGTGGTGCTAGTGCTTGGTTAATCTTGCTAGATGATCTATTGTGCTGGTTGTAAGCTAAATGGGGAACCAGTTAGGCAAGAATCACTGCTCACAATAGTGTTTGATGTTTGTTTGATTTGTGTCTGCAACCTGTTTGATGAAATGGCCGCATGAAATCAAGTTTTGAATTTTGAAAAGATTTTTGGTGGGTTTGCTAGATTGGTGCTGGTGAGTCTGCAGATGCTTGGGTTTTGAAAGTTGAGATTGTTTGAGTGGTTTTTGAAAAAGTGGGATCTACCCATATGATAAAGATTCAATTTTGAATTTTCATTTAAACTATGCATTTGAAAGTTTCTGGATGATCACAAAGTAGGCCTTGATACTTTGTTATGAGTACATTCAAGGGGTGCAAACATCCAGAAAGGTTTCTCTTAGATTTTGAAAGTTTGAGACAGCCAAAGTAGGCATGAGAGTTAAATTGGTCAAAGTGACCATTCATTTAATATATGTGTTTTGATTTACTTGTCTTTAGGAAAAGTGTGGGAAATGTTTTAGATGATGTTTATTTCACCTAAGAAACATTTTACAATCAAAGAAACAAACAAACAAGGTGGTTTAAAAGAATTTCAAAATCAATGCATACACATATGCATGCATTCATAATTTTATTTAGAAAAGTTTTTGTTACCCCTAAATTTGATGATTAGAGTTTGATGATCCAAGCTTAGTATTTTTGGGATGTTACAGAGAGCAACACTCAGTCAAACCTGTGTTTGTCGAGGCAGAAAAATCACCTGCCGCGTCACAAGAAACACCTTGTTTCGCTGCCGCGGCAGGAGGATCTGCCGCAGCAGGATCTTCACAGAGAGTGTCTATCAGATCAGACATTCCCTTCAACCTGGATACCACACTTGTTGTGCAAGTGTCAGCCCCTGCTTCACATCTCTCTCCATACATAGAACCCTCTCAAGGACCACAAGGAAAGAGTCTCCTTGAGGAAATCTATGCAGAAACTAATAAGATGGAGACAGAACACTCTAATGTGTGCCTGCTGGGAATGGAAGAGCCCACTACACATTCAGAGGCCTTACAGGAGGAATGCTGGAAGAAGGCAATGAATGAGGAGCTCAAGTCTATTGAAGAAAACAACACTTGGAAGCTTTGTGATTTTCCAAAAGGTCAGAAAGCAATTGGCCTAAAATGGGTGCTCAAGCTGAAAAAGGACCCTGATGGCACCATTGTCAGTCATAAAGCAAGATTGGTTGCTAAAGGATATGCTTAGAGGCATGGCATAGACTATGAGGAAGTCTTTGCACCTGTAGCAAGGCTGGAGTCAGTCAGACTATTAGTGGCCCTTGCAGCTCGGAACTAGTGGAAGATTCATCAGATGGATGTAAAATCTGCCTTTTTCAATGGAGAGCTAATGGAGGAAGTCTATGTGAGTCAACCACCTGGTTTTGAACTCAAGGGACAGAGCAGCAGAGTGTACAAACTGCACAAAGCCCTGTATGGCCTGAAACAAGCACCTAGCGCTTGGAACTCCAAATTGGATGCAACTCTGTCAGACTTACAGTTTGAAAAGTGCCCCTCTGAGTCAGGCATGTACAAGAAAAAGGTAGATGACTCAGTGATGGTAATTGGTGTGTATGTGGATGATCTAGTGATCACTGGTGACAGTGAGCAAGCTATTGAGAATTTCAAGAACCAGATGAAGCAGATGTTCAGTATGTCAGATCTGGGTTTGTTCAGCTACTATATGGGAATTGAGGTAAACCAGACTGATGATCACATCACATTATGCCAATCTGGATATGTAGCAAGAATCTTAGATAAAATGGGTATGGGTGAGTGTAATCCAACTCACACACCCATGGAACCAAGACTGAAGCTGAGAAAATCATGCCAGGCAGAGGAGGTGGATGCAACCCATTATAGAAGTGTTGTTGGCAGCCTGAGGTACTTGTTGCACACCAGACCTGATCTCAGTTTCTCTGTTGGTTATGTGAGCAGATTCATGGAGAGACATACTAAAGAGCACATGAGTGCTGTAAAACAGATCCTAAGATACATCAAAGGCACTCTGAATCTTGGTTGTTGTTACAGTAAAAATTCAGAGAGGCCTCAGTTGATTGGGTACTGTGACAGTGATCTGGCTGGTGATATTGATGATAGAAAGAGTACTACTGTCACATCCCAAGATTTTCCAAATCTTGTAATGTGAAAAGTAAATAAACAAAATAAATTATTGTTGAAATTTAGGGTGAAAAGAAACTTTTGTTTCTAAATGGAAACTTAAAATCCCATCTTGAACAAACCTTGGTTAACAATTGAATCCAACTAAATTCAAATCAAGTGAAATGCATTCTTCATAAATGCATCTGGAAATTTAAACACTTGGAAAATAAATCCAAACCCTAAACCCTAAATGGAATAAAAATCATTTCCAAGTTATCTCCAAGCCTATGGATTTGATCCATATAAAAATTTGTCAACAAACATTTACAAGTGATCAAGAATGACAAATGGAAATATTATAAGACCATATAAATTGGTTTCACTTAAATAGGAGCCATGAATATAAATTTAATAAGATAAAGAAATTAAATTTACAAAGCTAATAAAGCATCTATCAATAAATCCATACCAAAGGGTGATAAAATAATCCTAAAGATATTTAAAAGGATAATTAAATCTCAAATAAGATTTTACAAATTGGAATCACCAAGTTTCGATCTATAAATAAAAAAAGATATGGATTTTATAAGAAGAAGGAAAGAAATTATTCAATAAGGAATATTTAAAGAACAAACTAAATCTTGGCCTAATCCATTAAGCAAATGGAATGAATAGAATCCAAATCCAAATAAAATAAAAGGATGAAGAATTTCCAAAATAAAATAAAATGGCATTAACCATTCTATCCCTATTTTAATAAAGACAAATCTCTAATAAGAATAATTATATAATTCATGAGAAAATAGTATTTTGGAATTTACCCAAGTGAAATAAAAGTTGTTTAATTAATTTAAATAAAATAAATCTTCCAAATAAAATTTAGGGAACTAAAACTATATTTCATTCCATTGGAATTAAAACAAATACCCAATTCAAATGATTTATGAATCATATTAAATACTTTCCAAATAATTCAAGATGAATTATTTGACACCCTATTAATCAAATAAAAAACTACTGAAAATATTTGGAAGGTTTTTAGAAACTTAAATGGTGTTTGAAAATATTATTAAATCTTATTTGATTTAAAACAAGGGCTTATTTGAATAATTAAAAGACCCCAAAAAGAATAAAACTTTATTCCAAAATTGACTTCAGATTATATTACTAATCAGTATTTAAACGTACACAAATTTTGGCAAAGGTTTGAATTCAAATGAGTGTTTGAATTGATTAAATAAAATAAAAATAGAATATTAGAAAAGGAAAAAAGAAAAATAATCTGAACAAAAAAATGTGAAAAGGAGCAGCCCAGCCAGCTATCCCACTAAGCCCAACTCGCAGCCCACCTCACCCCTCTCTCCCCAAACGTTTTCTCACTCAGACACACACCCACGAGGACACTGACCGATGGACCCCACATTCCTTTTCCCTCTTTCGCTGACGAGACGACCCCACGTCACGTCATCGTCTTCCTCACCCCGCTGACCCCGCCTCTAACCTCGCCGGCCATTGCAGGAGATTCAAGATCGACTTAATCCGCGTTAACGCCGCAGTAAAACCACCCCGCGACCATTCCCTCTTATTCGCCTGCGTTTCCTCTCTGTATCCCCTCGACTCACCCTAGCGCCCAGTGCTTAATTTCGCACTTCACCGCCACTGTCTCCGGCGAGCGCCACCCCCAATTCAGGCCAGTCGTCGTCGCGCCTCGCTCTCTAGACCACGCAGGCATGATCCCCATCAACCACCGCACCTCCCAGTGGCCTCATTTTGCTCGCGCTTGACCCCCAGCCTCGACAACGACCAAGACCATCACCGCCGCCGTCTGTCTCCAACACAGGCGACCCTCCCGTAATCCGACTGTGCTGCTTCTCCCGCTGACACTCTCACACCCTCTCGCGTCAATGACCTCCTATTTTGCCTTTCCATGGACAGTAGCCTCGCCAACCACAACGCCAGTGCGTGCCCGTCGCCAGACAACTCTCCGGCGAACAATCCTCGCAACTCCAGCGCGCCCCTCGACAAACAGAAGACACCTTGAGCATCCCCACGCCACGACCAACTCGGTGAGCTTCTCCCCATCCTCTCGCCATCGCATCGCCAAAGAACGCCACCGCCAAAGCCGCCAAAGACACCGGGTATATGGTCAAAGGTTGTGCATCGTAGGATTTAGATCCAACGCTCGCGATAGAAACTAACCGAAGGGGTACACTTGCTTTTGCGTCGTGCGATCAAATTTAGATCCAACGGTGCTCAATGCGTGATCTGAACGAACCGGTACCATCCAGTAGCAAGCAGCCACGTGTCCCTGTTCGTTTGAAATAAAAACAGAAATGTCTATTAGATGTTCCAATTTGAAAAATTCATAACTTTCAAACCACACGTCCAAATTTTGCAAATTTTATATCAATGGAATCAGAAAGACAAGTACTTTCTGACCATGCCCTTTATGTAGTAAATTTCTTCTGTTAAATTGTTTGTTTTTACAGAAAATTATGTATGCATGTTTAGGATATCAAATTTGTTCTAAAATGATTTTGGGGATAAAATCTTTGGCAAATGGTTTGCTTTTAACCTACTGACCCTAGAAATCAATTGGTGGTTTCAAAAATGTATTTGGTGAAGCAAAAGAATAAACTTTTGATTTAAACCATTTCTAGTCAAATAAAAATAATGTTTATTTATTAAAAATGCTTTTAGAAGAAAACCTTTGGGAAATGTTTTGTTTTAAACTCTCTGACCCCAAACACCAAGTTTTATGATTTGAAAATGTATTGGGTAAACCCTATAAAAATTATTACTTTGCTAAAGGCATTTTCAACCACATGAAAATGATTTGGTTTAAAAATGGTTTAGAGATAGAATCTTTTGCAAATGGATTTGACACTTTATAAAATGACCAATATGTGTTTCCAAATGTTCATAACTTATTAGAAACCACTTTTACAAATAAAACAACCTTTTTCATGCTTGCATGCATTGTTTTGTTTCTATTATTTTATGTGATGTTGCTTGAGTGGTAGATTGAATTTGTGCCTTGCTTGATTTAATTGTAGTGATTTGAAGAGTGTGATCATTGCAAAGACAAGGAGTGAACTTATACTATCTACCAAAAAGGCAAGTGATTCTTCATACTTTTGTCCCATTATTTTCATTATGCATTAGTGATATTTCTAAGTAGGACTTGCATGGAATTTTTGCTAAATATAAACTATGCCATGGGAAATCCTAGTAGATGAAACCTTAGTAGAATTTCCTAAGTTAAGATTCCTACTACTATCATGCTTATCTTAGCTAGTAGAAAACAAGGGTGGAATATATATTCATGCTATGGAAAATTTCTAAGTCTGTGGACTTGTGTTTTGTTTAATAAAACAACTAAGTGAATGAATCACCTGGGTGGAATGGAAGGAATGGTTTGTGTTGAGTGGTTCACAAGGCCCATTTCTATGGTTTACCTTGTGTATCTCACTTGTGGATAGCCACCCAGGAACAAAGAGATTTGAGATGTCAAATGTTGAGAAGCTTCAAGTGCAGCCACATGGCATTATGGGCTCTGCCTGGATCATATAGGTTGCAATAACTTAGCCAAATGGACAGTTGGTGGTAGGGGTTTGATAGGTTGGAGCGCGTCCATTCTGGTCTAAGGGAAGGCTTCTGAAAGATCTTGTCTTGGTGAAACCAAGTCTTGTGGGGAAAGTGCACCACCTCTGCAGAGTGTAAAATCAAAGTACTTAGCCATGTACCTGGCAAAGGAAAATTTGAGCATCAAGACATGGAAGATATCAAGAATCTCCTCATCCCAATTTCTAAGTAAAAACTTGTGGTTGAACAAGGGTTAAAGGATCACCAATTTCTATTGGGAGATGCCTTGGGTGATTTTTGTCAAGGAAAAACTTAGTGTTTTCAAATGATAAGGAAAATCTATTTTGAGCAAAGCAAGCCTAAGCTCCACTTAGCCAAATGCATATATATGATAGACTCCACTATACTACCATAGTATCACTTGCCAATACAATTCAAATGTATTGACCCTTGTGGCTGTAACTTGTTATGTTGCAGGTTTCTTTGATATTAGTGAAGTAGGATTACAAGTCTACAACCAACATGTCTGCCTGTGGCACTTTGAAGATGAAGGACCCCATGCTATTGTTATATTCTGCTGCATTGTAATAAGATAGCCAAATGAGCTATGTAAGATGTAATAAATTATTTTATTCCTGGTTATAAAGTTGTATTATGACCTTTGTTTCTTGATATTACATCTTAACTGTGGATGCTAGCTATTGATCCAGGGACTAGCATTGTAAACACAGGGATCTCTACCTTATTAAAGGTTGGGAACCTTACAACTACAGCGGTGCTGTATTTCTATGGAAATTGCCCAGTTTCTTAGACTTCACAAAAACAGAGGATAGTGGCACAGTCCTCATGTGAAGCTGAATATGTAGCAGCTGCATCTGCTACCTCCCAAGGGATATGGCTGGTATGACTCATAGGATAACTGCTAGGTATAAAAGCAGTGAAAATAGTACTCAAGATTGACAATCAGTCTGCTATTGCTCTGTGCAAGAATCCAGTTTTCCATGAAAGAAGCAAACACATAGATGTGCATTATCACTTGGTAAGAAACAGTGTTGAAGAAGGAAAGCTTGGAGTTGAGCATGAAAAGAATGAAGAACAGCTTGCAGACATACTTACAAAACCACTGGCAAGATTTCGTCTGCAAGCTCTGAGAGAAAAGATTGGAATTCAGGTGATAAATTCAAACGTCAAGCCTAAGGGGGTGAAATGTTGAGATTAAGCTAGAGTCTGAATCATGTCACTTAGTTTCAGGTTTGAAATAATCGTAGGCCAGAAGCGTGCAAGTCCATGTTGCGGCACTGTCTAAATTCAGTTAAGTTCAGTAGACTTAGTCTTTCCTGTTTTAGTGTAGAAACGTGCAAAGACTCGGCCACGATTGCGTCCGTGGGATGGCGCGGAATCAACGGATCGTGGACGAGATTCTAGCATGGTTTGTTAGCCTTCTGAATAAAAGTAAAACCGAAAAGGACGCTGGGGCTAAGCGCGTCGCAAACTCTCTCCCTGAACTGTCTATATTGAGTTCATCGTCAGTAGGAGTAAGTTCAGCCCTGAGTGCTTGTTGATTTCCACATTCAATCCACTTTTATCACGTGCATTCTAGGGCTAGGATCTAACACAAAATATAGATAAACCAACATCAATCTATTGTTAAAGAATGGGATGTGATCTAGGAGTATACATCTAGAAGAGTTTACTCCTAGTTTTCTTATACTTCCCATGTATGCATTTGATTGTACCATATGCATGTTTGTTATGGAAGTATGATTTTGTCTCCGGTCAATATGTATATGTATGATAGACTTTAGAGATATGTTTCCTAATTAGAACAACAATCTCACATTAGTAACTGGGATGAAGTTTAGCTCATGTCTTCATAGTGAAGAGAGCGTACCAATCGTGTAGTCGCGCACACTCTAGAAAATACACTATGAATCTTCTTCGCTTCTAAAGCTCTGCTCGGTAGAGCTTCATACTTATATTTTCTTAGAGAAACCATTATATATTTATTTTTCATATTTTTGTTCTGTTAGTGAAACCTTCATATATTCGGGGCGGAAACACGGAGTGGAGCCGGTGAATTGGCAGCAACATGCCAAAGTTATGGCGTAGGCTCACAACGGTGGTGTAGGCTCACATCTATGTAGCGATGGATATGTTGCGGTGGCGACTTAGTCATGTTTTTTGTGTCATCTCCGTGTATCAATCTGTTTTTCCCGGAAGGCAACTCGTTGTACATGGCTGAGAATCTATGCTATTGGGGGATCAATATGCCACTTGTGGTCCAGAAGAGTGTAAAATTCCGCAGTTGAGAGACACGAAATGGTTAGAATATAGATGTGTGCATTGCATTCATGCATGTAAATTTCATGGAAATTTAATTTTTTTTTGTAGAACTTGTCAAAGTGATTGAAGTTCCACTTAATCTGATGAGTTAGAGTTAGATCATCTAGATGAGTGTGATGTACTTTGATATGACAATTGCTAAAACTCTATTTTAGGAGGGTAGAATTAAGACTCGTAAAAAAAGTGTATCACACACACAAATCAATCCTCAAGGAGCAAATAATAACTTGATTCTTAACTACTCTCCTCTAGGCAGCAATTAATACATATGCTGAATAAATCTCCCAAATATTATATCTATTATTATATTACCTTACTCTAGCCCATCCCAGTCATCAGCTTATCTAGCATCGCTTGTGATTGACAATAGTCAAGTATCAAGTAAATCATCTAAGCCTCGGAACCAAATTTTAAAATATTATGTTCAAATTCTATCATCAATTCACCTTTAGAGTTTATGAGTACACATCTTTGACTTTATCTAATCAAACTACTTAGGTTAATTAAGTTTTCACTTAATTAGTATTAAAGTTTATCTTTGGATCTATGTAGATCAACCATATTATTGATTAAGCTTTCACTTAGTTAATAACATTCAGCCACATTTGGAAATTATTGTTAATCACATTACTAATTAATTATCCCTTAAATAGTATGGAAGCTTACAATAATAAGCCACATTTTCAAATTAAGTTTTCACTTAAATATGAAATTAGCTAATAATTTTTCTCAATACATTCTTAAATCCCACATGAAAAATGAACCCAAGGCACATTTAGTGATAAATGTCACTTCTCATGATCAAAAATAAATATCTCATAACACCACCTAGGAACCTTAGCCACTAAGTTACTTTAAAGTTAAGTTACTAATGCATATAAAATGCATACATGAACTTTGTAGTTTATTGTGACATATTCCATCATATTCGCATGATATCTACTTATATACCCATGTTTTATAATAATTTTCGGCGATTTACCAACAATCCCTTTTATTTTGGTTATAACTCCACAGGACAGGAAAACCCGGCTTTCTATATTTTTAAGTTTCACGCACCTTCGTGAACTCAAAAGGACCTAGTATTTTTTCTGGAGCAGTTTTTCATCGGGAGAAAGACCTGAATCACTTGGACCTCATGAGGGACCTCACGAGGCCTAAAAGGTCCCAGGTGGCACGGTCATCAGGTGGGACCACACCATATGGTGCATCTGGAGACTCAAGCCTCGAATGTCATTGATTCCACCACCTATCTCTTTGTTTTGACCTAAAGCCTTCAATAAAAAGCGTCCCCAAAGCGTTATCGCAACGGAGAGAGGAAGAGATCAAAAGAGCCAAACCAAAGAGTTTGTTTCCCGCTGCTAGAGCAAGATTGGAGGGGGGACTGCCACTAAAATCCCCTCCGGCCAACTCTCATCCTTCACCAATGCCTCCTCTCTCTTCATCATGAGGGGGATTAGTCCAGCCCCTGAACCATGGGTTTGTGGTGATAACTTGATTCAGTATCTCTATGTATGATCATTGTTGAAGTCCATATGAGGTGCCTTGCGTGATTATGGAACTATCTATGTAATTCCAATGGTGGATATTATGGTATGAGATGATACTTGTTATGCATTTACCGTTGTGTTCAGACTTTATGGTTTGTCATACTTTGGAATACATATATGAGACATGTAATGAATTTATGTATGAATAATGCATTTTTACCCATATCATGAGGTGTTTGACCGTGCGAAGTGTAAGTAGATGGGAGATATGTTGAAGACATGTACAATTTGTAAATCATTTCACTAGTGATTAGAACATGGTTTCCTTTAAGAGTATGATATATGTAGATAAGGGTGGCCGAGTGACATATGACACAAGCATCGAGTGATA
Organism: Avena longiglumis; assembly: GCA_030063025.1. Lineage (NCBI taxonomy): Eukaryota > Viridiplantae > Streptophyta > Magnoliopsida > Poales > Poaceae > Avena > Avena longiglumis. The sequence continues at coordinate 147,474,890 of CP125974.1, forward strand.
TACAGTGTTGAAAAGCATCGTTTATCTTGGGGTAAAAATAGGAAGTATGACATGGTGGAGTGATGGCAAGCACACATTGTCCTTGCGAGGGTGACACAACACACATATGGCTACTTCTTTCAACTATGTGTTTTAGGACATGCAGTCATCATAAAGTTATCATTAAAGCACGACAATTGTGTGTACTTATATTATCAATGACATGATCATGACCAGCGATGGCGAGAGACTGAGTGAACCCATGAACCTGGGTCCATTTTTCCTATAAAGCAAGCCTTTGTCTTGTCCTCTTTCATTCATAGGATTGGTACACTTTTACTTACTGTTTTGGTGCACTTTACTTTCTTTCATGAAATCAAACTCCTTTAATTTTGTAATTTTTTTAGTGCGTAAACAACTAGAATTGTGACACTCTAGATGGAGAGGATAATTGTTTTTCCTTATTTCTCCTATGGATTGATACCCCTACTACTACTATATTGAGAGTTTCTATAGTGATCCCGTGCTCTTGGGGGTTATCAAGTACTTTTTTGGTGCTGTTGCCAAGAGCCTAACGCTTGATATTTTATTCTTGTGTGCACTAGAAAATAGATTTACTTTAAGTTTTGCATCTAGTTTGTTTTGTTTATATCTTTCAATCACCTAAGCTTGGGGAGTTTACTTCTTTAACTTGTTTGGTTGTGAGTTTATCTTTAGTTTACTTTCAATTTTGCATTTAGTTTAGTTTACTTTCAGTTTTGTATTTTCCTTTTCCTTATATGAAAAACCTATAAAAATTTAAAATTTAAAAATACTAAAAAATTGCTATATGACTTCATGGGAACATCCTATTTATGTGTCCATAACAAAATATGTGAATGATGTTAAAGCAAAGGGTGTCCAAGAGATTACTAATATTTTGTAGGAAGAAGATGACAAAATCATAAGCTTGGGGATGCTCATGCAACCCCAAGAATATGAAAGTGATGGGGAAAGAGAGGAATATATTAAAATAGATATGATCCCAATTAACCTTGGGGATGTGTAGGAAACTCAACCATCACCATCAAGATATGATAGTAATTATCAAACTCATAACTCACCGGTCTTTCATGGAAATTGTTATTTTGATGAATCCGACGATGATACTTATATCATGAATTTTGATGTTCCAAGTGATCGCTTTGGTGATAATGAGTAAGTTTTCGATTTGCAATATGATAATGATTTATATGATGATCCTATTTTACTTAATAAACTCCCATGTTTAGAAATTGCTACTAGCTTATGGGAGGACAAAAATGATAAACTTGTTGATTATGATGATACATGATACATCCATTTTGCATCACGGTTTTATATCATAATTTACTGTTATTCATTGATATATTTCAAATTAAGAGGTGATATTTATGGTATTTCATCTATTTTGCATGTTGGATGACTTTTGGAAGGTGAACTGCCGGAGTCAGGATTCTAATGGGAAAAGCGGTGTCCAGATGCAATATTCGCGAAGATTAGAAAATTCCAGGAAATATATGGAAATCACTATTTTTTCAGAAGACGAAGGAAGCCGGAAGGGGAAGTGGAGATGGGCCACAGGGGTCCCACACCACCCCCTGGCGCGCCCCCTGGGCCGCGCCACCAGTTGGTGTGGCCACCCTGGCCCACCTCTGGCATCGCCCTTTTTCCTATAACATCCCCTCGAAACCGTAAGACTCGGGGAGCAACCACAGAAAGATTTTGCCACCTCTGCGGCGTGGAAACTACAGAGAGAGAAAGAGCTCTCCGGCAGGCAGATTTCTGCCGGGGAAATTCCTTCCCGGAGAGTGGAGATCTTCGCCATCAACACCATCATTAAGCTAGACTTCATCGGGATCATCATCATCATCTTCACCATCATCTCCACCAGCACCAGCACCACCACTCCATCCCGCTGTAACAATTGGGGCATAGTTCTTAGGGGAAACTTTCCCAGTGTTGATTACTTTTGTAGTTGATGCTATTGAGTGGAACCATTGAATTATTGTTTATGTTCAGATTGTTACTTATCATTATATCATCTCTATCTTGATCCATATGGTGTCTCATGAGTAGTTCGTTTAGTTCTTGAGAACATGGGAGAAGTCATGTTGTTAGTAGTGGAATTGTGTTGAGAAATATTCAATGGTTTGATATTTAAGTTGTGGTGCTATTCTTCTAGTGGTGTCATGTGAACGTTGAATACATGATACTTCACCATTTATGGGCCTAGGGGAATGCATTGTGTATTTGGATACTAATTGTGGGGTTGCCGGAGTGACAGAAACCTGAACCCCCGTTAGGAAACCTTTGCAGAAAGGGAGTGTAGGATCTCAGAGTTTAATGATGTGGTTAAGTTTTTATCTTAATTACTTTCTTGTAATTTCGGATGCTTGCAAGGGGTATAATCACAAGTATGTATTAGTCCAAGTAAGGTCGATACATTAGCATAGGTTCACCCACACAACACTTATCCAACTAAAGAAGATTAATCAACTATATGAAGCGGAAGCACTTGACAGTATTCCCATGTGTCCTCGAGAACGTTTGGTCCTCATAAGTAATAGAATCGGCTTGTCCTTTGCTGAAGAAAGGATTGGGCCACTTGCTACAATTATTATTGTCTTTTATTTACTCGCACTTTATTTATCTACATTATCAAAAAAACCCTAAAAATCGGTTTGCTAAGTATTGACAGAGAATTCCTGATCCAAAACACTAGTCAACATCTTCTGCTCCTCGTTGGGATCGACACTCCTATTTATCGAAAGTACTGCGATACACCCCCTATACTTGTGGGTCATCAAGACTATTTTCTGGCGCCATTGCCGGGGAGTGAAGCGCTATTGAGGAGTGGAATTGGTAAAGGAAATTTCTACTTTGTGTATTGTTTTTATTTATGTTTGTTACTTTGTTTTCAGTATGGACAATCCACTTAGTTTCCTATTTAGGAAAGCTACTACCACTGCAAAGGTAGTAGATGAACCACCACCTGCTGATATAGATCCTTTTAAGATACCTACAAAAATTGTTGATCGTGCTATGGATAACTATTATTTTGGAGATGGAACTGTCCATCCTGGTGATCACTTGCTTTTTATCCATGAATTATGAGGGTTGTTCAAGTGTGTAGGTATTACAACGGAACAAGTTAAGAAAATTTGCTCTCTATATCATTGAAAGGCAGAGCTGAGGAATGGTATAAGTTGCTGAAGAATGGCCAATCTATGGAATGAGAGGAAATAGTACCTCTCTTTTATTATAAATTCTATCCTCCTAGTGAGATTCATAAAGACCGGAATAAAATATATAACTTTTGGCCTCGTGATGGAGAGAGTACACCCCAATCTTGGGGGAGATTGAAGTTACTAATGCTCAAATGTCCCATTCATGAGCTACCTAATAATATTATTATTAATAAATTTTATTCAAGGCTTTCTCTTGATGATAAGGATTTATTAGATGCTTCTTGTGCCGGATCATTCACACGTATGAAAGAAGAAGCTAAATGGGATCTTTTAGACCGTATTCAAGAAAATACTGAAGCATGGGAGAATGACAAAGGAAGAAAGTCAGGTATAAATTATGATTATGAATGCATAAAATCTTTTATGGGAACTGATGACTTTCATAATATTAGTACTGCTTATGGTCTTGATTCTCAAGTTCATGCAAAAAAATTTAAGGCCTTTGCCTCTTATACTGAAATTCCCAAAAAGGAGTGGAAGAAGTACCATGCACCATATAAAGATATTGTTAATCATGTTCCTGATAAAAATACTGAAGTTTGTACCGTTGATCGCATTTTGCCTGGACCTGATATTGAGAAAATACCTTTCCCTGCTAAGGTAAAGGAACATTCTATTATAGCTAATGTGGTTAAAAAAAGCACAAAGAAAGTTGTAGAACCTAATGAACAAATAAATGTTGAACCTGCAGTAGCAATTGTGAAAGACCTTGTCACTAAAAATGTAGAAGATGGGCACATTATCTTTTGTGAAGATGCTTCTAATATTGTTCCACATCCTACTAAAACTAGGAGAGCTAGTATCCATGTGCTTTCTGTTAGAATTGGTGACCATTGCTATTATGGTTTATGTGATATTGGTGTAAGTTCATGTGCTATTCCTTATGAACTTTACAAAGAAATTATGCATTAAATTGGTCCTTGTGAAATTCAAGACATTGATGTGGTTATTCACCTTGCTAATAGAGAGACCATCTGTCCAATTGGTATTGTAAGAGATGTGGTAAGCATAAATATCCTATTGATTTTCTAGTGCTTGGTAAGGAAGCTAGTAAAACTTGTCCTATCATTTTTGGTAGACCTTTCTTGAACACTTGTGGAGCTATTATTTACTGTAAGAAGGAGAAAATTTTAACTAAATTTGATGGAGAATCTTATGAGTTTATTTTTCCAAATTTGCCTAATGAGGATTTCAGAGTAGAACAACTTTCTTCTATTTATCTTGCTCCTAACAATGATTTGCAGCAATATATGCAAGATCATGAAAGTGAGGTCTTCATGGAAGAAAGAAATAGGATCGACGAGATTTTTCTTTGTCAACCTGAGATGCTTAAGCATAACCAACCTATGGAAGATTTGGGTACCACACTACAACCTAAATAGGATCCAGTCTTCGATCTAAAACCTCTGCCCGATGATATTAAACATGCTTAACTAGATGATAATAAAATATATCCTATTATTATTAGCTCTAAACTTTCAGGAAAGGAAGAGGAAAGATTATTGGAAGTATTGAAGAAACACCGAGAAGCTATGGGTTATACTCTTGATGATTTAAAAGAGATTTCTCGTACTATATGTTAGCATGCTATTAATATAGAACCTGATGCAAAGACAATTGTTGAACATAAACGCTGTTTAAATCCTAAGATGAAGGAAGTGGCAAGAAATAAGGTATTAAAACTCCTGCTCCTATTGTCCAACCACCTGATTGGAATTTACCCTTTGAAATTATGTGTGATGCTAGTGATTTTGCTGTAGGTGTTGTTCTTGGGCAAAGAATAGATAAAAAATTGAATGTTATCCATTATGCTAGTAAGACTCTATATGTTTCTCAAAAGAATTATGCTACTACTGAAAAAGAGTTCTTAGCTATAATCTTTGCCTATGATAAGTTTAGACCTTATATTGTTGATTCAAAAGTTACCATTCATACTGATCATGCCGCTATTAAATACCTTATGACAAAGAAAGATGTTAAGCCTAGGCTTATTAGATGGGTGTTTCTTCTACAAGAGTTTGATCTACATAGTGTAGATAGGAAAGGTGCTAAAATTCCTGTTGCTGATAATTTGTCTCAATTGGAAAACATTTCTTTTGATCCTATTCCTGTTAATGATAGTTTTCCAAATGAACAGTTAGCTGCAATAAAGGTAAGATCGCAAGAGAGTCCTTGGTATGTTGATTATGCTAATTTTATTGTTTTCAAGTATTTGCCTCCCACCTTTACAACCCAGCAAAGAAGGAAATTCTTTTATGATCTGACGCATTATTTTTGGGATGACCCACATTTATATAAAGAAGGAGTGGATGGTATTATGCGAAGATGTGTTCTAGAATATGAAAAACAAGAGATATTGAGAAAATGTCATGGTAGTGCTTATGGAGGACATCATGCTGGAGATAGAACCACACAAAAGGTTTTACAATCAGGTTTGTATTGTCCTACTCTGTTTAAAGATGCAAGAAAGTTTATTTTATCATGTGATGAATGTCGAAGAGTTGGTAACATTTCTAGACGCAATGAAATGCCTATTAATTATTATCTTGTTATTGAACCATTTGATTTTTGGGGATTAGACTTTATGGGTCATTTTCCTCCTTCAAAAGGGTATACTCATGTTCTTTTTGTTTTTGATTATGTTACTAAGTGGGTAGAAGCCATACCTACAAAAAGTGATGATGGTGAGATCTCTTTAAAAATGCTTAAAGATGTTATTTTTCCTAGGTTTGGTGTGCCTAGATATCTTATGACTGATGGAGGTTCTCATTATATTCATGGTGGCTTTAGGAAAACCCTTGCTAAATATGATGTTAATCATAGAATTTCTTCATCTTATCATCCTCAAAAAAGTGGGCAAGTAGAATTATCAAATAGAGAAATTAAAACTATCTTGCAGAAGACTGTTAATAGATCTAGGAAAAATTGGGCTAAAATTTTGAATGATGCTTTATGGTCTTATAGAACTGCTTGTAAAAATCCTATGGGAATGTCTCCTTACAAAATGGTTTATGGGAAATCTTGTCACTTGCCTTTAGAATTAGAACACAAAGCTTATTGGGCAGTAAAAGAACTGAATAGATATTTTAAACTTGCTAGTAAGAAAAGACTGCTTGACTTGAGTTCCTTGGATGATTGGAGGAGTGAAGCTTATGAAAATTCTAGACTCTTCAAAGAAAAATTAAAAAGGTGGCATGATAGGAGAATTCTCAAGACAAAGTTCCATGTTGGTGAGAAACTTCTTTTGTGTAGGTCTAGTCTTAGATTTTTTGCAGGAAAATTACTCTCAAAATGGGAAGGGCCCTTTATCATTGAAGAGGTGTACCATTCAGGCGCAATTAAAATTTCCTTATTGAGAGACAACACTACGCAAGTGGTGAATGGTCAAAGGATTAAAGATTATATTTCTAGAGATTCTTATAATGAATATGTTGATATTATTCAACTGGTGACTCTGGAAGAATTTATTAAAGACCAAAATCAGGAATCTGCAGAGTCCATTTTCAAATAGGTACCAGTTTTGGTAAGAAAAGGTTCACGAAAAACTTTCCAATTTATATTTTTTGCAGTTTTTATGCAATATGGAAGCTAACGAGTCGAAAGAGGGAAGGAAACAGAGCCCGAGTGGCTCACACCACCCCATGGCACGGGCCCACCTGGTTGCGCCACCAGGTGGTGTGACCACCACGAATCCCGTCCCCGTCCCGTTTTCTCCCAGTACCTTCCTTTTGTATTTTCGTAATATATAATCCCCCAGATCCCCTGAGGTCTGTATATCGTGTTCTCGTCGTGTTTTCGTTTCGATCTATTTCTGTCAGGAACTATTCTCAAGTTTAGAAGCACAATGGTCTCCGCCAATGACAAGGGCAAGAAGCTTGTGTAGGATGATCTCCAAGACCCCAAGAAGTAGGAGGAGATCATGGTTGAAGTTTAATAAGAAGTGGAGTAAGACAAGCGTCCGTGCACCCGTGCCACCGTTGCAAGTATTGGAGTGGTGGCAAATCCTGTCAAGCTCAAGAGGATGGCACAGATCACAAACAACATAATAATCTCAATATCCATCGGATACCTGCAAACACAACATGCATGATTACAAATAGATTAGATCTTGATCATGAACGGAGCTCACAAGATCTTTACATGAAAGCACAAAGGAGGAGATACAACCATCTAGCTACTACATGGACCCATAGTCCAAGGTGGAACTACTCACGCATCATACCGGAGAAAAGGCCTCCGGGATTATCTCCCCTCCGGCAGGGTGCCGGGAAGAACTTTAGATCCCCCCGATCTAGGGACGATGGTGGCGGCAGCTACAGACGGTTTCGTGGAGATTTGATCGAGTGCTTAGGGTTTCTGCGTCGGGGTCTTCTTATAGGTGAAGAGGGAAGCGTAGGCGGCGACCGGGGGGGTCAAACCCTACCCAGGTGTGGGCCCACCCCTAGCCACGCCTGGGGGGTTTGGCCGCCCTGGCACGCTTCCTCGTCTCCCCTCTGTACTTCTTGTTCCCCACGAAAAGTAATTGACTTTGATGTTTGTCCCGTCCAATTCCGAGAATATTTCTTTACTAACTTTTCTAAAACCAAAAACAGTAGAAAACAGGCAACTGACACTGTGGAAACTTGTTAATAGGTTAGTACTAGAAAACATGTAAAAAGCACTACAAAGTGTAGACAAGCAAAGCAAAGTAGATACTAAACAAGCATGGAGCATCAAAAATTATAGATACGTTTCCGACGTATCAATTATTCGGCTTTATCTTTCTCTTCAACACTGATTTAACTCTAGAACACGAAAATCCTAAATATTAGGTGTACTCTAGAAAGAAAACAAAGGTACAGGAGTACTAAAAACAAAAGATAGGGTGCTTACTTTTTAACCACTGGCAGCACTTGGCTACCAGCAGCAACAACTTCCTTTGCCTTACGGTTCTTAGAGAAGGGGGCGGGAACTTCTTGCAGCTCATCATCCTCTGTCGCCTCCGGGTCATCTGAAGCATAGCCCTCTAGTGGAGCTAGCTCAGACTCGAAGAGTTTCTCGAGCTGACAAAGTCGAAAAGCATCGATGAAAATAGAGTCGGATAAAGAACAGAAAAGAATGACGAAACGCAAAAAACAAAGTTGAAATATTTACCGGAGTCAGAGGACGGTTGGACGTATACATCTTCATGGAAACTTCCGGAACTTTCTGTTCCACTCTTTCCTTGATCAAATATTGCATGAGGGTCTTGTAGTCCTTCGCCGAAAGCTAGCTCGGGCTGATCTTCATGTTGTCCTTCTTGTCGCCAGTTATTTGGTGCATGAGGCGATCTCCATGGTGCTGCAGAGGCTGACTCCGGCGCTCCAGCCAGCAGTGGATCAAATTGGATCCACGGAGTCCCTCACGCTTCATCAAATACTCGATCCGCCTCTTGGCAAGGATCAAACTATTCGACAGCTCCGGTGCCTCCGCGTCCCATGAATCGTGGTGGGGAGCGGCGTTATTGACGAACGCCGGAAGACCTTCCGCCTTTCCAGGAGCTGGAATATCCTGATGATAGGAGAAAGTTCCGGCCCAGCGTTTGACGGACTCACTAGCATTAATCCTAGGATAGATCTGATTCCTCCTAAGGACTAATCTAAGAGTGCCGGTGACATAAGGCACACCGGCACTAATGGAATTCTTCCGAGTACCATAGTAGTACCGGAAAAGGGTGAGACTTGGCCTAATGCCAAGAAACCCCTCGCACAAAGCTGCGTGAGTACTGAGCTCAAGCAGGGAGTTGGGAGGAAGGTTATGTAGTTGCACACCGTAGTGAATGAGGACCTCGACGAGGAAGTCTGATGGTTGGAAGCTGAGGCCACAGTCGATGTGAGTGCCGAATAGCACCCTCTCGCTGTCAAGCGGCACGGGGACAGCATGTCCTGACGCGCTCTGGCAGGCACTGGCGACGATGAACCCTTCATCCTCCATGACTTGGAGCTAGGTGTTTTCCATGGCGCTGGGGATCCAAATACCCCGCATTTTCTTCTCTTCCACCACCGAAAAACCCGCCATCGCCGCTCCTGATGATGAGGCAGAAGCCATAGATCTTGGAGGAAAAAGGGCTGGTGGGGGAAGGAGAGATTTTTTCTCAATGGTGTGTAGATGGGAACTAGTGTTGAGCGCTCGAGGAGTATGAGGAAGCAATGAATGAATCGATCGAGAGGTGAATCTGAGAGAAAGGGTTTTCTCCCCTCTTTATTTACCTTTACATCAAGATTCGTGCGATGACACGCGCGATTATCGCCACGCGTATAGGAGAGGGGAGTTAGCTTCCTCGCGAACCTTCCACCCCCTCGATTTTCGTGCAGGCATAGAAATGGCGTTCTGTTCCGTAAGGAATGGACCCACCAACGGTCGTGCTGATGGAAATCCTGTCAGAAACAGGACCTGGTTTGAAAAGTTGTCAGTCCGCACGCCGCTGAAAAATATGGCTTATGTTTTAAACCAAGCAAGGAAAAGACTAAGTTCAGAGCAAGATATATCCGACTCGATTGACTCGGAATCCTACATTAGGGAAAGAAGTTTTTGGGAACCCTTCAAGATTCTCAAGATGAAGAAACCATCAAGCTAGACGATTTATCCGACTACAGATATTGGAGACTTCCAGGGGCTACTGTTGGGGATACACTTTCTGGGTATACCCACAGGACTCGCTGACTAGGGCGGCCCACCAACAGGTTAGAGCTTTGCTTCATGGGCAGCCCAGTCAGAGAAAGGGGAGGAGCCAGTTCCGACTACGACAAGGCCCAGAAGAGTTACCGATTTAGGCCTATAGTATTACTTGTAGTCCAAGCTGTACATAGTTACCCACTCTGTAACGTAGCCGGATAGGTCTCTTCCTGTAACCCTAGGCCCTGGTGACTATATAAACCGGCCCTATTGGAGCCTTTAGGGAAACCAATCAATCGTAACACCACAATCAACTCGCACAGGCGAATTTCTCTTGTAATCCGCTATAACATCCGGCTTACGGCAATATATTACTGGGTTGCTAGCCGGAGTAGGATCCGATCACCGCAGTCGGATATGAACCTGGGTAAACTTGTGATCACCGCTCTTAGAACATCTGAAGTCTCACAACCCATCCTTCCAACGCCACTAGGACCCTCTATGGCATACTTGTCGACAATCCGACAACAATTGTGATTCCTCTACTTGTTACAAGCTAAGTTATATAATGGTGAGTTGCTTTCTTCTATGAGTTGTGTAATGGTAAGTGTGATGCTTCTTGTCCGTATTATTTTATCGACACTTCACTAAATAAACATGTGGACATGTTTACTAAGCTCAGTTTTCGCTTGGGGACAAGAGAAGGTCTAAGCTTGGGGGAGTTGATACGTACAATTTGCATCACCATTCTATATCATAATTTGCCTCTATTCATTGATATATTTCTTATTAAGAGGTGTTACTTATGTCTTTTCATCTGTTTTTGCATGTTGGATGATTAATTGCCGGAGTCAGGTTTCTGATGGAAAAAGAGGTGTTTTGATGCAATTTCATGAAGATCGGAAAAATACTAGAAAAATCATGGAAAATCATATTTTCCCAGAATACGAAGGAAGCCATAAGGGGAGGCGGAGATGGGCCACAGGGGGCCCACAACCCCCCATGCACGGGGCCCCTAGGCCACGCCTATAGCGGGTGTGGCCCACCTGGCCGGCCTCTGGCTCCGCCCTCTCACCTATATCTTCTCCTCGAAAACCTAAGACACGAGGGGCGACCACAGAAAGATTTCGCCGCCTCTGCGGGGCAGAAAACACCGAGAGAGAAAGAGCTCTCCGGCAGACAGATTTCTGATGGAGAAATTCATTCTGGAGAGGGGAGACTGTCGCCATCAATACCATCATCAAGCTAGACTTCATCGGGATCATCATCATCATCCACACCATCATCTCAACCAGCACCATCATCACCACTCCATCCCGCTGCAACAATTGTGTTGAATACTTGCATAGTTCTTAGGGAAAACTTTCGCAGTGTTGATTACTATTGTAGTTGATGCTTGTGAGTGGAACCATTGGATTATTGTTTATGTTCAGATTGTTATCCATCACCATATCATCTTTGATCTTGATCCATATGATTTCTTGTGAGTAGTTTGTTTAGTTCTTGAGGACATGGGAGAAGTCATGTTGTTAGTAGTGGATTTGTGTTGAGATATTGTTCAATGGTTTAGTATTTAAGTTGTGGTGCTATTCTTCTACTGGTGTCATGTGAACGTCGACTACATGATACTTCACCATTTATGGTCCTAGGGGAATGCATTGTGTATTTGGCTACTAATTGTGGGCTTGCCGGAGTGATAGAAACCTGAACCCCCGTTAGGACACCATTGCACAAGGGAGCGTAGGATCTCAGAGTTTAAGGTTGTGGTTAGGTTTATATCTTAATTTCTTTTCTATAGTTGCAGGTGCTTGCAGGGGGTTTAATCACAAGTATGTATTAGTCCAAGTAAGGTTGGTACATTATCACAGGTTCACTCACACAACACTTACAACACCAAAGAAGACTACTCGGCTATCTGAAGCGAAAGCACTTGACAATATTCCCACCTGTCCTAGAGAACGTTTGGTCCTTATAAGTATTTCCACCGGCTTGTCCTTTGCTAAGAAAGGATTGGGCCACTTGATGCAGTTGTTCGTTGTCTTTATTACTTGCACTTTGTTTCTTTGCTTTATCATAAAAACCCTAAAAATCTGTTTGCTAAGTATTTATAGAGATTTCCTGCTCCATACCACTAGTCAACACCTTCTGCTCCTTGTTGGGATCGACACTCCTATTTATCGAAAGTACTACGATACACCCCCTATACTTGCGGGTCATCAGATGTCCCGGGCGGTTAGCCACTCCGTTGCCACCATCGCCTCCACCCGGGAGGCCATCCGGTCGATGTCCACCTGGGCCCCCATCCCCTTCATCAACCATGCCTTCTGCGACGAAGGAACATTGACGAAGACCGACAACCCGATCCAGTCCACCTCCGTGGCCTTTCTCACATAGAAGTATGAGCGTTGCGAGAGCTTGACGGTGTCGGGAGGTAGAACCGCGGCATCGGTGAGGAGGGCCGCGGGTAGATGGCGCAACATCCCGTCTCTGTCAGCGGGCCTTCCTTGGTGATGCTCTGCGCCTTGAAGTGGAAGAACTTCAATAAGTTCGCCACCTCGGGCCAAACCCTAAGGTACGACTCACAGCATGTTGCGTGATCCGATAGTTGCGTGATGGCATTGGGGCTGAGGTGGTGGAGTTAGAGGCCAAAGAAGTCGAAGAGCTCGAGGAGAAACGGACTGAAGGCAAGGCCAAAGCAGCGGGCGAAGTGGGCGAGGAAGACGACTCGCTCCCCCGCTTGGGGCTCGGGCTCCCGCTCCCCCTCTAGAGCAAGGCGGTGCTTCACCAGCCACGACGAGGGGTAGAATTTCCCCCGCTGGTACTTGTAGACAAGGTCGTCCATCACGAACGACCCGCACCAGCCGCCCCGTTGCTCCGGCAGCATCTCGACGGGAGGAGAAGCCGTGGTGGAAATTGGAGTTCCCAGCAAGTGCACGAGGCGCGACGGCGGCTCCAGCAACCACGAACTGGTGGCGCAAGGGCAACAGCAAAGTAAGAAAGCAAAGGGTGCAGAGGGAAATGAATGATAGAGCTGGAGGAAGACGAAGTGGAAGCCCCATCCCCCCCCACGCCACAGATCTATTTCTCCACGGGGGGCACCGTCGTCTCCTATGCTCCCACACGACACCCTAATTTCATAGGCTCACCAACGATTGTACAGGGCATAGGATAGTGCAAGGTTTGGTTGGGAGGGCATGGTATAACATAAACTTTGTGACGGATCGTTCTACTTCTATCATCTAAGCATGCATAGTAGTAAACCGCATAGCATGCACATAGATGTGACACAGTATGGCTTATTTTCTCATGGTGATCTCAATTGCCATAGAACCTGTCCACCATGATGGTCTCCATATTCATGGTCCATGTGATCCATCCTCCAAGTGATGAGTCCTCCAAGAACGAATACAAGCTATTACTCCTAATAGCTAGTAATTAAAATTACATAGGATTGGGATCATCACAAGTTGGCACGCAGGCCATTACAATAATTGACAACACATTTGCATCCAGCCGTGTTGTCGTACTCACGACACGCATGTCATGAAACATAACATACATGCATCACATACATATTTGGGCCATACTGATCACATAGATATTAAAAAACCAAGTTATGCATAGAATCACATTCTACCGGATCATGTGAAATCACAGCACCTAGTTACCTTAATGAGATACGAAGGGGGCTACGACTAAGGGGGGTCTAAGGGATCTCCCCCTGAGGAGTTTAAAGTGGCAGCGGCTCTCGCGGTATCTTTAAGGATTTTAATCGGCAAATAAAATTTACTTTAAGGAGAGATCGAATCTATACAATTTTCTTTAAGGATTTTGATCGGCAAATCAAATTTACCAAAAATCGACTATTGTTTCGATTCGATCAAACTCCTTTGATCACGGTACATCGATTTCAGATCTAGGTCCCGATTCAATCAATCATATTGATATTCGCGTGATTCAACCGGATTTATGTGTCACTGTATACCCCGATGGCGGAAACCGGCCGGTAGGGGTAAGTCGTTCGACAACCTCAGAATCATGATCACGGAGAGCAAGATCATAGATCAATCTTAAAACACTGCCATATAAACGATCACATCATTCATATCAAAAAACATATCACCATATACAAACTTCCTGAACCTATAACTGAACAGCATTGGCTCTGATACCACTGAAGGGATACGTGTATTCTACACTAGTGCAAAACAAAAATTTCTACCGCGTAAACCAGGAATACTGTTGTCATAGATCTCGGGATTACCACCAGACGCGTAGTTGTAGAACTTGATGAAGCGCGTTGAGGCAGTGTATATGGTCTAGGTCTCCTCCTCGTCCTCGTCCCATGAGCATCTCCCCTTTGCACGACCCGTCCAAGTGCTACAGCTACACCACCTCTGAGGTATCCACACGTCTGGGGTGGAAGCGTCAGACGCTGGACTACTATGCGTGCAACACATGCATGATAGGAGTGGCGTCTAGGTGGAATGGTCAACCATGGTCAGCTTGCCTCACCCTCTCTTATATAGGCATCCCTGGTGGACTTCTACATTAGCAGCCCATTAGTAGCCCAACCCTGGTCTAATTTGGATTCAATCCTCATTAGGCTTCCAGCCCCTTAAGTGTGTGACCCTATAGGTTCATACACGTATAGACATGACATGAGTACACTATTCAATCAATAGTTGGTAGCGGACTCTAGAAAGACGTGGCAACTCCTAAAAGCATACAAAGATCATTCGGACGAACCATCACAAGGTTAAGTACATATCTTTCCCTTTGCCTCATGATATTTGGTCTAGCTCCAAGATGACCTCCCTTTCTCGATACTTTGATTCGGAATCCCTTTACTAGATTAACTCTTAACCTTATGTAGCACGGTCATGCATTTCTGGATCCGATCACTCGAGGGGCCCAGAGATATCTCTCTCAAGTAGAGATGGGCAAATACCATCTTGATTGACCAATGCCTTGCAACATGCTTCAGGACAAACTCGAAAGCTACCTTTATAACTACCCGGTTATAGAGCAGTGGTTGATAGCCCCAAAGTAGGTCGATCCACATCTCAAGTACATGCGACAATTTCAGGTCTAAGGACAAAACATACACGATGTGTAGAGAGAGCTGCTAGTATAATTTCCAGTCTCAAGTTGGGTCAGTCCAACCCCATGTACATAACATGTGTCCACATCATTGGTTTGACATCTCCATGTCTATGACTTGCGAAACATAGTCATCAACCAATCGATGTGCTAGTCTAATATTCACATGTGTCCTCACATGAACTCCGACTAGGGACAACTATTAGATAACCATACAAGTGTAGAGTTTCACAAATAATTCACATAATTGCCAATCAATACAAGTTGTCTAATATATGGATATACAAGGAACATTACAATAACTCATGGATACACAAGAAATATAATCATCTCTATGAATGCCTCTAGGGCATATTTCCTTCAGCTACATCTGTAACCCTTAGGTTCTTTGTTGGTGTACTATACCTAGGAAAGCCCGTAGACATCAGGTTATCCGAATCTATTGGCTTTGGCACATATTCCTTATATATTTCACTGATAAGGTTCTTTCCCCTAATCTTTACACCGTTCATACGGGTTGGGCTGGTGTTAATCTTATTTGCCCTAGCATACTCACGCAAGGTGATGTTCAGTGACTGCTATGCAACTGTTACTTTCTTATCTCCCTCAAGAACCTCCAGTCGAGTCTCCTCCAGCTCTTTTGTGCCTGAGCCAGATCTACAATGGGGGCTACAAAAGTAGTCAAGCTCTCTATATCTTCCTGCAGTATGTTTTCCTGCCTTTCCATCGGAGGGAACCTTGAACGAGGTGCCTTGGGGGTGGTTTCCCCTTCCTTAGCCGGGCTTTTGCTGGTGCCAGAACCTGGCGTAGTCATCATCACCTCGACAGAGCTGGCAGGGCGAATGATATGCTGACCGCGAGCCACACTGAGGGGAAGCTCTCCCTCCACGACGACTCGCTGTGGGTATGCACAGGAGACGTCGACCACGACATAGATCTTGAGCGTGTCGAGGCTGACAAAGAGGCCATTGCGCGGTAGAGGACGATTTTCGAAGTTGTTCAAGTTTTGCTGACGAAGTCCAGCGAGTTGAATCACTGAACCAGCTCAGATACTATGTGCTCCCTAGATGCGATGAAGTTTCCTATCCGGATCTTGACTCTAGCTGGCGTAGCTACTGGCCCCATGGTGGGCGCCAACTGTCATGGTGGTGGAACGGAAGAAGCAATGGGTAGGATAAAGATGGGGCCAATGGGCACTACTGGTATCCAGGGAGGGATAGTGCGGTGATTCCGCACACGAAGAACACTCACTATATCTTACATTATGATACCTAGATTCATACAAGATGCTCCTTGAGTTGTGTCGAAGAGAGAAGAAGATAGGGTACTTCTGCTCTCTTCTCAATCTAGGGTTTTCCCCTTATACAAATGGACCGACCCTCTCCTTGGAAGCCCTGGCTCACCTTATAAAGTGGTGGCCAGTTTACAATTAGGGAATACGTGGCCCGAATATTCCTTGTAGATGCTCGACACAAAATACTAGTTCAGTGCCTCCCTTTCTCCTTCTTGAGCACGCCAACACCTGACTCGGCCCGGTCTAGATGACTCGTCCGCGGGGGTACCTGTAAAACAAACTAGACATCGTCCAGACGTACCATATATGTCGGTCGAGTCTCGCCGGTGTTGTCCGCCTTGGGTAATCTGGCTGTAACTCGGTCGGCCCTTATATACCTCGGCAAGTCCATGCTTTGGCCTGGCTTATACCTCGGTGGACTTCGTCCTTAACCATATCTTGACCCTACATAGGGTCATCCCCCAAAAATAATGATCAATAACACCTAGATTACTAGTGGTTTATCGTGACCTATCCCCGAGAACGCTTTATCCCTTGTAGTTCCAAACCCCTTTTACACACGCGAATCCTACTCTCTCTATCAATATCTAGCAATAGCTTCACAAACAAAACACTTTCACACACTCTTCACTTGTCTCTTAGAACTCCTTTAGCACACTTTAGTAGTATTTAATTAAAGGCAATACTGGTCTTTACCTGTAGCTCTCTATGGGATCGATACTCTTATTTTGGAACTAGTTACAAATGATTGAGATCGATACTCTTGTTTTGAAACTAGTTACAAATTATTGGTGTACTTGTAGGGCATCAAAGACCTGCCCGGGCCACAGGCATACGGTGTGATTTTTTGGGCATCAACGATATTTCGCACCACAAACGGCAAGGCCTGTTCGTGTGCGACATGGGGTCGTAAAATGCCCGATCTGTGCTAGTGTGTCCCTCATAAGTCCACAAAGTCATGTCTTGGCCAAATGCATCATATATGGTAGGAGTGGAAGTCAATCACGTCACAAACTTACGGATTCCCGAAACTTCTTCTGGACCATTTAGGGGTTGTAGGTCGCATAGGGACTTCATTTTGGACATCAGTTTTATGAAAATCTTCGGCTTGAAATTCCCCAACTTTTATTTCTAGCATTTTTCCGTTTGACTTCATCATCTTGTCTTGCCAGGGTGATCTTTGAAAACAATCCTACATGGAAAATTTCAGGAAATTCTGGATCACTAGTGGAAACGAGGCTTTTCGTTGATCTTGGAAAAGGGCTTTAACACCGGTTCTTCTACGAACCGGTGTTAAAGGCGGGGCCGTACCAGCGTGGCCCCTGCGGCAAAAAAGGAGCCCCCCTTTAACACCGGTTCGTGCCACGAACCGGTGTTAAAGGACCCTGCAATAGTGGCCCGCGCAGCCCCCCCTTTAACACCGTTTCATGGCATGAACCGGTGTTAAAGGTGGGGGGCTATATATATAAGACACCACCGCAGACCACACACCCCACTCTTCCATTTTTTCACTATCTCATTTTGGAGCCTAGCAATAGGGTGTGAAGAGTGCTAGTTTGTGTTTTTTTCATATGCACAAGAGGTGTTCGGTGAAATGCCCGAGAGCTCAAAATAAGTTTTCTCGTTGCTCTTTCCTTCTCGGTCGAGGTCGGCAACTATCCTTTCATGTGTCATTGATGTACTATATATATAAATGGTCATCTCCCTATTAATTTTTGATATGTACTACATATTAATGCAGATGAACCGGCAATGGATGTACGGTGACCGCCGCACTTCTGAGTACATTACGGGCCTCCAAAATTTCATCGTTGTGGCTAATGCAAACCATGGTCACAATGGTTTTATGTGTTGTCCGTGTGTTCACTATCAAAACAAGAAAGACTACTCAAATACCAGAACCATTCACTCCCACCTGCTTCGATCTGGTTTCATGCCCAGCTATAATTGTTGGACCAAGAACGGAGAAAAAGGGGTTGTGATGGAAGACAACGAAGAATAAGAGGATGATGACAACTATCATAATATGTATCCTGAATATGATGATACTGCAACGGGGGTAGATAATGAAGATCAAGAGGGAGCAGATGGGCCCGCTGATGACGATCTTGGTCGGGCCATTACTGATGCAAAGGAAGAATGTGAAACTGAAAAGGAGAAGGATAAGCTGGAGCAGATGTTAAAGGATCACAAAACATTGTTGTATCCAACTTGCGAAGATGGCCATAGAAAGCTAGGTACCACCTTGGATTTCTGCAATGGAAGGCGAGAACGGTGTGGTGACGCATTTTCAAAGTTGTTGGTAAAATGAAGAATCTTCTTCCAAGAAATAATGAGTTGCCCGACGGTACATACCATGCAAATAAGGTTGTCTACCCTCTAGGATTAGGCGTGCGGAAGATACATGCTGCATTAATGTTGCATCCTCTACCGCGGTGAAGTACGAGAATTTGGATGCATGCCGGTATACCTTTGCCTTGTGATATAAGATCGACGAGACGATCCTAGCGATGTTGAGGCGAGGCCCCTAGGAAGAAGGTTCCGCCAAGGTTATGTGGTATGCTCCTATAATACCATGGTTAAAACGTCTCTTCAGAAATAAAGAGCATGCCAAGTTGTTGCGATGGCACATGGAAGACCGTAAGAAAGACGCGATGTTGAGACACTCCGCTGATGGGTCACAGTGGAGAAAAGTCGAGCGAGAGTACCCGGACTTATACGTGACGCGCAAGGGACTTAAGGTTTGGTCTAAAATGCAGGCATGAATCCTTTTGGTGAGCTGCGATCCAGACACCTGGCCTGTGACTCTATGTATCTATAACCTTCCTCCTTGGTTGTGTATGAATAGGAAGTTCATTATGATACCAGTGCTCATCCAAGGCCCGAGGCAACCCGGCAACGACATTGATGTGTACCTAAGGCCATTAGTTGAAGAACTTTTACAGCTGTGGGCCAAACCAGGTGTACGTATGTGGGATGAGCACAAAGGGGAGCCATTTGACCTACGAGCATTGCTTTTCGTAACCATCAATGATTGGCCTGCTCTTAGTAACATTTCAGGGCAGACAAACAAGGGATACAATGCATGCACACACTGTTTAGATGAGACTGAAAGTGTATATTTGGATAAATGTAAGAAGGTTGTGTACCTAGGGTATCGCCGATTTCTTCCGAACCTGCATCCAGTAAGAAAGAAAGGCAAGCATTTCAAACGTCTGGCGAACCCGGGAAGCCTGTCCTCCGTCCGGTGAGGAGGTATTTGGTATGGTCAAGGACCTAGAAGTAAACTTTGGAAAAGGTCTGGCAGTCTATCATTCGAATAGCGATGCGGACGCGCCCATGTGGAAGAAGCAATCTATATTTTGGGACCTACCCTATTGGACAGTCTTAGAGGTCCGCTCTTCAATCGACGTGCAAAGAATGTTTGCGTGAACCTGCTAGGCTTTATAGGAGTGTATGGGAAGACAAAAGATACCCCGGATGCACGACAGGACCAGCAACGTCTGAAAGCCCCTGAAGAGCCTATGCATCCTGAGAACGAGAAGGGTAAACGATGCCACTTAACTCCTGCCAGCTACGCTCTTACCAAAGCAGAGAAGAAAATCTTTTTTGAATGTCTGAGCAGTATCAAGGTCCCGTCTAGCTTCTCGTCGAATATAAAGGGAATAATAAAATGGCAGAGAAAAAATTCCAAAACCTGAAGTCTCATGACTGCCACGTGATTATGACACAATTTCTTCCGATTGCATTGAGGGGGCTTCTACCTGAAAATGTTCGAGTACCCATTGTGAAGCTATGTGCATTCCTCAATGCAATATCTCAGCAGGTAATCCATCCAGAAAGCCTACCAGGGTTACAAACAGATGTGGCCCAATGTCTTGTCAGCTTTGAGTTGGTGTTCCCACCATCCTTCTTCAATATTATGACGCATCTCCTGGTTCACATAGTAGAAGAGATTTCCATTCTCGGTCTTGTATTTCTACACAATATGTTCCCCTTTGAGAGGTACATGGGAGTCTTAAATAAATATGTTCTTAATCGTGTTAGGCCAGAAGGAAGCATCTCCAAGGGCTATGTAACAGAGGAGGTCATTGAGTTTTGTGTTGATTTTATTCCTGACCTTAAGGCGATTGGTGTTCCAGAATCACGACATGAGGGGAGACTGCGTGGAAAAGGAACCCTAGGATGTAAAGCAATGATATGTAGGGACGGGCATTCTCTCAATCAAGCACACTACACGGTTTTACAAAGATCTATCTTGGTTGCCCCTTATATCAATGAAGACAATAATTTAATACGCCTCAAACACCCGGGGCAGTCTGATGAATGGATTATAAGTGAACACATGGCGAGTTTTGGCGGCTGGCTGCAAAGACTTCTCACGAATAACACCACTGCTGGGGATCAGCTGTACTTGTTGGCCAGGACACCATCTTCGACTGTATGTACTTTCCAAGGGTACGAGATAAATGGGAATACATTTTACACGATAGGCCAAGATAAAAAGAGCACCAACCAAAATAGTGGTGTCCACTTTGATGCAGCAGAAGACGATGGGCAGAAGACCACGTATTAAGGGTTCATAGAGGAGATATGGGAACTTGACTATGGACCTAATTTTAAGGTCCTCTTGTTTCGATGCAAATGGGTCAAGCTAACAGGAGGAGGGGTTGAGGTAGACAAGAAGTACGGAATGACAACGGTGGATCTCAACAATCTTATGAAGGTAGACAAGAACTTAGACGAACCATTCGTCCTAGCCAATGATGTGGCTCAGGTTTTATATGTGAAGGACATGTCCTCCAGACCAAAAAAAGAAAAAATATGCAAACAAATACATCATATGATGAGCCAAAGCGTCACATAGTTCTTTCAGGGAAAAGAAACATCGTGGGAATCGAGGACAAGACAGACATGTCAGAATATTATAATAAGTTTGATGAAATTCTGCCCTTCACAGTGAAAACTGACCCAAGCATTCCGTTAAGTAAAGAAGATGCTCCATGGTTACGTCTGAAGAGATCCTAAGGAAGGACATATGCCAACAAGTTCATGCTCATATTATGTAACTCTAGTTCATGTTTTTAATATTAATACATGTCTTGAGTGTTAGTCTTGTTTTGTGGATGGACCGGGACTATGAGAAGAAGTTGTCCAGATTCGTACTTACCATTAAGATCTGATCTCCAAACGCGCGCGGTCACATATTAGGGAGTGCCTCTATGACTAGTTTCTTGGAGATGCCGGAGGACTGGGCTCTGTCGGCATCTCCCTGAAACTGGCCGTAGTGGTGTCCCTGCTCTCGAAAACCATCTTGCAGCTTTGTAACTTCTCTAACTAGATCAATACACCTGGGAGCTAACTAATTTCACATATTAGGGAGTGCCTCTATGACCAGTTTCTCGGAGATGCCGAAGGACTGGGCTCCGTCGGCATCTCCCTGAAACTGGCCGTAGTGGTGTCCCTGCTCTCGAAAACCATCTTGGAGATGACTCAAACTAGTTGGAGGACTGGACTCACAAGGATGCCTATTTATAGTACAAGCAGCTCGACATAGTGTCGACACTTACGAAATAATGTCGACTCTCACCCCTATTATTAGTGTTGACTCGTGTTTTGTCCCGGTTGGTGTCTCCAACCGGGACTAAAGGTTCATCTTTAGTCCCGGTTGGTGACACCATCCGGGACAAGGTACACGCCGCACGACATAATGTCGACACTCACCCCTATTATTAGTGCTGACTCGTGTTTTGTCCCGGTTGGTGTCTCCAACCGGGACTAAAAGTTCATCTTTAGTCCCGATTGGTGTCTCCAACCGGGACTAAAGTTTCATCTTTAGTCCCAGTTGGTGTCTCCAACCGGGACTAAAGGTTCATCTTTAGTCCCGGTTGGTGACACCATCCGGGACAAGGTACACGCCGCACGACATAATGTCGACACTCACCCCTATCATTAGTGCTTCCTGGCCCAGCCTGAAATCCCTCCAACTGTCCCATTTTTAGAACAATGTCCCGCCATTTTTCCCGCCATTTTTTCCCGTCATTTTTCTTCCCGCCATTTTTTATCGCCATTTTTCTTCCTGCCATTTTTGTTCCCGCCAGTTCTTCCCTCCAGTTCTTCCCGCCAGTTCACTATATATATTTGTAGGGTTGGCCTCCATTGTCGTTGCACATCTCTAGACTCATATCTGCAACCTCATCACTCTTTCCCATGGCTTCCACCGTAGCACTAACCCCCAGGGAGGCGGAGGCGCTTTGCGCCTCGAACTACCCCTGCCGCCGGGCTACTGTGTCCCCGTCGGCTGGATGCTGAGCGTCGGAGGCGTGTCGGTTCCTCCTGTCCCTCTAGGTGGGCGCGCCGGATGGCCATCACGAACCACTACTACTTCGAACTCACGCCGGAGCAGCGGAGAAATCCCAGATGGCATCCCGACTATTTCCCTACTTGGGAAGCCTTCTTCGTGGATCGGCGTGAGAGGGCGCTCGCCAGGCACGAGGAGGACGACCCACCTCCTCCTAACTTCAACGAGGCCGGCCATCGGCTATGGTGGCGCGATCAGACTCTCTAGAGCGTCATGGCCTATGACACTACCGCCGACTCTAACCCCCGTCTGCGCTACCCTAAAGTCCAGCCCACGCGTACTCAGCCTTCAAGGTTCAATTACGGCAACCCGGCAATGACGGCGATGGCAGTACGATGACTACGATGGCGAGTATTACAGTGTAGGCAGGAGCATGGTGAATCACTCCAACATTCGAAACAAGTTCGGTCGATTGTTACTTAATCGGCCATATATCTTAATTTTCAGTTCTTTTATGTATCTTAATTTTCAGTTCGATTGCTTTATGTAACTTACTATTAGTTGCATTCTGTATTTTAATTCCAGTTCCATCTCCTTCACAAAATGACCTATCTCATTCGAGGTTTCTTGGCTTTCGGGTCAAATGACCAATGTTATGGCTAGAATCAAGGCATAGTTTGTGATAATATGGCCATATTGTGCATACATGTGCATCATGGCATGGAAAACAATGTTGCAAGAGGAAGTTTTCCTTTTTATCGCACCAAAAAGGCATTTTCCATTTTCCGAGCATAAAAAACGGACGGTTTTGTAAAGAAACCACCAGATGGCTAATTCAAAAAACCACCAACACATTTTACAAAAATACTAGACCACCTTATATGGACAATGTACCAACAGGGGGATCTGAAACCTTTCCGTCCACCTCTGGTGAAAAAGACAAATTCCTGCCGAATCGGTAGGAAGTGGGTCAGATATGAACTACAGGTACATGATACGATGCTCATGATTTTTTAAAAAAATCTTTTTTAGGTTCACAATATGCTATTTTATCAAAAAAACAATGCAAGTTGAGCGAGGCTTGGTCAGATTCAAGTGTATACAAAAGATGCGGCATTTAAATATCCAATCAATTCAAAAATGTTAATACAAAAGATGCGGCATTAAAATATGATTTGCTCTAATAAAATAGGGTTAGATTCCTTTTTAGATGCTTAATATTTCTTATGTTCAAAGTTTTAGGATTTGACAATTTATTTTTGTTTGAATTGAATAATCAAAATTTATATGTAAGTGTTTTAATCATTTTGAAAATTTTCATGTAAAGTAAATATAAAATGTTTTTACATGAATGGATAGATATTATTTTTCTGAAAATTATGATATATTATTCATATTTTTCTGAGTTGAAATGAAAAAGATATGAATTTTCTAAATTCATATCCTATTTTTTGAATTAAAAATGCCCCTTTAATGCATGAAATAAATGCCCCCCCTTTAACACCGGTTCCAGACACGAACCGGTGTTAAAGAAAGCTATTATTCGTTTGTATGTCCCTTTAACACCGGTTCGTGGCTGGAACCGGTGTTAAAGAAATGTCATCTGTGGCAGCAATTCCCCCCTTTAACACCGCTCCCAGCCCCGACCCGGTGTTAAAGGGGGGGGGGTATTAAATGCGCCATCCCCTTCCTTTCTTCCCCCAGAGCCAGATCGATCGAACCCCTCGCCGCATACCGCGCCCTGCATCAGCCCTCCAGCCCTCGCCGTCGCCGCCCACCGCCAGCGCGCCGCCACCGTCGCGTCACAAGCCGATGACCGCCACCGCGCACGCGCCACGCCCGGCCGCGCCGCCGCAAGACGCCACCGGCCGGCGACCGCCACCGCCCGCCGTGCGCCATGAACCGGCGACGGCGCGGTGCCTACAAGAACCCCGACGTCGTGGTGAGCTAGCGGACTGCGCCTAGTCGTCCCCTCTGTTTCCTCCCCTTCTCTGTTTCCTCCTGGCGCGCGGCGGTGTGGAGCTTCATGTGGCGCCGCCCGGCCGGCAGTGGAGCTTCATGGTGGCGCCACTCCGTCCTCTGCGTCGTTCGAAATTTTCTATTGATTCCATTTACAATCTACAAGAAATGTTGTAAGCTAGAGGGTTCGAAATTTACTACTCTGATTTTTTATTCAATTTCATATACTTCTGTATATAAATCAAACAATTGTACTTATTAGTAGTAGGATCAAATCGGACATGAAAACTGCAATAGGAATGTAGGTACGAAACAGATGTACCAAGATGAAATCGAACAAGCTTTGTAGAAAGTATGATTTCAAACCATTGTACTTATTAGTAGTAGGATCAAATCGGACAGGAAGACAGCTTTGACAGGGGAAGACCCAAACCTGATTTCGAGCTCGCATTGTCGGTGGTAGCTCGCGTCATCGGGTGTGGCGGGCAGGAGCGGCTACGCGAGCGCGTCCACGGATTGGGGCCAACAATAGGGATGTGGAGGGGATGGGTCAGGGAGGCGGATTCGTCGGGGAGGCCCAGGCCCGAGCGCTAGGGGCGGCCTCCCTCTTGGCTGAGGCGGCCTAGGTGGGAGTCGAGACTCGGTGGTGGCCATGGGGTGCGAGCTCGCGATGCGGCCTAGGTGGGGTGCGAGCTCCGTTGCGGCCTAGGTGGGGTGAGTTATGCCAGCGATGTCGGGGTGTATGCATGGTCCTTCTGGGTTGTAGGTGTGTCCGCTGGTAACGACGGCACGACGTCCCTCTCTTCGGCGATGCGATGTGTCGTTGGTCGTCGGAGTGGTGGCTAGAGTTCGCGGATGTCGGTGGGGGCCTTAGAAGGTGGACTGCGTGGGCAGCTCTTTGGCGAGCGTCGTGGCTTCTCCCCTCAGTCTGGGGCCTATCTTGGGGACATCCCCTCCACATTGTATCTGTTCTGCCAAGTTGTTTGCCGTAGCTATAATGTTTTCCTCGGCCTCCTCTTTCGAACAACGCCTGTTTTAGGTAGGCCGCATCACGCTACCTCGCGCTCCCTAGGTCGCTCTCCAACGCCGCCAGCCTCCGGTCAGCCACTGTAGCTAGCCCCTCTCATATGCATCCGGGATTTCTCCGAATTAGGGTTTGGACCCCTCGGAACTCGTTTAAAATGATCAAGAATCCTTAGGGTTTTAATTTCATTTGTGTATTTATTTGTGTATTTTTGTATGAATAATATGTATATTTGTGTATGAATCCAAGTCCACTTGAATGTTTACTCTCTTACTCTAGATAATATTATTGTTTTAGAAACTATGGATCCACTTAGTAGAAACCTTGAAGAAGAAGAAATAATGGAGAACATTATTGATGAGGACACCTCACAATATCTGAACTTGGAGGGACATGATGACAGCTCAAGTAGTCATAGAGAAGATGAAGACTCCGGTGAACGCAATTTAGTGATTACAAAGTCCGGCGAGGTATATGCATTGATTAAGCCTCTGCTGACTTCCACCAACAATCTTATTCTACATGTATTAATTAACGCTTCTTTCTTCTTTTAGCCCTCTGGATCGACCAGCCAGCAACCATCTTCTTCTACGAAAAAGAGCAAGCAAGGCGCGAGCCATCGGTTGAAAGATCGTGCAAAGTTGATGACCGAAGCAGTCCGTGTTGATGGTAGGCCGATGGAGCCCAAGAAGGCCGTAGACAAATTTGTACGTCAGGCTGGACTTCTTGTTAGGGACCAAATCCCAATCATAATTGAAAATTGGAATAAGCCAAAGAAGGGCGACGGTACCTTTGTCGATGAAAGATCCAAAAAACGCTTTGGAATTCGTTGTTGTTAAATTTCACCCTTCCGCCAGAGGAGGATGAAAACAACCCAGTTATAAAGGAAAAGGTCAAAGAGTGGACTCTAAAGAAGATGGCTGACGCTTTCCGCAACTGGAAGACAAAATTGAACAAATTTGTCAAAGCTGGCGAGACTCCAAATTTCGAAGACACATATTTTGCGAAGATAAGACCTCACTGGCCCGAATTTGTGACATATAAAAAAGGTGCTATAGCTAAAAAGAGGTCAGAAACCAATACGCTCAATGCCCAGAAGAAGGAATATCACCAGAGGACGGGGTCAGGTGGCTACATATCTCAGAGGCCTAAGTGGGAGGAAGTTGAGAAGGTCCTGCGCGCTAGAGGGATCACACCCCAGACAGATGGGTGGGACCTACGTGCAAAGACTTGGTTCTACGGAATCGGGGCAAGGTTGGACCCAAAAACAGGATTGTGTATCTTTCCAACCCTCCTTGCCAAACCCGTCACTGAACTCATCACGGCATACGAGGAAATATCCGCCAGTACCTTCCATCCCGAAAGAGAGAATGACCAGCTCACACGCGCCATCGGTAAAAAACAACACCCTGGAAATGCACGAGGCACAGGGGTATGACGTGGAAGGATGGGTTTGCCGAGTGGAGCGACTCTTACAGATGGCGCGGCAGCAAAGAAAAAGAGCGTACAGAGCGGATGACACAGATAGAACATGCACTTGTGGTGCTGCAGGCGCAAGTGAATTCACAACAGAGCCATCAAGCTACCGGCCCATCTCAGCGGCACGAAGAGCCTGCATTGGAAGCTGCCGGACTGCCGACGGAAAAAAGCGTGGCTTCCACGGAGAACGCAGCCCACACTTGAAATGGCGGGTCCTCGATACCCGTGGATGAGATCACGGAGAGCGAACACTGAGCTGCATGTGAGATTAATGGGCTTATCCATTAAGGTGGCTGTCATGCCATACCTCCTGAGCTGGTGGAACTTACCACCGACCGATTCAGATGGCTATGCTATTGTCGGGGTGGATGAGGTTGTGAAGGAATATGAGGAAGCACAGCTTGACCATGCTACAGGTGAAGGGGGAACTCAACTCAAATTTGCAGTGAAAACAACCATTCTTTGGAAGAAGGAACACATCATGCTTCCAAATTGGAGGCCACTGGCACCCCTGCCGTCTCCGCGTCGTAGCCCCGAGCCGCTTCACTATCTCCTGGCAGCCATCTCCGGCGCTCACCATCTCTCAAGGTGACAGCCATCTCGGCGCCAGCCATCTCCCCGTCACCATCTCCGGTGCTTCAGCCATCTCCTCGTAAGCGGAAGAGAATCCACGAAGAGCATCAAGAGCCGCCACAAAGAAATCTGCAGGAAACCGTACGCCAAAGAGTTCAAAACACTACGTCCCGCAGCCTTCCGCCAAGCCATTGCCGGTTTTACCGTGGAATCGTAGCGATGAGGAGACCAATAGGATCTCGGAATAAGACGTCAAGAAATTCTTTGCACCTAGACGGGCCGAGACAAAGGAGAAAATAGATCCGGCGGTGGTGAAGTTTTACAAAAATCTTTTGAAACCTGAAACCCCACTTGTGCCGGACTACGTGCGCTAGATTTTGAAGGGGGATGCAAGGCGCCGTAGGGAGACTGAAAGTAGCAGTCGTGCGACACCCCAGAAAACAGTTCCCATGCTCGGAGAGCAGGAAAACCAATCATGCGCCCCGCTCCAAGTGTACGACACACGGGACGCTCCTCCCGTAAATGATTACGAGGCAGAGCTACAAAGAAAGGCCAATGAGATGGGTCATACTTGAACCTCATGGGAGAAAACTTCCCCAAATGCGATGCCAACCCCATATAGCCATGGAAGTATGGGAAGAATCTCGTCAAGAAAGAGGAGCTCAAGAATCTACCAACAAAGATGCGAAGATTGCACAAGTGGTACCTTGATTTCTGTAAGACGAGAGAGGAAGAATGGATCACGGCGCATATAAGAGATGAGATTTTCTTGTGCGGAGACGATGCGTTCGACTTCAACATTCAAGACTTGCATTTTCTATTCAATCAGAAGGAACTCGACAAAGCTGCCATCAGCCTTTATTGTGTGTAAGTACTATTTCTGTAATTTATATCTCATCTCATTCACTTTATTAATTTCATGTGTATATATATATGCTCACCATATATGTATATACTATTATGCAGGAAAAAGGTTATGGAATGCATGAAAGGAGGCCCTTTTGACATTGGGTTCGTTGACCCAAATAGATTTCATGAAGAAGTGGTAAGAACCAAACCCAGGCAAACAGAAGATTACTTGCTAAAGTCTTTACTGAGACAACAAACCAAAAGGGAAATACTATTGCCTTACAACTTTTCGTGAGTACTGTTACCCTCTCTCTTGTACACATTCTGCTTTGCCACTCGATGTTAAGTGTAGCGATGATGAGTTATGCGTCGAGGGTTCCACTTTATTCGCTAGTCATTCAACCCGACTCAGGAAAAGTCCTTGTCATGGACTCGTTAAAAGAAAAAGAGATATGGGCAGACTTTAGAGAGATGCTCCAGAGGTAATTTCAATCATATTATCGCACTAGATCGGCAACTTTCGTGACAACAAGTAATTAATTACTCCTTTATCCATTTTCTTTGCCGGACAGGGTTTGGAAAAGGTTCACGGGCAGGGCCGTGGGTGAATGGTCAGAAGAACTAAAATTTGTAGACCAAAATGTAAGTAATACTAGCTAGCTAGGTCTGCGTATCTCTTTGATTCTCCTTCCAATTCCATTATATCATGCTTTATTGATTATTATTTTGATTGAACTCTCTATTCTCATAAAGTGCGCGCATCAGGGACCCGGCAATAACTTATGTGGGTACTATGTTTGCGAGTTCATTCGCAACACGATATGTGCGACGGGCCAAGCCGCACTAGAATAACTTAGAGTAAGTAAACAAAGTACACAACATTATTTTATTACCATCAATTGTGTTGAGTTTTATTCTTATATATATATTGACCCCATTCTTCATATATATTCAGATCGAACGGATGCGGGACCAACTCCTACCATTTGACCGCATACGAGCCATTCAAGAGGAAATGGCGGGGTTCATACTTGATGAGGTCGTCACGCCTGGCGGAGAACTCTTTAGATATCCACCAAAATGAACGATGATGATGTATGTGCCGATGACGATGTATGTGTATAATAATAGTTGCTTAATTATTCATGTACTCGTATGTACCGATGACGATGTATGTGTATACCGCTCCCGATCGATTCCCCCTCCCCCCCTCCCGCAGAAATACGCCCAGAACAGGGCAGAGGCTGCCACGGCAGGAAAATGGCCTAAATCTCTGCTGCGGCAGCCCCACGTTTAGGCCGTTTTCCTGTTGCGGCAGAGAACCTGAGCCCTGCGGCACCACGTGCGCCACCCTTTAACACCGGTTTGTATAAGAACCGGTGTTAAAGGGGGGCCCCCTCTAACACCGAACCCTCAACAGCGGTTGTAGAACCGCTGTTAGAGGGCCCTCCCAACCGGTGTTAGAGGGGGGCTCTGCACTAGTGGATCTCACCATAATGAGGAGTTTTCTTTCATATTCGTTTATTCCCTACACAATAAGCGTAAAACATGAAATTGTGAACTTTACAACTATTAGTATGTTAGTCCTAATAAATATAAATAGTTGCTAAATAATAAGAATTTAAACACAATAAACTACAAAGTTTATGTATGCATTTTACATGTGTCAATGGTCTGTTGGTGTTGAGGGATAGGAACCACACCTAGTCAATAATTATCATTGCTCTCCACCTAAGAATTCATCGGTGCCTCCATATGTAATACATTAATGATTGGGGTTGTGTGGATAAGAATACGAAGAAGGGGGCTGATAAAGATAAGCTCCCTCAGTTTTATATAGATTGGGATCACAACAAGAGGAGAATAGGAAAAGGTATTATATGGTGGGACCACATAATTTCCTTTCCTCCCCAAAAACGTGTGGCTAGCATGAAAAATCATGTCACGAAAAAAGGAAGATGTGTACATCGACGCGCACTGCCGGAAGAAACTGTTCCTATAATTACTCACTTTAAAATAATTATATCTATGTGACACAATTAGAAAGTATGTTATTGGTTAGAAAATTGTTTCATATCTATCGACCCAACAATCATCTTTGGCATAGTAAATGGACACTCAGTCATTGTAATAGTACAAGGACAAACTCTAGCATGACAAGTATACCAATTTCACCTTCTAGAAGAGAAAAGGAGCTATTAAAGAGAAAAGAACTTGCGCAACAACAACCATTTCCCTCGCCATCGTCTCTTGTTATCTCTCTCTCACTCTCCTCTCCGCGACCACCAGCCTCTGCCTCCAAAACTTCCTTTCTCTTTCTCCTTCCATGGATGAGCCTGAGGCTCGACAATGGAAGGACCTCCCCGCTGACCTCCCGGCCGAGATTGCCTGCCACATACCATGCCTCATCGACCGCTTCTACATGTCATGGTTGTGCCACGATTGGTGGATTTCTATCAAAAATTCCCCACCTCCACGCCAGCTCCCGTGGCTCCTCCTCCCGGAGCCCACCACCATTTCTGAACATCTCCTCCCGGGGCCAGGCAACATGCGGAGGATATCCTTTTGTTGTGTTCTCTGCAACGGAGAAATCCACAACCTCCGCATCAAGCACGACACTAGCGATGCACGCTTCTTTGGCTCCTACGATGGCGGTTGGATCTTGCTCGCCCATGGCCAAACCGACCGCCACACGCTCCTCAACCTCCACACTGGTAGGCGCTTATTCCTCCCGGACTACCTCTTGTGCACCGCAGCTGGGGGCTTACACCCTCACGCAGAGGTGTCCACAATCATCCTCGCCGCCACCTTCTCCTCCACACCAACGCCGACCGCACAGTGCTTTGGCGCTGGGATTGTTGAGACACCGGACGGGTGCCATCGCCCATGACTTGCCTTCTGGTGTATGGAGGGTGCCGGTGATCGACGACCAGTGGCCATGGGTCTCATGGAGAATTTCTGTGATCCATGGCTCCAATTCGAGGATGTCATACATCACCAAGGAGCCTTCCATTTCCTCACCAATTTGGGGCATGTCTTCGTGTATGAAATATTCAAGTTCGAAGAAGACGGTGTAGCTACACGGTTGGAGGTACGTGTGCACCGAGACTGCTTCCTGCAGGGACCACCTCAGGGATTCAATGTGAAAGTCATGGCTCTCTATCTCGTGGAGTCTCGTGGGGAACTTCTTATGGTTGTGAGATTACATCAAGATTACATGAGATGGACCTACCCGCGCACAGGGGCATTCCATCTGTACCGTGTGACACGACACCTCACGGGCGCGGGTCTGGTTCAACTTGTGTCAGCGTCCCGGGCCCAGCTCCACACACTCGTGTTGCGTTTGGACGTTTCCTGGCCCACGGCCGCGCACACGGCCCAACATTCAGCGGAGAGCCCACTCCATCCCAAAAGCCCGGACTGATGGGAGGAGGCAAACCCTCCCTTATAAGCTGGTCGTGGCCTCCTCCCGCTAGCGAGGTGGGACTAAAGTCACCGGCAATGCTTGGTACCTAACACCCCATCCCCCTAGGAAGCCCCCCCAGGCGGGCATGGTGGTGCTGGCTCTGATACCAATTGTCAGCGTCGCGGGCCCAGCTCCACACACTCGTGTTGCATTTGGACGTTTCCTAGCCCACGGCCGCGCACACGGCCCAACATTCAGCGGAGAGCCCACTCCATCCCAAAAGCCCGGACTGAAAGGAGGAGGGAAACTCTCCCTTATAAGCTGGTCGTGGCCTCCTCCCGCTAGCGAGGTGGGACTAAATCACCGGCAACGCTTGGTACCTAACACCCCATCCCCCTAGGAAGCCCCCCAGGCGGGCATGGCGGTGCTGGCTCTGATACCAATTGTAACTACCTCGGTGAACTACGCTCCTAGATACAAGCCTGGATGAGAAGTAGCGGTTGAAATAGTACGGTGGGGCCCCAAAAGCCACTCACTGGTAGTCCTTTCAGACGTCCCAACCGCTACTCTCTCAACGGGACCTGTACGGGCGGCGTAGTCGGCAGGCGAAGGGATCAACTACGTACACAAGTGGGTATGTACGCAAGCCACCATACAAGAGTACATCAGATCCACACCATCTAGAAAGAAAGGAAATATACCAACGCCATACGGCAAGATTCAAATGACCTAGATACATCTATAATTTAGGATAACTCCTCATACAACACACATCAGAGTATCATGCGGAAGCGGCAAACAAGATCCGAGTACGGATAAGAAGCAAATAGGCATAAGATGCCAGAGAAAATAAGCACATCCTAACTACAGGTCTCACGGATCCCCGTTCCCGGAATCTCTACACCGAACGATCGTTGCCCACATCATCGGCTTCTTCCACCCAGTATCCGTCCTGAGAAGGTACCTGTTCATCTGAATCAAGAATTTATCGTGTGAGACCCTAAGGGTACTCAGCAAGTCTTAATGCCTCTAAAGGGGACACAACCTGGGATGACGCAATTGCAGCAAAGGTAAACCCTAGCAATTCTACAGATAAACGCTAACCATCCGCCTAACCAATGATAGACGGATGTCCGTGAATTTAAGTACAACAGTTATGATGGTAATCTCATCCGATCCATCCTCCTCCCTGCTTACCAACAAGGAAGCGGACGAACAACCCCCCATCCGTTGGCAATTTTATTAACCATTCCATGAGTATTGCACTATTTACTAGTCAAGTTACTTTAGTCATATTAAAAGCGGTACTTTAGTTATGCTTGTCTATGATCAAGAAACTGTGCTCCAAGTCGTCCATATCCGGACACGGCTTTGAAAGTTTTACCCTACCGGGTGCACCAATAGCAACACACGCCGATCAACCTCGGAAAACCAAATCAAAACCCAACGAGGCTTTCACGACCGAACAATCACAAGATTCAGAAATATTTCAGGGGCACCCTTAAGTAGAATCCAACGGAGTAAGCAAGCTCGAGACGGCCTCAAGGTTGGGTGGACGGTGAACGAGGGAACCCAAGTGTGGCTGGGCTTGTCGACACATGAATCGTGTCCCACTCCTAAACAGTACAGCGTGCTCCTCGCACAATCGTAAATAAAGCAGTAATCATGGCATAAGTACAGGATCGTAAATAAAACCTCAAACTAGTTTGTGGCCCCAAGAAATAAGACGGAATCAAGCTCTGGTCCAGGGGGGTCCCATATACCTCCCGGATGTGGATAGCGCGATAAATCAAGGAACAGGAATCAAGTACTCGGGGTCTTACGGGACACAAGTGAGCAGGAAAAACCAAATAGCAGATATTGCTCACCGGTGCCACTTTCTTTAGTTATCCCAGCACTACTCAGATTAAGTTGTTTAGGTACCTCATTGTTCATCAGACTCTCACAAACCCTACACATGCTGTTCTACGACTCGCATGGCTCAAACAACTCCTATAGTAGTGGCTCATGGGATGGAGGAAACAAGCTTGGTGGGGTTTAAAAGTAAAGGCTATGCATACTTGGGATTCATTTTAATGCAATCGCGACTCAATGATGCAAGAATAAGATAGAGGCAATAGGTACTGTATGTATGCAAGCATGTGGTAGTGCTTGCTGGTATCTCTGAAGCAAGGGCAGTCTTGGGTAGTGCTCGGTGCTCTTGATACACCCGCCAAAGGTGTCATCCGAGAAAACCAAACAAACAAGGCCAACATGAATATAGAGCACAGCATATGAATTAGATGCGTCAAGCAAACAATCATGCCATGATGAATGATGCACAATTTACATGGCAAGTAAGGTAGCAAGGCATGGGTGAGGTGGAGGACAGAAAATAACATTTGAATTGGGTTTTAGTCATATTTTGTTGCCATAATAGTTGCTGTTCATTATATTTTTATATGATGCATGCTGCAATTGAAGACATGGATAGCATAAACAGAAAGGTCTCGTCGAGTGATCAATTTAGACATATCATTTGCTTAATTTGGAGTTTTAAAACAAAAGTTATTTAATTATTAAATTCTAGTGGCAATTGGTGTAATTAACTAAACTTGGAATTTTACTTGTGCAAAAGTCAAAATAGATGGCATATTTGAACTCCTCTCATTTTTCTGATTTGAAAACATGTATTACTTGTATTATTTGGAATTTGGAATTAAAATTTATTTTTAGTCAAATTAATTAATTATGGTCAAAGTCAAAGGTTTGACTTGATAGGGTCAAACTTGGTCAAACTCAGACACATGGTTGAATTCATATTTGAAAAACATTCACTTTTCATTTTGAAAGTTTTATCAAATTCGAATTATTTCAAAAGATATGAATTTAATTAGTTTTATACATTTTCTGAATTTTCCATTTTGTTCCAGAAAACTGGCCGTCTTTTCTCACTCAGGCTAGGGCTACCCAGGAGTATGACAGGTGGGGCAGGCGCACACGGGCCACGTGCCAGCGGCTGAGAGGGGGAAAGGACTGCGGGTGGTTTTGGAAAAAGCTAGGGAGTCTTTTTAGAAAAACTGCATCGACGCTGACAACGGGGCCAAGGGGACTGCGGGTGAGGCGTTGGGAAAAGGAGGGGCTAAAGTAGAAAAGCGTCCAGGGGGGTTCGATTGTCTGACGAAACTGAATCTCGCCCGCGAAACTGGCTAGCTGACACGATCTTGCGATGTAGATGCCGACTAATCTGCTAGGAGAAACGGGATGCCGCAAACACGATAATTGTAGAGGGATGTACTGGCTACACTTCTCGTTTAGGGCGAATCCTCGGAGGAGGGTCAAGTGACGGGCGCTTGCGAAGAAGAGGGCGCTTGCTGGTTCGTCTGCCGTCTTGCGGCCACAAGGCGAGCGCGGCGTGCGCCAGAGCGGCCGATGCGAGCGAGGCAGAGGCGGTGCTAGCTAGAGAGAGGGGGTCGGGCGACAGCTCACCGAAGGAGGTACTGGCGACGGCGAGACGACGGCGAGGGGAGGATGAACCGCGACGAGCGCGAGCGACGGCGCGGCACTCTCGGGCGCGACGATCTGACGACGCGGCAGTGCTTGGCGGCCCAGGGCTCCTCCTGCGGCAGTCCCGTCGATGCGCCAGCGGCACCGCTCTCCTCCTCCGAGCTTCCTTCCTGGACTCCGACGGGTGGGAACAGAGAGCGAGGGGGAAGGGCAGAGGGTGGTGGCGCGGCTCAGCGGAGAAGGGGAAAAGGGAGGATCGAGGGGAGTTAGGGTTCTGCGGCTGCAGCGCTCGGGGGATAAGAAGAGGGCCGGGGCTGACGCGTTTGACGGCCACTGCCGTTGCTTCCGTCAGCCACAGCAGAGAGGAAAAGGCGACGGGAAGAACTTCTGAAGCAGCCGTGAGAGGAGGGAGTTATCGGGCAGGCGAGTTGGGCGGGGAAAGCTCACGGATGGGCTGTCATGACTGGTCATGGCTGCTTCTCTCTTCTTTCTTATTTCCCTTTTTCTCTTTTGTTTTGTTTGATTTGTTTGTGTTATTCCATTTCAAATACAAATTAGTTACTGATTCAAATCTTGAACCTGTCACCAGGAGATTTGAGGGGGAGGCTTGACCAAGAGGAGAGAAAGAGGGGCAAACTTGGGTTGTGGTCGACTAGGTGTGGTGTAGGTATAAGCTAAGATGGCTATGGCATGGGGTAGTCTTAGGGTTTTACTAAGAGGGGTATGGATAGAGGGAGGTGCTACTTGAATTGGTAAGCAAGCTTCAAACAAGCCTCCCAAGATCAAAGCAAGCAAGGGAGAGAGAGGGAGAGGGGACTGATGGTAGCTAGGGTTGGAAGCACAACCAGAGATGGCAAAAGGAAAAGGGGAGAGGGAAGTTAGGATTGGGTTTAGCCAAACAAGGTGGTGGTTTTTAGAATATGGTCCAAGAGATCCAAAACAAGGAGCACCTAGTTGTCATTTCAAACCAAGCTCCTACTAAGCATAACCAAACAAACCATAAGAAGAAGGCCAAGGGTTTTGGTTGCATGGCCCATGCATAACTAATAATGCTAGGTTCTATTTTGTGAAAACAAAATAGATGTCCATGGCATTTATTCATATGCATTCCAAAATGTGGACAAGGCCAAGCAAAGAATAGGGGTGGATTCCAAACAACCAGTCAAGAGCTAGCGATAAAACAACAAAATGCCAAGCTCAGAATAGTTGGATGGTGGAATTGTAAGGTGGTGAAAGATAAGTTGGTGGAGTCAAAAAGAGAGATGCCCTCAACTCAACTTGGGCATATAACAATATATCAAGAGCCAAATACAATATCAAGAGGCAAATACAATTAATCATGCACATGAGATAAGAACCAAACAAGAAAGGGTTTTATACGATGCTCAAATGCAAGGGGACATGATGACATGAGCATGATATGATGATGATGCAACAATTATATGTTGGAAGTGGCCCATTTTATTATTATGACATGTAGCATTACAGGGGTTATACGACTGGGATGCTACAACTCTCCCCCACTAAACAGGAATCTCGCCCCGAGATTCTAGGAAGAAGAAGAAGAAGATACAAAGAGAGAAGGATGGTTGACACGGAGTTCATCTTCACGCTCCCAAGTTGCTTCATCAACAGAATGGTGTGACCACTGCACCTTGCAGAATTTGATGGACTTGTTGCGATTCCTTCGTTCTGCGGTCTCGAGGATTTTGGTGGGGTGTTCTTGATAAGAGAGATCTTCTTGTAGGTAGATTAGCTCATGATCCACAGTCTTGCCGGGGTCTTTGAAGCACTTCTTGAGCTGAGAGATGTGGAAAACATCATGGACTTTGAGTTTTTCCGGAAGCTCTAGTGCATAAGCAACTTCTCCTCTTCTACCACGTATCTTGAAAGGACCGATGTATCTAGGAGCCAACTTTCCTTTGATACAAGGCGGTGTGTTCCTCTCATGGGAGTGACACGAAGGTAGACGAGATCACCAGGCATATACCATATCTGGTGCTTCTGTCATAGTTGCTCTTCCGACGACTCGAGCAATCTTCGTGTTCTCGAATGATATGCACCTTCTCCTCTGCTTGAGTCACAATGTCGGGGCCAAACCAGATTCTTTCTCCTGCACCGACCAACCAATGGGAGTTCGCACTTGCGACCATAGAGAGCCTCGAATGGTGCCATCTTGAGACTCTTCCGAAGCTGTTGTTGTAGGAGAATTCAGCATATGGAAGGCATTCTTCCCACTTCATGCCAAAAGAGATGACGCAAGCTCTAAGCATATCCTCCGTGATCCGATTGATCCTCCACTTGCCCTTGAGACCGAGGGTGGTAAGGTCTGAAATTCAACCGTTCCCAAAGCTTTTTGGAAACTCTCCCAGAACTTTGAGGTGAAGATGCTCCCACGATCTGAACTGATTTCAAGTGGAACCCCATACAAAGAGACAATCCTGTTGATATAGAGCTCAGCCAACTGAAGTCCAGAAATTGTTTCTTTGACTAGGAAGAAGTGTGCCACTTTAGAAAGCCTGTCGATGACAACAAAGATTGCATTGTTGCCCTTCTGCGACCTAGGAAAGCCCGTGATGAAGTCCATCTCTACTTTCTCCCATTTCCATTCCAGAGGTTTCAATGGCTGTAGAAGACCAAATGGTTTCTGATGGACAGCCTTGACTCTGCGGCAGACATCACATTCTGAGACGTACTTGGCACAATACCTTTTCAACCCAGGCCACCAGTATTGTGTCTTCAAGTCCATGTACATCTTTGTGCTGCCAGGATGGATAGAAAGAACCGAATCATGCGCCTCCTTGAGAACTTGGTCTCTCAGACCCGGGTAGTTTGGAACAAACATCCGGTGATCAAAGAAGAGCGTGCCCTGATCATCAACATGGAAGGATTCATACTTCGGAGTGCCAAGCTTAGAGATGAGCTTCCTAGTGTGCGGATCACCAAGCTGACGAGAACGAATCTGCTCTTCCAAGAGAGGAGTAGCCATAAGGTTCAGGAGATGTCCTTGTTCCACAATTTCCAGGTTCAGCTGACGGAATTCCTCGCACAAGAGAGGCTGCTGTTCTTCCACCATGAGGTTGTTGACATAAGCTTTTCTGCTAAGCGCATCTGCCATGACATTTTCTTTGCCTGGAGTGTAGTTGATGGTCACATCAAAGTCATTGATAGCTTCAATCCATCTCCTTTGCCGAAGGTTGAGATCCGGTTGAGTGAAGATATACTTCAAACTCTTGTGGTCCGAGAAGATCTCACAACGGTTACCAAGCAAGTAGTGCCTCCATAGCTTCAAAGCAAAGACCACTGCTGCTAGCTCAAGGTCATGTGTGGGATAGTTGACCTCATGCGTCTTCAACTTACGAGAGGCATAAGCAACCACCTGTCTCTCTTGCATAAGGACCGCACCCAATCCTTGCAAAGAGGCATCGCAGAAGATCTGGAAAGGCTTAGATGTATCCGGAGGAACCAAGACTGGTGTGGAAGTGAGCTTCTCTTTGAGTGTCTCAAAACTTTCTTGGCAAGGTGTCCACAGTACTTCTTGCCTTTCTTGAGGAGGTCGGTAAGAGGCTTTGCTATCGAGAAGTTCGCACAAAGCGACGGCAATAGCTAGCCAAGCCGAAAACTCCGCACTTCCTTGACATTAGCGGGAGGAAGCCATTCAACTATTGTCTTCACGGTTTCGGGTTGATCGCAATGCCCTTGGCGAGATGACATGTCCCATATGTTACTCAGTGCAACCAGAACTCACACTTGGAGAACTTTGCATACAAGCGGTTCTCACGAAGCTTGTTCAGACACACCGCAGGTGCTCTTCATGCTCCTTGGACTTGGAATAGGCGAGAATATCATCCAGATATACCACCACAAACTTGTCCGTACTCCATGAAAACGGAGTTCATCAGCCTCGAGAAGGTAGCAGTGCGTTGGAGACCGAAAGACATGACCGTGTACTCATACAGCCATAGCGAGTGGTGAAAGCTGTCTTGGGCACATCCTCTTTGCGAATTTTGATTTGGTGATAACCACTTCGAGGTCCAGCTTAGAGAACACCACGCCTCGCCACTGATCAAATAGATCATTTATCCGAGGAAGAGGATATTTGTTCTTGATGGTTTTAGCATTTAGAGCCCGGTAGTCAACACAGAGCCTATCGGTTCTGTCACGCTTCTTCACGAAGATTGTTGGACTACCCCAAGAAGAAGTGCTGTGTTGAATGAAACCCAACTTCTCTTGTTCATCAAGTTGTCGTTTGAGTTCAGCCAGCTCAGAAGGACCCATCTTGTATGGCCTCTTGGAGATAGGAGCCGTTCCAGGTTCAAGCTCGATCACGAATTCAACCTCGCGATCCGGAGGCATACCTGGCAACTCTTCAGGAAAAACATCCGGGAACTCACAGACCACTGGTACCTTCTGAATAGCTTCCATAGCATCAACATTCAGAGCAGCCAAGGAATAGAGCTGGACATCAGGAGTCAGACTTGGAGAAAAGACTACATAGCCTTCAGGAATCTTCAGAGAGACTGAGCGTTCAGCACAATCAATCACAGCTGCATTTGCTGTCAACCAATCCATGCCCAGGATGACATCAATGTCAGAGTTGCCCAGAACAATCAAAGAAGCTAAGAATGAAGAGCCACCAATCTCAATCTTGTTGCCATGACTGATATGAACAGCCCTCATGTTTGCCCCAGGAGAAAGAACCATTAACCGCTTTTGGAGAGGAACCATGACTAACTCATTCTTATTTGCAAACTTGTGAGACACAAATGAATGCGATGCACCAGAATCAAAGAGAACTCGTGCAGGAACTGAGTTAACTGAGAGCATACCCATGACAACTCCAGGTGCGAGCTCAGCTTGAGAGGCGTTGACGATTAGCGCGAACAACCGCACCCGGCTTAGTGTTGATGTTGAGAGCCCGAGGCGGTGGTGCACGAACCGAAGGAGAGCTTGATGCAGATCTTGGCGGGGGTTGGGGAAGAGCTTTGTTCTTCATTGGGCAGTTCCAGGCGGGATGTCCATGATCTCCACATGTGTAACAAGCACCGTGAGGACGTGGAGCAGAGTAGCCAGGGACTCCGCCAGGCGCTCCAGGGTAAGGGTTGTTGTAGCCCCTGGGAGCCGCAGTGGTGAAGTTTGGTGGCCTTGACGTGAAGCTCGCAGGTCTTGGTGGAGCCGGGAGCGACGGTGGGGTGTTAGGAACCCAGACACGCCGCTTAGAAGGAGTTGCCATTGCTGCCGAGCTTGATGCATCCCTGCTGTGTTTCTTGGACTCCTCGAACATCTGCCTACTAGCCTCCTCTTGTAGTGCCATATGCTGCAGTTCCAGGAAGGTTGCCGGTCTTGCATGCGTGAGTGCATACTTGATCGACGCATTGAGCCCTTGCCTGAATCTCTTCTCGCTTGTCATCAGATACCTCATCACCACCATAGCGAGACAGGTTCATAAAGTTCCTGATGTAGGTGTTGACGTTATCATTCCCCTGCTTCAGGTTGAGGAAAGCATCCTTCATCCGTTCCATCACAATCTCTGAGAGAAACTGTTCTTTGAAAGCTGCAGTGAACCTGTCCCAAGTAGGCTGGAACCCAGTGCAGCTAGCCTTCAAGTAGTTTTCCCACCATAGAGCTGCGTCTCCCTTGAGAAGGTGAGTAGCACACTTTACCCATTCCTGTTCTGGCACATCAGCAGTCTCGAGCAACCTTGAGATCTCGCGCAGCCAATCATCCGCATCAAGAGGTCGGTCAGACACGTCGAACTGGCGAGGGTTGAACTTGAGGAAGCTCTTGATGTCACCACGCTTGGGAGGTGGAGGAAGTGGAGTGAACTCGTTCCTTCGGACGCTCTCCTCAAAGCGCAGCTGATTCTCTTGCATGGCTGCCAGAGCATTTGCAATGCTTGACAATGAGCCCAGCCCGGGAGGAATGTCCTCCTCGATCCCGGTGGGGAGCCATCCTGTCATTGATGTAAAACTCAAGTCAGTACTATAATGGAGAATGATAATAATCCAAAATAGTACCAAGATGGAATTAACCATGATTAAAGGATACAATTTACTGAGATGATATCAAAATATCAACAAAGTTCATAGCACCTCAAAGATATTAAGCATATCGCACGATCGAAAAAGGAGTGTGGTACACAAACATATCAAAGAAAAATTTTCCACAAATTTCGCATTAAAATACCAATAGATGCTAAAATTACTTAACGAATCAAGATTAGTGACTCTACCGATCCAATATACAAAAGCGAATGATACAAGTAGTGGTATGGTCGCGACTCCATCCCGCACTCAAATCATTACTCCACATGAACAAGTGGAACACATATCCTAACCCTTCTTCTCACGACGAAACCTAAAGATTGGTAACTACGGAACGAACACCCCAAACAAGATAGCGTGGATACAAAGAGGAAGATAGATTGCGCTTTGCAAAAGCTCGGTATGGAATGTACCAACAGTTGATAACCAAAGGCGATAAGATAACAACTTGGATGCAACAGATAGACAAAGGACTACACACACACACACAACCTATGGTACTACGGAAACCCGAACACGTGAATCCTAGTTTGAATCTTGAGAAGAGGATTGAAAGCGTTGCACTTCCTTACCGTAAAAGGGTGGGTGGGAGGGTAAGAAGAAAATGAAGCAGTCCTACTCTCGCTTTTGTTTTTCCCTAATATACATAACTACTCAAAATATTTGCTAGATCGACAACGACCGTTTTGAAACCACGAAGGTCGGGATGGCTCGATACCAATTGTAACTACCTCGGTGAACTACGCTCCTAGATACAAGCCTGGATGAGAAGTAGCGGTTGAAATAGTAATGGGGCCCCAAAAGCCACTCACGGTAGTCCTTTCAGACGTCCCAACCGCTACTCTCTCAACGGGACCAGACGGGCGGCGTAGTCGCAGCGAAGGGATCAACTACGACACAAGTGGGTATGTACACAAGCCACCATACAAGAGTACATCGAGCCACACCATCTAGAAAGAAAGGAAATATACCAACGCCATACGGCAAGATTCAAATGACCTAGATACATCTATAATTTAGGATAACTCCTCATACAACACACATCGAGTATCATGCGAAGCGGCAAACAAGATCCAGTACGGATAAGAAGCAAATAGGCATAAGATGCCGAGAAAATAAGCACATCCCAACTACAGGTCTCACGGATCCCGTTCCGGAATCTCTACACCGAACGATCGTTGCCCACATCATCGGCTTCCACCCAAAGATCCGCCCGAGAAGGTACCTGCTCATCTGAATCAAGAATTTATCGTGTGAGACCCTAAGGGTACTCAAAGTC
The DNA here is from genome assembly GCA_030063025.1 of Avena longiglumis. Taxonomy (NCBI): domain Eukaryota; kingdom Viridiplantae; phylum Streptophyta; class Magnoliopsida; order Poales; family Poaceae; genus Avena; species Avena longiglumis. The sequence continues at coordinate 147,517,568 of CP125974.1, forward strand.
TTAATGCCTCTAAAGGGGACACAACCAGGATGACGAATTGCAGCAAAGGTAAACCCTAGCAATTCTACAGATAAGCGCTAACCATCCGCCTAACCAATGATAGCGGATGTCCGTGAATTTACACAACAGCTTATGATGGTAATCTCATCCGATCCATCCTCCTCCTCGCTACCAACAAGGAAGCGTTAACAACCCCCATCCGTTGGCAATTTTATTAACCATTCCATGAGTATTGCACTATTTACTAGTCAAGTTACTTTAGTCATATTAAAAGCGGTACTTTAGTTATGCTTGTCTATGATCAAGAAACTGCTCCAAGTCGTCCATATCCGCGACACGGCTTTGAAAGTTTTACCGGGGTGCACCAATAGCAACACACGCCGATCAACCTCGGAAAACCAAATCAAAACCCAACGAGGCTTTCACGGTGAACAATCACAAGATTCAGAAATATTTAGGGGGCACCCTTAAGTAGAATCCATAGCGAGTAAGCAAGCTTGAGGCGGCCTCAAGGTTCGGGTGACGGTACAGTGAACGATCGGGAACCCGAAAGTGTGGCTGGGCTTGTCGACACCGCGGAATCGTGTCCCACTCCTAACAAGACAGTGCTCGCACAATCGTAAATAAAGCAGTAATCATGGCATAAGTACAGGATCGTAAATAAAACCTCAAACTAGTTTGTGGCCCCAAGAAATAAGACGGAATCAAGATCTGGTCCAGGGGGGTCCCATATACCTCCCGGATGTGGATAGCGCGATAAATCAAGGAACAGGAATCAAGTACTCGGGTCTTACGGACACAAGTGAGCAGGAAAAACCAAATAGCAGATATTGCTCACCGGTGCCACTTTCTTTAGTTATCCCAGCACTACTCAGGTTAAGTTGTTTAGGTACCTCATTGTTCATCAGACTCTCACAAACCCTACACATGCTGTTCTACGACTCGCATGGCTCAAACAACTCCTATAGTAGTGGCTCATGGGATGGAGGAAACAAGCTTGGTGGGGTTTAAAAGTAAAGGCTATGCATACTTGGGATTCATTTTAATGCAATCGCGACTCAATGATGCAAGAATAAGATAGAGGCAATAGGTACTGTATGTATGCAAGCATGTGGTAGTGCTTGCCTGGTATCTCTGTTGAAGCAAGGGACGGTACTGGGTAGTGCTCCTGGTGCTCTTGATACAACCCCTGCTCAGTGTCTATCCGAGAAAAACCAAACAAACAAGGCCAACATGAATATAGAGCACAGCATATGAATTAGATGCGTCAAGCAAACAATCATGCCATGATGAATGATGCACAATTTACATGGCAAGTAAGGTAGCAAGGCATGGGTGAGGTGTGGAGGACAGAAAATAACATTTGAATTGGGTTTTAGTCATATTTTGTTGCCATAATAGTTGCTGTTCATTATATTTTTATATGATGCATGCTGCAATTGAAGCCATGGATAGCATAAACAGAAAGGTCTCGTCGAGCTGATCAATTTAGACATATCATTTGCTTAATTTGGAGTTTTAAAACAAAAGTTATTTAATTATTAAATTCTAGTGGCAATTGGTGTAATTAACTAAACTTGGAATTTTACTTGTGCAAAAGTCAAAATAGATGGCATATTTGAACTCCTCTCATTTTTCTGATTTGAAAACATGTATTACTTGTATTATTTGGAATTTGGAATTAAAATTTATTTTTAGTCAAATTAATTAATTATGGTCAAAGTCAAAGGTTTGACTTGATAGGGTCAAACTTGGTCAAACTCAGACACATGGTTGAATTCATATTTGAAAAACATTCACTTTTCATTTTGAAAGTTTTATCAAATTCGAATTATTTCAAAAGATATGAATTTAATTAGTTTTATACATTTTCTGAATTTTCCATTTTGTTCCGTAAAATCGCCTTTTTCTCACTCAGGATAGGGCTACCCAGGAGTATGACAGGTGGGGCAGGCGCACACGGGCCACGTGTCAGCGGCTGAGAGGGGGAAAGGACTGCGGGTGGTTTTGGAAAAAGCTAGGGAGTCTTTTTAGAAAAACTGCATCGACGCTGACAACGGGGCCAAGGGGACTGCGGGTGAGGCGTTGGGAAAAGGAGGGGCTAAAGTAGAAAAGCGTCCAGGGGGGTTCGATTGTCTGACGAAACTGAATCTCGCCCCGAAATCGCTAGTCGACACGATCTTGCGATGTAGATGCCGACTAATGCTAGGAGAAACGGATGCCGCAAACACGATAATTGTAGAGGGATGTCTGGCTACACTTCGTTTAGGGCGAATCCTCGAGGAGGGTCAGCGTGACGGGCGTTGCGAAGAACAGAGGCGCTGGTTCGTCTGCGTCGTCAGGCACAAGGCGAGCGCGGGCGCGCCAGAGCGGCGAGGCGAGACGGTGCTAGCTAGAGAGAGGGGTCGGGCGACAGCCACCGAAGGAGGTACCGCGACGGCGAGGCGGCGAGGAGGATGAACCGCGACGAAGCGCGGCGACGGCGCACTCTCGGGCGTGATTTATCCGACGACGCCAAAGGCTTGCCTGTGGCTCCTCTGCGGCAGTCCGTGCTGACGCCAGTCGCACCGCTCTCCTCCTCCGAGCTTCCTTCCCGGACTCACGGTGGGGAAGCAGAGCGAGGGAAGGCGAGGGTGGTGGCGCTGCTCAGCGGAGAAGGGAAAAGGGAGGATCGAGGGAGTTAGGGTTCTGGTGCAGCTTCGGGGATAAGAAGAGGGCCGGGGCTGACGCGTTTGACGGCGGAGACGGCCACCTGCCGCTGGCTGCTTTCCGTCAGCGCGCGCGCAGAGAGGAAAAGGCGACGGGGAAGAACTACAGGCGACGGCGCCGTGAGAGGAGGGAGTTATCGGGCCAGGGCGAGTTGGGCCGGGGGAAAGCCTGCCGGATGGGCTGCTGTCTGCACTGGGCTGCTGCGGCTGCTTCTCTCTTCTTTCTTATTTCCCTTTTTCTCTTTTGTTTTGTTTGATTTGTTTGTGTTATTCCATTTCAAATACAAATTAGTTACTGATTCAAATCTTGAACCTGTCACCAGGAGATTTGAGGGGGAGGCTTGACCAAGAGGAGAGAAAGAGGGGCGAACTTGGGTTGTGGTCGACTAGGTGTGGTGTAGGTATAAGCTAAGATGGCTATGGCATGGGGTAGTCTTAGGGTTTTACTAAGAGGGGTATGGATAGAGGGAGGTGCTACTTGAATTGGTAAGCAAGCTTCAAACAAGCCTCCCAAGATCAAAGCAAGCAAGGGAGAGAGAGAGAGGGACTGATGGTAGCTAGGGTTGGAAGCACAACCAGAGATGGCAAAAGGAAAAGGGAGGGAAGTTAGGATTGGGTTTAGCCAAACAAGGTGGTGGTTTTTAGAATATGGTCCAAGAGATCCAAAACAAGGAGCACCTAGTTGTCATTTCAAACCAAGCTCCTACTAAGCATAACCAAACAAACCATAAGAAGAAGGCCAAGGGTTTTGGTTGCATGGCCCATGCATAACTAATAATGCTAGGTTCTATTTTGTGAAAACAAAATAGATGTCCATGGCATTTATTCATATGCATTCCAAAATGTGGACAAGGCCAAGCAAAGAATAGGGGTGGATTCCAAACAACCAGTCAAGAGCTAGCGATAAAACAACAAAATGCCAAGCTCAGAATAGTTGGATGGTGGAATTGTAAGGTGGTGAAAGATAAGTTGGTGGAGTCAAAAAGAGAGATGCCCTCAACTCAACTTGGGCATATAACAATATATCAAGAGCCAAATACAATATCAAGAGGCAAATACAATTAATCATGCACATGAGATAAGAACCAAACAAGAAAGGGTTTTATACGATGCTCAAATGCAAGGGGACATGATGACATGAGCATGATATGATGATGATGCAACAATTATATGTTGGAAGTGGCCCATTTTATTATTATGACATGTAGCATTACAGGGGTTAGACGACTGGGATGCTACACCAATTGTCAGCGTCCCGAGCCCAGCTCCACACACTCATGTTGCGTTTGGACGTTTCCTGGCCCACAGCCGCGCGCACGGCCCAACATTCAGCGGAGAGCCCACTCCATCCCAAAAGCCCGGACTAATGGGAGGAGGCAAACTCTCCCTTATAAGCTGGCCGTGGCCTCCTCCCGCTAGCGAGGTGGGACTAAAGTCACTGGCAACGCTTGGTACCTAACACCTTGCTTGGACCGAGCTTCCTTCGCTGGATGGAAGGATGTTGTTCGTCGCGCGAGGGTGCTCTAGGGCCTACGAGGCCGCTGATTTCCCCTCCTTTTGCTTGCGAGAAGGTATCTACTTTTTAGATGACCGGTGCTCCGATAATGTGGACATGGTGTCCCTGGCCCCGTATGGGGTGACCCACCGGCGGGCTTATAGCTCCTATGCGACGTCTTTACATGGAATTGGAAGGAAAGCGACATCGTTGAAAATAATAGCTCGCATGCGACGGTTGTGAGGCAGCTAATATCCCAGGGCCACACGGGCCTTAAAACGGTCATAAGGACACATTTAACTTTGTTCCAAGATTAGGGTTAAGCCAAACCGGTTGGTTGGGACAGCCAGTCAAGCCAGTCAAACCAACCGCTTCCGAGGAGCGCGTCTGCATCGTAGCTTCCCGATGGCGGTGGCGGACCTCACCATCGTTCTCGGCGGCCGCGCTGCAACAATTAATTTAGGCGGCGCGCTTTCGTTCGGCACGAAGGTGGTGAGTGCCATTTGAAAGCTAATTCCTCTCCCATTCTTCTCAATTCGAGATCTAAGCGTGTCCATTCATGCTAGATTGTGGAGGCGGTGTGCCTTTGAAAGGCGAGGGGAACGATATGGAGCATGGAGGGACTTCTAATCGGTATATCCCGTATCTGCACTTAATTTCTCTAAGGTTGAGCTCTTTGTTCGCTTCGCTAGCTCACAAGGCCCGCCAAAAGCAGGGGAGCCGATGTTGCGCCAAACCTTCGAATTTCGTGATCAATTTCTTTCCCTAGGGCTGTTTTAGTTGATGGCGACGCAGATCATTGAGAGACACGGTTGTTAAATGGGAGGTGGAATTAGAACATGTTGATCCCCAAGAGCTAATAAACATGGGAGAGGAGGCGAAGGAAAATGGTGGAAAAATTGGGGATAGTGTGGTTTGGGGGCGAGCAAGAAGTTTCTTTGTTACGATTTGATAATTGCAAATGTGACTATGTTAGGGGTTGAGACAGGGGAACATATAGTTGATGAAATGGATGAGAAAGCGGTTGGACAAGCAAAACTGTTCTTTTAGCAGAGCTCATTGATCTGAAACCTGATTCGAGGGTTGGATATGTGGCCTCGGTGGATGCTCGATGGTCGAGGATGATTGGGCTGCACAAAGGCAAGTAATGCCTATACTTCGAGTTGGAAGTGTTATGATGGAGGATGATGATGCTAATGCACAAGGAGGCTGCATATGGTAATGCACAAAGGATTGTAGCTGATTGGAATTCGGTTGAGATACATGACCGGACTGATTTGGTCTTTGCACCAATAGATGACATTGAAATGGCAAAGCTTTTGGCATTCCTATAGATGATGAGACAAGGAGAAGAAGAGGGATGAAGATGCAAATGATGGTGACAACCATTTAAGAGATGACGAGGCGGATATAGATCTAGAGTTGTTGGAAAATGTCAGTTCATGTAGATGATACACATGATGATGAACTAGTATCGGTTTATGACAAAGAGGACCCGATTATTGAAGTTGGGAGATTTTTCCAAGCATGGATGAATTCGGGATGTGTTTGAGGACATATGCAATCAACGTGAGTTTTCTACCAAGACTATGTGGACTGATAAAAAGAAGTTCTATGCAAAATGCATAGGTTATGATGGTGGTGCCAAGCCTTGCAAGTGGTATATATCTGCTAGACGCCAACCTGATGGAAGGACAATAAGAGTGGATCAAATTCCAAAACCTCATACTTGCATTACAAGTTCTCAAACAGTTACAAAGATGACATCACAATTATGGGTTGCAGAAAATATCAAGCCCATTTTAGCCACAACACCAAACAACACTGCAAAGAGACTGAAAATAGACTTGGAAAAGCAGTATTAATTGAATTATACTACATGTGGAAGGCAAAGCAAAGGGCAATGAAAGAGCTATATGGTGATTGGGCAAATACCTTTGAATGCTTTATAACTTCAAAGCGTAAGTAGAGAAGAGGTCACTGGCGGTGTTGTGGAGATAGATACGAGGTAACGGTGATGGGAAAGTCTTCTTCTCTAAATTCTTCATGGCTTTAAAGCCTTGCATCGATGGCTTCAAAGCAGGTTGTCGTCCATATTAGAGTATAGACTCATCTTTCTTATGGAAAGTGGAATGGTCAACTAGCAAAGATGCAATGCTTTAGATGGACACAATTGGATGTTCCTGTAGCTATTGGCATGTTTCGATGAGACAGAGGCATCATGGACATGGTTCATGATGCAGTTGAAAGATGCATAGGGACAGTCTCTCCATTGGCGGTGCACATGATTCATGTAAAGGTTTAGAAAATGCAGTGAAGATTGTTTTCCCTCATGCCGAGCGGAGGAGTGCTTGACCATATGTGGATGAATTTGATCAAAAATTCAGAGGAGATGATTTTGGACGCATGTGGCCAGTGAAGATCTTACACCAGGCAGACACATTCATATCACCTTGAGAAGATTAAGGCGGCATGCTCTGAGGAGGATAGGGTCAAGTTTTGTACATGGTTGGAAACCTACCATTCTCTTTTATGGTACAGGTCTGGTTTTAACACTACCATCAAATGTGATCATATCAACAATAATTTGGCAGAAAGTGAAGGAGTTAAAAGACTTGCCTGTCCATGACATGGTTGACCAGATCAGGATCATGATCATGAGGTTGTGGGAATTGAGAAGAAGGCTTGGTGATGTTCTTCAAGGAGATAAGCTTCCTGATGTTGTGCAGCAGGTGGTCAACAGGAGCAGAAATCTTGCACATTTGCATGTTGAGAAACTATGTGAAGAACTTGGACACCGAGCTGGCTCTACCAAGTGCAGATACACTGCTGAAAAGCCAAAGTATGTTCATCCAAAATCTATCACATTTCTTGTTGATGATTTTTCTCCCCCAGCTAACTTGCTTGTTTTCAGGAGGAAGACTGGAGAAAAAGGCCCACCTCTTGTTGTTGACGAATGCTAGCCAGTGAAAAGGGCAAGAATAAATGGCCAAAGAAAGAAGAGAACTAACCAGATCATGTTTGGTGCTGCTGAGGTGCAATCTGAACTTGTTTTGGAGGATGATGTGCAAACTTTTGAGGCTTTAGGGCACACCGTTTCTGATTTGGAAGCTCTGGTGCAAAATGAGGGGCAAAATGAGCCTGTTGTTGAGGCTCTAGTGAAAAATGAGCCTGTTGTTGAGGCTCTGGTGCAAAATGAGCATGTTGTTGAGGCTCTGTTGCAAACTGACCAAGTTGTTGAGGCTCTGGTGCAAACTGACCATGTTGTTGAGGCTCTGGTGCAAACTGACCATGTTGATGAGGCTCTGGATCATGATCATGAGGTTGTTGAGGAGGTTCAGGAGGTGAAGGAGACTCTTGGACGTGCTGTGGGGAGGCCAGATGGTAATGGTAAAAAAAAGAAGAGCATAAACCTATTGTGTGGTGTGAAACTTGTGAAGGAGAAGAAAACGAGGGGTAAGAAGAGCCAAAAGAAATAGACATTTGTTATTGTTGTAAACATTTGACACTTGTTGTTTTAATAATTTGGCACTTGTTTTTGTAAACATTTGTTATTATAATAATTTGTCACTTGTTGATAATTTGGACAAAATTCAAATATGATGGTAAATTTGAATTTCAACAAATGTAGCTATGTCACTTTTCTATGTTTGTATGAGCTTCCAACGTTTTTCACATATGTACAATACAACTCATCCTCACCCTGATCCCTTTTGTGAAGTACAACTCACCCTCACCCAAAATGGGGTAGAAATGGGCTCCAAAGCTAGGGTAAACCACCCCATTTCTAAGCAATTTTTTTTCGACCATTTCTAAAACCAAGTGATATTTTTTCTCAGAACTATGTCACATAACCTGACACCATGCGAAGGTTTTGTATTTTTTTGATTTTTTTGAATTAGTTATGCACATTTGAATGTCTAGTCAAACTTGAAGGGTTTTCATAAATATTCTTAGCTAGGGGCTGAGGCTTGCAAAACTAGCATTGGATCTCTGATGAAATAGCATGTTGTGAACCTAAAAATTATTTTTACAAAAAATCATCAGCATGGAATCATGTACCTGTAGTTCATATCTTACCCACTTCCAACCGATTCGGCAGGATTTGTCTTTTTCACCAGGGATGGAATAAAAGGTTTGAGATACTCAAGTTGGGAAATTGTACATTCTAGGTGGTCTAGTATTTTTGAAAAATAGGATGTTACCATTTTGAAACTTCAATTTGGTGGTTGCTTCACAAATCCCCCCTCTTTCGGCACTCAGAAAATAGAAAATGATTTTTCTGTGCGTCGAAAAGGAAAACTTTGTGCTACAACATTGTTAGTCATCCCATTATAGACATGCATGCCAAATATGGGCACATTATCACAAACTATGCCTTGATTCTAGCCATATCATTGGTCATTTGACCAAAGCCGAAAACCTCGGAGGAGATAGGTCATTTTGTGAAGGGTTTTTTGAAATATGATCAATAGACCAAGTTTGATATTTTTCCTCACAACTATGTCACATAACATGACACCATGCGAAGGTTTTGTATTTTTTTGATTTTTTTTGAATTATTTATGCAGATTTGAATGTTTGGTCAAACTTGTGAAACCCCGTTGACTGCATCCTAAACCCCGCTAACCCTAAGGCCGATTGAGGACCGTAGATCTAACCCTAGCGCGACACTGTGGCCGTCCGATCGCGTCTTCTAGAAGGATTCCGCGGGTGGCTCTGGGCGATCCGTGGAAGGGCTTGTTCTGCAACCTGATTGGTTGGCGTCTCTTAGAAGGATTTCGTGGCTAGCTCTTGGCGATCTGTGGGATGGATGATTCTGGAATCTGATTGGCTTTATCGTTTTTACGTGCAATAGCGTGGCATGCGAGCGTGGCAGACGGTTGGACCGAGCGTGGCATGCGAGGGCGCTGGGCGGGGCGGGCTGCACCATGCAGCTGCCCCTAGCGTCGCAGTCTAGCTATTTTACGTGCAACAGCGCTGCAGCGTATTTACTCCCTCCGTCGTATTAAATAAGTGTACGTGTAACAACTTTCTTCAGTCAAACTTACTCCCCTCAGGTTCATTGTAATAAATGAGACTTTGCATGATACCACATCTATGTTATTTTGCACTATGTAGTAGTAACTTAGACTAGTAACATATGCATGATACCACATCACCTATGTATAAGGTGGAACCTTTGCTATAAGATGGGACCCACACAGCTTATGAAAATGGCTATAAGGTCAAGTTCACCCTTAAAGAAAATCTTCTAAAGTAAACCTCCACTATGTATATGGATAGCCATATGGACTACTTTTTGGCTTGTGCATAGTCTTATGGACTACATAGTGGATGCCCAAGTGCATTGGAAAGGTAGAAGTACATTTTTTGTGGACAAATTTTGAAGCCAAACGTATACTTATTTGTGAACAGAGGGAGTATGCATGTCACTATGACTAGCCTAAGAAAAAATATCAAAATCTAAAATATGTAATAAATATAACGTACAGCGTTGGCACACTCCATTGACCGTTGGACCGAGCGTGGCATGCGAGGGCGCTGGGCGGTGCAGGGGTTACAGTACGTCGCATCCTAGCTATTTTTTTCTCTCTTTCGCATTGATCACGCCCGCTTCCCACACGCAACGCAGCGCACGCGTCTTGTCTCGGCGTCTGCGCCAACGCGACGCTGGACCGAGCGTGGCATGCGAGGGCGCTGGGCGGGGCGGGCTGCACCATGCATGCAGCAGCTGCCCCTAGCGTCGCAGTCTAGCTATTTTGCGTGCAACAGCGCTGCCCCATTAAATAAGTGTACGTCGAACAACTTTCTTCAGTCAAACTTACTTCCATCTGGTTCATGCGCCATACAAAAAGTCAATATTACTCCCACCGATTTTTCTTGCGTGTGTAAAAACGAACGAGTACCTTGGTACTAGATTCCTGCATTTATTACCGAAGTAAATCAAGGCCAAATTATATTTTCCCTTTTATTTTTCACTGCCAATGAACAACTACCTTGGACGTTTTTTTCTCTCTTTCGCATTAATGCATGCATGCACTGCATGCAGGGGCGGGGGCGGCGGTGCAGGGGTTACAGTACGTCGCATCCTAGCTATTTTTTTCTCTCTTTCGCATTGATCACGCCCGCTTCCCACACGCAACGCAGCGCACGCGTCTCGTCTCGGCATCTGCGCCAACGCGACGCTGGTTTCCCACGCCGCCCTTCACGCCCTGCCCTCAATAAATAGGCAAAACTCTTTTTCCTCCTCATCTCATCTTGCCCCTCATCTTCAACCTCGAGCCCGTCCCTTTGCCTCCTCCCAGCCCCCAAACACTCCGACCATGGTGACCTCCCCCTTCCGCCTCCCTTCCGACACCGAACTAAGCGATGAGGACAACCACCCGGACCACAAGCAGTGGTGGGAGCAGGGGGCGCCCACGCGCCCCAAGCGTGGAAAGAAGAAGAAGTCCCCGCCCTGCCCCTGGGCGGATCAGGGCCCCATCGTCACCAACCCGGGAGTCCCCAACCTCCCCGGCGGTGGCGACCTCCCCTCCGAAGCCTACTGGGCTAAGGCGGCGAAGGACGAGGCAAAGCAGGAGGCTGCTATCGCCAGGTGGGAGGAGAAGGAGGCCCAGCGCGCCTTGAAGAAAAGGAGCAAACGACAGGAGGAGGAGGAACGGGAGGCCAATGGCCGGGCCTTCCGGGAGGAGCAGCGGAAGCGGGACCAGCGGGAGATGCTGGCGGCATGGAATGCCGCGAAGGCGGCTGCACAGGCACCGCCTCCACCGCCGATGTAGTAGGGTAGCTAGGGTTAGGGTTTAGGGGCTAGCCCAGGGTTTAGGCGGGGCGCCTATTCCCTTCTATATTATTGTACCTTTTTCTTTTTATTGTAATGTTATCGATCCCCCTATCTAATATAAGTAATGTTATCCCAATATTATCTATCCCCTTGTTTTATTGTAATCTGTGTTTTATTGTATTGTCATTTATCAAAACACCCAAAACAACAAGTGTATAAAACAAAAGACACAAAAACAAGTTCATATAATACTCGTGCAATATTTATATATTTACAAGTGTATAAAACAAAATACACAAAAACAAGTTCATACAACACATGGTTCATTTTCAAATAAGACATTTACATATTTACATAAGTTAAAGGAGCGCCCAAGTTATGTTAGTTAAATGGATGTCCTTGGACTTCATTTATATATTTACTTTTTCAAAAAAAATATTGCAACCTGAGCACGAGTATCTGCAGATCCACACGTCCCTATTTAGATCGTAACGTGAGTACCATTTTTTTGCCCAATCAACATATAGTTTTTATTGGGCCTGGATACGTCCATTTTGGCATGGCTAAGTTATATTTGGGACTGGCCTTTTTCAATCCTCTTTAATTGTTTTTTTACTTTTCAACTCCTCCCCCTCCCCTGCACACGGGCGCCCCCTGCACACTGATAAAAGGAACACTGACGAAACTAAAGGAACACTGATTTCGAAAACAGAGCAGCTCAAAACTAGCCCGAATTTGTGTTGCATTTTATTCAAGCCAAAGACATAGACCATTACATCCATTACAAAGCATCACTCGAACACTGACTGCGCTGTCTAATGACTAACGATGAGGAGATAAACTAATCCGAGAGAAATTACACAAAAATAACAAAAAACGGCCATCAGATTGTCCTGCTTCTTCAATTCGATGATTTGCCTTAGCTGCTTGTTCATCTTCTTTAGCTCGGCCTTCACTTCCGCATCCACCGTAGTACCAGCGGAAATGGGGTTGCCACATCCCAATTGCTCCACCACGGACGGGTTTTCGAGCTCCCGAGATGCTACCTCCACCCTAATTCGCTCGATGTACTCATCAAGCCACTCAAAATGCCCACATTTTGGCAGTTCCTGAAATCGCAGAGATGAACCCTAAATCCCAAATTCGATGAAATACATGAAATTTCGAAAGAAAAATCGAGAAATTGGCGCTCCGAACACTCAGATCTCACCTTTTCCGGCTCGGGCTTGCTCTCACACTTCACAAATTCCCGGCCAATGTTGCCGTTCTTGTCGGTGGATGTGACAAGCCGCTTGAAGCGTGACGGGGAAATCGGGGCACCTCCTCATCGGCACCGCACCATACCGAGGCCATGAGCGGTGGGAGGAAGCAGAGCTCGACATCCCTCGCCGGCGTTGCCGCACTTGCTCGCCGGAGAAGAAAATGGAAGGGGATGAGATGCTGGAACGGTGGCGGGAGTGCTCGGGTGCGGGGACGGATCGGGGCCAACGGCTCTCTTCGACCACAGGGTGGGTCCCACGATATGAGGTGGACATCAGGTGAGTTCCGCCGTGACGTGAAGAGGCTGTGGGTCCTACTGTGCTCAGCTGATTCGAATTCGTTGACGGTCTCGTGGGGTTAAGTAGAAGTGTCGCACGGGAGCTATTTGCCGCCTCACAACCGTCGCATGCCAGCTATTGTTTGCAACGATGTCGCTTTCCTTCCAATTACTTATAAAGACGTCGCATAGGAGCTATAAGCCCCCCACCGGCAGTACACCTGCAGTGACAACGGGAGGTATCGTTGGGTGGAAGGGGAGCCTCGTCCCCAAGTCTTCCAGCGCTGGTTCCCGTACATGAAATATTCAGACTACTCACCCCCGATTTGGTTTATCCCTTGAGGTCACATGCAGATTTCAGTTATGGTGCTCCCGTTAATTCATTTTAGTTCACTGGATTGTGGTGCTGATTATTCGAGTGATCTGTTGTTTCACCTTTGGAGCTTAATGACTTGCAGCTTTCAATTGTTGTATAATTTCGGTACTTGATTTCTAGCACATGGACTCTTATAAGGTTTCCAGATTTAGCTGACAATAGCCTAACTAAATATTAGTCTCCTCTTTTGAGAAAGAACAAAATATTAGTAGTTGGTTACGTGAACCACATCGGATCCTTAGTTTTTATCACCGTGTAAAATAGCAAGTGTTGACATGTTTCTATAGAGTAACAACTTTCCTATGTTAAAACTGCAGTGCCCCATGTTAATGGTTAGAATTTTCTTGATCTATATGATCGTCATCACCTGTCTGACTTAATTGTTCGAGGAAGATGTCAGATGTGATTGTCAGATTGTGTAAATTAACTCCTTCTCCAGCTTATACTGTATAATAACTTGTCGCTCTCCTCTAAATCAGGTATTATTTATTCAATAGAAAGAGTCCCTCCGCCATTCGACTAAAAAGAAACGAAATTCGCATGTTATGCTCAATATAGCAGAGTTGTGGAAGACCCCAAGAAATATGTTACGATGACGATTTTCCTTCCTCTTCTCTGCCTTCAGCGGTGTTTCGACGGATTTGTCCCGCCCAGCGCCAAAATCTACAACCTGGACGTTTGTCAAAGGCCCTGCTAATCACTCCAATAGATCACTTGTATTTTAACCATCGTCAAGAAAGATCAATGGTAGTAGATGTGTTGCACCGTCTCCAGGTGGATGTGAAATTGATCGACGGTGAGAATCTTGCCGTGAACAACTAACCAAACAAATAAGTGACATGTATCCTTTGGATGCATCTTTCGTATCTTCGGGGCGGAGAGGCGGAGTGGAGCCGGTGAATTGGTAGCTACATGCCAAAGTTATGGCGTAGGCTCACGACGTCCTCCATCTTCAAAGCGATATCCGGCGTCGGTTGCAAAGCCATCACTGGACGCAAGTTAGATGCTGGGGAATTAGGACATATGTGCAGCGGTGCAGATGTTGCGGTGCAGATGTCTTCTTGTTTTCGTGTCATATCCGTGTATCAATCGGGTTTTCTGGAAAGGCAATGGTGTACATGCTTGAGGGGGGCATCAATGTGCCACGTGTGGTCCAAAAAAGACAGCTGGCCCCGTAGTTCAGCATCAACAGCATGGACACCTCAGAAAGCTCCATCATGTTTGCTGGACGGAGACAACAAGCCCCAAAGCAAGAGCAAACCAGGAGCCGAAAAAGCGCCAGCCAGCAGCATCCATGCCTCGCCGCAAGATCACCAACTAGACGAAGATCCGGGAGATGTGCCGCACCCGCTACCCGGACATGAAGGTCGACGAGGTCCATCTCGAGGCCACGTTGCTGGCCCGGCGCATGAGCGATGCACATGTGCTAGCCTTGAGAAGGAAGGCCGTGTCGCCGAGTTGGCGCTGCAGTGAGTGGTGGAGGCGGCAGCCACGGTGGCCTCCCAATGGGCGGTGAGCGACATACACCATGTCGCCGCCAAGGAGGCGATGGAGACGGTGGCCCTGGAGGCCGCATCAGCGGCACTTCGCGAGATTCGCTACGAGGCGGCCATGACCACGCTGGAGGAGGTGGCCAAAGAGGCCTCCAAGGTCGCCATCCGCGAGCTTCACCATGCCGCCAAAGCGCGCAACGACTGAGAAGAGGAGGCACGGCGCGAGTACGTCGTCGACTCGGCGGCGGAGGAGGAGCGTGTGGCTCTGGCCACTGAGGCGGAGGTCACGTGGGGTCTCGTCGACGGCGACGAGACGGAGGTGGCAGAGGATGACGACGAGGAGGGGGAGGATGTGGACCAGCTGGAGGCGCCGATCGTCGTCCCCGTGCAGATAGCGCAAGAACTGGGCTTCGGCCCCAATGGTGCTCCGGCTCCTTCTCCAGCAGAGTTGCTCGCGGCTGAGGCGAAGGAGCTCGCCGAACTGGAGGCGACGGACCACTGGGCCATGGAGATGGACAAGGCCCTAGCGAACCGAGCGGCAGAGGACCGCAGGAAGGCGGCGGGCAAGGCGGTGGCTCGCGACCATGCACACGACCGCGACCGTCACCGCGTATGCATCCAGCAGTCCATTTGGTCCGCTAGGGCGGCGATCAACGGGGCCGGCGGCAGCAAAAACGGTGACCGCGATAACGGTAGCGAGTAGCCGCCGTGACGTCCTCCTCCAGCCGTAGCCATAGCAGTAGCATTAGCGGCAGCAGTAAACCCCCTCCCCCCCATTTTGTTTAAATAGTCCTTTTGTAACTGACAGGGCTTAATGTAATGAATAACTATCTTAAGCACTAAGTCTCACTTACATATGGGTCCCGAGTGGCCAACGGGCAGGTCACCCGCGCTGTACGCGCGTGTCCGGGCTGGCGCAAATGTTGTCCTGATTCGATGCACGGATGAGTCGAGCCGGTCGCGTTAATCTATATGGGTCGGACCGCTGGAACACCACACATGTCTCGCGACGATTTCGGACACGCTCGGATAGGATAGGTCTTGGCGGTGGAGATGGGTAACTGGGTAAGCACCTCCACGATTTTGCAAGATCATTCCAGACGTTACATGACCAACATAGATGCACCAAAAGTAATCTGGTTGTTATAAAATGGGATGTGATCTAGGGATATATATCTAGAATATTTTACTCCTACTTTTCTTGTTGTGCCCATGTGTGCATTGACTGTACTATATGCATGTTTATTATTGAAGTATGATTATGTCTCCGCTCTATATGTATAGGACAGGTATACTTTAGATCTATGTTTCCTAATTAGAACAACACGATTCATTTTGATAACCAAGATGAAGTTTACATCTTGATTCATCGTGAAAAAAGCGTAACAATCGCAATCGTGCGATTGAGTCTCCATAGGTTTGTTTGGCACTGGCTGCCGGCGAATGACCACTCTGGTGGTATCCTCCTTGGGGTTACGGAGGAAACCTTCGGTAGAGGACATGGACCGCGGATATTTTTTTGTGAGTATGTCCCTCACCCATAGACGGAATAACCTCAGGTGGGAGGTTATTATTTTCTATGGCCCTACGGATCATTGTAAGTCCCTGGCCTTCCTTGCGGAGCTAGCTGCCAAGGTAGAGAGGTGCTCCACACCGGTGGTCGTGGCAAGGGATTTAAATTTGATTAGATCCCCTAACGATAAGAGCTCGGATAATATGGATCTCACTAGGATGCGGTTATTCAATGACTGTATTGTCGACCTAGCCCTTCGTGGGATCACACGCGTGAGGGGGGCATTATACGTGGACCAAAAACCGGGCGGACCCTGTCCGAAGTGTGTTCGATAGGGTCCTGGTTTCGGTTGATTGGGAGAAGGCCTACCCCCCTGTGATCGGTGGGTGCTATCACAAGGATTGGGTTAGACCACTGCCCCCTTTTTCTGTCCTCTGGGGGTGGCCAACCCCCGAAACTAAACCGCTTCAACTTTGAGAATTTCTGGCTTCTATAGCCAGGGTTCGTGGAAATGGTTCAGCTTAAATGGGAAGTAGCCCTCACGGCCCCACGGGTGAGTTCGGCTGTAAACGTATGGCACTTCTGTGCGATGATGGAACGACAGTTCATGTGCGGCTGGGGGGATAATCTCGGCGCTGACTTGCAACAAAAAAAGGGGTATCTCCTAAATGCCATACAGGAGCTAGACCGGGCGGCAGATGTAACATCCCAAAAATATTAATGATTATATCAATTTATAATCAATCAAAATTATGTCTAACAAAATCTTTAATATTAAACATTATATAAATGCTTGTGTGTTTATGAATGTTTGTGAATGCTTGCAATGCCATGTTTCTGTTTGTTGTAAAAGATGAGGTTTGGTTTAAAGATCAAAACCATATCATCTAGGTCAAATCCAAACCAGATCAAACCAAAATAAAATCAATATATGAAGCATATTACCTAATGGTTATTTCTTCAAAAGTTAACACCTAGCTCACTTTGAGCATCTCTAGCAAATGATTTTAAATAGAAAAATTCCATTTCTTTTCTCACCTTGATATACCAAGTGACACTGAACACAAGGGATCTTTCAAAACTTGTAGAAACAATTTCAAATCCATTTGAGAGACAATTCAAAATTGAATCTATCTTATGCATCAAGATAGTCATTTTTGAAAAACCATCAAAACCTTCACAAATTAGCAAACCTTTGCACCTAGAGACTACCAAGCTAATGACCAACACACCCACCAAAAAGAATTGGAAAATTCAAAGGTTTAGTTCTTGCGGCCATTTAATCAAACACTTGGTGAGCACAGTACAATCTTACCAAGTATTCACTGTTTTGATCAATCTTGTGATCATCTTTGTGACCTCACCAAGCCTCCACTACCCTCCCTTACTCTCCCCAGTACCAGCCCGTGCAATTGAGCCTCTCTCACTCGCCATTTTGACTAGTGAAAATTATACCCGAGCTCACCCATGCCACCCCGACACGGACACACTGCTACACGCCGCGCCGCGCTCGCCCACAATGTCTAGGAGGTAGCCGTGACCTCACCGAAACCACATGTGTACGCCCTGACCAACAAGATCTCGCGGAGATGCCAGCGCATCCGCGCCCATTTAACACTCGACCATGCCGATCGCCGCGCCAGAGCGCCGAGCCGCCTCGTGCAACCACATCGCGCCTCGCTCTCCCCTTGCGCCAATAAGTTCGTCGCCTCGCCAGCAATCCCCCAGACATGATCGTTTCACACCGCGCGCTCCGTGACCACCGTACGCCATGACGAATGCCGACGGTACCGAAGCAGGGCATGGACGTTCTAGAACGATGGATACCGCGCCTCGCTGTTCCACTGTGCACATGACGACCGCCATGAAGACCAGCGTCGACCTACGCCCTCTGCCATGCCGATAGCTTCCTATAGCGATGTCGCCGACGAGCCCGAGCCATGCCGCCGTGCCCCCTTCGCCGCAGCATAAATAGACCCCTCCCCTGCCTCAAAACCCATGATGACCCATAAGTATAGGGGTTGTATCGTAGTACTATCAATAAATAGGAGTGTCGATCCCAACGAGGAGAAGAAGGTGTTGACTAGTGGTTTGGAGCAGGAAATCTCTGTAATACATAGAAAATGGATTTTTAGGGTTTTTCTGATAAAGCAAGGAAATAAAGTGCAAGTTAATAAAGAAAGCAAATAATTGGAGCAAGTGGCCCAATCCTTTATTAGCAAAGGACAAGCTGGTGGAAATACTAATGAGGACCAAACGTTCTCGAGGACACATGGGAATACTACCAAGTGCTTTCGTTTCATATAGCTGATTAATATTCTTTGGTTTTATAAGTGTTGTGTGGGTGAACCTGTGCTAATGTGCCAACCTTACTTGTACTAATACATACTTTTGATTAAACCCCTTGCAAGCATCCGCAACTACAGGAAAGCAATTGAGATAAAAACCTAACCACGGCCTTAAACTCTAAGATCCTACACTCCCTTGTGCAAAGGTTTCCTAATGGGGGTTGAGGTTTCTGTCACTCCGGCAACCCCACAATTAGTAGCCAAATACACAATGCATTCCCCTAGGCCCATAAATGGTGAAGTATCATGTAGTCAATGTTCACATGACACCACTAGAAGAATAGCACCACAACTTAAATATTAAACCATTGAATAATACCTCAACACAATTCCACTACTAACAACATGACTTGTCCCATGTCCTAAATAAATAAACGAACTACTCACAAGACATAACATAAACAATAATTCAATGATTCCACTCACAAGCATCAACTACAATAGTAATCAATACCGGGAAAGTTTCCCCTAAGAACTATGCAAGATTCAACACAATTGTTATAGCGGGATGGAGTGGTGATGATGGTGCTGGTGGAGATGATGGTGTGGATGATGATAATGATGATCCCGATGAAGTCTAGCTTGATGATGGTGTTGATGGCGACAATCTCCCCTCTCAGGGAAGGTATTTCCCCGGCAGAAATCTGTCTGCTGGAGAGCTCTTTCTCTCTCGGTGTTTTCCACCCCGCAGATAGCTCACTATGGTTATGCTACTCAACTTTAGTCACCGGTAAGTTCTTGTCATTGTAAGTACATGTGTATCATAGAGAACCGCCAACAGGGTACCTCTTACACATGATACATGAGCTATCCCATATCAAAATGACAAGGCAAGAAGATAGTGAGCATCTCAACGATCTTTTTATTTGCTATTTGCATAGGTTTTTATTGAGGATGCTTCATAGATAGCTCACTATGGTTATGCTATAAGTTTCCGTCATGATTAGGCATGGCTTAGTCTAGCGGCCCAGGCGTTTCTCTAACACACATACATAACTCCATGGACTTACATGCTCCCCATTTATTTCACACCGACAACATCCGCAAACAAAAGAACATGATATCAACTGCGTATAATGTACATGTGCAATGTTGAAAGCGTTCCCCGTGATAGCACGGTTCTGCTAATTCGAACGTATAGGTGCATGCATATACAACTTCGATGACACAATGGTTCAAGTTTATTAGGGGCAAGAAAATAAGGTGTGCCATCAAGTTTGTGAGAGCTTTACTAACTAGTTTTCACATAACAAAATATTTTTTAATTTGAAAGATAGATGAAGCTTGATAATTTACTTGAAATAGAAATAATGCTAATGGGTATATATGGTGAACACAAATGGCACAAGTTTTGGTTTAAAGGATTGGAAACATGAGAAGTATTCCCTCTCAGCATAGGTTTTTGGCTAGCCAGGCTGGGTAGCAAGCAAAAGAGTTGAAGGAAGCAAGCAAACATACAAGTGATAAAGTCAACCATGCAATCTTCTTTAAGACAAAAAAAATCTTAAATAAAGAATACTAAGCTTATGAGCCAATCAAGAAAGAAAATAAATGATACAAAATACATGTAAGCGCTTTTCTCTTTTCCTTTCAACCTCAAAAAGTGTTGCTACTGACCAGAGATCGGTTTGGCAAAACCAATTTAGATCTACTTGGTGCTCCCAAAGTGATACCAATACTAATCAACAAGATCAATCATATAATAGAGATTGCAAACTAAAATAAGAAGTGCAAAAAGTAAAAGATGAGACTTCTCATTAATATTCCATAAAGGCACTCACACCAAGGGATACATAGATAACCAACTAAAGGAGAGATACTTCCACAATGCAAACCAACCTATATGATAATTTCTCTACCCAAAATATGACTCTACTAAAAAGGTAAAAGATAAAAGATAATCATGTGATACCGCGGAACTCCCCAAGCTTGGAACAAGCCAAGGGGATGCCAAACCTGATGACGAATTACTCCTTCGGTGGTGGTGATGTTCCCTTGTTATCATCGGACTTCCAAGGTCAAGGCTCCCCATCCACAAAGGATGTACTGGTCTCAAATATCCTGAAACTAGCAGCAGAGCTTATGTATTTAAACCTAGCCTCATACTCATAGTTTTGATTCTATATGTCGTAGAGCTATGCTTGCAATTGATTGGTAGTCTGATGGAGTGAGGGGATTTCATTTCGAAGCTCAGCAACCTCCTCCTTGTGCTTGGCGATGAGTTATGAACTTATCTTATGGATGACGTCCACTTCGCGTTCTGCCATCTTCTTGTACCTAAAAACTTCTTGCTCTGGTGCTTCCATTCTATCTTCCAGGCTGCCTTCTCCTTTAGGGCCCTATACTTCTTTTATCTATACCATCCCATCCTTGAGTAACAAATCCTTGGGATGAACCTTTAACTCATACATGTACGGGTTGATGACATCTACGGAGGAATCCTCCATGGGTGATCCAGAGGAAGACATTGTGGCTCCAAAACTGAGAATATACCTGACAGAAATAGATCGAAACAAAATTTACATGACGAGAACATGATATACAAACCTCGGGGGATCCGGGGGATTATATATTACGAAGTTTTATGACATAAGGAAGGTACTGTGCAAAAACGAGGCAGAGACAGACTCCAGGGGGCTCACACCACCTGGTGGCGCGGCCAGCTGATGCAGCGCTGAGTTGATGTACGAGCGCTTCGTTGGGAACCCCAAGAGCACAACATTAATTTTTCCCTCAGCAAGAAACCGAGGCTATCGAACCAA
Organism: Avena longiglumis; assembly: GCA_030063025.1. Lineage (NCBI taxonomy): Eukaryota > Viridiplantae > Streptophyta > Magnoliopsida > Poales > Poaceae > Avena > Avena longiglumis. The sequence continues at coordinate 147,538,584 of CP125974.1, forward strand.
TAGGAGGAAGGAAACGTCACACAGGTGTTGCTAGCAACGCGGAGACCTGCACAACACAAACTCAAGACTTTGCCCCAACGAATCAGTGAGGTTGTCAAGCTCACCGGTTTGCTGTAACAAAAGATTAAACGTATGGTGTGGAAGGTAATGGTTTGAAGCAAGTAAACAAGTAACAGTGGAAGGTGTATCAATGGTAAGGATTGGACCGGGGTCCATAGTTTACTAGAGGTGCTCTCCTTAGATAAACAACATTGCATGAAGGGTAAACAAATTACAGCGGGGCAATTGACAGGAACTAAGCAAGGCATAACAATGCAATTACTAGTCAGAAAGATCCTATGAGATTCGATTGGGCAATACAAGAATATACATAGACCGCCATCCAACTGCATCTATGACTAGAACTCTACCTTTAGGTTATCATGCGAACCCCCTCCAGTATTAAGTTGCAAGCAACAGACAACTGCTTTAAGCAAAGTGTGTAAGGTAAACAGTCCACATGTTCCATAAACAAGAGACCGTTGTTTTCTCCCTAGTAGCAACAGCACATCTACAACCGAAGAGATTATTGTCACTTCCCTTGGAAACTAGAGGCATGAACCCACTATCGAGCATAAATACTCCCTCTTGGAGTCACTAGCAACTACTTGGCCAAGATAGCTACTAACAACGGAGAGCATGCAAGATCACAAACAACACAGACATGATAGAATCAGAAAGACAAAACCATTAATCAAACCAACATAATAATCTCAATATCCATCGGATCCCTGCAAACACAACATGCATAATTACAAATAGATTAGATCTTGATCATGAACGGAGCTCACAAGATCTATACATGAAAGCAAAAAGGAGGAGATACAACCATCTAGCTACTACATGGACCCATAGTCCAAGGTGGAACTACTCACGCATCATACCGGAGAGAAGGCCTTCGGGATGATCTCCCCTCCGGCAAGGTACCGGGAAGAACTTCAGATCCCTCCGATCTAGGGACGATGTTGGCGGCGGCTACATACGGTTTCATGGAGATTTGATCGGGTTCTTAGGGTTTCTGCATCGGGGGCTTCTTATAGGCGAAGGGGGAGGCCTAGGCGGCAACCAGGGGGGTCAAACCCTACCCAGGCGCGGGCCCACCCCTGGCCACGCCTGGGGGGATTTGGCCGCCCTGGCATGCTTCTTCGTCTCCCCTAGATCTGGACTTCTTGTTCCCCACGGAAAGTAATTGACTTTGACGTTTGTCCTGTCCAATTCCGAGAATATTTCTTTACTAAATTTTCTGAAACCAAAAATAGTAGAAAATAGGCAACTGGCACTGTGGCAACTTGTTAATAGGTTAGTACTAGAAAACATGTAAAAATCACCTCAAAGTGTAGACAATCAAGGCAAAGTAGATACTAAACAAGCATGGAGAATCAAAAATTATAGATACGTTTCCGACGTATCAAGCATCCCCAAGCTTAACTCCTGCTCGTCCTCGAGTAGGTAAGTGATAAAAGGAATATTTTTTTAGGTGACATGCACCCTCACAATAAAATCCAACCATTTGCAAGCATTGAAAGCTGGGATCAAAGAACTCTAAACATGTGCATGAAAGTTGGAGTTCTAACAATAGGACATAGTAACTATGCATGCAACATGACAAGCGACAAACAAAGATCATGAATAACATGCATAGAAGAACGTTTGTTTGTTTCACATACAGAAAACATAGCATATTGGCAATCATCTTGCCCCTCATAGAGTGTAGCAAATATAGATGCATAGGACACCTTCAAAGTTCACAAGGGTGACTAGAAACAAATAGCACAAGAACAAGTAATATCACAATATGCATCAATCAATAATCTTTGGAACAGTGCACACAGCATGACAACTATGCTCTCTTAATGGTGCCTAAAGGTAGAAGGTGGAGACTCTATAGTGGTGTAAGAAAGGCCTTTTATAAAGGAAGCATGGGATTTCAAGTTTCAAAAAGAGCTTCCAAAAATTATGGTACTTGTTATCTTTCATCCCTCATTGCCCTATCATAAGCATCTTGAAGTGATTAAGGTTAAAGTGACAAAGATGGAGTATATGCTTGACGAAGTATAAGTTGGCAATCTCAAGTCCCTTGAATACGAGGGTCACACCTCATGCTACTCAACTTTAGTCACCTGTAAGTTCTTGTCACTGTAAGTATTTGCATATCATTGAGAACAGCCAACGGGGTACCCCTTGCACATGGTACAGGAGCTATCCCATAACCAAAATGACAAGGCAAGCAGACAATGAGCATCTCAATAATTCTTCTTATTTACCATGGGAATATGGTGCTTTTTTCTCTCTTTCCTCTTTTCTCAATGTGTCTCTTTTTTTATAAGAAGAATTATTCATAGATGTCACTATGGTGATGCTGCAAGTTTCCACCATGATTAGGCATGGCTTAGGCTAGCGGCCCAGGCGTTTCTCTAACACAAGATACAAACTCCATGGAGTTACAAGTTCCCTCTTTATTTCACACCGGTGACATCCATAGACAAAATATCATGATATAAACTCCATGGAGTTACAAGTTCCCTCATGCTAATTCCAACGTATAAGTGCAAGCATATACAACATAGACACAATGGTTCAAGTTTATTAGGGGCAAAGAATATAAAGTGTGCCATCAAGTCCTTGAGGGCTTTAATCACTAAGTTTTCACATAACAAAATAGTTTATAAATGGAAGATAGCTAAAAACAAGAATATACTTGGAATGGTGTAACACACCATGCATAGGAGTTTATAGTGGACACTTTGGAATAACTTGGTTTTTTGGTAGTTGAAAGCATGAGTAGAGCTTACTCATACAAGTGGAGGCTAGCAAAAGACTGGGAGCAACCAGCTAAGAGAGCAATAATGGCCATAGTCATGCAGTGCAACAAAGCATTACTAATTAAAGCATAGAGTGGTACTACAAGTCAAGGACTAAATGATCATTGAGGCTATGGTGACTTGTTCATAGTCATAACATGGTGTGAACATGTGCCAAGTCAACCCAAGCAAAGCATCAAAGGAGAATACAACAATACTATGTTTTTGCATGCTAAAACAATGCATAATTTCTTCAAGACACACTAAGCAATCCCAATTATTTGGAACAAGACATGCTACAGCAATAATCACTAAGCATAAGGTCAAAACAACAACTAGAATTTCATGATAAAGTCTAAGTCACAGTCAATGCAGGCTCCTCTTGCACTTACAAGCAAGAACTTACTACTCCTTTCCAAACACCAAGCAAACTTATTTGCAAAACAACACAGCGAGAACGGGGGTCCAAACTACTCAAGAAAACTAAACAAACTAAGCAAAGCAAACGAAAACTAAGACGCTCCAAGAACAACACAATTGTGCATGAAACAATAAAAACGAAGTGTCTAGACAGACCTGCGATTTTTATTAATGAAGAAGGGGATGCCTTGGGCATCCCCAAGCTTTAACGCTTGTACCTCTTGGATATTTATTGGGGTGACACCATAGTGGAATCCCCAAGCTTGAGCTTTTGTCCATTCTTCATCGCATTACATCATTCTCTCTTTACACCTGGAATTTTTTCCTTCACACAAAACTTCACACAATCTTCATTGGCAACATTAGCTTATTCAAAAGATATTAGACCCCTGGCAAAGCTTTGGAACAGAAAGGCTTTTCACTCAAAACACAAGCTACTGTAGTAAATCCTTCAAAAAGCTCAATTCACCTAACGAGAAATCAAAAAAGGAATCAGTAAGAAGCAAATGCAAATAATGGCAGAAATCTGTCAAAACGGACCAGCAGGTAGAAACCGAGTTTTTAGAACATCTTCTGTTGCTCAAATCAAAAAGTGTTGAACTAACGAAAGTTAGCTCACATACTCGGGGATTTGTTCGTAAATTTTTAGCTCAATCAGAATTACAGAGACTCCTCATGAATTTTTATGGTGAAGGACATAAATCTGTTTCGGGACAGCAACTCCCCAAATCTTACTTCCCTCTCATTAGAGGTTATTCTTGGCACAAAAATCAAACAAAAGGATAAGGAGAGGTCATTACAGAAGTAATAACTTTCAAGACTCAAGGAAACTATTGGTTTATCTCCCAACAAGTACTTTTCTTTAACTCCTTTAAGTTAGGCAGAAGAAGCAAGAAGAATCAAGTATTTTCAAATGAGGAAGCATTCACATCAAACCTTGCTTTCAAAGGAGGAGCAAAAAGAAACACAAGCTACTGTAGTAAATCCTTTCTTGAATGGAAAATTACTTGATTTTTCATAGGTAAGTGCTCAATACCTTTCTTGAATGGAAAATTATATTTAATGGTGCCTTCTTTCATATCAATGATGACACCAACTGTTCTAAGAAAAGGTCTTCCCAAAGTAATAGGACACGAAGCATTGTATTAAACATCCAAAACATAGAAATCAACAGGTACATAAGCATTGTTAACCATAATGAGAACATCATTAATACTCCCCATGAGTTTCTTATTAGCATTATCATTGAGTGGGACATCCAAATAACAATCTTCCAATGGTGGCAAAGCAAGCATTTCATAAATCTTCCTAGGCATAATAGAGACGCTAGAACCAAGATCACATGAAGCTTTGAGATCAAAGTCATTCACTTGTATATTAATAATGGGTTCCGAACTATCTTCTACTTTCCTAGGAATAGAAGCTTTGTGTTTTAGCTTCTCTTCCTTAATCTTAACAAGAGCATCTGTAATGTTTTTGGTCAAAGCAACATGCATATCACTAACATCAGGACTTCTAGCAAGCTTTTGTAGGAACATGATCTCTTCATAAATATTGCAACCATCAATATCAAAGTCAAACTTAGCACCACTAGTATTAGGCTCAATATGCTTAGGTATAGTAGGAGAAGGAACAAGGACTACTTGTGGTTTAGTGGTGATAGTGCACACACTATTGTTTCTATCACTTTCAGCTTCCCTTTCCCACTTAGCATGGAGTTGAGCTAACACCCTAACATTTTCATCAATAGTAACTTGGAAACTAGAGATTATTGTCACTTCCCTTGGAAACTAGAGGCATGAACCCACTATCGAGCATAAATACTCCCTCTTGGAGTCACTAGCAACTACTTGGCCAAGATAGCTACTAACAACGGAGAGCATGCAAGATCACAAACAACACAGACATGATAGAATCATAAAGACAAAACCATTAATCAAACCAACATAATAATCTCAATATCCATCGGATCCCTGCAAACACAACATACATGATTACAAATAGATTAGATCTTGATCATGAACGGAGCTCACAAGATCTATACATGAAAGCACAAAGGAGGAGATACAACCATCTAGCTACTACATGGACCCATAGTCCAAGGTGGAACTACTCACACATCATACCGGAGAGAAGGCCTTCAGGATGATCTCCCCTTCGACAAGGTACCGGGAAGAACTTCAGATCCCCCTGATCTATGGATGATGGTGGTGGCGGCTAAAGACGGTTTCATGGATATTTGATCGGGTTCTTAGGGTTTCTGCATTGGGGGCTTCTTATAGGCGAATGGGGAGGCCGAGGAGGCGGCCAGGGGGCACCCCCTCCCAGGCGCAGGGCAGGGCCCACCCATGCCTAGGGGTGTCTGGCTGCCCTGGCCCGCTTCTTCGTCTCCCCTCTGGACTTCTTGTTCCCCACGGAAAGTAATTGACTTTGACGTTTGTCCCGTCCAATTCCGAGAATATTTCTTTACTAGATTTTCTGAAACCAAAAACAGTAGAAAATAGGCAACTGGCACTGTGGCAACTTGTTAATAGGTTAGTACCAGAAAACATGTAAAAATCACCTCAATGTGTAGACAAGCAAGGAAAAGTAGATACTAAACAAGCATGGAGCATAAAAAATTATAGATACGTTTTCGACGTATCACCAGCTGGGGCCCGCGCCACTGGTGAGTGTGTCCCACCTAGGCTCCGTTTCCTCCTCTATTTCGCCTCCTAACCTTCCATATGTAATAAAAACATCAAAAATATAAAAAAGATAAGGTTTTCACGAACCTTCTGTTTGCAGCACTTTTTACCTATTCAGAGACAGACTCTGCAGATTCTGTAGTTTGGTTTCTAATAAATTCTTCCGGAGTCACCATTTGAATAATATCAACATCTTCATTATAAGAATCTCCAGAAATATAATGTTTGAGCCTTTGACAATTCACCACATGTGTAGTGTTATCCTTCAAAGAAGATATTTTAATAGCCCCTGAACGATACACCTCCTCAATACAAAAAGTTCCTTCCCATTTTGAGAGTAGTTTCCCAGCAAAAAATCTGAGACGAGACCTATACTAAAGAACTTTCTCACCAACATGGAACTCCCTTTTGAGAATTCTCCTATCATGCCATCTTTTTAATTTTTCCTTAAAGAGTCTAGCATTTTCATAAGCTTCACTTCTCCACTCATCTAAGGTACTTAAGTCAAGCAATCTTTTCTCACCAGCAAGTTTAAAATCTCTATTCAGTTCTTTCACGGCCCAATAAGCTTTGTGTTCTAATTCTAGAGGCAAGTGAAAAGCTTTGCCATAAACCATTTTTTAAGGAGACATTCCCATAGGATTTTTATAAGCAGTTCTATAAGCCCATAAAGCGTCATTCAACTTTTTAGCCCAATTTTTCCTAGATCTATTAATAGTCTTTTGTAAGATAGATTTAATTTCTCTATTTGAAACTTCTACTTGCCCACTGGTTTGGGGGTGATAATCTGAAGCAATTCTATGGTTAACATCATATTTAGCAAGAGTCTTCCTAAAAACACCATGAATAAAATGAGAACCTCCATCAGTCATGAGATATCTAGGCACACCAAACCTAGGAAAAATAACATCTTTAAGCATTTTTAAAGAGGTCTTACCATCAGCACTGTTTGTAGGTATGGCTTATAACCACTTTTTAACATAATCAACAGCAACAAGAATATGAGTATACACCTTTGAAGGAGGAAAAGGTCCCATAAAGTCAAATCCCCAACAATCAAAAGGTTCAATAATAAGAAAATAATTCATGGGCATCTCATTGCGTCTAGAGATATTACCAACTCTTTGACATTCATCACATGATAAAATAAACTTCCTTGCGTCCTTGAAAAGAGTAGGCCAATAAAAACCAGATTGTAAAACTTTTTGTGCAGTCCTATCCCCAGCATGATGTCCACCATAAGCACCGCCATGACATTTTCTCAATATCTCTTGTTGTTCATATTCTGGGACACATCTCTGCATAATACCATCTACTCCTTCTTTATATAAATGTGGGTCATCCCAAAAATAATGCCTTAGATGATAAAAGAATTTCCTTCTTTGCTGGGCTGTAAAGGTTGGAGGCAAATACTTGAAACAATAAAGTTAGCATAATCAGCATACCAAGGACTCTCCTGCGGACTTACCCTTATTCCATCCAAATGTTCATTTGGAAAACTATCATTAATAGGCATAGGATCAAAAGAAATGTTTTTCAAAACGAGATAAATTATCAGCAACAGGATTTTCAGCACCTTTCCTATCTACAATATGCGGATCAAACTCTTGTAAAATCAACACCCATCTAATAATCCTAGGCTTAGCGTCTTTCTTCGCCATAAGGTACTTAATAGCAGCATGATCAGTATGAATGGTAACTTTTGAATCAACAATATAAGGTCTAAACTTATCACAAGCAAAGATTACCGCTAAGAACTCCTTTTCAGTAGTAGCATAATTCTTTTCAGCAGCATCAAGAGTCTTACTAGCATAATGAATAACATTCAACTTTTTACCTATTCATTGCCCAAGAACAACACCCATAGCAAAATCACTAGCATCACATATAATGTCAAAGGGTAAATTCCAATCAGGTGGTTGGACAATATGAGCAGTAGTCAAAGCTTTCTTCAAAGCTTCAAAAGCTTCCTTACAATCATCATCAAAAACAAAAGGTACATCTTTTTGAATAAGATAAGTAAGGGGCTTTGAAATTTTGGAGAAATCTTTAATAAACCTTATATAGAAACCATCATGACCAAGGATACTACAAATACCTTTTACATCCCTAGGACAAGGAATCTTCTCAATTGCTCCAACTTTGGCTCTGTCTACTTCAATTCCTCTTTCAGAAATTTTGTGTCCAAGAACAACCCCTTCATTAACCATGAAGTGACATTTCTCTCAATTAAGAACAAGATTAGTTTCTTCACATCTCTGCAAAACTTTATCAAGGTTGTGCAAACAATTATCAAAAGAAGTTCCATAGACGGAGAAATCGTCCATGAAGACTTCCACAATTTTTTCACAAAAACCATGAAAGATAGCAGACATACATCTCTAAAAGGTAGCAGGAGCATTACATAAACCAAAAGTCATACGCCTATAAGCATAAGTTCCATAGGGACAAGTGAAGGTGGTTTTCTCTTGGTCTTGTGCTCTAACAACAATTTGAGAGAACCCGGAATAACCATCAAGAAAACAAAAGTGAGTCTTTTTAGACAATTGTTCTAGAATTTGATCAATAAAAGGTAGAGGATAATGATCTTTCTTAGTAACTCTATTAACCTTTCTAAAATCAATGCACATCCTATAACCAACCACTACTCTTTGAGGTATAGGCTCATTATTTTCATTAGGCACAACAGTGAATTCCCCTTTCTTTGGGACAGAATGAACAGGGCTAACCCATTGACTATCAGCAATAGGGTAAATAATACCAGCATCAAGGAGTTTTAGTACCTCATTTATTACCACATCCTTCATCTTAGGATTTAAACATCGTTGATGTTCAACAACTAGTTTTGCATCAGGTTCTATATTAATAGCATGTTGACATATAGTAGGAGAAATCCCTTTTAAATCATCAAGAGTATACCCCATAGCTCCTCGATGTTTCTTCAATATTTACAATAATCTTTCCTCTTCCTTTCCTGAAAGTTTAGAGCTAATAATAACAAGATATATTTTCTTATCATCTAGATAAGCATATTTAAGATCATCAGATAGAGGTTTTAAATCGAAAACAGGGTCCCTTTTAGGTGGTAGTGTTGTACCCAAATCTTCCATAGGTAGGTTATGCTTAAGTAACTCAGGTTGACGAAGGAAAACCTCGTCAATCTCATTTATTTCCTTCATGAAGACCTCACTTTCATGATCTTCCATATACTGCTGCAAGGCATTGTTAGGAGCAAGATAAATAGCAGCAAGTTGTTCAACCCTGAAATCCTCATTAGACAATTCATTTTCATAAGGAGTTTTAGCAAATTTGGAAAAATTAAACTCATAAGATTCTCCATCAAACTTAGTTAAAACCTTCTCCTTCTGATAATCTATAATATCCCCACAAGTATTCAAGAAAGGTCTACCAAAGATAATAGGACAGGTTTTACTAGCTTCTGAACCAAGTACTAGGAAATCAGCACGATATTTAATCTTACCACAAAGAACCTCCACATCTCTTACAATGCCAATTGGACATACTGTCTCTCTATTAGCAAGGTGAATAACCACATCAATGTCCTCAAGTTCACAAGGACCAATTTCATGCATAATTTCCATGTAAAGCTCATAAGGGATAACACTAGAACTAGCACCAATATCACATAAACCATAATATCAATGATCACCAATTCTGATAGAAAGAACGGGGACACTAGTTTTCCTAGATTTTCTAGGATGAGAGACAATATTAGAAGCATATTCACAGAAGACAATGTGCTCATCCTCTATATTTTTAGTGACAAGATATTTCACAATGGCTACTACATGTTCAATGTTTATTTGCTCACCAGGTTCCACGGTTTTGTTTGTACTTCTTCTAACCACATTAGCTATGAAAGAATGTTCCTTTACCTTAGTGGGAAAAGGGACTTTCTCAATATAAGGTTCAGGCAAATTAGGATCAATAGTACAAACTTCAGTGCTTCTAACAGGAACATGATTAACAACATCTTTATAAGGTGCATGGTACTTCTTCCACTCTTTTTTGGGAATTTCAATATAAGAGGAAAAAGCCTTAAAGAAATTTGCAAGAAATTGAGAATCAAGACCATAGTCGGTGCTAATATTACAGAAGTCATCAGTTCCCATAAAAGATTTAATGCATTCATAATCATAATTTATACCTGACTTTCTTCCTTTGTCATTCTCCCATGATTTAGTGTTCTCTTGAATACGGTCTAGGAGATTCCATTTAGCTTCTTCATGCATACGTGTGAATGATCCAGCACAAGAAGTATCTAATAAATCTTTATCATGAAGAGAAAGCCTTGCATAAAAGTTATTAATAATAATATTGTTAGGGAGTTCATGAATAGGACATTTAAGCATAAGTAACATAAATATCCCCCAAGCTTGGGATGTACTCTCTCCATCACGAGGCCAAAAGTTATATATTTGATTCCTATCCTTATGAATCTCACTGGGAGGATAGAATTTCGAATAAAAGGGAGGTATTATTTCCTCCCATTCCATGGATTGTCCATTCTTCAGCAGCTTATACCATTCTTCAGCTCTTCATTTCAATGATATAGAGAGTAAATTCTTCTTCACCTGTTTAGTTGTGATACCTGCATAATTAAACAACCCGCATAATTCATGGATAAAAAGCAAGTGATCACCAGCATCGACAGTTCCGTCCCAAAATAATAATTATCCATAACACGATCAACAATACTTGTAGGTATCTTAAAAGGATCTATCTCAACAGGTGGTGGTTCATCTACTACCCTAACAGTGGTAGTAGTTTTCCCAAACAGGAAACCAAGTGGGTTATCCATATTGGAAACAAAGTAACAGATAGAGATAAAATCAATAATCATAGTAGAATTTTCCTTTACCAGTTCCACTCTTCAATAGCGCTTCACTCCCCGACAACGGCGCCAGAAAATAGTCTTGATGACCCACAAGTATAGGGGGTGTATCGTACTACTTTCGATAAATAGGAGTGTCGATCCCAACGAGGAGAATAAGTTGTTGACTAGTTGTTTGGAGCAGGTAATCTCTGTAAATACTTAGCAAACGGATTTTTAGGTTTTTTCTGATAAAGCATGGAAATAAAGTGCAAGTAAATAAAGACACCAAATAATTGAAGAAAGTGTCCCAATCCTTTCTTAGCAAAGTACAAGCCAGTGGAAATACTTATGTGGACCAAACGTTCTTGAGGACACATGGGAATACTGCCAAGTGCTTTCGTTTCATATAGCTGATTAATATTCTTTGGTTTTATAAGTGTTGTGTGGGTGAACCTATGATAATGTACCGACCTTACTTGGACTAATACATACTTGTGATTAAACCCATTGCAAGCATCCGCAACTACAAGAAAGCAATTAAGATAAAAACCTAACCACGGCCTTAAACTCTGAGATCCTACACTCCCTTGTGCAAAGGTTTCCTAACGGGGGTTCAGGTTTCTGTCACTCCGGTAACCCAACAATTAGTACCCAAATACATAATGCATTACCCTAGGCCCATAAATGGTGAAGTATCATGTAGTCGATGTTCACATGACACCACTAGAAGAATAGCACCACAACTTAAATATTAAACCATTGAATAATACCTCAACACAATTCCACTACTAACAACATGACTTATCCCATGTACTCAAGAACTAAACGAACTACTCACGAGACATCATATGGATCAAGATAAGAGATGATATAATGCTGGATAACAATCTGAACATAAACAATAATTCAATGGTTCCACTCACAAGCATCAACTACAATAGTAATCAACACCGGGAAAGTTTCCCCTAAGAACTATGCAAGATTCAACACAATTGTTATAGCGAGATGGAGTGGTGATGATGGTGATGGTGGAGATTATGGTGTGGATGATGATGATGATCCCGATGAAGTCTAGCTTGATGATGGTGTTGATGGCGAAGATCTCCCCTCTTCGGGAAGGAATTTCCCCGACAGAAATCTATCTGTCGGAGAGCTCTTTCTGTCTTGGTGTTTTCTGCCCTGCAGAGGTGGCAGAATCTTTTTGTGGTCACTCGCCTGACTTTAGGGTTCCGAGGAGAAGATATAGGAGAGAGGGCGGAGCCAGAGGTGGGCCAGGGTGGCCACACCCCTGATGCGTATTGATGCTTTGACGGGAAACCCCAAGAGCAAGGTATGATGCAGCACAACAGCAAGCTTTCCCTCAGTAAGAAACCAAGGTTATCGAACCAGTAGGAGGAAGGAAACGTCTCAAAGGTGTTGCAAGCAACGTGGAAACCTGCACAACACAAACTCAAGAATTTGCCCCAACTAACAGTGGGGTTGTCAATCTCACCGGTTGCTGTAACAAAGGATTAACTGTATGCTGTGGAAGGTGATGATGGTTTGCAGCAAATAAACAGTAATAGTGGAAGATGTATCAATAGTAAAGATTGAACCGGGGTCCATAGTTCACTAGAGGTGTTCTCCTTAGATAAAAAACACTGCATGCTAGGTAAACAAATTACAGTAGGGTAATTGATAGGACTGAGCAATGCATAACAATGCAATACTAGACATAAAGATCCTATGAGATTCAATTGGGCAATACAACAAGATACATAGACCGCCATCCAACTGCATCTATTACTAGAAGTCCACCTTTGGGTTATCATCCGAACCCCCTCTAGTATTAAGTTGCAAGCAACAGACAACTGCTTTAAGGAAAGTGTGTAAGGTGAATAATCCACTTGTTTCATGAACAAGAGACTGTTGTTTTCTCCCTAGTGGAAACAACACATCTACAACTGTAGATATTTCTGTCACTTCCCTTGATTGAGTAGAGGCATGAACCCACTATCGAGCATAAACACCCCCTCTTGGAGTCACTAGCAACTACTTGGCCAAGAGAGATACTAACAACAGAGAGCATGCAAGATCACAAATAACACAGACATGATAGAATAAATAAGACAAAACCATTAATAAATCTGACATAGTAATCTCAATATCCATCGGACCCCCGCAAACACAACATGCATGATTACAAATAGATGAGATCTTGACCATGAACAGAGCTTGCAAGATCTAGACATGAAAGCACAAGGAGGAGATACAACCATCTAGCTACCACATGGACCCGTAGTCCAAGGTGGAACTAATCACACTTCATACAGAGGCTGGCATGATGAAGAAGAAGGCCTTCGGGTTGATCTCCCCGCTGGCAGGGTGCCGGTAAGAGGTTCAGATCCCCCGATCTAGGGACAATGGTGGCGGCGTCTACAGAAGGTTTCGTGGGATATTGATTGGGTTCTTAGTGTTTAGGCATCGGGGGGCTTTTATAGGCGAAGAGGCGAGGCAGGAGGGCCACTAGGGCGGCTGCACCCCCCAGGCATGGGGTGGGCCCACCCGCACGGCCAGGGGGTGTGGCCCCCTGGTGAGTCTCCTCCATCTCATATCCCGACTTCGTGTTCCCCACGGTAAAATATTGACTTTTGCTTTTGTCTCGTCCAATTCCGAGAATATTGATTTTCTGCCTTTCTAGAACTAAAAACAGAAGAAAACAGGCAACTGGCACTGTGGCAACTTGTTAATAAATTAGTACCAGAAAACATATGAAAAGCACCTCAAAGTGTGGACAAAGCAAACAAAACCTAAGTAGATACTAAACAAGCATGGAACATCAAAAATTATAGATACGTTTCCGACGTATCAACCCCCTGTAGGCACGACCTAGGAAGGCCCGCTCCTAGGAGGTGTGGACCCCCTATGGACCAACTCCGCCTCCTCTTTTGGCATCCTTCGTATTCTAGGAAAATATAATTTTGTGTAGCTTTTCTGACATTTTTCTGATCTTCACGAAATTGCATCAAAACACCGCTTTTTCCATCAGAATCCTGACTCCGGTAGTTCATCCTCCAAGAATCATCCCAACATACAAAAAGAGATGAAAATACATAAGTATCACCTCTTAATATGAAATATATCAAGGAATAGAGGTAAATTATGATGTAGAATGGTGATGCAAATTGGACCTATCTGGAGCCCCGGTAAGCTGATACGCTATAATTTTTGATGTTCCATGCTTGTTTAGTATCCACTTTGCTATGCTTTGTCTACACTTTGAGGTATTTTTATACATTTTTTGTGACTAACCTATTAACAAGATGCCACAGTGCCAGTTGCCTGTTTTCTGCTGTTTTTGGTTTCTGAAAAGCTAGTAAGAAAATATTCTCGGAATTGGACAGGACAAAAGCCAAAGTCAATATTTCACCGAGATGAACACAGAGACCGAAGGGCGACCAGAGGGTCGCCACGGGGTGGCCACACCCCCCACGCGCGGGCCCACCCTAGGCCACGCCTGGGCAGGGTATGGGCCCCTTGGCCGGCCTCTTGCCTCGCGCCTCTTCGCCTATATAATCACCCTGATGCCAAAACCCTAAGTACCCGATCAGATCTCCATGAAACAGTCCGTAGCCACCTCCATCATCGTCCCTAGATCGTGGGATCTGAAGCTCTTCCCGGCACCCTGCCAGAGGGGAGAGATCATCCTGGAGGCCTTCTTCATCACCATGCCAGCCTCCGGTATGATGCGTGAGTAGTTACACCTTGGACTATGGGTCCATACAATAGCTAGATAGTTGTTTCTCCTCGTTTGTCCTACCATTTTTAGATCTTCTAAGCTTCGTTCATGATCAAGATCATCTATTTGTAATCATGCATTTTGTGTTTGAGGGGATCCGATGGATATTGAGATTACTATGTCAGATTGATCAATGATTCTATCTTGTTGATTCTATCATGTCTTTGTTGTTTGAGATCTTGCATGCTCTCCGTTTCTAGTAGCTATCTTGGCCAAGTAGATGCTAGTGACTCCAAGAGGGAGTATTTATGCTCGATAGTGGGGTAGTGACAGAAATCTCTAAGGTTGTAGATGTGATGTTACTACAAGGGAGAAAATAACAATCTCTTGTTCATGGAACAATTGTATTGTTTACTTTACACACATTGCTTAAAGCAGTTATCCTTTGCTTGCAACTTAATACTGGAGGGGTTTCGGATGATGACCTCAAGGTGGATTACAAGTCATAGATGCAGTTGGATGGCGGTCTATGTATATTGTTGTAATGCCCAATCATATCTCATAGGATCATGAATGTCTAGTATTACATTATTATGCCTTGCTCTGTCCTGTCAATTGCTCCGCTGTAATTTCTTTACCTAGCATGTTATGTTATTTATCTTAAGGAAAACACCTCTACTGAACGGTGGACCCCGGTCCAATCTTTACCATTGATACATCACCCACTGTTACTGTTTACTTTATGAAAGCTATCATTAACCTCCACACCATATATTTAATACTTTGTTTTCAGCAAACCGGTAAGATAGACAACCTCACTGTTCGTTGGGGCAAAGTCTTGAGTTTGTGTTGTGCAGGTTCCAAGTTGTTAGCAACACCTTGGGGTCGTTTCCTTCCTCCTACTGGTTTGATAACCTTGTTTCATACTGAGGGAAGACTTACTACTGTGCTCATTATACCTTCATCTTGGGGTTTCCTAATGAAGCTCTACAGTGATATGAGACGCATCATAAGCCCCCGACGACCCCCGCTATAGCACTAGGGTTAGCATCTTGTGCGTGTCGTGCTACGGAGACGACGACGCGGAGCCGTCGATCGTGCTCTAATTGTGCGGTCTAGATTGAAGGATACTGCTTCACGTTGAGTTAGCTGCTGACGTGTGGGACCAACCCCGGTGCCGCTCGCTGCGCACACACTGCTTAGTTGGGCCGGCCCGTTAGTTTTCCTGCACGTAGCCCAAAGATTCAAACTTAGATTTTCCTTTTATTTCAAAATCCTATATTGTAGGTAACATTGAAATTCAATTCAGGGTGATTCACTAAATCAAATTGAACGAATCCAATTTTGTTAGAAAGTATATGAAAAACTTTAGACACTCCCGTTGGATTCAAACAGTTTGAAACTATAGATCATCCCCAGTAAAAATAACAAGACAGTAGCTTTTACAACTTCAAACATTTCTCTAAAATCAACCATAAATGCTTTTGAGTTGATTCCAAGTCTCAAAATCACATTTTCCATGGCCTATCTGAATATGTAAAAATATATAATTTTGCATACAGTAGTCCTAGACCAAAAATTAAAGAATGGCATTATAGTCATTTCTAGTCACTTAAATATTATTAAATGGCAATGTGAAACTTTGTGATATTGGCCAACCACTTTAAATCACATTCCCAAGTATTTGAATATGTGGTGATGACATGTGTCAACATGATCCCATAGTTTAAAATTGGAGAATATTAAATCCTAAGTAGTTTTCAATGAGTAGAAATTACTTTTCCAAAATACGATAAATCAAATCTTGTCACCATTTTCTTGTAATGATAGGGATGATGCTAGATCATCTAGTGTGGATATTTGTGTGCTAAATAGAAGTAGTTAAGTATTGTTTGGTGATTGTGTACCTCGTATTCATTTATAGACGCTAGTACCAATTTGGGCTACGAGGAGGAAGAATTCTACGAAGAAGAAGAGAACTACGTCCGTTGTACCAACCAAGGAAATCTAAGCTATTCTATTCAAGCTACACTATGCAAGATAGAACTATGCATACTATAATGATACCACCTTGATTATACCAATCCCAAGTTTTAGTTGCAAACTTTATATTTTCTCCCTTTTATCAAAGTTGTTCAACTAGTTAATTAATTAGTGATTAGTGGAAAAATAGGAAAGATTCCATCAAGATCATTGGACTTGGTGTAGGTAATTACACTTGATTAGTACCCCTCAAATAGTGACACCCTCATTGATAGATGCTAGTGCTAAACTAATCTTGATCACTATAGATGGGAACACTTGGAGAAGAAGATTATGAAAACCTTGGAATGATGAGTCATTCTATTGAAATATTTTGACATGTGTTATGGAACACAATGAGTTGAAGATGATATTGAATGAATTATATGCCCTGACTTTGATAAAAACTGATGGTTGGGTTCGGATGCGATACCATTCCAATTTTATCGTACAACCATAATACCCGAGTTTGGGTAGGGCTTAACTGGAAGTTTATGTGTCTTAGTATGGGTTACCTCGCGGAACGAGGTTGAGCTGAGGCTACCTTGTGAATACGAATGTCCACCTATGTAGTTCCCGGGATGGCAAATGTCCATGGCTGGGAGGCCAAACTCATAGGGTAGGTGCCTATACTAGGGTGTGTAATTGAAAGGTTAGGATTGATTATCCGCATACCAAGTATGATGATTCAGGGTTATCCCTGACGGATGTATCGAATGTTGTGGTAAAAGTGTACCACCTTTGCAGAGTGTCAAACTATTCGAATAGCCACATCCGCGGCCATGGATAGTTAGATGGCCATACTGTTCCGCTGTCAGATGTTTTCAAAATGACTTGTGACTTGAAATATGACTTTGACTTGACCCCACAGAGTCGTGTACATGAAACAAGTTTTCCCTCTTGAGTAATCTAGACAACTAAAGTTAGGTCTTTACTACTAAGTACTTATGAAATAAATTTGGCTTATTGCAAACAAACCTAGATCTTACGATTCCTACTAGATTGTTATTACTGCTTAGGTGATAGTTTGCGAGTACTTTAAAAGTACTCATGGCTTTGTCCCTGGCTATTCCCATGGACAGACTATGAAGGGGATTATGAGGAGGATGGACAGCAGGACGCCTACGATAACTAGGATCATCTCCCATCGTCAGCATTGCCTGTGACAATGAAGATGGAGCCTTTAATACGCTATTATTCCGCTGCTTTGATATGTAATCAGACTTGATCATGAGATCAACTATTTGTAAGACTATTATGATTTGTAATGGATGATGTGCTATGCTACAAATTCTGTTATGTCTCACAAAAATGGTAATCCTGGGATTGCGATGTACGACATAACAGGCATCTGGGATTAAAAATCCGGGTGTTGACAGCAAACGAGGACGAGCTGTCCGCTGAGCAGTGGCTTCAGCGGTATGCACTGGAAGACTCTCTACTACAGATTTACCTGGGCGAGGAGACTTTCTGGCAGCAGCGGAGTCGCCAAAACTGGATCCTTAAGGGGTATGCCAGTTAGGGACACTAGGATACTTATTAAGGACTTGGAGCCCCTTATGGCTCGGGTTAAGGAGAAATCCGAGCCCTGGTAGGGGCGCTTTACTTCCGAAGGGAGTAAGACCATCCTTATCAACTCTTGTCTCTCCAGCCTCCCCATGTATATGATGGGGTTGTACCTTCTCCAGGAAGGGGTCCATGCAAACTTTGACAAGGAGCTCTCCCGATTCTTCTGAATGGCCAGTGATGGTCACCAGAAATACCACATGGTAAAATGGGCCGACATCTGCGCCCCCAAATACTTTGGGGGCTTAGGTATCATCTCCTCTGACCACATGAATGTGGCGCTGATGCTCAGATGGGTGTGGAGGATTCTAAACGACGATGGTGGCCTTTGGTTACAACTGATAAAAGGGAAGTACCTCCGGGGACGGCCGCTTCTGGCTTGTGAACGCCGGGAGGGATCTCAGTTTTGGAGATCTATCCAGGATATCTAACCGGAAATATGAAAAGGGCTGTCCATTTTCATAGGAGATGTGAGGGACTCCCTGTTCTGGCTGGACCCTTGGGGTTGTGCCCGGCCTCTTCGTCACGAGGCTCCGGAGTTATTCCACATCTATGCAGATCCTATGCTCATGGTGGGTGATGCGTGCCAGGTTGGTACATGGAAGATCGCGTTCTGGCGGAACCTTGGGGAGGCAGAACGGGCTACCTAGGAAGAGGTATGGGACAACCTCCCGTTGTCCCTATCTCTGTCTTGGCGGCTAACCCCCTCGGGGACCTTTATAGTGGGATCGGTGTACATGGCCCTTTTTAGCGGGCCCTCGCTTTCTTGGACCTCTCCTCTCTGGAAGGCCCCCATGCCTCTAAAAATTAAAATTTTCGTCTGGCATCTTCTTCGTGATCGGTTACCCTCGGGAGGAGAGGTGGCCAAGCGGCACGACCCTGGGGATGGCCTATGCCCGCTTTGCGCTATCCCAGAATCGGGCACTCATATTCTTTTCTCCTGTCCCGTGGCTCGCCTCCTATGGAACTTCACCCATAAGGCGTTGGGGCCTGAGTGGCAGGCCGCTGACCTGGGGGAGTTTTTGGAGGCCGCGGAGAACCACACTGGAAAGGGGAGACGCCTCTTATGGTTAGTGTTTGCGGCGATGACCTGGACCTTATGGAATATCCGTAATAAGATAGTCATAGAGCATGTCTTCCTGCTCCGTGCCTCTGACTCGATTTTCAAATTCTTCGCTTTTTTGTGTGTGGGCCTTGCCACCTGTTTGGCATGAGTCTTGGTTTTCAGTGTGTCTTGTAGCGTTTGTGTTGGCTTGTGGTGGACTTGTTTCCGTTGGATTGTAGTGGATCTTGTATGGATGTTGCTTTATTTATAAAGATAGACGTATGCCTGTTTTAAGGAGGACAATCGCAATTATGCACCCTCTAAAAATGCACTACGACTCTTCTTTGTTTCTTGAGCTTCATATTTCTATTTTCTTAGAGAAACCTTTGTATCTCTATTTTGTAGGTTCATTGTTCTTCATCTAATATATATCCACTTCTTAGAGGATCTGAATCTATTTGAATAAACATTTTTCTAGTTTCCAGTGGACTGACAATTAAGTTAGAGCTCATTCAACTCTAGTACCGCTAGATTTGCATCGCCAAAATCTATAATCTAGACGTCTGTCGTAGAATCGCTCCACTAGGTCGCATGTTTCTTTACCGTCGTCAATAAAGAGCAATGCTATCTATTCTTGTTTTTGGTGTCACCTCCGCGCATCAGTCATTTTTTCTGGGAAGGCAACATTGTACATGGCCGAGAATCTATGCTTGAGGGGGCATCATCGATGTGCCACTTGTGATCCAGAAGAGACAGCTGGCCCCGTGGTCCGGCGTCAATGTTGTGGACGCCCAAAAAAGCTCCATGTCTCCTCACATAACCGGGTAAGCACCTTCACGGCTTTGTAGGATTAGTCCAGGCCTGACATGGACAAAATGTTGAGATTAAGCTCGAGTCTGAATTATGTCACTTAGTTTCAGGTTTAAAATAATCGTAGGCCAGAAGCGTGCAAGTCCACGCTGCGGCACTGTGTCTAAATTCAGTTAAGTTCAGTAGACTTAGTCTTTCCTGTTTTAGCATAGAAACGTGCAAAGACTCGGCCACGATTGCGTCCGTGGGATGGCGCGAAATCAACGGATCGTGGGCGAGATTCTAGCATGATTTGTTAACCTTCTGAATAAAAGGAAAACCGAAAAGGACGCTGGGGCTGAGCGCGTCGCAAACTCTGTCTTCCTGAACTGTCTGTGTTGAGTTCATCGTCAGTAGGAGTAAGTTCAGCCCTGAGTGCTTGTTGATTTCCATATTCAATCCACTGTGATCGTGTGCGTTCTAGGGCTAGGATCTAGCATTTGGTATTAGAGCCTACGGGTTCGTGAAGGCGATCTGGTAGTGGTGCTGGTGGCATTTGTGGAGGCGGTGACAAGCGATGGACGGCGGCAAGGGCAAGCCGTTGGCCAAGAGGGACGACGACGACGGTCCAAGCGGAGCCATCGCAACCAGAGGCTCGGCGCGCGGTGGCGTGCCGGTCCACTACCTGAACCTCACGGACACGAACTATGCCGTGTGGGCTGTCAAGATGCGCATCATCATGCGCACCCTCGGCTGCTGGGCGGCGGTCGACGGCAAGGGCGAGTATGACCAGGCGCGGGACGAGGACGCGTTCACCGCGCTCTCGCAGTCTCTCCCGGATGCCATGGTCATGGCGATCGCCGAGCACAAGACGGCGACGGAGGCCTGGGAAGCGATCTGGCAGATGCGCGTCGGCGAGGATCGTGTCAAGAAGGCACGTGTCAAACAGCTGAAGCGCCAACTGGATCGGCTTCATATGGATGATGGCGAGACCGTCGTGGCGTTCGGATAAAAGCTGACCACGCTCGTCGCTAAAATTCGCAACTTAGGTGAGAAAGTTGAGGATGAATCAGTGATAGAAATCTTGTTCAATGTTGTGCCAGACAGGTTCTCTGATGTGGTGAACACCATCGAGCAGTGGGGTGATCTCGCCACGATGCCGATCTCTGAAGCCATCGGTCGACTGGCAGCGTATGAGATAGGGCAACGTGGGCGTCGCCGCAGCAGCGGCGGCAAGGATGAGCAGCTGATGCTCGTCACCCGTGCACTGGAACAACTCATGCAAGTGAAGAAGGGAAATGGTGCAGGCACCTCAGGTGGCTCCACTGGTAAAAAGGGTGGAGGGAAACCTGACAACACCAAATCCAATAGAGATTATGATGGTGATCGTGGCAAGCAGAAGAAGAAGGGCAAGTTTGACATCACCAAGGTAAGATGCTATAAGTGCAATGAGAAAGGCCACTTTCAATCAGATTGTCCAGAGCCAAAGAAGGAGAAGGAAAATCTGGCAGAGAAAGAAGATGATGGTCCAGCTCTGCTAATGTTGGATGCACACCTGATAGAGGAGGTTGCAGTTTCTGAACAGGTCTTCCTTAATGAAAAGAAAGTTGTGGCAAAGCTGCAGGGCAAGCCAGATGTGGCATGGTATCTTGACACAGGAGCCAGTAACCACATGGCAGGGAAACCAGGAAAATTTGCCTAGTTAGACATATCAGTGATGGGAATGGTTAGGTTTGGGGATGGCTCAGCTATGGAGATCTGTGGTCGAGGCAGTGTTCTCATACAGTGTCTGACAGGGGAACACAGATTACTCTCTGATGTTTACTTCATTCCCAAACTGAAAATAACATTATTAGTCTTGGGCAGTTAGATGAGAATGGATGTAAGTATGCTAGTGAGGATGGGGTGATGAATGTATGGGACAGGCAGATAAATGTACTGGCAAGAGTACCTCGTACTCGCAACCGCATATACATCCTGAACATACAGCCAACTAAGCCCGTGTGTCTGCTAGCACATGCCAAAGAGGACCCCTGGCTCTGGCACCTGAGGTTTGACCATGTAAATTTTCGTTCACTAAAGACTATGTCAGCAGAAGGCATGGTTGAGGGAATGCCATTGATTGATCAAGTTGACAAGATCTGTGATGGGTATATGGTGGCCAAACAGAAGAGACAACCATGCCCTTCACAGTCAACCTATAGAGCAGAAAAACAACTTGAGTTGGTTCATGGAGATCTGTGTGGGCCCATATCTCCAGGAACACCTGGTGGCAAACACTACTTTCTTCTCCTTGTGGACGACTACTCATGGTATATGTGGATGGTTTTGCTCTGGAGCAAAGATGAGGCACTAGTGGTAGTGAAGAAAGTTCAAGCAGCTGCAGAGTTGGAAAAGAACCTGAAAGTGAAGGCACTACGTACTGACAGAGGAGGTGATTTCACCTCACATGCATTCAAGCATCACTATGAGAAAAATGGGATTAAACACTTCCTCACATCTCCATACACACCACAACATAATGGTGTAGTAGAAAGGAGAAATCAGTCTGTAGTGGGGATGGCTCAAAGTCTGCTCAAAAGCATGGGTGTGCCAAACAAATTTTGGGAAGAAGATGTCACCACTAGTGTGTACTTGCTGAATCGATCACCGACAAAAAGTGTTAAAGGAATGACTCCATATGAAGCTTGGCATGGGAGGAAGCCTTCAGTGCAACACTTGAGAACATTCGGATGCATTTCTCATGTAAAGAAAGTGGGACCAGGACAAACCAAACTTGCAGACAGAAGCACCCAGATGGTGTTCATTGGGTATGAAACTGGGTCTAAAGTCTATAGGGTTTATAATCCAGAAAATGGCAAGCTAGTGGTCACACGTGATGTGGTGTTTGAGGAGAACAAGATCTGGGATTGGTGTGCCTCGGGCACCAGTGAGCCACTAGAGGTGGTGTACTCAGATCAGGTAGTCTAGGTCTTTAGAGAGCAACACTCAGTCGAACCTGTGTCTATCGAGGCAGAAAAATCACCTGCCGCGTCACAAGAAACACCTGGTTTGGCTGTCGCGGAAGGAGGATCTGCCGCCGCAGGATCTTCATAGAGAGTGTCTGTCAGATCAGCCATTCCCTTCAACCTAGATACCACACCTGTTTTGCAAGTGTCAGCCCCTGCTTCACATCTCTCTCCATACACAGAACCCTCTGAAGGACCACAAGGAAAGAGGCTCCTTGAAGAAATCTATGCAGAAACTGATAAGATGGAGACAGAACACTCTGATGTGTGCCTACTGGGAATGGAAGAGACCACTACACATTCAGAGGCCTTAAAGGAGGAATGCTGGAACAAGGCAATGAATCAGGATCTCAAGTCTATTGAAGAAAACAACACTTGGAAGCTTTGTGATTTTCCAAAAGGTCAGAAAGCAATTGGCCTAAAATGGGTGTTCAAGCTGAAAAAGGACCCTGATGGCACCATTGTCAGGCATAAAGCAAGATTGGTTACTAAAGGATATGCTCAGAGGCATGACATAGACTATGAGGAAGTCTTTGCACTGTTAGTGGACCTTGCAGCACAGAACCAGTGGAAGATTCATCAGATGGATGTAAAATCTGCCTTTCTCAATGGAGAGCTAATGGAGGAAGTCTATGTGAGTCAACCACCTGGTTTTGAACTCAAGGGACAGATCAGCAAAGTGTACAAACTGCACAAAGCCCTGTATGGCCTGAAACAAGCACCTAGGGCTTGGAACTCCAAATTGGATGCAACTCTGTCAGACTTACAGTTTGAAAAGTGCCCCTCTGAGTCAGGCATGTACAAGAAAAAGGTAGATGACTCAGTGCTGGTAATTGGTGTGTATGTGGATGATCTAGTGATCACTGGTGACAGTGAGCAAGCTATTGAGTGCTGTAAAACAGATCCTAAGATACATCAAAGGCACTCTGAATCTTGGTTGCTGTTACAATAAAAATTTAGAGAGGCCTCAGTTGATTGGGTACTGTGACAGTGATCTGGCTGGTAATATTGGTGATCCAAAGAGTACTACAGGGGTGCTGTATTTCTATGGAAATTGCCCAGTGTCTTGGACTTCACAAAAACAGAGGATAGTGGCACAGTCCTCATGCTCTTTGGAAGTCTGATCCTTGTCTCCACAAATATTGCAAGCTTGGGTTCCTTCTAGAATATCATCCTTGACATCGTTGTTGTCACAAACTCCTTGGGAAGAGTTGTTTCCCATGTTGATCATTTGATCTTTCACCTTATGCAACAATTGGGTGTGGGTTTCCAAAAACCTTTGCATGGTTGGATCTAACTCACTGGTGTTGGCCAAAAACTGAGTTGTCACTTGGTTCAACTGGGTTTGGGTTACTATGAGTTCTCTCATGTTGGTCTCTTGGTTGTTGTTGTTGTCACTAACCTTGATGTTGGAGTTTCTTGGAGTAGTCATCTATTTGGGTTGGGTTGGGATTAGAATAGGCAAAATATTTCTAATGGAAAAATTCTAATCACACACATCACAATTCACACAAGCAATGTGCAAGCAAACACAAGAAAACATTCCACTCAAACAACAAGTTTCAAGCACATTTTTAGGCAATAAAATATGTTTGCTACACCACATAAGTTGGCGAGTTCGATTTAATCTAAATATGGTGGTCCGACTATATGGTTCACTTGAGATCATTCCTTCCTTCTTAGTTGATTCTTCATGAACAAGATGTTTGTATCCTTAGAGAATTTCTTGCATCTTGGTCTCAAAACTTCAAGGTGATGATGGTTCCTTCTATGTTGTGTTTCCTTAGTCTTCAATTCTTGAGTAACATTTCTTGTCTCATTTGTAGTCCTTAGTGATATTCAAGTTGAAGTCCTTGTTGAGAATAAGGTTGAAATCACTTGAGTTGGTGAAGTCCTTTGCTCATGTTGAAGTCTTTGGCCATGGGGTAGACTTTGTCCATTAAGTTGAAGTAGAAGAGGTGTAGAATCAAAACCAAAAAGATTGAGGAAAGAGTATACAAGATTGTTTGTAAATAAGTTTCGGAACAAATACAACTCCTATTTTTCTAAGGGGTTTGTCCAATCCTAGGTTTACAAATCCTACAGGCAACACAATGCTCTGATACCATCTGTAAGGTTCCCAACCTATAATAAGTTAGAGATCCCTGTGTTTACAATGCTAGTCCCTGGATCAATAGCTAGCATCCACAGTTAAGATGTAATATCAAGAAACAAAGGTCATAATACAACTTTATAACCAGGAATAAAATAATATATTACATCTTACATAGCTCATTTGGCTATCTCATTACAATGCAGCAGAATATAACAATAGCATGGGGTCCTTCATCTTCAAAGTGCCACAAGCAGTCATGTTGGTTGTAGACTTGTAATCCTAATCAACAAACTTCACTAACATCAAACAAACCTGCAACATAATAAGTTACAGCCACAAGGGTCAATACATTTGAGTTGTATTGGCAAGTGATACTATGGTAGTATAGTGGATTCTATCATCTATATGCATTGGGCTAAGTGGAGCTTAGGCTTGCTTTGCTCAATATAGATTTTCCTTACCATTTGAACACACTAAGTTTTTGTTTGTCAAAAATCACCCAAGGAATCTCCCAATAGAAATTGGTGATCCTTCAACCCTTGTTCAACCACAAGTTTTTAACTTAGAAATTGGGATGAGGAGATTCTTGATAGCTTCCATGTCTTGATGCTCAAATTGTCCTTTACCAGGGACATGGCTAAGTACAGATTTTACACTCTGCATAGGTGGTGCACTTTTCCCACAAGACTTGGTTTCACCAAGACAAGATCTTTCAGAAGCCTTCCCTTAGACCAGAATGGACGCGTTCCAACCTATCATCCCCTACCACCAACTGTCCATTTGGCTAAGTTATTGCAACCTATATGATCCAGGCAGAGCCCATAATGCCAATTACGAGGTAAACCATAGAAATGGGCCTTGTGTAACCACTCAACACAAACCATTCCTTCCATTCCACCCAGGTGAATCATTCACTTAGTTGTTTTACTAAACAAAACACAAGTCCTTGACTTAGAAATATTCTATAGCATGAATATAATCCACCCTTGTTTTCTACTAGCTAAGCTAAGCATGATAGTAGTAGGAATCTTAACTTAGGAAAATTTCTACTAAGGTTTCATCTGCTAGGATTTCCCATGGCATAGTTTACACTTAGCAAAATTCCATGCAAGTCCTACTTTAGAAATACCACTAATGCATAGTGAAAATAATGGGACAAAAGTATGAAGCATCACTTGCCTTTTTGGTAGAGAATATAATTTCACTCCTTGATCTTGCAATATTCACACTCTTCAAATGTCACTACAATTCAATCAAGCAAGACACAATTTCAATCTACCATTCAAGCAACATCACATAAGATAATAGAAACAAAATAATGCATGCAAGCATGCCAAATATGGTTTATTTGGAGAAGTGGTTTATAATGGGTTATAAACATTCCAAAACACTTATTGGTCATTTTATAAAGTGGCAAAACTATTTGCATAAGATTTTATCTATAAACCATTTTTAAACCAAATCAATATTTTATGTGGTTAGAATTTCCTTTAGCAAAGCAATAAATTTTATAGGGTTCACAAAATATGTTTTCAAAACATGAATCTTTGTGTTTAGGGTCAGAGAGTTTAAATCAAAACATTTCCCAAAGGGTTTTCCTCCAAAAGCATTTTTAATATATAAATATTATTTTTATTTGACTAGAAGTGCTTTAAATCAAAGATTTAGTCTTTTGCTCACCAAATATTTTTTTGAAACCACAAATTAATTTCTATGGTCAGTAGGTTCAAAGAAATCCATTTTCCAAAGTTTTTATCACAAAAATAATTTTAGAGCAATTTTTATATCCAAAATATTCCTACACAAGTTTCTACAAACACATTTTATCGGAATAAATTCACTAAACAAAGGGCATGGTCAGAAAGTACTTGTCTTGCTGATTCCATTGATATAAAATTTGCAAAATTTGGACATGTGGTTTGAAAGTTATGAATTTTTCAAATTGGAACATCAAATAGATCATTTCTGGTTTTTATCCAAACAGACAGGGCCACGTGGCGTGTTGCTATTCGTCTGTACCGCTTCGTGCGGATCGTGCAATGAGGGACGTTAGATTTTAAACAGATCGTGTGGCTCTGATCAAAGGATACCCTTTCGGTTAGTCAATCTATCGTGGCCACGCGATCGCGATCTAACGGCTGGTGTTCGCTTGACCAAGAGTGAGCGGTGCTGGCGGCGGCGACTGGCGGCGGCGTGCTCTGGCGATGCGTTCTGGCTATTCCAGGAAGGAAGGGGGAGAGTGGGTGTGCTCACCGTGTTCGCCGTGGAATGCAGATGCTCGACGTGCTCAGGGTTGGCGAAGGGGTGCACTGGGGTGATGGTAATTCCTCGCTGAAGTTCACGTCTGCGTCGGGCTCCTCTGGCGGTCGTCGATGGAGATGTTTTGGACCATGCTAAGACAAAGTATAGGCGCTGTTAGGTGCGCATGAGGGTCGCGAGTCTGGGAGAATCAGTGAGAGGGAAAGGCTTGACCGGAGTTTACCTATAGAGATCGATGGAGAGAAGACAGACGGCAGCGCTGCTTCATCAAAGACGCAGTCGAGGTTGCAGGGAAAGCGAGAGCGAGCTGGCGGCACTGGAGTGTGCGCCAGAGGCTGGGGAATGTGTTCGTGTGGTCGAGGAGTCGAGGGGCGGTGGGGAGTGGCCGGAATCGTCGCCAGAAGACGTCGGAGACAGCGGCAGTGCAAAGCAAATTAGAGGCATCCTGGTGGCTCTCTAGCAGCGGGGTTTGAGGGGAAAGGGAGAGAAGAGGGAGGGGATTTATCGGGCGTGATCACGAGGTTTAATCGTCAAGCCATTACCATGAATTTACTCCGAGGAGCTAACGGCAGAAAATGGCCGGGAGGGCGTGGTCTACGCGCGGGTGAGAACGAAGCTTGCGTGGCGGTGGGGCCTGGCGTCAGCGAGAGAAGGAGAGGAGGAGTGGGTCCTGCTAGTCAGTGTCTTTGCGGGTTCTATCTGTGGTGAGAAAAACTCTTCGGGGAAGAGAGGAGAGAGGTGGGCTGCTGGGCCTGGACTGGGCTGGGCTGCTCTGTTTATTTTTTTTGTACAGATTCTTTTCCCTTTTCTATTTCTATTAATCTGTTTTTATTTTGTTTAATCAATTCAAACATCTATTTGAAGTCAAACTTGTGTGGATTCAAACACTGATTATTTATATATTCTGAAATCAATTTTGGAATAAACCTTTTATTCTTTTTAGGGTCTTTTAATTATTTAAAACAATCCCTTGCTTTAAATTCAAAAAAGATCAAATATATCTTTAATCCCTATTTAAATTTCATTTTTCCATAAAACCTTTTCAGTAAGTTTTATTCATTAATAGGGTGTCAAATAATTTACTTGTCTTCATTCTAAATTGGGTACTTGTCTTTATTCTAAAGAAATTATGGTTTAATTTTCATAAATTTATTTAGCTGATTCCTTTGATCCCATTTACGTTTATTAAATAACATTTATTCCACTTGGGTAAATTCCAAATATTATTTTCCCATGATTTATTTAATCATTTCTAATAGGGATTTTATCTTTATTCAAAATAGAAATTGAATTTGTTTAATGCCACTTTGTTTTATTTGTAAAATTATTTATCTATTTATTTCATTTGAATTTGGATTATAATCATGCCATTTGCTTATGGTCTTGGCCAAGTTTTAATTTGGTCTTTAAATATGCCTCATTTAATAATTTCTTTCTTTATCTTATAAAATCCATATCTTTTTATTTATAGATCCCAACTTGGTGATTCCAATTTGTAAAAACTTATTTAATATTTATTTATCCTTTTAAATATATTTAGGATTATTTTCTCACCATGTGGTATGGATTTATAGATAGATGCTTTATTAGCTTTGGAAATTCAATTTCCTTGTCTTATTAAATTCATAAGATTTTATCCATGGCTCCAAATTAAGTGAATCCAATTCATATGGTTTTATAATATTTATATTTTTCATTCTTGATCATTTTGAAATGGTTGTTTTACCAAATTTTATATGGATCAAATCCATAGGCTTAGAGATAACTTGGAAATGTTTTTCTTCCATTAGGGTTGTAGGGTTTTGGTTTATTTTCCAAGTGTTTAAATTTCCAGATGCATTTATGAAGAATGCATTCCACTTGATTTGAATTTAGTTGGATTCAAACATTAACCAAAGTTTGTTCCAGATGGGATTTTAAGTTTCTATTTAGAAACAAAAGTTTCTTTTCACCCTAATTTTCAACAATTTTGTTTATTTATTTTTCACATAACAAGATTTGGAAAATCTTGGGATGTGATAGGATATGGCTGGGAAGACTCATAGGAGAACTTCTTGGTATAAAAGGAGTGAAAACAGTACTCAAGATTGACAATCAGTCTGCTATTGCTCTATGCAAGAATCCAGTTTTCCATGAAAGAAGCAAACACATAGATGTGCGTTATCACTTGGTAAGAAACAGTGTTGAAGAAGGAAAACTTGGAGTTGAGCATGTAAATACTGAAGAACAGATTGCATACATACTTACAAAACCACTAGCAAGATTTCGTCTGCAAGATCTGAGAGAAAATATTGGCATTCAGTTGATAAATTCAGACGTCAAGCTTAAGGGGGTAAAATGTTGAGATTAAGCTCGAGTCTGAATCATGTCACTTAGTTTAAGGTTTGAAATAATCGTAGGCCAGAAGCATGTAAGTCCACGCTGCGGCACTGTCTAAATTCAGTTAAGTTCAATAGACTTAGTCTTTCCTGTTTTAGCGTAGAAACATGCAAAGACTCGGCCACGATTGCATCCGTGGGATGGTGCGGAATCAACGGATCGTAGGCGAGATTCGAGCATGGTTTGTTAGCCTTCTGAATAAAAGGAAAACCAAAAAGGACGCTGGGGCTGAGCGCGTCGCAAACTCTGTCTCCCTGAACTATCTGTGTTGAGTTCATCGTCAGTAGGGTAAGTTCAGCACTGAATTCTTGTTGATTTCCACATTCAATCCACTGTGATCGTGTGCGTTCTAGGGCTAGGATCTAACACAAAATAGATAAACCAACATCAATCTATTGTTAAAGAATGGGATGTGATCTAGGAGTATACATCTAGAAGAGCTTACTCCTAGTTTTCTTATACTTCCCATGTATGCATTTGATTGTACCATATGCATGTTTGTTATGGAAGTATGATTTTGTCTTCGTTCACTATGTATATGTATGATAGACTTTAGAGATATGTTTCCTAATTAGAACAACAATCTCACTTTAGTAACTGGGATGAAGTTTAGCTCATGTCTTTATTGTGAAGAGAGCGTACCAATCGTGTAGTTGTGCACATTCTAGAAAATACACTATGAATTTTCTTCACTTCTAAAATTCTGCTTGGTAGAGCTTCATACTTATATTTTCTTAGAGAAACCATTATATATTTATTTTTCATATTTTTGTTTTGTTAGTGAAACCTTCATATATTCGGGGAGGAAACACGGAGTGGATCCGGTGAATTGGCATATACATTCCAAAGTTATGGCGTAGGCTCACAACGGTGGCGTAGGCTCACACAGGGGCATACCCACGTTAGGCCAGCAGGGGTCACAGGACACCTGGTCCGAATTGATTTCCTTCATATGTTTAATTAATTTATAGTGTGTGACACCCCTAAATCTTGTTGAAAATTATTGCTCATATAGTGACACCGGGTTAATTTTGCTCTAGGTCCGCCCCAGGGCTCACATCTATGCAGCGATGGATATGTTGCGGTGGCGACTTAGTCATGTTTTTTGTGTCATCTCCGTGTATCAATCTGTTTTTCCCGGAAGGCAACTCGTTGTACATGGCTGAGAATCTATGCTTAAGGGGGGATCGATATGCCACTTGTGGTCCAGAAGAGTGTAACATGAGAGACATGAAATGGTTATAATATAGATGTGTGCATTGCATTCATGCATGTAAATTTCATGGAAATTTAATTTTTTTTGTAGAACTTGTCAAAATGATTGAAGTTCCACTTAATCTGATGAGTTAGAGTTAGATCATCTAGATGAGTGTGATATACTTTAATTTGATATGAGAATTTCTAAAACTCTATTTTAGGAGGGTAGAATTAAGACTCGTAAAAAAAGTGTATCACACACACAAATCAATCCTCAAGGAGCAAATAATAACTTGATTCTTAACTACTCTCCTCTAGCCAGCAATTAATACATATGCTGAATAAATCTCCGGCACATGAAAACTCACCCAGATATTATATCTATTATTATATTACCTTACTCTAGCCCATCCCAGTCATCAGCTTATCTAGCATCGCTTGTGATTGACAATAGTCAAGTATCAAGTCAATCATCTAAGCCTCGGAACCAAATTTTAATATATTCTGTTCAAATTCTATATGCAAGTAAATATCATCAATTCACCTTTAGAGTTTATGAGTACACATCTTTGACTTTATCTAATCAAACTACTTAGGTTAATTAAGTTTTCACTTAATTAGTATTAAAGTTCATCTCTGGATCTATGTAGATCAACCATATTATTGATTAAGCTTTCACTTAGTTAATAACATTCAGCCGCATTTGGAAATTATTGTTAATCACATTACTAATTAATTATCCCTTAAATAGTATGGAAGCTTACAATAATCAGCCACATTTGCAAATTAAGTTTTCACTTAAAGATGCAAATAAGCTAATAATTTTTCTCAATACATTCTTAAATCCCACATGAAAAATGAACCCAAGGCACATTTAGTGAAAAATGTCACTTCTCATGATCAAAAATAAATATCTCATAACACCACCTAGGAACCTTAGCCACTAAGTTACTTTAAAGCTAAGTTACTAATGCATATAAAATGCATACACGAACTTTGTAGTTTATTGTGACATATTCCATCATATTCGCATGATATCTACTGATATACCCATGTTTCATAATATTTTTTGGCGATTTACCAATAATCCCCTTTATTTTGGTTATAACTCCACAGGACAGGAAAACCCAGCTTTCTATATTTTTAAGTTTCACGCACCTTCGCGAACTCAAAAGGACCTAGTATTTTTTCTAGAGAAGTTTTTCATCGGGAGAAAGACCTGAATCACTTGGACCTCATGAGGGACCTCACGAGGCCTAAAAGGTCCTAGGTGGCACGATCATAAGGTGGGACCGTAGCATCTGGTGCATCTGGAGACTCAAGCCTCAAATGTCATTGATTCCACCGCCTATCTCTTTGTTTTGACCTAACACCTTCAATAAAAAGCGTCCCCAAAGCGTTATCGCAACGGAGAGAGGAAGAGATCAAAAGAGACAAACCAAAGAGTTTGTTGCCCGCTGCTAGAGGAAGATTGGAGGGGGAACCGCCACTGAAATCCCCTCCGGCCAACTCTCATCCTTCACCAATGCCTCCTCTCTCTTCATCATGAGGGGGAGTAGTCCACCCCCTGAACCATGGGTTTGTGGTGATAACTTGATTCAGTATCTCTATGTATGAGCATTGTTAAAGTCCATATGAGGTGCCTTGCGTGATTATGGAACTATCTATGTAATTCCAATGGTGGATATTATGGTATGAGATGATACTTGTTATGCATTTACCGTTGTGTTCAGACTTTATGGTTTGACATACTTTGGAATACATCTATGAGACATGTATGAATTTATCTATGAATAATGCCTTTTTACCCATATCATGATGTGTTTAACCGCGCCAAGTGTAAGTAGATGGGAGATATGTTGAAGACATGTACAATTTGTAAATCATTTCACTAGTGATTAAAACATGGTTTCCTTTAAGAGTATGATATATGTGGATAAGGGTGGCCGAGTGACATATGACACAAGCATCGAGTGACATACAGTGTTCAAAAGCATCGTTTATCTTGGGGTAAAAATAGGAAGTATGACGTGGTGGAGTGATGGAAAGCACACATTGTCCTTGCGAGGGTGACACAACACACATATGGGTACTTCTTCCAACTATGTGTTTTAGGACATGCAGTCATCATAAACTTATCATTAAAGCACGACAATTGTGTGTACTTTTATTATCAATAACATGATCATGACCAGCGATGGCGAGAGACTGAGTGAACCCATGAACCCGGGTCCATTTTTCCTATAAAGCAAGCCTTTGTGTTGTCCTCTTTCATTCATAGTATTGGTACACTTTTACTTACTGTTTTGGTGAACTTTACTTTCTTGCATTAAATCAAACTCCTTTAATTTTGTAAATTTTTTAGTGCGTAAACAACTAGAATTGTGACACTCTAGTTGGAGAGGATAATTGTTTTTCCTTATTTCTCCTATGGATTGATACCCCTACTACTATATTGAGAGTTTCTATAGTGATCCCGTGCCCTTGGGGGTTATCAAGTACTTTTTTGGCATTGTTGCCAGGAGCCTAACGCTTGATATTTTATTCTTGTATGCACTAGACAATAGATTTACTTTAAGTTTTGCATCTAGTTTGTTTTGTTTATATCTTTCAATCACCTAAGCTTGGGGAGTTTACTTCTTTAACTTGTTTGGTTGTGAGTTTATCTTTAGTTTACTTTCAATTTTGCATTTAGTTTAGTTTACTTTTAGTTTTGTATTTTCCTTTTCCTTATATCAAAAACCTATAAAAATTTAAAATTCAAAAATACTACAAAATTGCTATATGACTTCATGGAACATCCTATTTATGTGTCCATAACAAAATATGTGAATGATGTTAAAGCAAAGGCTGTCCAAGAGATTACTAATATTTTGTAGGAAGAAGATGACAAAATCATAAGCTTGGGGATGCTCATGCAACCCCAAGAAGAGGAAAGTGATGAGGAAAGAGAGGAATATATTAAAATAGATATGATCCCAATTAACCTTGGGGATGTGTAGGAAACTCAACCATCACCATCAACATATGATAGTAATTATCAAACTCGTAACTCACCGGTCTTTCATGGAACTTGTTATTATGATGAATCCGATGATGATACTTATATCATGAATTTTGATGTTCCAAGTGATGGATTTGGTGATAATGAGTAAGTTTTAGATTTTCAATATGATAACGATTTAGATGATGGTCCTATTTTACTTAATAAACTTGTTGATTATGATGATACATGATACATCCATTTTGCATCACGATTTTATATCATAATTTACTTTTATTCATTGATATATTTCATATTAAGAGGTGATATTTATGCTAGTTCATCTATTTTGCATGTTGGGTGACTTTTGGAGGATGAACTGCCGGAGTCAGGATTCTGATAGAAAAAGCGGTGTCTAGATGCAATATTCGTGAAGATCAGAAAATTCCAGGAAATATATGGAAATCCCTATTTTTACAGAAGACAAAGGAAGCCAGAAGGGGAAGTGGATATGGGCCACAGGGGCCCACACCACCCCCTGGCGCGCCCCTGGGCCGCGCCACCAGGTGGTGTGGACACCCTGGCCCACCTCTGGCATCGCCCTTTCACCTATAACATCCCCTAGACACCCTAAGACTCGGGGAGCGACCACATCAAGATTTTGCCACCTCTGTAGGGTGAAAAATACAGAGAGAGAAAGAGCTCTCTGGTAGGCAGATTTCTACCGGGGAAATTCCTTCCCGGAGAGTGGAGATCTTCGCCATCAACACCGTCATCAATCTAGACTTCATCGGGATCATCATCATCATCTTCACCATCATCTCCACCAGCACCATCACCACCACTCCATCCCGATGTAACAATTGGGTTGAATCTTGCATAGTTCTTAGGGGAAACTTTCCCAGTGTTGATTACTTTTGTAGTTGATGTTATTGAGTGGAACCATTGAATTATTGTTTATGTTCAGATTGTTACTTATCATTATATCATCTCTATCTTGATCCATATGGTGTCTCGTGAGTATTTCGTTTAGCTCTTGAGAACATGGGAGAAGTCATGTTGTTAGTAGTGGAATTGTGTTGAGAAATATTCAATGGTTTGATATTTAAGTTGTGGTGCTATTCCTCTAGTGGTGTCATGTGAACGTTGACTACATGATACTTCACCATTTATGGGCCTAGGTAAATGCATTGTGTATTTGGATACTAATTGTGGGGTTGCCGGAGTGACAGAAACCTGAACCCCCGTTAGGAAACCTTTGCACAAGGGAGTGTAGGATCTCAGAGTTTAATGTTGTGGTTAAGTTTTTATCTTAATTAATTTCTTGTAGTTTCAGATGCTTGCAAGGGGTATAATCACAAGTATGTATTAGTCCAAGTAAGATCTATACATTATCATAGGTTCACCCACACAACACTTATCCAACCAAAGAAGATTAATCAACTATATGAAGCGGAAGCACTTGACAGTATTCCCATGTGTCCTCGAGAACGTTTGGTCCTCATAAGTAATACAATCGGCTTGTCCTTTGCTGAAGAAAGGATTGGGCCACTTGCTGCAATTATTATTATTGTCTTTTATTTACTCGCAATTTATTTATCTACATTATCAAAAACCCCTAAAAATCCATTTGCTAAGTATTTACAGAGAATTCCTGATCCAAACCACGAGTCAACACCTTCTGCTCGTCGTTGGGATCGACACTCCTATTTATCGAAAGTACTGCGATACACCCGCTATACTTGTGGGTCATTAAGACTATTTTTTGGCGCCATTGCCGGGGAGTGAAGCGCTATTGAAGAGTGGAAATGGTAAAGGAAATTTCTACTATGTGTATTGTTTTTATTTATGTATGTTACTTTGTTTTCAGTATGGACAATCCACTTAGTTTCCTATTTAGGAAAGCTACTACCACTGCAAAGGTAGTAGATGAACCACCACCTGATAATATAGATACTTTTAAGATACCTGCAAAAATTGTTGATCGTGTTATGGATAACTATTATTTTTGAGATGGAACTGTCCATCCTGGTGATCACTTGCTTTTTATCCATGAATTATGCGGGTTGTTCAAGTGTGTAGGTATTACAATGGAACAAGTTTAGATAAATTTGCTCTATATATCATTGAAAGGCAAAGCTGAGGAATGGTATAAGTTGCTGAAGAATGGCCAATCTATGGAATGGGAGGAAATAGTACCTCTCTTTTATTCTAAATTCTATCCTCCTAGTGAGATTCATAAAGACCGGAATAAAATATATAACTTTTGGCCTCGTGATGGAGAGAGTACAGCCCAACCTTGGGGGAGATTGAAGTTACTAATGCTCAAATGTCCCATTCACGAGCTCCCTAATAATAATATTATTAATAACTTTTATGCAAGGCTTTATCTTCATGATAAGGATTTATTAGATGCTTATTGTGCCGGATCATGCACACGCATGAAAGAAGAAGCTAAATGGGATCTTTTAGACCGTATTCAAGAAAATACTAAAGCATGGGAGAATGACAAAGGAAGAAAGTCAGGTATAAATTATGATTATGAATGCATAAAATCTTTTATGGGAACTGATGACTTTCATAATATTAGTACTACTTATGGTCTTTATTCGCAAGTTCTTGCAAAAAAATTTAAGGCCTTTGCCTCTTATATTGAAATTCCCAAAAAGGAGTGGAACAAGTACCATGCACCATATAAAGATATTGTTAATCATGTTCCTGCTAGAAATATTGAAGTTTGTACTGTTGATCGCATTTTGCCTGAACCTTATATTGAGAAAATACCTTTCCCTGCTAAGGTAAAGGAACATTCTATTATAGCTAATGTGGTTAACAAAAGTACAAAGAGAGCTGTAGAACCTGATGAACAAATAAATGTTGAACCTGGAGTAGCAATTGTGAAAGACCTTGTCACTAAAAATGTAGAAGATGGGCACATTATCTTTTGTGAAGATGCTTCTAATATTGTTCCACATCCTAGTAAAACTAGGAGAGCTAGTGTCCATGTGCTTTGTGTTAGAATTGGTGACCATTGCTATTATGGTTTATGTGATATTGGTGCAAGTTCATGTGCTATTCCTTATGAACTTCACAAAGAACTTATGCATGAAATTTCTCCTTGTGAACTTGAAGACATTGATGTGGTTATTCACCTTGCTAATAGAGAGACCATCTGTCAAATTGGTATTGTAAGAGATGTGAAAGTTCTTTGTGGTATGCTTAAATAGCCTGCTGATTTTCCAGTGCTTGGTAAGGAAGCTAGTAAAACTTGTCCTTTCATTTTTGGTAGACCTTTCCTGAACACTTGTGGAGCTATTATAGATTGTAAGAAGGAGAAAATTTTAACTAAATTTGACGGAGAATATTATGAGTTTATTTTTCCAAATTTGCTAAAACTCCTTATGAAAATGAATTGCCTAATGAGGATTTTAGTGTAGAACAACTTTCTTCTATTTCTCTTTCTCCTAACAATGATTTGCAGCAATATATGGAAGATCATGAAAGTGAGGTCTTCTCGGAAGAAAGAAATAGGATCAACAAGATTTTTCTTTGTCAACCTGAGATGCTTAAGCATAACCTACCTATGGAAGATTTGGGTACCACACTACAACCTAAATAGGATCCAGTCTTCGATCTAAAACCTCTGCCCGATGATATTAAACATGCTTAACTAGATGATAATAAAATATATCATGTTATTATTAGCTCTAAACTTTCAGGAAAGGAAGAGGAAAGATTATTGGAAGTATTAAAGAAACACCGAGGAGCTATGGGTTATACTCTTGATGATTTAAAAGGGGTTTCTCGTACTATATGTTAGCATGCTATTAATATAGAAACTGATGCAAAGCCAATTGTTGAACATCAACGCCGTTTAAATCCTAAGATGAAGGAAGTGGTAAGAAATGAGGTATTAAAACTCCTGCTCCTATTGTCCAACCACCTGATTGGAATTTACCCTTTGAAATTATGTGTGATGCTAGTGATTTTGCTGTAGGTACTGTTCTTGGATAGCGAATAGATAAAAAATTGAATGTTATCCATTATGCTAGTAAAACTCTTGATGCCGCTCAAAAGAATTATGCTACTACTGAAAAAGAGTTCTTAGATATAATATTTGCCTATGATAACTTTAGACCTTATATTGTTGATTCAAAAGTTACCATTCATACTGATCATGCCGATATTAAATACCTTATGACAAAGAAATATGTTAAGCCTAGGCTTATTAGATTGGTGTTTCTTCTACAAGAGTTTGATCTACCTATTGTGGATAGGAAAGGTGCTAAAATTCCTATTGCTGATAATTTTTCTCGATTGGAAAACATTTCTTTTGATCCTATGCCTGTTAATGATAGTTTTCCAAATGAACAGTTATCTACAATAAAGGTAAGATCGCGAGAGAGTCCTTTTTTATGTTGATTATGCTAATTTTATTGTTTTAAAGTATTTGCCTCCAACCTTTACAACCCAACAAAGAAGGAAATTCTTTTATGATCTGATGCATTATTTTTGGGATGACCCACATTTATATAAAGAAGGAGTGGATGGTATTATCCGAAGATGTGTTCTAGAATATGAACAACAAGAGATATTGAGAAATTTTCATGGTGGAGATAGAACCGCACAAAAGGTTTTACAATCAGGTTTTTATTGGCCTACTCTTATTAAATATGAAAGAAAGTTTATTTTATCATGTGATGAATGTCGAAGAGTTGGTAACATTTCTAGACGCAATGAAATGCCTATGAATTATTATCTTGTTATTGAACCATTTGATTGTTGGGGATTAGACTTTATGGGTCATTTTCCTCCTTCAAAAGGGTATACTCATATTCTTTTTGTTTTTGATTATGTTACTAAGTGGTTAGAAGCTATACCTACAAAAAGTGCTAATGGTGAGACCTCTTTAAAAATGCTCAAAGATGTTATGTTTCCTAGGTTTGGTGTGCCTAGATATCTTAGGACTGATGGAGGTTCTCATTTTATTCATGGTGGCTTTAGGAATACCCTTGCTAAATATGATGTTAATCATAGAATTTCTTCATCTTATCATCCTCAAACAAGTGGGAAAGTAGAATTCTCAAATAGAGAAATTAAAACTATATTGCAAAAGACTCTGAATAGATCTAGGAAAAATTGGGCTAAAAAGTTGAATGATGCTTTATGGGCTTATAGAAATGCTTATAAAAATCCTATGGGAATGTCTCCTTACAAAATGGTTTATGGGAAATCTTGTCACATGACTTTAGATTAGAACACAAAGCTTATTGCGCAGTAAAAGAAATGATTAGCGATTTTAAACTTTCTAGTAAGAAAAGACTGCTTGACTTGAGTTCCTTGGATGAGTGGAGGAGTGAAGCTTATGAAAATGCTAGACTCTTCAAAGAAAAATTAAAAAGGTGGCATGATAGGAGAATTCTAAAGACAAAGTTCCATGTTGGTGAGAAACTTCTTTTGTATAGGTCTAGTCTTAGATTTTTTGCAGGAAAATTACTCTCAAAATGGGAAGGGCCCTTTATCATTGAAGAGGTGTACCGTTCAGGTGCAACTAAACTTTCCTCATTGAGAGACAACACTACGCAAGTGGTGAATGGTCAAAGGCTTAAACATTATATTTCTAGAGATTCTTATAATGAAGATGTTGATATTATTCAAGTGGTGACTCTGAAGAATTTATTGAAGACCAAAGTCAGGAATCTTCAGAGTCCATTTTGAAATAGGTAACAGTTTTGGTAAGAAAAGGTTCGCGGAAAACTTTCGAATTTATATTTTTGCAGTTTTTATGCAATATGGAAGCTAACGAGTCGAAAGAGGGAAGGAATCGGAGCCCGGGTGGCTCACACCACCCTGTGGCGCGGGCCCACCTGGTCACGCCACCAGGTGGTGTGACCACCATGAATCCCATCCCCGTCCCGTTTTCTCCCAGTACCTTCCATTTGTCTTTAAACTTCGTAACATATAATCCCCGGATCCCCTGAGGTCCGTATATCGTGTCCTCATCGTGTTTTCATTTCGGTCTATTTCTATCAGGAACTATTCTCAAGTTTAGAAGCACAATGGTCTCCGCCAACGACAAGGGCAAGAATCTTGTGGAGGATGATCTCCAAGACCCCAAGAAGGAGGAGGAGATCGTGGTTGAAGTTGAAGAAGAAGTGGAGGAAGACAAGCGTCCGTGCACCTGTGCCACCATTGCAAGTATTGGAGTGGTGGAAAATCCTGTCAAAGTCAAGAGGACAGCACAGATTTCCACTGGAGGGAAAACTCCGCGTCATTGCATTGCTCCACGTTCACTTCCTCCACGCACCAAGAACCCCTTCCATACTCTTATACATGAGCAGTAGTTCCAAAAGATGTCTAAAGGAAAGTTCCCCTCTAGTTGGGATATGCCTCGTTCTAACCATGCAGGGAAATACTTCAAGGAAGAGCGGGGAAATAATCACAAGGACTGAGATTCTCAGTCTGACATGATCATGAACCGCATTGAGCATAATTTGGAGATGATTCATACTCTAGCCTTCGAGATTGAGGATTTGAAGAAGTTAATTGAAAAGCTTATCGAGATAACACCACCACCACCGAAGGAGTAATTCGTCATCAGGTATTGGTATCCCCTAGATTTGTTCCAAGCTTGGGGGAGTACCGCGGCATCACGTCATTATATTCAATATTTTTACCTTTTTAGTAGAGTCATATCATGAATAGAGAAGTTATCATATAGGATGGTTTGCATTGTGGAAGTATCTCTCCTCTATTTGGTTATCTATGTATCCCCTGGTGTGAGTGTCGTTATGGAATATTAATGAGAAGTTTCATCATTTACGTTTTGCACATCTTATCTTAGTTTGCAATTCCTGTTATATGATTGATCTTGTTGTTAGTATTGGTATCACTTTGTGATCATCGAGTAAATTTAGTTGGTTTTGGAAATAGCTTTGGTCGGTAGCAACACCACTTTGAGGATTGAAAGGAAAAGAGAAAAGTACTTATAGTTATTTTATTTTATTTTCGTTCTTTCTTGATTAGCTCATAAGCTTAGTATTCCCTAGTAAGATCTTTTGTGTTTTCAAGGAAGATTGCATGATTGTTTCTATCGCTTGTATGTATGTTTGTTTGTTTCCTTCAACTCTTATCCTTGCTACCCAGCCTTGCTAGCCAAAAACCTGTACTTAGAGGGAATGCTTGTTGTGCATCCAATCCTTGAACTAAAACCTATGCCATTTGTGTCCACCATATATACCTACTAGCGTTATTGCTATTCCAAGTAAATTCTCGAGTTTCATCTATCTTTCAAATTAAAAATTCTTTTGTTATGTGAAAACTAGTTAGTAAAGCTCTCACGAACTTGATGGCACACTTTACTTTATTGCACCTAATAATCTTGAACCATTGTGTCATCTATGTTGTATATGCTTGCACTTATAAGTTGGGAATTAGCAGAACCATGTTTTCATGGGGAACACTTTCAACACTTGTAAATATCTACCCAGTTGATATCATGATCTTTTGTTTATGGATGTCGGCGGTGTGAAATAAAAGGGGAGCTTGTAAGTCCATGGATTATTATATATGTGTTAGAGTAATGCCTGGGCGACTAGCTAGCTTAAGCCATGCCTAATTACGGTGGAAACTTGCAACATAACCATAGTGAGCAATATATGAAGCACCCTCAGAAAAAAAATATAAAAAAGAGAAGAGAAAAAATATATGCACCATTCTTAAGGTAAATAAAAGGATCGTTGAGATGCTCATTATCTGTTGCCTTATCATTTTGGTATGGGATAGCTCTGGTGTCATGGGGCAAGGGGTACCCCGTTGGCAGTTCTGTATGATACACATATACTTACAATGACAAGAACTTGCTTGTGACTAAAGTGGAGTAGCATGAGGAACGACCCTCGTACTCAAGGGACATGAGATTGCCAACTTATGATTTGTCAAGCATATACTCCATATTTTTTTTCACTTTAACCTTAATCACCTCAAGATGCTTATGATAGGGGCAATGAGAGCTCAAAGCTAGTAAGTACCATAATTTTTTGGAAGCTCTTTATGAAACTTGAAATCCCTGCTTCCCTCTGCGAAGGGTCAATCTTTTACTTTTAAGTTGATTCAGTAAACCTATTCCTCTCTATATTCAACAAGCATTTGAGTTTTTGTGATTCAATCATCCATATGATGATTTATTCAATCTTCTTTCTTATGTTCCTTGTTTTGCACTTTGCTCTTATCTGAATGAATACTACTTTGAAAGCTATCTTTGTAAAAAGCCCATTATGTTTGAGCAAGGTATTCCTGCTTTATAAACTCCATTATAAAAGCTTTGCTTAAAACCAAGTATGATTTTTCAACTGTTCTCTGGTCAAGAACAAGGTTTTCCATTACCAATTATGATTTTCTTTATGCATCTCTATTGTGACTCCCATACTCATTGCAAGTTAAGTTATATAATGTTGATTTGTTTTCTATTATGAATTGTGTATTAATGGATGTGATGCTTCTTCTCCTTATTCTCTTTATCCACACTTCACACCATAAACATGAGGTCATGTTTACTGAGTTCAGCTTTTGCTTGGGGACAAGCGAGGTCTAAGCTTGGGGGGAGTTGATACGTCCATTTTGCATCACTATTTATATCATAATTTAATATTATTCATTCATATATTTCATATTAAGAGGTTATACTTATGTTATTTCATCTATTTTGCATGTTGGATGACTTTTGGAGGATGAACTGCCGGAGTCAGGATTCTGATGGAAAAAGCGGTGTCCAAATGCAATATTCGCGAAGATCAGAAAATTCCAGAAAATATATGGAAATCCCTATTTTTCTAGAAGACGAAGGAAGCCAGAAGGGAAAGTGGAGATGGGCCACAGGGGGCCCACACCACCCCTTGGCGCGCGCCCCTGTGTTGGGGATATGCTATATGGGTATCCTCATAGCATGTCTCTTATCCGGATAACCCGGGTGGCCCACAGTTGGTAGCATGGCCCATGGCCTGCTGTGCGACCCAGTTAGATGGATCCAGAAGGGAGGCCCATGCCGGATAAAGTAAGGCTACGGAGGAGTCACCGACGTACCCGGAGCCTCGGAGTGCAAGACACGTTAGACTGGTTATATACTGTGTAGGACTTTGTAACCTGTCTGGCTAGGACTTTCCGTGTAACCCTAGGACCTGGCGACTATATAAGTCGGGCCTATGTGAGACTTTAGGGCATAACATAACTCATACCTCGCACAGCGAACCGATCCGTGTAACTCGGCGTATTGACATTATAGTGATGTATAGCAGGAGTAGGATTCCGCCACCATTGTGGGATCTAAACCTGGGTAAGCTGTGTTACCTCGTACCCATCAACCGTACGCCTTACCCCACGTCCCTAAACATGCACTGTGAGGACCCCTACATGGCGTACTCGTCGGCAATACCACGATAGTTGGCGCCCACCGTGGGGCAAGAGGCGCTTCAGGCTCTTCAGCAGGCGGGGTCCAAGATCTTTGCGGGAATCAGCGAAACCGTAGCCATCGGTCGCGTTCTCTTCTCCGGCAACGTTCTGATCGTCCATCCTGACGAGTTATGTATCCCGGCAAAGACGAACCCTACGCGGTGCTCAATCGTCCCCATAGGAGATATCCACCTCTTCATCGGCAAAACCGACTCGGGCACTAGTTCCCTGGGAGTCGGAGGAGCATCAAGACCCGCATGGACCGCCTATGGGCAGCATACGTTCGTGGAAGGATCGATGTCGGATCTCTCTTTGGAATTTGCCGGCAAAGGTCAGAAAAATTCAAGTCCCACCCAAACCGCCCCTGTGGAGGATATAATGGTGGAAGATCACTACAAGTTCGCCGGATCCATCCGCGCGTCTGGACAGCAGAGATCCAAATTCGCCGGAGTGGTGACCATCTTCGATTTGGCGCATTGCATCCAGAGAGAGGGCGGAAACCCCCGCGACTACCTTGCCAGATGGCTCCGTATACGGGCCGATCTGGCTCATTACCCCAATGATGATGCTATGTATCACTTTGTGGAAGGGATGGACCAAGGTACGCTTCTCCGGCATACGCTAAGGCGGCAGCAGGCTTCAGGAAGCCTCACTTTCAAAAGCATGGTGAACACCGTCAACAGCTATGCGGAGGCTATGGAGGAAGCTCAGACAGAACTTGCACTCATTGGCGGAGCCCCTCCGCCTCAGCCACCGCCACCACCGCCTCCGGTCGTCATCGCCCCAGCTGCGCCACCACCTCCAGCCATCGTCGCTGTTGTTGCACCTCCATCGTCCGTCATCGAGGAAGTCTCGGCACCCTCCGACTATGTGCTTCACGCGCTCTACGCCGACATCAACGCTGACTCGGAGGAGATAGACTTCAGCCCGAAGGAGATAGACTCTGCCATGCAGGAGATGGAGGAGGATTACAAACGCGACGAGTAGGCCAACAACGCCATAACGTCCTGAGAGGTGTTCATCGCCATTGGAAGGTCATGCCCCCTCCGCCTAACCCAGTGCAGCAGCCGCACGAACTCGGCACTGGTCCGAGCAATAACAACACTGCAAACCTGCCGCCTCTGGCATCTATGTCTGCTGCTGCCCAAGTCACTCCAGCTGATATAGTGATGTACGACAATCTCCTCGTCGAGCCCATGACCGTGGCTCATATTCGGAATGTAGTCCAGCTTGATGAGAAGCGCCAGTAGCTGCTGGAGGAGGCACAGGCCATCGCGG
Source organism: Avena longiglumis (assembly GCA_030063025.1). NCBI lineage: Eukaryota > Viridiplantae > Streptophyta > Magnoliopsida > Poales > Poaceae > Avena > Avena longiglumis. The sequence goes on from CP125974.1 coordinate 147,583,154, forward strand.
AGCAAGGCGCTAAGCTAGATCGAGATCTGGCCAACGCGAAGAAGTCAATAGAGAAAGCTAGAGCAATGGAGGCCGAGTACAAGACTCTACTACAGCAGCAGAAGGCTAAGAAAGCTCTGGCTCGCGTTATCAACAATCCTGGTGTGTCATACATTGACAGTGAAGGCAGGCAGGTGATGCCCACTCCTCTGCTCAACCTCGTCGTCACCAAGACCCTTCTGGAACAGGATAGATCACCCGCAGCTGTGGATCAGGTCTATGACCTAGTGGCCAAGGCGGTAAAATAGCAGGAAAAGGCCACCTCTCAGAGGCTTGAGTCTAACCCATCGTTCTGCCAGTCTAGCCAGCATAAGCCACCAAGGTACAAATCTCCTCATGATGTCGGGTCACAGATGGGTTCGTCAAAACGAAGACGAAGGGATGCATGCAATAGGAAGGATGCTATCCCCATATCCTCCGACCATGGTGGCAAGGCTTAACCTCGTCGCCCATCTCCATCGCCCCACTCTCCCCGACATCACGAAGACACCAAGGCTCACTGTCATACGGATATGTCTCCGCTAAGGTAGAGCAGCATTGTCATACGCGACAACGCAGAGCAGACCCGTCATGACGGAGAGCGCCACCAAGGACACAAGAGTAGGTCGTGCCATGACCCTCCGCGTCCGACAAACAACCGCGACAAGCGTGAGGCATCGCAGGAGGGTAACAGTAAGAAGGCTAACCCACCGCCACCCCTGCCTCCGTCACCACCCAGCAGCCACCATGGTGGAGGAGGCCCATGTTGTTCACGCAGCCCATCCCCTGATGGAAAGAAGAAGAAAAAAAGCCCGGAGCCATACGATGCACATTCACGACTGGAAAAGATCCACGAGGCCCGTGAAGGACCATACCTGGGACCATGTTGCTTTGGACCTTTTATACGGTCCACAACTTACCCCAAAGGTTTCCAGATTGACAAGACCATCAAGCCCTATGACGGCACCGCCAAGCCAGCTACATGGTTGCAGGATTACGGTAACGCGGTGGAGATCGCCGGGGGTAACCCCAACGTCACCGTCAAGTACCTCCCATTGATGTTGGCAGGAACGACCCGACAATGGATTGATGACTTGCCGGAGAGATCCATCTGCAATTGGTTTGACATGCAAGAAGCGTTCACCAAGAACTTCGAGGGTACGTACAAACATCCCTGTACTGTTGGCGATCTACAGTGGTGCGTGCAGGAGAAAGACGATACATGTTGCGCCTACCTCTCTCGCTAGCTGGATATGAAGAATTCATGCGTAGGAGTGCATGCTTAGATCGCCATGGCCGCCTTCATTGATGGGTTGGAAAGGGGCACGTTGCTCCGACATAAGTTAAAGCGCCTGTAGGACAATCACCAGCTAGATCTCAACCAGATGATTCAGTTGGCCAGTGAGTTCGTGGCTAACGACGACGATGCTCGCGGTTCCCTGCCAGCAACGGCTGTTCCAACTCAAGCTTGGAGGAACAGCAACACCAAGTGGAAGACCCCGCTAGAAGAAAAGCAAACCTCCGACATGGTCTCTATGACATTTGTAGGGCGAGGTGATGGCGAACAACGTGGCCAAGGACGGGGAGCTGGTCGTGGGCAGCAACGAGGCAGTGAAACTGCCTCAGCAGCACTCCGCGTTCCGCAAATCTACGAAAAGTACCGTGATACGCCGTGCCTCGTGCACCTCGACGCCAAAAACAAAGCCACTCACACCAATCGCCATTACAAGTTCGTCAACGATCTCAAGGAGGACCCGGAGTCTGGCTACAAGCAAAGTCGGAAGAACAAACCGCGAGGCAAGGGCAAGGGGAAGAAGAAGGAAGAGGAGTCCCAGGATTCAAGTGACATGGATGAGGATAATAACCCCAAGCATGCCGCCAAGAGTGATGGCAAGGGCAAGAACCCCTTCGAGAAGAAGGCAGCTATTTTCCACACTTTCCTTGGCACCCCCACTGTCCGACAACAAAAAACCTCTATGAGGATACTGATGGCTACTCTCCCCCCAATTCCCAGTACCTGCGCTGGTCGGAGATTCCAATTACTTGGGATAGGAAGGATCACCCATACCTCATCCCTACGGAGAACCAGTACGCCATGGTCATCAACACCCTGGTTGACGGCAATGAGTTCATCAAATGTATGGTGGATAGTGGAAACAACATCTGTTGCAGATATGCCCTAGAGGCAATAATAAAAGTGGTTATTATTATATCTTTGTGTTTATGATAAATGTTTACATTCATGCTATAACATTATTAAACTGGAAACATTAATACTTGTGTGATTTGTAAACTCAATTAGAGTCCATAGTAAAGCCTCTTTGTAATACTAGCTTGTTGGTTAATAGATGATCGTGGTTTCTCGATCATGAGCATTGAGTTGTTGTTAACAACATCATATCATTAGGAGAATGATATGATGGACATACTCCTATAGATAAGTGTAGCATTAAGATCAAGTCATTTCAATAGTTTGTTTGCTATAAGCTTTCTGATACATAGTAACCTAATTCCTTCGACCATGAGATCATGCTAATCACCATCACCGGAAGGATACTTTGATGACATCAAACACCACACCATAACTGGGTGGCTATAAAGGTGGCATTGAGTGTTCGGAAAGTATGGGTTGAAGCACATGGATCAAGAGTGGGATTTGTCCATCCATACGACAGATAGATATACTCTGGGCCCTCTCGGTGGAATGTCATCCAATTAGCTTGCAAGCATGTGACTGGTTCACAAGGGATCACATATCGCGGGAGGGAGAAAAGAGTACTTATCAGTAACGAGGTTGAACTAGGTATGCAGAGATACTGATGATCAAAACCTCGGATAAGTAAACTATCGTTAGACAAAGGGAAATTGGTATCGTATGTAAGTGGTTCATTCAATTGCAAAGTAATCGTAGAAATATGTGGGAACCATATGAATTTCCAGATTCCTCTATTGGTTATTGAGCGGAGAAGTGTCTCGATCATGTCCGCATAATTCATGAACCGTAGGGAGACACACTTAAGGATTCGATGTTGTTTAGTAGATATGGAAAGTTAGTAGGGATACCGAATGTTGTTCGGAGTCTCGGATTGGATCGGGGATATCATGAGGAGATCCGGAATGGTCCAGAGAATAGGATTCATCTAAGGAAAGTCCAATTTTGGAGTTCGGGAAAGTTTTCGATGGTTTCATTGGAGAGGTTCTAGAAGGGTCTAGAAGGTTCACCGGACCGGAAGGGGAATGGTCCATGAATGTGTCATGGATATGTGGAATGATTGGATCATATCCTAGATCACTTGGTGCTGGGATTTGCAAGAAAAAAATAAATCTCTAAATTAAAAGTCAAACGGGAAGTTCGAAAAGTCAAACTGGAACAATGGTTTCCTAGTGGGAGAAGAAACAAGTCCTTCTCTCAATCCAACTTGGGTTTGGGTTTGGATTCAAACCCACCCCTCCCAAGGCTGCCCCTCCCTCTCATAAATAGAGGGGGAGGGCTGACCCAACACCACAATCCCTAGCCCCTCTCCACCAGAGCCGCCGCCGCTGACCCGCCGCCGCCGACACCTCCTTCTCCTCCCGGACTTCTAAACCCTAGATCTTCGGGAAACCCTAATCCACCATAACTCGCACCAGCTTAGGCGAAGCCCTACGGGATCTTCCCTCTACTTCCGACACCACGCCGTCGTGCTGCCGGAATCGCGAGGGGAGAACTACAACCTCCGCTGCCTGCTGGAACAAGGGAGTGGAAGGTCTTCATCGAGTACCGAACGTGTGACCGACTGCGGAAGCGCTGCCGGAACGCAGCACCGGAAGGATCGTCTACGCGATCTTGAGATCGGCAAGTGTACGACTACATCACCCACGAGAATCTGCTCTTGTTAATCACTTTGGAATCTTCGAGGGTGAGTGCTTCTATCGCTCGTTGCTACAATCTAGTAGATAGATTTTGTCTTGTTTGTGTGCATGCGGTATAATTTTTTTATTTTCCATGCTACGAACCCCTACAGTGGTATCAGAGCTGTGTCTATATGTAGATCTGTTTCACGAGTAGAACACAATGTTCATTGTGGGCGGTGGTGCTTTTATTATCAATTGCTTTTGTGTACTTTGCATCTTGCGGTATGATGGGATGAAGCGGCCTGGGCTAACCTTACATGACATCGTTCATGAGACTTACTCCACACTCAACATGCAACTAGTATTGCATATGTGGCTTTGCGGGTGTCTGTCTCTCCCATCATAGTATAGATTCAATTTACAACGGGCACTTGATAGTTCAAACATCAATGTTGTGGTTCTTGTTCGTAAGTTAGAACAACACTTATTGAAAGCCCCAAACCACGTAAAATATGCAAACAAAATTAGAGGCGTCTAACTTTGTTTTGCAGGGGTGTGCTGTGATGTGATATGGCCATGATTGTGATATATATGATGTATGCAATGTTCCTTATTGTAAGTTGGCAACCGGCAGGAGCCATATGGTTGTTTTTTAAATTCCGTTAAGACATGCGTGTCTATTCAAAGTAGTTGTAATAGTTGAAGCTGGTGGACGGCAACCATGAAACGGCGCCATTGAACTTGACGACATACCGGTGATGATGGAGATCATGTTCGTGCTTGAAGATGGAGATCGGAAGCACAAGAATAAATGCCATATCATATCACATATTATGAATTGCATGTGCTGTTAATCCTTTATGCATCTTGTATTGCTTAGTTTGCGGCGGTAGCATTATAAGATGATCCCTCAAGCACAAAATTTCAAGTTTTAAAGTGTTCATCCTTAGTAAGCACCGTTACTAAAGCTCGTTGTTTCGAAACACCACGTGATGATCGGGTGTGTTAGATTCTGTGAGTGTATACAACGTGAGCAAGCCAGATTTGCTCATGCGGAATCTAAGGTTTGATCTTGACGAGCCTAGCATGTACAGACATGGTCTCGGAACACGGATCACCGAAAGGTAAAGCATGGGTCATATAGTAGATATGATGAACATGTTGATTGTTCGCCATTGAAGCTACATCAACTCTCGTGGTGGATTTGGTTCGTGTGATCACTAAAACAATTTGAGGGATATTGTTTTGAGTGGCAGTTCACCTAGATTAATTTAACTATTAATTATAACTCAATTTGTCATAAACTTAGTCTAAACTATTGCAAATATGTTGTAGATCAATGGCGTCCCCTACCATCAATTTTAATGCGTTCCTAGAGAAAGAAAAGTTGAAAAACAATGGAAGCAACTTCGTGGATTGGTTCCGCAATTTGAGGATTGTCCTTAATGCTGGTAATTTGACCTATGTGCGAGATGCACCGCTGGGTGACCCACCTGCAGCTAATGCTACCGATGAGGTAAAAAATGTTTTCCTCCCTCGGAAGAATCAGTACTCCATAGTTCATTGTGCTATCTTGTATGGTTTAGAATCGGATCTTCAGAAAAGGTTTGAGAATCATGACCCACATGATATAGTCCGTGAACTCAAAATGATATTTGAGGCTCGTGCAATAGTTGAGAGTTATGAGGCTTCTGAAAAGTTCTTTAACTGCAAGATGGAAGAGGGCAGCCTCGTCAGTGAGCACGTGCTTAAGATGTCTGGGCACACAAGCAAGCTTCAAAGCTTGAGAATAGTGATTCCTAATGCTTTGGAGAGTCACCGTGTCCTCCAATCACTTCCACCAAGTTACAAGAACTTTGTGATGAACTACAATATGCAAAACATGGACAAGTCGTTGCTAGAACTCTTCTCCATGTTGAAATCTGCAGAAGTGGAGATCAAGAAAGAGCACCAAGTGTTGTTGGTCAATAAGACCACCAAATTCAAGAAGCAAGGAAAGTCTAAGAAAAAGGGAAACTTCAAAAAGGGCGGTAAGCAAGTTACCGCGCCGGCGAAAAAGACCAAGGCTGGGCCTAAGCCTGATACTGAGTGCTTTTACTGCAAGGGAGAAGGCCACTGGAAGCGGAATTTCCCAAAGTACTTGGCGGATTTGAAGAACGGAAACATAAAGAAGAAAGGTATATCCGATATACATGTTATTGATGTGTATCTCACTAGTACTCGTAGTAGTGCCTGGGTATTTGATACTGGTTCGGTTGCTCATATTTGTAACTCGAAACAGGTACTGCAGAATAAACGGAAGCTAGCGAAGAACGACGTGACGAATCGCGTTGGAGATGGATCAAAGGTTGATGTGATCGCGGTCGGCACGCTACCTCTTCATCGACCATCGGGATTAGTTTTATACTTAAATAATTGTTATTTGGTGCCTGCATTGAGCATGAACATTATATCTGGATCATGTTTATTGCGAGACGGTTACTTGTTTAAGTCCGAGACTAATGGTTGTTCGATTTATATGAGTAATATGTTTTATGCACATGCACCTTTGATAGATGGTCTATTTTGATTGAATCTAGATTGTGGAAATACACACATTAATAACATTGAAGCTAAACGTTTGAATTGAGCGATAACTCAACCTATATGCGGAATTGTCATCTTGGTCATATTGGAGTGAAGCGTATGAAGAAACTCCATTCCGATGGACTTCTTGAATCACTTGATTTCGAATCACTTGAAAGATGCGAAGCATGTCTGATTGGTAAAATGACGAAGACTCCATTTTCTGGTATGATGGAGCGAGCTACAGACTTATTAGAAATCATACATACCGATGTGTGTGGCCCAATGAGTGTAGCATCGCGCGGTGGTTATCGTTATGTTCTTACCTTCACGGATGACTTGAGTAGATATGGGTATATCTATTTCATGAAACATAATTCCGAAACTTTAGAGAAGTTTAAGGAATTTCAGAGTGAGGTAGAGAATCAACGTAACAAGAAGATTAAATTTCTACGATCTGATCGTGGAGGTGAATATCTAAGTTACGAGTTTGGCGAGCATTTGAAGAAATGCGGATTACTTTCACAATTGACACCGTCGGGAACACCACAGCATAATGGTGTGTCCGAACATCGTAATCGAACTCTCTTAGATATGGTTCGTTCTATGATGTGACTTACAGATTTACCGCTATCGTTTTGGGGTTATGCATTATAAATAGCCGCATTCACTTTAAATAGGGCACCATCTAAATCCGTTGAAACGACACCGTATGAATTGGGGTTTGGGAAGAAACCTAAATTGTCGTTCCATAAAGTTTGGGGTTGCGAAGCTTATGTAAAGAAGTTACAGCCAGACAAGCTTGAACCCAAAGCGTAAAAATGCGTCTTCATAGGATACCCGAAGGAAACTATTGGGTATACCTTCTATTATAGATCCGAGGGAAAGATCTTCGTTGCAAAGAATGGATCCTTTCTAGAGAAGAAGTTTCTCTCGAAAGAAGTGACTAGAAGGAAAGTAGAACTCGTCGAGGTTGTTGAACCTTCTCTCGAACTTACAAGTAGCGCTGCACCGGAAGTAGTTCATGTGGCGCCTACACCAATAAGAGAGGAAGCTAATGATGTTGATCATGAAACTTCGGTTGAAGTTACTACGGAAACTCGCAGGTCAACGAGAACTCGTACCACTCCTGATTGGTATGATCCCGTTATGAGTGTCATATTGGTGGACAACACCGATGACCCTGCGACATATGAGGAAGCGATGATGAGCCCAGATTCCAATAAATGGAAAGAAGCCATGAAATCCGAGATTGGATCCATGTACGAAAACCAAGTATGGACTTTTGTGGACTTACGGATGGCGGAATGTCACGAGAACAAATGGATTTTCAAGAAGAAAACAGATGCTGATGGTAATGTTACTGTCTATAAAGCTCGACTTGTCGCAAAAGGGTTTCGAAAAATTCAAGGACTTGACTACGATGAAACTTTCTCACCAGTAGCGAAGCTAAAGTCTGTGAGGATTATGTTAGCAATCGCTGCATATTATGATTATGAGATATGGCAGATGGATGTCAAAACGGCGTTCCTCAATGGAGACATTGATGAAGAGTTGTATATGATGCAACCCAAAGGTTTTGTCGATCCTAAAGATGCTAACAAGGTATGCAAACTTCAACGATCCATATATGGATTGAAGCAAGCATCCCGAAGTTGGAATCAACGTTTTGATAAGGTAATCAAAAGTTTTGGTTTTATACAAACTAATGGAGAAGCTTGTATTTACAAGAAAGTGAGTGGGAGCTCTGTAGCATTCTTAATACTATATGTAGATGACATGTTGTTGATTGGGAATGATGTAGACCTTCTTAATAGTGTCAAGGATTATTTGAATAAATAGTTTTTTAATGAAAGACCTTAGCGAAGCAGCTTACATATTAGGCATATAGATTTATAGAGATAGATTGAGACGCCTAATATCATTGTCACAAAGTACATATTTGGACAAAGTTCTAAAGAGGTTTGGAATGGAAGATAGCAAGAAAGGGTTCTTGCCCATGTTGCCCAATACGACCTTGAGTAAAACTCAAAGTCCTGCCACGAAAGAAGATAGAGAAAGGATGAGTAAGACTCCCTATGCCTCAGCCATAGGATCTCTTATGTATGCCATGCTATGTACTAGACCCGACATTGCATATGCCTTTAGTTTGACTAGCAGATATCAAAGTGATCCAGGAGTGGATCATTGGATAGCGGTCAAAAACATCCTTAAGTACTTGAGAAGAACTAAGGATATGGTTCTTTCTTATGGAGGTGATGAACAACTTGTTGTAAATGGTTACACCGATGCTAGTTGGAACACCGATCCGGATGATTCTAAATCTCAATCTGGATACATAATTACTTTGAATAGTGCAGCAGTTAGCTGGAGGAGTGCAAAGCAAAGAGTTGTGGTGATATCTTCAACTAAATCGGAATATATAGCTGCTTCGGAGGCTTCACAAGAGGAGATATGGATGAAGGAGTTCATTACAGAGCTCGGTGTGGTTTCAAGTGCGCTGGACCCAATGTCTAACTATTGTGATAACATGGGCGCCATAGCCAATGCGCAAGAACCAAGGTCACACAATAAGCTGAAGAACATCAAGCTACATTTTCACGCTATTCAAGAGCATGTCCAAGATGGTGACATGATGATTTTCAAAGTACACACAGATCTGAATGTGGCGGATCCGTTGACTAAACCTCTCACGAGGGAAAAACATGACCAGCACCAAACCGCCATGGGTGTTCGGTATATTACCATGTAATCTATATTAGTTGACTCTAGTGCAAGTGGGAGACTGTTGGAGATATGCCCTAGAGGCAATAATAGAAGTGGTTATTATTATATCTTTGTGTTTATGATAAATGTTTACATTCATGCTATAACAGTATTAAACTGGAAACATTAATACTTGTGTGATTTATAAACTAAATTAGAGTCCATAGTAAAGCCTCTTTGTAATACTAGATTGTTGGTTAATATATGATCGTGGTTTCCCGATCATGAGCATTGAGATGTTGTTAACAACAGGATCATATCATTAGGAGAATGATATGATGGACATACTCCTATAGATAAACATAGTAACCTAATTCCTTCGACCATGATATCATGCTAATCACCATCACCGGAAGGATACTTTGATGACATCAAATGCCACACCGTAACTGGGTGTCTATAAAGGTGGCATTGAGTGTTCGGAAAGTATGGGTTGAAGCACATGGATCAATAGTGGTATTTGTCCATCCATATGACAGATAGATATACTCTGGGCCCTCTCGGTGGAATCTCATCCAATTAGCTTGCAATCATGTGACTGGTTCACAAGGGATCACATATCACGGGAACGAGAAAAGAGTACTTATCAGTAATGAGGTTGAACTAGGTATGCAGAGATACCGACGATCAAAACCTCAGATAAGTAAACTATCGTGAGACAAAGGGAAATTGGCATCGTATGTAAGTCATTCATTCGATCGCAAAGTAATCGTAGAAATATGTGGGAACCATATGAATTTCCATATTTCTCTATTGGTTATTGATCGGAGAAGTGTCTCGATCATGTCCGCATAATTCACGAATTGTAGGGAGACACACTTAAGGATTCGATGTTGTTTAGTAGATATGGAAAGTTAGTAGGGATACCGAATGTTGTTCGGAGTTTTGGATTGGATCCGGGATATCACGAGGAGATCCGGAATGGTCCGGATAATATGATTCATATAAGGAAAGTCCAATTTCGGAGTTCAGAAAAGTTTCCGATGGTTTCATCGGAGAGGTTGTAGAAGGGTCTAGAAGGTTCACCGGACCGGAAGGGGAATGGTCCATGAATGTGTCATGGATATGTGGAATGATTGGATCATATCCTTGGTCACTTGGTGTTGGCATTTGCAAGAAAGAAATAAAGCTCTAAATTAAAAGTCAAACGGGAAGTTTGAAAAGTCAAACTGGAATAATGGTTTCCTAGTGGGAGATGAAACAATTCCTTCTCTCAATCCAACTTGGGTTTGGGTTTGGATTCAAACCCACCCCTCCCAAGGTTTCCCATCCCTCTCATAAATAGAGGGGGAGGGCTGCCCCAACACCACAAGCCCTAGCCCCTCTCCACCCGATGTCGTGGGAATGACCACGGTAGATGCTGCAATCGGCAGCGAGTAGTAGAACATGGGGCAAGGGCGGCCAGCCATCTGCGGTGCGAGATGAGGGCGAAGACACAAGGATTTACCCAGGTTCAGCCCCCCGGAGGGTAAAGACCTACTCCTGCTAGATTGTATTATGGTGAGAGTACAATGGGGCGAGCTCGGCGGCTAGGCAGCGAGTCACTTGGGTGTATGATGGAATGTATCCTCTATGCGTCCTCTAGGGAGGTTTATATAGACTCACCCCCCTAGGGGTTACAGATCTCAACCGAATTAGTTAAGGATTCATCGATCGTTTAACCTAATCCGACTGGGCCTATCTACGCTTCTGGGCCTTCAGCTTCCAGTCGCCTGAGTCCACGCCAAGTCTTGATCCAGTCGCCGTCCCCGCAGCCCCGCCGGCACTGGGCCGAACGCCTGCTGGGTATACCCCGGTAGGCATATCCCCATCAGTAGTCCCCGAGGCCGTCGTTGATTGGTCGCAGGTGGTTGCTGGCAGTCGGTGTATACGGGTCCAATGCGGACGCCCAGTCGAATCGGCGGCGGACTCCTGAATAAAGGAAAAACTAGTTATTCTAGTCGCACTAACGGCGACCGATCGGGTCGCAGCTCGGCGAACGGGTCGGGGAATATCCAGTCACTCTTGTAGTGATCGGGGCGGCGAATCGTCAAGTCGCGCAGAGCGACGAGTCGAGTGGATGAAGTTGGACCGTCAAGTGGGGTCAAAACTAGCCGTTGGGGTAATCCAACGGTAACTTTTGGCGTAATCACCGCGTAGTAACGACTCCCAAAATTGGCGGGTAACAACCACTATATAAGGAGAATGATAGGCGTGCGGGGAAACACTCCTTCATCTTTCCTCCGATCTCGCCCATCTTCGTTTCCACTCCGCATCGCGATCCAACCGATCCAGAGAGCCCCGACCTCCATGAATCTTCCAACCAATGGCCCCCTCCACCGAACCATGGGGCAGATCCAAGTGCACCAGGGCGCTACTGGCGTCCTTCGAGGAGGCCAGGATCCTGCGTGCCGGCAGATGGCGTATCCCCGCGGCCGGAGAAGTGACTCCGGACCCGTGCGAGGGAGAGTTCGTCTGCTTCACCAGCCACCTAGAGCGGGGGCTGGGGTTTCCCACTTCTCTCTTCTTCCAGCGTTTCTGCGCCTACTACGAGATCCAGCCGTCGGACCTGGATCCACATAGCATCGAGCAGCTCGCCATTTTCGTGGCGTTCTGCGAGTGCTATGGGCTATAGGCCCTACTTCCCCTTGTGGCAAGATCCGTTCCATGGGAGGATCAGTCGCGAAGAATCAGCGTCTGCCCGATGGCTGCGGTGGCTCGACATTTCAATCAAGTCGGCGCCGTTCGACCTGATATTGCCCGCCAAGGCGGCAAACGAATGGAAGAAATTCTGGTTCTACGTCACCGAGTCGACTCCAGACGGCGAGGTGGCGCTTCCAAGGTACTCCGCCGACCGGCCCGAACCACGTCGGCTCCAGGTCGGCAAGCTCCCGCTGGATCAGCGGATGGTTGTCGACGAAATGTTGGAAACCCATCCGCAGTCTAAAGAAGAAGGGCCTCCAAACCATCAACCTCTACAACTGCTGGCTCGGGCGGCGGCTCGTGCCTTTGGCTCGCCGCGACCATTACATGTACGAGTATACGGGTAGGGACGACCCGACGAAATCCTGCCTCGTCGAGTGGAAACTCGAAGACTACATCCTGGCCCTGAAGAAGAGCACCCAGGCGGCGTACCTGGACGCGAAGGCCGGGGTCGTCCCCTATACCGCAAGGCGCCCAGCTCCGATGGTAAGTCGCCATTTTTTCCAGCATTCGCAGTCGCAAATGATGCATTCGCGGTTATGCTAACGTTGTCTCATGCTTATTGTAGTTGTTCCAAGTGGTGGAAGGATGGCTCCTACCCACAGACGACGAGAACTCGAGCTCGTCCGTCCAGGATGGGAGCGAGTCACCACCCGCCAAAGGCGACGTCGGGAGCGACGCGGGTGATGACGACGATGACGACGAAGACGAGCCCGTGGAAGACGCCGCCCCGATGGTTCACAAAACTCGCGGGCAACATCAGCGCGAGCTCGAGGCGAGTAGGAGCCTCGAACCTCACGATGACGATGACAACGAGCTCCCCGAGCACACCTCACGTCGTGAGGCCACGCCGTCGAAGAAGAAGAAGGAGGAGGTGAAGGCTCCGCCGAGGAGGAAGACGAAGCCGGCGAAGCAGGCGTCTCCGCCCCGTTCTGCTACTAGTTCCGACGCCACCAGCTCGGCTAAGGGCGAAGCGACGCGCACGACAGTAGCACCGGATGCTGCCGCTCCCCTGGATGAGGTACCTCTGGCATTGCTTCCACCCCCATTCGCCCCGGTCTCTGGGTTGGGGGCTACTCCAGCCGCAGCAGCTTCGCCTCCCAGGAAAGCTCCCGCAGATGTCATCATGGAGGCTCCTCCCGCGGCCTCGTCTTCGAAGAGGCCCTCTGTGTCTTGGGCACACGATGTGTTCGATATGGGCCTCAGTCGGAAGTTGGGTCCCGAGCTGGAGAAGTCGGCTAGCCTCCGCACGGGTCTGCAGTTCATACCAGTCGCCAAGTAAGTCTTGTTCATCTGCTTGACTTCCGTTGTAATCGGACGGTTTTACTCATATCGTTGTTTCACACGACTGGAGTTAAAAAGATCGGCCATCCTTCCATGGCCAAGGTTCCGCCAGTCGTCACCGAGGAGGACCCCTCGCGGAAGAGGAAAGCTGACGAAGTCGTTGCTCCCGCAGACAGCGCTAAGGGGGCGAAAGACGACGATGTCGTCATGGTATCTGACGACACGGCAGTTGCTCCAAGCAATCCTCCGACTGCGAGGGAAGTGGCCTCGAAAACCAAGGAGGCTGTTTCCTCGCCCGGAGTGGCCGAGCCGTCTCCTAGTGGCGCTGGGGCATCCGCTGTGACTTTCCCCCGCTTCATGGCCAAAGCGGCCACAGCGAGTCGCGTGGCGCCAACGAGCCAGACGCCTGGGGTCGCCGATACGGAGGTCGAGCAACGTCGCGGACACACTCCGGTCCTGCTTGCGTCTGTGGACGCGCTGCAGCTCCACGGCATGCTGGGCGCAGCCATCCAGGTATGTCTAGTCCCCGAGGATCGGGCCCCTGAATTTCAGTGGTCGGATTCTTTAGTGTTTTTGTAGCGTCCAGTCCCTGAATGCCTAGTCGCTGAATTTCAGCGGGTGGGCACTTAGGATTTTTGATCTCCAGTCCACGAGTGCCTAGTCGCTGAGTTTCAGCGGGTGGGCACTTAGGATTTTTGATGTTGTTGACGGATTAATTTGTGCGCAGGGCCTGCGGCGCGAATCAGCCGATCGGCTTGCATCAAAGTGTCGCATGGAGAAGGAACTTGTTGCCGTCCAGGAGACGAACAAGGGGCTGCAAGCCATTGCAGCCGAGGCGGAGGAAGTCCGCCGGGGCCTTGTCCCGGTGGGTGACCTGACGGCGGCTCAATATTCGTTGAGTGCGGCCGAGAAACGGATCGCTGACCTGGAGCGCGAGCTCAAGGAAGCGAAGGCGGAGGCGAGCTCGGCGGAGGGACGAGCGAAAGCTGCTGTCACTGCTGCCGCTGAAGAAAAGAAGGTGTTGGACGCACTCGTTGTTGGGCTGCAGAACGACTTCTCCTCGCTTCAAAGCTTCATCACGGGCCTCTGCCGTCCGCTTATTGGTAAACTTTTCTTCCTCTGCCTGGAGTCGTTATGGAGTCGTTGGTGTACTCACTACCGGCTTCTGTCCACAGGCCGGATTTTTGACAGCTCGGAATGAGGCGCAGTCATACGACACGCGGTAGTGTGTGACCACTCTGGTCGACTCGGCCGCGTTGTCCGCGGCTTGCATTCGAGCGTATCTTCAGGAGATATCGCCCACGGAAGTGATTCCTAGCGACCTCGTCGAGGTATGGCGTTATCTGGAGAAGACTCCGGCAGTCGTCGAATTCATGGCGCGTTCGGCCTTTCGGCACGGGGCGGCAATGGCTCTAAGCCTGGGGCTTTCCCATTTCTCGGAGGATTTCGACCCTGATGATGTGACGACTGGCTACCCCTCGTCGACGGGCTCTGTGGAGATTGCCGAGGTGCTGAAGCTGACGGACCGGGCCGTGGTGTATGTCGATCGTGTTTGGGCGATGTGCGACCTCCTCCCCTACTAGGAGACGACTGTCGCCCCCAACGATCCCGAACCAAAGCATCGGGACTTCAAGGTCGAGCAGCCGTTTCGTGCGGCAGTGGAGGGTGAGTTGACGACATACCCGTCGAACCCGTACGTGCACTTCATTCGCAACCGCAGGGGTGGCGGCAAGTCGGCGTCAGAACCTGCAGAGTAAAAGCATTGTGCCCTGGGGCATTAGTAGTAAATAGTCATTGGACTTATCTTGTATTTTGGAACGACTTTGTTCTGCTGTAACGCGAATTCGTGTTATTTTGTGGATTGTTTCGTGATTTTGATTGTTGATTGGACGAGTCCCCGAGCGTGTCCGCCCTTTTTATGGGGCTTACCTCGTTTGTTATGTGTTTGCGATTTTGAATGTTTTTCTATTGTTTCGTTATTGAGGTCGACTCGCCAGAGCTCGGAGAGCTAGTCGCAGGGCGACTCCCGTGGGTGCTCTGTACTTGACCGTTTTCCCGTGCGCGAACGAGGTCGGGTTAGCCGAGTCCCCGAGCGTGGTACTTGGTGGTTCTAGTCGCAACTCCAAGGAAGGTGAGGACTAAGAGTGTTAGAGTGAGCGCCGCTCGCCTCGACCAAGGATCGATCGCATGGCGATCCCGGGCACGCTCTCATCGGGCGTTTCCCGGCCGCTCATATTTGATCGACGCTACCCCGAGCGTGGTACTTGGCCGTTCGAGTCGCTATGCCGAGGATGCGGAGGGATTGGTCGCTGTAAGAAGCAGATGCAGTTGTCTTGGCTCGGTGAGCCAGTCGGGATAGGCGACTCCAATGGGGCTCCGGGTTGGCGTTTTTCGTGGACGTTACGAGGCCTGGAGTTTTCCAGTGCCCTCGTGCCGCACTACTTGGCCGTGTCGGTCGCTTTACCAGAGGTTGACTTCTGCGAGTAGCATAACGCTGTTATTACGAGTGTGAGGGGCATAAGACATGGAGAGTAGACACAATTTTTGGTAACCGTTCTGTTTTATTTCACAGCGGGTGGAGAGTACATGTATGGAGTTCTAGGAGTAGAACTTCCGTAGGAGGTTTACATTCCATGGCCGCTTGACGTCGAGCTTTCCGTATCCTCGGACGTCGGTGAGGTAGTAGGCGTCGTTGCCTCGAACTCGCCCGATGGCGAGTGGTCCCTCCCAGGGGGGGAGAGCTTGTGCATGCCCTTTTTGTCCTGGATGAGGCGAAGTACCAGGTCGCCTTCCTGGAAAGTGAGATTCCTTACTCGCCGGCTATGGTAGCGGCGGAGCCCTTGCTGGTAGATGGCGGTGCGAGAGCGAGCTAGGTCGCGTGCCTCGTCGAGCTGGTCGGCTCCATCCTGGCGTGCGAGTTCGTTTTCGGCCTCCGTGTAGTTGACCACCCTTGGCGAGTCGTACTCTAGGTCGGTGGGCATGACTGCCTCGGCGTCATACACCATGAAGAAGGGGGTGAAGCCTGTCGAATTGTTGACGGAGGTGCGGATGCCCCAGATGACGGAGGGTAGCTCCTCGACCCAGCACCCGGCGGTGCGCTCGAGCGGTACTTGGAGTCGTGGCTTCAGGCCATGGAGGATGCTCTGATTGGCTCGTTTCGCCTGGACGTTGGACTCCGGGTGGGCGACTGATGCGAGGTCGAGTCGGATGTGATGTTCCTCGCAGAACTCGGCCATGGCTCCTTTGGCGGAGTTGGTGCCGTTGTCCGTGATGATGCTGTTTGGGAACCCGTAGCGATAGATTAGCTCGTGTAGGAACTTGGTGGCGGTCTTCCCGTCGCATTTCCGGACTGGCTTGGCCTCCACCCATTTTGTGAATTTGTCAACTGCGACCAGGAGGTGGGTGAAGCCAGAGGGGGCCTTCTTGAAAGGGCCTACCATGTCCATACCCCACACGGCGAACGGCCAGTTGATGGGGATTGTCTTGAGCGCCGAGCTCGGCACGTGGGTCTGGTTGCCGTATTTCTTGCACCCGACGCACCGCTGGACAATGTCGACAGTGTCTGCGTGTGCGGTGGGCCAGTATAAGCCGTGTCGCATAGCCTTTGCGACCAGAGAGCGGGCCTCGGCATGGTGGCCGCAGTCGCCGGAGTGGATGTCTTGGAGGATTTTG
The DNA here is from genome assembly GCA_030063025.1 of Avena longiglumis. Lineage (NCBI taxonomy): Eukaryota > Viridiplantae > Streptophyta > Magnoliopsida > Poales > Poaceae > Avena > Avena longiglumis. The sequence goes on from CP125974.1 coordinate 147,599,975, forward strand.
TGTCCTTCAGCGGGTTGAACGCAACGTTGGAACACGCCGGTCACGCTGCACTTGTGGAGCTCGCCATTGATGATGACAAAGGATTTGCAGCGACATGCTATCATCCGGGCGTCCGTCTCGTCTGCTGGCAAGGTTCCTCCCTCCAGGTAGGCAACGTACGGCGTGGTCCAGTCGTCTGGCTCGGCGATGAGTGCGACCAGGGCTGCCTCTGGCTGCAGCGGGATTCCGATGTCGATCTCCCTTGGGGGAGAGACGGAAGGCTTGGTGATGGTGTCGAGGAAGACGCCGGTGGGTGGTGCCAGTCGAGCCGAGCCAATGCGAGAGAGTGCATCGGCCTCCTCGTTCTTTCGCCTATCAATCCACTCAACGGAGTAGCCTGCGAAGTGTCCGCCTAGCTTGTCCACTGCTTGGCGGTATGCCGCCATGGTGGGGGAGACGGCATCGCAGGTGCCAGCGACTTGCCCGGCGACGAGGTCATAGTCTCCGTAACAGCGCAGGCGGTTGATGTTCATCTCCTTGGCAGCTCACATGCCGTGGAGTAGTGCCTCGTACTCGGCCATGTTGTTGGTGCAGGGGGTGAAGTCGAGGCAGAGGACGTAGTGGAGCTTGTCGCCCTTTGGACGTAGCGTTCTTGGAGCCGTCGAAGTGTAGGCTCCAATAATGGAGGTACGGCAGCTTTTCTGGCTGCTGGGCCTCTTCCCAGTCGGCGATGAAGTCCGCGAGAGCCTGCGACTTGATCGCTTTGCGCGTCTCGTACTTGATGTTGTGTACGCCGATATTGACGTCCCACTTGGCGACTCGTCCGGTCGCCTGACGGTTGCGGATGATGTCCTGCAACGGTGCGGAGGAGACGACCGTTATCGGGTGCTCCTGGAAGTAGTGTGGCAGTCGCCGCTGTGCTCTGAAGACCGCGTATACCAGTTTCTGCTATTGTGGGTAGCGCTGGCGCGACTCGGTGAGGAATTCGCTGATGTAGTACACTGGTCGCTGCACCGGGCGCTCCTTTCCCTCCTCTGGTCGCTCGACGACCATGACGGAGCTGACGACGCGCTCGGAAGCTGCGACGTAGACCAGCATGGGTTCCTTGTCGACGAGAGCGGCTAGTAGCGGTGCTGCGAGTAGCACCGTCTTGAGGTCGTAGAGCGCATCATCTGCCTACTTGTCCCACTGGAATGTGGGATTCTTGCGCATCAGGCGGTAGAGGGGCATCGCCTTTTCGCCCAATCGGGGGATGAAGCGACTGAGAGCCGCGACTCGCCCGGCCAGCTTCTGGACATCGCGCAGGCACTCGGGTTTGCCGAGTCGAGCGATCGTGTCGATATTGGTGGGGTTTGCGTCAATCCCGCGCTTGGAGACGAAGTATCCCAGTAGCTGCCCAGCTGGCAAACCGAAGGTGGACTTGCCTGGGTTTAGCTTTATCTTGTATTTCCGCAGGTTGGCGAATGTTTCCGCCAGTTCGGCGAGTAGGTCGCTCTGGCGAGCGGACTTCACCACCACGTCGTCGATGTATACATGGATATTGCGGCCAATTTGGCTCGCAAGGCTCTCCTGCATGCATCGCTGGTAGGTTGCACCGGCGTTGTTGAGGCCAAAGGTCATGGCAGTGTAGCAGAAGGCTCCGAAAGGCGTGATGAACGCCGTCTTCTCTTCATCCTCAACGGCCATTTTGATCTGGTTGTACCCAGAGTAGGCGTCAAGGAAACTTAGAGACTCCGAGCCCGCGGTGGAATCGATGATTTGGTCGATCCGCGGGAGGACGAATTGCTCCTTCGGGCAGGCGCTGTTTAGGTTTGTGTAACCGATACACATCCTCTAGGTCCCATTTTTCTTCTCGACCAGGACTAGGTTTGCCAGCCACTTGGAGTACTTGATTGGCCGGATGAAGCCTACAGCGAGTAGACGCTGCACTTCCTCGGCGATTGCTCGGCAGCGCTCTTCATTGAAGGGCCGCAGCGACTTTGACAGGTCGCACTTTGGGGTCGGCATTGAGTTTGTGCTCAGCGAGTTCCCTAGGGACACAAGGCATGTCAGAGGGCTTCCATGCGAAGATGTCCTTGTTCTCACGAAGGAACTCGATGAGCGCGCCTTCCTATGCTGGGCTCATGCCCGTCCCGATCGTCATCGTTTGGCTGGAGTCGCCTGGGACTAGCTCGACGGTGCGGGTATGCGTCGTTGCCTCGAAGGCTGAGGTGTTGCCGCCCTCCGAGTTGGGCTTCTTGAGTATGGTGGGGTCGTCATTGTTGACCCCGCTCGCGTACTTGGCAAGCTCGTCGGCGTGGTTGGCCTCTGCCGTGATGACGGCGTCGGCGAGTTCGGCTCCTTTGGCCTCGCACTCGGCGGCCATGTCGGGGTCGCCGTGGATTGTGATGACGCCGCGCGGTCCGGGGAGCTTCATCGCTTTGTACGCGTAGTGGGGCGCCGCCATGAACTTGGCGAACGCCTGGCGCCCCAGGACGCCGTGGTAGGGGCTGTCGAAGGGCACCAGCTCAAAGACGATCCGCTCGGTGCAGAAGTTTGCCGGTGTGCCGAAGGTGACTGGCAGCGTGACCTTGATGATCGGGTACGCCTTCCGACCGGGGAAGATGCCGTGGAACGTGGTGTAGGTCGTCTCGACCATCGACTGCGGGAGCCGCAATCGCCTGAAGGTGTCCAGGTATAGGATGTTGATGGAGCTGCCGCCGTCCATCAATGTCTTGGGGAGCCAGTAGTCTCCCACCTTGGGCATTACCACCAGGGCGACTCGGCCTGGGTACTCGATTCGTGGCGAGTGGTCCTGGCGGCTCCAAGTGATTGGTTGCTCAGACCAGTTGAGGAACTGGGGGACGTCCACCTGGGCCACCGCGTTGACGGCGACGGCGCGGGCGATGACGTTCCTTCTTCGCGCGCTTCGTGTTGAAGCTTGTGAAGGTGTGGAGCAATCCAGCCACGCTGCCAAATTTTCCGCCGTTTGGCGGGTTGTTGTCGGGGTCTTCCCGCGCGCACCGTGCCTTCTCGATATCCTTGAGAGAATGGCAGTCGGCGGTCGTGTGCGTGGCGGGCTTTCCTTCCCTGTTGTGAAATACACATGGTTGGTTAAGAAGGGCCGTGGGGTCAAACCTCGGCTTCGCCTTGTAGTTTCCACCGTCACGGCGTTGCCCCCCGTCGCAGGGGAAGCTCTCGGGCTCGCGCTACGCGTACCCAGCGTTGGCAACGAAGTTGACTCGCCCGTCACTGCGGCGCTTGCCGGTGAGGCGAGTGTTGCTGTAGCATAGATCGGATCGTCTTCCGATGTCGTTGCCGCTCGTGCGGCGTTGTCCTCCCGACTCGTCGTCGGTTTCTTGGTTTGGGTCTTCCTCCGCGTATCTTTTGGCGATCTCCAGGAGATCCGGTATGTTGTCGAGTGTGCGGTATGCTCGTTTGAGCTTGGCGACCAGGGGCTCGTAGCGACACGAGGTCTTGAAGTAGTGGATTGTGGTGTCTGGGTGGATACCGACCGCGTTGTACCACAGTTCTTGACACTGTTGGACCCAGCTGCGGGTCGAATCGCGAGGTCCGTGGATGCATCGTTCCAGGTCCTCGATGGTGGTGGCGCGGGTGTATGAACCCTCAAAGTGCCTGACGAATGCATCGCGCATCTCTTCCCAGGAGTCGATGCTATCCGTGGGGAGACTGTTGATCCACTGCCTGCACGCCCCCTCTATCATCAGGGGGAGGTAGCGGGCGGCTAGTAGATCGGTGTGGCCGGCGATCCCCATCGCCATGAGGTAGGTATCCAGCCACACAGAGGGATCGTACGAGGAGTCGTACTTCTCTATTTCCTTCGGCGCTTTGAAGTTCGCCGGGTATCTTTCGCCTCGGATCATCGGTCCGAAGCAGCGGGGCCCGAGTCGTCTTAGCGACCCCTCGGCTCGCCGTCGCGGCGGTTGGTTAGGGTATGCCGCAGGTCGTCGGGCTGGCGTGCGTGCCAGCTCTGGTTGTTGATGATGTGGGTGCGGGCGTCGACGGGCTGACCGTTGGCGGCGACAAAGTTGGTCGTCGGCCGGGGGTCGTTTGTGGATAGTGCCGCGTTCGTGGGTTGGTGTTGGAGCTGCAGTGGTTCGGGTGGCGGGAAGTTGAGGGTGTTTGCCGCCATGGGGCGTCCGCTTGAGGCCGCTCTGCTGCCCGATGAACGCAAGTACATCCGACGTTGTGAGTCGACGCCCGCGTTTTGTTGCTCGGCCGCTTTTACGAGCAAGGCCTTGGCATAATGGATCTGTAGGGCGCCGTCACCGGTGGCCGCGATGTTGTCGATTGTTGCTCGGCCCGCGATGAGGTTGTCCATCGGGGTGGAGAACATCGGTAAGCCGTTCGCGTCTCGCTCCCGTGAGGAGATCACGATCCTCGGCTGGTCCCAGAGTGGTGCGCGGTTGGGTGGTGGCGGGGCGCCATTGGCCGTTGACCCTGGTGGGGGCCGAGCGCTTCCTCCTTGTGGCGTGTTCTAGTAGATCGCGCGCTCGGCCGCGCGGGCCGGGCCGCTCTTGTCGTCGAAGTTCAGGGCGCGCCCCTGGACGGTGGGGTTTAGGCGCGACCTGATTCGGAGCTGGTGGTAGCGCGACAGCTCCTACGTTGTCACCTGCTCGAGGCGAAATTTTTCGCGCTCCGCTTGTTCCTTGCGAACTGCTTCCGCCAGCTTCATGCGGAGTTCCTCGACCTCCGTTGTTGTCGTATTGGGAGGGATCGGAGTGGAGAATGGATCCTCCGGAGGGTCGGCGCCAGTCGCCATATAGGTCGCGGCGTGGCGGCCGGTTCCGTCGCGGAGGTCGGCGGAGTTCTTCGACCCGGAGTCGAAGTCAAAGATCCCAAGGATAGAGGGATCCTCGAAGTCTCCGACGTTGGAGACCTGGGTGATGGAGCCCGCGGGCGACTCGGCGACAATGGATCTGGCGAGTGACGCCGGGGTCACCGAGTCGGCGTCGTCGCTGAGGGCCGCGTTTTCCGCGGCTGCGGTGGTTTCGGCCACATCGCTGTGGGCCGATTCGTACTTGGAGGCGAGGCGGTGGATCGTGCGAACCTGACTCTCAGAGAGCCGGTCGCGTGGCGGCGACTCGTGGATGCGAGCCGAGTCCTCCAAGACGATGACGTCGGTGAGGCCGACGAAGAGGCTGATCGTGCCGACCGGCAGGATCATGCTATGTGTGACGGGTCGCGCCGCCAGGACGTAGCTGCTCGGCAAGATCTGGAGCATCTCGCCGATCGCTATCATGCGGCCGGTGGCGATCGACTCGTTGATGGGTAGATTGGATCTCGCCGCAGAACACCGGCCTGACCGGCCAGGCCCCACGGTGGGTGCCACTATCATTGGAATGACCACGACATATCCTGCAATCGGCAGCGAGTAGTAGAACATGGGGCAAGGGAGGCCAGCCATCTGCGGTGCGAGATGAGGGCAGAGACACAAGGATTTACCCAGGTTCGGCCCTCGGAGGGTAAAGACCTACTCCTGCTAGATTGTATTATGGTGAGAGTACAATGGGGCGAGCTCGGCGGCTAGGCAGCGAGTCGCTTGGGTGTATGATGGAACGTATCCTCTATGCGTCCTCTAGGGAGGTTTATATAGACTCACCCCCCTAGGGTTTACAGATCTCAACCGAATCAGTTAAGGATTCAGCGATCGTTTAACCTAATCCGACTGGGCCTATCTACGCTCGGGCCTTGACTTCGATCGCTTGAGTCAATGCCGGTCTTGATCCGATCGCCGTCCGCGAGCCCACTCGCACTGGCGGTCGGAAACGTCCTGCTGGGTATACCCTGGTAGGCATATCCCCATCACCCGAGCCGCCGCTGCCGCGCCGTTGCCTTGCGCCGCCGCAGGTCCATCGCCGCCGCCCTAGCCGCCGCCGACACCTCCTCGTTCCGTACTTCTAAACCCTAGATCTCCGGGAAACCCTAATCCACCATAATTTGCATCGGCTTAGGCGAAGCCCTGCGGGATCTTCCCTCTACTTCCGACACCACGCCGTCGTGCTGCTGGCATCGCGAGGGGAGAACTACAACCTCCGCTGCCTGCTGGAACAGGGGAGAGGAAGGTCTTCATCGAGTACCGAACGTGTGACCAACTGCGGAAGAGCTGCTGGAACGCAGCGCCAGAAGGATCGTCTACGCGATCTTGAGATCGGCAAGTGTACAACTACATCACCGACGAGAATCTGCTCTCGTTAGCCGCTTTGGAATCTTTGAGGGTGAGTTCTTCTATCGACTCGTTGCTACAATCTAGTAGATAGATCTTGGCTTGTTTGTGTGCATGCGGTAGAAAATTATTGTTTTCCATGCTAGGAACCCCTACAACATCAACATCATGTACCTGGATACACTGCATAAGATGAACTTGACAGAGGCTAACCTAAGGCGGACCAGCACCATATTCCACGGCGTAGTTCCTGGTCGGGAAGCCCGGTCCCTTGGGTGCATCACGCTTCATGTCGCTTTTGGCGATGTTAATAATTACCGCCAAGAACGCATGACCTTTCAGGTGGTCCCCTTCAAGAGCGTGTACCACGTCATATTCGGTCGCGACATCTTCCATGCCTTCATGGCCAATCCATGATTCGTCTACAACAAGCTCAAGATACCCAAACCAAATGGTGTCATCATCGTATCAGGAAGCTTTGCTAAGGAAAGGGACTGCGATATCAGAGAAGTAGCTTTTGTGGGAGCTATCCTCTACAGCGAAGAATTAAAGGATATACAGAGAAAAGTCGATGCCTCGGAGATGCCGGCATCGAAGAAGCAGATTTCTGACTCTGCCCTAGCTTTCAAGGCCGCCATCGAAACTTAGCCGGTGGAACTTGTGGTAGGCGATGCCTCCAAGACCACCGCCATTGGGATGAACCTGGATCCCAAATAGGAAAGAGCGCTCGTCGAGTTCCTCCATGATAATAGGGACATCTTTGCCTGGCAACCTGCCGACATGAAAGGTGTACCTAGGGAACTTGCCGAGCACAGCATGAATATTGATCCAAAATGCAAACCGGTGAAACAACCTCTATGACGCTTCGGAGACGAGAAGAGACGCGCCATAAGCAAAGAGATAGCTAGGTTACTTAATGCTAATTTTATCCGAGAATTCCTTCACACCCGATGGGTGGCCAATCCTGTACTTGTCCCCCAAAAGGGAACCAAAGAATTAAGAATGTGCGTTGATTACACCGGCTTGAACAAAGCGTGTCCCAAAGATCCGTTTGCTTTTCCTCACATTGACCAAGTCATTGACTCGACGGCTGGCTCGGAGATTTTTTGTTTTCTCAATGCATACTCACGATACCACCAAATTAAGATGAGGAAGTCGGACCAATTGGCCACTTCGTTCACCACATCTTACAGCACATTCTGCTATGTCACGATGCCCTTTGGGCTGAAAAATGCAGGTGCTACGTACCAGCGGACAATGAAGCATTGCCTACACAATCAAATTGGACGGAACGTTCAAGCCTGTGTGGATGATATAGTGGTGATGTCTAAAAAGTCAAACGACTTAATCTCTGACTTAAAAGAAACCTTTGATAATCTCTGGAAATACAACATGATGCTTAACCCTAAGAAGTGCGTCTTTGGGGTCCCAGCCGACAAATTGTTGGGCTTCATTGTATCCCAGCATGGAATCGAGGTCAACCTGGAGAATATCAAGGCCATCCTAAACATAAATCATCCGACATGCTTGAAGGACATACAACGACTAACAGGTTGTGTTGCAGCAGTTTGTCGGTTCGTCAGATGACTTGGGGAGAAGGCTCTGCCGCTATACAAGTTGCTGAAGAAGGCAGACAAGTTTACATGGACAGACGAGGAAGATGCAGCAATGAAGCAACTAATGGAGATATTATCCTCGGTGCCTATCCTTGCAGCACCCGAGCCTGGGGAGCCTATGTTAATCTACATGGCGGCCACCAACCGGGTAGTCATCATCGTCGTCGTGGTAGAGCGGAAGGAACCAGGCTTTGAGTACGGAGTCCAACGACCAGTTTACTATGTAAGCGAGGTCTTGACGGAGTCCAAGCAGCATTACCCGCACTACCAGAAGATAGCTTATGGAGTGTTCCTTGCTTCTCGGAAGCTAAGGCACTACTTCCAGGAGCACCCTATCACAGTTGTGAGCAAAGCTCCATTGTCCGACATCATCAACAACAGCGATGCTACAGGAAGGGTCGCGAAGTGGGGCATTGAACTTGCCTCCTTCGATATCACCTACAAGAGACGCGACGTTATCAAGTCACAAGCCTTGGAGGATTTTATCGCAGATTGGACGGAGATGCCAGATGCTACCCCAATGCCGGAGCCAGAATACTGGGTGATGCACTTTGACGGATCAAAGCTACTCAATGGCTCGGGGGCTGGTGTACTGTTACAGTTACCAACCGGGGAAAAGCTACACTAGGTTCTGCAAATCCACTTCGAGGATACGAACAACATGGCGTAGTATGAAGCACTCATTCACGGACTACACATAGCCAAGGATATTGGCATCAAGCGCATAGTTTGCTATGGAGATTCCTACTTGGTTTCCCGGCAGGTGGCTGGCACATGGAACGCGCGGAACCCTATGATGGCGGCATATCAAGACGAAGTGGACGAGATAGCCAAGAGCTTCTTGGGCTACAAAGTCAAGTATGTACCTAGGAAGCAAAATGAGGCGGCTAATCTACTGTCTAAGCTTGGATCAGGGCGCAAACGAATTTCGCCTGGTGTTTTCCTGGAGCATCTACGGACACCATTCGTGAAGGGAGCATACATCAACAACCCGGATAGAGTTGACTCTTTTGTTCACACAGTGACAAAGGTCCCTCCGGCTTGGACACAACCGTTCATGGAATATCTCGTACACGGAACATTGCCTGACAACGAAGTCGAAAGAGGCAAGTAGTACATCGAGCAAAGGGCTATACCATAATCAATGGACAGCTCTACAAAAGAAGCACCACTGGTGTATACCTTAAGTGTGTTTCCCTGCAAGAAGGTATTTAAATCCTACGTGAGATCCATCTCGGAGATTGCGGGAATCATGTCGCTCCTCAATCATTGGTCTCCAAAGCCTTTCGGCAAGGATTCTACTGGTTGGCTACGAAGGCGGACTCCGACAAGCTGGTTGAGACATGCATGGGATGCCAGTATTATGCCCGACAACCCCATGTTCCAGTAGAAGAATTGCGAACAATACAAATAACTTGGCTGTTTGCAGTCTGGGGCTAGACATGGTTGTCCCATTACAGACGGCACCATGTGGATATACGCATCTGCTAGTAGCAGTTGATAAATTCACCAAATGGATAGAAGCTAAACCCATTAGAAAGCTTGATGGGGCAACTTCCCTTATGTTTGTCCAGGATCTAGTGGTGATATTTGGTCTCCCACATCGCATTATCACCGACAACGGCAGCAACTTGTCACTCGGAGAAGTGGAAGCTTATTGTTGGGACAAGGGAATCTGACTTGACCTAGCATCTATGGCACACCCACAGTCCAATGGCCAAGTCGAGCGAGCCAATGGATTAATTCTGCAAGGAATCAAGCCACGTCTTAAGGCACCGCTACATAGAGCAGATGGAGCCTGGGCGGAGGAACTACCATCTGTGCTGTGGAGATAAGGAACTACACCCAAAAGATCCACCGGCTACACCCCTTACTTCATGATATATGGAGCAGAAGCCATCCTGCCTTCTGACATCCTTCACGACGCACCAAGCTTTGCCGCCTACAACGAAGATGACGCTGAAGAATCTCGACGCTTGGATGTGGACCTTCTCGAGGAGGAGCGCGTTTTAGCATGCCAAAGACCCGCCATCTACCAGCAGAAGCTACGTAGCTACCATAGTTGCCGCGTTCGGCATCGCTCGATTAAAGAGGGGGATCTGGTGCTCTGACTTAAGTAGAAGAAGTCACACAAATTATCCCCGCCATGGGAAGGACCGTTCATCATAAGCAAGGCGCTGCTCAATGGGTCTTACTACCTCGCTGACAATCGTGAACTTGAGGATAGACCCAGCGAAGATCATAAGCGTAAGAGACATGACCAGGATGATGACTACCTGGAGCTTGATCGGCCATGGAGACATAGCACAGCTATGTCCTTTTTACACTTAGCATATTTTTATCTATTGTGTACCTCTTATATGATCAATGAAATATAGCTCTTTGGTTCACTCATATTTGTGAGTCTTTTACCTCCTTTAGTGTTCATTTTTGGATCGTATAAAACCTTTATGCGCAAGTTTGCATTTGCACTTGTGAAAATTCCGCCTACGGGCGTTAGCTTAAGTTTTTTGGTCTACATGTTCTTTGTTGTTTTTATGTGGATTCTGGAGTAGTGACTTTTGGCACTTGTTGTCAGGCGACTTTGTTCTTAGGTTTTTGACGGTGCCATTGGGCATCATGACTTGAGCGCATGGTTCCAACTACGAGTCTCCTGACTCATGAAAGTTCAAGCAGAGAAACCAGAGTAATGGATAAGCCAGCACTTGCTTAAAAAATAATTACATGCTGGAACCAGTGCTTAAGTAGCAGGAAATTACAACTATTGTTTTTCCGCCTTAAGATAACTTATTAGTTTTTTCGCATACATCAAAACAGAGGAAACAAATATTACATCATGTTTTTTCATTCCTCTGGCGCAGGAGACTTGGAAGCAGCGTCATCGGCGGCAGGAGAACCATCCTCTTGGAAGTCGGTGGTCTTGAGGGACTCAGAAGAGCCTTGATGATCTCCGTCAAAGATCTCGAGCGGCACCAAGACATTGTGGTCGACCAACTCGGCAACCCTTGTGTCATATCCCGCGAGAGATGCCCAGATAGACTTATGGTCAATTTTCTGGCCATCATCATCTACATCGGGAAGACCTGAGGTTACCACGTTGATGTCGGCATCTTCATAGTGCGCCTTGACCATCGACAGTGGCATCCTTGCAGCAGCCCGTGTACATGAGGCTTTCCATCTTAGAATACGCTCGGGGGCTTGGCGCAGGATCTCCGAGAACTTCATCATGGAATCCACCGCTTTCATATTAATTTGGAGGGGCTTGGATATCTCCTTGGCTTGCCTGATGGCGGTGCTAATAAAGTTGCTAGCGAGGACCATGCATTCCTTAGGCGGAGGAGGCGATTGGGTTAATCCAATAGGAGCTGCAATTTCTACAAGGGAGCACATGAGTTCAATAACACAAAAATTCAAAGTACCTGACTTATAGAAGTGCAAGACGGAGAATTACATGCCAAAGATGCTCGCCTCGGCCTGCTGGAGCGTTTCCGCCATGGAGTCCCATTCTTGTCGGAGGATTTTGTATGCTTCAAGACCGTGCTGATTTTGCTCATCGGCAGCCTTCTTATGCTCTTTCAGCATCGCAATCTCCTCCTTCAAGCGGTTCATCTCCGTGTTGGCGGACTCCTGCAGGACTTTCATGGAGTCCTTGTGCATCTTCAGCATATCTTTTCTCTCCTGCTTAAGGATCTTGTTTTCACTATCCAGCAACTTAATGTGCTTGGATTGCTCAACAATATCCTTGGCCTTGGCAATGGTTTCTGCAAGTCGGAGAAAGAACAATACACAGTGATTAGTCGGATAATGGTGGCACAAGACCAAGTCAGAGTACGAAAATGAAAGGAAAAACAGACTATTTCTCTTGGTGATTTGTTCCTTCAAGAAGGCAGTTTTACCCTTTTCAGCTTCCAACTTCGCACGCATCTTTTGGAACTTCTCATTGGCGACACCTCTGTGCGCATTCTCATTCTGTGGATAGAAGATTTAAAGCTATTAGTCTACTTGGATCATCTAGCCGGATAACTATCCACCTAGAGGCTTGGGGGCTACAGTGCGAGTTTTTTTTAAAAACTTGGCAATATGCTTTAGTCTTTCTTTAAGCCTCTAGTCAGAACTCATTCAGTTTTCAACTAGAAGCTCCCAGGCTACAGTATAAAGTTTTTTTTAACTCAGTCATATCTTAATCTTTCTTTAAGCATCTAGTCGGAACTAATTCAGTTTTCAACTAGAGGCTTGATGGCTACAGTATCAAAATTTAAAAACACTACGTATGCTACTCTGAAAGTATCTAGTCGGAATAATTCATTCCAACTAAATACTTGGGGGCTACAGTAGAGCATTCAGATGCAAAGACCTATGGTTTTTCCGTCTAAATCCTCGGGGGCTACAGTGGGATGCTCATATGAAATGCAAAAGGCAAATAAAACTTACAAGTTCGATGATCTTGAGGTTGCTTGCGCTCTCGGCAAACAACTTGCTGAAGGAAAGGCTGTTTCCTCGCAAGATATCTTCTTGTCGGAGAAGCTCCTCAAGACCGCAGGTTGGAGATGTTGGTGATGCACCAGGAACCAGAGTGGAGCTACTCGGCGTAAGAGTCGGGTAGACTATCTTCGGAAGCTCTATGGTTATCCTAGGTGCAGAGGCGCCGCCTTCGATTGACGTTCCACCCACCACCACCGCCTTGCCGCTACCGATGGCATCCTTAGCCGGAGCTTCAGCCATTCTGGTTGTGGTACTTTCTTGCGTCACCTGCTCGCCAGCAACGACGAGATCCGCGGAGGCAGCTGAGCCACTTCCATGGCGGAAGGGCCAGATGCATCCTTTGCCAGAGAGCTTGTCAGAGCAGGTGTGGGCTGGACGCTGGGAGTGACAGGGGCGATGGCGGGAGATGCTTGGTGCGGCACATCTCGCTGCAACATATCTTTGATGTTTTTAGAAGCCACCGATGTTTTGGAGGTCTTCTTCAAACTCAAGCCAGCCTTTTTCCTGAAACATGCAAAAGTATAAGTACGGGGAAAAGATGAACAATGGACAATGTCGGAGGAAAATAATGAAGGGTTTCACGTCATAGTAAATCAAAGTTTTCTACGGATGCGAACAGAGGGAAAGCCAAGATCTAATCTAGGATATGCAAACAACGAGAGAGATTGGATTAGATCTTCATACCCTTGAAGATTACATGTGAGCGTTAAATCGAACGTGGGTGATGTAGTCGTACTCGCTTCTCCTCCTCGCGATCCGATCCGATCTAGCACCACAAGTGGCGGTGCCTCCGTGAGATGCACACGTGCAGCACCTCGACGTCTCCTCCTTCCTTGGTCCAGCAAGTATGGTGGAGAGATGGGATAGATCTACAACGTGACGGCGCGGTGCAATTGGTGGAGAATTTCTGCAGCAGGGCTTCGCCTACAAGCAGTCGGGAGGGAGAGAGGAGGGCAGCGGGGTCGCTAGGGTTGGAGGGGAAGGTGTGGGGGGTTGGTGAGCCCCCACCCCTCCTTATATAGAGGGGGACGCAGCCCTAGCCCCTCCCCAAGCCCAAACCGGCGGCCCCAAAGGATAAGGAGTGGGGGGCAAGGAAACCCCCCCTTCTAGAAGGTCTATCTCGAGTTTAAACCTCTCTTGGCCGGCTGGGCCCTATGGGGCCTTGTGCCCCTGGCCCAATGCGGCCAGGGCACTCCCTCATAGGCCCATGCCCCCTCCCGGAAGGTGGGGCCATGTTGGTCCCCTTCCGGAAGGTTCTAGAAGCTTCCGATACAATACCGATTAACCGAAACAATTCGAACTCCAAAACTGCCTTGCCTTATATGAATCTTATTCTCGGACCACTCCGGAACCTCGTGATGTCCCGGATCCCATCCGAGACTCGAACAAAACTCATACACAAATTATCCAATCTATCCTAGCGTCGAGACACGTTAAGTGTGTGACCCTGAGTTCGAGAATATGAGACATGATCTTCTATCAATAATCAACGGTGTCGGAAACCCATATTGACTCCCACACATTCATCGATGATCATATCGGATGAACCATGATGCCAGGATTCAATCAATCCCATATATATATTCCCTTCGTCTCGCGATATTTTACTTGCCCGAGATTTGATCGTCGGTACCGTCATACCTAGTTCAATCTCGTTCACAGCAAGTACTTTACTCGTTCCGTAATCCGATATCACTTTGTGATTAACTCCTTAACCACATGCTTGCAAGCGGTGTTGGTATCGATTACCGAGTGGGCCCGAAGTATATCTCTCTGACTTGGGAGGGACAAATCCCATCTCGATACATACAACCCAACAGATACTTTCCGATCACCTGAGAGACACCTTTATGATCACCCTCTCATAGGATGACGTTTGATGACCTCAAAGCTTTCTTCCGATACCAGGGAGTTGTGTTATCTCATGGTCTTAGGAATACAATATTTGACATAAGAAAAGCTTCACAAAGACGAACACGATGACACGATCTAATTGCTTCGCATAGTTTGGGTCTGTCCATCATATCATTCTCCCAATGATATGATCTCATTATTAATCGACAACTCATGTCCATGGTTAGGAAACCTTAACCATCATTAATCAATGAGCTAGTCCATAGAGGCGTACTAGGGACAAGGTGTTGTTCACAAACCGCACAAGTATTAAAGTTTCCGCTTAATACAATTCTAGCATGGAATATAAACATTATCATGAACAAGAATTATAATAATAACATCTTTATTATTGCCTCTAGGGCATAATTCCAACAGTCTCCCACTTGCACTAGAGTCAATAATCTAGTTTACATTTGGCAAAAATCTCACACCCATGGCACTGAGGTGCTGATCATGTTTTACACGTGGAAGAGGTTTAGTCAATGGATCTGCGACATTCAGATATGTATGTACTTTGATAATCTTCAGATCTCCATCTGCTATATAATCTCGGATTATATGAAACTTGCGGTTGATATGCTTGGTATTTGGATGATATCTCCGTTCCTTAGCGAGTGCTATGGCGCTAGTGTTGTCACACAATATCTCCAGTGGGTCCAATGCACTTGGAACCACGCCAAACTCAGTGATGAAGTTTCTGATCCAAACTCCTTCACTTGACGCTTCTGCAGCAGCCATGTATTCCGCTTCTACTGTAGATCCCACGATCATGCTTTGGTTGCAGCTTCTCCAGCTCACAGCCCCTCCATTCAAAATATACACGTATCCTGTCTGAGATTTAGAATCATCCTTGTCGGTGTCGAAACTAGCATCGATGTAACCTTTTACGACAAGCTGTTCATCACCGCCATAGACTAAGAACATTTCTTTAGTCCTATTTATGTACTTTAGGATGTTCTTCACGGCTGTCCAGTGTTCCACTCCTAGATCACTTTGATATCTGCTCATCAAACTAAGAGCATTGGACACATCCGGTCTAGTACACAGCATGGCATACATGATAGAACCTATGGCCGAGGCATAAGGAACTTTGCTCATAGCTTCCCTATCATTTACCGTAGCTGGACACTGAGCCTTGCTCAATATCTCACCTGACAACATAGGCACTGAACCTTTCTTTGCCTTATCCATTTTGAACCTTTTCAGAACTTTGTCTAGGTATGTACTCTGGCTTAAAGCTATCAGGCGTCTTTGTCTATCTCTATAGATCTTGATGCCCAATATATAAGAAGCTTCACCTAGGTCTTTCATTGAAAAACACTTGTTCAAATAACTCTTAACATCGTTAAGCATGTTGATGTCATTTCCAATAATCAATATGTCATCCACATATAGTACCAGAAACGTCACCGAGCTCCCACTCACTTTCTTGTAGATACAAGCTTCGTAGCAATTTGGAACAAATCCAAAGCTCTTGATCACTTGATCAAAACGAAGGTTCCAACTCCGAGATGCTTGCTTCAGTCCATAAATGGAACGCTGAAGTTTGCATACTTTATCAACATCCTTAGGATCGACAAAACCTTCGGGTTGCATCATATACAACTCTTCATCAATGTTGCCATTGAGGAAAGCAGTCTTGACATCCATCTGCCATATTTCATAATCATGAAACGCAGCAATTGCTAATAAAATCCGAATGGACTTAAACATCGCTACGGGAGAGAAAGTATCATCGTAGTCAACACCTTGAACTTGTCGAAAACCTTTTGCGACAAGTCGTGCTTTATAGACGGTAACATTACCATCCGCGTCCGTTTTCTTCTCGAAGATCCATTTGCACTCAACGGCCTTTCGGTCGCTAGGAGGGTCCACCAAAGTCCATACTTGGTTTTCGCTCATGGATCCCAATTCGGATTTCATGGCTTCCAGCCATTTCTCAGAGTCTGGGCTCATCATCGCTTCCTCATAGTTCGTAGGTTCACTGTCTTCTACTAACAAGACAGTCAAGATAGGGTTGCCGTACCACTCAGGAGGGGCATGCGACCTTGTCGACCTGCGACGTTCAGTAGCAGCATTGTCCGAAGCTTCATGATCCTTGTCATTAGCTTCCTCTATTGTTGGTGCAGGCGGCACTGGAACAATTTCAGGTGCTGCGCTACTCTCCAACTCAAGAGAAGGTTCAATAACCTCGTCTAGATCTACTTTCCTCCCACTCACGTCTTTCGAGAGAAACTCCTTCTCAAGAAAGGAACCGTTCTTTGCGACAAACACTTTGCCTTCGGTTCTGTGATAGAAGGTATACCCAATAGTTTCCTTAGGGTATCCTATGAAGACGCATTTCTCCGCTTTGGGTTCGAGCTTGTCCGGCATCAACTTCTTGACGTAAGCTTCGCATCCCCAAACTTTAAGAAACAACAACTTAGGTTTAGCACCAAACCACACTTCATACGGTGTCGTCTCAACGGATTTAGATGGAGCCCTATTTAACGTGAATGCAGCGGTTTCTAATGCATAACCCCAAAATGATAACGGCAAATCAGTAAGATACATCATTGATCGGACCATATCCAATAGGGTTCGATTCCGGCGTTCAGACACACCATTGCGCTGTGGTGTTTCGGGTGGCGTGAGTTGTGAAACGATTCCACTTGCTTTAAGATGCATGAGAAAATCATAACTCAAATATTCACCTCCACAATCGGATCGTAGAAACTTAATCTTTCTATTACGATGGTTCTCCACTTCATTCTGAAATTCTTTGAACTTTTCAAACGTTTCATATTTATGTTTCATTAAATAGATATACCCATATCTACTTAAGTCATCGGTAAAAGTGAGAAAATAGCGATATCCACCACGCGTCGAAACACTCATCGGTCCGCATACATCGGTATGTATGATTTCCAACAAGTCCGTTGCTCGCTCCATCATACCGGAGAACGGGGTTTTGATCATATTGACCATGAGGCATGGTTCACATGTGTCAAATGATTCAAAATCAATAGACTCCAAAAGTCCATCAGAATGGAGTTTCTTCATGCGCTTTACACCAATATGACCTAGACGACAGTGCCACAAATAAGTAGTATTATCACTATATACTTTGCATCTCTTAGCCTCAATGTTATGGATGTGTGTTTCATCCCTTTCGAGATTTAGAAGAAATAAACCACTCACAATAGGTGCCTGACCATAAAAGATGTTACTCATATAAATAGAACAACCATTATTCTCCGATTTAAATGAATAACCGTCTTGCAATAAACACGATCCAGAAATGATGTTCATGCTCAACGCAGGCACATAATAACATTTATTGAGGTTTAAAACTAATCCCGAAGGTAAAACTAAGGAGAACGTGCCGACGGCCATCACATCAACTCTTGATCCGTTGCCAACGCGCATCGTCACCTCATCCCTCGCAAGCCGCCGTCTATTCCGTAGCTCCTGTTTCGAGTTAGAAATATTAGCAACTAAACCGGTATCAAATACCCAGGCACTACAACGAGGGCTAGTAAGGAAAACATCAATAACATGTATATCAAATATACCTTTGATGGTGCCAGCCTTCTTGTCCGCTAAGTACTTCAGACAGTTGCGCTTCCAGTGACCCTTGTCCTTGCAATAGAAGCACTCAGTGTCCGGCTTAGGACCAGACCTGAGCTTCTTCTCAGCAGGGGCAACGCGCTTGCTGCCGCCTTTCTTGAAGGGCTTCTTTGCTCCCTTACCTTTCTTAAAGGTGGGCTTGTTGACCATCAACACATGATTATCCTTTTTGATGTCCACTTCCGCGACCTTCAGTTTAGCGAAGAGCTCGGTGATCATATCAGTGGAACCAATCTGATTGTGAGTCACTACAAAACTTTTGTAGCTGGGAGGGAGTGATTGCAGAACCCTGTCAATCTTGAGCTCCTCTGGAATCGTGCATTCCAGTTGCTCAAGGCGTTGAGTGTAGCCCGTCATCTTAATGGCGTGCTCACTAACGGAACTCCCTTCCTCCATCTTGCAGTTAAAGAACTTCTCAGAGATCTCATATCTCTCAGAATGGGCCTAAGTCTGAAACATGGTTTTCAGCTCTTCGAGAATCTCAAAGGGCCCGGGATAGTCTTCAAAACGATTTTGAAGTTCCGGTTCCATAGCAAACAACATGGTGCTCTTAATCACACCATAATCATCTTTGCGTGACTGATAGACAGCTTTCTCATCAGCCGGCGCAGTTGCAGCAGGGGGGTCACCTAACGCTTTCCCAAGGACATAGTCCTTTTGACCGCCAGAGAGAATGATTCTTAGATTGCGGAACCAATTGGTGAAGTTAGACCCATTGTTTCCAAGCTTTTCCTTCTCAGCAAAAACGTGGAAGTTGAAGTTGGACTTATCCATGTGATCTACAGTATTGGCAAGTACAAATTAGACTATGTTCATGATAACTAGTTCAAAATTTAATCAAATTAATAGATGAACTCCCACTAAATTCAACATCCCTCAAGTTGTTTAGTGAACATGATCCAAATTCACCACACCTAATCCGATCATCACGAGAAGAGATATGGTTTCAATGGTGGACAACGAAGTGTCGATCATATCATTCATATGACTCATGCTTAACCTTTCGGTTCTTGTGTTCCGAGGCCATGTCTGTACATGCTAGGCTCGTCAAGTTAGACCCAAGTATTTCTGCGTGTGCAAAACTGGCTTGCACCCGTTGTATGTGAGCGTAGAGTCTATAGAACCCGATCATCACGTGATGCTTGGACACGACGAACTTTCGCAACGGTGCATAATCGGGGAGAACACAGTTTTTATCTTGATCTTTAAGTGAGGAATCATCTTATAATGCTACCGTCGCGATCTAAGCATAATAAGATACATAGAAGGATAAACATCACATGCATATAACTTTAATGTGACATGGTATAGCCAATCCTCGCGCAATGATCTCCATCTTGTGCGTTCCGGCATGATCTCCATCACTCCACCATGATTGCCTCCACCACGAATAGCAACTACAACTATTGCTAACTACTTAGCGATAAAGTGAAACTATTACATGGCGTATAAGAAGTTGACTCGTAGGTCATACACAATTATAAAGACAACCATATGGCTCCTGCCGGTTGTGTACTCATCGACATGCAAGTCATGAAACATTACAAAACATGATCATCGCATACAATATACACATCACATCTTGGGCCATACCATATCACAGAAAACACTCCTTGCAAAAACAAGTTATATGCCTCTACTTTGTTGTTGCATGTTTTACGTGGCTTATGGGAGTAGATGCTAAGAACGATTCTTACCTACAGAAATCCACAACGGTGATATTATGGTTGCCAAACTCCGGTGTTAATCCCATGACAACTATAGTGAGAGAAACTGACATCCACCAGCCGCATGTGTGGAACAAGCCACACGTCAAGTGCGGAGCCGGTCTCGCGAACGACGTTGCGTAAGGTTATCCTGGACCTCTTCAATCTCACTATCCCGCGTCATAAGAAGAACACAAACAAGAGGCTTGCAACAGAAAACATCAACGCCCGCAACAACCATGTTGCATTCTACTCGTGAAACACATCTACGCATAGATCTAGCTTTGATACCACTGAAGGGTTTCGCGGCATAGTAAATCAAAGTTTTCTACGGATGCGAATAGAGGGAAAGCCAAGATCTAATCTAGGATATGCAAACAACGAGAGAGATTGGATTAGTCTTCATACCCTTGAAGATTCGCAGTGAGCGTTAAATCGGAACGTGGGTGATGTAGTCGTACTCGCTTCTCCTCCTCGCGATCCGATCCGATCTAGCACCACAAGTGGCGGTGCCTCCGTGATATGCACACATGCAGCACCTCGACGTCTCCTCCTTCCTTGGTCCAGCAAGTATGGTGGAGATATGGGTTGGATCTACAACGGCGGGTGCAATTGGTGGAGAATTTCTGCAGGCTTCTACCTGGCGATCGGGAGGGAGAGGAGAGGCGGCAGGCGGCTAGGGTTGGAGGAAGGTGTGGGGGTTGGTGAGCCCCACCCTCCTTATATAGAGGCGCAGCTAGCCCTCCCAAGCCCAAACCGCGGCCCCAAAGGATAAGGAGTGGGGGCAAAACCCCTTCTAGAAGGTCTATCTCGAGTTTAAACCTCTCTTGGCGGCTGGGCCCTATGGGGCCTTGTGCCCCTGGCCCAATGCGGCTAGGCGCTCCCTCATAGTCCCATGCCCCTCCCGGAAGGTGGGGCCACGTTGGTCCCCTTAGGAAGGTTCTAGAAGCTTCGGTACAATACCGATTAACCGGAACAATTCGAACTCCAAAAACTGCCCGCCTTATATGAATCTTATTCTCCGGACCACTCCGGAACCTCTCGTGATGTCCCGGATCCCATCCGAGACTCCGAACAAAAACTCATAAACCAATTATCCAATCTATCCTAGCGTCGAGACACGTTAAGTGTGTGACCTTGCGGGTTCGAGAATATGCAGACATGATCTTCTATCAATAATCAACAGCGGGGTCTGGAAACCCATATTGACTCCCACAGATTCATCGATGATCATATCGGATGAACCACGATGCCAGGATTCAATAAATCCCATATATATATTCCCTTCGTCTCATGATATTTTACTTGCCCGAGATTTGATCGTCGGTACCGTTATACCTAGTTCAATCTCGTTCACATCAAGTACTTTACTCGTTTCGTAATCCGATATCACTTTCTGATTAACTCCTTAACCACATGCTTGCAAGCGGTGTTGATATCGATTACCGAGTGGGCCCGAAGTATATCTCTCCGACTTGGGAGGGACAAATCCCATCTCGATACATACAACCCAACAGATACTTTCCGATCACCTGAGAGACACCTTTATGATCACCCTGTCATAGGATGATGTTTGATGACCTCAAAGATTTCTTCCGATACCAGGGAGTTTTATTATCTCATGGTCTAAGG
Source organism: Avena longiglumis (assembly GCA_030063025.1). NCBI lineage: Eukaryota > Viridiplantae > Streptophyta > Magnoliopsida > Poales > Poaceae > Avena > Avena longiglumis. Next base: position 147,621,061 of record CP125974.1, read on the forward strand.
AATACAATATTTGACATAAGAAAAGCTTCGCAAAGACGAACACGATGACACGATCTAATTGCTTCTCTTAGTTTGGGTATGTCCATCATATAATTCTCCCAATTATATGATCTCATTATTAATCGACAACTCATGTCCATGGTTAGGAAACCTTAACCATCATTAATCAATGACCTAGTCCATAGAGGCGTACTAGGGACACGGTGTTGTTCACAAACCACACAAGTATTAAAGTTTCCGCTTAATACAATTCTAGCATGGAATATAAACATTATCATGAACAAGAATTATAATAATAACATCTTTATTATTGCCTCTAGGGCATAATTCCAACAAATAAGCTTACACGATCATGGGTGCTTTGGTAAAAGGGATCCCGGTAATCTTTCTTTTCTCCGCCTCTAGGGCGGAAGTGGACTTCTTGGAGGCTCCACCCTCCATCTTCTTCTTCTTGCCTTCGTTGGCAGCGTCAGAGGTGGAGCTCTTCCGCTTTCGCACCAATGGGACATCTTTGTTGGACACGACAGTTACTTCCTTCATCTTTGGGTCATAAATTTGGACAGCCATGTCATCCTCCTTTAGACTCTTAAGCTGTTAAGTGAAATCATAAGGTGTTAGATGACAAAGGCAAGACGGAAGAACTGGATCAAATGTCATACACGGAAAATAAACATGTACCTCTGGGCACTTGCCCTCCTCGAACATATCATAGGTGATGGTGAAGCCACACTTCCTATCCTTCACCTTGACAATGTCCTTGAGGCGGAGCTTGACGGATTCGCTGGAGAAGTTGTCCTCGGAGATGCGGTGGCTATATTTCCTATCCTTAGAGTAGTCATGCATCAACTTCGAGCAATGTTGTAGAGGTTGGAACCGCCTAACGAACCAGCACATGGCCAGGTCCAATCCAGTCAGACCCGTCTCTACGAACCACTCTATCCGCCTTTTACCGTGGGAAGCGTCGTTGTCGAAGGGGAGGGAGGCTTGGGATCTCCATGTCGAGGCTTCGGCGGAGCTCCATCGACAAAGTCCGGATACGTTGCTTCTCGGCCAACCAGAGGGATGTCTGGGCCGTAGAAGTACGTCCGTTGCCAGTTTTTACATGACTCCTAGCCGACGATGTTGGGAACCGCTGGCCAGGCCGGATCTTAAAACTAATTGTGCCACATTTCCTAAGCTCATCCTTGCTGGCTCCGGCTTCCCTCTTGACGGCGAAAAAGTATATAAACAAGTCTAACCTAGGCCTAATCCCTAGGTAACCCTCACAAAGCGCCGCATAGTTTCTAGAGAAAATTCCTTATTTGACACTTCTCAATATGTTTCATTATTTGACACTAAAAACTTTTTACTTCCTTTTATGACCATTTGTGAAATTTCTTTGCCTTATACGACACTACCGTCAGTTCCGTTAAAATATTCCGTTAATTTTTTCTGGCCTGACCTAAATGCCCCTGGTTGACTCACCTGTCTAACACGCACTAGGGGATCAGAGTATTAGACCGAACCATCTTGAGAGCCACCCGTCCCCGTCTCTATTTTTTAGTCGACGGAGCCGAGCGATATCGTACTATAGGAGAGCGTGAAATCCGTCCTGGGTTGCCACCGTGAGAGCAAAAGCTTGTCCCTGATGCACTACTACTAGCCTACCTGATGCATATGTACATTTTAGATGCTAGTACGTGCTATTAATTTTTTCCTTAGATTATTCTGTGTATCACGGTAGTCCCATTGGGCTCTGTACATACAAGTTTCAAGTAAACGGTTCCATCACAAACAGCATAACAACATATGATTTGAATTATAATTCTTTTCATCACACGCAGCATTTCTTTATTTTTTTCACATTATGCACCAGGGGCAAAAACGTCTTTGTATGTCCCTAGTTAACCCGTTAGCTCTCAAAATACACTAGAGTGTTATCTAAGGCAATATTTTTACACAGGTGGTCAAATAAGGAACTAAAAAATTTACAGTATCAAATAAAGAATTATATTGAGAAGTAGTGTCAAATAAGGAATTCTCTCTAGTTTCTAAGCGCAAGGATGCTGTTGGGGGAAAGGTTCTGAGGTTGAACCCGGTAATGATTGAGGACAACTAGAAAGAAACTGGAGATGGGCAGGGAAACGCCGCGTACCAATTGCGCTTTGAGGTACACCTTCTCTCCGGCTTGGGGAGAAGGGGTGACCTCGCCGGCCGGTGCCGCCCGCCAGACCAGTCCCTCCGTCGAGGGGAGGTAGCCTTCGACGACCAGCTCCTTGATATCACTGTCCGTGATATCTGAGCCGCACCAATCTCCCTTGTGGGAGTCGCCTTATTCCTCCAGCAGCTCTAGCGCCACTGGAATTTGGTCGCCGCCGGTGGATTCGACCACCGCGGACTTGGGCAGCAGCAAGCCCTCTGGGGGCACATGGACGAAGCCCGCCGGCTTCTCCGCGGCATCGCCCGACGCCACCATGGAAGGAGTAGATTTGCTGCTTGCCATTGGAGGAGAGTGGTGACTGGAAAGATTGGGAGGCTAGGGTTTTTTCACGTGCGCACGGAGGACTCGAGGAGGATCTCACAGGAGGAAGACGAAGGCACAGGGGAAGAATGAGGTGAAAATTAAAAATCCACCACAGTTGTAATTTATAACCCCTGGCGTCAAGATTCGTGCAAAGTGATCGAATGGTCGGCGCGTAGACGACGTGTGCGGGCGCGTGCGCGGAAATTTCTCCACTTTCCCAACCATCACCGCCAACAGTTCATATCCTTTGCACGGGAGGACATGATTGTGTTCTGTAAGGTCCCAACCTTTAATAAGGTAGAGATCCCTGTGTTTACAATGCTAGTCCCTGGATCAATAGCTAGCATCCACAGTTAAGATGTAATATCAAGAAACATAGGTCATATTACAACTTTATAACCAGGAATAAAATAATTTGTTACATCTTACATAGCTCATTTGGCTATCTCATTACAATGCAGCAGAATATAACAATAGCATGGGGTCCTTCATCTTCAAAGTGCCACAGGCAGACATGTTGGTTGTAGACTTGTAATCCTAAATCAATAAACTTCTCTAACATCAAACAAACCTGCAACATAATAAGTTACAGCCACAAGGGTCAATACATTTGAATTGTATTGGCAAGTGATACTATGGTAGTATAGTGGAGTCTATCATCTATATGCATTTGGCTAAGTGGAGCTTAGGCTTGCATTGCTCAAAATAGATTTTCCTTATCATTTTAAAACACTAAGTTTTTGCTTGACAAAATAATCTTTCCCAAGGCATCTCCCAATAGAAATTGGTGATCCTTCAACCCTTGTTCAACCACAAGTTTTTAACTTAGAAATTTGGATGAGGAGATTCTTGATAGCTTCCATGTCTTGATGCTCAAATTGTCCTTTGCCAGGGACATGGCTAAGTACTTAGATTTTTCACTCTGCAGAGGTGGTGCACTTTCCCCACAAGACTTGGTTTCACCAAGACAAGATCTTTCAGAAGCCTTCCCTTAGACCAGAATGGACGCGTTCCAACCTATCATCCCCTACCACCAACTGTCCATTTGGCTAAGTTATTGCAACCTATATGATCCAAGCAGAGCCCATAATGCCAAGTGGCTGCACTTGAAGCTTCTCAACATTTGACATCTCAAATCTCTTTGTTCCTGGGTGGCCATCCACATGTGAGATACACAAGGTAAACCATAGAAATGGGCCTTGTGAACCACTCAACACAAAACATTCCTTCCATTCCATCCAGGTGATTCATTCACTTAGTTGTTTTATTAAACAAAACACAAGTCCACAGACTTAGAAATTTTTCCATAGCTTGAATATATATTCCACCCTTGTTTTCTAATAGCTAAGCTAAGCATGATAGTAGTAGGAATCTTAAGTTAGGAAAATTCTACTAAGGTTTCATCTACTAGGATTTCCCATGTCATAGTTTATACTTAGCAAAATTCCATGCAAGTCCTACTTAGAAATATCACTAATGCATAGTGAAAATAATGGGACAAAAGTATGAAGCATCACTTGCCTTTTTGGTAGAGAGTATAAGTTCACTCCTTGATCTTGCAATATTCACACTCTTCAAATCACTATAATTCAAGCAAACAAACAATATTTCAATCTACCAATCAAGCAATTCATCACATAAAATGATAGAAACAAAACAATGCATGCAAGCATGCTAAAGATTATTTTATTTGTAAAAGTGGTTTCTAATGGGTCATAAACATTTGAAAACACCTAAGGGTCATTTTATAAAGTGGCAAAACCATTTGTAAAAGGTTTAACTTCATAAACCATTTTTAAACCAAATCATTATTTTATCTGGTGAAGAAATGCTTTTAATAAGGCAACATTCTATAGGTTTCACAAAATATGTTTACAAACCACAAAACCTTATGTTTAGGGTCAGAGAGTTTATTTCCAAAACATTTCTCACAGGTTTCCTTCCAAAACCATTTTTAATAATTAAACCATATTTTTATTTGACTAGAAATGGTTTAAATCAAAGATTTATTCTTTTGCTTCACCAAATACATTTTTGAAACCACCAATTGATTTCTAGGGTCAGTAGGTTCAAAACAAATCATTTGCCAAAGATTTTATCCCCAAAATCATTTTAGATCAAATTTTATATTCTAAACATGCATACACAAGTTTCTGTAAAAACAAACATTTTATCAGAAGCAATTTACTAAACAAAGTGCATGGTTGGCTAGGGTTTGTCTTGCTGAATCCATTGATATAAAATTTGTAAAATTTGGACGTGTGGTTTGAGAGTTATGGATTTTTCAAATTGGAACATCAAATAGACAAGTTTCTGTTTTAGATCAACTAACAGGGCCACGTCTCAAGTTCTAATTCGCCTGTACCGGTTCAGTTGGATCGACAGACAACAATCATTAGATCTAAAGTGGATCGTGCGGCACAGGGGCAAGCGTACCTCTTCGTTTAGTCAATCTATCGTGACCACGCGATCAAGATCCTATGGCTACAAGGCGCTTGCCAGGAACTGGCGGCGCTGACGGCGGGTGCGCGGCGGCGACGTTCGGCTAACGGCGCTGCGGCGGCTACAGGAATCGAGGGAGAGGAAGGATGAGCTCACCGGGTTCGCCGTGGCGTGGGGGAGCTCAAGCTGTCTTCTATTTGTTGAGGGGCGCGTTGGAGTCGCAGGGATTGCTCGCCAGAGAGGTGGCTGGAGACAGGCACGCGCTGTCGTTGTTGAGGGCGATGCTACGGGACACGAGGATGTGGCGATGATGCGTGTGTGAAGGAGAAAGAGAGGGGCGGTCTGGTTCTTACCCGAGGCTTCGCCGGAGAGGAAACAGACGGTGGCAGCGGTGGTCGTTGTCGTTGCCGAGGTTCTGGGGCGCGCGGGGACGAGCGGGCGCTACGGGGAGATGCACCAGGAGGTGGGAAGCATGTGAGCGTGGTCAAGGAGGCGAGGTGTGGCGAGGGGCTGCCGGAATCTGCCGGGGAAGTCATCAGAGACAGTGGCTGTGAAGGGCGAAATTCAGCAGCCTGGGGGCGTGCTAGGGTGAGGCGACTGGGGGGGAAATGGAGAGGAGATGCTGGCGATTAAGAAGGCGTGGTCGCAGGGGGAATTCACTGGGCCATTTACGCTTATTGATTCGAGCAATCAACGGCAGAAACGGTCAGGCGAGTTCCTCGCGGGGAGGAAGACGATGACGTGGTGCTGGGGTCCGTTGGCAGTGAGAGAGAGAGAGAGGTTAGGTGGGGCCTGAGTCGGCTGGGGTAAGTTTGCGAGTGAAAAACGTTTCACTGTGGGAGGGGGAAGATGGGCTACTGATGGGCTGGACTGGGCCTGGGGTTAGTTGGGCTGGGTCTTTTACTTTTTTTTTGTTCTGTTTGTTTTTCGTTTTCCCATTTCTTTAATTCTGTTTTGATTTTGAATAAACAATTCAAACACTCATTTGAATTCAAACCTTTGCCAAATTTTGTGAAGACTTCAATACTGATTAATAGTATATTCTGAAGTTAATTTTGGAATAAAACTTTGTTCTTTTGGGGGTCTTTTAATTATTTAATTAGGCCCTTGTTTTAAATCAAATAAGATTTAATAATATTTTCAAACACCATTTAATTTCTTAAACCTTCAAAATATTTTTAGTAGGTTTTTATTTGTTTAATAGGGTGTCAAATAATTCATCTTGAATTACTTGCAAAGTATTTAATATGATTCATAAATCATTTGAATTGGGTATTTGTATTAATTCCAATGGAATTTGATATAGTTTTAATTCCCTAAAGTTTATTTGGAAGATTTATTTTATTTAAGTTAATTAAACAACTTTTATTCCACTTGGGTACATTCCAAAATACTATTTTCTCATGAATTAAATAATTATTCCTATTAGGGATTTGTCTTTATTAAATTAGGGATAGAATGGTTAATGCCATTTTATTTTATTTGGAAATTATTTATCCTTTTATTTTATTTGGATTGGGATCCTATTCATTCCATTTGCTTATGGTCTTTGCCAAGATTTAATTTGGTCTTTAAGTATTCTTTAATAAATATTTCTTTCTTCAACTTATAAAATCCATATCTTTTTATTTAGAGATCCAAACTTGGTGATTTCAAATTTGTAAAATCTTGTTTAATATTTGTTTATCTTTTTAAATGTCTTTAGGATTATTTGCTCACCATTTTGTATGGATTTGTATATAAGTGCTTTATTAGCTTTGGAAATTACTTTTCCTTATCTTGTTAAATTCATAGGATTTTATCTATGGATCCAAATTAATTGAAACCAATTTCTATGGTTTTATAATATTTATATTTGTCTTTCTTGATCTTTTGTAAATGTTTGTTGACAAATTTTTATATGGATCAAATCCATAGGCTTGGAGATAACTTGGAAATGATTTTCTTCCATTTGGGTTTTGGGGTTTTGGTTTATTCTCCAAGTGTTTAAATTTCCAGATGCATTTATGAAGATTGCATTACACTTGATTTGAATTTAGTTGGATTCAAATATTTAACAAAAGTTTGTTCAAGATGGGATTTTAAGTTTCAATTTAGAAACAAAAGTTTATTTTCACCCTGAATTTCAACAATTGTTTATTTTGTTTATTTATTTTTCACATTACAAGATTTGGAAAATCTTGGGATGTGACATGTTCTCTACATGTGTGAGTTACGAGGCGTTGCTGGCATATGTCTATGTCTTCCTACCTGTCACTAGCAGGTGAACCATCACACCGGAATATTCCGTCATGGACGGATCCAGTCCGGCTACGAGAAGAGTACGATGGAAGATTCAGCGTTTCTCCGACTTGCAAGTTGAAGACGGAGAATATTGCAGGGTTCTTGGAAGGACTACAAGATATTGCTTGACGATTTGCCGACATCCATCTAGACGGAGCATTCAACCTAAAGAGGCAAGACGGCACAAGATCTCGGAGTTCTCCGGGGGCTACTGTTGGGGATATGCTATATGGGTATCCTCATAGCATGTCTCTTATCCGGATAATCCGGGTGTCCCACAGTTGGTAGCATGTCCCATGGCCTGCTGGGTGGCCCAGTTAGATGGATCCAGAAGGGAGGCCCATGCCGCATAAAGGAAGGCTACGGAGGAGTCACCGACGTACCCGGAGCCTTGGAGTGCAAGACACGTTAGACTGGTTGTATACTACGTAGGACTTTCCCTGTAACCCAAGGACCTGGAGACTATATAAGTCGGGCCTATGAGATCCTTTAGGGAATAACATAACTCATACCTCGCACAGCGAACCGATCCCTGTAACTCGGCGTATTGCCATTATAGTGATTTATAGCAGGAGTAGGATTCCGCCACCATTGTGGGATCTGAACCTGGGTAAGCTGTGTTACCTCGTACCCGTCAACCGTTCGCCTTACCCCACGTCTCTAAACACGCACTGTGAGGACCCCTCCATGGCATACTCGTCGGCAATACCACGACACCCTGGGTCGCTCCACCAGGTGGTGTGGCCACCCTGGCCCACCTCTGGCATCGCCCTTTCGCCTATAACATCCCCTCAAAACTCTAAGACTCAGGGAGCCACCACAGAAATATTCTGCCACCTCTGTGATGACCCACAAGTTTAGGGGATCGCAACAGTCTTTGTGGGTAGTATTACCCAATTTATTGATTCGACACAAGGGGAGCCAAAGAATACTTGCAAGCCTTAACAACTGAGTTGTCAATTCAGCTGCACCTGGAAATAGTTCTTTCTCACAGAAGTTTATCAGTAGCAACAATTTGTAGTAGCAACAGCAGCAGCAAAACAGGAGCAATAGTAATGGTAGTAGGAAATAGTAGGATATGAGCGTGGTAGGCATAGGGATGGATGGACGGGCGTTGCATGGACGAGTCTAAACATGTAAATTCAATATCTAGGGCATTGCATGTAAATAAGAATAAGCATCCACGTACTAAAAAATTCTAGGCATGTGCTCCATATATAGTCATGTGTGCTCCCAAGGAGAACTTGCACATCTTTTGTCCTGCCAGCCCATGGCAGCGGGGCCTCTAGGAACTACTGGCAATTAAGGTGATCCTTTTAATAGATCACCGGAGCAGAACACATGTGATCCTCACACCACAGCCATCCCCTCTGGTTGTCCCAATTTCTGTCAATTCGTGGCCTTTCGATCCGGAAAATGATATGTGTACACACTTGCAGATAAGATCACAAACAATACTATCATAATGATTCAATAATAAGTTCATATCTGAGATCATGGCACTCGGGCCCTAGTGACAAGAATTAAGCACAACAAATTGCAACAAATTCAAATAGCACTAATAGAGATACTAGGAACCATGCCCTAACAATCTTATTCGATTACATGATAGAACTCATCCAATCCCTACCATCCCCATAGCCTACAGCGGGGGATTAATCACTCATGGACGAGGGAAACATTGATGGTTGATGGAGAGGCACTGGTGATGACGATGGCGATGATCCTCCCCCAAATTCCCCATTCCGGCAGGGTGCCAGAATGGAGTTTCTGGATTCGAATCTTGGTTTCTGGTGGTGGCGGCGCATCGGAACTCTTTCTAGAAAACGTCGCCCCCCCCCCCCGGTTTTTAGGTCAAGGGGCAACTGATAGGCGAAGAGTGAGGCCGAGGGGGTGCCTGGGCTGGCCACACCCCTCCCAGGTGCGGGGTGGGCCCACCCGCGTGGCAGGGGTTGTGGGCCACCCATGGCTCCCCTCCATCTCGTACTCTGGCTCCGTGGATCTTCTGGTGAAATAGGATTTTTGGCATATTTTCCGGGATTTTTCCTGATAGTTGATTTTCTGCACAAAAACTAGACACCAAGGTAATTCTGCTAAAAACAGCGTCAATCCGTGTTAGTTGTATCCAAATCACACAAGTTTAGAGGAGAAACAATATCAAAAGTGTTCGGGAAAGTAGATACTTTTTGGACGTATCAACTCGCCCCAAGCTTAGCTTATTGCTTGTCCTCAAGCAATTCAGTTGAAAGCTGAGTGTGATAAAAGAACTTTCACGAACACATTTGCTTCATATGATGTATATATTCTCAGCACAGGAGCAGATACTTAAACCATTCATAATAAGAAGTATGCAACTGAGTCTACTCAATAGTCATTGCAAGCTATGAAGAGAAACCAACTCAATAATAGTAAGTAGCATGGAACATAGACATAAGCAACATTGCAATGCTCATAATAAGGTATGATAGAGTGGTATCTCGCTTGCCTTTGTTTGTAGAGCACAATATAAATGCCAAGGCACCTCTGAAGTTCACATGAATACTAGAAGTAAATATATCAGAGATACAAGCATCAAAGTCATGACAAAATTAACCAAGTTTTGGAACAAACACAAGAATGACAACTATGCTCTCAAGAAGGTGCTCAAAGAATAAGTGGTGACTCAACAAGGAAATGAAAAGGTTTTTAAAAGTTTGAAAGGCTTCCAAATGCTGAAAGTAAGATACTGTAAGACTCCACCTTTATAAAGGTAAAGCCCATGTGATTGCAATGCTAGTCCTTGGATCAAATGCTAGCATCCACAGTTTAAGATGAAGTACACAGATACAAAGGTCTTTATTACATCGTCATTCCAGAGATAAACATAGTCTTTTACAACTCAATAGCCAAAGTATTAATACAAGAGTTCATAACATAAAGTAAATAATTATAAGTCTTCATCTTCATGTGCCACAGGCAAGCATGTTAAGTGTAGACTCATAACCCTAATCTCCATCATAATAACCTGCAACATCATAAGTTACACTACTAGGAAAATGGTCGTTTGTGGCGCACCTGAAAGGCCTATCCGTGGCGCACCAGTAGTGCGCCACGGGCCTTGCTCTGACTATCTCAGCCAGTGGCGCCTTGCCTAATGCGCCACGGTTGTGTAGAGATAGGCGAAGCGCACAGCTAGTGCGCCACGAAGTTTGGCATGGTGCGCTACCTTTTATCTTCTGTGGCGCACTACCCAGTGCGCCACTAAACATCCATGGTGCGCTTTAGGGGTAGTGCGCCACAGAAGGTAAAACATGTGCGCCACAGATGTATTTTTTGTTTTTTTTTAATTTCCATGCCAGATTATATGCAATACAGATTATATACAATATTACAGCAGATATACACACACAGATACAAGATATACAATTATATATATAAATACTCGATATGAAAAACAAGATTGAAACAAATACATATAGATAAGTCTCATACATGAATACATAGTCCAAGTTACATTGTTTTGATCATGTTACAAAGTAGTAGTTGGTGACATGCGAATACATGTGTCGATCGAACAAGTTAGAGCTCGGAAGCTAGCTAGACACAAATGCGGGATAAATACCCAAAGAAGATAAGCATGATCACCGCCGCGACGAAGGTGTAGGTCTTCATCCGGTTCCTTGACCTAACTCCCGCTAGATAGCGCGTGTATCTATCTTCCGCCTCCGCCATAGTGTTGTACCCTTTGTAGCTATTACCGCTGAAACGGTGCACCTGTCTCCGGCAGTCTTCCCAATCATCGTAGACTCCGGGAACCCGTCCCTTGTACACGACGTACCACGTCATCTACAAGTTGACAATAATAACTAACCGGTGATTGAAAAACATGTATAATTAAAGTCGCATATGAAGATACACTTATAGAAAGTACTCTTAAATCAAAAGAGCAAACTCAAAAGCATGCCTCATATATAACTAGCTAGGTCGTTGGACACAGAATTGCTTATGACGGGACCGTTAGCCAAGTAGGATGCACAATTCGGACTTGTGCATATCACAAGGCTAACAATCCCGCCATAGCACATTCACATATATATTGTGCCACGACATTTCAATCATCGGCATATTCTCGAAAAGACAAAAATAACTCGAAAAGCATGCCTCATATATAACTAGCTAGCTAGGTCGTTGGACACAGAATTGCTTATGACGGATGCTAGCCAAGTAGGATGCACAATTCACGGACTTGTGCATATCACAAGGCTAACAATCCGTCATAGCACATTCACATATATATTGTGCCACGACATTTCAATCATCGGCATATTCTCGAAAAGACAAAATAACTCAAAAGCATGCCTCATATATAACTAGCTAGGTCGTTGGACACAGGAATTGCTTATGACGGGAATTAGCCAAGTAGGATGCACAATTCACGGACTTGTGCATATCACAAGGCTAACAATCCCGTCATAGCACATTCACATATATATTGTGCCACGACATTTCAATCATCGGCATATTCTCGAAAAGACAAAAATAACTCGAAAAGCATGCCTCATATATAACTAGCTAGCTAGGTCGTTGGACACGGAATTGCTTATGGCGGATGTGAGCCAAGTAGGATGCACAATTCACGGACTTGTGCATATCACAAGGCTCACAATCCCGCCATAGCACATTCACATATATATTGTGCCACGACATTTCAATCATCGGCATATTCTCGAAAAGACAAAATAACTCGAAAAGCATGCCTCATATATAACTAGCTAGCTAGGTAGTTGGAACAAGGAATTGCTTATGACGGGACTGTGAGCCAAGTAGGATGCACAATTCCTGAACTTGTGCATATCACAAGGCTCACAATCCCGTCATAGCACATTCACATATATATTGTGCCACGACATTTCAATCATCGGCATATTCTCGAAAAAGACAAAAATAACTCGAAAAGCATGCCTCATAACTAGCTAGGTCGTTGGACACAGGAATTGCTTATGACGGATTGTCGACCAAGTAGGATGCACAATTCACGGACTTGTGCATATCACAAGGTCGACAATCCCGTCATAGCACATTCACATATATATTGTGCCACGACATTTCAATCATCGGCATATTCTCGAAAAGACAAAATAACTCACACTTGTCGTCCGAGAACCAAAGAGTAAGCAAAAAACCAAAGAGTAAGCAAAAACCAAAGAGTAAGCAAAAAACCAAGCATTGATTGATATATAATAATAATAAGCAAAATAAGTAAGCGGTGATACATAAACCTAATAAGATAAGTACACTTGTCGTCCATGTACACACACACAAAGGTCATCTATAGTTTGCAACTACAACTAGGCCAACATCAAGCCTTGCTCGGCTTAGGGAGCAGGAGGGCATACGCCTCGTCATGAACTTCCTATAGTCACCCCGCATCTCTAGGCGATCTTCTATGTCACGGTTATTCGGGATATTTCCTCCGTAGAAGATCCCCGAAGTCATGACATCACGAAGATGATTGCCCCAAACTGCCTTTGGATGCGATACATCTCTTGTCTAATATCCGAATCATTGATCTTGGCCTTTGCTTCGCCCTTGTTTGAGATGATCCGGCGTAGAATTCTGCTGGTCAAGTAACGCCCTCATGTGATGGAGTGCGTGGTAGGCTTCCTTCTTCTTTGTTTCCGGCTGCTTCACGCAGGGAACTCATTACGTGGTTGAAGGCGTGCTGCCGAACTTGACCTTCGTACGCACGAAGGTGGTGCCTTCCGTCGAGGCAAAGCTAGTGAGAGCATCATCGAGAACTTCCTTGATCTTGTCGTAGTTTTTCTTCTTTTCTAGACTCCCCGAGTCGAAATACGTGGCGTGGGAATGCTTCGGCGATAAGGAGATGAGCGTGCAGTGTTCATCTCTGCGCAAAAAATTCAAATGGAATGTGTTGGAAAAAGAATGATGATGATCTAATAAAGCCAATCGACGGTGGCGAGTGAATAACGACTTACTCGGGAAAGTAAGGCACGAGAATGTATTCCTTTGTCTTGTTCACCACGAGGATTCTTTTTAGGTACGAGGCCACAATAAGTCGTTCGGCGGGGGAACCCAAGCAGCCGTCACGCATGTAGTAGGGGTCTACTATAGCGATGCCTGGTGTGTTCTCTCTAATGATCTGCATGGCGGTGAGAGAAAGAGGCGGACCATGGTATAGTGCAGCGGGTATAGGTGGAACATATTGAAGATGTCCTCGAACCGCGGGAAGAACAGATCCGCGGGGAAGTGTCGTGAAGCCCAAGCTGGTGGCACCTTAACCACGAATACCGGGTGCGAGGATCTTTCTCCGATAGAAGGCATCTCTCTATCAAGACGCCGTCATGCACACTCTGATTCGAACTGGCGAGCTTCCGCAAATTCTTAGGTAGCATGGGCTCACCCGCCACATGAATCCTCCACATAATACCCTCGGGTCTTGGTGGCCCGTCCGAAACCTGATCGGATTCGCGATTGTTGACGCCACCGGTGGCTCGAGCTGCTAGATTTTCTTTTCCTGCCCTTTTTCCTTTTGGAGAGCGGGCACATAATCTGAGCACCGCCCTATGTAGTGTGTCGGGCTTAGAATAAAGGGCGGTTGGTTGTATCAGCTGGCTGTAAAGCGCAGCCGGAGGCGTCTCGAGAACCAAGCAGGCGCTTGGTGATAGTGGCTTTCTCTGTGGGGCCACCAGCTAGGTCTTCTTCGTGCCAAACCGAGTCTTTGAAGAAGTGATCATTCCGGTCTTGAAGTCCTCGGCGGATCCTGCGCCATGTGATCATCAACATGATCATCCGACCCACCGCGTGGAGGTGACGGCGAGGCGGTAGGCCTTGCCACCGCTTGTCGCTGCACGGCGGTGCTTGTTGTCTGGCGTGATGGCCCCGCCGTCCCCAAACGGATCATGCTCTTTGGCCATAGCATGAACAAGCCGAAGCAACCACGAGGATGACGACTCTTCTTCATCCGCTCACGGGGTTGAATGGGAGGTTCCAGGTCGTCGCAGCCCCTTAGCACCCGACTAATTTTAACCCTGTGCACACTATCTGGCATCGGCTTTGAGTGGAACGTGCGCTGCAAGGGTTGAACGATGGTACCCTTGGCAACATCTCTCAGCTCGTTGTTCACGTAGCATAAGAGAGTGCAAGGAACATCCGTCTGCGGAAAACATGTACGGCGTCGTCGGGCGAGACGCCACAAGAGTAATATATAGATGGCATGAAAGGCGGTAATTAAAGCAATTTGTTTACCGTGATGGCGTCGAGATCGGCTAATGTCGACGCACCGCGCTGACAGGCGTGCAAGAGACGGAAGGGCTGCTTGATGGCGCGGTGCTGGCCGTCGGTGTATTCTCCCTACCGACGGGTGCTTGGAGCTCCGGTGCCGCCGCGACGATGGCAGGGGGGCACCAACATGTACTCCGGCGCCGCGGTGATGGCAGGGGGAGTCACCAACACTTGCGGCGCCGCGGTGCTAGCGGGCGGAGTCACGAACACGTAGTTCGCCTGATTCGTCGGCGCCGCGTTGTTCGAGTGGCTGCTGACCATGCTTGGAATCGGGCACGGCCCTACTCGACCACCCGCACTCCAGTTCGCTATTGACTCCACCAAGGTAGGCAGGAAGGACGTAAGGGTGATTGCCAGGTTGTCTTGGACGATCTGCGGGATCCGCGCCACTTGTGCCTTAAGTTCTTGAACCTCTCTGTTTTCCTCCTCGCTCCTTCCCGACGGCGCCACATGCGTCCTCGTCGGTGGACCAAAATGATCCACCCAATTCTTACCCCCGAGGCCGGCCAGACGGCCAGCCGACGACGGCTTCTTCGTAACCGGCTCTATTTTCTTGGCGGTTCGCCATACTGTTAAAGGTTATCACCGGGTGGCGCCGTCGACCCCTGGGATGAGGAACCCTGGGATCCATGACTAGCAACAATTTCCTCCTCATGCAGAAGAAGTAACAATGAATCATTTAGATCATCGATTAGATTGCAATCGTGTTGATCACCGGTAATTAGATTATACTTACCACAATTTCCTCGAATTCCTTCACCACAGGATCCGCGGTGAGTTGTTTGGTTTTTGGGTCCACATGGTAACGGGCCCTGATGAAGTTCGAACCTGCGGGTTCGAATTTAGCAAAGGGTTTTCTATCCCTTGGATCTATACTCTTCGTCCTCCTTATTCCATTTGGCCTCATGTTACGTATCCACCAGATCCGAGATGGTGATGACCTATATTCATCGCTGCGCCTTTCCCGATTACTATTGGCGGGGCTCTTCGGATTCACACCTCTCCTTGAACTCCGGGCTGATCTTGGTGATCTGCGGGTCAATCTTCGGATCTCCTCGAGACTTTTGCCTTCTTTATAGATCTTCTTCTTTATCCGGGTTCTCCGGTGGCAGGCGGTGCTCATCTTTGTGAGGCGGATTTGTTTACCGTTCCCATGATAATTTGTGTTCGATACTTAGCGGGAACTTGTATCGTGCAGACTTCTCGAAGAGTGTGCGCAAGTGGCCATTATCTTTATGCGGAGATTCTCGGTGTTGATCGAGATGGTTGTCCGGTGATCGCCGCCACTTGCCCACCGTACCCTTTGACGACAAGGCGGGCTCCAAAGGAACCCCGATGGGCTCACTTGATTTCCTCCTGACCGTGCCGACCGTGTTGGCGCCGGTCCTTCGGCTTCTTAGGAGGGTTGCTACCACTCCCTGTGCCCTCGCCGCCATCAGTGGTTTCATCGTCCGCCGTTCCTTTGGCTTCTTCCTCCGCGTCTTCCATCTCATCATCCTCGCTCTCCGAAGGATGGTATTCTTCATCGTCTTCTAGGCTGGGCGCCTCGAATGTCAATTGTTTATTCGAGGTCAGGTTCTCCTTCAGCGATGCGCTTAGAACATCCAACCGTCGTTATCACACATCTTTGCACTAATAAAAACAAATAATTGGTTAAATGCGGAAAAATCCGGCATGACCTTTGCTAATTTTCTTAAACTAGAGTGCCCGATTTACGCCAAAGCGGAAGTTAATCAACATTCCGGCAAAAATCGGGACTCGTTCATACAAGAACCTGCATACACACATAATAAAGTGCTTCATATACAAGCACAAGCACAATTTCAAGGTGCTATGATTCCAATGAAGCAATGTCATTGTTCTAACCACAATGGATGCCCACAATGTGCTACAATAAGCCCAAGACCATAGCTAAAAATATAAGCCCACAATCATGCTACAATAAGCCCAAGACCATAGCTAAAAATATAAACCCATGATATATCTTGATACATCAAGGATCGATTTATAACTATAATCGAGTTACCTATAACTCTGAAAGTGGATTTATAACTATAACTGAATCAAAAGGACACGTAATGATTGTCCATATGCACAAAAGGAAATGCACTTTCTTATACAACGGTAAAAAGGAACTTGGTTTCATGAAACCTTCAGGTTACACAGGTTCATAGTTAGTGAGTGCAATGTTACACAGGTTTTTGACTTGCAGAACAACAACTAGCTCAAGCTACAACTAGTACTGAAACACAGAATGACTTCATTTCTGTTAAGTTCATTTCTGAAACACAGAATGACTTCACTGAAACACAGAAACAACTAGTTAAGTTCATTTCTATGAACAAATGACAGCAAGCAAATGAGAATACAACAATCCTTGTAGATAAAGCACCAAGGATTTGGAATATACTACATCGGACTAAGGACCAAGGATTTCTATACTATATAAAGCAAATGACAACAAATCCTTGCAGATAAAGCAAACCCTTGCAGATAAATCCTTGCAGACTAAGAACCAAGGATTTCTATACTACTTCAGACTAAGCACCAACAATCCTTGCAGATAAAGCAAATGACAGCAAACGACATGTTTGCTTGCAGATAAAGCAAACATGTTCTACTTCAGACTAAGGACCAAGGATTTGTATACTAGAAGATCATTACAAAGCATATTTGTAGAGAAAATAGAATTCGGATAGAGAACCAAGGATTTGGAATCCGTGCACCGCCACACTAAAATACACAACATGTTAACAAGATACATATATCCAAGCATCAATCTTAATTCAATCATTTTTCTAGGAATCAATCATAAATGATTTTCCTAGTTTAAATATAAAATCACTCTATACTTATAGCTAGGCTAGCTTTTTCTCATATTATCTTGTATATGTATATCGGCATATTATACTACCAAGAATCATTTTTCTAGGAATCAAGCATATTATACTATATATGTATCTGGCAGCTAGCTCTCATCTCATATTTTTGGGCTAGGCTTGCCATATTTTCTATATATGAAAATTAAAGTTTGGTGCTTGGCTTGCCATATTTATCGCCATATGAAAATTAAAGTTCCATATCCTTGTTTATGTATGATGACATGATAGAAACCATGTAATGGATAGAAACCATCCAAACCAACCAGAACCTATCAGCCTTTAAATCTATATATCGGCATGCTTTATTTTGCTAAACCACAATCAACCCTAACCATGGAGTTATCTTCAGTTCAACACCATGGCTTGTACAAAACTTATATTCAAAACTTGTCTGAAACTAGGAGTAAGTAAACATGCAAGAAATTTTCCATGGCAAATACTGAAACTTGTCTTGAAACTAGGAGTTATCTTCGTTCAACACCATGGCTTGTCTTGAAACTTATATTCAAAACTTGTAATTGAAACTAGGAGCACATTTTTGTCTAACCCTAACCCTCTGAGGAGAGAGAGGGGGAGAAGGATAGAGGGGAGGGGCAGAGCTCACCTCTGAGATTGCTCGAGGAGAGAGGGGGAGATGACGACGACGAGGGCTGGTGGATGCGTGGCGTGGCGGCCTCCTCCTGGCGTGGCGGCGGCGGCCTCCTCCTCCTGGCGTTGCGTGGCG
The DNA here is from genome assembly GCA_030063025.1 of Avena longiglumis. Lineage (NCBI taxonomy): Eukaryota > Viridiplantae > Streptophyta > Magnoliopsida > Poales > Poaceae > Avena > Avena longiglumis. The sequence continues at coordinate 147,639,176 of CP125974.1, forward strand.
GCCTCCTCCTCCTGGCGTGGCGTGGCGGCCTCCTCCTCCTCTTGGCGTGGCGTGGCGGCCTCCTCCTGGCGTGGCGGCCTCCTCTGGCGTGGCGGCGGCCTCTGGCGTGGCGGCGCCGATGCGGGATGGGGATGGGGATGGACGATGTGTATGATGCGGGATGGGGATGGGGATGGGATGCGCGGTTGACTAGTCCAACGCCAGAGCACTCACAGCTAAGTGCGCTACGGACAACCGTAGCGACTTAGCAGTGCGCTACGCTGTGGGTTGGACAATCGATAAGTACTTTGGTCCCACTAGTTAACACTAGTACTCACTTACCCCAATTTACGCCCTTAGCTCTATTCTAAACGATGAGCACCTGTGTTGAATCCTGGTGCTCCACTTTTTTATTTTTACTTTAAAAATACTTTAAAATGTTCCAAAAATACTTTAAAATGTTCCAAAAGTGGTGATACATGCCATACAAATTTTGTTTTGTTTTTAAAATACTTTTAAATATTCCAAAAATGCCCAAAAGTGGTGATATATGCCATAGAAGTTTTATTTTGATTTTAAAATACTTTTAAATATTCCAAAATACCCAAAAGTAATAATATTCCAAAATGCCCAAAAATATGATTTAAAGTATAACTAAATTTCATAATAATTTGTCCATGAATATTACAATCTTTTTTCGATCACGCGTTTACAATATTTTTTGAGCTAGCGTTTACAATCTTTTTCCCTTCTTTGTCGCGGTTGAATAATTTAGCCCAAGACTTTAATGTTTCTTCTTTCGAACGGGCTACCTTTTTGGGTAGGGTTGTCCTTTTCTTCTTGTGATGTATGTTCTCGCATCGTAGTCGTCATCTTCAATCTTTGGATCGCCAGCATCGGTGAAGTCTTGCTCATTGGCGACTCCATCCATTCCGATGATGTTCCTTTTCCTCTCCTCACGACAACACGGCTAGGCTTTGTCGGGACGGTAATGAAAAACATTGGTCCACTTTGGTAGCCGACCACGGTTAATTTTTCAGGCCACGTTTGCACGGCGGCCTTGGATTTGGCTGCCGGGTATAACCATGGTTGTGAAATACCGGTCTTCTCTTTCGACGTTCTTTGCCCATCTGACACGGAACATCGGCACCTTTTCTCCACAGTAGTCGAGCTCCCAGATCTCCTCGATTCTTCCGTAGAATCTTTCCTTCACGTTGTCATCGGTGTAGAATTCCGACGTTACGCCTGAGTTCTGATAATCACACTTGTTGTCCTTTTCCTCCGTGTAGAATGTGTAGCCGTTGATATCATACGCCTGATAGGTCACCAGGTTTTGCATCGGTCCCCGCGACAAGGTGAATATGATCTTTTCCGTCGAGGAAGAATGCGAGCGGGGATTATCAAGGAGCGTCGCCTAAACCAACGCGTGAAATCTGAGTTGTGCTCTTTGATTATTTCTCCTGCGCCTCTGTATGCCCCACCGTACTTCTTCTCGATTAACCTTTGTGCTTCGCACAAGGATCGACCAGTTCTAAATGCTGAAGCTGACGAGGTTTGCTCGATCAAAGTCTCGCGGCCGAAAATCAAGTCTGCATGCGATGCGACCCTCTCGACCAGATCCGTCGAGCTTGCCAAGGTGTCTGCTGACGGAAGACCGACAGGGTTCTCGATGTTCAGATAATTCGTGCGTAAAGAGATGCACTCTTCGCCGAAAAGCCCTTGGCTATGCTTCCATCTCGACGGGACCATTGCGAACGTATCCTTTGATGTGTCCGCTCATCCTTTCGAACGCCATCATGCCGCGGAGAAACATCGGCCCGAGTTGTACGATGTCCTCCACGACATGGACCAGCAGATGCACCATAATGTCGAAGAATGCGGGTGGGAAGTAGACCTCAAGCTCACATAGTATCACCACGATCTCCTCCTGTAGCCTTCCGAGCTGATTCAAGCCAATCGACTTCCTAGAGATGACGTCGAAAAACTTGCACAGGCCAAATAACGTTTCACGACGTTTCGTCCATTATCCCTCTTAGTGCGACGGAAGTACTGCGTCATTAGCACGGCACTCGTGAGACTTCATGCCATCGAACCTCTGTCGCCTCGTCTAGGTATCTTATCTTGCCCGTGGCCGTAAGGAAATTTGACTCCTAGAAGGCACTTGAAAACTGTTTGATCTCATCACGGCTTAGAGTGAAGCAAGAAGGAGGGCAGTAATATTCGTTCTTCTTGAACTTTTTACCCTTCCGACGACCTTACGTCTCCGACTCATGATCATCGTCATCTTCCGATCATCGGGAGTAGTCGTCCTCCGTGAAGCTCCTTCCGGATACCCAAGCATATCAGGTCGTGCCTTGCTTTCGGACCATCTTTCGTCCTATCGGCATGTTGATTATGGTGGTGACGACTCTCGCACACGCTTTTCGTGATATGCATGATGTCGAGGCTATGAGGCGTCGGAGAAACTTCCAAGATGGCAACTCCCGAAAACAGACCTTGTTTTCCATACCTTCATCGGCTTGTCTTGTTGCTGCCTCTTCGCTTCTTTCCGTGCTTAGGACAATCTTTCCAGCTTTTCAACAACTCTTCCACTTCTTCGCTGCTCCTACGCCCGGGATTCCTCGGTCTCGATTTGCCATCGAACAGGTCTCCACGTTTTCCATGGATCATTCTTGCCGAGCCACCTCCGTGCGCCATGAACACGGTTTTCGATGACCCCGGATCTTTCTCTAGTTGGAGATAGCTTGTGTTATCCATGCACCTAACGCATGCGTGGAATCCTTGGATAACCTGCCCGAGATATACCCGCAACTGGATAGTCTTGCACCGTAGTGACCAACGCGGCTCTCATAGTGAAATAATCTTGTGCGACGGCGTAAGTATTGGCTCCAGATTCCCATAACGTGGCTAGCTCCTCTTTCAACAGCCCGAGATACGATTGATGTCGGTACCAGGTTGTTTCGCCCTTGAATTAGCATACTCATTTGTATGTACTTCTTCTTCATGCACAACCATGGAGGGAGGTTGTACATCCATACAAACACAGGCCAAGTCTTTGTGCGTGCTGCTCGGCTACCGAACGGATTGAGTCCATCGGTGCTCGCACCAAGCCCGATGTTCCTCGAATCTCCACCGACTCGGGAATTCGAGGTCCAATGCTTTCCATGCTAGCATCCAAGGGTGCGCCAAGAGCTCATCCTTTTCGGGGTCATCATCATCTCCGGCTTCTTCCTTTCCGCATGCCATCGCATGAGCTTCGCCTTAGGGTCCGCGAAATAGCGCTGCAGACGAGGGTAATAGGAAAGTACCATACCACTTTTCGAGGTGCTTTCTTCCCTTTCTTGTATCGACTCACCGCACACCGGACATGTGGTTTTCTCCGCGTCCCCGATAAATGATGCAATCGTTGATGCATACGTGATATCTAACGGCGGTAGATCGAGAGGATGACGATTTTCTTGGCATCCTCGATACTAGTTGGACATGTGTTCTCCGGAGACGATCGTGCGAGAATGCCATCATATCGCCGAAGCTTGCGTCGCTCAATTTGTGCTTTGCCTTCATCTCCATAGCCTTGAGCGTTACATTCAACCGGGTATCATCGGCCTGCATCCTTCATACAATGGAGTAACCGCGTCTTTCTCAAGTTGCGCAAGCTTGGCTTTCTCTAGCGGCAGCCTGGCGTTACTCGCGCTTGAGAAGCAGCTCTTGCACATAAGGGTCCCGACCCACCGACGTTGTTCCATCGCCGTACGCTCCTCCGCCATCTAGATCATCATCATCCCGTGCCTTCCGTACCTTCACCATCTCCGTGAGCCTCTTCATCATCTCGCCGTTCTCGCCGTGATGATGATCACCGCCTCCATCATCTACGCCATCGCTTATCCAACGAGTGTATCCATCCATGAAACCATGGCGAGCAGCGCCCGCAGATTCCTAACTGGGTCGATCACCCGCTTGAGTTTGCATCTTCTACGGACATCTTATATCTGTCTTGTTATTTCGTATCATGTCGGCCGTCGCACATTTCAAAAATCTAGCCACAATGCCTTCGCTCATTATGCGGACCATTTTGCTCGCACGATGTACACGGTACAATTTTGAAGTCTATTAGAACCACATAATGAATGCATGCATGCAATGGTCGATAGAAAATTTCGCATGACCTATCCTAAAATTAGGACCTTTATGAATGTTGAAAGTCTTGCCAAAATGGAAATGAATCAACATTTTGGCAAAACAATGGCAACTTGTTCACATACAAACACAAGAGAGAGAGAGACTGATCCATACACACATGAACATATCATTATCCTCTCCATACACACATGCATGAGCATCATCGATACTCTCCATATACACACACATATGACCATCGATCCTAGCTCTCCACACATACACACATCATGACATGAGCATCGATCATCTACATACATATGAGCACATGCATCATCCATATACACATGAACACATCCTTACATGGACAACTTACCGAGATGAGAGACCGGTCGCGAGAAAGATGGAAAGGAGAGGTGCGCGCGTCGACGACCGGAGACGGATAGATGAGAGACCGGAGACCTCCTCTATTACTTATGTAACATCCAAAGCAAGTTTTACATGCTAAAAATGGTGAATGTGTGGAGAAATTGAGGTGGGAAGGAGAAGATCCCGACTAGATCTAAGGAGGAAGAAGAAGGGCAAAGTGAAGTGTGGGTGGTGGATGTGGTCACACATGTGCACATAAAGTGCTGTCTTAAAAAAATCGACACATCCGTGGCGCACAAGGCAACAAAGGCGCCACGGGAATACTAAACCGTGGCGCACTATGCAGAGTGCGCCACAGATTTCCTCCCGTGTGGCGCATGAGTGCGCCACGAGTTAGTGGCCGTCTCAGAGCAGAGGTGGGCATGCGCTCAGTCGTAGCGCACCATGCAAAAGTGCGCCACAGATGACCCTAACAACCGTGGCGCACGGGTGCATGGTGCGCTACAGAAGTTTGGCGTGTGGCCAACAAGGCCCTGGCCCACACATATCTGTGGCGCACTAGGGTCATGTGCGCCATGGTTGTTCTAGTTACTAGTAGGGCACTGCCCACAGGTGAGCCACGCCTGTTTTAGCCGTGGGGCACTTCAACCATGTGAGCCACGGATGTGCTGATTACCTATAGCCGTTTTCCTAGTAGTGTTACAGCCACAGTGGGTCAATACATTTGGAATTGTATTGGCAAGTGATACCATAGTAGAATAGTAGTATCTAACATCTATACGAATTTGGCTAAGTGTAGCTTAGGCTTGCTTTGCTCATAAATAGAGTTTTTCCTATCAGTTAAAAACACTAAGTTTTTGTTTGACAAAAACTCCCAAGGAATCACCAATAGACATTGGTGAACCTTTACCCTTGTTCAACCACAAGTTTTTAACTTAAAAATTTGGATGAGGAGATCCTTGATAACTTTAATGTCTTTGATGCTCAAATTGTCCGTTGTTGGGGACACGGCTAAGTACTTAGGTTTTACCCTCTCGAAAGGTGGTGCACTTTCCCCACAAGACTCGACATGCATCAAGACGGGACCTTTCAGAAGCCTTCCCTTAGACCACCATGGACGCGTTCCATCATATATCCCTACCACCAACTGTCCATCTGGATAAGTTATTGCAACCTATATGATCAAGGCAGAGCCCATATGCCATGTGGCTGCACTAGAAGCTTCTAAACACTAAGTATCTTAAATACCTTTGTTCCTGGGTGGCTTTCCACAAGTGATATACACAAGGTAAACCATAGACATGGGCCTTGTGTAACCACTCAACACAAACCATCATACCATTCCACCCAGGTGATTCATTCACTTAGTTGTTTTATTAAGCAAAACACAAGTCAAAGACTTAGAAATATTTCCATAGCATGAATATAATCCACCCTTGTTTGCTACTAGCTAGGCTAAGCATGATAACAACAAGTATCTTAACCTAGAGAAAATTCTACTAAGGCTACAACTACTAGGATTTCCCAAAGCATAGCAAAACATATACTTAGAAAATTCCATGCAAGCCTTATTCAAAATATCACTAGTACATAGTCAAAATAATAGGACAAATACATGAAGCACCACTTCTCTTGGTAGTAGTTGGGGGAGTAGAAACAATCCTCACACTCACAATCACCAGTAGCACCAAAATCAACACATAAAATGATAGCACCAAATTCACATTCAAATATTCAAGAAAAAATATATGAATGCATGAAAATGTAATGAAATAACTTTTCTATACTAAACAAGTCAAACTGAATAGTACTGAACACAAAGCCATCTATTTAAAGTCTAAACAAACTTAAATTTTCTTTAAAATCATTTTATAAACATTTTATACAGTCAAAATAGGCCTATAAAGTGTTCTGTAAATAAACCCATTTTTTAGAAGCAAAATACAAATTCAAGCCCACAGTAATGTAGGGCTAATTTTTATGAATCAATGGTATATTATTTGCATTTTTGGATAAAAATAACAAAAGATATGAATTTTACAAGTTTGTAATTTTAATAGATTCAAAAATAGATTTTAAATCTAATATCCAGACACCTGGGCGCTTATGATTGGCCCGTATCGATTCGGTTCGATCGATCAACGAGAGCCGCAAGATCTAAATGAAATCACACGGGCTAGATTGATCGATAACAATTCGTTAAGTGATCTTTTCTACACCTTAGGATCAAGATCCAACGGTGCTCGATCAAGCGACCATGGATGTGTGGCGCAAATGGACACTGGCAGCGGTGGCGCTACTAGCGCTGGTGCTCCGGTGATTCTAGAGGGGGATAGGGGCAATGGCGATGCTTACCAGCGTCGCAAGGTCGCGAGGAAGCTCAACATGGCCTTGGTTCGGACAAGGGCGAGCTGCTATGGTCCCTAGAGCTCGTCGGAGTTGTGGACAACGTCGGGCTCGTGCAGACGGCGAGGGAGGCGACGACCTGGGTCACCCTAGCACAAACCAGAGGCATCAAGACATGCGCAAGGTTCAGGGGAACAAGTTAGTTTGGTTCAGAAGCCAAGGGGCGGTCGCATCTTACCGGGATTTCTCGTCGGAGATGGGGACGGCGTCGGATGTTCATGGTGCTCGACGAAGCCGACGTTCTAGGTCATGAGCAGATGAACAAGGGGCATGAGAAGAAGCGCATGAAGCAGAGGATCATCATGTTATGAACGAGGGATGGGCGTGAGCACGACACTCACCGGAATACCTCGTCGGAGATGCTCGGGCAGTGGCAGTGCAAGTCTAATTGTGAGCAGCCTGGCGGCGATTGAGAGTGGGTGTTTGGGGGGAATGACTGCGGCGGTGTGGGGATTAAGTAGCCGGTGGGGGCAAGGGAATTACTCAGAGAATCAATGGCAATTAAGCCCGAAATCAACGCGGCGGTGCTGGAGGAAACAGCGGTGGCGACGGGGTCTGCGCGCGGGGTTTGTGGAGACGATGCTGAGCTGGCTTGGGCCCAGTGGCACTGAGCACGGGGTAGGGAGAGTGCAGGTGAGAGAGAGGGGGGAGGGGAATGGCCCGGGTGGGCTTTTGGGCCTGTTCTGGTGCTGGGCTCAAAATGTTGCGCTTGTTTTATTTTTTATTTTTTCCTTTTCTTTTTTTGTTTGATTTTTCAGGAATGGTTTTCAAACCCTTTTCAAACTTGTTTGAATTCAAATCTTTTCTAGATTTTTGTAGTTTGATACTTGCACTCAAATGTGTGTCAAACACTACTATTTACACAAAAAACCTTGGTCCTTTGAAAACAAGAGCAAAACCATGCCTCATATGAATTTAAAGTGGGCATATAAATGGTTTTGTTTGATTTCAAACTTTGGAAATTTTTGTACCAACCCTAAATGCTATGACAATATGAATGCAATGCATGCTTTTACAATTCATGATTTTTGAGATGTTACAGGTACTCATTAATTTTGAGCTCTCATTGCCCCTATCATAGGCATCTTCATATGGTTAAGGTGATAGTGAGGTCCAATATGAGTCATATGCTTGACAGACCATAAACTAAAATCCCATGTCCCTTGAGTACGAGGGCCGCTCCGCATGCTACTCGACTTTGGTTACCTGTAAGTTCTTGTCATTGTAAATACATGCATATCATAGAGAACCGCCAACGGGGTACCCCTTGCACATGATACAGGAGCTATCCTGTGATCAAAATGACAAGCAAGCAGACAATGAGCATCTCAGCGATCTTTTTATTTACTATGTGCATAGCTTTTCAGAATGCTCATTATGGTGATGCTACAAGTTTCCACCATGATTAGGCATGGCTTAGGCTAGCGGCCCTAGCGTTTCTCTAACACATATATATACTCCATGAACTCACAAGCTCCCCTTTTATTTCACAACGACGACATCCGCAAACAAAAGAGAAAGGTATCAACTAGATATGGATCCATAAGTGTTGAAAGCGTTCTCCATGACAGCACTGTTCTGCTAAGTCCTAGCCTATAATTTGCAAGCATATAACTTTCATGGACAGGTCATAATGGTTTAGGATTATTAAGTGCAAGAAATAAAGTGTGCCATCAAGTTCGTGAGAGATTTACTAACTAACTTTCTCAAAGCAGTCAAACATTTTATTTGGAAGAAAACAAGGCATATAGAATATGCACTGAAATAGCAAATGATGTTAATAGGTAGGTATGGTGGACATTGTTGGAAATATTGGTTTTGGGGAGTTGGAAGCACAAGTAGAGCTCATACTCAGTGCAAGTGAAGGCTAGCAAGAGAGAGGGAGCGACAATCGAGAGAGCAATACCTGTCATAATCATGCTTGCAACAAAACAGGACTAATTATGGCATGAAAATGATAAAAGAACTATGAGGCAAAATAAATCATCGAGGCTTACTGACTATTGTTTAGTCATATGCATGCATGAGCATGTGCCAAGTCAATTCACATGAAATATTCAGAGGAGGATACCACAATATCATACCAAGTGATGAATAAAACAATGCAAGCAAACATTCATATGACATGCTACAAACTATTAGCAAGATGGAGCCAATAACAGACAAGAAAGAACTACTAAGCATCCATCAGTAACAAACACCTTACATAAACAGACTAAGCATGCTCACAATGATGAGTGTATGTACAAAAATGAAAACAAATAGAGTTTGTTACCAGCCTCTTACCACACCTCAAGTTGTCTTAATCTTCATTATTGCCCTTCACTTGTGTGATTTGAATAATAACATGAAACCAAAATCAACTGAGGACGACTGAACCCTGCAAATAACTCACAAAACCAAAGAAGAACAACAAATATTTTTGGTGTTTTCGATTTTTCAAACAAGCCAACAAAGCAAAAACAAACCAAACAAAGCAAAATCTTTTTGGATTTTTCTTTTATGGCAAACCAAAGAAAAGAAACAAACCAAGAGAAACAACAAAAATATTTTTGGTATTTTTGTGTTTTGAGAAAGCAGGAACAAAAACCAAAAATAAAGCGAAACAATGGATATACAAAGAACCGACCGACCATGATATAAATATGAGTGTGATGTCGGTATACCTTGTAACACCCTCAGAATCGGACCTATGCAAGTTTTAGCGAAACCCGCCAAACCCGCATAGAAACGATTCAAAGGTGCCCACCAGGCACTTTCGTGCGGGTGGAAAACGAAGTAATAACATTACACAACAGTCCTCGATGGGACCCACAGAACATATTTATATAACAGCGACTCCATGAGTCAAGAATACAGATATACAGTACAAAGATCCAAATCACCTTGAGAACTGTAACACCCTCAGAATCGACCCTATGCAAGTTTTAGCGAAACCCGCCAAACCCGCATAGAAACGATTCAAAGGTGCCCACCAGGCACTTTCGTGCGGGTGGAAAACGAAGTAATAACATTACACAACAGTCCTCGATGGGACCCACAGAACAGATATATATATAACAGCGACTCAAAGAGTCAAGAATACAGATATAATATACAAAGATCCAAATCACCTTGAAAATGGTAGAGCGTCCGACTACGGACAAGATGCAAATGGGGCTAAGAGCCCTGAAGAATAACCAATGGCGTCCATAACCCTGCCCAGGCCAAGCCGGAAGGGTAACCCTGCTAACGGCGTCGATCTCAAAACCTGCTTAAACAAAAGGGGTGCCGACAAAGGGCAAAGGAAAAAAAAAGAGGAGCGTCAGTACTGAGGCCAGTACACGGCGAGGCTAGAATTCGGCGGTCCTCGCCTACATAGGTATGGTGGACTGAGCGGCAGCGGCAGCATGCACTAAACAACCTATAGAGACTCGATACAACTGGCGGCAATTAGAGAGGGGTAAGAAAGTCCTAGTCGGAACCAACCTGATGCTACCATCAAACAAACCCATCCTGGCGTTTCCCCCTCGAGACCAAACGAGGAAGTCAACCGAGGAACTCACACCGTTGGCAGTTTTATTTATTCAGTTATCGTTGCAACAATTACTAGTCAGGTTTAGATAATCATCCTGATAAAGTAAGCAGTGGGTACTTTTAGTTAACCATTCCGTGATAGTTGCAACACTTACTAGTCAGATACAATTAGCAGGAGATAACCCAAAAACCCAGCAGTTGTTGGTACTTTTATTTAGCCATTCCATTGTAATTGCCATACTTACTAGTCAGGTACAATGGTCGCAAGCGACACTCCAAACAAGCAATTGTGGGCAGTATTATTTAGCCATTCCATTATAGTGAAGCTGATTACTAGTCATTATAAAGTCAAATTTATAGCACTACTTTAGTTATGCTTGTCTATGATCGAGATACTGTGCTCCAAGTCGTCCATATCCGCGGACACGGCTTTCAGAAAGTTTTACCCGGCCGGGGTGCACCAATAGCAACACACGCTCGATCAACCTCGGAAAAACCAAATCAAAACCCAACGAGGCTTTCACGACTGAACAATCACAGGATTCAGAAATATTTCAGGGGGCCACCCCATTGAGTAGACCCGCAACGGAGCTAGCTGACTCCGAGACGGACTCAAGGTTTGCGTCAGTGGCTGTAAACGACTGGGAACCCGAAAGTGTGGCTGGGCTTGTCGATACCGCGAAAACACTCCGCTTACCTAAACAGTACAGTGTGCTCCTCGCACAATTTAAATACAGAAAGTAGCATGGCATAAGTACAGGATCGTAAGTAAAACCTCAAACTAGTTTGTGGCCCCAAGAAATAAGAATGAATCAAGCTCTGGCTCAGGGGGGTCCCATATACCTCCCGTATGTGGATAGCGCGATAAATCAAGGAACAGGTATCAAGTACTCGGGGTCCTACGGGACACAAGTGGGCGTTCGGAAACCAAATATTATCTATCACCAACCGATGCCTCTGCTTACTTCAATTTTAGTTGTTAAACAGGAATTAAAGTGAACGATAAGTAAAACTATGATCATCTCCAACAACAACATACGGCAATACATCAACAACTGTGGCATTTGACAACACGCAACAGCACTTGAGCAAGCGACTACGACGCGCAAGTCCAACTATCTACCAAACAACAGGTAATAGGGTGTGTCCAAGGCAATATAGGGCTGCAAGGGATATCACGGGTACGAAAACTAGAGCATCGCAACACAGATAGCAATAGATCAACAGGAGGGAATAAAGACTATAAAAGTAAGATAGGTAGAAAGGGGGAGATGCTCGCCTGAAAACTTTGCCGAAGGTTCAACCGAAGATCGGGGCGAAGCTCACAACATCTCATCGTCCTATCCGGGAAGAAGCAAAACACTAAAAGGAACAAACAATGCAGCAATTACAACTAATGCGGAAGAATCATCATGATCATGATATGATGTATGACATGGCAAGTTAATGATGCAACTATGTGGAAAAGGGATTCAGGGTAAAACACATAGATGGTTTAACATTCGTGAGGCACTATTAATAATAAACATTTAGCTCCTACTTTTATTTATCATGTTTTCCTTGCATAAACAATACTGATTATAAAACTGCTCTTAATGCATGATGCAAAAGATAACATGGATAGCATAAACAGAAAGGTCTCGTCGAGCTGATCATTTTAGACATATCATTTGTTAAATTTGGAATCATAAATCAAAAGTTATTAAATTATTTAGTTCTAGTGGCATTTGTTGTAATTTAATCAACTTGAAGTTTAAAATGTTCAAAAGGCAATTTGAATGGCATATTTGAAATCCTCACATTTTTCTGATTCAAAAACATATAACATTTGCATTATTTGGATTTATAGTTTTAAAGTTATTTAAAATCTGATTTGAAATTTGAATTTGAATTAGATTTAAATAGTTTTGAAATTAAACAGAATCTGCACAACGTTTTACACCCAGGCTAACCTAACCCTTGTCACAGACAGGTGGGGACAGGCGCACCTGGACCCACACGCCAGTGGCTGAGAGGGAGGAGGACCGCGGGTTGATTAATGATTTCAGAGCCTTTTATGAAAACACAGAGATCGGTGGGGCTCCGAGGGACCGCGGGTTGACGCACAAAAACGTGAGGGGTCGAGTGCAAAACAGCGCCGCGCTACTGTTTTTCTTCCAGGCTCTGATACGGGCGCGGCGGCGTGGCGTATGGCTTGAACCCATGACGCGGGCGGCGCGTGGAGGCGGGACCGCGGTGGCGAGAGGTTGTTGACAGGAAGAGTAGGGGGTAGCGCGCCGCGCAGCGGCGAGTGGCAGACGCGGCGACGGACGCACCGAGGGTGCTCGACAAAAGGAACGGCGACGCCAGGAAGCGACGGTGCCGGCGAGGATGTCTGGGAGTATGAGGCGCTTACCGCGAGCTCGATGGTGGGCTCGGATCGGGCAAGGGCGGTCGTGAACGACCATGAGGCCGACGACCGCCGGAGCTAGGGTTCTTGCGCCGCGCTGGCTGGTGCTGGGCTTCTCCTTCCTCGCTACTGAGTACGGGGGCGACGCAGACGTCCTCGGGGGCTTCCTCGACACCCGCAGCAACACGTTCGCCTCCTGGATCGATGACGCTGAGAGGGGCCACGGCCCGGGCCGGGGTAGAAGAGGTGGAGAGGGAGGAGGAAGGGAGAGAGGCTTAGGGATGGATCTGGGGAGAGGCCAGAGAGGTGTGGGGTGGATAAGGACGAGGAGGGGAGGTGGGGCTTGCGTGAGGGAGGGGTTGAGGGAAAAGGTGGCCTCGGTGCCACCTTGCCCCTCTCACGTGCATGGGCGGCCACGGCAGGGCAGGGGCAGGGGCTGGTAGGGAGGATGCCAGGTGGGGTAGGCGAGGCCAGGGAGGCAGGCAGCTGCGGGGTGGGGCTGCTGAGGCAGGGAGGAAAGAGGGAAGAAAGGGCTCGGGTTGGGTGGTGGTAGACTCGGCTAGGGTGGGAGCTAGGGTTAGGTTGGGGGGTCCTTGGTCGTGTGGGGTGGGTAGCTGGTAGAGGGTTGCTGGGGTGGGGCCTGCATGGAAGAGAGAGGCGAGCTAGGGTTTAGCTAGAGGAGTTAAGGAGAGAGGGGTGGATTAGGGTTTTATCTAGGGTGGTTATGGTGATGAGGATTAGAGAGAGAGGGAGAGCTAAGGATTTTGAATCATGCATGCTCCATTCAAAGACCAAGCAAGATCAAAAAGAAAAGAGATAGGGAGAGGGGTAGGGGTTTAGGCTTATGCACACCCACATGATCACATGTGCATGCAAGGAGGGGGATGGTGATTAGGGTAGGTTTAGAATGAGAGGAGGGGAAGGATAGTTGCTAGGGTTATATTGGCAAGATCAAACCAGGCATTAGACAAGCTCTAACAAGACCAAGCCTAAGAAAAGAGGGAAAGGGAGGTGATAGCAATAACACACAAGCAAGATATGAAATGCTCAAGCAATGCACCATATCACATGCAACATGTTAAAATATGATCCATGCAATGTTTGATATGATTCTCAAATGCAATGTGGCATGATGACATGAGCATGTGGTCATGAGGATGAAATGCACAAAATCAACGCGATTTTCTAGTAGTGGTTTTTGCGGGATGCCACAAGAACGATATAGCGTCCAGCTACGGACAAGATGCAAATGGGGCTAAGAGCCCTGAAGAATAACCAATGGCGTCCATAACCCTGCCCAGGCCAAGACGGAAGGGTAACCCTGCTAACGGCGTCGATCTCAATACCTGCTTAAACAAAAGGGGTGCCGACAAAGGGCAAAGGAAAAAGAGGAGCGTCAGTACTGAGGCCAGTACACGGCGAGCCTAGAGTTCGGCGGTCCTCGCCTACATAGGTATGGTGGACTGAGCGGCAGCGGCAGCATGCACTAAACAACCTATAGAGACTCGATACAACTGGCGACTATCAGAGAGGGGTAAGAAAGACCTATTCGGATCCAACCTGGTACTACCATCAAACAAACCCATCCTGGCGTTTCCCCCTCGAGACCAAACGAGGAAGTCAACCGAGGAATTCACACCGTTGGTAGTTTTATTTATTCAGTTATCGTTGCAGTAATTACTAGTCAGGTTTAGATAATCATCCTGATAAAATAAGCAGTGGTCACTTTTAGTTAACCATTTCGTTATAGTTGCAGCACTTACTAATCAGATACAATTAGCATGAGATAACCCAAAACCCAGCAGTTGTTGGTACTTTTATTCAGCCGTTCCGTTGTAGTTGCAATACTTACTAGTCAGGTACAATGGTCGCACGCAACAATCCAAACAAGCAATTGTGGGCAGTATTATTTAGTCATTCCGTTATAGTATAGCTGATTACTAGTCATTATAAAGTCAAATTTATAGCAATAAACTTTAGTTATGCTTGTCTATGGTCGAGATACTGTGCTCCAAGTCGTCCATATCCGCGGACACGGCTTTCAGAAAGTTTTACCCGGCCGGGGTGCACCAATAGCAACACACGCTCGATCAACCTCGAAAAACCAAATCAAAACCCAACGAGGCTTTCACGACTAAGCAATCACAGGATTCAGAAATATTTCAGGGGGCCACCCCATTGAGTAGACCATAGCAACGTAAGCAAGCTCGAGACGGACTCAAGGTTTGGGTGGACGCGAAACGATCGGGAACCCGAAAGTGTGACTGGGCTTGTCGATACCGTGAAAACGTGTCCCGATCCTAAACAGTACAGGTGCTCCTCGCACAATTTAAATACAGAAGTAGCATGGCATAAGTACAGGATAGTAAATAAAACCTCAAACTAGTTTGTGGCCCCAAGAAATAAGACTGAATCAAGCTCTGGCTCAGGGGGGTCCCATATACCTCCCGGATGTGGATAGCGCGATAAATCAAGGAACAGGTATCAAGTACTCGGGGTCCTACGGGACACATGTGGGCGTTCGGAAACCAAATATTATCTATCACCCACCGATGCCTCTGCTTAATTCAATTTTAGTTGTTTAAACAGGAATTAAAGTGAACGATAAGTAAAGCTATGATCATCTCCAACATCAAACATGCGGCAATATACCAACAATTGTGGCACTTGACGACACGCAACAGCACTTGAGCAAGCGACTACGACGTGCAAGTCCAACTAACTACCACACAACAGGTAATAGGAAGTGTCCAAGGCAATATAAGGCTGCAAGGGATATCACGGGTACGAAAGCTAGAGCATCGCAACACAGATAGCAATAGATCAATAGGAGGGAAATAAATATTATAAAAGTAAGATAGGTAGAAAGGGGGAGATGCTCGCCTGAAAACATTGACGAAGGTTCAACCGAAGATCGGGTCGACACTCGCATCAACTCAACGGCCTTATCCGCGAAGAAGCAAAACACTAAAATAAACACCGGATGCAATATTTAATACTACGGCAAAAGATCGGCATGATGCATGTATGATGTATGGCAAGGCAAGGTGCGATGCAATTAGGTCATATTAAGCGGAACCAGGGTCCCAACAATTAATTAAACGGTTCAAGTTATTTAGAAACCCCCGAATTTAGATGTTGTATTACATGGCTAAAGATGATACGGATTCGCTACACAAGTTTAGATGAGGCCAATATCAGGCTAGATTTGCCCGCATATGGGCCCCATATTTAATTATTAGGTGAATCGGCATAAGGCCCCCAAACCACATGATAAGATGCATGCATGGCAAGTTTATATGCAACAAGTTGTGTTATATATGATAAAATAGGGTTTTCGTGAAGGGGTTCACACATTAGGGGTCTCGACGAACTTGGGGTTCCGGGGTTCGGGGTCGGTCTCAGGGTTCGGTTCCGGGGTTCGACGGATCGGTCTCGGATAACAGAGGTAGGTCTTGGCATTCCGGGAAGAAGCACTCGGCGTCCTCGAGGGAGTACTTGGTTCGGTGTCGGGGGCGCATCGGGTTCTTCCGGGTCGGTGTCGTTCTCGTCGTTGCGAAGGTCTTGCCGGGTCCGCGCCATCAAGTCGGTCTTGTCGTTTCACGGCGGAGATCTTGGTGTCCCGGTTCTCGGCGTCTTCGGATCCGAGAGGAAGATCTTGGCGTTCGGCGGGACCGGGCTTCGGGGTCTCGGCCATAGTTCCGGTGGACTTGGCGTTCCGTGTCGGCGAACTTGGAAATCCCTGTCGGAGGTCTTGGGGCACCAGCTTCGGTCCCATAATGGCGATCTTGGCGTCCGAGGGTCTTGGTGTTCGACGGGGTTCGGGCGCGCCGGGATCGGTCTTCGGATGTCAACGACTCCATAAACCTTGCCATAACGCGTACATGACGGAGTCGATCTTGTCAACGGGGAGATCTTGTCGGGGGGTCGGTACCGAAGAACTGTCGAAACTCATAGGCCGAAACGGACAGAAAACATGTGCGGAAAGAATATGGGCATTTATCGAACAGATGCAAGACTGCTGCATCTAGGCACGCACAAACTAAAATCAAAGCGGGGCTTCACAGCATGTTGACGGGGACCAAACTAGCCCGTAGACGACCACGGCGCTGCGATACAAGGGAAAGAGGCGGCCTGGTCGGCATGGGCGACGCTGGGAGCCGCTGAACGGGAGGGCGCGGCCAGGGCGGCGGCGGGGTGAGGCCGAGGTCGGAGAACAGCGGGCGGAGGCGGGCTTGGAAGGAGGCGGCCCGACGAGCTCGGGTGGAGGCAGAGCGGAGGGGCCGGCGGCGGAGGTGCCGGACGGGCGCCTGGGCGGGCCGCGGAAGACAGGGGCGGGCGAGCGGTCGGGGGCGGTGGAGGGAGGACGCCACGGCGCTGGCGAGCGCGCCAGGCCGGAGGAAGGCGGCGGGGATGCTGGTCGGGAAGACGGGCGGAGGGGGTGCCATGGCATGGCGGGCGGTGGAGGTTGGTGGCGACGGGCGGCTGGGGAGGACGGGCCGGCGAGCGGACGACGCGGAGAGGGAGCTGGCGGCGGTGAGGGCCGGAGAGGGCCGGGCCGGCGAGGTCGGGGAGGGGGTTCGCGGTGGAGGCGGTGCAGACGATGGCGAGAGGGACGGCGCGGGAGGCCGGAGAGAGGGAGGGAGAGGGAGCACGCCGGCGAGGGGAGGGCGCACGCGGTGGCGTGGGAGGCGCGGCCGACGGTGGTTGCCGAGAGGGTGGTCATGGGAGGAAGAGGACGAGCGGGGTGGGGCGGTCTGGGGAGAGGGACACGCGGGGATGGTGGCTGGTGGGGGGTGGGCCAGGGGACAGGTGGGGCCCAGGCGCGGGTAGAGAGGGAGTAGCTGACAGGTGGTGGGGCGCGGGCCCAGGGTGGCAGCGAGAGGGGTAGGGAGTGTCCAGGGGGAGCCGTGTGCTGGTGTGGTGTGTGTTGTGAGGGAGTGGGATGGGCTTAGTCTAGGTGGCAGCATGGGGTTGGGTAAGGGAGAGGGGTGGGGTGAGGTGGAACGAGGGGAGTGGTCGGGGTGAGGTGGCCGGTGGGTGTGGGTAGATAGGTTGGTAGCTTTAGGATTTAGAGGGTGGACCGTTTTAATTTTCTGGGGTGGTCGTTCGGGTCATTCGGCCCGTTCGACTGCCCCACTAAAATAATAAATATTTTTATTTATTTCAAACAAGGCTTTTGCAAACCGATATCAGACAAAACAAAATATTCCGGCGACCCGGATTTGCGTGTTGAACAAAGACGGGGCGTTTTGGAAACACAAAATAGGTTTTTCTGCAAATAGTTTTATGCAAGCAAAATGCAAGATGATAACGATGCTCAAATGCAATGTGGCATGATGACATGAGCATGCGGTCATGATGATGCAATGCACAAAACAACGCGATTTTCTAGTAATGGTTTTGCGGGATGCCACAATTCGACACCACTAACGATGGATCTCGCCCTCGAGATCCGCCTCATGGTACCGGAAGGAAGGTCGGCAATCTGCATCTTCTCGCTTCGTGTAGATCCTCGCGACACCACTAACAAGAGGTCGTTGTCCGTGATCGTCGAGAGGACAATCCGGAACAAAAGGTCGAAGGTAGAGGTATCCACAAATAAAGCCACCTCTAGCTTCCGTGGACGGAGTAAAATTGCTGGATCCACCGATTCGATGTACAAGAGCGAATGATAAGAGTAGTCGGATGGTGATCAGTCCATCGCGCACCCAAACCATTACTCTGCACACGAATAGGCGGATTATGCAACCAACTCTCGGAAGCAGACTGAAGATCTCGACAATCGAGGTACAAAAACAAAGGAGTGATGCAGACTCTGCATCGGATCTGGTGTAGATGATGATGTCGTGTCGGAAAACACCGGAAGGCACAAACAAGGAACAAAGAATGGTACCACAACAGACGGATTCCTCAGGCAGCTTGAACACCGGTTGGTAGAACACCGTTACCAAAGGAGGAAGCGAAACCCTAAAGATACGACGGAAAACCCAACCACGAGAAGTCCTGGACTCGAAGAAAGAGAAGAGAGCGGATTCAAAACACGTAGAGGTAAGAGGAGAATAGCAGAGGGGTAAGGAGTAAAATCAGACCTAGTCAGAACTATCCAACCGATTTTTCAAAATAGTTTTGACACTCTACTTCGGCCGTTAGCTAGGTTATCCTACAGGCTGGACTTGTGGGGTATCGCAACTGCTGAGCTCTGATACCACTCTGTAACACACTCAGAACCGGACCTATGCAAGTTTTAGCGAAACCCGCCAATCCCGCATAGAAACGATTCAAAGGTGCCAACCAGGAACTTTCGTGCGGGTGGAAAACGAAGTAATAACATTACACAACAGTCCTCGATGGGACCCACAGAACATATTTATATAACAGCGACTCCATGAGTCAAGAATACAGATATACAGTACAAAGATCCAAATCACCTTGAGAACGATATAGCGTCCAGCTACGGACAAGATGCAAATGGGGCTAAGAGCCCTGAAGAATAACCAATGGCGTCCATAACCCTGCCCAGGCCAAGCCGGAAGGGTAACCCTGCTAACGGCGTCGATCTCAATACCTGCTTAAACAAAAGGGGTGCCGACAAAGGGCAAAGGAAAAAGAGGAGTCAAGATCGAGGCCAAGACACGGCGAGGCTAGAGTTCGGCGGTCCTCGCCTACATAGGTATGGTGGACTAAGCGGCAGCGGCAGCATGCACTAAACAACCTATAGAGACTCGATACAACTGGCTACTGTCAGAGAGGGGTAAGAAAGACCTATTCCGATCCAACCTGGTACTACCATCAAACAAACCCATCCTGGCGTTTCCCCCTCGAGACCAAACGAGGAAGTCAACCGAGGAACTCACACTGTTGGTAGTTTTATTATTCAGTTATAGTTGCAGCAATTACTAGTCAGGTTTAGATAATCATCCTGATAAAATAAGCAGTGGTCACTTTTAGTTAACCATTCCGTTATAGTTGCAGCACTTACTAATCAGATACAATTAGCATGAGATAACCCAAAACCCAGCAGTTGTTGGTACTTTTATTCAGCCGTTCCGTTGTAGTTGCAATACTTACTAGTCAGGTACAATGGTCGCACGCAACAATCCAAACAAGCAATTGTGGGCAGTATTATTTAGTCATTCCGTTATAGTGAAGCTGATTACTAGTCATTATAAAGTCAAATTTATAGCAATAAACTTTAGTTATGCTTGTCTATGGTCGAGATACTGTGCTCCAAGTCGTCCATATCCATGACACGCTTTGAAAGTTTTACCCGCCGGGTGCACCAATAGAAACACACGCCGATCAACCTCGAAAAACAAAATCAAAACCCAACGAGGCTTTCACGACTAAGCAATCAGGATTCAGAAATATTTCAGGGGCCACCCCATTGAGTAGACCAAGAACGGTAAGCAAGCTCCGAGACGGACTCAAGGTTTGGGTGGACGGGTAAACGATCGGGAACCCGAAGTGTGATCTGGCTTGTCGATACCGCAAAACGTGTCCCGATCCTAAAAAGACAGTGCTCCTCGCACAATTTAAATACAGAAGTAGCATGGCATAAGTACAGGATAGTAAATAAAACCTCAAACTAGTTTGTGGCCCCAAGAAATAAGACTGAATCAAGCTCGCCTGTGGGGGGTCCCATATACCTCCCGGATGTGGATAGCGCGATAAATCAAGGAACAGGTATCAAGTACTCGGGGTCTTACGGGACACAAGTGGGCGTTCGGAAACCAAATATTATCTATCACCCACCTATGCCTCTGCTTAATTCAATTTTAGTTGTTTAAACATGAATTAAAGTGAACAATAAGTAAAGCTATGATCATCTCCAACATCAAACATGCGGCAATATACCAACAACTGTGGCACTTGACGACACGCAACAGCACTTGAGCAAGCGACTACGACGCGCAGGTCCAACTAACTACCACACAACAGGTAATAGGAAGTGTCCAAGGCAATATAAGGCTGCAAGGGATATCACGGGTACGAAAGCTAGAGCATCGCAACACAGATAGCAATAGATCAACAGGAGGGAAATAAATATTATAAAAGTAAGATAGGTAGAAAGGGGGAGATGCTCGCCTGAAAACATTGACGAAGGTTCAACCGAAGATCGGGTCGACACTCGCATCAACTCAACGGCCTTATCCGCGAAGAAGCAAAACACTAAAATAAACACCGGATGCAATATTTAATACTACGGCAAAAGATCGGCATGATGCATGTATGATGTATGGCAAGGCAAGGTGCGATGCAATTAGGTCATATTAAGTGGAACCAGGGTCCCGACAATTAATTAAACGGTTCAAGTTATTTAGAAACCCCCGAATTTAGATGTTGTATTACATGGCTAAAGATGATACGGGTTCGCTACACAAGTTTAGATGAGGCCAATATAAGGCTAGATTTGCCCGCATATGGGCCCCATATTTAATTATTAGGTGAATCGGCATAAGGCCCCCAAACCACATGATAAGATGCATGCATGGCAAGTTTATATGCAACAAGTTGTGTTATAGATGATAAAATAGGGTTTTCGGGAAGGGGTTCACACATTAGGGGTCTCGACGAACTTGGGGTTCCGGGGTTCGGGGTCGGTCTCAGGGTTTGGTTCCGGGGTTCGACGGATCGGTCTCGGATAACAGAGGTAGGTATTGGCATTCCGGGAAGAAGCACTCGGCATCCTCGAGGGAGTACTTGGTTCGGTGTCGGGGGCGCATCGGGTTCTTCCGGGTCGGTGTCGTTCTCGTCGTTGCGAAGGTCTTGCCGGGTCCGCGCCATCAAGTCGGTCTTGTCGTTTCACGGCGGAGATCTTGGTGTCCCGGTTCTCGGCGTCTTCGGATCCGAGAGGAAGATCTTGGCATTCGGCGGGACCGGGCTTCGGGGTCTCGGCCATAGTTCCGGTGGACTTGGCGTTCCGTGTCGGCGAACATGGAAATCCCTGTCGGAGGTCTTGGGGCACCAGCTTCGGTCCCATAATGGCGATCTTGGCGTCCGAGGGTCTTGGTGTTCGACGGGGTTCGGGCGCGCCGGGATCGGTCTTCGGATGTCAACGACTCCATAAACCTTGCCATAACGCGTACATGACGGAGTCGATCTTGTCAACGGGGAGATCTTGTCGGGGTTGCATCAAGAACTGTCGAAACTCATAGGCCGAAACGGACAGAAAACATGTGCGGAAAGAATATGGGCATTTATCGAACAGATGCAAGACGGCTGCATCTAGGCACGCACAAACTAAAATCAAAGCGGGGCTTCACAGCATATTGACGGGGACCGAACTAGCCCGTAGACGACCACGGCGCTGCTATACAAGGGAAAGAGGCGGCCTGGTCGGCATGGGCGACGCTGGGAGCCATTGAACGGGAGGGCGCGGCCAAGGCGGCGGCGGGGTGAGGCCAAGGTCGGAGAACAGCGGGCGGAGGCGGGCTTGGAAGGAGGCGGCCCGACGAGCTCGGGTGGAGGCAGAGCGGAGGGACCGGCGGCGGAGGTGCTCGGGGCAGCCGGGCGGCCGAAGGAAGACAGGGGCAGGACGCGTCAGGCGCGGTGGCTTGAGGACGCTGGCGGCGAGCGCGCCGGGCCGGAGCGAAGGCGGCGGGATGCGCAGGTCGGGAAGACGGGAGGAGGGGGTGCCACGGGCCGCGTGGGTGGTGGAGGTTGGTGGCGGCAGCGCTGGGAGGACGGCCAGCGGGCGCGAGAGGGAGCTGGCCAGTGAGGGCGGAGAGGCCGGGCCGGCGAGGTCGGGAGGGGTTCATGTGGAGGCGGTGCAGACGATGGCGAGAGGGACGGCGCGGGAGGCCGGAGAGAGGGAGGGAGAGGGAGCACGCCGGCGAGGGGAGGGCGCACGCGGTGGCGTGGGAGGCGCGTCGGCGACCGGTGGTTGCTGAGGAGAGGGTGGTTGCGGGGAGGAAGAGGACGAGCGGGGTGGGGCGGTCTGGGGAGATGGACACGCGGGGATGGTGGCTGGTGGGGGGGCAGGGGGGCCCAGTGCGGGTAGAGAGGAGTATGACGGTGGGGGGGGGCGGGCCCAGGGTGGCAGCGAGAGGGGTAGGGAGTGTCCAGGGGGAGCCGTGTGCTGGTGTGGTGTGTGTTGTGAGGGAGTGGGATGGGCTTAGTCTAGGTGGCAGCATGGGGTTGGGTAAGGGAGAGGGGTGGGGTGAGGTGGAACGAGGGGAGTGGTCGGGGTGAGGTGGCCGGTGGGTGTGGGTAGATAGGTTGGTAGCTTTAGGATTTAGAGGGTGGACCGTTTTAATTTTCTGGGGTGGTCGTTCGGGTCATTCGGCCCGTTCGACTGCCCCACTAAAATAATAAATATTTTTATTTATTTCAAACAAGGCTTTTGCAAACCGATATCAGACAAAACAAAATATTCCGGCGACCCGGATTTGCGTGTTGAACAAAGACGGGGCGTTTTGGAAACACAAAATAGGTTTTTCTGCAAATAGTTTTATGCAAGCAAAATGCAAGATGATAACGATGCTCAAATGCAATGTGGCATGATGACATGAGCATGCGGTCATGATGATGCAATGCACAAAACAACGCGATTTTCTAGTAATGGTTTTGCGGGATGCCACATACCTCCACCCAAGCTTAGGCTTTTGGCCTTACTGGGGCTCAATAGCCTAGGTAGTAACCCCAAGCTGGTGGGTCATCATAGGAATGATCATAGTCAGGCGCTTGCGAAGAAGAAGAAGACGCGCCCCAATCATAGGAGGGGTACTGGTCTGAAGACTTTCCCCAATAAACAATTTTCTCAGTCCTACCCCTCTCCAACCACGCTTGGCAAAAGATAGTTCATACGGCATACTTCTCACAGTAGCCCCTAGAGAAACAAAATTATGTTGAACCATAGATTCAAGATCAAGCCTCTCTATGGGGAACTGATTCTCTGAATGGTGAGGCTCTAAACCATGGAAAACTAACAACCTAGAAGCAATGAGACCTCCACAAATTCCACCCTTCTCACGGTTAGTGGGGAGATGGTAAGCTATCAAAGCACCCAGGTTATAAGATCTATGCCTATTCAAAGCATCTACAATAAAAGCTAGATCAAAGAAGATAACTTTCTAGCAATCTTTCTAGCAAGAACACACTTGGTAATGAAATAGGCAAAATATCTGACGGATGGGAACTGAATGTTCCAAATTTTACCACTTTCCTTTGAGAAGTCGAAACCTTGGAAAATCTCAACATATAAATCCATAAGTAACTTGGGTCTCTCTTTGATCTTCTCACAAGATCCCCACTGAGGCACTCTAATTGCTGCACAAAAATCAGCAAAAGGCAGGTCGATAGCTAGATTGTATATTTTATAATGGACCATGGGATTAGATGAAGACCAAGTAAACCGGAAGTCCAGCACAACATCCATGGTTAGCTTAACATATTGAATTGGTTCACCTTCAACAAAGTGTTCCAACCCTGCATTGGTAACCATAGTTTGGAAATCCTGGAGGATTCCCGCGGTTCTCATAAATTCCTGGCATGGATATATGGAAGGAAAGACTCCTTCCTCACGATGAACTTTCATTGGCTCAGGTACCATCAAGTCATATTGATTCGGTGGGTAAGCACTCATCTTCCTTTCTAAAATTTTTAGACAAACCTCAATCCAAGAGATTTCCAAGTTGATAAATGATGAGAAACTACTATAGGAACTTGCTAGAGGGATACACATGCATCAAAATGAAATCTCTAAGCAAAGAACAAGCATGCAAGCTCACACAAATTGTCACCTATAGCAGCAAAATACTCAAGATACAATCTACCAATCACAAATCTAATTGGACAAGCGGAGGAGGCACATACCAAGGAGCAATCCCTCCAAAAATCAGCACCAAAGATGGGCTGAGCAAGGAGATCGAAAATCGCGAGCAAGAACAGCAGGAACTCAAGATTGAGAAAGTTTTCTGGTGTTATTCGGGAGAGAGAAAGAAGATGGTTGGGAGGAGGCACCTTGGAGGGGCCTAGGTGGGCCACACCCCACCCAGGCGCCACCTAGGGGGTGTCCGCGCCCACTAGGGGTGTGGTGGCCTGGGGTGGCCCCCTGGGTCACTCCAGGTGTCCCTCTACCCCTTTATCGAGGAAAAAATTTATTTTGGATTTTCTGGAATTTTCAGGAAACTTTATTTTTAGCCAATTTTCAGGGTATATAAATTGATTTTCTTGCAGAAACAGTTTTTTTAGAAGAAGCAAAAGAAAACAAAACCCAAGAATACAGAAGTTCTAAGACACTCTAACGAGCAACAACTAACAAAACCAAATCTAGCAAAAGAAAAGGCAAAGACTAGGAAGAAGAAAAGTAAAAGAAAGCAAGTATAACCACAGTGAAAACATTATTTTGTTCATTAAAATCCTTTTGTTAAGAAGGTTGATCAAGTATTGTTACCAAAACAATATTATATGAAACAAAACTTTGTATTCCACAAGGTGATTATGTTACCTCATACTTGATAGCAATGGTCCCAATCATGATAGTTTCAAAATTTTCTTGTGGAATTGGACAATATATTTCTCCAACCTTGATGCTCTCAATATTTTCAATGGAATTCAGGCAATAGCTTTTAGCAACCTTCTTGGGGAAATAAACAGTATGCTCTTTGTCATTAATATTGAATATTACTTTTCCTTGATTGCAATTGATGACAGCACCTACAGTATTAAGAAAAGGTCTCCCAAGAATAATAGACATCCTCACATATACCAACAGGAATAGTAGTTGACTTATCAGCCATTTGCAAAGATATATTAGTTGGTATCAACTTTTCTAGCTGGAGTCTCTTGTAGAGAGAAAAAGGCATAACACTAACTCCAGCTCCCAAATCACATAAAGCAGTTCTAACATAATTATTCTTAATAGAGCAAGGAATAGTTGGTATACCTGGATCACCAAGTTTCTATGGAACCTTACCATTGAAGTAATAATTAGCAAGCAAAGTATAAATATCCTCATTAGGAATATTCCTTTTATTAGAGACAATATCCTTCATATACTTTGAATAAGGAGGCAACTTAATAGCATCAGTCAAAGGAATTTGCAAAAATAAAGGTTTCATCCACTCACAAAACTTGTTGTAGTGTTCTTCCTCCTTTGAGTTGTGTTTCTTACCTGGAAAAGGCATAGGTTTCTGCACCCAAGGTTCTCTCTCACTACCGTGTTTCTTAGCAATAAAATCTTCCTTAGTGTACCTGGTGTTCTTAGTGTGCTTCTCAGGCTCTTCCTCAACTTCCTCCTTATCAGGAGCATTATTTTTATCACCACTTTTAGTTTCAGCATCAGAGACAGATATACTATTAGGATCTACAGCTCAAGTGGTTCCTCAACTACTTTGTGTTTCTTTTTATTTCTCTTACAAGGACAACCACTACTTTCACCTTGTTGAGAATCCTGCTCAATTATTTTAGGGTGTCCTTTAGGATATAAAGGATCTTGAGTAGCTATACCACTCCTAGTTCTAATTCCATAAGCATGTTTATCTCCTGAGGCATTAACTAGCATATCCTTTTGTACCTTAGCAAGTTGATCAAGTTAGGTTTGAACCATTTGAAAGTGTTTACAAAGCATTTTAATATCATTAGAAGTTCTTTACACAATATCTTTCAACTCTTTAATAGCTCTAGAGTTTTGCAATAAATGATTCTGAACTTGTTTATTAAAATTACCTTGTTTAACAATAAAAATGTCAAGTTCCTCTAAGCATTGACCAGGAGGCTTACAATAGGGAATATCACCTTCATCAAAGTGTTGGAGAGAGTGTACCTCAATAGTGGATGAGTGGGGAATTGTCTTGCATAGTTCTTCTATAGGAGGTAGATTCTTCACATCTTCAGCTCTAATACCTTTCTCCTTTAGACACCTCTTAGCTTCCTTCATCATTTAATGCAATAACTCCCCTCTTCTTTCGTGTTGGTATTGGATCTGGTTTAGGCACAACTGGTTCAGGAGTAATAGGCTCAGGTGTATTTAGCTTAGTTGAAGTCCAATCATCATAATTCTTTCTTATTTTAGCCATTAATTCTTCAGCATTTGTTGGAGTTCTTTTCCTGAAAACACAATCAGCAAAACTATCTAGGTATGTCCTAGAATCATCAATTAGTCCATTATAATAAATATCAAAAAGCTCATTTTTAGGTAATGGACATCCAGGATGTGCATGAATCAAGGCACAGAACCTTGTACATGACTCAGGCAATTTCTCTTCTTCTCCCTGTTTAAAATAAAAAAGTTTCTGCAAAGCAGCATGTCTAGCACTAGGAGGAAAATATTTTTGGAAGAAAGAAACAATCAAACAATCAGGGCTATCAATGGAACCAGGAGGTAATCTATTAAACCAAGCCCTAGCTTCTCCTTTTAGTGAAAAAGGGAATATCTTAGTAACAAAGTACTTGCGCATCTTAAAATCATTAGAGAATAAAACACTCATAGTGGAAAGCTCATTCATATGAGCCTCAGCACTCTCATTTTCAGTCCCACAAAAAGGTTCTTTCTCAATAATGTCCAAATAGGATAAATCAAGAGAGAAATCGTAATCTTTATCTTTAATATCTATGGGAGAAGTGGCAAACTTAGGATCGGAGGACAGTTTAGGAATTATTGTACGTCTTGCAAGGAGACTCTTAATAGCACTAGCACCATGTGTGTTTCGGCACTCTTCAACAAATTCATCAGTAAAATCAATGTAGCCATCATTAATATCATAACTCTCTTAGACTCAGGTGAGCTAACAGGTGTAACAGTGTCTTCACTAGGAGTTTTAGTATTTCCTAGACCAGCCATATTAGCATCTAGGAAAGGACCTAATGAACCACTCACATCAAGCACAGTAGAAGTAACATCATGAGTATCAAAAGAAGTTTCAGACTCAGCAGTAGTAGTAGTGTGTGTAGCATGAGTATGTGGTGGTGGTGTATCAAGCTTACTTATAACAGACGGTGAATCAAGAGCAATAGAGGTGTTTACGACTGTACCTCTTCTTGTAGTGGATGGTAAAATAGGAAACTTTCCATCACAAGACTTTCCCATGATGAAAGGAGTAGCAGTGAATAATAATAGATCGAAAGTGAACTTACAAATAAAGCTATGCTCCCCGGCAACAGCGCCAGAAAATAGTATTGATGACCCACAAGTATAGGGGATCGCAACAGTCTTCGCGGGTAGTATTACCCAATTTATTGATTCGACACAAGGGGAGCCAAAGAATACTTGCAAGCCTTAACAACTAAGTTGTCAATTCAGCTACACCTGGAAATAGTTCTTGCTCATAGAAGTTTATCAGTAGCAACAGTAAAGAAACAGCAGTAGTAAAACAGGAGCAATAGTAACAGTAGTAGCAAACAGTAGGTTATGAGCGCGGTAGGCATAGGGATGGATGGACGGGCGTTGCAGGGACGAGTCTAAACATGTAACTTCAAGATCTAGGGCATTGCAGATAAATAAGAATAAGCATCCAAGTACTAAACAATCCTAGGCATGTGCTCCATATATAGTCATGCGTGCTCGTAATGAGAACTTGCACATCTTTTGTCCTGCCAGCCCGTGGCAGCGGGGCCTCTAGGGAACTACTGGCAGTTAAGGTGCTCCTTTTAATAGAGCACCGGAGCAAAGCATTAACACTCCGTGAACACATGTGATCCTCACACCATAGCCATCCCCTCTAGTTGTCCCAATTTCTGTCACTTCGGGGCCTTTAGATCCGGACAATGATATGTGTACACAACTTGCAGATAAGATCACAAACAATACTATCATAATGATTCAATAATAAGTTCATATCTGAGATCATGGCACTCGGGCCCTAGTGACAAGCATTAAGCACAACAAGTTGCAACAAATTCAAATAGCACTAATAGAGATACTAGGCACCATGCCCTAACAATCGTACTCGACTACATGATAGAACTCATCTAATCACTACCATCCCCATAGCCTACAGTGGGGCATTATTCACTCATGGATGAGGGAAACATTGATGGTTGATGGAGAGGCATTGATGATGACGATGGCGATGATCCTCCCCAAATTCCCCGTCCCGGCAGGGTGCCAGAACGGAGTTTCTGGATCCGAATCTTGGTTTTTGGTGGTGGCGGCGCAGCGGAACTCTTTCCAGAAAAACGTTGAACCCCCACGGTTTTTAGTTCAAGGGTCAACTTATAGGCGAAGAGAAAGGCCGAGGGGGTGCCTGGGCTGGCCACACACCTCCCAGGTGCGGGGTGGGCCCACCCGTGCGGCGGGGGGTGAGCCACCTGTGGCATCCCGCAAAACCACTACTAGAAAATCGCGTTGAATTTGTGCATTGCATCGTCATCGTCATGCATTGTTTGCCAAAATTATTTCGCAACACCCGTTTTGTTTTCTAAAACGCCCCCTCTTGATTCAAACATCAAAATCCTGGTCGCCGGAATATTTTGTTTTGCCCGACATCGGTTTTCAAAAGCTTTGTTTGAAATAAATAAAAACAATTATAATTATTTTAGTGGGGCAGTCGAACGGGCCGAAGCGACCCGAACGACCGCCCCAGAAACAAAATCGGTCCAACTACAACTGCCCCTCTAAATCCTAAACTCACCAACTATTCTACCCAGCCCTCCCCTCCACATCACCCCCACCTATCCCCATCCGCCACCTCACCTTCTCTCCTCCCTCCAGCCAATCGGCTGCTGCCACCTAGACCGACCCACTACCCCTTTTCCCTCCTCTCTCTCACCCCTCAGCCGACACACGCACAGCCCCTGGGTCCCCACCCACTGCCGGCTCACACCCTGCCGCCACCTCCTCCTCCCCGAGCCCCGGCCACAGCCTCGCTCCTCCCCATCCGCGTCTTCCGCCTCCTCCCTCCTCCTCGCTCGAGCCGCGCCCGCTTCCCCGCCTCACCGGCCTCCGCGACGCCGACCGCCACCCTCCCCTTCGGCTCTGCCCGCGGCGGTTCCCTTCACCTCCCTCACCGACGCCCCGCCCCTTATCCTCCCCCGGCGAGCCGCCCGTGGCTCCTCCGCCGCCGCTCCCCCACCTCCAACAGCTCCGGCTCGGCCTCGGAACCACCGCCCGACGCCTTCGAGTTCCACCCGCCGCTGGCGTGCTTGTCCCCATGCCGACCTCTACCGCCGTCGCCGAGCCTCCCCGGACCTGCCTGCCACGCCGTCGCTCCTCACCCGCCCTCTCCATCCTGTCTCCCCTGGCCCGTCAGCCGCCCGCCCATCTCGCCTCCTTACGCCACCGCGACGCCTCTCTACCATTGGCCAGCGCCCCATTTCTTTCCCCGTGAGCCCTCCTCCTTGTCTCGTCTCTTCCCCCGCTCGAGCCTTCCCTTCCAGCGCACACACGCATGGACCCGCGCAGCCGCTGTCCTCTGTTCCGCTATTCGCCGTCGCAGACTCTACCTCATCGGCATCCTCTCCGCCCTTCCGGTGTCTCGTCCGTGCAGCCGCCTTCTCTGTCTGTGCTACTGCATACCAAGGAACGGTTTCCTCTGCGTGTTGTTGTTGTCGATGCCACTCTCCTGCAAGGTGTTTGGGTTAATGCCTGAATGGAGCTTAGCGCCCTCGCCTTTGTCTGTCCGTTTGGTATAGCTCTACTATCGCTGCGTGCGGTAAGAGATTATTACAAACCACTCGAGGCCGACATGATCTTCCTCGGCAGTCACGACAAATCAGACAAGGATCACCAAGAACATCGTGTCGCCACCAAGGCCTTCTCCCCGGATCGCCAAGACCATCGACAAGATCTCCGTCCGGGACTCCAGGAACTACCTCACGGATACCGAAGGACGCCGAGCGCCAAGCACTTCCCCTGAACGCCAAGATCGCCACCTGTACCGCAAGTACCGCACCCCGGACGCCAAGTACTTCACCCCGAAGCCAAGACCGACTCGATGGCGCGAGCCCGACCAGAACCTCGCAACGGCAAGCTCGACCCTGTGGGACCCGACAAGATCGGCACGACGATAAGAACGGCACCGACCCGGAAGAAGCCGGTGCGCCCCGACACCGACCCAAGTTCTGCTCCCGGACATCGAGACCCCGAAGCGACAAGATCTGCCCCGTGACCGAGAACGCTTCCGTCGAACCCTGGACCCCGAGACCGGACCCTGGACCCTGTCGAACCCCGAACCCCGGAACCCCAAGATCGTCGCGACCCCTAATGTGTGAACCCCTTTCCGAGAACCCTATTTTATAATATAATAACAACTTGTTGCACATTTAATTGTCATTTCGCATGCATGTCATTGGTTTGGGGGCCTTATGCCGATTCACCTAATAATTAAATATGGGGCCCATATGCGGGCAAATCTAGTCTCATATCGGCCTCATTTAAACTTGTGTAGCGAACCGGTATCTTATCTTGCCTTGTTAAAACAACATTTAAATTGCGGGGCTTCTAAATAACTTGAACCTACTAATTAATTGTCGGGAACCCCGGTTCCACTTAACATGACCTAATCGCATCGCATCTTTGCCATGTCATACATCATACATGCATCATGCCGATCTTCTGCCGTGGTATTAAATATTGCATCCGGTTTCCTGCTAGTGTTTTGCTTCTTCGCGGATAAAGCCGTTGAGTTGATGTGAGCTTCGCCCCGATCTTCGGTTGAACCTTCGACAATGTTTTCAGGCGATCATCTCCCCCTTTCTACCTATCTTACTTTTACAGTATTTACTTCCCTCCTGTTGATCTATTGCTATACGTGTTGCGATGCTTTAGTTTCCGTACTGTGATATACCGCGACCCTATATTGCCTTGGACACATCCTATTACCTGTTGTTTGGTAGATAGTTGGACTTATGGTCGTAGTTGCTTGCTCAAGTGTTGATGTGTGTCATATGCCACGATTCTTGATGTATTGCCGCATGTTGATGTTGGAGATGATTCTAGTTTTACTTATCGTCACTTTCATTTCGTTTAACAACTAAAATTGAAATAAGCAGGCATCGGTGGGTGATAGATAATATTTGGTTTCCGCCCACCCACTTGTGTCCCGTAAGACCCCGAGTACTTGATACCTGTTCCTTGATTTATCGCGCTATCCACATCCGGGAGGTATATGGGACCCCCCTGAGCCAGAGCTTGATTCATTCTTATTTCTTGGGGCCACAAACTAGTTTGAGGTTTTATTTACTATCCTGTACTTATGCCATGCTACTTTCTGTATTTAAATTGTGCGAGGAGCACACTGTACTGTTTAGGATCATGGCCCGATTCCGCGGTGTCGACAAGCCCAGCCACACTTTCGGGTTCCCAGTCGTTCACAGCCGTCCCCATAACCTTGAGCCCGTCTCGGGGTCAGCTGGCTTCGTTGCGGGATCTACTTAAGGGGTGGCCCCCTGAAATATTTCTGAATCTTGTGATTGTTTAGTCGTGAAAGCCTCGTTGGGTTTTGATTTGGTTTTTCCGAGGCTGATCGAGCGTGTGTTGCTATTGGTGCACCCCGGCCGGGTAAAACTTTCTGAAAGCCGTGTCCGCGGATATGGACGACTTGGAGCACAGTATCTCGATCATAGACAAGCATAACTAAAGTATACTGCTATTAATTTGACTTATAATGACTAGTAATCAGCTTCACTATAATGGAATGGCTAATTAATACTGCCCACAATTGCTTGTTTGTTTGTCGCTTGCGACAATTGTATCTGACTAGTAAATCTTGCAACTACAACGGAATGGCTGAATAAAAGTACCAACAACTGCTGGGTTTTGGGTTTATCTCATGCTATCTGTACCTGATTAGTAATTGTTGCAACTATCACGGAATGGTTAACTAAAAGTGCCCACTGCTTATTTTATCAGGACGACTATCTAAACCTGACTAGTAAAGGGCCGCAACTATAACCGAATAAGTAAAACTGCCAACTGTGTGAGTTCCTCGGTTGACTTCCTCGTTTGGTCTCGAGGGGGAAACACCAGGATGGGTTTGTTTTGGTGTTAGCTTCAGGTTGGATCCGGATAGGTCATTCTTACCTCCACGATAACCGGTTGTATCGAGTCTCTATAGGTTGTTTAGTGCATCTTTGCTGCCGCTTGATCCACCATACCTATGTAGGCGAGGACCGAATTCTAGCCTCGCCGTGTCTTGGCCTCAAGATCGACGCTCCTTCTTTTCCTTTGCCCTTTCGGCACCCTTTTGTTTAAGCAGGTTTTGAGATCGACGCCGTTAGGGGTTACCCTTCCGGCTTGGCACAGGCAGGGTTATGGACGCCATTGGTTATTCTTGAGGCTCTTAGCCCCATTTGCCTCTTGTCCGTAGCTGGACGCTCTATCGCTTTTCAAGGTGATTTGGATCTTTGTACCGATATTCGTATTCTTGACTCTTGAGTCGTATATATATCTGCTCGTGGGTCCCATCGAGGACTGTTGTGTAATGTTATTACCGTTTCCACCCGCATAAAGTGCTGGTGCACCTTTGAATCGTTTCTATGCGGGTTTGGCGAATTTTGCTCAAACTTGCATAGGTCCGATCTGAGGGTGTTCTGAGTGGTATCGAGCCCAGTTGCGATACCCCACAAGTCCAGCCTGTAGGATAACCTAGCTAACGGCCGAAGTAGAGTGTCAAAACTATTTTCCAAAATCGGTTGGATAGTTCTGAATAGGTCTGATTTTTACTTCTTACCCCTCTGCTATTCTCCTCTCACCTCTACGCGTTTTGAATCCGCTCTCATCTCTCTCTTTGAGTCCAGGATTTCTCGTGGTTGGGTTCCGTCGTACCTTCAGGGTTTCGCTTCCTCCTCTGCTAACGGTGATCTATCATCCGGTGTTCAAGCTGCCTGAGGAATCCGTCTGTTGTGGTACCATTCTTTATTCCTTGTCCTTTGTTTGTGGCTTCCGGTGTTTTCCGACGCGACGACCTCATCTATGCCAGATCCGCTGCAGGGTCTGCATCACTCCGTTGTTCCGAACCTCGCTTGTCGAGATCTCCAGTCTGATTCCGAGAGTTGGTTGCATAATCCGCCTATTCGTGTGCAGAGTAATGGTTTGGGTGCGGGATGGAGTAGCTACCATACCACTACTCTTATCATTCGCTCTTGTACATCGAATCAGTGGATCCAGCGATGTTACTCCGTTCACGGAAGTTAGGGGTGGCTTTATTTGTTGATACCTCTACCTTCGACCTTTTGTTACCGGAGAGTTCTCTCGACGATCACGGACAACGACCTCTTGTTAGTGGTGTCGCGAGAATCTACACGAAGCGAGAAGACGCCGACCGCCGACCTTCTTCCCGGTACCATGAGGCGGATCTCGAGGGCGAGATCCATTGTTAGTGGTGTCGAATTGTGGCATCCCGCAAAACCACTACTAGAAAATCGCGTTGAATTTGTGCATTGCATCGTCATCGTCATGCATTGTTTGCCAAAATTATTTCGCAACACCCGTTTTGTTTTCTAAAACGCCCCCTCTTGATTCAAACATCAAAATCCGGGTCGCCGGAATATTTTGTTTTGCCCGACATCGGTTTGCAAAAGCTTTGTTTGAAATAAATAAAAAAAATTATAATTATTTTAGTGGGGCAGTCGAACGGGCCGAAGCGACCCGAACGACCGCCCCAGAAACAAAATCGGTCCAACTACAACTGCCCCTCTAAATCCTAAACTCACCAACTATTCTACCCAGCCCTCCCCTCCACATCACCCCCACCTATCCCCATCCGCCACCTCACCTTCTCTCCTCCTCCAGCCAATCGGCTGCTGCCACCTAGACCGACCCACTACCCCTTTTCCCTCCTCTCTCTCACCCCTCAGCCGACACACGCACAGCCCCGCGTGGCCCCACCCACCTGCCGCGTTCACACCGCCGCGCCGACACCCCCTCGGGATCCAGCCCATCCCTTCCCTGACCCCGGTCCCTCACCCCTGGCCCACCCCCGGCCCCGCTTGCTCCCTTCTCTCCTTTCCCCCATCCGCGTCTTCCACGCGGCCCGCCTCCTCCGGCACGCGCCACCTCCTCCTCCCTCGAGCCCCGGCCACGGGCCCTGCCGCTGTCTCCCGGCGGACCCGCCTCTGCCTCCTAGTCGCCGAGCGCGCCGCTTCCCGCCTCACCGGCCTCATGACCGCCACCTCCCCTCGGCTCGCCCATGGCGGTTCCCTTCACCTCCCTCACCGACGCCCGCCCTTATCCTCCCCGAGCCGCCTTGGCTCTCCGCCCAGCGCTCGCTCCCCCACCTCCAACAGCTCCGCCGCTCGGCCTCGGAACCACCGCCGCCGACGCGCCCCTTCGAGTTCCACCCGCCGCTGGCCGGTGCTTGTCCCCGCGGCCGACCTCTACCGCCGCCGTCGCCGAGCCCTCCGGCCGGACCTGCCTGCGCCACGCCGGCGTCGCTCCTCTCACCCGGCCCTCTCCATCCTGTCTCCCCCTGGCCGCCGTCGGGCCGCCCCGCCCATCTCGCCTCTCCCTTCTGCCACCGCGACGCCCTTCTCTCGCCATGGCGCCTCGCTGCCAGGCGCCCATTTCTTTCCCCGTGAGCCCTCCTCCTTGTCTCGTCTCTTCCCCCGCTCGAGCCTTCCCTTCCAGCGCGCGTCACGCATGGACCCGCGCAGCCGCTGTCCTCTGTTCCGCTATTCGCCGTCTGCAACAGACTCTACCTCATCGGCATCCTCTCCGCCCTTCCGGTGTCTCGTCCGTGCAGCCGCCTTCTCTCCTCGTACACGCATACCAAGGAACGGTTTCCTCTGCGTGTTGTTGTTGTCGATGCCACTCTCCTGCAAGGTGTTTGGGTTAATGCCTGAATGGAGCTTAGCGCCCTCGCTTTTGTCTGTCCGTTTGGTATAGCTCTACTATCGCGCGTGCTCGGTAAGAGATTATTACAAACCACTCGAGGCCGACATGATCTTCCTCGGCAGTCACGACAAATCAGACAAGGATCACCAAGAACATCGTGTCGCCGCCAAGGCCTTCTCCCCGGATCGCCAAGACCATCGACAAGATCTCCGTCCGGGACTCCAGGAACTACCTCACGGATACCGAAGGACGCCGAGCGCCAAGCACTTCCCCTGAACGCCAAGATCGCCACAGTACACAAGTACCGCACCGGACACCAAGTACTTCACCCGAAGACCGACTCGATGGCGCGAGCCCGAGAACCTCACAACGGCAAGCTCGACCTGTGGACCCGACAAGATCGACGACGATAAGAACGGCACCGACCGGAAGAAGCCGCGCCCGACACCGACCAAGTTCTGCTCCCGACATCGAGACCCCGGCGACAAGATCGCCCGTGACCGAGAACGCTTCGTCGAACCTGGACCCCGAGACCGGACTCGACCTGTCGAACCCGAACCGAACCCCAAGATCGTCGCGACCCCTAATGTGTGAACCCCTTTCCGAGAACCCTATTTTATAATATAATAACAACTTGTTGCACATTTAATTGTCATTTCGCATGCATGTCATTGGTTTGGGGGCCTTATGCCGATTCACCTAATAATTAAATATGGGGCCCATATGCGGGCAAATCTAGTCTCATATCCGCCTCATTTAAACTTGTGTAGCGAACCGGTATCTTATCTTGCCTTGTTAAAACAACATTTAAATTGTGGGGCTTCTAAATAACTTGAACCTACTAATTAATTGTCGGGAACCCCGGTTCCACTTAACATGACCTAATCGCATCGCATCTTTGCCATGTCATACATCATACATGCATCATGCCGATCTTCTGCCGTGGTATTAAATATTGCATCCGGTTTCCTGCTAGTGTTTTGCTTCTTCGCGGATAAAGCCGTTGAGTTGATGTGAGCTTCGCCCCGATCTTCGGTTGAACCTTCGACAATGTTTTCAGGCGAGCATCTCCCCCTTTCTACCTATCTTACTTTTACAGTATTTACTTCCCTCCTGTTGATCTATTGCTATCTGTGTTGCGATGCTTTAGTTTCCGTACCTGTGATATACCGTGCAGCCCTATATTGCCTTGGACACATCCTATTACCTGTTGTTTGGTAGATAGTTGGACTTGCGCGTCGTAGTTGCTTGCTCAAGTGTTGATGTGTGTCGTCATATGCCACAGTTGCTGATGTATTGCCGCATGTTGATGTTGGAGATGATTCTAGTTTTACTTATCGTCACTTTCATTTCTGTTTAACAACTAAAATTGAAATAAGCAGAGGCATCGGTGGGTGATAGATAATATTTGGTTTCCGAACGCCCACTTGTGTCCCGTAAGACCCCGAGTACTTGATACCTGTTCCTTGATTTATCGCGCTATCCACATCCGGGAGGTATATGGGACCCCCGAGCGAGCTTGATTCATTCTTATTTCTTGGGGCCACAAACTAGTTTGAGGTTTTATTTACTATCCTGTACTTATGCCATGCTACTTTACGTATTTAAATTGTGCGAGGAGCACCTTATCTGTTAGGATCATGGCCCGATTCATGTGTCGACAAGCCCAGCCACACTTTCCCGATCGTCACTGGCCCCCATAACCTTGAGCCCGTCTCGGGGTCAGCTGGCTTCGTTGCGGGATCTACTTAAGGGGTGGCCCCCTGAAATATTTCTGAATCTTGTGATTGTTTAGTCGTGAAAGCCTCGTTGGGTTTTGATTTGGTTTTTCCGAGGCTGATCGAGCGTGTGTTGCTATTGGTGCA
Source organism: Avena longiglumis (assembly GCA_030063025.1). Classification (NCBI taxonomy): domain Eukaryota; kingdom Viridiplantae; phylum Streptophyta; class Magnoliopsida; order Poales; family Poaceae; genus Avena; species Avena longiglumis. The sequence goes on from CP125974.1 coordinate 147,676,530, forward strand.
CCCCGGCCGGGTAAAACTTTCAAAGCCGTGTCGCGGATATGGACGACTTGGAGCACAGTATCTCGATCATAGACAAGCATAACTAAAGTATACTGTTATTAATTTGACTTATAATGACTAGTAATCAGCTTCACTATAATGGAATGGCTAATTAATACTGCCCACAATTGCTTGTTTGTTTGTCGCGACACAATTGTATCGACTAGTAAATCTTGCAACTACAACGGAATGGCTGAATAAAAGTACCAACAAGCTGGGTTTTGGGTTTATCTCATGCTATCTCACTGATTAGTAATTGTTGCAACTATCACGGAATGGTTAACTAAAAGTGCCCATCGCTTATTTTATCGTGAGACTATCTAAACCTGACTAGTAAAGGGCCGCAACTATAACCGAATAAGTAAAACTGCCAACTGTGTGAGTTCCTCGGTTGACTTCCTCGTTTGGTCTCGAGGGGGAAACACCAGGATGGGTTTGTTTTGGTGTTAGCTTCAGGTTGGATCCGGATAGGTCATTCTTACCCTCCACGATAACCGCCATTGTATCGAGTCTCTATAGGTTGTTTAGTGCATCTTTGCCGCCGCCGATCCACCATACCTATGTAGGCGACCGCCAATTCTAGCCTCGCCGCAATCTTGGCCTCAAGATCTTGACGCCTTCTTTTTCCTTTGCCCTTTGTCGGCACCCTTTTGTTTAAGCAGGTTTTGAGATCGACGCTTAGTGGTTACCCTTCCGCTTGGCCTGCAGGTTATGGACGCCATTGGTTATTCTTCAGGGCTCTTAGCCCCATTTGCCTCTTGTCCGTAGCTGGACGCTCTATCGTTTTCAAGGTGATTTGGATCTTTGTTCTGTATATCTGTATTCTTGACTCTTGAGTTGTTATATATATCTGCTCATGGGTCCCATCGAGGACTGTTGTGTAATGTTATTACCGTTTCCACCCGCACGAAAGTGCTGGTGGGCACCTTTGAATCGTTTCTATGCGGGTTTGGCGAATTTTGCTCAAACTTGCATAGGTCCGATCGAGGGTGTTACACCACCAGGGCTCCCTCCGTCTCGTACTGGCTCCTACTAGGAAACAGTCGTTAGTGGCGCACCGAAATGCCCATCCGTGGCGCACTAGCGAGGCGCCACGGGCCTTGCGCTTATCTCTCGTGCATGGCGCCTAGCGCCATGAAGTTTAGACAGGCGTGGTGCACATGCCAGCGTATGAATGATAACCGTGGCGCACTAGGTGTTGCGCCACGGATATAAATTTCAAAATTCAAAAAGCAGCAGATCTAGATCTGCCGTCGTCAGCGTGGCGTCGGTCGCCGTCGTCGCCTCCTCGTCGTCACCTTGTTGTCGTCGTCGGAACTGCAAGGAGGAGGAGGAGGAGAATAGGAGGAAGAGGAGGAGAAGAAGAAGAAGAGGAGGCAAAGGAGGAAGAGGAGGAGAAGAAGAGGAGGAAGAGGAGGAGAAGAAGAAGAGGAGGAAGAGGAGGAAGAGGAGGAGAAGAAGAGGAGGCAGAGGAGGAAGATGAGGAGAAGAAGAGGAGGAGGAGAAGAAGAGAGGGAGGTAGGAAGAGATGGAGGAAGAGAGGGAGGAAGGGAGGTCGACGTCGCCCGTTGTCACTGCGAGGAGGAGGAGAAGGAGGTCGACGTCGCGCCGTCACTGCAAGGAGAGGAGAAGGAGAAGGGAGAAGGGAGAAGGGAGAAGGGAGAAGGAAGAAGGAAGAAGGAAGAAGGAAGAAGGAGAGGAAGAGGGAAAAGGGGAAGGGAAAAGGGGAAAGGAAAAGGGAGGAGGGCGGGGTGGGGATTCAAATTTGAATCCCGCCCAAGCTTATCCGTGGCGCACTAGGTGTAGGTGCGCTACGGGTAAGTCCCCCTCTATTTTTTTCTGCAGGAAAAAACGGTCTTTTGACCATAACTTTTTACTCTTTTCGAATTTTGAAAATCTAAAAATCGCTAAACGACCAGAGGTGGTTGCGGGCGGATGCGAAATCTCGTTCTCGTCATTTTGGTATATTATACGATTTTTTTGATATCGTATGCAAAAGTTACGGCCTTTTTACCGTGGCATGACTTTTTTTTGCAAATAAAGTCGAAACTCATTTTTGTTAATTTTACTAGAAGCTATACCACATTACCTACCTAAATATGAAAGGATTTAATTTTTTGAAGTGTTTATCATTTTCGTTTATTTTTTGCAAACCCTAAAAAGGCGATCCACGGGGGGGTGTGGAGTTGGTGCATGCCACATAGGCGTAGGGCACTAGGGCAGAGTGCCCTACGGCTAAGTTTATACATCTGTGGCGCACTATGCCATGTGGGCCACAGATGTTTGTGGCCGTTTCACAGCAGAGGGGGCGTGCGCTTAGGCGTAGCGCACCCCCCCATGTGCGCCACAGATGACACTAACAACCGTGGCGCACATGACTATAGTGCGCTACAGATGTTTGGCGAGCGTCCAACAGGGCCCTGGACCACACACATCTGTGGCGCACTATAGTCATGTGCTCCACGGTTGTTCTAGTTACTAGTAGGGCACTGCCCACAGGTGAGCCACGCCTGTTTTAGCCGTGGGGCACTTCAACCATGTGAGCCACGGATGTGCTGATTACCTATAGCTGTTTTCCTAGTAGTGCTCCATGGATCATCTGGTGAAATAGGATTTTTGGCATATTTTCCAGGATTTTTCCTGATAGTTGATTTTCTGCATAAAAACTAGACATCAAGGTAATTCTGCTGAAAACAGCGTCAGTCTGTGTTAGTTTTATCCAAATCACACAAGTTTAGAGGAGAAAGAATATCAAAAGTCTTCGGGAAAGTAGATACATTTTGGACGTATCACTCTGCGGGGTGGAAACTACAGAGAGAGAAAGAGCTCTCCGGCAGGCAGATTTCTGCTAGGGAAATTCCTTCCTGGATAGTTGAGATCGTCGCCATCAACATAGTCATCAAGCTAGACTTCATCGGTATCATCATCATCATATTCACCATCATCTCCACCAGCACCATCACCACCACTCCATCCCGCTGTAATAATTGGGTTGAATCTTGCTTAGTTCTTAGGGGAAACTTTCCCAATGTTGATTACTTTTGTAGTTGATGCTATTGTGTGGAACTATTGAATTATTGTTTATGTTCAGATTATTAATTATCATTATATAATCTTTGATCTTGATCCATATGATGTCTCGTGAGTAGTTCGTTTAGTTCTTGAGGACATGGGAGAAGTCATGTTGTTAGTAGTGGAATTGTGTTGAGAAATATTCTATGATTTGATATTTAAGTTGTGGTGCTATTCTTCTAGTGGTGTCATGTGAATGTCTACTACATGATACTTCACCATTTATGGTCCTAGGGGAATGCATTGTGTACTTGGCTACTAATTGTGGGATTGCCGGAGTGACAGAAACCTGAACCCCCGTTAGGAAACCTTTGCACAAGGGAGTGTAGGATCTTAGAGTTTAATGCTATGGTTAGGTTTTTATCTTAATTACTTTCTTGAAGTTACGGATGCTTGCAAGGGGTATAATCACAATTATGTATTAGTCCAAGTAAGGTCGGTACATTAGCATAGGTTCACCCACACAACACTTATCCAACCAAAGAAGATTAATCAACTATATGAAGCGAAAGCATTTGACAGTATTCCCATGTGTCCTCGAGAATGTTTGGTCCTCATAAGTAATACAACTGACTTGTCCTTTGCTGAAGAAAGGATTGGGCTACTTGCTTCAACTATTATTATTGTCTTTTATTTACTCGCACTTTATTTATCTGTATTATAAAAATCCCCTAAAAATCGGTTTGCTAAGTATTTACAGAGAATTCCTGATCCAAACCACTAGTCAACACCTTCTGCTCCTCATTGCGATCGACACTCCTATTTATCGAAAGTACTACGATACACCCCCTATACTTGTGTGTCATCAATACTCTCATTCATGAGTCATATATCATTATTGAATTCACCTATTTACACAAATGAAGAGAAATATGCTTTGCGTGATAAATACATGCATGGTTTGAAATTGTCTTATGTAATTCTTACTCGCACCCAAGATCTTAATAATGTAATTATTTGTAGCAACTCTTTTGAAATATTAAAGCATGCTTATGAATGTAAACAATATAATGTTCATCTTTATGTGTCTATTAATTCCAAGTTGCATTCTTCACATGGCCATATTATTAACTTTGCTTTTCATTCTTTCAAATATGCAACTCATGGTTTGTAAACCTTTTCACTTAGTTTTTTGAGCACCATTCTATTTTTGCATGAACTTGGAGCGCCATTATCTAGTTTTTATGTTTTAATTTGCAAGTTTATTTTTGAATAAAATACGACCACCTGTAGATGCACTTTATGATCATCAATGAGCTAAAGGAATAAAAATAAGTATAAGTTTGGATGCAATAAAAAGGAAAGGAAAGGGAAAAAGGCATACATGCCATTACATTTTTTTTTATTATCTATGCTTGAATCAATGATAGTGTAAGTGTCACGCATAGTGCTAGATCTCATTTACATCATGAAGGTTTACATACAATTTATTTTGCATCTTAGTAAATTGAGTAGTACTATGGACACTTCTCATTCTTTTTCTTAGTGGTTAACTTCCCCCATCCTGCTAGTCTTCCTTATAAAAATTCAAGAAAGTGCTTGTATATCCAAACACCCCATAAACCAAGTTGAATTTACATAGTTTTACACGATATCTACCTACATGTAGCATTCATGTTATTCCAAGTACATTTCTCATGAGTTATTTAGATTTTTAATTTTTAATGCTTTTTACTATGCTTTCATGGTGTGATGATCAAGAATATAGTGATCTTCCATGATAAACAAGTTCCCCCTCATTCTATCAAACAATGAGCATGCATAATGTGATTATTTTAAATTTTTAAGACAGATGGCAAAGGGATTCCTAGTCCCATAGTACTTTACAAATAAAGGTAAACTCCTCCTCGAGACGCAAAAATGCCTACAAGTGGGGAGGAGGCCTAAGTATGGGTGCCTCTCTAAAAACTCTAACAAAGTTAGTATGGAAGATCATGGTGTTATTAACTATTAGACAATGTATAAAAAACCATGCCCTTAAGTGTTAAGGTTTGGAATATTAATAATATATGTTTAATATGTGCTTACTATCTACTTATTTCTAAGTAAAGAGAGAAATCTCAAATAAAAGAAAATTTCTATTCTAAAGACCAACTTAGGAACAATTCCTTTTTGTATAAGCTTGCTTATGTTACACACACACACATCTTGCACACACACTTAAATTTTCTTAATTTTCCATATTAGTTTGTGCATTTATTACTATGCAAGGTTTACTTATTGTTTTGCATTCATGAAGTGAATGTCATTGAAACTCTATGTTATGATTACTTGATATTGTTGTTTTGATTATGAACAATATAACTTTGTGAGTAAATGATCGTGACTTTATATGTATCTATTGACAACAAACTCCAAATTACATGTTAGTTTTATCACCTTTATGCTCGAAGATGAGCATATGTTAAGGTTGGGCATGTTGATTCATGTGAAATGCATACATGAACTTTGTAGTTTATTGTTACATATTCCAACATTGCATGTTACCTAATTTATACTCATATTTTATATTGATTTTCAGGGATTTACCAATGATCCCTTTTATTTTGGTTATAACTCCACAAGACAGGAAAATCCAGTTTTCTATATTTTTAAGTTCTAGGCACCTTCATGAACTCAAAAGGATCTTGAATTTTTTCAGGAGTAGTTTTTCAGGAGAAGCACCTGGAGCACTTGGAAATCACGAGGCACATGTGACGCGGTCATAAGGTGAGACCGTGCCACCTAGTCCATCTAGGGCCTTATGCCTCATATGTCATTTATTCCACCGCATATCTCTTTGTTTTGACCTAAACCCTTCGATAAAAGGGTCCCCGAAGTGTTCTCATGATGGACTTAGGCGGAGATCAAAAACACTAAAACAGAGATTTTGTTATCCACCACCGGAGGAAGATTAGAGTGGGAAACTGCTACCGGAATCGCCTGTAGCCACCTCTCATCCTTCCGCAACTACCTATCAGAGTTCGAAGCTAGCGGAGTTGTACATCGCTAGGATCGTTAGTTTGCACGGAGTCCCCAAGAATATCGTATCGGATCGAGGAACTCAGTTTACCTCGAGATTCTGGAAGAAGGTCCAAGAAGGTTTAGGAACCCGCCTAGATTTCAGTACCGCGTATCACCCTCAGACCGATGGACAAACGGAGCGAGTAAACCAAATACTCGAAGATATGCTTAGAGCATGTGTGCTAGAATATGGATCCAAGTGGGAAGACTGTCTGCCGTTTGCAGAATTTTCCTACAACAATAGTTACCAAGCCAGTTTGCAAATGGCCCCATTTGAATTCATGTACGGAAGAAAGTGCCGCACCCCTTTGAACTGGTCGGAAGTAGGAGAGAGTCAGATTTTCGGACCTGACATCCTACGCGAAGCAGAAGAGAAGGTTCACAAGATTCGTGAGCACCTTAAGACAGCCCAATCCCGACAGAAGAGTTACGCCGACAAGAGACGTCGAGACCTCACCTTCAACATCGGAGATTTTGTTTATTTGAAAGTGTCGCCATTGAAGGGAATGCAGCGTTTCCAACTCAAAGGAAAGTTAGCCCCCAGATATATCGGACCTTTCAAAATTCTGAACCGTCGAGGAGAAGTATCGTATCAACTGGAGCTACCAGAAGAGATGTCAACTGTGCACAATGTGTTCCATATCTCGTTACTTCGCAAATGTCTCGAAGTCCCCGAGAAGACCGAAGTGTTTAAGAACATCGATCACCGGACCATAGAGATCAATGATGACCTGACCTATCCCGAAGTACCCATCCGTATATTGGAAGAAGCCTTTCGAACTACCAGAACCCGAAGCATCAAGTTTCTCAAGATTCAGTGGAGCAACCACACAGAAGAGGAAGCTACCTGGGAACGTGAAGATCACATCAAGACGGAGTTTCCAGATCTCTTCAAATCCTAGGTAATCTTTTCTTCCTTTTTCAAATCTCGGGACGAGATTTTGTTTAAGGGGGGAAGGTTTGTAACATCCCAAAAATACCAAACTTAGATCAACAAACACTAATCAGCAAGTTTAGGGTTAACAAAAACTTTTCTAAATAAATTCATGAATGCATGTATATGTGTATGCATGGATTTTGAATTTCTTTAAAAACCACCTTGTTTGTGTGATCCATTGCTTATAAAATGTTTCTTAGGTGAAATAAACATCATCTAAAACATTCCCCACACTTTTCCTAAAGACAAGTAAATCAAAACAAATATATTAAGTGAATGGTCATTTTGACCAATTTAACTCCCATGCCTACTTTGGCTGTCTCAAACTCTCAAAACCTAACAGAAACTTTTCTGGATCTTTGCACCCCTTGTATGTACTCATAACAAGGTATCAAGGCCCACTTTGTGATCATCCAGAAACTTTCAAATGCATAGTTTAAATGACAATTCAAAATTGAATCTTCTTCATATGGGAAGATCCCACTTTTTCAAAACCCACTCAAACAAGCTCAACTTTCAAAACCCAAGCATCTGCAGACTCACCAGAACCAATCTAGAAAACCCACCAAAATTCATTTCAAAATTCAAAACTTGATTTCATGCGGCCATTTCATCAAACATGTTGCAGACACAAATCAAACAAAACATCAAACACTATAGTGTGCAGTGTTTTGAGCCTAACTTGTTCCCTAGTTAGCTCACACACAACTCAGTAGGTCATCTAGGAAGTTTAACTAAGGAATAGCACCCCTGTGAGCTTGCCATTGCCATCAATGGTGCACAGCCGAGCACCTCAATGCCACCCCATAGTCGACAGCAGGCTAGAGGAAGAACTAGCCGTGCCAACCTTGTCTGGGAGGCAGCCCACCGTCCACCGCCACTGCTGTCCCAGCATGGCGTTGCAAGCCTCGACCACGCGCACAAGACACGCCCAGACCATGCCGAAGGCAGAGCGCCACCGACCAGCGTCCACAGATCACGCGCAGCCTCACCGCAAGACACACGATCACCACCGACCCAGGAGACCGCCAGACATCCCCGTTTGACGCCCCGTGCCATACCGCCACCGCCCGCCGTCGAAGACGCCGCCTCTGCCGCGCAGAGCACCGGCCGTTCCAGACCAAACCACACCGCCCCATGCCTCCGACCATGTCGTTGAGCATCGCCAGGAGACACAGCACCGTCCCCTACCCTTGCCCATGCCATTAGCCGCCTATAACGTCGCCCCCGACGAGCTCACCGTGCGCCCCGACGGTCCCCTCGCTCGACTATAAATAGAGGCCACCCCCACACGATTTCTTCACACCATCTCACTCCCCTCTCCCCACTGACCGTGCCACACCATTCTCAGAGCAAGGCGAGCACCACCTCGCCGGAATTTCACTGGAGCCTACCGCTGCCGGAGAAGAAGGGAGCCAGCGATTGGAGCCGCCCCAGGAGAAGCCACCGGTACCAGGAGGTTCGCCGTCGTCGACTTCGTCGTTCACCCGCCTCTCCGACCCTCGCCCGTACCCCGGTGAGCCCCCAGCACCCCTCACCGGCCCGCGATAGGTTTCGTTCTCGCTGGAGTTGTCTCACGTCGACGATGACCCTCAGCCGTTGGATTAGTTGCCCCATACCGCTTCGCCCAGCCCCGTGTCACTGACGAGTGGGGACACCCACTTAAGCAGCCCGCGGGAGCATTGCACTTAGAAGGCCGACCCGTTAGAATTTCCCGCGCAGCCCAACAATTCAAATTAAAACTTTTCTATTTTAATTCAAACACACTTCAGCACCCAACTTCAAAAATCAACCCAGATCGATTCATTGAACCAAATTGGATGAAACCAATTTTGTTGGAAAGGTCTATGAATGCTTAATCCAAGCCCATTGGATTCAAGTTATTTGGATCTGTAGATCACCCATAGTAAAAATAACAAGGCAGAAGCTTTTCTGCATTCAAACATATTTTCAATTTAAACCATAAAAGATTTTGAGTTGATTCCAACTCTCAAAAATCACATTTAACCATACCTTTCAGAATATATAAAAATATATATAGGTTTACTTGCAGAAATAATGTTCAAGTATTAAAAGAATGCTTCATAAGCATTTCTAGCCACTTTAATTAATTAAAATAAAAGGGTAAAACCTTATTAAATTGTGACACCACTTTAAATCACATTCCCATGGACTACAATATGTGGTGATGACATGTGTCAACATGATCCCATGTTTAGTTTGGAGAATATTAAATCTTAAGGATTTAAACCAAGCTTTAACCTTGTAATGTTAGAGATGATGCTAGAGCATCTATAGGACCCTTGTGTGTGATGATTGCAAGTAGTTAAGTATTGTTTGGTGATTGTGTACCTCGTATTTATTCATAGACGCTAGTACCGACCAAGGATACGAGGAGGAAGGAGGATACTATGAAGAGGAAGCCTAGGATAACTTCAACCACTGCTCTGCACAAGGTAAGCTAATTACTATGCAAGCCTAATACTACTAGTGGATGTGCAAGCTAACACTTGCAAGATACTATACCTATGCAAGCTTATACCGATGCAAGCTAACACTTGCAAGAGACCTTACTGATGCCACAAACCCATACTTGTGATATGAATACTATATGCCTTAAGCATAAGTGATCATACCCACTTGTTAAACCAATCCTAGTTTTATGGCAAGCTTCTTACTTTATTTCTTTATCAAAGCTTACTTAGAGTCTACCTAAGAGTTTGGTAGATACTAGACAGTTGTGCTGAAGGTTGCATAAAGAGCATAAAATTTGGCCTAAGCTAGAAACCTTGATATCATCCTAAGATATAAGGTTGGACTTAGTTGAAACTCCACTAGTTACCACCCCCCATTAGTACTACCCCACCTGTAGATGCTAGTGCTAAGCATAAAAATTGATCAACTTTAGATGGGAATACTTGGTGGAAAAATGATTATGAAAACCTTGGAATGATGGATCATTCTATTGAAATGTTTTGGACATGTGTTTCCAAACACTTGATGATTCTGGTGATAAAAATGTTGAGGCATGAGCCTTAGCCCTTTATAAAACTGATGGTTGTCTGGATGCGATACCATTCCAATTTTAGCGTACAACCACAATACCCGAATATTGGTTAGGGCTTGACTGGAAACTTATATACCTTAGTATTAGTTCCCTCACGGCCAAGGTCTGAGCTGAGGCTACCTTGTGAATATTGTCCACCTGTGCAGTACCCAAGATGATAGTGGTCATGGTTGGGAGGCCAAACTCACAGGAGAGGTGCTTATACTAGGGAGTGTAATTGAAAGGTTAGGATTGATTATCCGCATACTGAGTATGGTGAATTCAGGATTTGTTCCTGACGGATGTATCGAATGTTGTGGTGAAAGTGTATAATCTCTGCAGAGTGTCAATCTATTCGAATAGCCGCATCCGCGGTTATGGACAGTTGGAGTGGCCATACTGTTCCCCCATCAGACCTTTTTAAAAAAATGACTTGTGAAATGAATTGCGACTTTGACTTGACCACAACAGAGTTGTGACCTGGATTACAAGATCCCATTTAGGAGTTATAAAATTGTGACTAGCTTTGGAACTTAGTAATTATAAACCTGGCTTTTTTGCAAAACAACCCTAGAGCCTAGTGTCCTATTATCCAAAAACCCCCCTTGTACTTGTTAGTATTAGTTTGCGAGTACTTAAAGAGTACTCATGGCTTTGTCCCTGGCTATTCCCATGGCCAGACTATGAAGAGGAGTGCCTGGAGGATGGACCCCAGGAAGGTTACGACAACTAGGATCATCTCTAATCGTCAGCATTGCCCATGACCCCGAAGATGGAGCTTCGCCTACGCTACCGTTATTATTACGTATTCCGCTGCTTGATGTGTATTAAGAACTGGATCATGAGATCCCTATTTGTGTAAGAACTTATGTATCGTTTGTAATGGATGAAGTACTATGGTATCCAATTCTGTTATGTCTCCCAAAAATGGTAATCCTGGGATTGCGATGTATGGCATAACAGGCATCTAGGATTGAAAAATCCGGGTGTTGACAACCAGGAGCACAAAGCCCCACAGGCCCAGCCGGCCAAACCCTAGGGGAAACCCTAGGGAACCCTTCTAGAAGGAAGGGGGAAACTTGCCCCCCACTCCAACGCTTGGGGCCGCCGCCCTAGGGCTTGGAGGAGGGGCCAAGGGGGCCGGCCAGCCCCCTATATAAGGTGGGCAGGGGCGCACCCCTCCCCCCTCCTTCAACCCTAGCCGCCATCCTGCTGCCCCTCCACCTCTCTCTCTCTCCCGACTGCGCGTAGGCGAAGCTCTGCCGCAGAAATTCTCCACCATAAGCACCACGCCGTCATGCTGCAGATCCAATCTATCTCTCCAGCCCTCTTGCTGGACCAAGGAAGGAGGAGACATCACATCACCGTACATGTGCATCTCTCGGAGGCTCCGCCACTTGCGGCATATGATCGGATCCAATCGGATCGCGAGGAGGAGACGGCGAGTACGACTACACCAACCACGTTCTGTTGAACGTTTCCGCTGTGCGATTTCTTCAAGGGTATGAAGATATCATCTATCCCTCTCGTTGATTGCATCTCCTATATTATATCTTGGCTTTCTCGTTCGCATCCGTATAATTTTTTTGATTTACTATGCTGCGAAACCCTTCAATACGGCGCTCCACCAACTTGGAACTCCGGCCTCCGTCCGCCTACCGGCTCCCCTGGACTTATCGGTCCTCGGCCTCCTGCACAGGTGCACAGCGCTCAGGCTTCGCACCCCGGCTACACGGCACCACCTCATATGTACGGCCCTCCTTCGGCTCCGCCGTACATGTAAGCATCTTCGTCAACCGCGCCTGGGCCATCATAATCGGCTTCTACACCAAGCTGGGACCAGGCCGCCATTATAGCTGCCATGAACAATTTTACCCTCACTAACACCAAAGTTACAGATTGGATTTTTAATTCTGGTGCTTCCTCGCACATGTATTCGAATTTGGATTTTCTGTCAGCTTGTTCTTCTTCTAATTTTTCTTCGATTACCATTGGTGACGGATCTTCTATTCCCATCTCTGGCATCGGTGATTCCTATATATCGCATCCACATGTTCAATTTCTTCTTCGTCGGATTCTTTTAGCACCTTCTTTAATTAAAAATCTCATATCTGTTCGCAAATTTACCATTGATAATCACGTCTCTCTTGAATTTGATCCCTTTGGTTTATCTGTGAAGGATCTTCAAATGGGGAAGCTTCTCGCCCGGTACAATAGATCCGGGGATCTCTATCCTCTCCATGGCGCGCCTACCTCTACACCTCATGCCATGATCGCTTCCGTTGGACTTTAGCATCGTCGACTAGGGCATCCAAATAAAGCCAAGTTGTCTTCGTTACTTCAGGAATTTTTTATCCCTAGTATTAGTTCTCCTCATGATTCCTCTGTTTGTAATGCCTGTCAGTGTGGCAAACATGTTCGATTACCGTTTAGCACTTCATCCACTCATAGCTCGTTTCCTTTTGAATTATTACACTGTGATTTATGGACATCTCCCGTGCCTAGTGTTTCTGGTTTCAAATATTATCTCGTTATTCTTGATGATTATTCTCATTACATCTGTACTTTTCCTCTTCGTGCAAAATCTGACGTCCACACCGTCTTTCAAAATTTCCAAAATTATGTCTATACTCACTTTAGTCTTCCTATCCGTTTCATCCAATGTTACAATGGACGTGAATTTGATAACACCAAAAATCACAACTTCTTTCTATCTCACGGCATTCTTCTTCGTTTTTCCTGTCCATACACCTCCCAACAAAATGGCAAAGCTGAACGCTCCCTTTGATCCATCAATGATAATCTCCGCATGCTCCTAATTCAGGCCTCTCTTTCTCCACCTTTTTGGGTAGAAGCTCTCAATGTCGCCACCTTTCTCATCAACGTTCGTCCAACCAAAACATGCCCTCTATACACTCCTTACCAATCTCTTTTTCTCACTTCTCCGGACTACTCCATGTTACGTGTCTTTGGCTGTTTATGCTTTCCCAACACAACTTCTACTTCTCCCCATAAACTCGCACCTCGCTATCTACCGTGAATTCACCTTGGTCTCTCTAGTGATCACAAGGGATACCGATGTTTTGATCCCGCCTCTAGTCGTGTTCTCACCTCCCGTCGTGTCATCTTCGACGAACACACCTTCCCCTACACCATCGCCAATGCTGGCACCCACCCACCCACCCCACAAACTACCCCCGCACATAACACCAACCCTCCCATCATCATCGCCCTTGGCGCTCGCATGACAGAGACCCTTCTGTTTCCTCAGCGGCGCCGTGCCTCTTCCTCTTCCACGGCAGCCACACCACCTCTCTCTTCTGCCGCGGTAGCTCTCACACCCTCCTCTTCCACGGCAGCATCTCCCCCTGTCTCCTCTGCCGCGACAGAGTTCTCCCCTCCACCGTCCGATAGTTCACTCCCATCCTCCACACCATCTTCTGCCTCGCCTACACCACCTCCGATTCCTCCCAATGCTGTTCCCCCAACCATTACCGAGAACGATCACGTTATGTGTACTCGAGGCAAACGAGGTTTTCACATTCCTCGTCGCCTTCTAAATCTTTCTGCGACCACCACTACCACACCTATCTCCCCAATCCCAACAACCTACAAACGTGCTCTTCTCGACCCTCTCTGGCATTCTTCTATGCGTGAGGAATTTGATGCTCTCCTCCAAAACAACACACGGTCTCTCGTTCCCAAACCCTCCGGCGCCAATGTCGTTTCTGGTAAATGGATCTTCCGTCATAAATTTCACTCGGATGGCACTCTCGCTCGTTACAAAGCTCATTGGGTATGTCGTGGTTTCTCCCAGCAGCATGGGATTGACTTCGATGAAACTTTTTCTCCTGTCATCAAACCCAGCACCATTCGTATCGTTCTTAGTCTCGTTGTTTCCTCTTCCTGGCCCATTCACCAGCTTGATGTCAAAAATGCTTTTCTTAATGGCATTCTCAACGAAACTGTCTACTGTCAACAACCCTCCGGTTTTGAGAACTCCTCCACTCCTGATTTTGTCCGTCTCCTTCACAAGTCTCATTATGGTCTCAAACAGGCTCCTCGCGCCTGGTTTCATCGCTTTGCCTCTTTCATTCAAACCATCGGCTTCACTTCTTCAAAATCTGTCTCTTCTCTATTTCTCTTTCATTCCCACGAACACACGGCTTATCTTCTTTACGTTGACGGCATTGTTCTCACTGCCTCCTCCGACTCCTTCTTACAACAAATCATCTTGTCTCTTCATACTGAATTTTCTATGACTGATCTCGGACATCTACATCATTTTCTTGGTGTCACCGCCTCTCACACTCCCACCTCTCTTTTTTTCTCAGCGTCAGTATATTCTTGATTTACTCTCTCGCACTAGGATGACTGATTGCCAGCCTTCCCGTACACCTGCTGATGTTGGTTCTAAACTTTCTGCTGACGGCGAACCTGTTTCTAATCCTACTTTCTATCGCAGTCTCACCGGTGCTCTCCAGTATGCTACTTTAACACGTCCAGAAATATCGTACTCTGTTCAACAAGCCTGTCTTTTCATGCACGATCCTCGTGTTCCTCATCTCTCTCATGTCAAACGCATTCTTCATTATCTCAAAGGAACTCTTGACCATGGTGTTCTCATAAACTCTTCCTCTCCAACAAGCTTGACAGTTTATTCTGATGCAGACTGGGCTGGTTGCCCAGACACTCGACGATCTACATCCGTTTTTTGTGTTTATTTGGGGGATAATCTTGTTTCTTGGTCATCTAAAAGGAAGGTCACGGTCTCCAGGTCCTCTGCTGAAGCCGAGTACGGAGTTGTTGCACACTCTGTCGCCGAAGCCGTCTGGATTCGTCAACTTCTTGCCGAGCTTCATCGACCACTTGAGCGCGCCACCATTGTCTACTGTGACAATATCTCTGCCGTCTACATGGCCAGCAACCCCGTTCAGCATCGTCGAACCAAGCACATTGAGATAGATATTCATTTTGTCCGCGAGAAGGTGGCTCTCGGCGAGGTTCGCGTTCTTCATGTACGGACCAGTGCTCAGTTTGCTGACATCTTCACAAAGGGACTGCCTACTGCACCCTTCTGCGATATTCGATCCAGTCTCAACGTCGTCGAGCCAGACGTTGCCACTGCGAGGGGGGGGGGGGGTATTAGCGATTTATTCTTGGTGTATTCGGTTTGGACTCTTGGTCGGTTCGGCTCTAAACCCTATCTGGTTTTGACCCTCATATATACCCCTGTAATCTCTACACAATAATACAAATTGTTATTCTCTCCAAATATCAGTCTAGATTTAGATGAATCTAGACACTATTTAATATATAGGTTTATTCAAATTTTAATAAATCCAAGTCAATTAATATGGGTCGGAGGAAGTATATAAAGGCTAGCTCGTCACCAGGCAAGAAGAGACAGACTCCGTTTGGCTGGTCGGGATACTCAAGATCGGTGCTGCTATACACACTACAAAATCCGTCCGATATATGTACGATCCAACGTGGAAACGAGTTCTGAACTTGGTTTGGCTTTGGGCCGGGGCCGCGCTAGGACGTGAGATCTCTTGTGTTCTGATGGGCCCCACCTATCAAATAGACTTCTCGTACAAAAACAGCTTTACCTTATCCCCTACTTTCAGGTAGTTGCCCGAAGCCATTGCTACTTGTAAGAAGATTTCACCAAGGTGAGATCAATGAGAGACAAGATTGTAAGGTGGCAACCCTGACATGACATAGGCGAACTGCGACGGCATTTGAGCCCGCAACTGTGGCTGTATTGAGCTCGTCGGAGCCGCATATCAAGGTCTGCTTTCGCCGTCTAGAAATACGAATGCAGACCTGCAAGACGGCAAGGGTTCGGATGACAACAAGGTGGGGCGTCGCTTCTAGTGTGGGGCTGCGGGCACAAAGAATTGGAGTGGGGGGCAGCACAACGGAAGGGTTTGGGACGGTACGAGCTGAGGGTCGGACAGTTATATCGTACACGAAGTGTCGTATGTGAAGCAAAATCAGACTAGTACTTAAGATTGGTTCCGTCAAACAAAACTGCCACGACGGACGAGAAGAAATCAAGAAAAACGAAACTTTTTTTTTTCACTTACCAATGGCATTGATGGTAATATGTGGTTTGGTGGGAGAGTAAATCTGTACAAAATTATTGGACGAAAAATCAGACTGTTTTTTCAACTTACAGATGGCACTGGTGGTATTTTTCTGCAACTTGTGAGGACAGTTTGGTCTAACAAAAACATTGGTTGGACAAAAAATCAAAATGTTTTTTCAACCTACGGATGGTGTTGGTGGGTAATTTCCTAAAACTTGTGAGGACAGTTTGGTCTAAAAAAATTGGACGAAAATCTTGCGTTGAACGAAAACCACCAAAACACTTTTAATAGTAAAGATTTTTTCAAGCATCTAGACAGCGGGAGTGGTTGAGAGTTTAGACTTCAGAAGCTAGAACATAGTTTGCATATGTGTCGTGGTATTGCCTACGAGTACGCTATGGAGGGTCCTCACAGTGCGTGTTTAGAGACGTGGGGTAAGGCGGACGGTTGACGGGTACGAGGTAACACAGCTTACCCAGGTTCAGATCCTACGACGGTGGCGGAATCCTACTCCTGCTATAAATCACTATAATGGCAATACGCCGAGTTACAGAGATTAGGTTCGCTGTGCCAGGTGACTAGAAAGTCTAAGTTATCGGCTGAGATTGTGTCCTAAAGGCTCCCATAGGCCCGGCTTATATAGTCGTCAGGTCCTAGGGTTACAGGGAAAAGTCCTAGCCGAACAGGTTACAGAGTCTATACCGTCTATTACTAGTCTTGTGTATCTTGCACTCCAAGGCTCCGGGTACGCTGGTGACTCCACCGTAGCCTTCCTTTATCCAGCATGGGCCTCCCTTCTGGATCCACCTAACTGGGCCGCCTAGCAGGCCATAGGCCATGCTACCGACTATGGGCCACCCGGGTTAGTCGGATAAGAGACATGCTATGAGGACACCCATATAGCATATCCCCAACAGTAGCCCCCGGAGAACTCCGAGATCTTGCGCCGTCTTGCCTCTTCCCGTGGAATGCTCCGTCTAGATGGATGTCGGCAAATCGTGAAGCAACATCTTCTAGTCCTCCCAAAGAACCCTGCAAGGTTTTCTCCGTCTTCTATGAGTAAGTCGGAGAAATGCTGAATCTTCCATCGTACGCTCCCGTTGTCGGATTAAATCCGTCTATGCCGGAATCTTCGATGGGACGGCTCATCTACCATGTCAGTTATGACGACGTAGGCTGTAGATCAGCGACGCCTCGTAACTCACACATGCAGAGAACGTAATCATATTCGATTTTCCCGCGCGAGCGATACGAACCGTTGGCGGCGACGATTGGAGATGTGGCGAAATTACCGTGCACGTTCACGAACACGTCGTCTACGTGGCAACCGTCCGATTAGCTGCACGAATCTTGACGCAGAGTAAGATAAATAGTGACCATGGGACACTTGCCACTTTTTCACCCTATTCTCTCGCGTCGTCGTCTTCTTCCTCCAGCCGCGCGCCTCCTCGAGCTCTCCGCGAAAACCTCGAGAAACCCTAGCCCTGCTTCCTGCACCAGTCGCATCCTCTCCTTCCTCCATGGATAGCAGCAGTTCATCCCCATCAATGGAGGCGTCGAGCGAAGCCGGCGAGCTCCGTCATCGTGCCCCCCAGTGGGCCTGGTTATTCCCGCATCGGCGGTGATAGAAACCACCGGCGGCGACCATAACCTGGCGGCGCTGGAGCCCCTGGAAGAGGAGCCAGATTCTCACAAAGGCGACTGGCGCGGCTCAGACATCACCGGCCGCGACATCCAAGAGATGGTCGCTGAGGGTTACCTTCCTGCGACGGAGGGGCTCGCCTGGCGGGCGGCGCCGGCCGGCGAGGTGACCCCTTCTCCCCAGGCCAGAGAGAAGGTATACCTCAAGGCGCAATTGGTACACGGCGTTTCTTTACCCATCTCCCACTTCTTCCTGTCCGTCTTGAATCACTTCAAGGTCCAACCCCACAACCTCTCCCCCAATAGTATCCTAGTGCTTAGCAACTTCGCGGCACTTTGCGAGGGTTACCTAGGGGTTAGGCCTAGGTTAGATCTGTTTGTCTACTTCTTCACCGTCAAACGTGAAGCCGGACACAGCAAGGAGGAGCTTAGAAACTGCGGCACCATAAGCTTCAAGATCCGACCTGGCCGGCGGTTCCCCGACATCGTCGGCCACGAGTCGTGCAAGAATTGGCAGCGGACGTACTTCTACGGCCACGACATTCCTTTGTCGGACCGAGAAGTAACGTACCCGGACTTCGTGGATGGAGCCGCCGCCGAAGTTCCCACATGGCGATCCCATGCCTCCCTTCCCTCCGACCTCAACGCTTCTCGCGCAATAAGTCAGATCGAGTGGTTCGTAGAGACGGGTATAACCAGCTTGGACCTAGCCATGTGCTGGTTCATCAGGCGGATCCAACCTCTGCAGCACCGTACGAAGCTTATGCACGAGTACACCGGCGACCGAAGGGATACCCTCCGTATCTCCGAGGACAACTTCTCAAGCGACTCCGTCAAGTTCCGACTTAAGGACATCATCAAGGTGAAGGACAAGAAGCGTGGCTTCACCCTTACCTACGACATGTTCGTAAACGGAAAGTGCCCAAAGGTAGGTATTTATTTTCCGTGTATGACATTACTCCAGTTTTTCCGTCTCGCCAATATCATCTTCTCTAACACAATGATTTCTCACTTAACAGCTTAGCGATCTAGAGGAGGGCAACCTGGCCGCCCAAATCTACGATCCCAAGATGAAGGAAGTCACGGTCGTGTCCGACGATGATGCCCCGTTGGCGCGAAAGCGGAAGAGCTCCACCTCTGACGCTGCCAACGGAGGCAAGAAAAAGAATACGGAGGGTGGAGCCTCCAAAAAGAGTACTGCCGCCCTGGAGGCGGAAAAGAAGAAAGCCACCGGGATGTTTGCCAAAGCGCCCCCCCCCCTAGTGTAAGCTTCTTATTCTCCGACATTGTCTTGTTTATCTGTCTTATTCCTGTACTTATGCATTTTGCACGTTCCAGGAGGAAAGCCACAACCAGCCTCAAGAAGTCCTCCAAGACTCTTGGGGCTTCTAGAAATATCAAAGATATGCTGCATCGCGACTCTTCCCCCGCCATCGCCCCTGCTACTCCTGCCGTCAAGCCCTCCTCCGATCCGACAAGCTCCCAAGCCCAGGAGGCACCAGGCCCTTCCGCCATGGAAGTGGATTCTGGAGCCTCTACCGAACTCGCAGTTGTCGGCGAGCATGCGACGCAGGAGAGCGCTGCACTTCAAATGGCTTAAGCTCTGGCTAAGGATGCCATCGGTAGCGGCAAGGCAGAGGTGGGTCTATTTACTGCCAAGTGGCGCCCGCTCCCGAAACCCCTCGAGTTGCAAGATTATTTTTCCGGCTTTACTTCGGGTAGCACAACTATGGTTCCTGGAGGAGTGTCGTCATCTCCGATGTGCGATCTTGAGGAGCTACTCCGTCAAGCAGACATCTTGCGAAGCAACAGCGTTTCCTTTGGCAAGCTGCTGGCCGAGAGTGCTACAAACCTCAAGATCATCGCACTTGTAAGTTTTACTTTACCTTTTGCATTTCATATGAGTATCCCGCTGTAGCCCCCGAGGATGTAGACGGAAAACCATCGGTTTTGCATCTATATGCTCTAAGACTGACTAAGTTAAACTCTCACTGTAGCCCCCAAGCATTTAGATGGAATGAATTATTCTGACTAGATGCTTTAAGAGTAGCATACACATTGTTCATAATTTTAAGTGTTGTAGCCCCCAAGCCTCTAGTTGTAACTGAATTAGTTCCGACTAGATACTTAAAGAAAAGCTAAGCATTTTCCGAGTTAAAACTTTATACTGTAGCCCCCAAGCTTCTAGTTGAGAACTGAATTAGCTCCGACTAGATGCTTAAAGAAAAGCTAAGCATATTGCTAAGTTAAAAACTCTCGCTATAGCCCCCGAGCACCTAGATGGAAAATCTCCGACTAGGGGCTCCAAGTAGACTGAACAACGACTTGAATTTGTATTTGTTTCCACAGAACGAGAATGCTCGGAGGGGCATGGCCAATGATAAGTACCAGAAGATGCGCGCGGACCTTGAAGCCGAAAAGGGTAAAACCGCCATCTTGAAGGAACAGATCATCAAAAACAAGAGTCTGTTTTCTTTTTGCGCATTTCCATCTTACTTTTGTGCCTTCCTTCTTCGAGTACTCACTGTGTACTTTGTTTTATCCGACATGCAGAGCATGTCGCCAAGGCTAAGGATATTGTCGAGCAGTCCAAGCACATACAACAGCTGGACAGCGAGAACAAGATCCTTAAGAAGGAGAGGGAACAAATGTTGAAGATGCACGAGGACTCCATGAAATCCCTGCAAGACTCCGCCTCCGCTGAGATCAACCGCTTGAAGGAGGAGCTTGCGATCCTAAAGGATCAGAAGCAAGCTGTCGATGAGCAAAACCTTCGCCATAGCGAGGCGTTCAAGCTCCTCCAACAAGAGAAGGAATCCTTGGCGGACGTCGTGTGGCAGGCTAAGGCCAGCATCTTTAGTAAGTATCCTCCGCCTTGTAGCTCTGTCGTCTGGATACTTATAATTTTTGAACTCATGGAATCGTTGTCGGAATTTTCAGCGCCCCTGGGTTTAACCCGCTCGCCTCCTTCGGACAAGGAATGCATGATTCTTGCCGGCAACTTCATCAACACCGCCATCACCCAAGCCAAGGAGATCGCCCAGCCCCTCCAAATTTATATCAAGGCCTTGGACTCCGTGGTGAAGTACTCGGAGATTCTGCGCCGAGCCCCCGAGCGTGTCGCAAGCTGGAAAGCTTCATGTGCATGGGCTGGCGCAAGGATGGCGCTGTCCATGTTGAAGGCGCACTATGAAGGTGCCGACATCGACACGGTGACATCTGGTATCCCCGACGTGGATGATGATGGCAAGGAGATAGATCACGAAGCCATCCTGTTATCACTCGCGGGTTATGACACCAGGGTTGCCGAGTTGGTGGACGTCGACGTCTTCGTGCCCAGGAACTTTCTTGAAAACGCCGACCCTGAATCCTCTGAGTCTCCTCACAGTGGTGACGCTGAGGGTGAATCTCCGGCTGGTGATGATGCGGCCTCCAAGTCCCCTGCACCCAAGGAGTGAAAAACACTTTGTAATTCTTGTTTCACCTCTGGAATGTGCATTGAAAAAACTTGGTGATGTAATCTTAAGGCGGAAAACAATGTTTGTCGTATCCTGCTACTTAAGAATTAATGCCCAGCATGTATATATTTTTTAAGCAAGTGATGGCTTATCCATTAATTTGGTTCTTATGCTTGACTTTTCGTGAGTCGGAAGACTTGTTGTCGGAACCATGCGCTTAGGTGATGATGCCCAATGGCACCATCAAAAACCTTAGCACAAAATCGCCGACAATGAGTGCTGAAAGTCACTACTCCAGAATCCACATAAAAACAACAAAGAACGTGGAGACCAGAAAAGTTAAGCTAACGCCCGTAGGCGGAATTTTCATAAGTGCAATCGCAAAGCTTGTGCATAAAGGTTTATATGATCCAAAAATGAACACTAAAGGAGGTATAAGACTCAGCAATATGAGTGAACCAAAGAGCTTTATTTCATTGATCATATAAAAGGTACACGATTAGATAAAAAATGCTAAGTGTAGAAAGGACGTAGCTGTGCTATGTTCCATGGCCGATCAAGCTCCGGGTAGTCATCATCCGGGTCACGTCGCTTACGCTTATGATCCTCGTTGGGTCTATCCTTGAGCTCACGATTGTTGACAAGGTAGTAAGACCCATTGAGCAGCGCCTTGCTTATGATGAACGGTCCTTCCCATTGCGGGGACAATTTGTGTGAATTCTTCTGCTTAAGTCGGAGTACTAAATCCCCCTCTTTAAATGAGCGATGCCGAACGCGGCGACTATGGTAGCTGCGTAGCTTCTGCTGGTAGATGGCGGATCTTTGGCATGCCAAAGCGCGCTCCTCCTCGAGAAGGCCCACATCTAGGCGTCTGGATTCTTCAGCATCATCTTCGTCGTAGGCGGCAACCCTTGTTGCATCGTGGAGGATGTCGGAAGGTAGGATGGCTTCTGCTCCATATACCATGAAATAGGGAGTGTAGCCGGTGGATCTGTTGGGTGTAGTTCGTAAACTCCACAGTACAGATGGCAATTCTTCCGCCCAGGCTCCAGCTGCTCTATGTAGCGGTGCCTCAAGACGTGGCTTGATTCCCTGCAGAATTAATCCATCGGCTCGCTCAACTTGACCATTGGATTGTGGGTGTGCCACAGATGCAACGTCAAGTCGGATGCCTTTGTCCTAGCAATAGGCCTCCACTTCTCCGAGTGACAAGTTGCTTCCATTGTCGGTGATGATGCTATGTGGGAGACCAAATCTCACCACTAGATCCTGAACAAATCTAAGGGCAGTTGCCCCATCAAGTTTTCTAATGGGTTTAGCTTCTATCCATTTGGTGAATTTGTCAACTGCTACAAGCAGATGCGTAAACCCACACGGTGTCGTTTGTAACGGCCCCACCATGTCTAGCCCCCAGACTGCAAACAGCCAAGTTATTGGTATTGTTCGCAATTCTTCAGCAGGAACATGTGGTTGTCGGGCATAATACTGGCATCCTGTGCACGGCTCAACCAGCTTGTCGGCATCCGCCTTTGCGGTCAGCCAGTAGAATCCTTGCCGGAAGGCTTTCGCGACCAACGATCGAGGAGCGGCGTGATGCCCGCAATCTCCGAGATGGATTTCGCGTAGGATTTCCATACCTTCTAGCTGGGAAACACACTTTAGGTATACACCAGTAGTGCTCCTTTTGCAGAGTTGCCCATTGATTATGGTATAACCCTTTATCGTCGTACTATTTGCCGTATTTCGACCTCGTCGTCGGGCAAAGTTTCGTGTTCGAGATATTCCATGAACGGTTTAGTCCAAGCCGGAGGGGTCTTTGTCACCATGTTGACGAAAGAATCAGCTCTATCCGGGTTGTCGATGTCGGCGCCCTTCACGGATAGTGTGCGTAGATGCTCTAGGAAAACTCCTGGTGGAATTTGCTTGCGCCCTATTCTCACGGAGGAACTCGACGAGCGCGCTTTCCTATTTGGGATCCAGGTTCGTCCCAATGGAGACGGTCTTGGAGGCATCGCCTACCACAAGTTCCACCGGCTTGGTCTCGATGGCGGCCTTGAACGTAGGAGCGGAGTCGGAGATCTGCTTCTTCGACACGGGCATCTCTAAGTCATTGTCCTTGCTCTGTATCTCCTTGAATTCTTCGCTGTAGAGGACAGCTTCTGCAATGGCTGCTTCATTGATCTCGCAGTCCCTTGCCTTGGTAAAGCTTCCGAATACGGTGATGACACCGTTTGGTCCGGGTATCTTGAGCTTGTTGTAGACGAAGCATGGCTTGGCCATGAACGTGTGGAATATGTCGCGGCCGAATATGACGTGGTACACGCTCTTGAAAGGGACCACCTCAAAGGTCATGTGCTCTTGGCGGTAATTATTAACGTCGCCAAAGGCTACCTGAAGTGTAATGCACCCAAGGGACCGAGCCTCCCGTCCAGGAACTACGCCATGGAACATGGTGTTGGTCCGCCTTAGGTTTGCCTCTGTCAAGTTCATCTTTTGCAGTGTATCCAGGTACATGATGTTGATGCTGCTTCCACTATCCACCATGCACTTGGTGAACTCCACGCCGTCAATCAATGGGTTGATGACCATGGCATACTGGTTCTCCGTGGGCACAAGGTCTGGGTGGTCCGTCCTGTCCCAAGTTATTGGAACCTCCGACCAGCGCAGGTATTGGGGAATTGGGGGGAGAGTGGCCATCAAGATCCTCAGAGAGGTCTTGTGTTGTCGGACGGTGGGGGTGCCAAGGAAAGTGTGGTAGACTGGGGCCTTCTTTGCGAAGGGGTTCTTGCCCTTGTCGTCACTCTTAGCGGCGTTCTTAGGGTCAACGTCCTCGTCCATGTCACTTGAATCCTTGGACTCCTCCTCCTTCTTCTTCCCCTTGCCCTTGCCTCGTGGTCTGTTCTTCCGACTTCGCTTATAGCCGGACTCCGGGTCTTCCTTGAGGTTGTTGACGAACTTGCAGTGTCGATTGGTATGGGTGGCCTTGCCGTTGGCGTCGAGGTGTACGAGGCACGGCATATTGCGGTACTCTTCGTAGGTTTGGGGAACGCGGAGCTGCGCCGAGTTGGTTTCACTTCCTCGTTGCTGCCCATGGCCTGCACCCCTTCCTCGGCCACGTTGTCCGCCTTCACCTCGTCCTGCAGAAGTCATGGCGACCATGTCGGTAGATTGCTTTTCTTCTGGAGCGGTTTTCCGCTTTGTACTGCTGTTTCTCCTAGCTTGGGTTGGAACGGCCGTTGCAGGCAAAGAGCCACGAGCATCGTCGTCGGCAGCTGCGAACTCACTAGCTAACTGAATCATTTGATTCAAGTCAAGCTGATGATTGTCCTGCAAGCGCTTCAGCTTATGTCGGAGTAACGTGCCCCTTTCCAACCCATCGATGAAGGCGGCCATGGCGGTCTGGGCGTGCACTCCTGCGCAGGAATTCTTCATATCTAGCCAGCGGGACAGGTAGGCGCGAGATGTCTCGTCTTTCTCTTGCATGCACCGCTGTAGATCGCCCACCGTGCAGGGACGCTTGTATGTACCCTCAAAGTTCTTGGTGAATGCTTCTTGCATGTCCAGCCAGTTGTAGATAGATTTCTCCGACAATTCGTCGATCCATTGACGGGCCGTGCCTGCCAACATTAACGGGAGGTACTTGACGACGACGTTGGGGTTGCCTCCGGCAATCTCCACCGCGTTGCCGTAGTCCTGCAACCATGTGTCAGGCTTGGCGGTGCCGTCATAGGCTTGATGGTCTTGTCAATCCGGAAACCTTTGGGGTAAGTTGCGGACCGTATTTGTGGCATCCCGCAAAAACCACTACTAGAAAATCGCGTTGTTTTTTGTGCATTGCATCAGCATGACCGCATGCTCATGCCATCAGGCCACATTGCATTTGAGCATCGACATCATCTTGCATTTGCTTGCATCAAACCATCTGCAGAAAAACCTGTCTTTATTTTCTAAACGCCCGTCTTGTTTTCAAAATGCAAACCCCGGGTCTCCGGATTATTTTGTTGTCTGCTGTCGGTTTGCAAACGGTGTATTTAAAACGAATAAATCATTTAATTATTTTTAGTGGGGGCAGTCGAACGGGCCAAATCGACCCGAACGACCACCCCCAGTACAATCGGTCCAGACCAGTTCAAAACGGTCCACCCCTTATTCCTAAACCTACCCAACCTATTCTACCCACACCCTCCTGCCACCTCACCCGGACCAGTCCCACACCGCCACGTCGCCCCTCCCCAAATCCCCACCCAACCAGAATCTGCCACCTCACCCCAACTCCCTCCACTCACCCTGCCTCCACCACATCCCACACAACCCCGCGTGGACCATCCCCCTGGCCCCACCTCCCCCGATCCCCACGTCACCCCCGGCCCCTGTTCTTCTTCCCCGGACCCCCGCGCGACCACGCCTCCTCCACCCTTGCGCCGACCTCCTCTCCCTCTTCCTCCAGCTCCGGCCCGCCTCCGAGCAGCAGCCCCCATCGCCACCGCCCGCTCGCTCCCGCCCGCTCGCCCGCGCCACGCCCAGCCTCCCGGCTCGAGCTCGTCTCCGGCGCCCGTCTGCCTCTCCCCGCGCCGGCCCGCGCCTCCCGGCCCTCCTCCTCCTCCGCGGTGGCCCGCACCGCCAGGCCGACCTCCCCGAGCCCGCGTCGTCGGCCCGCCTCGCCCTCTAGTCGACGCCCTCGCCTTCCCCGTGCTCGGCGACCTCCGTTCCTCCGCCGGCCTCATGCGCCCCTCTACTCGAGCTCCGTCGCCGCCTCGACCTCCTCCTCGCACCGGCGCCCCACCTCCTCTACTTCCTCTCGGTGTCGCCCGCCCAGCGCCTCTCGCGGTTCAGCTCGCACCGCGGCGCGGCCTCCGTTTCCCGCCAAGGAGGTCCGGCCCGCCAACCCTCCGCCGCCGTGGCCTGCATCTCCGGCATCCCGCGAGCGCCTCCCTCCAAGGTCTGGTCGTCGTCGGCCTTCCTCACCCTGGCGCTGTCCCCGCAAGCAGAGCCGCCGTGGCACCTTCCGAAACCCCGAAAACTCCATCTCGGTACCCGGAGGACGCCACATGGAACCATCGGAACCCGCAAGACCCTTGGCGCTTTAACAGAGGGAACCATGCCGTGAAACCCCGATACCCGAAGGTCGACATCGAACCGAAGCATCAAGGCCTCCTTCATGAAACTGTCAAGATCTCCATCACGGACTTCAAGTACCCCCTCGGATGCGACAGGATTCCCTCCCCGGACCCCAAGAACTCCTTCCCGCTCGCTGGCGAAACCTCGAAGGCGCGATGATGTTGAATAAAGATCTCCATCGTCAATGGGCGAACACCCGGACCGTTATGCGGGGATGCTCAACGACAAGACCGGCTCAATGCCGATGGGCTCGAGGGGTGTACATGGTGCCACTAGATAACCGCCAAGATCGTCATCGGAACCACCAGGCCGTTGCAGTGAACTCGACAAGATCTACCACATGAAGACCGTATCGAACCGGTGACCCTCGACGAACCTCCGGCAAGAACTTCGACATGGCCAAGATCTACATAATCGAGTCCCAAGCACCGACAAGTGAAGTCAGAACCACCAAGCCCTTCCTCGCGGAACGCCAAGACCTACCTCTGTCATCCGAGAACGTTTCCGTCGAACCCTGGACCCTGAGACCGACCCCGAACCCCGAAAACCAAGATCGTCGAACCCTTATGTGTGAACCTTTTCCCGAGCCCCTATTTTATAAATGAAATGACAACTTGTTGCATATTAATTGCCATACTTGCATGCATATTTGTGTGGTTTGGGGGCCTTATGCCGATTCACCTAATAATTAAATATGGGGCCCATATGTGGGCAAATCTAGTCTCATATCGGCCTCATATAAACTTGTGTAGCGAACCGGTATCTTATCTTGCCTTGTTAAGACAACATTTAAATTGCGGGGTATCTAAACAACTTGAACCACCTGAATAATGTCGGGACCCTGGTTCCGCTTAATCTGGCCTAACTGCATCGCACTTTTGCCATGTCATGCATCATACATGCATCATGCCCGTTCTTCTGCCGTAATCTTAAATATTGCATCCGGTGTTTATTCTAGTGTTTTGCTTCTTCGCGGATAAGGCCGTTGAGTTGATGTGAGCTTCGCCCCGATCTTCGGTTGAACCTTCGGCAATGTTTTCAGGCGAGCATCTCCCCCTTTCTACCTATCTTACTTTTATAGTATTTATTCCCTCCTGTTGATCTATTGCTATCTGTGTTGCGATGCTCTAGTTTCCGTACCCGTGATATCCCTCGCAGCCTTATATTGCCTTGGACACATCCTATTACCTGTTGTTTGGTAGATAGTTGGACTTGTGCGTCGTAGTCACTGGCTTAAGTGTCGTTGCGTGTTGTCAAGTGCCACAGTTGTTGATGTATTGCCGCATGTTGATGTTGGAGATGATCATAGTTTTACTTATCGCTCACTTTAATTCCTGTTTAACAACTAAAATTGAAATAAGCAGAGGCATCGGTGGGTGATAGATAATATTTGGTTTCCGAACGCCCACTTGTGTCCCGTAGGACCCCGAGTACTTGGTACCTGTTATTTATCGTGCTATCCACATCCGGGAGGTATATGGGACCCCCCTGAGCCAGAGCTTGATTCAGTCTTATTTCTTGGGGCCACAATCTAGTTTGAGGTTTTATGTACTATCCTGTACTTATGCCATGCTATACGTATTACGATTGTCGAGAAGCACCTTTATCTTGTTAGGTAAGCGGAATGTTTTCGCGGTATCGACAAGCCCAGCCACACTTCGGGTTCCCGATCGTTTGACCATTGACGCAAACCTTGAGTCCGTCGGATCTTGCTTACCGTTGCGGGTCTACTCAGCGGGGTGGCCCCAAATATTTCTGAATCCTGTGATTGCTTAGTCGTGAAAGCCTCGTTGGGTTTTGATTTGGTTTTTCCGAGGTTGATCGGCGTGTGTTGCTATTGGTGCACCCGGCGGGTAAAACTTTCGAAAGCCGTGTCCGCGGTTATGGACGACTTAGCACGATATCTCGACCATAGACAAGCATAACTAAAGTTTATTGCTATAAATTTGACTTTATAATGACTAGTAATCAGCTTCACTATAATGGAATGGCTAAATAATGCCCACAATTGCTTGTTTGGTGTCGCTTGCGACCATTGTACTGACTAGTAATTATCGCAACTTCTAGCGGAATGGCTGAATAAAAGTACCAACAAGCTTTTGGGTTTTGGGTTATCTCATGCTAATTGTATCTGACTAGTAAGTGTTGCCACTATAACGGAATGGTTAACTAAAAGTGCCCACTGCTTACTTTATCAGGATGATTATCTATACCTGACTAGTAATTACTGCAACGATAACTGAATAAATAAAACTACCAACTGTGTGAGTTCCTTGGTTGACTTCCTCGTTGGTCTCGAGGGGGAAATGCCAGGATGGGTTTGTTTGATGGTAGCATCAGGTAGGTTCCGAATAGGTCTTTCTTATCCCTCTCTGATAACGCCAGTTGTATCGAGTCTCTATAGGTTGTTTAGTGCATGCTGCCGCTGCCGCTCAGTCCACCATACCTTTGTAGGCGAGGACCGCCGAATTCTAGCCTCGCCGTGTACTGGCCTCAGTACTGATGCTCCTTCTTTTTCCTTTGCCCTTTGTCGGCACCCCTTTTGTTTAAGCAGGTTTTGAGATCGACGCCGTTAGCAGGGTTACCCTTTCGGCTTGGCCTGGGCAGGGTTATGGACGCCATTGGTTATTCTTCAGGGCTCTTAGCCCCATTTGCATCTTGTCCGTAGTCGGACGCTCTATCATTTTCAAGGTGATTTGGATCTTTGTATATTATATCTGTATTCTTGACTCATTGAGTCGCTGTTATATAAATCTGTTCTGTGGGTCCCATCGAGGATTGTTGTGTAATGTTATTACTTCGTTTTCCACCCTTGCGAAAGTGCTGGTGGGCACCATTGAATAGTTTCTATGCGGGTTTGGCGGTTTCGCTAAAACTTGCATAGGTCCGATCTCCCGAGGGTGTTCTGGTGGTATCGAGCTCGGCGATTCGATACCCCACAAGTCCAGCCTGTAGGATAACCTAGCTAACGGCCGAAGTAGAGTGTCAAAACTATTTTTGCAAAACCGGTTGGATAGTTCTGATTAGGTCTGATTTTTACTTCTTACCCCTCTGCTATTCTCCTCTTATCTCGACGTGTTTTGAATCCGCTCTCTTCTCTCTCTTCGAGTCCAGGATTTCTCGTGGTTGGGTTTCCGTCGTACCTTCAGGGTTTCGCTTTCTCCCTTTTGTAACGGAGGTGCTACGATCATCAATCTGCAACTGGTAGTTGTGCCCTTCATCCGATCTTTTGTTCTTGAGCTCTTTATCTATATGTGTTCCTTGCTGGATATCCGTGTCGTTGAAAAACATATGAGAAGGACGAGCATTGGTGAAGTTGGAGTATACCTTGAGCATGCGTTGTTCATGCCAATGGAACCATCGCGGAACCTAATCATTGTGTCTTTCATACGATTTCTGTTGTATCTTCCGGTGTTCCCCGATGGGATGACCTCATCTACATCAGATCCAATGCAGAGCTGGCATCATTCCTTTGTTCCGGATACCGCTTATGAAGATCTTCATTCTAAAATCTCGAGAGTTGAGTTGCCTGATTTTCCTATTCATGTATAGGGTTGATAGTTTGGGTACGGGATGGATTGATCACCCTAACCGACTCTTACTGTTCGCTCTGTACATCGAACTGGTGGGTCAATGTAACTTTTCCTCTTCTAATGGAAGTTAGAGGTGGCCTTATCGTTTGATACCTCTACCTTCGTCCTTTGTTTCTCCGGAGAGTTCTCTCGACGATCAGGAACAACGACCCTTTGTTGGTGGTGTCGCCGATTTCCAGATGAAGAAGGAACCCTTGTTAGTGGTGTCGCGAGGATCTACACGAAGCGAGAAGACGCAGATCGCCGACCTTTCCTTCCGGTACCATGAGGCGGATCTCGAGGGCGAGATCCATTGTTAGTGGTGTCGAATTGTGGCATCCCGCAAAAACCACTACTAGAAAATCTCGTTGTTTTTTGTGCATTGCATCAGCATGACCGCATGCTCATGCCATCATGCCACATTGCATTTGAGCATCGACATCATCTTGCATTTGCTTGCATCAAACCATCTGCAGAAAAACCTGTCTTTATTTTCTAAACGCCCGTCTTGTTTTCAAAATGCAAACCCCGGGTCTCCGGATTATTTTGTTGTCAGCTGTCGGTTTGCAAACGGTGTATTTAAAACGAATAAATCATTTAATTATTTTTAGTGGGGGCAGTCGAACGGGCCAAATCGACCCGAACGGTCACCCCCAGTACAATCGGTCCAGACCAGTTCAAAACGGTCCACCCCTTATTCCTAAACCTACCCAACCTATTCTACCTACACCCTCCTGCCACCTCACCCGGACCAGTCCCACGCCGCCACGTCGCCCCTCCCCAAATCCCCACCCAACCAGAATCTGCCACCTCACCCCAACTCCCTCCACTCACCCCTCCCTCCACTCACCCTGCCTCCACCACATCCCACACGCACGACCACACAACCCCGCGTGGACCATCCCCTTGGCCCCACCTCCCCCGATCCCCACGTCACCCCCGGCCCCTGTTCTTCTTCCCCGGACCCCCGCGCGACCACGCCTCCTCCACCCCGCACGCCGACACTCCTCTCCCTCTTCCCTCCCGGCTCCGGCCCGCCTCGAGCAGCAGCCTCCCCATCGCCACCGCTCGCTCGCTCCGCCCACTTCCCCAGCCTCCCGCCCGGCTCGAGCTCGTCTCCGCCGCCCGCCTCTCCCGCGCCGACCCGCCTCCGGCCCTCCTCCTCCTCCGTTGTGGCCCAGCCAGGCCGACCTCCCCGAGCCCGCGTCGTCGGCCCGCCTCGCCCTCTGGTCGACGCCCTCGCCCTCCCCTCCCGTGCTCCGGCGACCTCCGTTCCTCCCCGCCGGCCTCCCGCGACGCCCTCTGCTCGAGCTCCGTCGCCGCCTCGACCTCCTCCTCGCACCCGACGCGCGCCCCCACCCTCCTCTACTTCCTCTCAGGTGTGCGCCGCCCGACCGAGCCTCTCGCCAGTTCCGCGCTCGCACCCGCCGGCCGCGGCCTCCGTTTTCCCCGCCGCCAAGGTCCAGCCGCCCGCCAACCCTCCGCCGCCGTGGCCTGCATCTCCGGCATCCCGCGAGCGCCTCCCTCCAAGGTCTGGCCGTCGTCGGCCTTCCTCACCCTGGCGCTGTCCCCGCAGGCAGAGCCGCCGTGGCACCTTCCGTAACCCCGAAAACTCCATCTCGGTACCCGGAGAACGCCACATGGAACCATCGGAACCCGCAAGACCCTTGGCGCTTGAACCGAGGGAACCATGCCGTGAAACCCCGATACCCGAAGGTCGACATCGGACCGAAGCATCAAGGCCTCCTTCATGAAACTGTCAAGATCTCCATCACGGACTTCAAGTACCCCCTCGGATGCGACAGGATTCCCTCCCCGGACCCCAAGAACTCCTTCCCGGCTCCGCTAGCCGAAACCTCGAAGGCCGCGATGATGTTGAATCAAGATCTCCATCGTCAATGGAACCGGAACACCCAGACCTTCGTACAGGGATGCTCAACGACAAGACCGGCTCAATGCCGATGGGCTCGAGGGGTGTACATGGTGCCACTAGATAACCGCCAAGATCGTCATCGGAACCACCAGGCCGTTGCAGTGAACTCGACAAGATCTACCACATGAAGACCGTACCGAACCGGTGACCCTCGACGAACCTCCGGCAAGAACTTCGACATGGCCAAGATCTACCGCAACCGAGTCCGGCACCGACAAGTGAAGTCAGAACCACCAAGCCCTTCCTCGCGGAACGCCAAGACCTACCTCTGTCATCCGAGAACGTTTCCGTCGAACCCTGGACCCTGAGACCGACCCCGAACCCCGAAAACTAAGATCGTCGAACCCTTATGTGTGAACCTTTTCCCGAGCCCCTATTTTATAAATGAAATGACAACTTGTTGCATATTAATTGCCATACTTGCATGCATATTTGTGTGGTTTGGGGGCCTTATGCCGATTCACCTAATAATTAAATATGGGGCCCATATGTGGGAAAATCTAGTCTCATATCGGCCTCATATAAACTTGTGTAGCGAACCGGTATCTTATCTTGCCTTGTTAAGACAACATTTGAATTGCGGGGTATCTAAACAACTTGAACCACCTGAATAATGTCGGGACCCCGGTTCCGCTTAATCTGGCCTAACTGCATCGCACTTTTGCCATGTCATGCATCATACATGCATCATGCCCGTTCTTCTGCCATAATCTTAAATATTGCATCCGGTGTTTATTCTAGTGTTTTGCTTCTTCGCGGATAAGGCCGTTGAGTTGATGTGAGCCGCCCGATCTTGGTTGAACCTTGGCAATGTTTTCATGAGCATCTCCCCTTTCTACCTATCTTACTTTTATAGTATTTATTCCCTCCTGTTGATCTATTGCTATACGTGTTGCGATGCTCTAGTTTCCGTACCGTGATATCCCTCAGCCTTATATTGCCTTGGACACATCCTATTACATTGTTTGGTAGATAGTTGGACTTGCGTCGTAGTCCTGGCTCAAGTCTTTGTTGCGTGTTGTCAAGTGCCACGATTGTTGATGTATTGCCGCATGTTGATGTTGGAGATGATCATAGTTTTACTTATCGCTCACTTTAATTCCTGTTTAACAACTAAAATTGAAATAAGCGAGGCATCGATTGTGTGATAGATAATATTTGGTTTCGAGCCCACTTGTGTCCCGTGGGACCCCGAGTACTTGGTACTGTTCCTTGATTTATCGCTATCCACATCCGGGAGGTATATGGGACCCCAGGCGAGCTTGATTGATCTTATTTCTTGGGGCCACAAACTAGTTTGAGGTTTTATTTACTATCTGTACTTATGCCATGCTACGTATTTACGATTGTGCGAGGAGCACTTTGTCTGTTAGGTAAGCGGAATGTTTTAGCGGTATCGACAAGCCAGCCACACTTCGGGTTCCCGATCGTTTCTGCCATTGACGCAAACCTTGAGTCCGTCTCGGATCTTGCTTGCCGTTCTTGGGTCTACTCAACGGGGTGGCCCCCTGAAATATTTCTGAATCCTGTGATTGCTTAGTCGTGAAAGCCTCGTTGGGTTTTGATTTGGTTTTTCCGAGGTTGATCGAGCGTGTGTTGCTATTGGTGCACCCCGGCCGGGTAAAACTTTCTGAAAGCCGTGTCCGCGGTTATGGACGACTTGGAGCACAGTATCTCGACCATAGACAAACATAACTAAAGTTTATTGCTATAAATTTGACTTTATAATGACTAGTAATCAGCTTCACTATAATGGAATGGCTAAATAATACTTCCCACAATTGCTTGTTTGGAGTGTCGCTTGCGACCATTGTACCTGACTAGTAATTATCGCAACTACAACGGAATGGCTGAATAAAAGTACCAACAACTGCTGGGTTTTTGGGTTATCTCATGCTAATTGTATCTGACTAGTAAGTGTTGCCACTATAACGGAATGGTTAACTAAAAGTGCCCACTGCTTACTTTATCAGGATGATTATCTATACCTGAATAGTAATTAATGCAACGATAACTGAATAAATAAAACTACCAACTGTGTGAGTTCCTCGGTTGACTTCCTCGTTGGTCTCGAGGGGGAAATGCCAGGATGGGTTTGTTTGATGGTAGCATCAGGTAGGTTCCTAATAGGTCTTTCTTATCCCTCTCTGATAACGCCAGTTGTATCGAGTCTCTATAGGTTGTTTAGTGCATGCTGCCACTGCCGCTCAGTCCACCATACCTTTGTAGGCGAGGACCGCCGAATTCTAGCCTCGTGTCTTGGCCTTAATCTTGGCGCTCCTTCTTTTTCCTTTGCCCTTTGTCGGCACCCCTTTTGTTTAAGCAGGTTTTGAGATCGACGCCGTTAGCAGGGTTACCCTTCCGGCTTGGCCTGGGCAGGGTTATGGACGCCATTGGTTATTCTTAAGGGCTCTTAGCCCCATTTGCATCTTATCCGTAGTCGGACGCTCTATCATTTTCAAGGTGATTTGGATCTTTGTATATTATATCTGTATTCTTGACTCATTGAGTCGCTGTTATATAAATCTGTTCTGTGGGTCCCATCGAGGACTGTTGTGTAGTGTTATTACTTCGTTTTCCACCCGCACGAAAGTGCCTGGTGGGCACCTTTGAATCGTTTCTATGCGGGTTTGGCGGGTTTCGCTAAAACTTTCATAGGTCCGATTCTGAGGGTGTTAAAGTATTGCAGGTCCAAAGCAACGTGGTCCCAGGTATGGTCCTTCCCGGGCCTCGTGGATCTTGTCGATCCGCGAACATGCATCGTATGGCCCCAGGGTTCTTCTTCTTGTTGTCAATAGGGGATGGGCTGCGTGAACGACGCGAGCCTCTTCCGTCATGGTGACTGCTTGGCGGTGACGGAGGCGGAGGTGGCGGTGGGTTAGCCTTCTTGCTGTTACCCTCCTGCGACGCCCCACGCCTGTCACGGTTGCTTGCCGGACGCGGAGGGTCATGGTGCGACCTGCTCTTATGTCCTTGGTGGCGCTCTCCATCATGTCGGGTCTGCTCCGCGTTGTCGCGGATGACAATGCCACACTGCTTTGGTGGGGGCATCTCCATGCGGTGGTGAGCTTTGTAGTCTTCTTCACGTCGGGGGGATCGGGGCGGTGGCGATGGGCGACGAGGTTGGGCTCTTTCTCCGTGGTCGGAGGATATGGGGATAGCATCTTTCCTGTTGCGTGCATCCCTTTGTCTTCGTTCTGATGAACCCGTCCGTGATCCGACATCCTGAGGAGATCTGTCCCTTGGAGGTTTGTACTGGCTAGATCGGCAGAGCGCTGGGTCAGACTCAAGCCTCCGAGAGGTGGACTTTTCCTGCTGCTTTACCGCCTTGGCCACTAGGTCATAGACATGTTCCACTGCCTCAGGCGATCTATCCTGCTCCAGAAGGGTCTTGGCGAAGGCGAGGTTAAGGAGTGGGGTGGGAATCACCTGCTTGCCTTCACTGTCAATGTATGGCTTCGCTTGTGCCGGCTTCGAGGGAGCCCATCCTAGGTTGCACCGTACACCAGGATCATTGATGACGCGATCCGGAGCTTTCTTAGCCTTCTGCTGCTGGAGCAGAGTCTTGTACTCGGCCTCCATTGCTCTAGCTTTTTCTATGGACTTCTGCGTGTTGACCAGATCTCGATCTAGTTTAGCGCCTTGCTCCGCAATGGCTTGCGCTTCCTCCAGCAGTTGCTGGCGCTTCTCGTTAAGCTGAGTCACGTTCCAGATATGATCAACAGTTAGTGTCTCAATGAGGAGGTTGCCGTACATCACTCTATCAGCTGGAGTAACATGGGCTGCTGCCGACGTAGATGCTGGAGGCGGCAAGTTTGCGGTGTTGTTGTTGCTCGGACCGGTGCCGAGTTCCTGCGGCTACTGCACTGGGTTAGGCGGAGGAGGCATGACTCTTGCACGATCATCGTCAGCAGCAATAAGTAGCCCCTTCCCCTTATCCATCGCCGTAGGCGGAGCTTGCCCGGGCTGGTCTTCATCCATCGCTGTCCCAATGGTGACGAACACCCCTCGGGACATGACGGTGTTATTAGCTTGTTCGCCGCACGAGTACTCCTCCTCCATCTCCTGCATAGCGGAGTCTAGCTCTTCTGGACTGAAGTCTATTTCCTCTGAGTCTGCACTGAAATCAGCATAAAGCGCGTCAATGACAGAGTCGGAGGGTGTCAGGACTTCCTCGATGACGGGCGGTGGAGGTGCAACGGCCTCGACGATGACTGGAGGTGGTGGTGCTGCTGCGACGATGGAGGCCGGAGGTGGTGGTGGTGGTGGCTGAATCAGAGGGGCTCCGTCAATGAGCGCAAGCACTGTCTGAGCTGCCGATTTAGCCTCCGCGTAGTTGTTGACGGTGTTCACCATGCCTTCGAAGGTGAGGCGCCCTGACGCCTGTTGCCGTCTTAGAGAATGTCGGAGAAGCGTGTCGTGGTCCAGTCCTTCCATAAAGTGATAGATGGCATCATCATTGGGGTAATTGGCCAGGTCGGCCCGTATGCGGAGCCACCTGGCGAGGTAGTCGCGGGGGTTTTCGTCCTCTCTCTAAACGCAGCGCGCCAGATCAAAGATGGTAACCACGCCGACGAACTTGGATCTCTGCTGTCCAGACGCACGGGCGAAGCCGGCGGATTTGCAGTGATCTTCCACCTTTATGTCCTGCACAGGGGCGGTTTGGGTGGGTCTTGAATTTTTCCGATCTTTGCCGGCAAACTCCGAGGAGAGATCCGACATCGATCCTTCCACAAACATATCCTGCCCGTAGGTGGTCCGTGCAGGTCTTGAATTTTTCTGATCTTTGCCGGCAAACTCTGGGGAGAGATCTGACATCGATCCTTCCGCGAACGTATCCTGCCCGTAGGCGGTCCGTGCGGGTCTTGATGCTCCTCCGACTCCCAGGGAACTAGTGCCCGAGTCGGTTTCGCCAATGAAGAGGTGGATGTCTCCGATAGGATCGATCGAACACCGCGTAGGGTTCGTGTTTGTCGGGATCCAGAACTCGTCGGGGGACGATCAGAACATTGCCAGAGAAGAGAACGCGACCGATGGCTACAGTTTTGCCGATTCCCGTGAAGATCTTGGTCCTCGCCCACTAAAGAGCCTGAAGTGCCTCTTGCCCCACAGTGG
This sequence comes from Avena longiglumis, assembly GCA_030063025.1. NCBI lineage: Eukaryota > Viridiplantae > Streptophyta > Magnoliopsida > Poales > Poaceae > Avena > Avena longiglumis. The sequence continues at coordinate 147,713,559 of CP125974.1, forward strand.
GCGCCAACTGTCGTGGTATTGCCGACGAGTACGCCATGGAGGGGTCCTCACAGTGCGTGTTTAGAGACGTGGGGTAAGGCGGACGGTTGACGGGTATGAGGTAACACAGCTTACCCAGGTTCAGATCCCACGACGGTGGCGGAATCCTACTCCTGCTATAAATCACTATAATGGCAATACGCCGAGTTACAGAGATTAGGTTCACTGTGCGAGGTGACTAGAAAGTCTAAGTTATCGTCTAAGATTGTGCCCTAAAGGCTCCCATAGGCCCGACTTATATAGTCGTCAGGTCCTAGGGTTACAGGGAAAAGTCCTAGACGGACAGGTTACAGAGTTCTATACCATCTATTACTAGTCTTGTGTATCTTGCACTCCAAGGCTCCGGGTACGCTGGTGACTCCACCGTAGCCTTCCTTTATCCGGCATGGGCCTCCCTTCTGGATCCACCTAACTGGGCCGCCCAGCAGGCCATAGGCCATGCTACCGACTATGGGCCACCTGGGTTAGTCGGATAAGAGACATTCTATGAGGACACCCATATAGCATATCCCCAACAATATGTGTATTAAAAAAATACTGAAAAAAATTTCATGCCAGATAAAGTGGCGGCTTATTTGTGCAGATTGGCCTGTTTGCCCACATGTATTGCTTACCACCAATCTAGGTTACCCAATTATTTGGTTAATTACTCTAAGGATAGTGCTGACAATATTGCCCAATAGAAGCACAAGAAAAGAAATTTCATGCATATTTTGTGTCTTTAGTGTGATCATGTCATTTCAAGTAGATCAATTCTGAATACTGAGCTTACCTTTCTCAAAAAAAATACTAAGCTTGAGTCCTTAGGCGTGACATTAGATGGGAATGGTGGAATAACACATCGAGTCAATGGCAAGACTATACACTAATTAGGCGGCAGCCGCCACCGCCGCCTGATTTGGTTTGGACAGAAAAATGATCTAAGATGGGCATGGCGGAGTGGCCTAATACGGTCATCGGTGTTCCAGATGGAGGCAGAGTGCAAGACGAGGGCGGTGGAGGCTAGCAGTGGAGGCCTGTGGAGAGGAGGAAGAGAAGTGGGAAGCGACGCCACTAGAATAGAACCCTCGGAAGACTAACCTCACGGGAAAAAAGAGCAAAAGAAATCGACTCTGATTCCTACCGACTCTCCAATGCGAGCATCGAACAAGGATGCAGCAAGACGAATGCACACAAAGACACGAACACGGAACTAACATGGTGGAACAACCACAAGCTCTCAATTCCAAGGAGATTAGAGCTCCTTTAAGATTATATACATTAGTTCTATTTTCTAATGGAGTAGGGGCCCAATTTAGAGTTTCACACAGGGCCCCAGATTTCCTAGCCTGGCCCTGACCAGCACCGGTAGGTCGAGGGAGAACCGTGGAGCAGCAGCAGTGGCACTGGTGGATGGCTCTTCTCTCTAATCCCCTGCATTCGCCAGTTGCTTCCCCGCGTGCTCCTCCATGCTAGGTGTGTGTCATGAGCTTGGGGAGAGGGAGGGACATGCAGAGAGCAGATGGGGGAGGGGATGTCGGGAGAGAGAGCAAGAACACGCAGGGGAGAACCGTCGGTGGTGGCAGAGCCAAAACGAGGAGGACAGTGAGGCGACGACCCAGCCCAAAATATGGGGAGGCCATGGCTCGATGGAGTGGAGAAGGGACGGCAGTTGCTCATGCAAAAGGGGGCCGAATGTTAGGGGAGGATAATATGGTGGGGATTGGCCCTAGGGTTCACCACGGGTGTGGCTTTTTTTCCCCGCGTGAGCACGCCTTGCCACCATTCTATATGTGACCCATCACGAAGCTACTACGGGCGACTGACAACTGGGCCAACCCAAGGGCAGGCCTGGCCAGAACAGTGAGGCAGGTAAAACTGCGCCATTCCTTGTCTTAGATTAGCACGCGGAAGTGCAGAATGAACAGAACAAAAGGGAATCCCTGGGGAAATTAAATAAAAATAACCCAAAGTCGTAACAATTTCAAAGATTAACCCTATTTGGAAAGAAATTCATCAGGGATAACCCTTTTCTGCTACTCCCGCCCACGTGGCGCCGCAAGCACTGCTGCAGCGCCACCTAGGATGGCGCTGCACGCCTTCCATGTTGTCCAGCTGGGACCCGGCGCCGCAGCGATGCCACGCTGGCTTGCATATGCAGCTCCGTCTAGAATGGCACCGCATGCATGCCTGTTGCGCCTCTCGGGCTGGCCGGCACGCCTTGTCACGCTGGATCCACGGCCCCCAGACTCGTAAGTGTGGCGCCACCCGGGGTGGCGCCGCACCCACCTCTTCAACGCCGTGCAGGCTGCCACCACACACCTAGAGCCCTTAAGCTTGCGCTGGGTCGGCCCAGCCCGACCCTCTTCTCACTTTTCCTCTCCCCTCACCCCTCACCACACAAGAACGAACGGTGATGGCGGCTAGGGCTCATTCTTCCCCAATCTCCACCCAAGTGCCCAAGATTTGAAGGAAAACTTAGGGGATTCCTTCCCCAATCGCTTCACCAAGGTATTCTCCTCTTCTCCCCTCAATTTCATCCGAAAATTTCAAGTTATTTGTCCCTAGATTGAGAAATTCCTTCAAATGCTAGTCCACCAATTGGATATGTAAATTTGTATGGAGCAATGAGATGTTTGGTTGATATATAGAGTTAGGATTGGTATAGTAAACCTTCATGTGTATAGATAAGATTGTTAGGGTTAGGGTTAGGGTTAGAGTTAGGGTTACGATATGGTTGTATGAGCATGTTGTTGTTGGAGATATGACCTAGAGGCAATAATAAAAATGGTTATTATTATATCTTTATGTTTATGATAAATGTTTACATTCATGCTATAATAGTATTAACCGGAAACATTAATACGTGTGTGATTTGTAAACTAAATTAGAGTCCCTGGTAAAGCCTCTTTATAATACTGGCTTGTTGGTTGATAGATGATCGTGGTTTCTCGATCATGAACATTGAGATGTTATTAACAACAAGATCATATCATTAGGAGAATGGTATGGTGGACATACTCCTATTGATAAGCGTAGCATAAAGATCAAGTCATTTAAATAGTTCATTTGCTATAAGCTTTCTGATACATAGTAACCTAATTCCTTCGACCATGAGATCATGGTAATCACCATCACTGGAAGGATGCTTTGATGACATCAAACACCACACCATAACTGGGTGGCTATAACGGTGGCATTGAGTGTTCGGAAGGTATGTGTTGAGGCACATGGATCAAGAGTGGGATTTGTCCATCCATATGACGGATAGATATACTCTGGGCCCTCTCGTTGGAATGTCATCCAATTATCTTGCAAACATGTGACTCGCTCACAAGGGATCACATATCACGGGAACGAGAAAAGAGTACTTATTGGTAACGATTTTGAACTAGGTATGCAGAGATACCGACGATCAAACCTCGGATAAGTAAACTATCGCGAGACTAAGGGAAATTGGTATCGTATGTAAGTGGTTCATTCGATCGCAAAGTGATCTTATAAATATGTGGGAGCCATATGAATTTCCAGATTCCTCTATTGGTTATTGATTGGAGACGTGTCTCGGTCATGTCCGCATAATTCACGAACCGTAGGGAGACACACTTAAGGATTCGATGTTGTTTAGTAGATGTGGAATGTAAGTAGGGATACCTAATGTTGTTCGAAGTCTCGGAAGGGATTCGGGATATCACGAGGAGATCTGGAATGGTCCGGAGAATAGGATTCATATAAGTAAAGTCCGATTCTGGAGTTTGGGAAAGATTTCGATGTTTTCATCGGAGAGGTTCTAGAAGGTTCACCAGACCAGAAGGGGAATGGTCCATGAATGTGTCATGGGTAAGTGGAATGATTGGATAATATCCGAGGTCACTTTTTTGGGCATTTATGAGAGAGAATTAAAGCTGTAAATTGAAAGTCAAACGGGAGGTTTGAAAAGTCAAACTGGAACAATGGTTTCCTAGTGGAAGAAGGAAAGAGTCCTTCCTTCTATCCAACTTGGGTTTGGGTTTGGATTCAAACTCTCCCCTCCCAAGGCTTCCCCCCTCTCAATAATAGAGGGGGAGAGCTACCCCAAAAACACACAAGAGCCAGCCCTCCCCATCCTGTGCGCCGCCGCCGCTGCCGTGCCATCGCCGCCTCGTCGTCGTCGTCGCCCTAGCCGCCGCCGACACCACTTCCTCCTCTCCGGCCTTCTAAACCTAGATCGCCAGAAAACCCTAGATCCACCATAACTCGCACCGGCTTAGGCGAAGCCCTGCGGGATCTTCCCTCTACTTCCGACACCACGCCGTTGTGCTACCGGAATCGCGAGGGGAGAACTACAACCTCCGCTGCCTGCTAGAACAAGGGAGAGGAAGGTCTTCATCGAGTACCGAACATGTGACTGACTACGGAAGCGCTACTGGAACGCAGTGCCGGAAGTATCGTCTACGCGATCTTGAGATCGGCAAGTGTACGACTATATGGTCATCAATATGGTCATGGAGTGTAGGGAGACACACTTAAGGTTCATCAATATGGTCATCGTCTTCACTTCCGACAATGACCATCAATATGGTCATGGAGTTCATGGAAGCAATCTTTCACTATGAGGTCAAGTATGGGAAGGCATGGAATACGAATCAAGCCGCATTCAGGATGTTGTACGGTGGTTGGTAAGAATCATACAGCCGAATCCCTAGGTTGTTGTTAGCAATGGCCAATGCTAACCCGGGCAAGGTTCATGTGGTTGAGCCATATGGCACCGAAACAATGGTTCGTAATGAAAGAAATGTTCGAATATTTGGGCGTGCTTTTTGGGCATTCGAGCAATGTGTGAGGGGCTTCGAACATTGTAGGCTGGTAATCTCCATGGATGGCACCTTCTTGACCGCGAAGTTCCGTGACACTCTCTTGATTGCAATAGCAAATGATGCAAACAACTGGTTGCTTCCCTTGGCTTTTGCTTTGGTAGAGGCGGAGAACAATGTTAAATGGGGGTGGTTCTTCCGTCTTTTGAGAATGAATGTATTACCTCTTGATAGGGAAATATGTGTCATCTCGGATCGCCATCAAGGAATTCTCAATGCAGTGACGATTGAAATTTCCGGGCATCCTCCTTTACACCACCGATGGTGCATGATACATTTTTGTTCCAACTTCTATAGGGCATGTAAGAGCAAGGAGTTGGCTGATGGTCTTCAAGATTGTTGTCTTGTTTTCACGGACCGATGTTTCACAAATCTATATCTCAGATTGCGGAACAACAAAAAAATCGATTCCAAGGGTCAAGAGTTTCTCAATAAGCACATTCAACTCCACGACAAGTGGGCACGGGCTTATGATGAGGATGGCCAGAGGTATGGTCAAATGACAAGCAACATGGCAGATCCCTTCAACAAGGTTCTTATGGGTGTCCATGCATTGCCCTTCACTGCAATAGTTCGATACACATTTGACAAGTTGAATGGGTATTTTCTGAACTACTCACTTGAAACCGATAAGCAAATTACGGGACAAAACAAGAAGGAGTACAAGTACGAGTTCCCATGCAGGGTTGATGATTGGAGGACATTTCAGTCAAGGAAAGCGGACTCCCAAGTTGCCACGGTTTTTGATAATGACGAGCTCATTTACCAGGTGGTCGAGCCTGGAGGAACCACTTTGGATGGTGTCCAACACGGAGGCCGAGCCTTTAAGGTCTCTCTAAAGGATTGTGATTGCACATGCGTAAGGCCGTTATTGCTTCATATCAGTTGTTCTCACTTGCTATGCGCGTCTCGAAAACGCCATTTGGATTATAATCATGAGCTCACCGTTAGAGAGTCTGAGTTCTCTATCATGAAGACAAAAGATACATGGGCCCCTAGATTTCATCCATACCTTGACCAATCACAATGGCCGGAGTACCATGGACTCCAACTATGTCCCCATCCGGAATGAAAGGTCGTTAAACGTGGTAGACGCAAGATAAAGCGTTTTAGAAGTGACATGGATAGATGGGGACGTGTCGGTGCGCAGGAATCGGGAAACGACCAATTTCAAGAACCTCGTGAGAGATCTCGTTATGGGAAGTGTAGTGGTGAAGGGCACAATGCACGAATATGCGCAACACAAGGGAAGAGGGCAAAAGGAAATGAAGCAAGCACAAGTGGTCCAAGCCAACAAATTCCTAGCCAACCAAGAATTAGCCAACAAAGTGGTCCAAGCCAACAAATTTCTAGCCAACCAAGAAGTAGCCAACAAAGTGGTCCAAGCCAACAAATTCCTAGCCAACCAAGAAGTAGCCAACAAGTGCCTAGGCAACAAAGAGGCAGACGACTTGGGCTTACCAGAGGTCGTTCACAACAAGTTCCTAGGCACCAAGTTCCTAGGCAATAAGCTCCTAATCGGACAAGCATGTTTACATACCTAAATGGACCATTCCTGTATGTATATTCTTATATAATGACATGTGTTTTACATATCTTGTTCAAAATGTTCACATTCATGCATCCTTGACTAACTTATACCTTTCATTCTTATAATAGGTATGGTGACTCAACCCAACAAGTACAATGATAGGGAAGGTATGAACTACTCGAAGTACTAGGCGGACGCTATGGAGGAGGTGAGGAAGAGGAAGGAAGCTGAGGAAGAGGAAGAGAGGAAGAGGAAGGAAGTTGAGGAAGAGGAGAAGAGTAAGGCATTTGATTCGGTAGTTCAACTTGCTCATGACTTGGCTAAAAATAAGGATGAAGAGGACGAGGTGAAGAGGAAGAAGGAAGAGGAGGAGAGGAAGAGGAAAAAAGAGAAGGAAGAGGAAGAGATGAAGAGGCAAAAGGAGAAGGAAGATGAAGAGAGGAAGAGGAGGGCCAATGCTAGGACACCTTGCGCCGACCAAGAGGAAAGGCCACAGAAGGAGTTTCGTATTTCTGAGGACCATGGAAAGGAGGTTCCTATTTGTTGGTGCGAAACCGATTGCATTGTTAAGAAGTCCCAAGACTACCATTCCGATAGTTGGGGAAAGAAGTTCTTCATGTGTGCCAACTACTCTCGCTCTCCCGTGCGTAGACGCAACCCGTACGAGACTCCGATGGTATGCACAAAGTTTTTTAGTTCTTCATGTGTCCCAACTATTCCACATCATAGTAGTAACATGCACTATTTTCTTGTAGTCTCCCCCTCCGGTATGCAGGTACTACACTTAGATAGATCTCGAGCAACCTGAAGCTAACAAGAGTATCCAAGAGATCGATCATGCCATAATAAGAAGGCGCTACCACGAAGGGCTGCATAACGAGGAGATGGCGAAGAAGAGCAAGCAACGTGAGGACAAGCGTCGCAAGAAAGAGGATGAAGATAAGCGCCTCGCTAAGGAGGCTCATGATGCAGAGAGGGAAAGGCTGCATCGAACGGCGTGGCATTTCATGGAGGAAGAGGAAGAGAATAATAGGAAGGGAAAAGGGCCTCTCCTTTAGACTTTGAGTGTGTAACCGGGAGCCATTTCGTACTAGCAAGTGCCCTATTTTGTGATGTTGAAGAATTGTTATCATTATTTGTGTGTGAACTTAGTGTGATGTGCGAACTATGTGTGATGGGTGAACTTAGTGTGATGTTCAAACTATGTGTTATTGATGTCTACACACTTCTATTCTTGTAGACAGTTCTTGGGCCTCCAAGTGCATAGGTTTGTAGAACAGCAACAAGTTTCCCTTAAGTGGATTACCCAAGGTTTATCGAACTCAGGGAGGAAGTGTTCAAAGGTATTCCCTCTCAAGAAACCCTGCAATCAAGATACACGAAGTCTCTTGTGTCCCCAACACACCCAATACACTTGTAAGGTGTATAGGTGCACTAGTTCGGCGAAGAGATAGTGAAATACAAGTGGTAACGGTGCCAGAAAAGAGGTTGACAGTGATGTAAAGACTAAAGGCAACAAGAAGGAAGCAAGCAAACATGCAATAGATCTAGATGCAAACGGTGTTTCAATGTTTATAAACAAGGCCTAGGGATCATACTTTCACTAGTGAACAATCTCTCATATAAATATCCTCTCTTCATGATACTACTCTCCGGTTGGACACTCTAATCCACGGTAGGGCCTTCCCCAATCTAGATAACCCCACACTGTCACCTTGAGCGCTAGATGGTTCCAACAAACACCACAATTTCATAGAGACATCCAACTCCAAATATAACTCATAACAAATATTCAATCTAGCCAAAGTGCCACACACGGTATGCACGCTGTCACTTTCACACATGTGGGGAAAAGCATAGATATATTAAAGAACAAAGAGTATTGAAGCACTTGAGTGCCACCATGGCGTGCACGCTGTCACTTTCACACACATGGGAAGAGCAGAGATCTATTGAAGCACTTGAGTAGCAAGGTAGATCTACTTGATTACAAATCTCATGACCACAACGTGACCATGCATAGAGAGAGAGATGAACACATAGCTACCGGTAGAGCCCTTAGCCTCGAGGAAGAACTACTCCCTTCTCATCATGGGAATCAGCAACGGTGATGAAGATGGCGATGGAGATTGATGGCGATGGCTTCGGGGGCACTTCCTCGTCCCGGCAGGGTGCCGGAATAGAGACTTTCTGTCCCCCAAATCTCCCCTTCGGTGGTGGTGGTGCTGTGGATGTTTTCGTGGATTTCTTTTGGATTGTTTAGAGTTTTCCCATCGGAGGCTTCTTATAGGCGCAGGAATCAAGGTCGATGGGGGTCCAGGGGTCCCACACCCCCTCCAGGAGCCTCTAGGGCTTGCTCGCGCCTAGGGGGGTTTGGCCACCCCGTGGCCCCCCTCCGGCTCTACTTCGTGGTTCCGTGTTGCTCCGGGAAAAATAAAACTTTGGCTTTTGTCCCGTCCAATTCTGAGAATATTGATTTTCCGGCTTTCTGGAACCAAAAACAGAAGAAAACATGCAACTGGCACTGTGGCAACTTGTTAATAGGTTAGTTCCATAAAATATATAAAAACACCTCAAAGTATAGACAAAGCAAAGCAAAGTAGATACCAAAACAAGCATGGAGCATCAAAAATTATAGATACGTTTCCGACGTATCAAGCATCCCCAAGCTTAACTCCTGCTCGTCCTCGAGTAGGTAAGTGATAAAAAGAATAATTTTTTAGGTGACATGCACCATCAAAACCAAGATCAAACCATTTGCAAGCATTTAAAGATGGGATCAAAGAACTCTAAACATGTGCATGAAGGAAGAAATTCTAACAGTAAGACAAAGTAACTATGCATGCAACATGAAAGTCTACAAACAAAGATCATGAATAACATGCATTGAAAAATGTTTGTTTGTTTCACATACAGAAAACATGGCATAGTGGCATTCATCTTGTCCCTCATAGAGTAGCAAATAAATGCATAGGACACCTTCAAAGTTCATAAGAGAGACTAGATACAAATAGCACAAGAACAAGTAATATCAACAATATGCATCAATCAATAAGTTTTGGGACAATGCACACAGAATGACAACTATGCTCTCTTAATGGTGCCTAAAGGTAGAAGGTGGAGACTCAAATAATAGTGGAAGAAAGGCCTTTTTGTAAAGGAAGCAGGGATTTCAAGTTTCAAAAAGAGCTTCCAAAAATTATGGTACTTGTTAGCTTTCAGCCCTCATTGCCCCTATCATAAGCATCTTGAAGTGGTTAAGGTTAAAGTGGCAAAGCTGGAGTATATGCTTGACGAAGTATAAGTTGGCAATCTCAAGTCCCTTGAATACGAGGGCCACACCTCATGCATACTCAACTTTGGGTCCAGGTAAGTTCTTGTCATTGTAAGTATTTGCATATCATTGAGAACCGCCAACGGGGTACCCCTTGCACATGGTACAGGAGCTATCCCATAGCCAAAATGATAAGGCAAGTAGACAATGAGCATCGCAGCAATATTTTTATTTACCATATGCATAGATTTTTATTGAGGATGCTTCATAGATAGCTCACAATGGTGATGCTGCAAGTTTCCACCATGATTAGGCATGGCTTAGGCTAACGGCTCAGGCGTTTCTCTAACACAGGATACAAAATACATGGACTTACAAGTTCCCTCTTTATTTCACACCGGTGACATCCATAGACAAAATAACATGATATCTACTGAGTACAACAAGGTACAAGTGCAATGTTGAAAACGTTCCCCGTGACAGCACGGTTCTGCTAATTCCAACTTATAAGTGCAAGCATATACAACAAAGTTGTCACAATGGTTCAAGTTTATTAGGGGCAAAGAATAAAGTGTGCCATCAAGTTCGTGAGGGCTTTAATCACTAATTTTTCACATAACAAAATAGTTTTTAATTGGAAGATAGCTGAAAACAAGAATATACTTGAAATGGTGGAACACAGCATGCATAGGAGTTTATAGTGGACACTTTGGAATAACTTGGTTTCTTGGGAGTTGGAAGCATGAGTAGAGCTTACTCATACAAGTGGAGGCTAGCAAAAGACTGGGAGCAACCAACTAAGAGAGCATAATGGACATAATCATGCAGAGCAACAAAGCATTACTAATCAAAGCATAGAGTGGTACTACAAGTCAAGGACTAAATGATCATAGAAGCTAATGGTGACTTGTCATAGTCATAACATGGTGTGAGCTTGTGCCAAGTCAACCCAAACAAAGCTATCAAAGGATAATACCACAATACTATGCTTTTTGCATTCTAAAACAACGCATGATTCCTTCAAGGAACACTAAGCACTCTCAATGATTTGGAGCAAGTCATGCTACAGCAACTGTCAACACCCGGATTTTTAATCCCAGATGTCTGTTATGCCATACATCGCAATCCCAGGATTACCATTTTTGTGAGACATAACAGAATTGGATACCACAGTACATCATCCATTACCAACCATACATAAGGTCTTACACAAATAAGGATCTCATGATCCAGTTCTTAATACAACTTCAAGCAGCGGAATACGTAATGATAACGGTAGCGTAGGAGAAGCTCCATCTTCGGGGTCACAGACAATGCTGATGATGGGAGATGATCCTAGTTGTCGTAACCTTCCTGTGGTCCATCCTCCAGGTACTCCTCTTCATAGTATGGCCACGGGAATAGCCAGGGACAAAGCCATGAGTACTCTTTAAGTACTCGCAAACTAATACTAACAAGTGAAGGGGGTTTTTCATAATAGGACACTAGGCTCTAGGTTTGTTTTGGAAGAAGCAAAATTTATCTCTAGTAGTTAAGAGGTAAGAGAAGATAGTCACAATTTTATAACTCCTAAGTAGGAACCTTGTAACTCATGTCACAACTCTGTTGTGGTCAAGTCAAAGTCTCAATGCATTTCACAAGTCATTTTGAAAACATCTGATGGGGGAACAGTATGGCCACTCCAACTATCCATAACCGCGGACGCGGCTATTCGAATAGTTTGACACTCTAAAGAGATTGTACACTTTCACCTAAACATTCGATACATCCTTTAGGAACAAATCCTGAATTCACCATACTCAGTATGCGGATAATCAATCCTAACCTTTCAATTACACCCCCTAGTGTAAGCACCTCTACCGTGAGTTTGGCCTCCCAACCATGACCAACTTTCATCTTGGGTACTGCACAGGTGGACAATCTTCACAAGGTAGCCTCAGCTCAGACCTTGGCCGTGAGGGAACTAATACTAAGGTATATAAGTTTCCAGTCAAGGCCTACCCAATCTTCGGGTATTGTGGTTATACGATAAAAATTGGAATGGTATCGCATCCAGACAACCATCAGTTTTATAAAGGGCTAAGGCCCATGCCTCAACATTTTCATCACCCAAAATCATCTAGTGTTCGGAAACACATGTTAAAACATCTCAGTAGAATGATCCATCATTCTAAGGTTTTCATAACCATGTTCACCAAGTATTCCCATCTAGAGTTGATCAAGTTTTATGCTTAGCACTAGCATCTACAAGTGGGGGTAAGCACTAATGAGGGGTGGTAAACTAGTGGAGTTTCAACTAAGTACAACCTTATATCTTAGGATGATATCAAGGTTTCTAACTTAGGCCAAATTTTATGCTCTTTATGCAACCTTAAAATATATCTTTCTAGAATCTACAAGTCACTTAAGTCAACTCTAAGGAATTAGCTTTGATAAAGAAATAAAATAGAAAGATTGCAAATAAAACTAGGATTGGGTTATCAAGTGGGTATGATCACATATGCTTAAGGCATATAGTTGGCATGGTAGCAAGTAAGGGTTTGCTTGAACAATTGCAAGTATAAGCTTGCATAGGTCAACTTGATTAGTAAGGCTTGCCTTGTGCAGAGAAGTGGTTGAAGTTCTCCTCGGCTTCTTCTTCATAGAATCCTCCTTCCTCCTCGTAGCCTTGGTCGATACTAGCGTCTATAAATAAATACGATGTACACAATCACCAAACAATACTTAACTACTTGAAATCATCACACAAAAGGGTCCTATAGATGATCTAGCATCATCACTAACATTACAAGATTAAAGCTTGGTTTAATTCCTTTTATTTTTAGAAAAGTAATTTCTACTCATTGAAAAACTACTTAAGATTTAATATTCTCCAAACCAAACATGGGATCATGTTGACACATGTCATCACCACATATTTTAGTCCATGGGAAAGTGATTTAAAGTGGTGTCACAATTTAATAAGGTTTTACCCTTTTATTTTAATTAATTAAAGTGGATAGAAATGCCTATGTGGCATTCTTTTATTACTTGTTCATTATTTTTGTAAGTAAACCTATATATTTTTATATATTCTGAAAGGTATGGTCAAATGTGATTTTTGAGAGTTGGAATCAACTCAAAAGCTATTATGGTTTTAATTTGAAAAATGTTTGAATACAAAAAAGCTTCTGCCTTGTTATTTTTACCAAGGATGATTTACAGGTCCAAATGACTTGAATACAACGGGCTTGGATTCAGCATTCCCAGACCTTTCTAACAAAATTGGTTTCATTCAATTTGGTTTACTGAATCAACCTGGGTTGATTTTTGAAACTGGGTACAGAAGTGTGTTTGAAATAAAATGGAAAAGGGTTAATTCAAATAACTGGGCTGCCGAGGAAGCGATACTGGGCCGGCCTGCTAAGAAAAGCGCTTCCGCGGGCTGGTTAAGTCGCTGTCCCCACGCGTCAGTGAGACAGGGGGTGCGAAATGGTACGGAGCGATGTGGTGCGTTCGATCTGGTTCTAATCCAACGGCTGAGGGTCATCGTCGACGTTGGGCAACGCCGGTGAGATAGAAACCTAGCGCGGCCAGTGGGGGTCGTTGGGGCCTCATCGGGGGTAAGGCGAGGGTCGGTGAGGCGGCCGAATGACAAAGTCGACGATGCGAACCTCCTGGTACCGGCAGCTTCTCCTGGGGCGGCTCCAATCGCTGGCGCCCTTCTTCTCCAGCAGCGGCGGGCTCCGGTGAAATTCTGGTGCTGCGCTGCTCGCCTTGCTCCGGGAACAAGGTGGAATGATCATTGAGGAGAGGGGAGTGAGATGGTGTGCTCAATTCGGCTGGGGGTGGCCTCTATTTATAGTCGCGACGACACGACCGAACGGGATGGGCAGGCGACGGTGGCGACATGGCTACGGGCTGCTAGAGGCATGGCCGGTGGTGGCCATCGCTTGGTGGTCTCCTGGCGATGATATATGGCTTTAATGCGCGTGTAGGGGCAGTATGGTTTGGTATGGAACGCGCGATGATCTTCACGGCAGAGGCGGCGTCTTCGACGACGAGCAGTGGCTGTGCGTCATGGGGTAGCGAATGGGGATGTCTGGCGGTCTCCTGGGTCGGTGGCGATCATGTACGCACGCGGCGAGGGCGGCGCGAGGTCTGTGGGCGTCGGTCGAGCGTGGCGCTCTGGCGCATGCTCGGCATGGTTGACAGCGGCACGGGAACGGCATTCTTGGGTGTTGTGTTCGACGTCTTCGAGGCAAGGCTGATCGAGAGGGGGCGGTGAGGCATGGGTGATCTCCCAGACAAGGTTGGCACGGCTAGTTTCCTTCCTAGCTTGCTGTCTCCACTGGGGTGGCATGGTGAGCTTCGGCTGTTCACCATTTATGTCATTTCCTAGCTTACAGTGATGCTAGTGCTTGGTTTAGCTTGCTAGATGATCTACTGAGATGGTTGTGAGCTAGAGAGGGAACACGTTAGGCTCAAATCACTGCTCCAAATAGTGTTTGGATTTTGTTTGATTTGTGTCTGCCAAGTGTTTGATGAAATGGCCGCCAGAATTCAAGTTATGAATTTTGAAAAGATTTTTGGTGGGTGTGCTAGGTTGGTGCTGGTGCGTCTGCAGATGCTTGGGTTTTGGAAGTTGAGCTTGTTTGAGTGGTTTGAGAAAGTGGGATCTTCCCATATGATAAAGATTCAATTTTGATATGTCCTTTAAACCATGCATTTGAATGTTGCTGGATGATCACAAAATGGGCCTTGATACTTTGTTATGAGTACAATCAAGGGGTGCAAAGATCCAGAAAAGTTTCTGTTAAGTTCTGAAAGTTTGGGACAGGCAAAGTAGGCATGGGAGTTAAATTGGTCAAAATGACCATTCCCTTATTTTATTTGTTTTGATTTACTTGTCTTTGGGAAAAGTGTGGGAAATGTTTAGATGATGTTTATTTAACATAAGCATCCTTTTACAAGCAAAGGAACACACAAAAAAGTTGGTTCAAAAGAATTCAAAATGAAATGCATACTCACATGCATGCTTTCATAATTTTATTTAGAATTTTTTTTGTTAACCCTAATTTGATGATTAGAGTTTGATGATCCAAGTTTAGTATTTTTGGGATGTTACAAACCTTCCCCCCTTAAACAAAATCTCATCCCGAGATTTGAAAAAGGCCGAAAAAGATTACCTAGGATTTGATGAGATCGGGAAACTCCGTCCTGATGTGATCTTTGCGCTCCTAGGTAGCTTCCTCTTCTATGTGGTTGCTCCACTAGATTTTGAGAAACTTGATGCTTCGGGTTCGGGTGGTTCTGAAGGATTATTCCAAAATATGGATGGGTACTTCGGGATAGGTCAGGTCATCGTTGATCTCTATGGTCCGGTGATCTATATTCTTGAACACTTCGGTCTTCTCTGGAACTTCGAGGCACTTGCAAAGTAATGAGATATGGAACACATTGTGCATGGCTGACATCTCTTCGGGTAGTTCCAATTGATACGACACTTCTCCTCGACGGTTCAGAATCTTGAAAGGTCCGATATATCTGGGGGCTAGCTTTCCTTTGAGTTGGAAATGCTGCATTCCCTTCAATGGCGACACTTTTAGATAAACAAAATCTCCTATGTTGAAGGCGAGGTCTCTACGTCTCTTATCGGCGTAACTCTTCTGTTTGGATTGGGCTGTCTTGAGGTGCTCACGAATCTTGTGAACCTCCTCTTCTGCTTCTCGTAGTATGTCGGGTCCGAAAATCTGACTCTCTCCTACTTCCGACCAGTTCAAAGGGGTGCGACACTTCCTTCCGTACATGAATTCAAACAGGGCCATTTGCAAACTGGCTTGATAACTGTTGTTGTATGAAAATTCTGCAAACAGCAGACAATCTTCCCACTTGGATCCATAGTATAACACACACGCTCTCAGCATATCTTCAAGTATTTGATTTACTCGCTCCGTTTGTCCATCTGTCTGAGGGTGATACGCGGTACTGAAATCTAGGTGGGTTCCTAAACCATCTTGGACTTTCTTCCAGAATCTTGAGGTAAACTCCGTTCCTCAATCCGATACGATGTTCTTGGGGACTCCCTGCAAACTAACTATTCTAGCGATGTATAACTCCGCTAGCTTCAAACTCTGATATGTGGTCTTGACGGGCAAGAAATGGGCGACTTTGGACAATCTGTCTACTATGACCCAGATGTAGGGGTTCGTAGCATGGAAAACAAAAAATTTCTATCGCATACAAACAAACAAGCCAAGATCTATCTACTAGATTGTAGCAACGAGTCGATGGAATAACTTACCCTCGAAGATTCCAAAGCGGTTAACGAGAGCAGATTCTCGTGGGTGATGTAGTCGTACTCTTTCCGATCTCAAGATCGCGTAGACGATCCTTCCAAGACTGCGTTAAAGCAGCGCTTCATGATCGGTCACACGTTCGGTACGAATACCTTCCTCTCCCTTGTTCCAAAGAAGTGGAGGTTGTAGCACTCTCCTCGCGATTCCGGCAGCACAACGGCGTGGTACCGGAAGTAGAGGGGAGATCCCGCAGGGCTTCGCCTTAAGCCGGAGCGAGTATGGTGGAGTATGAGAGAGAGCTATTAGTGGTCTAGGGTTTAGACACACCAATTAGAAGGCTCTAAACCGAAGGCTAGGGCAATTAGAAGCTCTAAACCAAAACGGCTCTAAACCGGAGATTAGAGGATAGGAACTTGTGTCTAGAGGAGGAGGCCCTGCCTCCTTTTATAGGTGGGAGGAGGCCAAAGGGAGGATTCCTCCCAAGTCGGCCTTGGTTGGCGCGCCGGCTTGGAGGGACTCCTCCCCCAAGTCGGTTCCAACCACCTCTTGCTTGTTTCCCACAGTTTCCTGTTTTAGCCGTTTGACTTTCAAACTGGCCGTTTGACTTTTCTGTTTGGGATTCAATTTAATCCTTTATTTGGAACAGCGAGAACACTTAGTACATGATGCAATCATTCCAATATGCAATGACACATTCATGTACCCTCCCCCCCGGAGTGCCGGACAATCCAGAACCTTCTAGAACATTCCCGATGAAAACACCGGAATCATTCCCAAACTCCGAAACGGGACTTTCCTTTTATGAATCTTATTCTCCGGACCATTCCGGATCACCTCGTGATATCCCGGATCCCATCCGAGACTCCGAACAACATTCGGTCTCTTTCTCATAATACCATAACTACTCAAACAACGTCGAATCCTTAAGTGTGTCTCCCTACGGTTCGTGAATTATGCGGACATGATCGAGACACTTCTCCGAACAATAACCAATAGAGGAATCTGGAAATTCATATGGCTCCCACATATTTCTACGATTAATTTGCGATCGAATGAACCACTTACATACGATACCAATTTCCCTTTGTCTCATGATAGTTTACTTATCCGAGGTTATGATCGTCGGTATCTCTGCATACCTAGTTCAACCTCGTTACCGATAAGTACTATTTTCTCGTTCCCGTGATATGTGATCCCTTGTGAGCCAGTCACATGCTTGCAAGCTAATTGGATGACATTCCACCGAGAGGGCCCAGAGTATATCTATCCGTCATATGGATGGACAAATACCACTCTTGATCCATGTGCCTCAACACATACTTTCCGAACACTCAATGCCACCTTTATAGCCACCCAGTTACGGTGTGGTGTTTGATGTCATCAAAGCATCCTTCCGGTGATGGTGATTACCATGATCTCATGGTCGAAGGAATTAGGTTACTATGTATCAGAAAGCTTATAGCAAATGAACTATATTAAATGACTTGATCTTTATGCTATTCTGAACTATAGGAGTATGTCCATCACATCATTCTCCTAATGATATGACCCTGTTGTTAATAACATCTCTGTGTTCATGATCAGGAAACCATGATCATATATTAACCAGCAAGCTAGTTTAACAAGAGGCTTTACCAGGGACTCTTATTTTAGTTTACAAATCACACAAGTATTAATGTTTCCGGTTAATACAATTATAGCATGGTATGTAAACATTTATCACAAGTGTGAAGATATGATAATAACCACTTTATTATTGCCTCTTGGGCATAGCTCCAACAGTCTCCCACTTGCACTAGAGTCAATAATCTAGTTTCAAACCTTTGTGTATACAACACCTATGGCTTTCCGGTGTTGTATGTACACGATTGCTAGTGGTCAACTGATCTCCGGATCTGACACTTCCAGGTCCGTGTGTAATTGCATGTCTTTGCGTCTCTACGCATCACTCATTCTCTAATGAGATGGCTTTGTATAAATTTGGTATTTCGGTGTGACCTTTATCTCTTTGGGGTTAAAACATGTTGATAATATTGTTGCACAGTATATCTTCATAGTATTATCCCACTGTGAACTACACCTAGTTTGATAACAAACTACTTGACACAAATGCCCTCTTTTGCTGCTAAAATAGCAGTCATATACTTAGCCTTTTGTTGTAGTATATGTCACAATGTCTTAACTTTGGAACTCATCCAAATCCATTATGGAACTCACTTTCCATTATATTGTGCCACCCTTAGTTTAGATTGAGATAAACTTAATTTGTACTTTGTGGCAAAGCTAGTATCAATGTAGTACTTTTACAATGAACTAACCATCTATTTGTCACTTCTACAAATAATATACTCTTAGTTCTTCCAAAAGATCATAAGAATATCCTTACTATTGTCCAATGATCATCTTACGAATCATTACGTATATGCTCACAACATTTAGAGCATAGGACATATCTGGATTTGTACATATCACAGTATGATTGATATAAATAATCTTTGTGATTTCATACATCAAGTATCAATCTATACTTGATTATTTGTTTCACTTTACCAAATGTCAATACACTTGAATATATCATCAACATTGAACTCTTTCAATCCTTTACGTGCGACAAGAACCTTTTCTTGTAGTTTCTATATTGAACTCATTCAATATCTCGTCTATACTTACGCACAACCGTATTAGCGTCTATTGATGCCAAATATTTGGGTTTTGCCTAAGTCTTTCATCGGGATGAAATTCTTAATATGTGTTAATAAAAGATACATTATTTCCAATCAACAATATGTCTTCCACATAATGTATTAGAAACATGTCTTAGCGCTCCCACTTAATTTCTTGCAAATGCAAGCATCTTCATTGTCTCTAATGAACTTTTAAACTCCTTTAACAGTTTCATCATAGTGAAGATTCCAACTCCGCGATGCTCACTTCAACCATTGAAGTTTGCATATGCTTTTAGCATCCTATGAATTAACAAAAACCCCTATGGACCATGTTATTCACATGTCCTAGGTAACGATTCTATTAGAAGAACTTGTTTTGTTTATTCAACTATCATATAACAAAATTATATGTAGTGGTTGCTACATTAATCCGTCTAGACTAAATATCACTATGAAAGATCAAATCTTGTCATAGTCAACCTTTGAACATTGTTGTGAACTCTTTCCCAATATGTCGATTATAGATGTGAAACATCCATGTCTATTTCTTTATAGATCCAAACACAACTGTAAGGTCTTACACCTTTCTCGAGGGTCCTTCAAGTTCAAAACTTGATTTCTCATGAATGGAACTATCACGGATTTTATGGCTTCAAGCCATTTGACGGAGTCAGGGACCATCATCGCTTCTTTGCATGTAGTCGGTTCATTATTCTCAAATAATGATTCAACCCTCAAATCTTGGTATTTGATTGTTCATCCGACCTACTTGTTTCAATAGGAACTTGGATCTCCGTGACCACAACCTTTGAGGTACGTGAGCCATGAGCTTTGTTTCTGCCTCCGGAACACTTTTCGGTGCTGCGCAACTCTGCACATACAGCTAAGGTTCTTTTAACCTTATCAAAGTTATATTGTCCTCCCACTTAACTTTTCACGAAAAATTCCTTCTCGAAGAATCTTGATGTTTTAATTGATAAACACTTTTGTCTCCGATGTTATGGAGGATTACTTAACAGTTATTCGAAATAACATACAAAGACAGGTTCATCCGACTTTGGTTGCAAACATCTTTCTTATGCATAGCATACCAATGTTTAAGAAAGGACAACTTGGGTTTTATCCCAAACCATAACTTTATATGGTGTCATTTCAACGGATTATGATGGAGCTCTTTTTAGTGGAAAATGGTAATCTCTAAAGCTTTTAATCTTTAAAATATAATGGCAGTTTTATGAATTATACCTTTGATCTTACCATGTCAAACAAGGTTTAATTATATATCTCGAACGTTCCATACTCTTATGGTGTTTCGGAAATGCAAATCCACGGAACGATTCCTTAAATCTTAGGTATTATGCTAAACTTGTAACTTAAATATTTTCCTTTATGATCTTATCATAAACTATTCATATTCTTGTTACAATGATTTTTCACTTCATCTTGAAAGTCTTTGAACTTTTCAAGTGTTTCATACTTTATCCTTATTAAGTAAATATTCATATATTCACTCAAATTTTCGGAGAAAGCATATGAAGTTGAAATCCATCGCTTTTGACTACACATAATGGATTTCGTACAACAATATGTACAAGTTCCAATAAGCTAGTCATTCGTTCCCTTTTGGCCTATGAACGAAGTTTTAATTATCTCTAGGAAAGTTTCACAAGTGTCATTTGATCAAAAATCAAAAGACTCCAAAATTCCATCCACATGGAGTTTCTTCATGTTTTCTTTCCATTATAATTTAAACGGCGATGTCACTTCCTAAGTGATCTTTCAATCAATTTGTCTTTCGACATTTTTAGCACTAGTTTTATGGATGTGATTTCTCCAACGAGATTTGTGAATCATCCATCTTTTATGGATTACGGTAATTTATTTGAACAACCCTTTTGTTACGATAATACCGATAAAACAAATCTTGAAGGCAAGCTTTGATGTTTAACGAGCAACACAATAACCCTTTATTTGTTCTCGATGAACATCATCACATATTCTTTGCTAGTTACTTAGGCCATTGTAGTTCATGAATTGTGTTGTTTCGTATGACGATTCACACCAACAAATTCAGTATCAAATACTTAATAACCACATTGTTTAATAAGCAAAGAATATAGCCATAACATGTATATCATCTATATACTTAAACTGAACAATTCTAGTCTTTTCTTTTCTGCCATATATTTATGAGATTCTCTTTCAATATTTCCTTTTCTGTTTGAAAGAATCTATCAATATCAATAGTGGAGTCATACATATGACACATAATCCAAAGCGTGTATAATTAAATACCAATGTCTTTGGACTTGCACTTTGAAGTAGATCACCTATCATCAAATGTTTGGTGTTCTTTCAAATTCCTTTCTTTAGTAATCTCTTGGTGTAGTAAATATTTTACCTACATCAAATATTCACCCTCATCATGGATTTATCCATGATCAAGCTACTTTTAGCTTGTAACGGTGAATCGCAAGTATAATGTTGCTCTCCAAAACCTTTTGGAGGATTAGGACAACTAGTGTCTCCAACCTTTTGCAAATTCTCATCAAATATGAGAACATGACTTTTGCCATATTATACTCTATCATGTCAGAACCAATACTTCGTTTGAGATATCACAATATCTTCCACACATCATGGTTTACAAACAACTCTTTCAGATCCTAGATAACCTTGATATTAAGAGAATCCTTTGAATATCAAGAATCATGGAGACAAACATGATACTTATATACTAACACTTGGAATTGTTACTCTTGATTTAATACTAATTATTAAACTTCATGGAGTAACCGGAACTTACTGAAAGTTTGCAATAGGACTTTTAAACTTTAGATTAACACTTAAAACAATACGATACCGGTTCGTAAAGTATCTAACCAGAATTCTATAGTTCTATCATCTCAATTATAACTAAGCGCAAGGTGGTAAACGGATGCCAATGACTACAACAACTATGCAAATTCACTTTGATTTAGTTTATGATAAATTGAGTTCTAATTAATAATTAAATTAATCTTGGTGAACTCCCACTCAAAACAATATCCCTCACATTGTTTTAGTGATCACACGAACCAAATCCACCACATCAAAACCGATCATCACGAGAGTTGATATAGCTTCAATGGCGAACAATCAACATGTTCATCATATCTACTATATGACTCATGCTCTACCTTTCGGTAATCCGTGTTCCTGAGGTCATGTCTGTACATGCTAGGCTCGTCAAGATCAAACCTTAGTTTCCGCATGAGTAAATCTGGCTTGCTCACGTTGTATACACTTGTAGAATCTAACACACCCGATCATCACGTGGTGCTTCGAAACAACAAGCTTTAGCAATGGTGCTAACTAAGGGTGAACAATTTATGACTTGAAATTCATGTGCATGAGGGATCATCTTATAATGCTACCGTCGTCTACTAAGCAATACAAGATACATAAAGGATAAACATCACATGCAATTCATAATATGTGATATGATATGGCCTTTCTTCTTTGTGCTTCCGATCTCCATCTTCTAGCACGAACATGATCTCCATCATCACCGACATTGCATCAAGGTCAATGATGCTTATCCATGGTTGTCGTCCACCGGCTTCAACTATTACAACTACTTTGAATAGACACGCGGGTCTTAACAGAATTTAAAGACAACCATATGGCTCGCCGCCAACAACTTACAATAAGGAACATTGCATACATCATATATAATCACAATCATGGCCATATCACATCACAGCACACCCCTGCAAAACAAAGTTAGACGCCTCTAATTTTCTTTGCATGTTTTACGTGGTTTGGGGCTTTCAATAAGTGTCGTTCTAACTTACGAACAAGAACCACAACATTGATACTAGTATTGTCAATCACCCGTTGTAAATTGAATCTTAACTATGCTAGGAGAAACAGGCACCCGCAAAGCCACTTATGCAATACAAGTTGCATGTCAAGCGTGGAGCAAGTCTCATGAACGATGTCATGTAAGGTTAGCCCGGGCCGCTTCATCCCAACATACCGCAAGATGCAAAGTACACAAGAAGCAATCGACAATAAAAGCATCAACGCCCACAATGACCATTGTGTTCTACTCGTGCAACAGATCTACATATAGACACGGCTCTGATACCACTGTAGGGGTTCGTAGCATGGAAAACAAAAAATTTCTATCGCATACAAACAAAGAAGCCAAGATCTATCTACTATATTGTAGCAACGAGTCGATGGAATAACTTACCCTCGAAGATTCCAAAGCGGTTAACGAGAGCAGATTCTCGTGGGTGATGTAGTCGTACTCTTTCCGATCTCAAGATCGCGTAGACGATCCTTCCGCCATGCTCCGCAGCGCTTCATGCAATCGGTCACACGTTCGATTTTCGACGAAGACCTTCCTCTCCCTTGTTCCAGAAAATGGAGGTTGTAGCACTCTCTCGCGATTCCTAAAGACAACGGCGTGGTACCGGAAGTAGAGGGGAGATCCCGCAGGGCTTCGCCTTAAGCCAGAGCGAGTATGGTGGAGTATGAGAGAGAGCTATTAGTGGTCTAGGGTTTAGACACACCAATTAGAAGGCTCTAAACCGAAGGCTAGGGCAATTAGAAGCTCTAAACCAAAACGGCTCTAAACCGGAGATTAGAGGATAGGAACTTGTGTGTCTAGAGGAGGAGGCCCTGCCCCTCCTCTTATAGGTGGGAGGGCGGCCAAGGGGAGGGAGTCCCTCCCCAAGTCGGCCTTGGGTGGCGCGCCGGCTTGGAGAGGAGACTCCTCCCCCAAGTCGGTTCCAAACACCTCTTGCTTGTTTCCCACAGTTTCTTGTTTTAGCCGTTTGACTTTCAAACTGGACATTTGACTTTTCAGTTCGGGATTCAATTTAATCCTTTATTTGGAACAGCGAGAACACTTAGTACATGATGCAATCATTCCAATATGTAATGACACATTCATGTACCTCCCCTGAGTCTTGGGACAATCCGAACATTCGATGAAAACACCTAATCATTCCCGAACTCAAAGCGGACTTTCCTTATATGAATCTTATTCTCCGGACCATTCCGGATCACCGTGATATCCGGATCCCATCCGAGACTCGAACAACATTCGGTCTCTTTCTCATAATACCATAACTACTCAAACAACGTCGAATCCTTAAGTGTGTCTCCCTACGGTTCGTGAATTATGCGGACATGATCGAGACACTTCTCAACAATAACCAATAGAGGAATCTGGAAATTCATATGGATCCCACATATTTCTACGATTACTTTGCGATCGAATGAACCACTTACATACGATACCAATCTCCCTTTGTCTCACGATAGTTTACTTATCCGAGGTTATGATCGTCGGTATCTCTGCATACCTAGTTCAACCTCGTTACCGATAAGTACTCTTTTCTCGTTCCCGTGATATGTGATCCCTTGTGAGCCAGTCACATGCTTGCAAGCTAATTGGATGACATTCCACCGAGAGGGCCCAGAGTATATCTATCCGTCATATGGATGGACAAATCCCACTCTTGATCCATGTGCCTCAACACATACTTTCCGAACACTCAATGCCACCTTTATAGCCACCCAGTTACGGTGTGGTGTTTGATGTCATCAAAGCATCCTTCCGGTGATGGTGATTACCATTATCTCATGGTCGAAGGAATTAGGTTACTATGTATCAGAAAGCTTATAGCAAATGAACTATATTAAATGACTTGATCTTTATGCTATTCTTAACTATAGGAGTATGTCCATCACATCATTCTCCTAATGATATGACCCTGTTGTTAATAACATCTCTGTGTTCATGATCAGGAAACCATGATCATATATTAACCAACAAGCTAGTTTAACAAGAGGCTTTACCAGGGACTCTTATTTTAGTTTACAAATCACACAAGTATTAATGTTTCCGGTTAATACAATTATAGCATGGTATGTAAAAATTTATCACAAGTGTGAAGATATGATAATAACCACTTTATTATTGCCTCTTGGGCATATCTCCAACACCAGATAGAGTCATTTCCCCTACTAGAAGTAGGCAATCTGGTGATAATGTCCATTCCAACGGAATCCCATTTCCATTCCAGAATCTGCAATGGTTGCAACAATCCAGCGGGTCTTTGATGTCCTGCCTTGACTCGCTGACATATATCACACTTGGCGATATAGCTTCCGATTTATCTCTTCATCTTATGCCACCAAAATTGCTCTTTCAAATCTTGATACATCTTCGTTCCTCCGGGATGGATAGAATAAAGGGTATCATGAGCCTCCTTCAAAATAACTTCTTTCAACTTAGATTATGATGGTACACAAAGGCGTTCTTTGTACCACAGAACTCCTTCTTCGTCTACGGTGAATCCGGGTACTTTGCCTGTAACGATACGACGCTTGATTCCGTCGATACTAGCATTTCCCTTCTGCTCCTCTTTTATCTGACTGATCAAAGTGGGTTGGAGTTCTATGCTAGCCAAAAATCCTTCACTCACTAATTCTATTCGAAAATCTTCCATTTCCTTGTGCAAGCTTGGTTGTTCCTTCAAAATCATGGAGTTCAAGGGGCATGGCAATCTGCTAAGGGCATCTTCTACCACATTGGCTTTACCAGGGTGATAGTGAATGTCCAGGTCGTAATCCTTGATTAGCTCAATCCATCTTCTCTATCTCATATTCAGCTCCTTCTGAGTGAATATATACTTCAGGCTCTTGTGATCCGAATAAATCTCACAACGGTTTCCCATGAGGTAATGCCTCCATGTCTTTAGGGCTAGAACTACGGCTGTGAGTTCAAGGTCATGGGTTGGGTAATTTTGCTCATGTTGCTTCAACTGTCGAGATAGATAAGATATAACTTTGCCTTCCTGCATTAGCACACATCTGAGACCGATCTTGGATGCGTCACAATACACATCGAAGGGCTTCGTGATATCTAGCATGATCAAGATTGGGGTTGAAATCAATCTATGCTTGAGTTCTTGAAAACTCGCTTCACATTTGTCTGTCCATTCAAACTTCTTGTCCTTCTTCAGTAATTGGGTCATGGGTCGGGCGATACTCGAGAATCCTTCTACGAACTTGCGGTAATATCCCGCCAATCTGAGAAATGCACGAACTTGGGTTTGAGTGGTTGGGGCTTGCCAATCTTCTACGTCTTTCACGTTTGCAGGGTCAACGACAATTCCTCCGGCTGATACAATGTGACCAAGGAATCCTACCTCCTGTAACCAGAATTCACATTTGCTAAATTTGGCATACAGCTGATGCTCTCTAAGGGTTCTAAGAATGGTCCTTAGGTGTAGCTCGTGTTCTTCTTCTGATTTGGAATAAATCAGAATGTCATCGATGAAAACAACGACAAACGTATCCAGGAATTCCATGAAAATCTTATTCATGAGGTTCATGAAATAAGCGGGGGCATTGGTTAATCCAAAAGACATGATCAGATACTCATAATCCATATCTGGTGGTAAAGGCAGTCTTTGGAATATCCTCTGCACGAATTTTGAGTTGATGATAACCAGTTCAAAGATCAATCTTAGAAAACACTTTGGCACCGGTCAACTGATCAAACAAATCTTCTATCTTGGGCAATGGGTATTTGTTCTTGATGGTGACATCATTCAATTTCCGATAATCCATACATAAACGGTTACCTCCATCTTTCTTGTCCACAAACAAGACAGATGATCTCCATGGTGACGCACTTGGTTGAATCAATCCAATTTCCAACATGGCATCCAGTTGCTTCTTCAGTTCTTCTAGTTCGGACGGGTTCATACTATAGGGCCTCTGGGCTATGGGTCCAGTTCCGGGGATTAATTCGATGATAAACTCGATATCCCGATCTAGGGGCATACCGGGCAAAACATCTGGAAATACATCGGGGTATTCACAGACTATCCGAACTTGGTCAATTGTAGGTTGGGCTATACTCTTGTTGCATTTGAATTGGCGAGGTAAGGTTTTAGATATATGCTCGACTGATATTCCGGCTGTACTGGTCATGGTTATGTCTTTCTTGGAACAGTCAATCAATCCTTTGTGTTTGGACATCCAATCGATTCCTAGTACTACTTCCAAACCTTTAGTTCCGAGTACTATCAGATTAGAATAAGAATCTATGCATGGATTCGAATAGGGACGGCTTTGCAAATTTGCCTAGCCTTGGTGGTTGATCCGGGAATTTGAACAATCATGTCATGTTTCAGTTTGGTTGGTTGAATTTTACTAGTGCATGCAAATTCTTCGGTGACAAATGAATGCGATGCACCAGAATCAAACAACGCTCTTGCAAGTACTGAATTAACAGAAAACATACCCATCACGACGTCTAGCGCTTCCTGGGCTTCTTCAGCATGCATGAGAAAAAGACGGCCATTGCGGTTGAGCGAATTCCCTGGGGAAAACCTTCTACCGGGCTGAACACGACGCTGTTGCTGAGCTGGGACATTGGTATTGGGTGTTGTGGCATTCTTCTTGTTGGGGCACTCGTTGGAGTAGTGACACTTATTTCCGCAGTCATAACAAGTCACTTGCGACTTGTCCTTTGCTGCTACAGGCACAACATTGCTTCCAGTTCTTGGGGCAGTGTTGGTGTTGGCGGTAGCATTGTTGTTGTTGAACTTGGGTGGGGCACGATTGAAATTGCTAGAGTTGCCGGGGTTGTTGTGATTTCCTCCGGGCCTAGGGTTTCCACGGTTGGGATAGGTCGGACGGTTCATTGGGGGTCTATTGGTTCTTGGGGAAAATCCTGGAGATGGGTTGGGGCGATACTTTGGGGTCTGATGGGTTCCTGGCTGATGCATCATGCGACGCTTGCGGTTATCATTGGTTTGGTTGTTCTTTCTGTCCATCTGGATAGCAGAGTCTACAAGGGCTTCAATATCAGCAAAGGGGATATTGACTAACACTGTCTGCATCTCATCATGCAGACCATTCAGGAATCGTTCTTTCTTCTTGGCTTCGGTGTCAATCTCATCCGGGGCATACCTAGCTAATGACAAAAATTCGTCACGGTATTCTACTATAGTCATCCTTCCTTGCTTCAGTTCTCTGAACTCGTCTCTCATCCTCTTGATCAAACCCGGTGGCACATGGGTTCTGCTGAACTTGACTTTGAAATCTTCCCAAGTCATCAGCTGACCTCCCGTCATTGTGCGAACGCTGTTCCACCATGCTCTTCCATCTCCGGCCAGATAGTGGGTAGCAAATAGGGGCTCTTATGACTTAGTGAAAATAGGTGGATTGGTGTTATGGAAATTTTTGAGCTTAGATCCATGGTTGTCTTGATTTCCATGGCCTTGATTGTTGTGGGCTAGCAGAGCTATCTGTTGCAGAGTGGCTAGGTTGGCTTGACGTTCCACTCTTTCAGCTTCACTGTCAGAAGTCAACATTTGCAGAATCTGCAACATCAGGTCTGGGGATGAACCACTTCCTCCGCGTGGCATCTGAAGATTGAGATAGATCATGAGAAAATAGGGAAATTTCTAAGGTTCTGGGATTTTGAAAAGTTTTTTTTAAGTTTGACTCAGATTTTTCTAGCAAATTGCTTTTCATTCATTCATTCATATCACACGATACAACACACACAACAACAAGGAAAAACAGATGGTTTTAAGAACCATTCTGAAAACTACGATATAGTGGGACCGAATACTACTCACTACGCTAGTGCTCAAGTGCTACTACTCCTCGGAATCTGTGGCTTCATCATCATCGATGAAGGTGAAATCATCCTCATCGGTGAAGAAATCCATAGCCTGATCCTCCAGAAAATCGTCATCATCGCTGAGATAGGAGTAGGGGTCTCCAGGAAGATCCTCTCCGGCATTCTCCCTTTCTTCCAACTGCATGTCTCTCTCGTGGATGGTCTCCTCCAAAGATGAGATGCGGTGGAGAAGACGGGCAATAATGCGCTCCTTCTTGTCCAATTGACGGCAGCGAGACTTGCGATCCTTTGCTAGCATGGCGATGGTTTGATCCTTCGTCTTGATGATGGAAGACTTGTGGTTGGAGTAGTCACGGCAATTATCCAACTCCTGCTGACGATCATACATCATGAAGCTAAGGTGGTATAATTGAGTCTTCAGCTCAGGGTGGTATGGGGCTTCCAGTGGTTGTCCATTAGCATCACGCCTTGGGCAAAACTCAAAGCGGGTTCCCTTGATCTGGTTGATACTCTGCCCACACAGACGGGAAAGAGCTTCCTGCATGGCCCTGGAAAGTCCATCGAGCCAGTTGTTCTCTCTCAAGGTAAACTGAATTCCCTCAGCAGTGGGAGGTTCAATCTTTCCTCGGAGACTTGCAACAATTAGCCACTGCAGATCTTCTCCTCTTTGATCATTGAGCTGAGCTCCAAAGAACTAGGGGTGTGGACGCTCCAGAAGTTCCGAAAGCTGGTCCAAATCCCTCTCAAAGATAAGGTCTCCTCCATTCCCCAACTGATAAAACTTGTTGTACTTCATGTCCATCTATAAGAATATAGGATGAGTAAGTTAGTAGAGTGATCAAGTGTGTCAAATTTTATGTATTTTGCAAGAATTTTTGAGGAACATGAATTTTTATGAAAGAATCAAAGGGATAAGAATGAGAATAAGTTTTTGTAAATATTTGCTTCCTTTGGTTTGGAAACTAAGCTTTTGACTCAAACGTCCAGTCTAACTAGGGTCTCCTATGGTCAGGATGGCTCTGATACCAACTTGTCAACACCCAGATTTTTAATCCCAGATGCCTGTTATGCCATACATCGCAATCCCAGGATTACCATTTTTGCGAGACATAAAAAAATTGGATACCACAGTACATCATCCATTACCAACCATACATAAGGTCTTACACAAATAAGGATCTCATGATCCAGTTCTTAATACAACTTCAAGCAGCGGAATACGTAATGATAACGGTAGCGTAGGCGAAGCTCCATTTTCGGGGTCACAGGCAATGCTGACGATGGGAGATGATCCTAGTTGTCGTAACCTTCCTGGGGTCCATCCTCCAGGTACTCCTCTTCATAGTCTGGCCACGGGAATAGCCAGGGACAAAGCCATGAGTACTCTTTAAGTACTCGCAAACTAATACTAACAAGTGAAGGGGTTTTTTGATAATATGACACTAGGCTCTAGGTTTGTTTTGCAAGAAGCCAGATTTATCTCTACTAGTTCAGAGGTAAGAGAAGCAAGTCACAATTTTATAACTCCTAAGTAGGAACCTTGTAACTCATGTCACAACTCTGTTGTGGTCAAGTCAAAGTCTCAATGCATTTCACAAGTCATTTTGAAAACATCTGACGGGGGAACAGTATGGCCACTCCAACTGTCCATAACCGCGAACGCGGCTATTTGAATAGATTGACACTCTGCAGAGATTGTACACTTTCACCACAACATTCGATACATCCGTCAGGAACAAATCCTGAATTCACCATACTCAGTATGCGGATAATCAATCCTAACCTTTCAATTACACGCCCTAGTGTAAGCACCTCTACCGTGAGTTTGGCCTCCCAACCATGACCAACTGTCATCTTGGGTACTGCACAGGTGGACAATCTTCACAAGGTAGCCTCAGCTCAGACCTGTGCCATGAGGGAACTAATACTAAGGTATATAAGTTTCCAGTCAAGGCCTACCCAATCTTCGGGTATTGTGGTTGTACGATAAAAATTGGAATGGTATCGCATCCAGACAACAATCAGTTTTATAAAGGGCTAAGGCTCATGCTTCAACATTTTCATCACCCAAAATCATCTGGTGTTCGGAAACACATGTCAAAACATCTCAGTAGAATGATCCATCATTCTAAGGTTTTCATAACCATGTTCACCAAGTATTCCCATCTAGAGTTGATCAAGTTTTATGCTTAGCACTAGCATCGACAAGTGGGGGTAAGCACTAATGAGGGGTGGTAAACTAGTGGAGTTTCAACTAAGTACAACCTTATATCTTAGGATGATATCAAGGTTTCTAACTTAGGCCAAATTTTATGCTCTTTATGCAACCTTCAAATATATCTTTCTAGAATCTACAAGTCACTTAAGTCAAATCTAAGGAATTAGCTTTGATAAAGAAATAAAATAGAAAGCTTGCAAATAAAACTAGGATTGGGTTATCAAGTGGGTATGATCACATATGCTTAAGGCATATAGTTGGCATGGTAGCAAGTAAGGGTTTGCTTGCACAATTGCAAGTATAAGCTTGCATAGGTCAACTTGATTAGTAAGGCTTGCCTTGTGCAGAGCAGTGGTTGAAGTTCTCCTCGGCTTCTTCTTTGTAGAATCCTCCTTCCTCCTCATAGCCTTGGTTGGTACTAGCGTCTATAAATAAATACGATGTACACAATCACCAAACAATACTTAACTACTTGCAATCATCACACAAAAGGGTCCTATAGATGATCTAGCATCATCACTAACATTACAAGATTAAAGCTTGGTTTAATTCCTTTTATTTTTAGAAAATTAATTTCTACTCATTGAAAAACTACTTAAGATTTAATATTCTCCAAACCAAACATGGGATCATGTTGACACATGTCATCACCACATATTTTAGTCCATGGGAAAGTGATTTAAAGTGGTGTCACAATTTAATAAGGTTTTACCCTTTTATTTTAATTAATTAAAGTGTCTAGAAATGCCTATGTGGCATCCTTTTATTACTTGTTCATTATTTATGTAAGTAAACCTATATATTTTTATATATTCTTAAAGGTATGGTCAAATGTGATTTTTGAGAGTTGGAATCAACTCAAAAGCTATTATGGTTTTAATTTGAAAAATGTTTGAATACAGAAAAGCTTCTGCCTTGTTATTTTTACCAAGGATGATCTACACATCCAAATAACTTGAATCCAACGGACTTGGATTCAGCATTCCCAGACCTTTATAACAAAATTGGTTTCATTCAATTTGGTTTACTGAATCGACCAGGGTTGATTTTTGAAACTGGGTACAGAAGTGTGTTTGAAATAAAATGGAAAAGGGTTAATTCAAATAACTGGGCTGCGCGGGAAGCGATACTGGGCCGGCCTGCTAAGCAAAGTGCTTCCGCGGGCTGGTTAAGTCGCTGTCCCCACGGGTCAGTGAGACAGGGGGTGCGAAACGGTATGGGGCGATGTGGTGCGTTCGATCTGGTTCTAATCCAACGGCTGAGTGTCATCGTCGACGTTGGGCAACGCCGACGAGACAAAAACCTAGCGCGGCCAGTGGGGGTCGTTGGGGGCTCACCGGGGTTCAGGCGAGGGTCGTCGAGATGGGCGAACGACGAAGTCGACTACGGCGAACCTCCTGGTACCGGCATCTTCTCCTGGGGCGTCTCCAATCGTTGGCGCCCATCTTCTCCAGCAGCGGCGGGATCCGGTGAAATTCCGGTGCTGCGCTGCTCGCCTTGCTCTGGGAACAAGGTGGAATGATCAGTGAGGATAGGGGAGTGAGATGGTGTGCTCAATTCAGCTGGGGGTGGCTTCTATTTATAGACGCGACCGAACGGGATGGGCAGACGACAGTGGCGACATGGCTACGGGCTGCTAGAGGCATGGCCGGCGGTGGTGATCGCTTGGTGGTCTCCTGGCGATGATCTACGGCTTTAATGCGCGTGTAGGGCGGTGTGGTTTGGTCTGGAACGCGCGATGCTCTTCATGGCAGAGGCGGCATCTTCGACGGCGAGCGGTGGCTGTGCATCATGGGGCGGCGAATGGGGATGTCTGGCGGTCTCCTGGATCGGTGGCGATCATGTATGCACGCGGCGAGGGCGGCGGGCGGTCTGTAGGCGTCGGTCGAGCGTGGCGCTCTAGCGCATGCTCGACATGGTTGACTACGGCACGGGCGTGACGTTCCTGGGTGCTGTGTTCGACGTCTTCGAGGCAGGGTTGGTCGATAGGGGGCGGTGAGGCATGGGTGATCTCCCAGACAAGGTTGGCACGGCTAGTTTCCTTCCTAGCTTGTTGTCTCCACTGGGGTGGCATGGTGAGCTTCGGCTGTTCACCATTTATGTCATTGCCCAGCTTACAGTGATGCTTGTGCTTGGTTTAGCTTGCTAGATGATCTACTGAGATGGTTGTGAGCTAGATAGAGAACAAGTTAGGCTCAAATCACTGCTCCAAATAGTGTTTGGACTTTGTTTGATTTGTGTCTGCCAAGTGTTTGATGAAATGGCCGCAAGAATTCAACTTTTGAATTTTGAAAAGATTTTTGGTGGGTGTGCTAGGTTGGTGCTGGTGAGTCTGCAGATGCTTGGGTTTTGAAAGTTGATCTTGTTTGAGTGGTTTTTGAGAAAGTGGGATCTTCCCATATGATAAAGATTCAATTTTGATCTGTCCTTTAAACCATGCATTTGAATGTTGCTGGATGATCACAAAGTGGGCCTTGATACTTTGTTATGAGTACAATCAAGGGGTGCAAAGATCCAGAAAAGTTTCTGTTAAGTTCTGAAAGTTTGGGACAGCCAAAGTAGGCATGGGAGTTAAATTGGTCAAAATGACCATTCCCTTATTTTATTTGTTTTGATTTACTTGTCTTTGGGAAAAGTGTGGGAAATGTTTAGATGATGTTTATTTAACATAAGCATCCTTTTACAAGCAAAGGAACACACAAACAAGTTGGTTCAAAAGAATTCAAAATGAAATGCATACTCACATGCATGCTTTCATAATTTTATTTAGAAAAGTTTTTGTTAACCCTAATTTGATGATTAGAGTTTGATGATACAAGTTTAGTATTTTTGGGATGTTACAGAAATAATCACTAAGTATAAGGTAAAAATAAGATCTAGCATGACATGATAAAGTCTAAGCCACAGTCCAAGCTAGCTGCCTTTTGTACCACTTAAGCATGAAGCTTTCTACTCTTTTCCAACACCAAGCAACTTATTTGAAACAACTCACAAATATAATAATCAACAAAGATCAGTGATATTGTTTCACAAATCGACAAAGAAGAACTAAAAAGTTCTAAGCTGAAAGCACAAGAAAACTAAGGCTAAACACAGTGCTAGTAAAAGTGAACACTCACAAAACAATAAGAGTGAAAACTAGAGTGTTCTAGCCAATGGAAACAGAGTGTGTCTCTCTCCAAAAACAGTGTGGTGTAACCAACCAAATTAATCAAGCAAACTAAGAAAACGGAAACCAAAAACAAAAACTAATACGCTCCAAGAACAACACAACAATGCATGAAACAATAAAAACGAAGTGTCTAGAAAGACCTAAGGTTTTTATTGATGAAGAAGGGGATGCCTTGGGCATCCCCAAGCTTTGACGCTTGTACCTATTGGATATTTCTTGGGGTGACACCGGGGTGGCATCCACGAGCTTGAGTTTTTTTCCATTCCTCATCTCATTACATCATTCTTTCTCTACACCTACAAATTTTCCTTCATACAAAACTTCACACAATCTTCATTAGCAACATTAGTGTATTCAAAAGATATTAGACCTCTAGAAAAGCTTTGGAACGGCAAAACTTTTCACTAAAAATGCAAGCTACTATAGCAACTCCTTCAAAAATCTCAATTTCCCAAAAAGAACACAAAAAGGAATCAATAAGAAGCAAATGCAAATAATGGCAGAAATCTGTCAAAACAGACCTACAGGTAGAAAACGATTTTTTCGAAGACCTTCTGTTGCTCAAATAAAAAAGTGTTGAACTAATGAAAGTTATCTAACATACAGGGGGATTTATTCGTAAAATTTGAGCACAATCCGAGTAACATATACTCCTCAGGAATTTTTGTGGTGGAGGACAGAAATCTGTTGTCACATCCCAAGATTTTCCAAATCTTGTAATGTGAAAATAAATGAATAAAAAAATAAAACTTTGTTCATTTTTCAGGGCCAGAAGAAACTTTTTGAATTCAATTGGAACTTCAAACCAATTTTGATCAAATAAAATCTTAAAAGGGATTTAAAAAGATAAACATTTGATAAAGGAAAATAAAATATCTTGGTGTTACTATTATGGATCTTTTAATAAAAGATTTTGTTTTCAAATGAAAAGGGTGGATTTATAAATAAAGATTATTTTATAAAGCCAAATTAAAACATTGGCCAAGCTTTTAATTAAAACATGTTGTTTTGAATAAAAATAGCAAAGGTTTATTTAAATAAAATGATAGGGATTCAATATCCAAATTTTATTTAAGTAAAGGCTTCTCCCATTTTAAATAAACACTAAAACTTATTTATATATTTTAAATAGGTTTTCCCAAGTATTTTATATTCTCTAATAAAACCTACTAAAGTGTTTTGGCTTGATTTTAGATTTCAAAATAAATATCTCAATAAAACAAAACCTATTTAATTTAATAATGAAAGTCTATTATATTTAATGGACTCTAAAATAAAATGTTAATTTATTTTAAACAAGTATTTCAAGTAACTTATATTTTCAAATAAAACCTACTGATTTGGTTTTGAAAATATTTGGATTTCAAATGGAGATTTTATTAAATAAATCAAACCCTATTTTTGATTAAATAACTAAAGGGCTATTTTATTTAATTATTAAATAGATCCTAAAAGTGAATAAAATATTATTTTATTTTGAGATTTGGTTTATGTTGATAAACAGAACCAAAAACTCATTACAAATGTTTGAATTGTATGAATTATTTGAATGCTTGAATAGTTGGATGAAATTCAAAACAGAAAAATAGAAATAGAAAAAGAAAAACGAATCAGACAGAAAAAAATAGAGCAGCCCACCATCTGGCCCAACTAACCCAGCAGCTGCCCACCTAGCCCACCTGCCCTCTTCCCCCGAATCGTTTTTCCTCACCGCTGAAACAGCCCACAAATCCACTGACTGGTGGACCGCGTTTTCTCTCCCTTTCCCACTGACCAGAGGACCCCACCGCCACGTCTCTCTTCTTCCCCACCTGCAGACGACGCCCACCCCTCGCCGGCCGTTGCAGACGGAATAACTCCTGCGTAATACGCCTTAATCACGCATTGAACCAGCCCCTTGACCATGCAGGATAAATCGTCTGCCTCCCCTCTTCCGTTTCCCCCAGCCACCCCTCCTCGGCACGCCCCTAGGCTGTCAGATTTTACTCAAACATCGCCCGAGCGCTGCCCGACGAGAATTCCGGCCGTGTCTTGCCACCCCTCGCCTCCTTAAGCACACTCACATAGTCTCCTAGCCCTGGCGCATCTCCCGGCGCTTTCCATTCACCCGCGGGCGTCCCAGAACATCGCCTTCGTCTAGCTTCGAGCGCCGCCGTGTCTGGTTCTTCTCCGACGACATTCCCCGGTAAAACCTGACCTCCCCTCCTTTCACCGTGGACACGATGATGATCTCCAGGCTCGTGCGAACCTAACAGCATCTTCCGTTTGTCCTAGGACGCCCCCATCCTCGCCCTCGACGACCTCCTGAACCGCCGAAGTCCAACTCGTCTCCGGCGAGCAATCTAGGACAGCCCCGTGCGCCCCTTCGACCAAAGCGAGCAGGTTGAGCATCCCCATGCCACGGCGATCGCGGTGAGCCACACCACGTCCCCTCTCGCTTCTTGTATCACCGGCTCCGCCGCTGACAGACCCCGCCGCCGCCACCTGCCACCGCCAGCGCCGCCCCTCCCTGGTCACACACTCCACAGCCGTTGGATCTTGATCAGACGCGTGAGAATAGATTTAAACCGAAGAGGTATGTGTCCACCTGAGCCACACGATCACACTTTAATACAACGCTCCACAGCGACCGATCCGTGCGAACCGGTACCGGAGAATTAAACAATGACGCGTGGCATCAGACGATCTGAAATAGAGTTTGAAATCAGATTTAAATGCCATTTTCAAACCTCTGTAACTTTCAAACCACACGTCCAAAAATTACAAATTTTATATCAATGGATTCAGTGGAACAAGCCCTAGACAACCATGCCCTTAGTTTAGCAAATAGTATCTGTTAGCTTGTTTGAATTTGCAGATTCATTTGTATGCTTATTTAGATTAGAAAATTGTTTAAAAATGTTTTTAGGGTTAAAACCTTTGCAAAATGGTTTGCTGTAAACTCACTGACCCTGGAAACAAACCATGGAGTTAAAAATGATTTTGGTGAAATTTAGGATAGATTAATTGATTTAGTCATTTCTAGCTAAATAAAAATAATGGTTTTTGTTATGGAAATGATTTTGAGTAAAGAACTTGGAGAAAAATGTTTTGGACCAAACCTACTGACCATAAATACCATGTTTTGAGAAACAACAACTTATTAAGTGAAATCACTTAAGGTTGTGGCATTGAGAAAAATGTTTTTCACCACATAAAATGATGAAAGGTTTTGAAAATGGTTTATGGATAAAACCCATTTACAAATGACTTTGCCATTTTGGTAAATGACCAATTTGGGACCTTACAAAGTTTAGAAACCTAGTGGAGACCATCCTTTCAATAGAACCATTCTTTGCATACTTATGCATGACTTAGATTCCATTGCTTTTTGAGTGTGAAATTGTTTGTTTGACTTGGTTTGGAATGTTAGTTGATTTTGTGTTTGCTTGATTGACTTGTAGTGAATTTAGCAAAGTGTGAGACTAGCCAGATCAAGGAGTGAACCACCATTCCCTACCAAAAAGGCAAGTGATGCTTCATACTTTTTGTCCATTACTTTCACTATGCATTAGTGATTTTTCTCTAAGTAAAACTTGCATGGATTTTGCTATGTATAGACCTTTCTATAAGAAAAACTAGTAGATGAATCCTTAGTAGGATTTTCCTAAGTTAAGATTCCTACTACTATAAAGATTAGCCTAGCTAATAGAAAACATGGGTGGAATATATATTCACACTATGGAAAAATACTCTAAGTCTGAGGACTTATGTTTTTGTGTAATAAAACTACTAAGTAAATAAATCACCTAGGTGGAATGGAAGGATGGGTTTATGTTGAGTGGTTACACAAGGCCATGGACTTGGCTTGTGTATCTCACTTGTGGATGGCCACCCAGGCACAAAGAGATTTGAGATGTCAAATGTTGAGAAGCTTCAAGTGCAACCACTTGGCAATATGGGCTCTGCCATGATCACATAGGTTGCAAGAACTTAGCCATTTGGACAGTTGGTGGTAGTGTTTGATAGGTTGGAACGCGTCCATTTTGGTCTAAGGGAAAGCTTCGGAAAGATCTTGTCTTGGGAAACCAAGTCTTGTGGGGAAAGTGCACCACCTCTGCAGAGTGTAAAATCTAAGTACTTAGCCATGTCACAGTAAAGGACAATTTGAGCATCAAGACATGGAAGCAATCAAGAATCTCATCATTCAAATTTCTAAGTTAAAACTTGTGGTTTGAACAAGGGTTGTTTGAAATCTTCAATCTTTGATTGAGAGATGCCTTGTAAAGGATCTTCAATCTTTGATTGAGAAAAATGATTTTATCAAAGCAAAAACTTAGTATTTTCAAATGTTAAGGAAAAATCTATTTTGAGCAATGCAAGCCTCAACTCCATTTAGCCAAATGCATATAGTTG
Organism: Avena longiglumis; assembly: GCA_030063025.1. Classification (NCBI taxonomy): domain Eukaryota; kingdom Viridiplantae; phylum Streptophyta; class Magnoliopsida; order Poales; family Poaceae; genus Avena; species Avena longiglumis. Next base: position 147,751,628 of record CP125974.1, read on the forward strand.
ATAGACTCCACTATACTACCATAGTATCACTTGCCAATACAATTCAAATGTATTGACCCTTTGTGGTTGTAACTTGTATGTTGCAGGTTTGATTGATTTTAGTGAAGATTGATTGTTTAGGATTACAAAGTCTACAACCAACATCTGCCTGTGGCACTTTGAAGATGAAGGACCCCATGATTATAGTTATTCCGCTGCAATGTAATGTATTAGCCAAATGAGCTATGTTTGATGTAATAAACTTATGTTATTCCTGGTTATAAAGTTATATTATGACCTTTGTTTCTTGATATTACATCTTAACTGTGGATTCTAGCTATTGATCCAGGGACTAGCATTGTAAACACAGGGGGCTCTACCTTATTAAAGGTTAGGGACTCCGACAGATGGTATCAGAGCATTGTGTTGCCTGTAGGATTTGTAAACCCTAGGATTGGACAAAAACCCTTAGAAAAATAGGAGTTATATTTTGATCCAAAACTTATTTACAAAAAAACTTGTAAACTCTTTCCTTAAACCATTTTGGTTTCAACTCTACACCTCTTCTACTTCAACTTGATGGAAAAACCTACCCATGGCCAAGGACTACACTATGTGCAGAGGACTTCTTCAACTCATTCAACTCTAATGACTTCAACTTCTTCAACTCCAATGACTTCAACATCTTCAGCATGTTCATCAAGGACCTCCAACTTGGATATCACTAAGGAGTACAAGTAAGACAAGGAAATTTTGCTCAAGATTTAGAGACTAAGGGAATGCAAAATAAGAAGGAGCCATCAACAACTTTAAAGTATTGCAACGAAGAGTTTTTCTCAAGGAAACCATGATATCATACAATAAGAATCATGAAGGAAGGAAAAATCACAAGTGAACCATATAGATGGACCACCATGTACTAAGTTAAGTCAAAACCACCAATTTATGTGGTAGAACAAAAATATTTTGTTGACTAAGTATGTGCTTGAACCTTGTTTGAGTGAAATGTTTTGACTTGTGATTTCATGCACATTGCTTGTGTGAATTGTGATGTGTGTGATTAAAATTGAGTCCTTAGAAATATCTTGCCTATTCTAATCTTCCTTCAACCCAAACAGATGACTACTCCAAAAGACATCAAGGTTAGTGACAACAACAACAACCAAGAGGACAACATGAGAGAACTGATAACAAACCAAAACCAGTTGAGCCAAATGACAAATCAGCTTTTAGCCAACAACAATGGACTAGACCCAGCCATACAAAGGATTTTGAAACTTCAATCCCAATTGTTGCAAGGATTGGTTACTCAAATGGTCAACATGGGAGAAAACTTTTCCCAAAGAGCTAATGACAACAAGGGTGACAAAGATGTTAATCTAGAAGGAACCCAAGCTAGCAATATTTGTGGAGACAAGGATCATGCATCCAAGGAACATGAAGATCAATGCCCCAAGAAGATAGAAAGATCTCCCACCTATGAAGAACGTGAACTAGAGGAACTCCTAGCTTTGGAGAGACCCAAAAAGAAGAAGAAAGACAAAAGCCAGTTGCAATGTTACAATTGCAAAGAGATGGAACACTATGCCAATGAATGCCCAGAAAAGAAGAAGAGCCAAGAAGACAAACAAAGGCTAGTGAAACCCAAGATGAGGAAGGCTATTAGCCAAGTGATGTGCAAACACTGCAAAGAGTTAGGACATTATGCAAACAACTGTCCAGAAAAGATGAAGCATAAGATAAACCAGCCTATGAGGGATCTCAGCCTTGTCACATGTTTCAAATGCAGGGAACTAGGCCACTATGCAAACAATTGTCCAGAAAAGATGGAGAACAAGTTAAACAAGTCTATGAAGGATCTCAACCTTGGCCCTTGAGTCAAGCATGGAAATTAAGGACATAAATGCAACTGTTTGCTTAGAGAAAGTTTTCCCCGGGATCCCAAGAAGGCCAATATGTAATTTTTTGAAAAATTTTAAGGGTGGTAGTACCCTAGTTGTTTTGAACCTGCTTGTAACCCTAGCCTCCCCAAATCTCGGGACGAGATTTATTTTAAGCGTGGTAGCCTGTCATATCCCAAGATTTTCCAAATCTTGTAATGTGAAAATAAATGAATAAAAAAATAAAACTTTGTTGATTTTTCAGGGCCAGAAGAAACTTTTTGAATACAATTGGAACTTCAAACCAATTTTGATCAAATAAAATCTTCAAATGGATTTAAAAAGATAAACATTTGATAAAGGAAAATAAAATATCTTGGTGTTACTATTATGGATCTTTTAATAAAAGATTTTGTTTTCAAATGAAAAGGGTGGATTTATAAATAAAGATTATTTTATAAAGCCAAATTAAAACATTGGCGAAGATTTTAATTAAAACATTTTGTTTTGAATAAAAATAGCAAAGGTTTATTTAAATAAAATGATAGGGATTCAATATCCAAATTTTATTTAAGTAAAGGCTTTTCCCATTTTAAATAAACACTAAAACTTATTTATATATTTTAAATAGGTTTTCCCAAGTATTTTAAATTCTCTAATAAAACCTAGTAAAGTGTTTTGGATTTATTTTAGATTTCAAAATAAATATCTCAATAAAACAAAACCTATTTGATTTAATAATGAAAGTCTATTATATTTAATGGACTCTAAAATAAAATGTTAATTTATTTTAAACAAGTATTTCAAGTAACTTATATTTTCAAATAAAACCTACTGATTTGGTTTTGATAATATTTGGATTTCAAATGGAGATTTTATTAAATAAATCAAACCCTATTTTTGATTAAATAACTAAAGAGCTATTTTATTTAATTATTAAATAGATCCTAAAAGTGAATAAAATATTATTTTATTTTGGGATTTGGTTTATGTTGATAAACAGAACCAAAAACTCATTACAAATGTTTGAATTGTTTGAATTATTTGAATGCTTGAATAGTTGGATGAAATTCAAAAGAGAAAAATAGAAATAGAAAAAGAAAAAGGAATCAGACAGAAAAAAATAGAGCAGCCCACCATCTGGCCCAACTAACCCAGCAGCAGCCCACCTAGCCCACCTGCCCTCTTCCCCCGAATCGTTTTTCCTCACCGCTGAAACAGCCCACAAAGCCACTGACTGGTGGACCGCGTTTTCTCTCCCTTTCCCACTGACCAGAGGACCCCACCGCCACGTCTCTCTTCTTCCCCACCCGCAGACGACACCCACCCCTCGCCGGCCGTTGCATACGGAATAACTCCGGCGTAATACGCCTTAATCACGCATTGAACCAGCCCCTTGACCACGCAGGATATATCGTCTGCCTCCCCTCTTCCGTTTCCCCCAGCCACCCCTCCTCGGTACGCCCCCAGGCTATCAGATTTTACTCAAACATCGCCACTGCCCGACGATGCTCCGGCGAGAATTCCGGCCGTGTCTTGCCACCCCTCGCCTCCTTAAGCACACTCACATAGTCTCCTAGCCCTGGCGCATCTCCCGGCGCTTTCCATTCACCCGCGGGCGTCCCAGAACGTCGCCTTCGTCTAGCTTCGAGCGACGCCGTGTCTGGTTCTTCTCCGACGACATTCCCCGGTAAAACCTGACCTCCCCTCCTTTCCCCGTGGACACGATGATGATCTCCAGGCTCGTGCGAACCTAACAGCATCTTCTGTTTCTCCTAGGACGCCCCCATCCTCGCCCTCGACGACCTCCTGAACCGCCGAAGTCCAACTCGTCTCCGGCGAGCAATCTAGGACAAAGACTGCGCCTTCGACCAAAGCGAGCAGGTTGAGCATCCCCATGCCACGGCGATCGCGGTGAGCCACACCACGTCCCCTCACGCTTCTTGTATCACCGGCTCGCCATGACACTGCCACCGCCTTGCCGCACCTCCCTGGTCACACACTCCACAGCCGTTGGATCTTGATCAGACGCGTCACTACAAGGAATCTGGCAATATATGACCCTCCATTTTCGTCACAAAATCGTCATAGTAGTCCATTTATGACGATTTTATGACGATTTTGAGATCGTCGAAAGCTGGGCGTCGCAAATGAACTATAACGACGTTTTTGGTAAAATCGTCATAATCGTCTATGACGATATTAGATCGTCATAACGTCTATGACGATCCAATATCGTCATGGTCCATCTAGCCTGGCCAAGTCAGATCCTACGTGGCTGATCCTACGTGGCAAAATTGTGACGAAATAAAATCGTCTTAAATCAAAATCAGCCCAGCCCATTTCTAGGTTCCACATGGGCTCGGCCCAACTATTCTGGATTGTTTTTCTTTGCATTGGTCTTTTATATGGATAGATTCTTACTTTGGGCCTTCTTATTTTGGGTTGGTCACACCAGTAAATAGCCATTATACTGTCCATTTTATTTTGGACTGATCCGTTTAGAAAATGCAGGTCCAAATTGTCACTACAGATAGACAGTGGGTCCCAGTAATAATATTATTTTGGACAGGGGGTCACATTAATAACAAATCACACCAGATTAATAGAAAAAATGTACCAATAAGTACAAAATACACATCGAAAGAAAGACGAGTTTATTACAATATTCGGTGAGAATAGATGGAACACATGAAATTCCACTCATTCAAATTACAACTAGTTTAGAAATCAAATCTTGATGACCGGTACTACAAATCAACAACTAAAGCTACGAGCAAGTGTAAAAACTAGCTACAATTTGATCCTCTCGAACTTATGCATGCTTCCAGATCAGCCATAGCTCTGTATATTCCAAAAAGAATCGATTATTAAAATTGATATAGTAAAAAAAATGCATCCCCATCATATATTACAGCAGACTATGGTGTTAGAAGATCCCACAAGTTATTTGATTACATCTAACAAATCACCACCATTATATTTAGAATCAAAACATGTCCCATACACAAGAAAAAGATAACTAACAGAAGTACGCTAGGTGAGACACAACTCACCGTGCTCGTGTGAAAACAAGCATCTCTACGAAAAAACCTGAGAGTCGGTGCTAACCATGCTGAACCATACTAGTTCTATCTCAAACAGTGAGCTTACTTATGGCAAATCTGAGAGTAACATCTATGTCTATGTACAAGTTTTTAGTTGAAGTTGAGTACATGCTCTAGTAGCATAGTTTCAGATACCTGTAAGTACAACTGGTTCTAGAAAACAAAGTTCAAGTTTATTTATTTTTCCTTCTATGTAGAACTAGCAACATAGAGCTAGCAGGTTACATATAGCATTGAGCTAGTAGGATACATTACAGGGGAAAATAAGCTGCATCAAGGAAAATTGGCATGAAGCGCAAAAATAGGAAAAGTAACATTAAAAATTAGCTTCCATCTAGCAAGTCTTGACAGTTTCCATCAATAAATAGAAACTAGCTTTCATCTAGCAGGTGGAAAGATAGTTCTGCATGAAACTAGCATGGTGCGCGAACAAGACACATAACAATAAGTCAAGTACTCAGTGGAGTACTCGGTGGAGATGACAATACACGTAACTACAGGTGCCAAACTACTCCAATTAGTGCCAAATCAAGAACATGCATGAGTACAAAGAACTAAATCAAGAAATCATGACAGGAGCGAGGGATCACACGACCAAACCTTGGCGAGCCGACGGCACACCGAAGACAGGCTTGAGTGTGTTGAGGATGGAGGATGTTGGTTCTGGACTTGGTGAAGGGAAGCAACATCCTTGAAGCAAAGCTCGACAATGAAGAGAAGACCGTCACACGGGAGGGTTTACTTGATATTCCAGGTCAAGAATGGAATGACTAAGTCAATGGATGATTTATTTTATTGTTGAATAGCATGACAAAACCAGATATGATTTCCCTAACCTTGCTATTCTTTTCACCTAAAATATATAGCAACGAACCGAAAGTTTCCATCATACCAATCCACAAATTTCAGTGAAATCACATTACAACCATACCAATGGCATTTCACCTACAAAGAAAAAGGTCAAGAAAACAAATTGTAACTGCTCGTAGCATCAGCTCTCACCTTCTATGTCTTTAGCCTCATGTGCTACCAAATCAAAGATATAATCATATAGGTATGGTACCTGTACAACACAAGTAGCTTAACTTTTGCATGGGCAACAATGATGCTCAGACTTCTTTAGCATAGGAGCAGCCAACGACAATGTGCGGAGCCGTCTCAGCCCTTAGGCTCTTGATTGCAAAAACAATAGAGAGGGTTGTATTGAATTCTTCTCCTCACAAGTCTGCCAACTGGCCAATTCCTATTTTGCAACATAAGCCACAGACATAATGTAACCTTGCCCTCGATTTTCACCTTCCAAATCTTCTCCAAGTTTGGCTGTTGGAGCCTTGATGTGAGAAAAATGTCTAAAACCATTCTCCTTACATCTTGCGGTTCATGAAAAGATGCAAGCATTGAGTGCTGGTGCGATATAGATCCTAAGTAATGACCATTAGTTTTACTACAATCATTGATTAAAAGAGATATCCATTCAGGAAAAATCTGTAACACTTCTAACCGCTTTTCCAAAGGCGAAATGAAAGCATGCATCATCATGAAAAATAGTTAGCATGCTCCCATCCTTCGTTTAGAAACTAAGCAATGATTTTCATAAAAACAAATCGAGTCACAAGAGGGAAGCCGCATGCTTGTAGTGGCCAATGAGAGGAACATCGTAAAAGCAACAAATGTACCTCTCCTACTATGACATATCCGACACTTCATATTTTGCGTGAAGTTGAGCAAGAAAAATATTCGAGACCATAACAATTCACGAAGTGGTCTATTGTTATTGTTAAAGAGAAATTCAAAGTCTACCTTGAAGTAACTACGTGTAAGCAAATGCAGATTTCTATCCATGTGAGAATTCAAAGTTTACGGATGGTTCAGATTTTGCCTTTTCAGATTTCTCCACCATGTTTTCTTGGTATGATTCATGGAAAAATTTATCTGAGTTGGTCTTCTTCTAGATCGGCAACTAGCTGCGAGCATCGCCATACTTAGCCGACTTGGGAGGAAGGCCCGTGGCGTCGGCGGGCAATGTGTGGAGCAGAGGCGAGGCAGGACCGGCTCAGAGCGTTCATACAACCGCATGCGACCACAATGAATTAACAAAGAGGCTGGGAGTGATATGTACCAAAATCCTCGTTTTTGCATAGCAATGAGGGAAAAATAACAGTGTTCCAAACTTTTGTACCTACTGACTAACATCAAGCCAGTGTTAAAAAATGCAGACATTTTCAAATAACTGAATCTAGTCCACATCAAAGTTGAGCCACACATTTTCATCCAAAGTTCTGCCATACAAGCTGACAAACCGCTCTTGGCCTCAGATGTAGTTGGAGAGCAAACATTTCCGGCCGGTACACCATGTTTCACCCACCATCCGGCGGCCATGATCTAACCCAAGATGCCCTATGTCCCCAGGAATAATAAAATCTATGTGAAAATATGTTCATTTACGCGCACTCTATCTGAATCCAACTGTCCAAGTAATAATTATCAATTTATCTATGCAGGGTGAAGAAATGTCAATCTCATGTCTCGATAGGTGGATAGACTATTACCTGAGAAGATGAAGTCGGCGGTGGTATCCATGGACGGGGAAAACGTCGGTGAGGATCCTCCAGAGCGTGCAGCTCCGCATCCGCAAAGCGCTCGCCCGTCGGGGTGGCGAGCTGGTCAAGGCGTAGATCGGGAGTCGTCGGGTACTGGGGCTCTGCCATGGGACAAGCCAGATCTCAGGGGCTGAGGGAGGTCAGAGGCCATGGTAGGTCTTAGATATGGAGTGAGGATACTCGACCTAGAGAGGGTCGGCGGCTGGCCGGAGGGGAAAGGAGGCACTGGATCGGGGTGACCAAAATCCATGGAACAGTGGGGCGAAACGGCAAGGGGCGAGAACCGGTACCTTGTTGATGCGCAGCTTGTTGAACACATCCTGGAGGACCTTGTAGTTCTGGATCATGTCGTACTCCGTCTTGGCGTCGAAATTCACCTGCGGGAACACCCCCAAAATCAGCATCGCCGTCATCTAATTAAGCCGGCTAACACGGCACTCCCGGGGACGCATCAGAAATCGTGTAAACTGACCTTGTGCATCGGCACCTGTAACACCCTCAGAATCGGACCTATGCAAGTTTGGGCAAAATTCACCAAACCCGCATAGAAACGATTCAAAGGTGCCCACCAAGCACTTTCGTGCGGGTGGAAAACGAAGTAATAACATCACACAACAGTCCTCGATGGGACCCTGAGCAGATATAAATATAAGCGACTCCATGAGTCAAGAATTACAGATATAATATACAAAGATCCGGACCACCTTGAAAAGCGATAGGCGTCCGACTACGGACAAGATGTAAATGGGGCTAAGAGCCACGAAGAATAACCAATGGCGTCCATAACCCTGCCCAGCCAAACGGAAGGGTAACCACGCTATGGCGCCGACCTCAAAACCTGCTTAAACAAAAGGGGTGCCGACAAAGGGCAAAGCAGAAAACAAAGAAGGGCGTCGATCGAGGCGATTACAGCGAGGCTAGAATTGGCGGTCCTCGCCTACATAGGTATAGTGGATCAAGCGGCGGCAAGATGCACTAAACAACCTATAGAGACTCGATACAATGGCGGTTATCGAGAGGGCGAGAATGACCTATTCGGAACCAACACGATACTACCATCAAACAAACCCATCTGGTGTTTCCTCGAAACCAAACGAGGAAGTCAACCGAGAACTCACACGTTGGCGGTTTATTTATTCGATTATAGTTGCGGCACTTTACTAGTCGGGTTTAGGTAATCGTCACGATAAAGTAAGCGGTGGGCATTTTAATTAACCTTTCCGTTATAGTTCGTCAATTACTAATCGGTCTGAGATAGCATGAGATAAACCCAAAACCCAGCGGTTGTTGGTACTTTTAATCAGCCAATCCGTTGTAGTTGCAATACTTACTAGTCGATACAATTGTCATGAGCGACAACCAAACAAGCAATTGTGGGTATTAATTAGCCATTCCATTATAGTAGAGCTGATTACTAGTCATTATAAGTCAAATTTATAACAATAAACTTTAGTTATGCTTGTCTATGATCGAGATCTGTGCTCCAAGTCGTCCATATCCATGGACACGGCTTTGAAAGTTTTACCGGCGGGGTGCACCAATAGCAACACACACTCGATCGACCTCGGAAAAACCAAATCAAAACCCAACGAGGCTTTCACGTGAACAATCACAGGATTCAGAAATATTTCAGGCCACCCTTAAGTAGAATCCATAGCAGTAGACAAGCTCGAGACGGCCTCAAGGTCTTGGTGTCTGGTGTGAACATTGGGAACCCCAAGCGGGGCTTGTCGACACCGCGGAATCGTGTCCCGATCCTAAGCGATGCAGTGTGATACCTGCACAATCGTAAATAAAGCGATAAAGCATGGCATAAGTACAGGATCGTAAATAAAACCTCAAACTAGTTTGTGGCCCCAAGAAATAAGAATGAATCAAGCTCGCTCGGGGGTCCCATATACCTCCGGATGTGGATAGCGCAAAAACAAGGAACAGTATCAAGTACTCGGGGTCTTACGGGACACAAGTGGGCGTTCGAAACCAAATATTATCTATCACCCACCGATGCCTCTGCTTATTCAATTTTAGTTGTTAAGCGAAAGTAAAGTGACGGTAAGTAAAGCTAGAATCATCTCCAACAACAACATGCGGCAATACATCAAGCTGTGGCATATGACACACATCCGCACTTGAGCAAGCAACTCGACACGCAAGTCCAACTATCTACCAAACAACGGTAATAGGGTGTGTCCAAGGCAATATAGGGCTGCACGGTATATCAAGTGCGGAAACTAAAGCATCGCATACAGATAGCAATAGATCAACAGGAGGAAGTAAATACTATAAAAGTAAGATAGGTAGAAAGGGAGATGCTACTTTGAAAACATTGTCGAAGGGTTCATCCAAGATCGGTGACTCACATCAACTCAACGGCCTTATCCGCGAAGAAGCAAAACACTAGAAGAAGCACCGGATGCAATATTTAATAAAACGGCAGAAGATCGGCATGATGCATGTATGATGAATGGCATGGCAAAGTGCGGTGCAATTAGGTCATATTAGGTGGAACCGGGGTCCCGACGATATTTAGGTTCAAGTTGTTTAGATCCCCCGCAATTTAAATGTTGTTTAGCAAGACAATAGATGGCAACGGTTCGCTACACAAGTTTAAATGAGGCCAATATGAGACTAGATTTGCCCGCATATGGGCCCCATATTTAATTATTAAGTGAATCGGCATAAGGCCCCCAAACCACAGACATGCATGCAAGGATGGCAATTCAATATGCAACAAGTTGTTATTATGTTATAAAATAGGATTCGAGGAAAAAGGGGTCACACATTGAGGGGTCTCGACGATCTTGGGGTTCCGGGGTTCGGGGTCGGGGTCCAGGGTTCGACGGATCTGGGGTTCGGGATCCAGGGTTCGACGGAAACGGGATCGGCGGGAGCGTTCTCGGATAGCAGAGGTAGGTCTTGACGGTCTTGGCGTCTCCGGATCCGGGAGGAAGAACTTGGCGCGTCGGGTTCGGGCCTCAGGGTTCAGGGGTCTCGGCGTCCGTGAAGGAGTACTTGGCCTAGCGTCGGGGCATCGGTACCGTTCTAGTTGTTGTCGTTCTTGACGTTGCGAAGCTCTTGTCGGTTCTGCGCCATCGAGTCGATCTTGGCGGAATCGTTCTCTCGGACTCTGGGGGTTAGGGTCTCGGCGCATGCGGGGTCTTCGGCCATTGTCGGTCTTGGCGTCCGAGGCAGATCTTGTAGTCCGTGGGGAGAACTCGAAGATCCAGCGTGTCCGGGGAGAGGATGCTCGTCGCCGGGGTCTTGGTCGGGAACTTGCGCGCCGGGTAGATCTGTCGATTCCACACCGACGGTCTTGTTGTTCCGTGAGGACCTTGGGAAGTTTTCGGTTCGACGAGGTTGGGTCTTCGCGATGAAGAACTTGTCATTCGTCTTGATGATTCTTGGCGGACTCGGTTTTGGCGTCGCTATGGTCTCGTCGATCTTGGAGGGTGCTCGCTTAACTTCGAAGGAAGGAGGATTCTTGGGAGCATCGCCACCAAACACATGGCGTCGGAAGGAACGTCGACGCCTTGCACTCATGAGGCACCCTCGGCCGGCTGCAGAGGCGGGCTCATGGGGGCAGAGGGCGCTCGTGGCGGGCGGCGGGGGCGCAGGCGGCGAGGCCGGCAGGGGCGGCGGCGGGCGGCGGGCGGCAGGAGCACGCTGGCGGCGAGGTGAGCCCAGGCGGAGGCGCGGGGCCAGCCCGGTCTGCGAGGCTCGAGGAGGCGCAGGCTCATGGTCGTCGTCAGCGGCGAGGCGGCCGGCGAGAGGAGGCGTCTGCTTGAGGAGAGCATGGTCCGGTCGGCCGGCGGGGAGAATCTTGGCGGCGCGGCGGCTAAAGCGGACTCAAGGCGTGTGGAAGGGCGAGGCCGGTGGCTTGGCGACAGGATGCGAGCCGGGCGTGAGAGGAGAGGCCAGAGAGGGAGGCAGCGGCTGCGGTGAGAGGCAGGCAGAGCAGCGGGCGGGCAGGCGATCGCGGGCGCCTGGGGAGGAGAGGCGGAGAGGGCCGGGACGCGGGGAGGCTCGGGTGAGGCGGTGAAGGGTGGCGCCTGGAGAAGCGGGCGGCAGCTCCAGCGGGCGTCGCGGGGAGCCTTGAAGAGGCGAGGCTGCTGCAGCACGCTGGAGGCGGGGATGGAGCAGGCGCGTGACCGGAGGTCCAGTGTGGCGCGGCTGAGGCCCTAGCGTCAGCGAGGCAAGGCGGAGGAGAGGGACCCAGGCGAGCAGCGAGGCTAGGCGGAAGGGAGGACGCGTGCTGCGGGCTGGGAGGAAGAAGGGAAGGGGAGAGAGCGCGCTGGGCTAGGTGGCCCACGCGTGGGTTCCGCGGCGGTGAGTGGGTGGCAGGTGGGGATTGGTTGAGGGTAGAGGGGTAGCTGAGGTGGCGTGCAGGGATAGGAGGGAGTGATGTGGAGGTTGGGTTGGGGTAGGAAAAAGGGTAGGTTTAGGAATTAGAGGGGCAGGTTTGGGACGGACCGATTTTTAGTTTTTGGGGCGGTCGTTCGGGTCAATCGGTCCGTTCGACTGCCCCTAACAAAATAATTTAACTTTTTATTTAATTTAATTGGTCCATTTGCAAACCGATATCAACAAACAAAAATAATTCCGGAGACCCGGTGTTTGGCGTTTGAATAAAGATGGGGCGTTTGGAAAACAAATCGGGGTTTGCCAAATAGTTTTATGCAAACTATGCATGATGATGACGATGCAATGCACAAATTCAACGCGATTTTCTAGTAGTGGTTTTGCGGGATGCCACAATTCGACACCACTAACAAAGGATCTCGCCCTCGAGATCCGCCTCATGGTACCGGAAAGAAGGTCGGCGATCTGCGTCTTCTCGCTTCGTGTAGATCCTCGCGACACCACCAACGATGGTTCCTTCTTCATCTTGAAGACGACGACACCACCAACAAAGGGTCGTTGTTCCTGATCGTCGAGAGAACACTCCGGAGAAACAAAGGACGAAGATAGAGGCATCAAACGCTAAAGCCACCTGTAACTTCCATGGACGGAGTAAAGCTGCTGGATCCACTGATTCGACGTACAAGAGAGAATGATAAGAGCTGTGGTAGGGTAGCTACTCCATCCCGCACTCAAACCATTACTCTGCACACGAATAAGCGGATTACGCATCCAACTCTCGGAATTAGACTGAAGATCTCGACAAGCGAGGTTCGGAAACAAGGGAATGTTGCCAGCAGAAATCGTATGAAAGACACAATGATTAGGCCTCGCGATGGTTCCATTGGCATGAACAACACGTGCTCAAGGTCGACTCCAACTTTACCAACGCTCGTCCTTCTCATATGTTTTCCAACGACACTGATATCCGGCAAGGAACACATAGAGGTAAAGATTTCAGGAACAAAAGATCGAAGGAAGGGTACAACGGACAGGTTGCAGATTGATGATCGTAGCACTCCATTACAAAAGGGAGAAAGCGAAACCCTGAAGGTACGACGGAAAACCCAACCACGAGAAATCCTGGACCCGAAGAGAGAGAAGAGAGCGGATTCCAAACCACGTCGAGGTAAGAGGAGAACAGCAGAGGGGTAAGGAGTAAAATCAGACCTAATTAGAACTATCCAACCGGTTTTCAAAAATAGTTTTGACACGCTACTTCGGCCGTTAGCTAGGTTATCCTACAGGCTGGACTTGTGGGGTATCGCAACTGCTGAGCTCTGATACCACTCTGTAACACCCTCAGAATCGGACCTATGCAAGTTTGGGCAAAATTCACCAAACCCGCATAGAAACGATTCAAAGGTGCCCACCAAGCACTTTCGTGCGGGTGGAAAACGAAGTAATAACATCACACAACAGTCCTCGATGGGACCCACAGAACAGATATAAATATAAGCGACTCCATGAGTCAAGAATTACAGATATAATATACAAAGATCCAGACCACCTTGAAAATGATAGAGCGTCCAGCTACGGACAAGATGCAAATGGGGCTAAGAGCCCTGAAGAATAACCAATGGCGTCCATAACCCTGCCCAGGCCAAACCGGAAGGGTAACCCTGCTAACGGCGCCGACCTCAAAACCTGCTTAAACAAAAGGGGTGCCGACAAAGGGCAAAGCAGAAAACAAAGAAGGAGCGTCGATCGAGGCGATACAGCGAGGCTAGAATCGGCCTCGCCTACATAGGTATAGTGGACTGAAGCGGCAGCGGCAGCATGCACTAAACAACCTATAGAGACTCGATACAACTGGCGGTTATCAGAGAGGGGCGAGAATGACCTATTCGGAACCAACCTGATACTACCATCAAACAAACCCATCCTGGTGTTTCCCCCTCGAAACCAAACGAGGAAGTCAACCGAGGAACTCACACAGTTGGCAGTTTTATTTATTCAGTTATAGTTGCGGCACTTTACTAGTCAGGTTTAGGTAATCGTCCTGATAAAGTAAGCGGTGGGCATTTTTAATTAACCTTTCCGTTATAGTTGCGTCAATTACTAATCAGATACAGATAGCATGAGATAAACCCAAAACCCAGCAGTTGTTGGTACTTTTAATCAGCCAATCCGTTATAGTTGCAATACTTACTAGTCAGATACAATTGTCGCGAGCGACAACCAAACAAGCAATTGTGGGCAGTATTAATTAGCCATTCCATTATAGTAGAGCTGATTACTAGTCATTATAAGTCAAATTTATAACAATAAACTTTAGTTATGCTTGTCTATGATCGAGATACTGTGCTACAAGTCGTCCATATCCGCGGACACGGCTTTCAGAAAGTTTTACCCGGCCGGGGTGCACCAATAGCAACACACACTCGATCGACCTCGGAAAAACCAAATCAAAACCCAACGAGGCTTTCACGACTGAACAATCACAGGATTCAGAAATATTTCAGGGGGCCACCCCTTAAGTAGAATCCGCAACAGAGTAGACAAGCTCCGAGACGGCCTCAAGGTCTTTGGGTAATACTGTGAACGACGGGAACCCCAAACGGGGCTTGTCGACACAGCGGAATCGTGTCCCGATCCTAACAAGACAAAGCAGCGACTCGCACAATCGTAAATAAAGCAGTAAAGCATGGCATAAGTACAGGATCGTAATAAAACCTCAAACTAGTTTGTGGCCCCAAGAAATAAGAATGAATCAAGCTCTGGCTCAGGGGGGTCCCATATACCTCCCGGATGTGGATAGCGCGCAAAAACAAGGAACAGGTATCAAGTACTCGGGGTCTTCAGGACACAAGTGGTCGAAACCAAATATTATCTATCACCCACCGATGCCTCTGCTTATTCAATTTTAGTTGTTAAACAGAAAAGTAAAGTGACGGTAAGTAAAGCTAGAATCATCTCCAACAACAACATGCGGCAATACATCGAATCGTGGCATATGACGACACACACATCCGCACTTGAGCAAGCAACTACGACACGCAAGTCCAACTATCTACCAAACAACAGGTAATAGGGTGTGTCCAAGGCAATATAGGGCTGCACGGTATATCAAGGGTACGGAAACTAAAGCATCGCAACACAGATAGCAATAGATCAACAGGAGGGAAGTAAATACTATAAAAGTAAGATAGGTAGAAAGGGGGAGATGCTCGCCTGAAAACATTGTCGAAGGGTTCATCCGAAGATCGGGGCGAAGCTCACATCAACTCAACGGCCTTATCCGCGAAGAAGCAAAACACTAGAAGAAGCACCGGATGCAATATTTAATAAAACGGCAAAAGATCGGCATGATGCATGTATGATGAATGGCATGGCAAAGTGCGGTGCAATTAGGTCATATTAGGTGGAACCGGGGTCCCGACGATATTTAGGTTCAAGTTGTTTAGATCCCCCGCAATTTAAATGTTGTTTAGCAAGACAATAGATGGCAACGGTTCGCTACACAAGTTTAAATGAGGCCAATATGAGACTAGATTTGCCCGCATATGGGCCCCATATTTAATTATTAAGTGAATCGGCATAAGGCCCCCAAACCACAGACATGCATGCAAGGATGGCAATTCAATATGCAACAAGTTGTTATTATGTTATAAAATAGGATTCGAGGAAAAAGGGGTCACACATTGAGGGGTCTCGACGATCTTGGGGTTCCGGGGTTCGGGGTGGGGGTCCAGGGTTCGACGGATCTGGGGTTCGGGATCCAGGGTTCGACGGAAACGGGATCGGCGGGAGCGTTCTCGGATAGCAGAGGTAGGTCTTGACGGTCTTGGCGTCTCCGGATCCGGGAGGAAGAACTTGGCGCGTCGGGTTCGGGCCTCAGGGTTCAGGGGTCTCGGCGTCCGTGAAGGAGTACTTGGCCTAGCGTCGGGGCATCGGTACCGTTCTAGTTGTTGTCGTTCTTGACGTTGCGAAGCTCTTGTCGGTTCTGCGCCATCGAGTCGATCTTGGCGGAATCGTTCTCTCGGACTCTGGGGGTTAGGGTCTCGGCGCATGCGGGGTCTTCGGGCCAGCTGTCGGTCTTGGCGTCCGAGGCAGATCTTGTAGTCCGTGGGGGAGAACTCGAAGATCCAGCGTCTCGGTGTCCGGGGAGAGGATGCTCGTCGCACCGGGGTCTTGGTCGGGGAACTTGGCGCGCCCGGGTAGATCTGTCGATTCCACACCGACGGTCTTGTTGTTCCGCAGCGGGGACCTTGGGAAGTTTTCGGGGTTCGACGAGGTTGGGTCTTCCGCGATGAAGAACTTGTCATTCGTCTTGATGATTCTTGGCGGACTCGGTTTTTGGCGTCGCTATGGTCTCGTCGATCTTGGAGGGGTGCTCGCCTAACTCGAAGGAAGGAGGATTGCTGGGAGCGAAGCATCGCCACCAAACACATGGCGTGCGGAAGGAACGTCGACGCGCTGCACTCGCGGGGCACCCTTCGCTGGCTGCAGAGGCGGGGCTCGCGGGGCGACGGGGGCCGCGCTCGTGGCGGGCCGGCGGGGCGCGGAGCGAGCGGGGCCGGCCTGCAGGGACGGCGACGGGAGGCGGCGGACGGACAGAGGAGCACGGCCGGGGCGGCGAGGTGAGGCCCAGGCCGGAGCGCGCGGGACGCGGCCGGTCCTGCGAGGCTCGAGGAGGCGGCTGGCTCGCGGGTCGTCGTCGGCGAGTGGGCGTGGGCGCGGGCCGGCGAGAGGAGGGCGTCTGGGAGAGGGCGAGCAGGGCATGGTCCGTCGGCCGCGGGCGCGGCTGCTGGGCGCGGCAGGCGGGCGGCGGGAAGGGCGGGCCGGGCGTGGCTTGGCGACGGATGCGAGCCGGGCGCAGAGGGAGAGGCCGGAGAGGAGGGCCGAGGCGGGCGCTGCGGTGAGGAGCGGCCAGGCGGCGGCAGACGGGCGGTCAGCGGCGCGGCGCTGGGAGGAGAGGCGGAGGGCCGGACGGAGGCTCGGTGAGGCGGTGAAGGGCGCGGGCGGCGCGCCTGGGAGGAGAGGCGGAGCGGCGACGGCGCTCCGGGCGAGGGGCGGCCGCAGGCCTTGAGGGGCGCGGGCTGCTTCTTACAAGGCACGCTGGAGGCGGGGATGGAGCAAGCGCGTGATCCGGCGGAGGGTCCAGGTGTGGAGCTCGCCGGGCGAACCCTGGCGTCAGCGAGGCAAGGCGGAGAGGACGCCAAGGGGCGGGCAGCGAGGCTAGCGGAAGGGAGGACGTCTGGGCTGGGAGGAAGAAGGAAGGGAGAGAGCTGGCTAGGTGGCTCACGTGGGTTCCAAGGTGAGTGGGTGGCAGGTGGGGATTGGTTGAGGGTAGAGGGTAGCGAGGTGGCGCAGGTGGATAGGAGGGAGTGATGTGGAGGTTGGGTTGGGGTAGGAAAAGGGGTAGGTTTAGGAATTAGAGGGGCAGGTTTGGGACGGACCGATTTTTAGTTTTTGGGGCGGTCGTTCGGGTCAATCGGCCCGTTCGACTGCCCCTAACAAAATAATTTAACTTTTTATTTAATTTAATTGGTCCATTTGCAAACCGATATCAACAAACAAAAATAATTCCGGAGACCCGGTGTTTGGCGTTTGAATAAAGATGGGGCGTTTGGAAAACAAATCGGGGTTTGCCAAATAGTTTTATGCAAACTATGCATGATGATGACGATGCAATGCACAAATTCAACGCGATTTTCTAGTAGTGGTTTTGCGGGATGCCACAGCACCACTCCCGGGTGAACCATATCCAGCAGCTGGCACTGCACCGCCCCCGACGCCGCCTGCAGCGAGACAGAAATGGAGCCCCAAAATCAGCGCGGAAATCTCCAACCAATCCTCGCCGCACCACCAACATCAACGAATTTCAGCCGCACGCGAGCCGACGCGAACCCAGTCTAGGAGTACTAGGAGACGCAGAGAAGGGGGCGGGGTAGGGAATGGGGAATAGAGTGCGGGGTCTGGGTCTGACCTCCTCGACCTTGCCGAGGGAGAGCTGGAGCGTGGCATTGATCCAGCTGAGGATCTCCCCCCTCCCGACGAAGTAGGCGCTGTCCATCAGCCCGATGCTCGCCACCGCCGCCGCCATCTCCTCGCGGCCTCGATCGAGCTCCCGGCGGAGGAGACTAACCGCTTGGGCCACCTTCTCGAAGAACTTCGTGGCCTGCGCCTCCCGGCGGAGGAGATCAAGAGCGTCCTCAAGTCCGATCCCGCCGGGCTCCTCTCCATGGAGCCCGGCGAGCCGTCCCGCCTCGTAGATCTCCTGTACGAGCTCCGCTGCCGGGAGCCCGTCAAGGACCGGGTCCTCTCTGACGGCGTACTCAGCGCCGCAATCGCCACTGGGCGGCGGGTGGATCTGAGGAGAGGAGGAACTGAGGAAGGGTTCTGCGCGATGGGGGTAGGTGGGGTTGGATGCGGCCTGACCTAGATGATTATGCGTGCGCTGGATGCCAGGTCATCGATCCACACAACAAGTTTCCATACTTCACCATCCATCCGTTCATTATGTTTACATCCTACGGCTGATATTGACCTTCTCTAATATCTCAACCTGTCTAGAAATTATGACGATTTTGTCCATAGAAATTACGACGTTTTTCACGAAATCGTCATAGTTTAATAAGGATTTGGCCCTCCCAAATAGCTTACGACCATCTAGTGTATAATCGTCATAAATTTATGACGATTTCATTCAGGGTCACTACCAAAACGTCATAGTTTGACACATTTCTTGTAGTGTGTGAGAATAGATTTAAACCGAAGAGGTATGTGTCCACCTGAGCCACACGATCACACTTTAATCCAACGCTCCACAGCGACCGATCCGTGCGAACCGGTACCGACGAATTAAAACATGACGCGTGGCATCAGACGATCTGAAATAGAGTTTGAAATCAGATTTAAATGCCATTTTCAAACCTCTGTAACTTTCAAACCACACGTCCAAAAATTACAAATTTTATATCAATGGATTCAGTGGAACAAGCCCTAGCCAACCATGCCCTTAGTTTAGCAAATAGTATCTGTTAGCTTGTTTGAATTTGCAGATTCATTTGTATGCTTATTTAGATTAGAATATTGTTTAAAAATGTTTTTAGGGTTAAAACCTTTGCAAAATGGTTTGCTGTAAACTCACTGACCCTAGGAACCAAACCATGGAGTTAAAAATGATTTTGGTGAAATTTAGGATAGATTAATTGATTTAGTCATTTCTAGCCAAATAAAAATAATGGTTTTTGTTATGGAAATGATTTTGAGTAAAGAACTTGGAGAAAAATGTTTTGGACCAAACCTACTGACCATAAATACCATGTTTTGAGAAACAACAACTTATTAAGTGAAATCACTTAAGGTTGTGGCATTGAGAAAAATGTTTTTCACCACATAAAATGATGAAAGGTTTTGAAAATGGTTTATGGATAAAACCCATTTACAAATGACTTTGCCATTTTGGTAAATGACCAATTTGGGACCTTACAAAGTTTAGAAACCTAGTGGAGACCATCCTTGCAATAGAAACATTATTTGCATACTTATGCATGACTTAGATTCCATTGCTTTGTGAGTGTGAAATTGTTTGTTTGACTTGGTTTGGAATGTTAGTTGATTTTGTGTTTGCTTGATTGACTTGTAGTGAATTTAGCAAAGTGTGAGACTAGCCAGATCAAGGAGTGAACCACCATTCCCTACCAAAAAGGCAAGTGATGCTTCATACTTTTTGTCCATTACTTTCACTATGCATTAGTGATTTTTCTCTAAGTAAAACTTGCATGGATTTTGCTATGTATAGACCTTGCTATAAGAAAAACTAGTAGATGAATCCTTAGTAGGATTTTCCTAAGTTAAGATTCCTACTACTATAAAGCTTAGCCTAGCTAATAGAAAACATGGGTGGAATATATATTCACACTATGGAAAAATACTCTAAGTCTGAGGACTTATGTTTTTGTGTAATAAAACAACTAAGTAAATAAATCACCTAGGTGGAATGGAAGGATGGGTTTATGTTGAGTGGTTACACAAGGCCATGGACTTGGCTTGTGTATATCACTTGTGGATGGCCACCCAGGCACAAAGAGATTTGAGATGTCAAATGTTGAGAAGCTTCAAGTGCAACCACTTGGCAATATGGGCTCTGCCATGATCACATAGGTTGCAAGAACTTAGCCATTTGGACAGTTGGTGGTAGTGTTTGATAGGTTGGAACGCGTCCATTTTGGTCTAAGGGAAAGCTTCGGAAAGATCTTGTCTTGGGAAACCAAGTCTTGTGGGGAAAGTGCACCACCTCTGCAGAGTGTAAAATCTAAGTACTTAGCCATGTCCCTGGTAAAGGACAATTTGAGCATCAAGACATGGAAGCAATCAAGAATCTCATCATTCAAATTTCTAAGTTAAAACTTGTGGTTTGAACAAGGGTTGTTTGAAATCTTCAATCTTTGATTGAGAGATGCCTTGTAAAGGATCTTCAATCTTTGATTGAGAAAAATGATTTTATCAAAGCAAAAACTTAGTATTTTCAAATGTTAAGGAAAAATCTATTTTGAGCAATGCAAGCCTCAACTCCACTTAGCCAAATGCATATAGTTGATAGACTCCACTATACTACCATAGTATCACTTGCCAATACAATTCAAATGTATTGACCCTTTGTGGCTGTAACTTGTATGTTGCAGGTTTGATTGATTTTAGTGAAGATTGATTGTTTAGGATTACAAAGTCTACAACCAACATCTGCCTGTGGCACTTTGAAGATGAAGGACCCCATGATTATAGTTATTCCGCTGCAATGTAATGTATTAGCCAAATGAGCTATGTTTGATGTAATAAACTTATGTTATTCCTGGTTATAAAGTTATATTATGACCTTTGTTTCTTGATATTACATCTTAACTGTGGATGCTAGCTATTGATCCAGGGACTAACATCTTAACAGGGGGCTCTACCTTATTAAAGGTTAGGGACTCCTACGTCTGTTTCGGGACAGCAACTCTCAAATCTTACTTCCCTCTCATTAGAGGTCATTCTTGGCACAAAAAGCAAACAAAAAGGATAAGGAGAGGTAATTACATAAGTAATAACTTCCAAGACTCAAGAAAACTCTTGGGTTATCTCCTAACAAGTACTTTTCTTTAATGCCTTTAAGTTAGCCATGATAGTTTCAAAGGTGCTCACATAGGAAATATGAATTGATTTAAAAAAGAGCATCAAGAAGCAAATTCAAAACACATTTAAGTCTAACCCACTTCCTATGCATAGGAATCTTGTAAATAAACAATTCATGAAAGCACAAAGCAACAAGCATAGGGAAGCAAGACAAATGCAACTTCAAAATTTTCAACATAAAGAGGGGAAACTTAATATTCTTGAGATGCATAAGACCATGTTTCCCTCTCTCATAATAACTTTCAGTAGCAACATGAATAAAATTAACAATATAACTATCACATAAAACATTCTTATCATGAAACACATGCATAAAATAATCATTACTCTCCACATAAGCATAGTCATTCTTATTAGTTGTAGTGGGAGCAAATTCAACAAAATAGCTATCACTATTATTCTCATCACCATAATCATAAAATATAGGAGGCATATTGTAATCACAATAAATTTCCTCCTCAATAGTAGGTGGACTGAAAATATCATACTCATCATTGTAATCATCATAAATTGGAGGTATAGTATCATCATAAGCAACAGAATAGCTATCTTCCCAAGTGTGTTCATTTGTAAACATATCATCATTGGAAGGAACATGGGTAACACTAATAGCTCAACAACTATTAATATCATCATTTTAAGAATTGGTACCAAAGAGATTTCCAATATCAGAAGTGGTGTGCTTTTCCCAATCATGATCACTAATATAGGTAATAGGCATAGGAACATCATCTAAGTCAGACTCATCCGCAAAAACTATGATAGAAGTAACATGCTTAGGGGAATATACCGTTTCCTCTCTCCTTTTACTCCTCTTCTTCTCTTTCTTCTTCTCCTCTTTAGGAGGGAGAGGCTTGAAAGGAAGCTTCTCCACATACCCTGGCTTATTGTTAGAGACAATAGAAGAAACATTGGAGGATTCCTCCTTTTCATTAATAAGATCAAAACACATATCAGTCCTGTCATAATTTGGTAAAATATCTTATTTTATAAGATTTTGTATGTAAGTATTTGTGTGGCAGTTTTCAACACAATAAAGATGACAACCATGCAGGACGCTATTCATATCAAAAGTACTCATGTCTATCAAAGAGGTTTTTCTTGATAACTCTTCACACCCCAAAAATAATGTAAGTTCATCATGTTGATTATCAGTGATCACGTTATCACAATACAAACTTGCAGGATTATTATGGCTTGAGCATTGAAAATTGAAATGACCCACTTCAAAGCAAAGTTCACAAATAAATGGATAGAGGGCACAAACTTTTTTACCAAGATCATCTAGAGCCTTATACCACTTTATAGTTTTTTCATTCCAGTGGGTGATACAATATTATTCTTCTGTTTGATTCTTCTCACAAGGTCTATGCATACCACAAAAATTCACTTGCTTATAAGAAATAGTACTTTCAGAAGTTTGAGCATGTTTATTGCAATCATTAATAACATTTTCATTTTCCATGCAAGTGTCTTTAAAAGGTTCATGATACATGTCCCATTTTTATTTAGGAGCATTAATATGGGAAGCAAAGGCTCTATAGCATCTAACAAGAATTTGAGGATCAAGACCATATTTAGCACTAACCTCATGAAAATCAGCAGTTTCAGCGAAAGACTTAATGCAATCATACTCATAGTTTATACCTGGTTCTTTACCATTGTCGTTATCCCAATCTTTAGTATTGCTTTGAATTGTTTCAAGAAGATCCCACTTAGCTTTGACCTTCTTACTTGTGAAGGATCCCTCGGAACAGGTATCTAGGTATTCCTTGTAATGTCCTGAAAGCCTTGCATAAAAATTATTGATAATAATATTCCTAGGGAGCTCATGAATAGGACATTTAAGCATTAGTAACTTCAATCTCCCCCAAGCTTGGGCAATACTTTCTCCCTCATGAGAATGAAAATTATAAATATAATTCCTATCTTTATGAATTTCATGAGGAGAATAAAATTTATAATAAAAGAGAGATTCAAGTTCCTTCCACTCCAAATGATGAGGATCATCTAGTAGCTCATACCACTCCCTTGCTTTGTCCCTAAGTGAGAAAGGGAATAGATTCCTCTTAACTTGGTCCATTGAAATACCTGCACACTTGAACAACTCGCATAATTCATGTATAAAGAGTAAATGATCACTAGGATGGATAGTTACATCTCCAAAATAGCAGTTATTCATAACACATCCAACAATTGCAATAGGTATTTTAAAAGGGACACTTTTAGTATGTGTATTTAAATATCACAAATATCATTAGAATTACCACATATGGGAGATAAAGTATCATGAGAGCAAATTTTCTTCCCTAAAGCTGGGGAGCTAAAAAGATCTTTCTCATAAAAACTATCTTACCCAAGCTTAGACGTTTCCATACCATTAGTAACAATGGTGTTCAAAAAATTCATACTAATAACATTGCTATTAGCATGCAAAGAAGGTTACATAGGTTTTTTAATTTTCTTTTCAAACCACTCAAGTTCTAACTTATGAAAAATACTAAAAATCTCTCTATTTTTTTGTTGTTTTCCATTAAGCCTAACTAGTGAAAGCAAGAAACAAAAAGACAAAATTGCATAATCTAAAGGAAATAACTTTGAGCACTCACACCAGAGGATGTGAGTACCTTTTACCTTACCTCCCCGGCAATGGCGCCAGAAAAGATCTTGATGTCTACACACTTCTATTCTTGTAGACAGTTGTTGGGCCTCCAAGTGCAGAGGTTTGTAGAACAGCAACAAGTTTCCCTTAAGTGGATTACCCAAGGTTTATCGAACTCATGGAGGAAGTGGTCAAAGGTATTCCCTCTCAAGCAACCCTACAATCAAGATACAAGAAGTCTCTTGTGTCCCCAACACACCCAATACACTTGTAAGGTGTATAGGTGCCCTAGTTCGGCAAAGAGATAGTGAAATACAAGTGGTAACCGTGCCAGAAAAGAGGTTGACAGTGTCGGGGGTGTACCCCCAGGTACCCCAGAGTTGGTGAATTAAGTATGTCAATAAGATGCATATGTAGGAAAATGATATTAAATATGAGTACAAAAGATAAACAGAAAAAGATAAAGGGAAAAAAGAGGACCTGGGCCGAATTACAGCTATCTCAGCCTGTCTCCACTATTTCTCCTAGGCCAAACAACACTAATGGGCCGAACTGAGCCTAATCCGGCCCAATTTCCGAACCACCACCGCGTCCACACCTTATCCCGCCGACCTCCACCTCGCCAGCCTCGTCACCCCGCCGAATCCTGCCAGGACGCCCGCGGACGAATCATCCTAGCCAGCGTTGCCCGGGTGGGCCAGATGCGGCCCACCGGGGGAAACCTCGCCAGCATCACCCGGGTGGGCCGGCGCCAGTCAGTCTGGCCCACCACGGGCGAACCTCCAGAGACCACCAAGCACCCCGGGTGGGCCGACGTCTACTTCGACCTGGCCGGCCCACCACATGCCATCTTGCCTCTTCCGGCTGGGCCGCCCTCAGCAATCCGGCTAGGCCTCCTTCAGTGACTCGGCTGGGCCGCGCTTGGTAACTCGGCTGGACCTATGTTCCTTGCTAATTGAACCAGGCCGAATCTGTCAAGTCCCAGTCCGAATCAACACGCTGTCAAGGGTACATGGGCCGAATTATATTGACCCGGTAGACCTAATATTCACTCCCAGATGCTCCTACAAGCCCTATAACGACACACCTTCACGCCAAGTCAATACCTTCATATCACGTGCCAGTCTTAGGACGTCCCTACCTCAGACTGACAGGAGTAATAAGGAATATGCCTATGGCATCAAGGAATATTCCCTGGCATCTCCAAAGATGCCAAGGCATATGCTCAGCATCTAAGAAGATGCCAGGAATATGCTACACAGATGCCAAGCGTAGAGAGCAAGTCTTGTCCCCTGGGCTCCCCTTTATAAGGAGCACCAGGGGGATCGTTAGAGAAAGAGGCCCCGAAGGGCTCCTTCCCTCTCTGCTCAATAGGAGCTCTCCTTCTTCCTCTTCCTCCACTCTCACAGAGAGATCTAGATAGAAGCATAGGAGATACAGCTCCAGGAGCATGATTGTAGCCACAAGTATGGCAAGATTATAAGAGATGAAATGTATAGAATGAGGTGTTATCTCCACTTAAAGAGCTTCAATCCAACATACGTTGTATTTCTCTTTGTTCATACGAGTGCGGTCTTCACTGCATCATCCCTCCCCAGTTTCCTCCACGTCCATCGGCCCCAACTTTAGCCTACCCATGGCATATGCCGTGATACCACCACGACATTTGGCGCCCACCGTGGGGCCTTCTCGTGGCGTTGGTTGGGTTTCCATCCGGACGGGAACGTCGTCATCAACTTCTTCCTCACAGGGCTCATTCAGCTTCACCAAGTCAACAGAGAACAAAGAGTAAGCGCAGAGACATCTCCAAGTCTAACTCATCAAAGCAGGTTAGACTCAGCAAGAACTCAAGCACTACTCCGAGCTTACTGTAAGTACCAAGTAACTCAGCAGGGCAAGTACGACCTAGCAAGACTCACCCAAACACTTCTCCAAGTATGCTGTAAGTACCAGGTAACTCAGCCACCTACACTCAACCCTTCATCCCAGGGAGAGAATAACTCAACCCGGGGACTAGTCAACTTATCTGTAGAGTCACCTTTAGATTAAGAGAGCATTATGTTGATTTGGATCTATACTCCAGCCAGCTTTTCTGTTAACTCGGCCATAAGTTGAATCATCTTATTTGTGATTCAGATAGATTTTGAATCAGTTAGTTTATGTTTTGGATTACCCATTAACTCAGCTCGCCAGCCAGCATTTCAGTTAACTCGGCCATAAGTTGAATCATCTTATTTGTGATTCAGATAGATTTTGAGTCAATTAGTTTATGTTTTGGATTACCCATTAACTCAGCTCGCCAGCCAGCGTTTCAGTTAACTCGGCCATAAGTTGAATCATCTTATTTGTGATTCAGATAGATTTTGAGTCAGTTAGTTTATGCTTTGAATTAACCTTTAACTCAGCTCAGTAAATTGTCTCTGATTCGGACTAACATTTGATTCAGCTTGCCAGGGTACTTTACAATTCGGATTGGTATTCAAACTCGGCGTACTAATTGTATCTCTGATTCAGGCCGAAGCTTTATTTAGTTCACCAGTTTGCCAGGTTATGATATGACTCAGATTGATATCTCACCATCTGGCCAGGTTACCCCATATCTCGGATGGCTATTGGCCACCTTATCGTATCCCGAATCTATATCTCATATCTCGAATCGGGTCTCTCGGCGGTTAACCCTACTATCATATCTCAAAGCTTAATCTCGGACCCATATCTCGGATCCATATCAAAGGCAGGTTATCGTCATCGCGCCAAATCAAGCTATATCATGGCAAATAGATGGCTCAAACTAACATTTAAGTCAATTTTGAGTAAATTAACTCGGATTTGGGATGAGTTAACTCGGATTTGAGTAATGTCACTCATATTTGAGCCAGACGACTCAGACTTAGATATGAGTCAATTTTGAGTAAAGTAACTCAGATTTTGGATGAGTTAACTCGGATTTGAGTCAGATGACTCAGATTCGGGATGCAAATTTAAATTGAGTAAAGTAACTCGGATTTTGGATGAGTTAACTCGGATTTGAGTCAGAAGACTCAGATTCGGGATGCAAGTCAAAATTGAGTAAAATAACTCGGATTTGGGATGAGTTAACTCGGATTTGAGTAATGTCACTCATATTTGAGCCAGACGACTCAGACTTAGATATGAGTCAATTTTGAGTAAAGTAACTCAGATTTTGGATGAGTTAACTCGGATTTGAGTCAGATGACTCAGATTCGGGATGCAAATTTAAATTGAGTAAAGTAACTCGGATTTTGGATGAGTTAACTCGGATTTGAGTCAGAAGACTCAGATTCGGGATGCAAGTCAAAATTGAGTAAAGTAACTCGGATTTTTGATGAGTTAACTCGGATTTGTGTCAGAAGACTCAGATTCGGGATGCAAGTCAAAATTGGGTAAAGTAACTCAGATTTAGGATGAGTTAACTCGGATTTGAGTAATGTCACTCAGATTTGAGCCAGATGACTCAGACTTACATATGAGTCAATTTTGAGTAAAGTAACTCGGATCTGGGATGAGTTAACCCGGATTTAATCATGTAACTCGGATTTGAGTCAAATGACTCAGACTTAGGCATAAAGTCAATGTCGAGTAAAGAAACTTGGATTTGGAATCAAATAACTCGGATAGAGACTTACCCAAAGAGGTTAAAAGAGCAGTGCCCAATAAGGCCAGAACTCACAAATTACCCAATGGGGTTAAAAGAGCAATGCCTAAGAAGGCAAGAACTCAAAACTTACCCAACGGGGTTAAAAGAGCAATGCCCAAAAAGGCAAGAACTCATAACTAACCCAATGGGGTTAAAAGAGCAACGCCCAAGAAGGCAAGTACCCATAACTTACCCGATGAGGTTAAGAGAGAAATGCCAAAGAAGGCAAGAATTCATAACTTACACAATGGGGTTAAAGGAGCAATGCCCAAGGAAGGCAAGAGCTCATAAACTTACCCAATGAGGTTAAGAGAGCAACGCCCAAGAAGGCAAGAGCTCATAAACTTACCCAATGAGGTTAAAAGAGCAATGCCCAAGAAGGCAGGAACTCGTAACTTACCTAATGAGGTTAAGAGAGCAACGCCCAAGAAGGCAAGAGCTCATAAACTTACCCAATGAGGTTAAAAGAGCAATGCCCAAGAAGGCAAGAGCTCATAAACTAAACCAAAGGGGTTAAAAGAGCAATGCCCAAGAAAGCAAAAGCTCATAAACTTACCCAAAGAGGTTATAACCAGTGCCCAAGAGCCAGAAGTCCAATAACTTACCCAAAGGGGTTATGACCAGTGCCCATGATGGCCAGAAGTCCATAATCTTACCCAAAGGGGTTATGACCAGTGCCCATGATGGCCAGAAGTCCAGAAACTAACCTAAAAGGGTTATGACCGGAGCCCAAGAAGGCCAGAAGTCGAGAAACCTGCCCAGAGAGGTTAAGAGCAGAGCCCAAGAAGGACAAAGTCACAAACTTGCCCAAAAACATTATGAGACCAAGAGATTATAAGTCGGAAGACAACTCTGGGAATATTTAATGTGAAGCCTATGCGCGACTCTACGAGTCCCACATAGCCTCGGGGACTAATGTCGGGGGTGTACCCCCAGGTACCCCAGAGTTGGTGAATTAAGTATGTCAATAAGATGCATATGTAGGAAAATGATATTAAATATGAGTACAAAAGATAAACAGAAAAAGATAAAGGGAAAAAAGAGGACCTGGGCCGAATTACAGCTATCTCAGCCTGTCTCCACTATTTCTCCTAGGCCAAACAACACTAATGGGCCGAACTGAGCCTAATCCGGCCCAATTGCCGAACCACCACCGCGTCCACACCTTATCCCGCCGACCTCCACCTCGCCTTGGCCACCTCAAGATCCTGCCAGACGCCATGGACGAATCAACCTCGCCAGCGTCGCCCGGGTGGGCTAGATGCGGCCCACCGGGGGAAACCTCGCCAGCATCACCCGGGTGGGCCGGCGCCAGTCAGTCTGGCCCACCACGGGCGAACCTCCAGAGACCACCAAGCACCCCGGGTGGGCCGACGTCTGCTTCGACCTGGCCGGCCCACCACATGCCATCTTGCCTCTTCCTGGGCCGCCTCGGCAATCCGGTGGGCCTCCTTGATGACTCGGCTGGCGCTTGGTAACTTCATTTGGACCTATGTTCCTTGCTAATTGAACCAGGCCGCATCTGTCAAGTCCCAGGCCGAATCAACACGCTGTCAAGGGTACATGGGCCGAATTATATTGACCCGGTAGACCTAATATTCACTCCCAGATGCTCCTACAAGCCCTATAACGACACACCTTCACGCCAAGTCAAGACCTTCATATCACGTGCCAGTCTTAGGACGTCCCTACCTCAGACTGACAGGAGTAATAAGGAATATGCCTATGGCATCAAGGAATATTCCCTGGCATCTCCAAAGATGCCAAGGCATATGCTCAGCATCTAAGAAGATGCTGTGGAATATGCTACAGGATGCCAAGCGTAGAGAGCAAGTCTTGTCCCCTGGGCTCCCCTTTATAAGGAGCACCAGGGGGATCGTTAGAGAAAGAGGCCCCGAAGGGCTCCTTCCCTCTCTGCTCACTAGGAGCTCTCCTTCTTCCTCTTCCTCCACTCTCACAGAGAGATCTAGATAGAAGCATAGGAGATACAGCTCCAGGAGCATGATTGTAGCCACAAGTATGGCAAGATTATAAGAGATGAAATGTATAGAATGAGGTGTTATCTCCACTTAAAGAGCTTCAATCCAACATACGTTGTATTTCTCTTTGTTCATACGAGTGCGGTCTTCACTGCATCATCCCTCCCCGGTTTCCTCCACGTCCATCGGCCCCAACTTTAGCCTACCCATGGCATATGCCGTGATACCACCACGACAGACAGTGAGGTAAAGACTAAAGGCAACAAGAAGGGAGCAAGCAAACATGCAACAGATCTAGATGCAAACGGTGTTTCCATGTTTAGAAACAAGGCCTAGGGATCATACTTTCACTATTGAACACTCTCTCATATAAATATCCTCTCTTCATGATACTACTCTTAACTACTCTCCGGTTGGACACTCTAATCCATGGTAGGGCCTTCCCCAATCTAGATAACCCCACACTGTCACCTTGAGCGCTAGATGGTTCCAACAAACACCACAATTTCATAGAGACATCCAACTCCAAATATAACTCATAACAAATATTCAATCTAGCCAAAGTGCCACACACGGTATGCATGCTGTCACTTTCACACACGTGGGGAAAAGCATAGATATATTAAAGCACCAAGAGTATTTATGTAGATTGAAACCTAAGTGCCACCATGGCGTGCACGCTGTCACTTTCACACACATGGGGAGAGTAGAGATCTATTGAAGCACTTGAGTAGCAAGGTAGATTTACTTGATTACAAATCTCATGACCACAAGGTAGAGCCCTTAGCCTCAAGGAAGAACTACTCTCGCCTCATCATGGGAATCAGCAACGGTGATGAAGATGGCGATGGAGATTGATGGAGATGTCTTCGGGGGCACTTCCCCGTCCCGGTAGGGTGCCGGAACAGATACTTTTTGTCCCCCGAATCTCCACTTTGGTGGCGGCGGCGCTGTGGAGGTTTTCGTGGATTTCTTCTGGATTGTTTAGGGTTTTCCCATCGGAGGCTTCTTATAGGCACAGGAATCAAGGTCGGTGGGGGTCCAGGGGGCCCACACCCCCTCTAGGCGCCTCTAGGGCTTGCCCGCTCTTAGGGGGGTTTGGCCACCCTATGGCCCCCCTCCGGCTCTGCTTCGTGGTTCCGTGTTGCTCCGGGAAAATAATAACTTTGGCTTTTGTCCAGTCCAATTATGAGAATATTGATTTTCTGCCTTTCTAGAACCAAAAATAGAAGAAAACATGCAACTGGCACTATGGAAATTTGTTAGTAGGTTAGTTCTAGAAAAGATATAAAAACACCTCAATGTATAGACAAAGCAAAGCAAAGTAGATACAAAACAAGCATGGAGCATCAAAAATTGTAGATACGTTTCCGACGTATCAGTGATGGGTGAACTAAGGTTATCAGAAACTTACTCATTTATCATATGTCAATGTATGTGTGATGGTTGATACAAATCAAGATTATCAGAAATTTCTTTTGGGAAGGCACCAAGAACAAAAAAAAGTCTTACCAAGGCCTGGGAAGCGTGCGGTGCGAGCACACATGGCGCCACACATAGTGCTGCAGCGCCACGCGAATCCTAGCGCGGCAGAAATCTCCTGTCAATTCGAAAACGAGCCCTGGGAAGCATGCGACGCCACGCGGGCTAGCGCGGTAAGACTTGACGTGCGGAGCCAGCACCCACGACGTTGCATATACTGCTACAGCGCCACGCGAATCCTGGCGCGGCAGAGAAATCTCCTGTCAATTCGAAAACGAGCCCTAGGAAGCGTGTGGCACCAGCACCCACGGCACTGCACGTACTGCTGCAGAGCCACGCGAGTCCTGGCGCGGCATAGAAATCTCCTGTCAATTCGAAAACGAGCCCTAGGAAGCGTGCGGCGCCACGCGGGCTGGCGCCGCAAGCCTGGACATGCGGCGCCATGCGAAACAGGCACGGTAGGCCTAGGAGGGTGCAGCGCTAGGCGCGCAGTTCGGAGGGTGCGCCAGGCTGGTGGCGCGAACTGGGAGGAGGTGCGGCCGGCTGATGGCGCCCAGTACTTATCGTGGAATGCTTTGTTGGAAACCCCAAGAGCAAGGTATGAAGCAGCACAGCAGCAAGTTTCCGTTAGTAAGAAACCGAGGTTATCGAACTAGTAGGAGGAAGGAAACGTCACACAGGTGTTGCAAGCAACGCAGAGACCTGCACAACACAAACTCAAGACTTTCCCCCAACGAATCAGTGAGGTTGTCAAGCTCACCGGTTTGCTGTAACAAAGGATTAAATGTATGGTGTGCAAGGTAATGGTGGGTAGTAGCAAGTAAACAAGTAACAATGGAAGATATATAAATGGTAAAGATTGGACTGGGGTCCATAGTTCACTAGAGGTGCTCTCCTTATATAAACAACATGGCATGAAGGGTAAACAAATTACAGCGGGGCAATTGACAGGAACTGAGCAAGGCATAACAATGCAATTACTAGCCAGAAAGATCCTATGAGGTTGATTGGGCAATACAACAATATACATAGACCGTCATACAACTGCATCTATGACTAGAAGTCGACCTTAAGGTTATCATCCGAACCCCCTCCAGTATTAAGTTGCAAGCAACAGACAACTGCTTTAAGAAAAGTGTGTAAGGTAAACAGTCCACATGTTCCATGAACAAGAGACCATTGTTTTATCCCTAGTAGCTACAGGACATCTACAACCAAAGAGATTTATGTCACTTCCCTTGGAAACTAGAGGCATGAACCCACTATCGAGCATAAATACCCCCTCTTGGAGTCACTAGCAACTACTTGTCCAAGATAACCACTAGAAATGGAGAGCATGCAAGATCACAAACAACACAGACATTATAGAATCATAAATATAAAACCATTAATCAAACCAACATAATAATCTCAATATCCATTGGATCCCCGCAAACAGAACATGCATGATTACAAATAGATTATATCTTGATCATGAACGGAGCTCACAAGATCTATACATGAAAGCACAAAGGAGGAGATACAACCATCTAGCTACTACATGGACTCAAAGTCCAAGGTGGAACTACTCACGCATCATACAGGAGAGAAGGCCTCCGGGATGATCTCCCCTCCGTCAGGGTGCCGGGAAGAACTTCAGATCCCCCCAATCTAGGGACGATGGTGGCGGTGGCTCTGCATTTTCGTGGATTTGAACGGTACTGTGGTTTACGATCGGGGGTTTCTTATAGGCGAAGAGGCGAGACCAGGAGGCGGCCAGGGCCACTAAACCCTAGCCAGGCGCGGGTCCACCTGCCCCCGCTCCTGGGGTGGATCTGGCCGCCCTGGCCGGCCCCTTTGGCTCTCCTCTGGAATTCTTGTTCCCCACAGAAAGTAATTAACTTTGACGTTTGTCCCGTCCAATTCCGAGAATGTTTCTTTAATAACTTTTCTGAAACCAGAAACAGAGAAATACGACATCTGGCACTGTTGTATATTCTTAATAGGTTAGTACCAGAAAACATGTAAGAAACACCTCAAAGTGAGGACAACTAAAGCAAGTAAATACTAAACACGCATGGAGCATCAAAAATTATAGATACGTTTCCAACGTATCAGCATCCCCAAGCTTAACTCCTGCTCGTCCTTGAGTAGGTAAGTGATAAATAGAATAATTTTGAGGTGACATGCACCCTCACAATAAAGATCCAACCATTTGCAAGCATTGAAAGCTGGGATCAAAGAACTCTAAACATGTGCATGAAATATGGAGTTCTAATAATAGGACATAGTAACTATGCATGCAACATGACAATCTACAAACAAAGATCATGATAATATGCATTAAAAA
Source organism: Avena longiglumis (assembly GCA_030063025.1). NCBI lineage: Eukaryota > Viridiplantae > Streptophyta > Magnoliopsida > Poales > Poaceae > Avena > Avena longiglumis. The sequence continues at coordinate 147,784,765 of CP125974.1, forward strand.
ACGTTTGTTTGTTTCACATGAAGAAAACATAGCATAGTGGCAATAAGGTTGTCCCTCATAAAGTAGCAATATAATGCATACGACACCTGCAAAGTTCACAAGAGTGACTAGAAACAAATAGCACAAGAGCAAGTAATAACACAATATGCATCAATTAATAAGCTTTGGTGACGAGGTTTAATCTCGTCAATGCCCATTGTTATGAGCTTGGGTTTTGGAGAAGATGGGGGTGATGGAGATCGCGGAACGGTTAACAGAAAAACAACTAGGGGACACGAGATTTACCCAGGTTCAGGCCCCTAGAGGGAAAACCCTACTCCTGCTTGTCTGCTCTTGATTACGGCGGAACCGAAAGTTACAAGGGTGTGCAGATGCAATCTGGCATGGAGGTGTGTATGCGGTGGTATGAGAGAGAGCCTTCTCGTCGTGCCCTCCTAGCCTTTATATAGAGATAGGCAGGTCCCGGGCACAAATCGAGTTGGTTACAGGTTTAGGGTTTGCCCCTTTGAATATTCTATCTATTCTAGTCTTGCTCTCCAAGGATCCGAAGACGTCATGGACTTGGGACACCATAATATCTTCATGGGCCGCATATATTCTCATGGGCCTTCCTTGGGCTGGACCAGGTATGCTACAGTCATGTACCCGTAGGGTATAACCATGTCAGTATCCCCCGAGTGTCCAGTCGAATCATAGATTCGGCTGAGGACTCTTCAATCTTTCAGATGCAGCTATTTCTATTCATTAGAGAATGATTTTAGTGTGTAGGGATTGTTGATGCGTGTTCCTGACTCTCCCGATGGATCAGGGTCAGTTAACTGTCTTAGGACAAAACAACACGATCTTCTTCAGATTTGAGTCCCTCGACTCGATCCCGGAACAGATGCTGGCGTAATTCGACTCTGGCCGTTGAGGGCTTACAGGAGTAGAATCCTAGTAGTTTTCGAATGATGTACCCAACGTGTTTGTCGGGATTTTCATCGCGCCTGTTGGCACGGATTTTCACTAGCAGAGCACAGTCATGTGTGTTACCAGGCCATCAGATGATATCTGTAGGTCTTATCTTTGCGTCGCAGACGCAACATCCGAAATTTTATCACTGTGAAGGTGTTTCGGGTGGCCAAGGAGGATGTTACTCACTTAGCATTAGTTGGGGAAGATTTGCCGAAAAGTTTTTGCATTCTGATCCGAATGATCGCAGTCGAAAAATTCATAGGGTGCGCGACCAGCGCTCCCTATGGGAGTAGCCCCCGAGTGTCTATTCGAATCGTAGACTCGAGCAGAGACTTTAATTCAGCCATTGTTTGCTTCAGGTCCGTAGGACACGATTTTTTCGGATGCTTAAATCAATACTCCCTATGGGAGTAGCCCCCGAGTACGTAGTGGAGTCGTAGACTCGATGTAGGACTTGAAGAATAGATCATTGGCATAGTACCTTATTCATGCTTCGGGTGCACGGCCAGCACTCCTGATAGGAGTATCCCCCGAGTAGTTGCTTGAATCGTAGATTCGAGTGAGTACTTTAGCTATTAGACGAAGAATTGTAACCGTTGCTAGTGTTGTTTTGATGACGTCAGTGCTGACGATCGGTGACCTCAATCATCTGCGCCGCCAGAGGTGACGTGACTGGACGAACGTGGGTCCCACTTTCTGACTTGGAGTTGACTGGTCATGCGCGATGTGGTGAGAATTACGGCGTCTCCTCGATTTCCATGCGTAGTGCCCGGTGTGCGAGCGACGGTTCACTGCTGTGCTGAAACGTGGACGGTTGGATTTGATTCTGGTGCTAGGGCTTCTAGATGAATGGTTCCTATTCATCTTCTTCGTCTTTATAACTATGGGGACAAATTGTGGTTTGTTTTCACCGCAGCTTCTTGCTTTCTACTGCTTCCACTTTCTTGAGTTTTTCCCGTCGCGCGCTGGACATTCTCCCATCATTTCCTTCCTCTTTCCTGTGCTCGCACCGCCGCCGTTGCCATGCTGCAATGGGGAAATCGAAGAAGGCCATCACCGGAGAGGGCACCAGCGCTGCTGCCGGCGGCAAGAAAGGCACCGCCGCCACTCGCGTCACCGATGTGGGTGGCGGCACTCGGAGACGCGCGAGGGCGACCTGCGCAAGTTGCGTGAGGCGGGTTTGATCCAGAAGGACAGGGACGGCGTCAGGCTCCCCGTCGATGAGGTAATTCCCCGTCCACCTGCTGGGTTTCGGGAGATGTTCATTGCTTTTGTTCATCGCGGCCGGTCGCTCCCAGTCCACGATTTTCTCCGTGGACTGTTGTTTTTATATGGCATCCAACTCCACCATCTCTCGCCCAATTCTCTTCTCCACATCGCCTGTTTCATAACTTTTTGCGAGTGCTGGCTCGTTATCGAGCCACACTTTGGCCTCTTCTGGAAGCTCTATTCTGTGAAGAGGCAGTCCGGCTCTGACGGAGTTTATCCGATTGGTGGATGCATCATTTCCCTACGATCCAATTTTCTTTTCTTCTATTTTTATATGTCTGGGTCCGTCCAATACTGGCGGAAGAGGTGGTTTTATATCCGCGATTCCATAGTGGACGGGCAGGACTTCGGCCTTGCTCTTTCGACTCCACCCAGAAAATCCTGCCGAAGAGGTCCTGGAAGAACCATATCCTGGAGGGCGAGGTGGAGGAGATAGAGGAGCTCTACCATCGGGTGGAGGACCTCCAGGTGATTCCGGAGAAGGAGGTGAACGGTGTGGATATCATCCGCACCTTCCTCAAACATCGGGTGCAGCCACTCCAGGCTAGGGCGCACCCGATGTTCCTTTATTCTGGCTACCACGACCCAACGAGAGTTGCGGCTGAGGATCTCTCCAGGGGGGACCTCGAGAGAGTCCTTCGGCTGCTGCTGAAGTACAAAGATGACGAGGACCTTTCGGGGAAGTCGCTAACGCCCCCATTCAGTGCTTCTCTATCACATCCCAAAAATTTGCAAATTTTGAAATGTGAAAAATAAATAATGGTTGAAATTTATGGGGAAAAGAAACTTTTTGCTTCTAATTGGAAACATTAAAACCTTTTAAACTATTACAAAAGTCCCCCCCCAAATAAAGGTACTCCTTAAAATAAAAATAGCATTTAACAAATACCCTAAGATTAAAGCATCAAGATTATCCATATATCTCCTCTACTTCAAAATTATAATTTGCAAGGTTCCCCTTCAAAATCTTTTTCACAAACTTCCTGTATTTGAAAATATATTTTTAATCTTGAGGAATGTTCTCAACCAAAAACCATCTATACATCTCAACTACTTCATCTACATTTTTCAAACAACCTTTGTTTTGTTTTGAACCAAAAATAAAAGTAAAGAGTATCGTTTTAAAATAAGCACCATAGCTTATGTGAGCTATTTTAAGATTTTATAAAATTATCCTCTCATATTTTCAAATTTTAATTCATGGTTATCCATGTAAAGTGGAACTAAATCGAATCAAGTTCAAATAAGGAAAGAATCCAAGTCATTCCAAATATATTACCCTGCAACTAGACCAATATCGCACACATGCAATCATACAATAATTGACTAATTAATAATTGAGAAAATTAAATATTTCTAAATTTATAAAATTTATGTCCTAAAACATTGCCCACGAATTTACGAACCCGCAGAAATTTGAATCAATAAATTTGGAGCTCGAAATCAAAAGTTATGAAAGAATTAAGAAATAGAAAAAAATATAAAACAAAAAAAATGGCCGGCCAGGCCAGCCAAAATGGGCCGGCCCAACAAGGCCGATCCGCAGGAGGCTACGATGTACCTACAGGAACGAACCAGGGAGCACTTGGTCTTCATTTTCTTTGTATCTAATGCTCCTAAATGACTCTCCATTGTCCTCCTAAATTACACTAAATATTCCCTAATTTCTCTCCCTCTTTAATCTCCTTTAATCCAGCCCCTACCCCCCTCCTATATAAACCCCACTCTAGTAAAGTTCAAAGTTTTCAACTTATCATACCTCCATTTTCGTCCAAAATTCTCCCCAATCTTCTCCACCCAAATAGACCTTCAAGACGACCTCGGATCGCGGCGGCTTGAAGACGGAATTTGTTCCCCTCGTCAAGACGATTCCATTACCACTGGTTTCACCTCGTTTCGTTCATCGAGCAGAGAGAAAAACACGGTCAAATATTCAGATCATAGAAGGTATCCATTTTACGCCCACCTCGTTACTTCAAATTCAATTTCCTTTGAACAGTAGATAGATCTAGTTGTTATATACAACTTTCATGTAGATAGTTTTTCCATCTGAGCAACTTTTTCTGTAGTCAATTCTGACATCATCATGACATCAGCGTAGTCAACAGTCAACTCAATCAGATCGGTCAAAGTCAATTTCAGTCAATTCCCGAATTTGGCTTTTTCCAGATTTTAGTACGAACTCATATAATTCATAGAAAAGGATTTAGAAGTCCAAAAATTATAAATGTGGTATCCCTGAAAATCTGAGTTTCTGTAGAATCAATTTCTGCAATAATATTACTTATTCTATTTACAAAATTTTGATTTATAAATTAAATGGTTTAATTGGTCATTTTCACCATAAAAATTATATCTTTAGTTTTGTATATCCAAATTAAGCAAATAATATGTCTATGGATTCAAAAAAAACGCGTAGAACATAGTGGAGACATAATTCAGTATTTTTTAATCTATTAAAATCACGTTTTATACAGAACCATTTGTGGAGTATTTTGAGTATAAAAATTGCTGTGTAAATTATTTTTAAGTGAATCCTTTTGCAAATGGTTGTAAATTGAACCCTCTGTATAGTAAGACCAAAATATAATTTTATTCTAGCATAAATAATACCGTGGCAATTATTTAGTGAGAATGGCCTTTCCAACTGTTAGAAAATGTTGCTAATTGCTACAATTGCACAAATGGTTACATTTGCAATCTTGAACATATAAAATGTTCATAAATCACTTAGTAATGTTCAGAACCTTGTTATAAAAAATTGTACAATAAATATTGCCATCTTGCATGTTTTCATACTTTGCATGATTTTTGTGTTGCCATTAGTGTTGATCTTGTGTATCTTTTGTCTTGGTTGTTTGGCTTGATAGATTGTGTTGATTGTCAAGTGTGTTATTGCGAAGAGTGTACCAACACCACCAACTACTAAGGAAAATGACACTATCATCCATGTCCTACTATTTTCACTACACTTAGTGGTATTTTTGTAGTATGCATGATAGGGCTACTATGTTATTATGCTAAGCTATGTCCTATTAGGAAATCCATCTTCCTTAGTGAAAACATCATAGTTGTAGTATGCTTAGCCCTGCTATAGACTTGGGATGGAATACATGATATGATTACATGAAGTGTTGGGAAAATATATGTTTTATATAATAAAACAAGTACTCAATGAACCACCTGGGTGGAATGAGGATACTCAATTTTGGACAAGGTGGCAACAAAGGGAACCATGTTTATATGGCTATCTTTTTGTATATGCACTAGAAGAAAACCACCCAGGGACTTAGGGATTGAACATGTTTCTCGTACAGTGGCTTCCGTGTACAGCCACATGCTAAATGGGCTCTGGCTTAGTCAACTACTGTAACACCCTCAGAATCGGACCTATGCAAGTTTGAGCAAAATTCGCCAAACCCGCATAGAAACGATTCAAAGGTGCCCACCAGGCACTTTCGTGCGGGTGGAAAACGAAGTAATAACATTACAAAACAGTCCTCGATGGGACCCACAGCACAGATATATAAAACAGCGACCCAAAGAGTCAAGAATACAGGTATAATATACAAAGATCCAAATCACCTTGAAAATGATAGAGCGTCCAGCTACAGACAAGATGCAAATGGGGCTAAGAGCCCTGAAGAATAACCAATGGCGTCCATAACCCTGCCCAAAGCCAAGAAGGTAACCACGCTAACGACGTCGATCTCAAAACCTGCTTAAACAAAAGGGGTGACGACAAAGGGCAAAGGAAAAGAGGAGCGTCGATCGAGGCCAGAGATGGCGAGGCTAGAATTGGCGGTCCGCCTACATAGGTATGGTGGATCAAGCGGCAGCAAGATGCAATCGAACAACCTATAGAGACTCGATACAACTAGCGGTTATCGAGAGGGTAAGAATGATCTATCCGGATCCAACACAAGCCAACACCAAACAAACCCATCTCGGTGTTTCTCGATACCAAACGAGGAAGTCAACCGAGGAACTCACACGGTTGGCAGTTTTACTTATTCAGTTATAGTTGCGGCACTTTACTAGTCAGGTTTAGATAATCATCCTGATAAAGTAAGCAGTGGGTACTTTTAGTTAACCATTCCGTGATAGTTGCAGCACTTACTAGTCAGATACGATTAGCATGAGATAACCCAAAACCCAGCAGTTGTTGGTACCTTTATTCAGCCATTCCGTTGTAGTTGCAATACTTACTAGTCAGATACAATGGTCGCAAGCGACACTCCAAACAAGCAATTGTGGGCAGTATTATTTAGCCATTCCATTATAGTGAAGCTGATTACTAGTCATTATAAAGTCAAATTTATAGCAATAAACTTTAGTTATGCTTGTCTATGATCGAGATACTGTGCTCCAAGTCGTCCATATCCGCGGACACGGCTTTCAGAAAGTTTTACCCGGACGGGGTGCACCAATAGCAACACACGCTCGATCAACCTCGGAAAAACCAAATCAAAACCCAACGAGGCTTTCACGACTAAGCAATCACAGGATTCAGAAATATTTCAGGGGGCCACCCCTTAAGTAGATCCCGCAACGAAGCTAGCTGACTCCGAGACGGCCTCAAGGTTTGGGTGGACGGCGGTAAACGACTGGGAACCCGAAAGTGTGGCTGGGCTTGTCGATACCGCGTAAACGTGTCCCGATCCTAAACAGTACAGTGTGCTCCTCGCACAATCGTAAATACATAAGTAGCATGGCATAAGTACAGGATCGTAAATAAAACCTCAAACTAGTTTGTGGCCCCAAGAAATAAGACTGAATCAAGCTCGCTCGGGGGGTCCCATATACCTCCCGGATGTGGATAGCGCGATAAATCAAGGAACAGGTATCAAGTACTCGGGGTCCTACGGGACACAAGTGGGCGTTCAGAAACCAAATGTTATCTATCACCCACCGATGCCTCTGCTTATTTCAATTTTAGTTGTTAAACAGGAATTAAAGTGAACGATAAGTAAAACTATGATTATCTCCAACATCACACAGGCGGCAATTTTCCAACAGTTGTGGCACTTGACAACACGCAACAGCAATATAGCAAGCGAATATGACGCGCAAGACCAACTATCTACCAAACAACAGGCAATAGGATGTGTCCAAGGCAATATAGGGCTGCACGGTATAGCATAGGTACGGAAACTAAAGCACCGCATCACAGATAGCAATAGATCAACAGGAGGGAATAAAGACTATAAAAGTAAGATAGGTAGAAAGGGGGAGATGCTCGCCTGAAAAACATTGTTGAAGGTTCATCCGGAGATCGGGGCGAAGCTCACATCAACTCAACGGCCTTATCCGCGAAGAAGCAAAACGCTAGGAGAAACACCGGATGCAATATTTAATACAACGGCAGAAGATCGGCATGATGCATGTATGTTGTATGGCATGGCAAAGGTGCAATGCAATTAGGTCAATATTAAGCGGAACCGGGATCCCGACAATTAATTAGATGGTTCATGTTATTTAGAACCCCGCAATTTAAATGTTGTTATAACAAGGCAAGATAAGATACTGGTTCGCTACACAAGTTCAAATGAGGCCGATATGAGACTAGATTTGCCCGCATATGGGCCCCATATTTAATTAAGAGGTGAATCGGCATAAGGCCCCCAAACCACATGATTATGCATGCAAGTATGGCAATTATTATGCGACAAGTTATATTATGTTATAAAATAGGGTTTTCGGGAAGGGGTTCACACATTAGGGGTCTCGACGATCTTGGTCCGAGGATACGGGGTCGGTCTCAGGGTCCAGGGTTCGACGGATTCGGTCTTGGCGGAAGCGTTCTCGGATTCCGGGAAGGACTTGGTTCGGTGTCGAGGCGCATCGGATTCTTCCGGGTCGGTGCCGTTCTTATCGTCGCGAGGATCTCGTCGGGTCCGCGCCATCGAGTCGATCTTGGCGTCCGGGGGTTCGTCGGGGTTCAGGGTTCCGTGTCGAAGGCCTTGGCGTTTCGCCTCCTCGTGATGGTCTCGGGGCGTCGAATCCGGGAAGGAGAGCTTGGTGGTCTTCACGTTCGGACTTCGCCTCCGGGAACGGGCCTTGGCGAACTTGGCGGTTCCGAGGGTCCGGGTTCGGAAGGGGTACTTGGCACGGCGCCGGGTTCAGGGTTCAGATCTTCGGATCCGTGACGGTGGGAATCCTTCGATACATCTTCACGCGTCGGTCTTGGCATGCGTGGCAAAACTTGGTGGCCGCAGGATTACAACACCAAAGCGAAGGTCTTGAGTATCCATGTCGATGGCCTTCATGGATGGACTTCCTGTCAGCTCAAACACAACCAGTAGAAAAACTGGTACAAGCAGGGACACGTACAACATTACAAACACGAGCACACATAGAAAAAAGGGATCAGTGGAATAGGACGTGAGGACGCCATCGGGAAGAACCGTAGACGGGGTCCGTGGTAGAGGCGACGCAGAGCCGCGGGGAGGGGGTCAGGGAGGCGGCCGGCGAGCTTGCGGCAGACGCTCGGGTCGGGCGAGGACGCGGCCGGAGGCGGCCCGGCGAGTGGGCGGCCCGGCGAGGAGGATCGGGCTGGGAGGCGACGGCCGGCGGACGCGGGCCGGAGGCGGACGGGCAGCGCGGCCACGAGCGGAGGAGGAAGGTCGGAGAAGCTCATGAGGGCGGCGAGGCCGAGGGGTGGAGGCAGGCGCCGCTGAGCAGCGAGGTTGCGTGGGACGGCCGCGAGCACGGGCGGCGAAGGCGGAGGCCGGGCGGCGGCCGGGACGTGGGGAGACGGGAGGCGCGCGAGGGGAGGTTCCAGCGGTGGGCGCGGGACGGGCTGCTCGGGGGAGGTGAGAGGCGCAGGTGGCGAGGCGCCGGGAGTAAGGGGGTCAGGGAAGAGGGCCCGGGGCGGTGGGTCGTGGTGGAGGGAGTGGGGGGTTTTGGCTGGCTGGCGTGTAGTGGCTGTGTGGTGGGGCCCGGGGGTGGGCTGGAGGGTGTGAGGGAGAGAGAGAGCTGAGAGAGAGGGAGTGAGTTGGCAGATTTTGGTTGGAGGGGGGATGGACAAGGTGATGTGGCATCCTGGGATAGGTGGGGGTGAGGTGGAGGCTGGGTGGGTAGAATAGGTTGGGTGGACTTAGGATTTAGAAGGGCGGGTTAGGTGGACCGTTTGTAAAATCCTGGGGATGGTCGTTCGGGTCGAAACGGCCCGTTCGACTGCCCCCGCTAAAATAATTAAATCTTTTATTTATTTTAAATGCACCTTTTTCAAACCGATAGTAGCCAACAAAATATTCCGGCGACCCGGGTTTGAATTTGAAAACAAGACGGGGCGTTTTTAGAAAACAAAAACGGGCTTTGCGAAAATAGTTTTATGCAAACAACACATGATGATGACGATGCAATGCACAAATTCAACGCGATTTTCTAGTAGTGGTTTTTGCGGGATGCCACAATTCGACACCACTAACAATGGATCTCGCCCTCGAGATCCGCCTCATGTTACCGGAAAGAAGGTCGGCGGTCTGATCCTTCGCGCTTCGTGTAGATCCTCGCGACACCACTAACAAGAGGTCGTTGTCCGTGACCGTCGCGAGAACACTCCGGGAACAACAGGTCGAAGGTAGAGGTATCAACAAATAAAGCCACCCCTAACTTCCGTGGACGGAGTAAAACTGCTGGATCCACTGATTCGATGTACAAGAGCGAATGATAAGAGTAGTGGTATGGTAGCTACTCCATCCCGCACTCGAACCATTACTCTGCACACAAATAGGCGGATTATGCAACCAACTCTCGGAATTAGACTGAAGATCTCGACAAGCGAGGTTCGGAAACAAAGGGGTGATGCAGACTCTGCATCGGATCTGGCGTAGATGATGTCGTCGCGTCGGAAAACACCGGATAGCACAAACAAGGAACAAGGAATGGTAACACCGTAGACGGATTCCTCAAGCAGCATGAACACCGGATGGTAGAACACCGCTTCCAAGGGAGGAAGCGAAACCCTGAAGGTACGACGGAAACCCAACCACGAGAATTCCTGGACTCGAAGAGAAAGAAGAGAGCGGATTCAAAACACGTAGAGATAAGTGGAGAACAACAGAGGGTAAGGAGTAAAATTAGACCTAATCAGAACTATCCAACCGAATTTGCAAAATAGTTTTGACACTCTACTTCGGCCGTTAGCTAGGTTATCCTACAGGCTGGACTTGTGGGGTATCGCAACTGCTGAGCTCTGATACCACTCTGTAACACCCTCAGAATCGTTTCTATGCGGGTTTGGCGAATTTTGCTCAAACTTGCATAGGTACGATTCTGAGGGTGTTACAACTACATAGTGGAAGACCCTTGCATTGGCATCTTCAGGTTAACTAGAATTGTGTATTGGAAATATATCCTTACATTGGTTCCTGGTAGACAATCTAGCATTGTGTATTGGGAGGACTTCTATGGAAATACTTTGTCACATTCTCGATCTGCCGGTACTCCATTTGGTGTGTACTTATCCAGTGGCCACTGGTGGCATCAAGACGAGATTGTCTCATGTGGGTAAAGTGTACAACTTCTGCAGAAGATCAAATTCTAAGTACTTAGCTGTGTCCCCGGTTACGGACAACTCTGAGCAACTAAGGCCTGAAGCTATGGAAGATCTCGACATTCCAATTTCTCGAAGTAAAACTTGATGGTCTCAATGTGATTAAAAGCACTTGGAGTTCTCCAAGGAGTTCAGAAAGATTGTCAAAATATCAAAACTATTTTCAAAATATAGGATAAAACTATATTGCTTTCTACAAATGAGCCTAAACCCTACTTAGCCAAATATGCATATTTTGATAGGTTCCAATTATTTCTACATAGTAGTGAAACTTGCTAATACGATTCAAATGTATTGACCCTTGTGGCTGCAACTTATTATGTTGCAGGTTTGTTTGATGTTAGTGAAGTGTGTTGAATAGGATTACAAGTCTACAGCCAACATGAATGCATGTGGCACTTTGAAGATGAAGGACTCCATGCTATATAGATATTTCTGTTGCATTGTAATGAGATAGCCAAATGATCTATGTAAGATGTAATGTAATATTTTATTCCTGGTTATAAAGTTGCACTATGACCTTTGTTTCTTTATATTACATCTTAAACTGTGGATGCTAGCTATTGATCTAGGGACTAGCATTGTAAACAGAGGTATTTCGAACCAAGTCGGGTTCGGGTCCGCTACAGATGGTATTAGATCACTGTGTTGTCTGTAGGATTGTGACCCTAGGATTGGACGAAATCCCTTAGAAAAATAGGAGTTGTATTTGTTCCAAACTTATTAACAAAAAATATTGTAAACTCTTTCCTCAACCTTTTTGATTTTAATTCTACATCTCTTCCTTTTCAACTTGATGGACAAAAACTTCAGCTTGAGCAAATACTTCAACATCACCAATGACTTCAACTTCAGTTTCACCAAGGACTTCAACTTGGACATCACTAAGGACTACAAGAGAGACAAAAATATTACTCAAGACTTCGAGACTAAGGAAACACAACTTAGAAGGAACCATCATCACCTTAAGGCTTTGTGACCAAGATGCAAGAATATTTCCAAGGAAACCATGATCTTGTTCAAGAAGAGACAACCAAGAAGAATGTAATGATCACAAATGAAACCTATAGTTGGACCACCATACTAGTGTTTAGATTAGATCATATATTGATCACACCAACTTATGTGGTGTAGGAAAAATATTTTGTTGCCTAAAAATATGCTAGAATCTTGTTGTTTGAGTGCAATGTTGATTGTGATTGCTTGTGTGAATTGTTGTGTGTGAGTAGACTTCTTCCCTAGAAATATTTTGCCTATTCTAATCCCAATCCAACCCAAATAGATGACTACTCCAAGAGACTCCAACATCAAGGATGGTAACAACAACCAAGAGATACACATGATGTAATCTAGTTGAAAATCTTTTAAGGGTGGTAGTACCCTAGTTATCTTGAAGCCAACTTGTAACCTCTAGCCTTCCCAAATCTCGGGACGAGATTTCTTTTAAGGGTGGTAGCCTGTCACATCCCAAAATTTTGCAAATTTTGAAATGTGAAAAATAAATAAACAAAATAAATAATGGTTGAAATTTATGGGGAAAAGAAACTTTTTGCTTCTAATTGGAAACATTAAAACCTTTTAAACAATTACAAAAGTTTCCCCCCAAATAAAGGTACTCCTTAAAAAAAAGTAGCATTTAACAAAAACCCTAAGATCAAAGCATCAAGATTATCCATATATCTCCTCTACTTCAAAATTATAATTTGCATGGTTCCCCTTAAAAATCTTTTTCAGAAACTTCCTGTATTTGAAAATCTAGTTTTAATCTTGAGGAGTGTTCTCAACCAAAAACCATCTATACATCTCAACTACTTCATCTACATTTTTCAAACAACCTTTGTTTTGTTTTCAACCAAAAATAAAAGCAAAGAGTCTCGTTTTAAAATAAGCACCATAGCTTATGTGAGCTATTTTAAGATTTTATAAAATTATCCTCTCATATTTTCAAAATTTAATTCATGGTTATCCATGTAAAGTGGAACTAAATCGAATCAAATTCAAATAAGGAAAGAATCCAAGTCATTCCAAATATATTGCCCTGCAACTAGGCCAATATCGCACACATGCAATTGTACAATAATTGAATAATTAATAATTGAGAAAATTAAATATTTCTAAATATATAAAATTTATATCCTAAAATATTTCCCACGAATTTACGAACCTGCACAAATTTGAATCAATAAATTCGGAGCTCTAAATCAAAAGTTATGAAAGAATTAAGAAATAGAAAAAAATATAAAACAAAAAAATGGCCGGCCAGGCTAGCCAAAATGGGCCGGCCCAACAAGACCGATCGGCAGGAGGCTACCATGTACCTACACCAACAAACCAGGGCGCACTTGGTCTTCATTTTCTTTGTATCTAATGCTCCTAAATGACTCTCAATTGTCCTCCTAAATTGCACTAAATGTTCCCTAATTTCTCTCCCTCTTTAATCTCCTTTAATCCAGCCCCCACCCCCCTCCTATATAAACCCCACTCGAGTAAAGTTCAAAGTTTTCAACTCATCATACCTCCATTTTCGTCCAAAATTCTCCCCACTCTTCTCCACCCAAATAGACTTTTAAGACGACCTCGGATCGCGGCGACTTGAAGACGGAATTTGTTCCCCACGTCAAGAATATTCCATTCCCGCTGGTTTCACCTTGTTTCGTTCATCGAGCAGAGAGAAAAACACGGTCAAAGATTCAGAACTTAGAAGGTATAATCCATTTTACGCCCACCTCGTTGCTCCAAATTCAATTTCCTTTGAACAGTAGATAGACCTAATTGTTATCTACAACTTTCATGTAGAAAGTGTTTCCATCCGAGCAACTTTTTATGTAGTCAATTCTGACATAATCATGACATCAGCATAGTCAACAGTCAACTCAGTCAGATCGGTCAAAGTCAATTTCAGTCAATTCCCGAATTTGACTTTTTCCAGATTTTAGTACGAACTCGTATAATTCATAGAAAAAGATTTAGAAGTCCAAAAATTATAAATTTAGTATCCCTGAAAAGCTTAGTTTCTGTAGAATCCATTTCTTCAATAATATTACTTATTCTATTTACAAAAATTTGATTTCTAAATTAAATGGTTTAATTGGTCATTTTCACCATAAAAATTATATCTTTAGTTCTGTATATCCAAATTTAGCAAATAATATGTCTATGGATTCAGAAAAACGAGTAGAACACAGTGGAGCCATAGTTAAGTATTTTTGAGTCTGTTAAAATCACGTTTTATACAGAACCATTTGTGGAGTATTTTGAGTATAAAAATTGTTGTGTAAATTATTTTTAAGTGAATCCTTTTGCAAATGGTTGTAAATTGAACCCTCTGTATAGCAAGACCAAAATATAATTTTATTCTATTATAAATAAGACCGTGGAAATTATTTAGTGAGAATGGCCTTTCCAACTGTTAGAAAATGTTGCTAATTGCTACAATTGCACAAATAGTTACATTTGCAATCTTGAAAATATAAAATTTTCATAAATCACTTAGTAATGTTCAGAACCTTGTTCTAAAAATTTGTACAATAAAAATTGCCATCTTGCATGTTTGCATACTTTGCATGATTTTTGTGTTGCCATTAGTGGTTATCTTGTGTATGTTTTGTCTTGGTTGTTTTGCTTGATAGATTGTGTTGATTGTCAAGTGTGTTATTACGAAGTGTAACATCCCAAAAATATTAAACTTGGATCATCAAACTCTAATCATTAAAATTAGGGTTAACAAAAACTTTTCTAAATAAAAATATGAAAGCATGCATGTGTGTATGCATTCCAATTTGGATTCTTTTGAATCACCTTGCTTGTGTGTTTATTTGCTTGTAAAAGGATTCTTAGGTGAAATAAACATCATCTAAACAATCCCCACACTTTTCCCAAAGACAAATAAATCAAAACAAACAAAATAAGGGAATGGTCACTTTGGCCAATTTAACTCCCATGCCTACTTTGGCTATCTCTAACTTTCAAAACTTAACAGAAACTTGTTTGGATCTTTACACCCCTTGATAGTACTCATAACAAAGTACCAAGGCCCACCTGGTGATCATCCAGAAACATTTGAATGCATAGTTTAAATGACAGTTCAAAATTGAATCTATATCATATGGGAAGATCCCACTTTTTCAAAAACCACTCAAACAAGCTCAACTTTCAAAACCCAATCATCCACACACCAGCACCTGCATAGCACACCCACCAAAAATCTTTTCAAAATTCAGAACTTGAGTTCTTGCGGCCATTTCATCAAACACTTGGAGGCAACAAATCAAACTGGCAAAACTTCACTATTTTGAGCAGTAATTTGGCTAAGCAATGTTCACCATTGATCATCCTTGTCTCCCCCAGTGCCAACCAGTGCTTTGACCACCCCTAGCCCCTACCCTTTGCACCATACCATGCCAACCCGAGCACCCCCTTGCCAGCCGACCATGGCTAGCTAGCCAGAGCAAACACTAAGCCTAAGCACCATGTCCAGGAGGCAACCCACCGTCCACCGCCAACCCTGTCTAGCGCCCGAACCCTGCCGGACACTGGACCACATGCCCAGGCCATGACAAGCTTCTCTGAGCGCATGTCGAGAGCACGCCAGAGCGCCACCCTTGACACAGCCACTGCATCGCCGCCGCCAAGCGTGATCACCACCGCTGTCCAGAGATCGCCAGACATCCCGTCACGCCCCATGCCTCACAGCCACCGCTCGTAGTCGAAGACGCTGCCTCTGCCGCGCAGAGCACCGCACGTTCCAGACTATTTACCACTGCCCCTACATGCGCATTAAAGCCATGGAGCATCGCCAGGAGACCAGCGATCGATCGCCACCGTCGGCCATGCCTCTAGCAGCCCGTAGCCATGTCGCCACCGTCGCCTGCCCATCCTGTCCGGTCTCGTCGTCGAGACTATAAATAGAGGCCACCCTATCTCAAATTCTTCACACCATTATACTCCCCTCTCCTCACTGATCCTTTCACCCCGTTCCCGGAGCAAGGCGAGCAGCGCATCGCCGAAATTTCACCGGAGCCCGCCGCTGCTGGAGAAGAAGGGAGCCAGTGATTGGAGCCGCCCAGGAGAAGCTGCCGGTACCAGGAGGTTCGCCGTCGTCGAATTTGTCGTTCGCCCGCCTCGCCGACCCTCGCTTGAGCCCCGATGAGCCTCCCACGACCCCCACCTGCCGCGTTAGGGTTCTGTCTCCTCGGTGCTGCCCGACGTGGACGATGAACCAGAGCCATTGGATTAGAACTAGATCTAACGCACCATGTTGCCACGTACCGCTTCGCACCCCCTGTCTCACTGACGCGTGGGGACAGCAACTTAACCAGCCCGCGTAAGCGCTGTGCGTAGCAGGCTGGCCCATTAACCTTTCACGCGCAGCCCATTCGTTTGAATTTAGATTTTTTCCATTTTCATTCAAACACAGTTCTGTACCTAGTTTCAAAAATCAACACAGCTCGATTCAGTGAACCAAATTGAATGAAACCAATTTTGTTAGAAAGGTCTTGAAATGCTGAAGCCAAGCCCATTGGATTCAAATCATTTGGACCTGTAGATCACCCTTGGTAAAAATAACAAGGCAGAAGCTTTTCTGCATTCAAACATTTTTCAAATTTAAACCATAATAGCTTTTGAGTTGATTCGAACCCTCAAAAATCACATTTAACCATACCTTTCAGAATATATAAAAATATATGGGTTTACTTACAGAAATAATGTTCAAGAAATAAAAGAATGCCACATAGGCATTTCTAGTCACTTTATTTAATTAAAATAAAAGGATTAAACCTTATTAAATTGTGACACCACTTTAAATCACATTCCCATGGACTAAAATATGTGGTGATGACATGTGTCAACATGATCCCATGTTTGGTTTGGAGAATATTAAATCTTAAGTAGTTTTTTAATGAGTAGAAATTACTCTTCTAAAAATAAAATCAATAAGACAAATGCTTTAGTCTTGTAATGTTAGTGATGATGCTAGATCATCTATAGAACCCCTTTGTGTGGTTATTTCAAGTAGTTAAGTATTGTTTGGTGATTGTGTACCTCGTATTTATTCATAGACGCTAGTACCGACCAAGGATATGAGGAGGAAGGAGGATACTACGAACAAGAAGCCGAGGAGAACTTCAACCACTGCTCTACACAAGGCAAGCTTATACTGATATTGTGCAAGCCAATACTTGCAAGCCTAATACTACTAGTTGAATGTGCAAGCTAACACTTGTAAGATACTCTACTTATGCAAACAAATACTTACTTGTTACCATGCCAACTATATGCCTTAAGCATATGTGGTTATACCCACTTATTAAACCAATCCTAGTTTTACTTGCAAGCTTTCTACTTTATTTCTTTAACAAAGCTTTCTTTTAGAGTTTACTTAAGTGACTGGTAGATTCTAGGAAGTTAACGGAAGGTTGCATAAAGAGCATAAAATTTGGCCTAAGCTAGAAAACCTTGATGTCATCCTAAGGCATGAGGTGGTACTTAGTTGAAACTCCCCTTGTTTATCACCCCTCAGTAGTACTCCCCCCCCCCCCCCCACACACACACACTTGTAGATGATAGTGCTAAGCATAAAACTTGATCAACTTTAGATGGGAATACTTGGTGAAAATGGTTATGAAAACCTTAGAATGTTGAATCATTCTACTGAGATGTTTTGACATGTGTTTCCGAACACCAGATGATTTTGGTGATGAAAATGTTGAGGCAGGAGCCTTAGCCCTTTATAAAACTGATGGTTGTCTGGATGCGATACCATTCCAATTTTACCGTACAACCACAATACCCGAAAATTGGGTAGGGCTTAACTGGAAACTTATATACCCTAGTATTGGTTCCCTCACGGTCAAGGTCTGAGATGAGGCTACCTTGTGAAGATTGTCCACCTGTGTAGTACCCAAGATGACAGTTGGTCATGGTTGGGAGTCCAAACTCACAGGAGAGGTGCTTATACGGGCGTGTAATTGAAAGGTTAGGATTGATTATCTGCATACTGAGTATGGTGAATTCAGGATTTATTCCTGACGGATGTATCGAATGTTGTGGTGAAAGTGTACAATATATGCAGAGTGTAAAACTATTCGAATAGCCGCGTCCGCGGTTATGGACAGTTGGAGTGGCCATACTGTTCCCCGTCAGATGTTTTCAAAATGACTTGTGAAATGAATGGAGATTTTGACTTGACCACAACAGAGTTGTGGCATCAGATACAAGTTCCCACTTAGGTGTTATAAAATTTCAACTAGCTTTCTCTTGCTCTGACTTTATTAGAGGTAAATCTGGCTTTTTGCAAAACAACACTAGAGCTTAGTGTCATATTACAAAAACCCCCTTCACCTGTTAGTATTAGTTTGCGAGTACTTAAAGAGTACTCATGGCTTTGTCCCTGGCTATTCCCGTGGCCAGACTATGAAGAGGAGTACCAGGATGATGGACCCCAGGAAGGTTACGATAACTAGGATCATCTCCCATCGTCAGCATTGCCTCGACCTCAAGATGGAGCTTCGCCTATGCTACTTTTATTATTACGTATTTCCGCTGCTTGAGTTGTATTAAGAACTGGATCAAGAGATCCTTATTTGTGTAAGACCTTATGTATGGTTTGTAATGGATGATGTACTGTGGTATCCAATTCTGTTATGTCTCGCAAAAATGGTAATCCTGGGATTGCGATGTATGGCATAACAGGCATCTGGGATTAAAAATCCGGGTGTTGACAAGTTGGTATCAGAGCCATCCTGACCATAGGAGACCCTACTTATACTGGACGTTTGAATCAAAAACTTAGTTTCAAAACCAAAAGAAACAAATATTTACAAAAACTTATTCCCATTCTTATCACCTTGATTCTTTCATGAAAATTCATGTTCCTCAAAAACTCTTGCAAAATACATAAAATTTGACACACTTTATCACTCTACTAACTTACTCATCCTATATTTTTATAGATGGACGTGAAGTCCAGAAAGTTTTATCAGTTGGGGAATGGAGGAGACCTTATCTTTGAGAGGGATTTGGACCAGCTTTCGGAACTTCTAGAGCGTCCGCACCCCGAGTTCTTCGGAGCTCAGCTCAATGATCAAGGAGGAGAAGATCTGCAGTGGCTAATTGTTGCAAGTCTCCGAGGAAAGATTGAACCTCCCACTGCTGAGGGAATTCAGTTTACCTTAAGAGAGAACAACTGGCTTGATGGACTTGCCAGGGCCATGCAGGAAGCTCTTGCCCGTCTGTGTGGGCAGAGTATCAACCAGATCAAGGGAACCCACTTTGAGTTTTGCCCAAGGCGTGATGCAAATGGACAACCACTGGAAGCCCCATACCACCCCGAGCTGAAGACTCAATTGGACCACCTTAGCTTCATGATGTACGATCATCAGCAGGAATTGGACAATTATCGTGACTACTCCAACCACAAGTCCGCCATCATCAAGACGAAGGATCAGACCATCGCCATGCTAGCAAAGGATCACAAGTCTCGCCGCCGTCAGCTCGACAAGAAGGAGCGCATCATTTCCCGTCTTCGCCACCGTATCTCGGCTTTGGAGGAGACCATCCACGAGAGAGACATGCAGTTGGAGGAAAGAGAGATTGCCGGAGAGGATCTTCGTGGATACCCCTACTCCTATCTCAGCGATGATGATGATTTTCTGGAGGATCAGGCTATGGACTTCTTCACCGATG
Organism: Avena longiglumis; assembly: GCA_030063025.1. Classification (NCBI taxonomy): domain Eukaryota; kingdom Viridiplantae; phylum Streptophyta; class Magnoliopsida; order Poales; family Poaceae; genus Avena; species Avena longiglumis. Next base: position 147,804,233 of record CP125974.1, read on the forward strand.
AGGATGACTTCGCCTTCATCAATGACAACGATGATGACGAGGATGATGACTACACCGACTCCGAGGAGTAGTAGCACTTGAGCACTAGCGTAGTGAGTAGTATTCGGTCCCACTGTATCATAGTTTCTAGAATGGTTCTTAAACCATCTATTTTTCTTGTTTTGTGGTGTGTGTTTGTATCGTGTGAATGAATGAATGAAAAGCAAGTTGCTAGAAAATCTGAGTCAAACTTTAAAAACTTTTCGAAGTCCCAGAACCTTAGAAATTTCCCTCTTTTCTAATGATCTATCTCAATCTTCAGATGCCACGCAGAGGAAGTGGTTCATCCCCGGGCCCGATGTTGCAGATCCTGCAAATGTTGGTTTCTGACCGCAAAGCTGAAAGAGCCGAACGTCAATCCAACCTAGCCACCCTTCAGCAGATAGCCCAGCTAGCCCACAACAACCAAGGCCAAGGAAATCAGGACAACCATGGATCTAAGCTCAAGAATTTCTAGAATACCAACCCGCTTGTTTTCACTAAGTCGGAAGAGCCCCTAGATGCCGATGAATGGCTGCAAACCATGGAAAATAACCTAGAAGTCGCCGGAGTGGAAGCCAACGAGAAAGTTCTGTTCGCCACCCACTATCTAGCCGGAGATGCAAGAGCATGGTGGAACAGCGTTCGTGCAATGACCGGAGGACATATGATGACCTGGGAGGAATTCAAGGTCAAGTTCAGCAGAACCCATGTGCCACCGGGTTTGATCAAGAGAATGAGAGATGAGTTCATAGAACTGAAGCAAGGAAGGATGACCGTGGTAGAATACCGTGACAAATTTTTGTCATTAGCTAGGTATGCCCCGGATGAGATCGACACGGAAGCCAAGAAGAAAGAGAGATTCCCGAATGGTCTGCATGACGAGATACAGACTGTGTTAGTCAATATCCCCTTTGCTGATATTGAAGCCCTTGTCGACTCTGCCATCCAGATGGAAGGAAAGATCAACCAAGCCAATGAGAACCGCAAGCGTCGCATGATGCATCAGCCAGGAACCCATCAGACCCCAAAGTATCGCCCTAACCCATCCCCAGGATTTTCCCCGAGAACCAACAGACCCCCGATGAACCGTCCGACCTATCCCAGCCGTGGAAACCCTAGGCCCGGAGGAAATCACAACAACCCCGGCAACTCTAGCAATTTCAAACGCACCCCCCCCCAAGTTCAACAACAATGCTACCGCCAACACCAACACTGCCCCGAGGACTAGAAGTAATATTGTGCCTGTTGCAACAAAGGACAAGTCGCAGGTAACTTGTTATGACTGTGGAAATAAGGGTCACTACTCCAAAGAGTGCCCCAACAAGAAGAATGTCGCACCCCCCAATGCAAATGCCCCAGCTCAGCAGAAGCGTCGTGTTCAGCCCGGAAGAAGATTTGCCCCAGGAAATTCGCTCAACCGCAACGGCCGTATTTTTCTCATGCATGCTAAAGAAGCTCAGGAAGCGCCAGACGTCGTGCTGGGTATGTTTTCTGTTAATTCAGTACTTGCTCGAGTGTTGTTTGATTTTGGTGCATCGCACTTATTTGTCACCAAAGAATTTGCATGCACTAGTAAAATCCAACCAACCAAACTGAAGCATGTTATGATCGTGCAAATCCCCAGTTCAACCACCAAGGCTAGGAAAATTTGCAAAGTCGTCCCTATCCGAATCCATGGCATAGATTTTTATACTAATCTGATAGTACTCGGAACTAAAGGTTTGGAAGTAGTACTAGGAATGGATTGGATGTCCAAACATAAAGGATTGATTGACTGTGCCAAGAAAACCATAACCATGACCAATACCGCTGGAATATCAGTCGAGCATATATCTGAAACCTTACCTCGCCAATTCAAGTGCAACAAGAGTATAGCCCAACCTACCATTGACCAAGTCCGGATAGTCTGTGAATACCCCGATGTATTTCCCGATGTTTTGCCCGGTATGCCCCTAGATCGGGATATCGAGTTTAGCATTGAACTAATCCCCGGAACTGGACCCATAGCCCAGAGACCATATAGTATGAACCCGTATGAACTAGAAGAACTGAAGAAGCAACTGGATGTCATGCTGGAAATTGGATTAATTCAACCAAGTGCGTCACCATGGAGATCACCTGTCTTATTTGTGGACAAGGAGGATGGAGGTAACCGTTTGTGTACTGATTATCAGAAGTTGAATGATGTCACCATCAAGAACAAATACCCCTTTCCCAAGATAGAAGATTTGTTTGATCAGTTGACTGGTGCCAAGGTGTTTTCTAAGATTGATCTTAGAACTGGTTATCATCAACTCAAAATTCGTGCAGAGGATATTACCAAGACTGCCTTTACCACCAGATATGGATTATACGAGTATACTTTCATGTATTTTGGATTAACCAATGCCCCCGCTTATTTCATGAATCTCATGAATAAGATTTTTATGGACTTCCTGGATAAGTTTGTCGTTGTTTTCATCGATGATATTCTGATTTATTCCAAATCGGAAGAAGAACATGAGCTACACCTAAGGACCATTCTTGGAACCCTTAGAGAGCATCAGTTGTATGTCAAGTTTAGCAAATGTGAATTCTAGTTACAGGAAGTAGGATTCTTCGGTCACATTGTATCAGCCGGAGGAATTGCCGTTGACCCTGAAAGGTGAAAGATGTCGAAGATTGGCAAGCCCCAACCACTCAAACCCAAGTTCGTGCATTTCTCGGATTGGCGGGATACTACCGCAAATTCGTAGAAGGATTCTCGAGTATCGCCAGACCCATGACCTAATTGTTGAAGAAGGACAAGAAGTTTGAATGGACCGACAAATGTGAAGCAAGTTTTCAAGAACTCAAAAGGAGATTGATTTTAGCCCCAATCTTAATCATGCCGGATAGTACGAAGCCCTTCGACGTGTATTGTGATGCATCCAAGATCGGTCTCGGATGTGTGCTAATGCAAGAAGGCAAAGTCATATCTTACCTATCTCGACAACTGAAACAACATGAGAAAAATTACCCAACCCATGACCTCGAACTCGCAGCCGTAGCTCTAGCCCTGAAGACATGGAGGAATTACGTGATAGGAAACCGTTGTGAGATTTATTCGGATCACAAGAGCCTGAAGTATATATTCACTCAGAAGGATCTGAATATGAGGCCGAGAGGATGAATTGAGCTAATCAAGGATTACGACCTGGACATTCACTATCACCCTGGTAAAGCCAATGTGGTAGAAGATGCCCTTAGCAGATTGCTGTGCCGCTTGAACTCCATGATTTTGAAAGAGAAACCAAGCTTGCACAAAGAGATGGAAGATTTTCGAATAGAATTAGTGAGTGAAGAATTTTTGGCTAGCATAGAACTTCAGCCCACTTTGATCAGTCAGATCAATGAGGCGCAGAAAGGAAATGCTGGTATCGACGGAATCAAGCGTCGTATCGGTACAGGAAAGGTACCCGGATAAACCGAAGACGAAGAAGGAGTTCTGTGGTACAAAGGACGGCTTTGTGTACTAGAAGATTATGAGTTGAAAGAAGTGATTCTGAAGGAAGCGCATGATACTCTTTATTCTATCCACCCCGGAGGAACTAAGATGTATCAAGATTTGAAAGAACAGTTTTGGTGGCATAAGATGAAGCGGGAAATCGGAAGCAATATCGCCAAGTGTGATATATGTCAGCGAGTCAAGGCAGGACATCAAAGACCCGCTGGACTGTTGCAACCATTGCAGATTCCGGAATGGAAATGGGATTCCGTTGGAATGGACTTTATCACCGGATTGCCTACTTCTAGTAGGGGAAATGACTCTATCTGGGTCATAGTGGACAGATTGTCCAAAGTCGCCCATTTCTTACCCGTCAAGACCACATATCAGAGTTTGAAGCTAGCGGAGTTATACATCGCTAGAATAGTTAGTTTTCATGGAGTCCCCAAGAACATCGTATCTGATCGAGGAACTCAGTTTGCATACTTTGCATGATTTTTGTGTTGCCATTAGTGGTTATCTTGTGTATGTTTTATCTTGGTTGTTTTGCTTGATAGATTGTGTTGATTGTCAAGTGTGTTATTGCAAAGTGTAACATCCCAAAAATATTAAACTTGTATCATCAAACTCTAATCATTAAAATTAGGGTTAACAAAAACTTTTCTAAATAAAAATATGAAAGCATGCATGTGTGTATGCATTCAAATTTGGATTCTTTTGAATCACCTTGCTTGTGTGTTTCTTTGCTTGTAAAAGGATTCTTAGGTGAAATAAACATCATCTAAACAATCCCCACACTTTTCCCAAAGACAAATAAATCAAAAAAACAAAATAAGGGAATGGTCACTTTGGCCAATTTAACTCCCATGCCTACTTTGGTTGTCTTTAACTTTCAAAACTTAACAGAAACTTGTTTGGATCTTTACACCCCTTGATATTACTCATAAAAAAGTACCAAGGCCCACCTTGTGATCATCCAGAAACATTTGAATGCATAGTTTAAATGACAGTTCAAAATTGAATCTATATCATATGGGAAGATCCCACTTTTTCAAAAACAACTCAAACAAGCTCAACTTTCAAAACCCAAGCATCCACAGACTCACCAGCACCTGCATAGCACACCCACCAAAAATATTTTCAAAATTGAAAACTTGAGTTCTTGCGGCCATTTCATCAAACACTTGGAGGCAACAAATCAATCTGGCCAAACTTCACTATTTTGAGCATTAATTTGGCTAAGCAATGTTCACCATTGATCATCCTTGTCTCCCCCAGTGCCAACTAGTGCTTTGACCACCCCTAGCCCCTATCCTTTGCACCATACCATGCCAACCCGAGCACCCCCTTGTCAGCCGACCATGGCTAGCTAGCCAGATCAAACACTAAGCCTAAGCACCATGTCTAGAAGGCAACCCACCTTCCACCGCCACCCCCTGTCCAGCGCTCGAACCCTGCCATCCATTGGACCACACGCCCAGGCCATGCCAAGCTTCTCTGAGCGCATGCCGAGAGCACGCCAGAGCGCCACCCTCGACACAAGCCCACAGACCGCGTGTCGCCCTCGCCGCGTGCATACGCGATCACCACGGTCCCAGGAGACCTCCAGACATCCCCGTTCACCGCCCCATGCCTCACAGCCACCGCTCGCCATCGAAGATGCCGCCTCTGCCGCGCAGAGCACCGCACGTTCCAGACCGTTTAGCACCGCCCCTACAGGCGCATTAAAGCCATAGAGCATCGCCAGGAGACCACCGATCGATTGCCACCGTCGGCCATGCCTCTAGCAGCCCGTAGCCATGTCGCCACCATCGCCTGCCCATCCCATTCGGTCTTGTCGTCGAGACTATAAATAGAGGCCACCCCAGCTCAAACTCTTCACACCATTCTACTCCCCTCTCCTCACTGATCGTTCCACTCCGTTCCCGGAGCAAGGCGAGCAGCGCATCGCCGGAATTTCACCGGAGCCCACCGCTGCTAGAGAAGAAGGGAGCCAGCGATTGGAGCCGCCCCAAGAGAAGCTGCCAATACCAGGAGGTTTGCCATCATCGAATTCGTCGTTCGCCCGCCTCGCCGACCCTCGCCTGACACCCGGTGAGCCTCCCATGACCCCCCAACTGCCGCGTTAGGGTTCTGTCTCGCCGGCGCTACCCGACGTGGACGATGAACCAGAGCCGTCGGATTAGAACTAGATCTAACGCACCACGTTGCCCTGTACCGCTTCGCACCCCCTGTCTCACTGACGCGTGGGGACAACAACTTAACCAGACTGCGTAAGCGATGTGCGTAACAGGCCGGCCCGTTAACCTTTCCCGTGCAGCCCATTCGTTTGAATTTGGATTTTTCCATTTTCATTCAAACACAGTTCTGTACCTAGTTTCAAAAATCAACCTATCTCGATTCAGTGAACCAAATTGAATGAAACCAATTTTGTTATAAAGGTCTTGAAATTCTGAATCCAAGCCCTTTGGATTCAAATCATTTGGATATGTATATCACCCTTGGTAGAAATAACAACGCAGAATCTTTTTTGCATTCAAACATTTTTCAAATTTAAACCATAGTAGCTTTTGAGTTGATTCCCACTCTCAAAAATCAAATTTAACCATACCTTTCAGAATATATAAAAATATATGGGTATACTTACAGAAATATTGTTCAAGAAATAAAATAATTCCACATAGGCATTTCTAGTCACTTTATTGAATTAAAATAAAAGGGCAAAACCTTATTAAATTGTGACACCACTTTAAATCACATTCCCATGGACTAAAATATGTGGTGATGACATGTGTCAACATGATCCCATGTTTGGTTTGGAAAATATTAAATCTTAAGTAGTTTTTCAATGAGTAGAAATTACTCTTCCAAAAATAAAATCAATAAGACAAATGCTTTAGTCTTGTAATGTTAGTGATGATGCTAGATCATATATAGAACCCCTTTGTGTGGTGATTGCAAGTAGTTAAGTATTGTTTGGTGATTATGTACCTCGTATTTATTCATAGACGTTAGTACCGACCAAGGATACGAGGAGGAAGGAGGATACTACGAAGAAGAAGCCGAGGAGAACTTCAACCACTGCTCTACACAAGGCAAGCTTATACTGATACTGTGCAAGCCAATACTTGCAAGCCTAATACTACTAGTTGAATGTGCAAGCTAACACTTGCAAGATACTCTACTTATGCAAACAAATACTTACTTGCTACCATACCAACTATATGCCTTAAGCATATGTGGTTATACCCACTTATTAAACCAATCCTTGTTTTACTTGCAAGCTTTCTACTTTATTTCTTTAACAAAGCTTTCTTTTAGAGTTTACTTAAGTGACTGGTAGATTCTAGGAAGTTAACGGAAGGTTGAATAAAGAGCATAAAATTTGGCCTAAGCTAGAAAACCTTGATGTCATCGTAAGGCATGAGGTGGTACTTAGTTGAAACTCCCCTTGTTTATCACCCCTCAGTAGTACTCACCCCCCACACACTTGTAGATGCTAGTGCTAAGCATAAAACTTGATCAACTTTAGATGGGAATACTTGGTGAAAATGGTTATGAAAACCGTAGAATGTTAATCATTCTACTGAGATGTTTTGACATGTGTTTTCGAACACCAGATGATTTTGGTGATGAAAATTTTGAGGCAGGAGCCTTAGCCCTTTATAAAACTGATGGTTGTCTGGATTCGATACCATTCCAATTTTACCGTACAACCACAATACCCGAAAATTGGGTAGGGCTTGACTGGAAACTTATATACCCTAGTATTGGTTCCCTCACGGCCTAGGTCTTAGATGAGGCTACCTTATGAAGATTGTCCACCTGTGTAGTACCCAAGATGACAGTTGGTCATGGTTGGGAGGCAAAACTCACAGTAGAGGTGCTTATACTAGGGCGTGTAATTGAAAGGTTAGGATTGATTATCCGCATATTGAGTATGGTGAATTCAGGATTTGTTCCTGACGGATGTATAGAATGTTGTGGTGAAAGTGTACAATCTCTGCAGAGTGTCAAACTATTCGAATAGCCGCGTCCGTGGTTATGGATAGTTGGAGTGGCCATACTGTTCCCCGTCAGATGTTTTCAAAATGACTTGTGAAATGAATGGAGATTTTGACTTGACCACAACAGATTTGTGGCATGAGATACAAGTTCCCACTTAGGTGTTATAAAATTTCAACTAGCTTTCTCTTGCTCTGACTTTAGTAGAGGTAAATCTGGCTTTTTTCAAAACAACCCTAAAGATTAGTGTCCTATTACAAAAACCCCCTTCACTTGTTAGTATTAGTTTGCGAGTACTAAAGAGTACTCATGGCTTTGTCCCTGGCTATTCCCGTGGCCAGACTATGAAGAGGAGTACCAGGATGATGGATCCCTGGAAGGTTACGACAACTAGGATCATCTCCCATTGTCAGCATTGCCTGTGACCCCAAAGATGGAGCTTCGCCTACGCTACTTTTATTATTACGGATTTCCACTTCTTGAGTTGTATTAAGAACTGGATCATGAGATCCTAATTTGTGTAAGACCTTATATATGGTTTGTAATGGATGATGTACTGTGGTATCCAATTCTGTTATGTATCGCAAAAATGGTAATCCTGGGATTGCGATGTATGGCATAACAGGCATCTGGGATTAAAAATCCGGGTGTTGACACGAAGAGTGTACCAACACCACCAACTACTAAGGCAAGTGACACTATCATCCATGTCCTACTATTTTCACTACACTTAGTGATGGGGATACGCCTACTGGGGTATACTCAGCGGGACGTTTTCCGACTGGCCCAAGGGCTGGCGAGTGGGCCTGCAGAACGGCAAGTGGATCAAAGCCCAGCAAGGTATCGTATCGGGAAGTTGAAGGCCCAAAGTGACGAGATAGGCCAATGGTCTAGGTTAAATGATTACGAAGTTGTAACCAAATCGGTTGAGATATGTAAACCCTAGGGGAGGTGAGCCTATATAAACCTCCCTATGGGGTGAGTAGAGACACGTTCCCTCATACACCCAAGCAACTCGCCGCCTAGTCGCCGAGTTCACCTATTGTAAACACCTCCATAATACAATCTAGCAGAGTAGGTCTTTACCCTCCGGGGCGAACCTGGGTAAAACCTCGTGTCTTTGCCCTCATCTCGCAGATGGCTGGCCGCCCTTGCCCTCGTTCTACTACTGGCCGATTCGGCATCTGCCGTGGTCATTCCCACGGCTGGCGCCACCGTGGGGCCGGCCGTCGGCCGGTGTTCTGGCGAGATCCAATCTGCCCATCAACGAGGCGGTCGCCACCGCCGTATGATAGCGATCGGCGAGATGCTCCAGATCTTGCCAAGCAGCCGTCCCGGCGGCGCGACCCGTCACGCCTGGCGTGATCTTGCCGATCGGCACGATCGAGTCTCTTCGTCGGCCTCACCGACATCATCACCTCGAGGACTCGGCTCGCATCCGCGAAGTCGCCACCACGCCGATCGGCTCTCGAGATCCGGTTCGCACGATCCACCGCCCGCCTCCGAGTACAACTCGCCCACAACGTGGCGGGAACTCAGCGCCGCAGAAGATGCGGCCCTCACCGACGACGCCGACTTCGGCGACCGGCGTCACTCGCCGGATCCATCACCATGCCTCGTCTGCGGGCTCCATCGCCAGGTCTCCAACGGGAGATTTCGAGACCCCTCCATCCTCGGGATCTTGAGTTCGACTACGGTCGGAAAACTCCGCCGACTTCCACGACGGACCGGTCGCCATGCCGCGACCTACATGTCCACCGCACCGATCCGCCGGAGGATCCGTTCTCCACCAATCCCTCTCCTAACACCACGGCGGAGGTCGAGGAGAACTCCGCTGAAATTGGCGGAGGCAGACGCGAAAGAGCATGCCGAGCGGCGAAATTTCGCCTCGAGCAAGTGATGACAGAGGCATCACGCTACCACCAGCAGCGGATCAGGTCACGCTGAACCCCACCGTTCGGCGCGCTCGAACTTCGACGAAAACGACCGGCTCGCATAGCCGAAGCGCGATCTGCGAACGCGCCACCGGAGGAAGCGCCGCCCCGCCAGATCAGCGGCGATGGGTGCCCCACCACCACCCAACCGCACCTCCCGAGAGACCAGCGCGGATAGTCGTCTCCTCACGGGAGCGAGACGCGGCCTCCCCATTCTCCACCCGATGGATAACCTCGTGGCGAGCCGGCAGCAGCCGATAACATCGCGACCACGGCGGCGCCTTACAGATCCAAGACGTCAAGGCCCTGCCGCAAAAGCCGTGGAGCAGCAAAGCGGGCACCGATCGCAAGCGAGTATACTCGCGCTCCTCGGGAAGTAGGGCGGCCTCAGCGGCCGCCCGGCGCAAACACCCTCAATTGCCCGCCACGAGCCACCGCAGCTCCAACGCCGACCCGACGCGGCACTCTCCCTGTGATCCCGGGCGGCGACCAACTTCGTCGCCGCTAACGGAGAACCCATCGGCCGCACTCACATCATCAACAACCAAAAGCTGGCGCGCCGCGGCCCGACGACTGCGGCACACCTAACTACTCGCCGCGATGGCGAGCCTATGGGGTTGCTCAGTCGACTAGGGCCTAAGTGCTTCAGACCAATGATCCGAGGCGAAAAGTACCCGCCAAACTTCAAGGAGCCAAAGGAGATAGAAAAATACGACTCCTCGACGACCCTTGATCGGCTTGACACATACCTCATGGCAATGGGGATCGCGGGTCACTGATCTACTACCGCCCGTTACCTCCCATCGATGATGGAGGGACGTGCAGGCAATGGATCAACACGCTCCCCGTGAAGATTTCGACTCTTGGGAGGAAATGCGTGACGCCTTCGTCGGGCACTTCGAGTGCTCCTACACCCGCGCCACCACCATCGAGGACCTGGAGCGATGCGTCCAGGGACCTCGCGAGTCGACCCGCAACTGGGTCCAACGGTGGCAGGAACTCTGGTACAACGCGGTCGGCATCCACCCGGACACCGCGATCCATTGCTTCAAGACCTCGTGCCGCTATGAGCCTTTGGTCGCCAAGCTCAAGCGACACGCGCACTCGACAACATCCCCGACCTCCTCGAGATCGCCAAACAAGACGGGCGAGGAGGATCCCAACCAAGACGCCGACGACGAGTCGGAGGCAACGCCTCACGGCGGCAACGACGGGACGCCGAACCGACCTCGCTACAGCGCACCGCCTCACAGCAAGCGCCGCAACGACGGGCGAAGTCGATTGCCGCTAACGCTGGCACGCATAACGCGAGCCCAAGAGCTACCGCCATGACGGAGGGCAACGACGCGATGGCGGGAACTACAAGAAAAAGCCAAGGTTCGATCCGGCCCTCCTTAACCAACCATGTGCGTTTCAGCGGGGAAGGAAAGCCCGCCACACACCACCGCCGACCGCCACACCCTCGTGGAAATCGAGAAGGCACGCGACGCGGGAAGACACCGACAACGAGCCGCCAAATGGCGGAAAATTCGCAAAGTAGCGGCTCGCTCCACACCTTCACAGGCTTCAACACGGCGCGAGAAGAAGGTCATCGCCGCGCCGCCGTCAACGCGGTGGCCCAAACAGACGTCCCCAGTTCCTCAACTGGTCGGAACAGCCCATCACCGGAGCGGCAAGACCACTCGCCACGCATCGAGTACCGGGGCGAGTCGCCTTGGTGGTCAAGCCCAGGTTGGCGACTCGGCTCCCCAAGACACCGATGGATGGCGGCTCCATCAACATCCTCTACCTCGACACCTTCAGCGGGTTGCGGCTCCCGCAATCGATGATCGAGACCACCCACACCACGTTCCAGCATCGTCCCGGTCGGAAGGCGTACCCGATCGGCAAGGTCACGCTACCCGTCACCTTGGTACCCGGCAAACTTCCGCACCGGCGGATCGTCTTCGAGCTGGTGCCCTTCGACACTTCTTACCATCGCTGCGTCCTAGGGCGCCAGCGTTCGCCAAATTCATGGCGGCTCCACTACGCGCATAACGCGATGAAGCTCCGGGCGTGCGGCGTCATCACCATCAACGGCGACCCGACATGGCCGCCGAATGCGAGGCCAAAGGCCGAACTTCGCCGACGCCGTCATCGGCGCAGGCTAATCACCGACGAGCTCGCCAAATACGCGAGCGGGTCAACAATGACCCCACAATACTCAAGAAGCCCAACTCGAGGGACAAACACCTCAACCTTTGAGGCCACGACGACACCGTCACGCCGAGCTGGTCCCAGGCGACTGCAGCCAGACGGTGACGATCGGGACAGGCATGAGCCCAGCATAGGAAGGCGCGCTCATCGAGTTCCTTCGTGAGAATAGGGACATCTTCGCATGGAAACCCTCCGACATGCCTGGTGTCCCTAGGGAGCTCGCTGAGCACAAACTAAACGCCGACCCCAAAGTGCGACCCGTCAAGCAGTCGCTACGGCCCTTCAACGAAGAACGCCGTCGAGCAATCGCCGAGGAAGTGCAGCGCCTGCTCGCTGCCGGCTTCATCCGGCCAATCAAATACTCCAAGTGGCTGGCAAACCCAGTCCTGGTCGAGAAGAAAAACGGGACCTGGAGAATGTGTATCGACTACACAAACCTGAACAGCGCCGCCCAAAGGAGATTCGTCCTCCATGGATCGATCGGATAATCGATTCAACCGCGGTTCGAGTCGCTATGTTTCCTCGACGCCTACTACGGTACAACCAGATCAAAATGGCTGTCGAGGATGAGGAGAAGACGGCGTTCATCACGCCATTGAGCCTTCGCTACACCGCCATGACTTTCGGCCTCAAGAACGCCGGAAACCTACCAGCGGTGCATGCAAGAATGCCTCGCGAGCCAAATTGGCGCAACATCCACGTCTACATCGACGACGTGGTCGTGAAATCCGCCGCCAAGGCGACCTACTCGCCGACCTCGGAGACCTTCGCCGTCTGCGAGGTACAAGATAAAGCTCAATCGGCAAGTGCACCTTGTGTACCCGGCAACCATCGGGTGTCGTCACCAAACGAGGGATCGAGGCAAACCCAACGAAGATCGACACGATCTCCCGGCTCGGCAAACCCGAGTGCCTGCGCGACGTCCAGAAGCTGGCCGGGCGTGTAGCGGCTCTTAGTCGCTTCATCCCCCGCCTGGGCGAAAAGGCAATGCCCCTATACCGCCTGATGCGCAAGAACCCCACCTTCCAGTGGGACAAGGAGGCGGACGACGCGCTCCGCGACCTTAAAAAGGTGCTACTCGCCGCACCACTACTCGCCGCACCCGCTGACAAAGAGCCTATGCTGGTTTACGTCGCGGCATCCGAGCGCGTCGTCAGCGCCGTAATGGTCGTCGAACAACCAGAGGAAGGAAAGGAGCGCCCGGTCCAGCGGCCGGTGTACTACATCAGCGAGGTTCTCACCGAGTCGCGCCAGCGGTACCCACAGTATCAAAAGCTGGTATACGCGGTCTTGAGCTCGGCGCGCTGCACTACTTCTGTGAGCACCCGATCACGGTCGTCTCCTCACCACTACAAGACATCATCCGAATCGCGAGGCGACTGGTCGCCAAGTGGGCCGTCGAGATCGGCGTCCACAACATTAAATCTGAGCCACGAAGGCGATTAAGTCACTGGCTGGCAGACTTCATCGCCCGGAAGAGGCCCGGCAGCGAGAAGCCGTCGTACCTCCATTACTGGAGCTGCACTTCGACGGTCCAAGAACGCGACGGAGGCAGAGGATAGTGCTGACCTCACCAAAGGCGACAAGCTCCGCTACATCCTCCGCCTCAATTCACCTGCACCAACAACATGGCTGAATACGAGGCCCTACTCCACGGCATGCGAGCCGAAAGGAGATGAGCGTCAATCGCCTTCGATGCTACGGAGACTCCGACCTCGTTGCGGGAAAGTCGCGGCACCTGCGCCGTCTCCCCCACCATGGCGGCGCATCGCCAAGAGGTGGACAAGGTGGCGGCCACTTCACGGCTACTCCGAGTGGATCGACAGGGAGAAAAGCGAGGCCGACGCCTCTCTCGCATCGGGTCGGCTCGACCGCACCACCCGCCGGCGTGTTCCTCGACACAATCTTCACACCATCGGTCTCTCCCGAAGGAGATCGACATCGAGTCCCGCTCCAGAAGCAGCCTTGGTCGCACTCATCACCGAGCGACGGCCTGGACCAAGCCCTACATCGCCTACCGAAACCGCACCTGCCAGTGACGAAACAAATGCTCGAATGATCGCTCGCCGATGCAAGTCTTACACCATCATCGACGGCGAACTACACAAGCGCAGCGTCACCGCGTGTTCCAACGTTGCGTCCAACGGTGAAGGACGCAAAATCCTCCACGACATCCACTCGGTATTTGCGGCCATCACGCCGCCGCCTCCTGGTCGCCAAGGCTATGCGACACGGCTTCTCTTGGCCCATCGCGACACGCCGACGCTGTCGACATCGTCCAGCGATCGCGGGTGCCGGCACGCCAATCAGACGCACGTGCGAGCTCGGCGCTCAAAACAATCCCCATCACCGCCATTCGCGTGTGGGGCATGGACATGGTAGGCCCCTTCAAGAAGGCCCCTCTGGTTACACCCACCGCTGGTCGCGTCGACAAATTCACGAAGTGGGTAGAGGCCAAGCCAGTCGAAATGCGACGGAAGACCGCCACTAAGTTCCTACGTGAGCTCATATACCGCCACGGGTTCCCCAAGCATCATCACGGACAACGGCACAAACTTCGCCAAGGAGCAATGGCGAATTTTGCGAAGAGCACCACATCCGGCTTGACCTCGCGTCGATCGACACCGAATCAATGGCCAGCGGAACGAGCCAACCAAAGCATCCTCCACGGCTGAAGCCGCGACTCCAAAGTACCACTCGGCGCATCGCTGGATGCTGGGTCAAGAGCTCCCTCCGTCATCCGGGAATCCGCACCTCGGTCAACAGTCGACGGATTCACTCCCTTCTTCATGGTCTACGGCGCGCGGTCATGCCCACCGACCTCGAACACGACTCGCGGGTCGTCCACTATCTGAGGCCAGCAGGCTGGCCCGCCAAGATGGGCTCGACCAACTCGGCGAAGCCGCGACCTCGCCGATCGCGCACTCCATTTATCGGCAAGGGCTCCGCCGCTACCACACCGACGGGTGAAAACCCGCACCTTCGAGGCGACACGGTGCTACGCCTCATCCAGGACAAGAAGGGCATGCACAAGCTCTCCCTCCATGGGAAGGCCCGTTCGCCATCGGTAGCGTGCTAGCAACGACGCCTACTACCTCATCGACGTCCGCGGGGACGGCGAACTCGACGTCAAGCGGCCATGGAATGTAAATCTCCTCCGGAAGTTCTATTCCTAGAACCCCACATATGTACTCTCCAGTTGCTATGAATAAAAGAAACGGTTACTGCAAAATTCGCCTACTCTCCATGCCTTGTGCCACTCGCACTCGTAATAAATAGCGTCATGCTAAAATACAGAAGTCAACCCTTGGTACAGCGACCGGCACGGCTGAGTAGTGCGATGTAAGAGCACTGAGTCATTTCAGGTCTTGCATCGTCCACGAAAAACGCCAATCCGGAGCCCCATTGGAGTCGCCTAGCTCGACTGGTTTTACGAACCAAGACAACTGTCCTTGCTTCCCATAGCGACCTTGGTCCTCCGCATCCTCGGCGTAGCGACTCGAACGGCTAAGTACCACGCTCGGGGACTGAATACCAGTTCGTCGCGATCGGACAGGGAACACGCCAAGTAAGAGAGCATGCCTAGGACTCGCCACGCGACTGACCCACCGGGCCAGGCAGGAGTGACGCGCTCACACCAACGCGCACAGTCCTCAACCACCTCGAGTCGCGCCTTGAACTACCAAGTACCACGCTCGGGGACTCGGCCACCCGGCCCGTTCACGACGGGAAAGCAGTAAAATCTGAGCACTCAAGGGAGTCGCCTTGCGATCGGCTCTCCGAGCTCGGTAGTCGACTAAACTAACAACACACATGATAACAACAAAACATCATATGAGGTGAACCCCACAAAAGGGCGGACGCTCGGGACTCACCCAAAATCAATCCAAAACACACAAAAAAATAGCAAAATGAACACAACGTTCCATTCAATCGCATATCTCATTGTCTTACATTACAAAATATACCTACTCGACAGAACTGCTGCTAACACATCTAAGCAAACTACACTATTCTGCAGCTGACGACGACGCCGCCAAAGATCCGGCGCCACGGATGAACGCGGTGTACGGGTTTAGCGGATACGTCGTCCTCACCCGCCATCGCCGGCGGAAAGGTTGCTCAACCTTGAAGTCGCGATGCGGGCGGCTCGGAGTCGTTTGCGACGACCGCTTCTGGTAGGGAAGGAGGTCGCCCATCGCCCGAGCGCTCGAAATCTGCGGCACGCTCCTGCAGCTTGAGAACCTCCGACAGGTTCACCGCGCCAGTCGATGAAGGATATCCACTCGTCACATCGTCGAGGTCGAAGTCCTCGGGGAAGTGAGCGAGTCCCAGGCTCAAGGCTGTCGACGCTCATGACGAAACGCCCGGCGTCATGAACTCTCGACCGCTGGGCGCCTTCTCCAAGTACTCCCACACCTCAACGAGGTCACCGAATAACCTCCGTGGGCGACATCTCTTGAAGGTAGGCGCGGATGCACGTCGCCGACGGCGTCGACGAGCATGCTTACGCATTCCCTCGCGTCAGAGAGTTCGCTTCTTCTTGGCAGCCAATAACACGACCTGCGAAGGAGACAAGTATGAGTACCATGGAAACCACAAACAATACAACCAAAAGATGGAAGACGCACTCACCAAGCAATGGGCGGGCGAGTCCCGTGATGAAACTTTGAAGCGATGTATGATCACGAAGCCCAACAATGAGGGCTTCCGACGCCTTCGGTCTTCCTCCGGCGCAATGGCGGCCTTCGCCGCCTTCACGAGCTTGCTTCTTCTTTGCCTCCCGCGATTCGCTCGAGGTCGGCGATCTTACGCCGGCGGTGCCTAACGCAGACCGACCGCCACCGATTCACCGGCAGGACAAGCTCTGGCGAGCCACCTCCGCTGCAACAACTGAAGCTCCTTGTTTGCTTCTTGGATAGCGGCCAGCTCCTTCTCAGCACGCTGCTTCTCAGCCAATCGCTCTGTCGACTCCAGCTGCAGACCCTGTACATCTTCAAAGTCAGCACACATGAAAATTACTCAGTGCCCACCCACTAAAATTTAGCGGTGCGCACTCGAGACCGGCGACCACAAAAATTCCTCGGTGCATACCGCTAAAATTTAGCGATACGCACTCGGGGACTGATTGAAAGTACAAAACAAGTAATTATAAGAATCAAGCCGCTAAGCACCGACTGATCCTCGGGGACCGGAGGTACCGGATAGCCGCACCAAGCATGTCGTGAAGTTGTACGCGTCCACGACGCAGCGCCGGCGTGTGCCCGCGACGTTGGTCGATTTCAGCGTCGGTGGTCCCTGGAGCGGGGCTCGGGGTCGCAGCCCCACTCGCCGTGGCCGCCTTGGTCGTGAAACGGGGGAAGGTAGCAATCGAGGCGCCCGCCCCAAAGGAAGTCGCTTCCTCCGGTCTAGGCAAGGAAACGCCCTCCTTCGTAGACGCGGTTGCCTCCACTGCGGATCCAGCCGGCGCCGCCGCCGCGTCGTCAGAGACGGTGACGATGTCGTCGCCCTTGGCCTTCTTGCTGCCTTCCGTTGGGGCGGCGACCTCATCACTTTTCCTCTTGCGGGAAGGGTCTTCCTCGCCAGCGGCGGAAGATACCTTGGCCACGGTCGGGTGACCCATCTTTTTCACTCCGGTCCTGCACATCGAATCAAATCAATAAAGGACAGTCAAAGTACTAAAGGAAAGTAGAGAAGGCCGAATGCGCTCACTTGGCGACTGGAATGAAACGCAGCCCTGTACGAAGGCCAGCCGGTTTTTCCAGCTCAGGGCCTAATCGGCGACTAAGCCCCAGTTCCAGGACGTCGGGGCCCGGATACGGCTTCTTTGACGTTGAGGTAGCGGTTGGCGTCTCGGGCGCCGGCGGAGGCCTCCTCGTGAATTGGGGCTACTGGCGGAACCTCCTTGCGGGCGAGGCCACCGCTCGGGACCTCCTTGCGGAAGTCGCCATAACCGAGCCTTCCTAGCCCGAACCGGCGCGAATGGCGGAGGCATTGAGGCCAGCCACGTAGATGGCGCATCTAGCACGGTTGTCGCCGGACTGCGCCGTCACCGGCGAGCTGTGGCATCGAGCTGCTCGTTGAGTGCGGCGGTGAGGCCGCCTTGGCGGCCGTCTTACTTCTCGGGGGCCCTCGCCTCCTTCTCCTTCTTCTTCGCGGAGTGGCACGGCGGCGCGAGGTGGTCTCTGGAGTTCGTCGTCGTCATGACGCCGAGGCTCTGCTCGCGTCGATCTCGCTGACGCGTTGCCCGGGTCTTCGGACCATGGGGCAATCTCCTCTTCGGACTCGTCCTCGTCGTCCTCGTTACCCTTGGCGGGTGGCGACTCGCTTGTATCCTGGGCGGATGGCGGGGCTCGTCGTCGGCGGGTGGTAACCACCCTTCCACCACTTGGAACATTGCGTTAAACACGAAGCAGTTAGAGTTACCGCGATCGCACGCTGCATCGCGAACAAGATGAAAAGATTACCGTCGGGCCGGACGCTTGTGTAGGGAGGATCGGCTGCGCATCCGCGTATGCCGCTTGGGTGATCTTCTTCAGCGAGAGGTAGTCCTCCAGCTTCCACTCGCCGAGGCAGGCTTTCGTCGAGTCTCCTCGCCCGATGTCTGGTACATGTAATGGTCGCGTTAGGCGGCGCGAGCCGCCGCCAAGCCAACAATTGTACAAGTTTACCGTCTGGAGCCCCTTCTTCTTCAGGCCGCGGATGGTCTGGAGCATCTCGTCGACGACCATCCGCTGGTCGTCGGGGAGCTTGCCGACCTGGAGATGGCGCGGCTCGGAGCGATTAGCCGAGTACCGCGGGATCGCCGCTTCGTCTTCCGGGGTCGCCTCGGTCACATAGAACCATGACTTTTTCCAGTCGCTCGCTGCTTTGGCCGGCAGATCGGTCGAAGAAGGAGGTTTTGGATTTGAGTTGGAAAGTTAAACGCCCGCGGCTAGCATTGGGCATCGCCTCCTCGCGGCTGATCCGTCCATGGAACAGATCTTGCCACAAGGAAAGTAGGGCGGCAGCCCAAGTAGCACTCATGAGCATACGAAGATGGCGAGCTGCTCGATCTGTGGGGACCCAGATCGAGGCTGGATCCGTAGTAGGCGCAAACGCCGGAAGAACAAAGATGTGGAAACCCTAACCCCGCCGAGGTGGTGGTGAAACAGACGAACTCTCTCTCGCGGGTTTGGGGTCGCTTCCCGGCTGCGGATACGCCTGACAGACCCGTGGGATTCCGGCCTCCTCGAAGGAGGCCACCGCTACCTGGTGCATTTGGATCTACCCCAAGGTTCGGTGGAGAGGGCCATGGCTGAGGATTTGTTCGGAGGTCGGAGGATTGCGGGTCGGTTGGATCGCGGAATCAAAGGAAGGAAGATGTGCGTACTCGGAAGAAATGGTGGGCGGTTGGCTTTGCGATAGCCTACCATTCCTCTTATATAGCGGGAGTTGCCCGCCAAATCAGGGGGCCGTTACCGCGCGATGATTACGCCAGAAGTTACCGTTCAGTTACCTTAACGGCTAGTTTGACCGCGCTTGACGGTCCAACTCTAGCCACTCGGCTCGTTAAGTCACTCGCCGAGACCGCGTCCCGTTGGCTCGACTCGCCCAAGACGCGACTCGGTTCACCGGATTTTTTCCTTTATACAGGAGCCCGCCGACGATTCGACTGGATGCCAACTTGAAGCCGTATACTTCGACTGCCAGCAGCCACTCACGTCTAATCAACGACGGCCTCGGGGACTACTGATGGGGATACGCCTACTGGGGTATACTCACGGACGTTTCCGACCGCCCAAGGGCTGAGTGGGCCTGCAGAGCGGCGAGTGGATCAAAGCCCAAAGAAGGTATCAGCGATGGAAGTTGAAGGCCCAAGCAGATAGGCCAGTCGGTCTAGGTTAAATGATTACCGAAGTTGTAACCAAATCGGTTGAGATATGTAAACCCTAGGGGAGGTGAGCCTATATAAACCTCCCTATGGGGTGAGTAGAGACACGTTCCCTCATACACCCAAGCAACTCGCCGCCTAGTCGCCGAGTTCACCTATTGTAAACACCTCCATAATACAATCTAGCAGGAGTAGGTCTTTACCCTCCGGGGGCCGAACCTGGGTAAAACCCTGTGTCTTTGCCCTCATCTCGCACCGCAGATGGCTGGCCGCCCTTGCCCCTCGTTCTACTACTCGCTGCCGATTGCAGCATCTGCCGTGGTCATTCCCACGACACTTAGTGGTATTTTTGTAGTATGCATGATAGGGCTACTATGTTATTATGCTAAGCTATGTCCTATAAGGAAATCCATCTTCCTTAGTGGAAACATCATAGTTGTAGTATGCTTTGCCCTGCTATAGACCTTGGATGGAATACATGATATGATTACATGAAGTGTTGGAAAAATATATGTTTTATAAAATAAAACAATTACTCAATGAACCACCTGGGTGGAATGAGGATACTCAATTTTTGACAAGGTGGCAACAAAGGGAACCATGTTTATATGGCTATCTTTTTGTATATACACAATAAGAAAACCACCCAGGGACTTAGGGATTGAACATGTTTCTCGTACAGTGGCTTCCGTGTACAGCCACATGCTAAAAGGGCTCTGGCTTAGTCAACTACATAGTGGAAGACCCTTGCATTGGCATGTTCAGGTTAACTAGAATTGTGTATTGGAAATATATCCTTACATTGGTGCCTGGTAGACAAGCTAGCATTGTGTATTGGGAGGACTTCTATGGAAAGACTTCGTCACATTATCGATCTGTCGGTACTCCATTTGGTGTGTACTTATCCAGCAGCCACTGGTGGCGTCAAGACGAGATTGTGTCATGTGGGTAAAGTGTACAACTTCTGCAGAAGATGAAATTCTAAGTACTTAGCCGTGTCCCTGGTTATGGACAACTCTGAGCAACTAAGGCCTGAAGCTATGGAAGATCTCGACATTCCAATTTCTCGAAGTAAAACTTGATCGTGTCAACAATGGATTAGAAGCACTTGGAGTTTTCCAAGGAGTTCAGAAAGATTGTCAAAAGACCAAAACTATTTTGAAAAGATAGGATAAAACTATATTGCTTTCTACAAATGAGCCTAAACCCTACTTAGCCAAATATGCATATATTGATAGGCTCCAATTATTTCTACATAGTAGTGAAACTTTCCAATACAATTCAAATGTATTGACCCCTGTGGCTGCAACTTATTATGTTGCAGGTTTGTTTGATGTTAGTGAAGTGTGTTGAATAGTATTACAAGTATACAACCAACATGAATGCATGTGGAACTTTGAAGATGAAGGACTCCATGCTATATAGATATTTCTGCTGCATCGTAATGAGATAACCAAATGAGCTATGTAAGATGTAATATAATATTTTATTCCTGGTTATAAAGTTGCACTATGACCGTTGTTTCTTGATATTACATCTTAAACTGTGGATGCTAGCTATTGATCCAGGGACTAGCATTGTAAACACAGGGATTTCAAACCAAGTCGGGTTCGGGTCCATTACAGATGGTATTAGAGCACTGTGTTGTTTGTAGGATTGTAACCCTAGGATTGGACAAAACCCCTTAGAAAAATAGGAGTTTTATTTGTTCCAAACTTATTTACAAACAATCTTGTAAACTATTTCCTCAACCTTTTTGGTTTTGGTTCTACATCTCTTGCTTTTCAACTTGATGGACAAAAACTTCAACTTGAGCAAACACTTCAACATCACCAATGACTTCAACTTCAGTTTCACCAAGGACTTCAACTTGGACATCACTAAGGACTACAAGAGAGACAAAAATATTACTCAAGACTTGGAGACTAAGGAAACACAACTTAGAAGGAACCATCATCACCTTGAAGCTTTGTGACCAAGATGTAAGAATATTTCCAAGGAAACCATGATCTTGTTCAAGAAGAAACAACCAAGAAGAATGGAATGATCACAAGTGAAACCTATAGTTGGACCACCATACTAGTGTTTAGATTAGATCATATATTGATCACACCAACTTATGTGGTGTAGGAAAAATATTTTGTTTCCTAAAAATATGCTGGAATCTTGTTGTTTGAGTGGAATGTTGATTGTGATTTCTTGTGTGAATTGTTGTGTGTGAGTAGACTTCTTCCCTAGAAATCTTTTGCCTATTCTAATCCCAATCCAACCCAAACAGATGACTACTCCAAGAGACTCCAATATCAAGGATGGTAACAACAACTAAGAGATACACATGATGTAATCTAGTTGAAAATCTTTTAAGGGTGGTACTACCCTAGTTGTCTTGAAGCCAACTAGTAACCTCTAGCCTTCCCAAATATCGGGACGAGATTTCATTTAAGGGTGGTATCCTGTCACATCCCAAAATTTTGCAAATTTTGAAATGTGAAAAATAAATAAACAAAATAAATAATGGTTGAAATTTATGGGGAAAAGAAACTTTTTGCTTCTAATTGGAAACATTAAAACCTTTTAAACTATTACAAAAGTTTCCCCCCAAATAAAGGTACTCCTTAAAAAAAAGTAGCATTTAACAAAAACCCTAAGATCAAAGCATCAAGATTATCCATATATCTCCTCTACTTCAAAATTATAATTTGCATGGTTCCCCTTAAAAATCTTTTTCAGAAACTTCCTGTATTTGAAAATCTAGTTTTAATCTTGAGGAGTGTTCTCAACCAAAAACCATCTATACATCTCAACTACTTCATCTACATTTTTCAAACAACCTTTGTTTTGTTTTCAACCAAAAATAAAAGCAAAGAGTCTCGTTTTAAAATAAGCACCATAGCTTATGTGAGCTATTTTAATATTTTATAAAATTATCCTCTCATATTTTCAAAATTTAATTCATGGTTATCCATGTAAAGTGGAACTAAATCGAATCAAGTTCAAATAAGGAAAGAATCCAAGTCATACCAAATATATTGCCCTGCAACTAGGCCAATATCGCACACATGCAATCGTACAATAATTGACTAATTAATAATTGAGAAAATTAAATATTTCTAAATATATAAAATTTATGTCCTAAAATATTGCCCACGAATTTATGAACCCGCACAAATTTGAATCAATAAATTCGGAGCTCTAAATCAAAAGTTATGAAAGAATTAAGAAATAGAAAAAAAAATATAATACAAAATATGACTGGCCAGACCAGCCAAAATGGGACGGCCCAACAAGACCGATCGGCAGGAGGCTACCATGTACCTACACCAACAAACCAAGGCGCACTTGGTCTTCATTTTCTTTGTATCTAATGCTCCTAAATGACTCTCAATTGTCCTCCTAAATTGCACTAAATGTTCCCTAATTTCTCTCCCTCTTTAATCTCCTTTAATCCAGCCCCCACCCCCTCCTATATAAACCCCACTCGAGTAAAGTTCAAAGT
This sequence comes from Avena longiglumis, assembly GCA_030063025.1. Taxonomy (NCBI): domain Eukaryota; kingdom Viridiplantae; phylum Streptophyta; class Magnoliopsida; order Poales; family Poaceae; genus Avena; species Avena longiglumis. The sequence continues at coordinate 147,827,224 of CP125974.1, forward strand.
TTTCAACTCATCATACCTCCATTTTCGTCCAAAATTCTCCCCAATGTTCTCCACCCAAATAGACTTTTAAGACGACCTCGGATCGCGGCGGCTTGAAGACGGAATTTGTTCCCCACGTCAAGAAGATTCCATCCCGCTGGTTTCACCTCGTTTCGTTCATTGAGCAGAGAGAAAAACACGGTCAAAGATTCAGAACTTACAAGGTATAATCCATTTTACGCCCACCTCGTTGCTCCAAATTCAATTTCCTTTGAACAGTAGATAGACCTAATTGTTATCTACAACTTTCATGTAGAAAGTGTTTCCATCCGAGCAACTTTTTCTGTAGTCAATTCTGACATAATCATGACATCAGCATAGTCAACAGTCAACTCAGTCAGATCGGTCAAAGTCAATTTCAGTCAATTCCCGAATTTGACTTTTTCCAGATTTTAGTACGAACTCGTATAATTCATAGAAAAAGATTTAGAAGTCCAAAAATTATAAATTTAGTATCCCTGAAAAGCTTAGTTTCTGTAGAATCCATTTCTTCAATAATATTACTTATTCTATGTACAAAAATTTGATTTCTAAATTAAATGGTTTAATTGGTCATTTTCACCATAAAAATTATATCTTTAGTTCTGTATATCCAAATTTAGCAAATAATATGTCTATGGATTCAGAAAAACGAGTAGAACACAGTGGATCCATAGTTAAGTATTTTTGATTCTGTTAAAATCACGTTTTATACAGAACCATTTGTGGAGTATTTTGAGTATAAAAATTGTTGTGTAAATTATTTTTAAGTGAATCCTTTTGCAAATGGTTGTAAATTGAACCCTCTGTATAGAAAGAATAAAATATAATTTTATTCTATTATAAATAAGACCATGGAAATTATTTAGTGAGAATTGCCTTTCCAACGGTTAGAAAATGTTGCTAATTGCTACAATTGCACAAATAGTTACATTTGCAATCTTGAAAATATAAAATTTTCATAAATCACTTAGTAATGTTCAGAACCTTGTTCTAAAAATTTGTACAATAAAAGTTCACATCTTGCATGTTTGCATACTTTGCATGATTTTTGTGTTGCCATTAGTGGTTATCTTGTGTATGTTTTGTCTTGGTTGTTTTGCTTGATAGATTGTGTTGATTGTCAAGTGTGTTATTGCGAAGTGTAACATCCCAAAAATATTAAACTTGGATCATCAAACTCTAATCATTAAAATTAGGGTTAACAAAAACTTTTCTAAATAAAAATATGAAAGCATGCATGTGTGTATGCATTCAAATTTGGATTATTTTGAATCACCTTTCTTGTGTGTTTATTTGCTTGTAAAAGGATTCTTAGGTGAAATAAACATCATCTAAACAATCCCCACACTTTTCCCAAAGACAAATAAATCAAAACAAACAAAATAAGGGAATGGTCACTTTGGCCAATTTAACTCCCATGCCTACTTTGGCTATCTCTAACTTTCAAAACTTAACAGAAACTTGTTTGGATCTTTACACCCCTTGATAGTACTCATAACAAAGTACCAAGGCCCACCTGGTGATCATCCAGAAACATTTGAATGCGTAGTTTAAATGACAGTTCAAAATTGAATCTATATCATATGGGAAGATCCCACTTTTTCAAAAACCACTCAAACAAGCTCAACTTTCAAAACCCAAGCATCCACACACCAGCACCTGCATAGCACACCCACCAAAAATCTTTTCAAAATTCAGAACTTGAGTTCTTGCGGCCATTTCATCAAACACTTGGAGGAAACAAATCAAACTAGCAAAACTTCACTATTTTGAGCAGTAATTTGGCTAAGCAATGTTCACCATTGATCATCCTTGTCTCCCCCAGTGCCAACCAGTGCTTTGACCACCCCTAGCCCCTACCCTTTGCACCATACCATGCCAACCCGAGCACCCCCTTGCCAGCCGACCATGGCTAGCTAGCCAGAGCAAACACTAAGCCTAAGCACCATGTCCAGGAGGCAACCCACCGTCCACCGCCAACCCTGTCTAGCGCTCGAACCCTGCCGGACACTGGACCACACGCCCAGGCCATGACAAGCTTCTCTGAGCGCATGTCGAGAGCACGCCAGAGCGCCACCCTTGACACAGGCCCACAGACCGCGCGCCGCCCTCGCCGCGTGCATACGCGATCACCACCGTCCCAGGAGACTGCCAGACATCCCCGTTCGCCACCCCATGCCTCACAGCCACCGCTCGTCGTCGAAGACGCTGCCTCTGCCGCGCAGAGCACCGCACGTTCCAGACTAATTACCACTGCCCCTACATGCGCATTAAAGCCATGGAGCATCGCCAGGAGACCACCGATCGATCGCCATCGTCGGCCATGCCTCTAGCAGCCCGTAGCCATGCCGCCACCGTCGCCTGCCCATCCTGTCCGGTCTCGTCGTCGAGACTATAAATAGAGGCCACCCCATCTCAAATTCTTCACACCATTATACTCCCCTCTCCTCACTGATCCTTTCACCCCGTTCCCGGAGCAAGGCGAGCAGCGCATCGCCGAAATTTCACCGGAGCCCGCCGCTGCTGGAGAAGAAGGGAGCCAGTGATTGGAGCCGCCCAGGAGAAGCTGCTGGTACCAGGAGGTTCGCCGTTGTCAACTTTGTCGTTCGCCCGCCTCGCCGACCCTCGCTTGAGCCCCGATGAGCCTCCCACGACCCCCACCTGCCGTGTTAGGGTTCTGTCTCCTCGGCGCTGCCCGACGTGGACGATGAACCAGAGCCATTGGATTAGAACTAGATCTAACGCACCACGTTGCCCCGCTTCGCACCCCCTGTCTTACTGACGCGTGGGGACAGCAACTTAACCAGCCCGCGTAAGCGCTGTGCGTAGCAGGCCGGCCCATTAACCTTTCACGCGCAGCCCATTCGTTTGAATTTGGATTTTTTCCATTTTCATTCAAACACAGTTCTGTACCTAGTTTCAAAAATCAACACAGCTCGATTCAATGAACCAAATTGAATGAAACCAATTTTGTTAGAAAGTTCTTGAAATGCTGAAGCCAAGCCCATTGGATTCAAATCATTTGGACATGTAGATCACCCTTGGTAAAAATAACAAGGCAGAAGCTTTTCTGCATTCAAACATTTTTCAAATTTAAACCACAATAGCTTTTGAGTTGATTCCAACCCTCAAAAATCACATTTAACCATACCTTTCAGAATATATAAAAATATATGGGTTTACTTACAGAAATAATGTTCAAGAAATAAAAGAATGCCACATAGGCATTTCTAGTCACTTTATTTAATTAAAATAAAAGGATTAAACCTTATTAAATTGTGACACCACTTTAAATCACATTCCCATGGACTAAAATATGTGGTGATGACATGTGTCAACATGATCCCATGTTTGGTTTGGAGAATATTAAATCTTAAGTAGTTTTTTAATGAGTAGAAATTACTCTTCTAAAAATAAAATCAATAAGACAAATGCTTTAGTCTTGTAATGTTAGTGATGATGCTAGATCATCTATAGAACCCCTTTGTGTGGTGATTTCAAGTAGTTAAGTATTGTTTGGTGATTGTGTACCTCGTATTTATTCATAGACGCTAGTACCGACCAAGGATATGAGGAGGAAGGAGGATACTACGAAGAAGAAGCCGAGGAGAACTTCAACCACTGCTCTACACAAGGCAAGCTTATACTGATACTGTGCAAGCCAATACTTGCAAGCCTAATACTACTAGTTGAATGTGCAAGCTAACACTTGTAAGATACTCTACTTATGCAAACAAATACTTACTTGTTACCATGCCAACTATATGCCTTAAGAATATGTGGTTATACCCACTTATTAAACCAATCCTAGTTTTACTTGCAAGCTTTCTACTTTATTTCTTTAACAAAGCTTTCTTTTAGAGTTTACTTAAGTGACTGGTAGATTCTAGGAAGTTAACGGAAGGTTGCATAAAGAGCATAAAATTTGGTCTAAGCTAGAAAACCTTGATGTCATCCTAAGGCATGAGGTGGTACTTAGTTGAAACTCCCCTTGTTTATCACCCCTCAGTAGTACTCACCCCCCCCCCCACACACACACACTTGTAGATGATAGTGCTAAGCATAAAACTTGATCAACTTTAGATGGGAATACTTGGTGAAAATGGTTATGAAAACCTTAGAATGTTGAATCATTCTACTGAGATGTTTTGACATGTGTTTCCGAACACCAGATGATTTTGATGATGAAAATGTTGAGGCAGGAGCCTTAGCCCTTTATAAAACTGATGGTTGTCTGGATGCGATACCATTCCAATTTTACCGTACAACCACAATACCCGAAAATTGGGTAGGGCTTAACTAGAAACTTATATACCCTAGTATTGGTTCCCTCACGGCCAAGGTCTGAGATGAGGCTACCTTGTGAAGATTGTCCACCTGTGTAGTACCCAAGATGACAGTTGGTCATGGTTGGGAGTCCAAACTCACAGGAGAGGTGCTTATACGGGCGTGTAATTGAAAGGTTAGGATTGATTATCTGCATACTGAGTATGGTGAATTCAGGATTTATTCCTGACGGATGTATCGAATGTTGTGGTGAAAGTGTACAATATATGCAGAGTGTAAAACTATTCGAATAGTCGTCATGATTATGGATGATTGGAGTGGCCATACTGTTCCCCGTCAGATGTTTTCAAAATGACTTGTGAAATGAATGGAGATTTTGACTTGACCACAACAGAGTTGTGGCATCAGATACAAGTTCCCACTTAGGTGTTATAAAATTTCAACTAGCTTTCTCTTGCTCTGACTTTATTAGAGGTAAATCTGGCTTTTTGCAAAACAACACTAGAGCTTAGTGTCATATTACAAAAACCCCCTTCACCTGTTAGTATTAGTTTGCGAGTACTTAAAGAGTACTCATGGCTTTGTCCCTGGCTATTCCCGTGGCCACACTATGAAGAGGAGTACCAGGATGATGGACCCCAGGAAGGTTACGATAACTAGGATCATCTCCCATCGTCAGCATTGCCTGTGACCTCGAAGATGGAGCTTCGCCTATGCTACTTTTATTATTACGTATTTCCGCTGCTTTAGTTGTATTAAGAACTGGATCAAGAGATCCTTATTTGTGTAAGACCTTATGTATGGTTTGTAATGGATGATGTACTGTGGTATCCAATTCTGTTATGTCTCGCAAAAATGGTAATCCTGGGATTGCGATGTATGGCATAACAGGCATCTGGGATTAAAAATCCGGGTGTTGACAAGTTGGTATCAGAGCCATCCTGACCATAGGAGACCCTACTTATACTGGACGTTTGAATCAAAAACTTAGTTTCAAAACCAAAAGAAACAAATATTTACAAAAACTTATTCCCATTCTTATCACCTTGATTCTTTCATGAAAATTCATGTTCCTCAAAAACTCTTGCAAAATACATAAAATTTGACACACTTGATCACTCTACTAACTTACTCATCCTATATTTTTATAGATGGACGTGAAGTCCAGAAAGTTTTATCAGTTGGGGAATGGAGGAGACCTTATCTTTGAGAGGGATTTGGACCAGCTTTCGGAACTTCTAGAGCGTCACTTTTGAGTTCTTCGGAGCTCAGCTCAATGATCAAGGAGGAGAAGATCTGCGTGGCTAATTGTTGCAAGTCTCAGGAAAGATTGAACCTCCCACCGCTTGAGGGAATTCAGTTTACCTTAAGAGAGAACAAGCGGCTTGATGGACTTGCTGGGGCCATGCGAAGCTCTTGCCCGTCTGTGTGGGCAGAGTATCAACCAGATCAAGGGAACCCGCTTTGAGTTTTGCCCAAGGCGTGATGCAAATGGACAACCACTGGAAGCCCCATACCACCCCGAGCTGAAGACTCAATTGGACCACCTTAGCTTCATGATGTACGATCATCAGCAGGAATTGGACAATTATCGTGACTACTCCAACCACAAGTCCGCCATCATCAAGACGAAGGATCAGACCATCGCCATGCTAGCAAAGTATCACAAGTCTCGCCGCCGTCAGCTCGACAAGAAGGAGCGCATCATTTCCCGTCTTCGCCACCGTATCTCGGCTTTGGAGGAGACCATCCACGAGATAGACATGCAGTTGGAGGAAAGAGAGATTGCCGGAGAGGATCTTCGTGGAGACCCCTACTCCTATCTCAGCGATGATGATGATTTTCTGGAGGATCAGGCTATGGACTTCTTCACCGGTGAGGATGACTTCGCCTTCATCAATGACGACGATGATGACGAGGATGATGACTACACCGACTCCGAGGAGTAGTAGCACTTGAGCACTAGCGTAGTGAGTAGTATTCGGTCCCACTGTATCATAGTTTCTAGAATGGTTCTTAAACCATCTTTTTTTCTTGTTTTGTGGTGTGTGTTTGTATCGTGTGAATGAATGAATGAAAAGCACGTTGCTAGAAAATCTGAGTCAAACTTTAAAAACTTTTCAAAGTCCCAGAACCTTAGAAATTTCCCTCTTTTCTCATGATCTATCTCAATCTTCAGATGCCACGCAGAGGAAGTGGTTCATCCCCGGACCCGATGTTGCAGATCCTGCAAATGTTGGTTTCTGACCGCAAAGCTGAAAGAGCCGAACGTCAATCCAACCTAGCCACCCTTCAGCAGATAGCCCAGCTAGCCCACAACAACCAAGGCCAAGGAAATCAGGACAACCATGGATCTAAGCTCAAGAATTTCTAGAATACCAACCCGCTTGTTTTCACTAAGTCAGAAGAGCCCCTAGATGCCGATGAATGGCTGCAAACCATGGAAAATAACCTAGAAGTCGCCGGATTGGAAGCCAACGAGAAAGTTCTGTTCGCCACCCACTATCTAGCCGGAGATGCAAGAGCATGGTGGAACAGCGTTCGTGCAATGACCGGAGGACAGATGATGACCTGGGAGGAATTCAAGGTCAAGTTCAGCAGAACCCATGTGCCACCGGGTTTGATCAAGAGAATGAGAGATGAGTTCATAGAACTGAAGCAAGGAAGGATGACCGTGGTAGAATACCGTGACAAATTTTTGTCATTAGCTAGGTATGCCCCGGATGAGATCGACACAGAAGCCAAGAAGAAAGAGAGATTCCCGAATGGTCTGCATGACGAGATACAGACTGTGTTAGTCAATATCCCCTTTGCTGATATTGAAGCCCTTGTCGACTCTGCCATCCAGATGGAAGGAAAGATCAACCAAGCTAATGAGAACCGCAAGCGTCGCATGATGCATCAGCCAGGAACCCATCAGACCCCAAAGTATCGCCATAACCCATCCCCAGGATTTGCCCCGGGAACCAACAGACCCCCGATGAACCGTCCGACCTATCCCAGCCGTGGAAACCCTAGGCCCGGAGGAAATCACAACAACCCCGGCAACTCTAGCAATTTCAAACGTCCCCCCCCCCCAAGTTCAACCACAATGCTACCGCCAACACCAACACTGCCCCGAGGACTAGAAGTAATATTGTGCCTGTTGCAACAAAGGACAAGTCGCAGGTAACTTGTTATGACTGTGGAAATAAGGGTCACTACTCCAAAGAGTGCCCCAACAAGAAGAATGCCGCACCCCCCAATGCAAATGCTCCAGCTCAGCAGAAGCGTCGTGTTCAGCCCGGAAGAAGATTTGCCCCAGGAAATTCGCTCAACCGCAACGGCCGTCTTTTTCTCATGCATGCTGAAGAAGCTCAGGAACCGCCAGACGTCGTGTTGGGTATGTTTTCTGTTAATTCAGTACTTGCTCGAGTGTTGTTTGATTTTGGTGCATCGCACTCATTTGTCACCGAAGAATTTGCATGCACTAGTAAAATCCAACCAACCAAACTGAAGCATGTTATGATCGTGCAAATCCCTAGTTCAACCACCAAGGCTAGGAAAATTTGCAAAGTCGTCCCTATCCGAATCCATGGCATAGATTTTTATACTAATCTGATAGTACTCGGAACTAAAGGTTTGGAAGTAGTACTAGGAATGGATTGGATGTCCAAACATAAAGGATTGATTGACTGTGCCAAGAAAACCATAACCATGACCAATACCGCTGGAATATCAGTCGAGCATATATCTAAAACCTTACCTCGCCAATTCAAGTGCAACAAGAGTATAGCCCAACTTATGGATTATACGAATATTAAATCTTAAGTAGTTTTTCAATGAGTAGAAATTACTCTTCCAAAAATAAAATCAATAAGACAAATGCTTTAGTCTTGTAATGTTAGTGATGATGCTAGATCATCTATAGAACCCCTTTGTGTGGTGATTGCAAGTAGTTAAGTATTGTTTGGTGATTATGTACCTCGTATTTATTCATAGACGTTAGTACCGACCAAGGATACGAGGAGGAAGGAGGATACTACGAAGAAGAAGCCGAGGAGAACTTCAACCACTGCTCTACACAAGGCAAGCTTATACTGATACTGTGCAAGCCAATACTTGCAAGCCTAATACTACTAGTTGAATGTGCAAGCTAACACTTGCAAGATACTCTACTTATGCAAACAAATACTTACTTGCTACCATGCCAACTATATGCCTTAAGCATATGTGGTTATACCCACTTATTAAACCAATCCTTGTTTTACTTGCAAGCTTTCTACTTTATTTCTTTAACAAAGCTTTCTTTTAGAGTTTACTTAAGTGACTGGTAGATTCTAGGAAGTTAACGGAAGGTTGAATAAAGAGCATAAAATTTGGCCTAAGCTAGAAAACCTTGATGTCATCGTAAGGCATGAGGTGGTACTTAGTTGAAACTCCCCTTGTTTATCACCCCTCAATAGTACTCACCCCCCACACACTTGTAGATGCTAGTGCTAAGCATAAAACTTGATCAACTTTAGATGGGAATACTTGGTGAAAATGGTTATGAAAATCGTAGAATGTTAATCATTCTACTGAGATGTTTTGACATGTGTTTTCGAACACCAGATGATTTTGGTGATGAAAATTTTGAGGCAGGAGCCTTAGCCCTTTATAAAACTGATGGTTGTCTGGATTCGATACCATTCCAATTTTACCGTACAACCACAATACCCGAAAATTGGGTAGGGATTGACTGGAAACTTATATACCCTAGTATTGGTTCCCTCACGGCCAAGGTCTGAGATGAGGCTACCTTGTGAAGATTGTCCACCTGTGTAGTACCCAAGATGACAGTTGGTCATGGTTGGGAGGCAAAACTCATAGTAGAGGTGCTTATACTAGGGCGTGTAATTGAAAGGTTAGGATTGATTATCCGCATATTGAGTATGGTGAAATCAGGATTTGTTCCTGACGGATGTATCGAATGTTGTGGTGAAAGTGTACAATCTCTGCAGAGTGTCAAACTATTCGAATACCGGCGTCCGCGGTTATGGATAGTTGGAGTGGCCATACTGTTCCCCTTCAGATGTTTTCAAAATGACTTGTGAAATGAATGGAGATTTTGACTTGACCACAACAGATTTGTGGCATGAGATACAAGTTCCCACTTAGGTGTTATAAAATTTCAACTAGCTTTCTCTTGATCTGACTTTAGTAGAGGTAAATCTGGCTTTTTTCAAAACAACTCTAGAGATTAGTGTCCTATTACAAAAACCCCCTTCACTTGTTAGTATTAGTTTGCGAGTACTAAAGAGTACTCATGGCTTTGTCCCTGGCCATTCCCGTGGCCAGACTATGAAGAGGAGTACCAGGATGATGGATCCCAGGAAGGTTACGACAACTAGGATCATCTCCCATTGTCAGCATTGCCTGTGACCCCAAAGATGGAGCTTCGCCTACGCTACTTTTATTATTACGTATTTCCGCTTCTTGAGTTGTATTAAGAACTGGATCATGAGATCCTTATTTGTGTAAGACCTTATATATGGTTTGTAATGGATGATGTACTGTGGTATCCAATTCTGTTATGTATCGCAAAAATGGTAATCCTGGGATTGCGATGTATGGCATAACAGGCATCTGGGATTAAAAATCCGGGTGTTGACACAAAGAGTGTACCAACACCACCAACTACTAAGGAAAGTGACACTATCATCCATGTCCTACTATTTTCACTACACTTAGTGGTATTTTTGTAGTATGCATGATAGGGCTACTATGTTATTATGCTAAGCTATGTCCTATAAGGAAATCCATCTTCCTTAGTGGAAACATCATAGTTGTAGTATGCTTAGCCCTGCTATAGACCTTGGATGGAATACATGATATGATTACATGAAGTGTTGGAAAAATATATGTTTTATAAAATAAAACAAGTACTCAATGAACCACCTGGGTGGAATGAGGATACTCAATTTTTGACAAGGTGGCAACAAAGGGAACCATGTTTATATGGCTATCTTTTTGTATATACACAAGAAGAAAACCACCCAGGGACTTAGGGATTGAACATGTTTCTCGTACAGTGGCTTCCGTGTACAGCCACATGCTAAATGGGCTCTGGCTTAGTCAACTACATAGTGGAAGACCCTTGCATTGGCATGTTCAGGTTAACTAGAATTGTGTATTGGAAATATATCCTTACATTGGTGCCTGGTAGACAAGCTAGCATTGTGTATTGGGAGGACTTCTATGGAAAGACTTCGTCACATTATCGATCTGTCGGTACTCCATTTGGTGTGTACTTATCCAGCAGCCACTGGTGGCGTCAAGACGAGATTGTGTCATGTGGGTAAAGTGTACAACTTCTGCAGAAGATGAAATTCTAAGTACTTAGCCGTGTCCCTGGTTATGGACAACTCTGAGCAACTAAGGCCTTAAGCTATGGAAGACCTCGACATTCCAATTTCTCGAAGTAAAACTTGATCGTGTTAACAAGGGATTAGAAGCACTTGGAGTTTTCCAAGGAGTTCAGAAAGATTGTCAAAAGACCAAAACTATTTTGAAAAGATAGGATAAAACTATATTGCTTTCTACAAATGAGCATAAACCCTACTTAGCCAAATATGCATATATTGATAGGCTCCAATTATTTCTACATAGTAGTGAAACTTTCCAATACAATTCAAATGTATTGACCCCTGTGGCTGCAACTTATTATGTTGCAGGTTTGTTTGATGTTAGTGAAGTGTGTTGAATAGTATTAAAAGTCTACAACCAACATGAATGCATGTGGAACTTTGAAGATGAAGGACTCCATGCTATATAGATATTTATGCTGCATCGTAATGAGATAACCAAATGAGCTATGTAAGATGTAATATAATATTTTATTCCTAGTTATAAAGTTGCACTATGACCTTTGTTTCTTAATATTACATCTTAAACTGTGGATGCTAGCTATTGATCCAGGGACTAGCATTGTAAACACAGGGATTTCAAACCAAGTCGGGTTCGGATCCGCTACAGATGGTATTAGAGCGCTGTGTTGTTTGTAGGATTGTAACCCTAGGATTGGACAAAACCCCTTAGAAAAATAGGAGTTGTATTTGTTCCAAACTTATTTACAAACAATCTTGTAAACTATTTCCTCAACCTTTTTGGTTTTGGTTCTACATCTCTTGCTTTTCAACTTGATGGACAAAAACTTCAACTTGAGCAAACACTTCAACATCACCAATGACTTCAACTTCAGTTTCACCAAGGACTTCAACTTGGACATCACTAAGGACTACAAGAGAGACAAAAATATTACTCAAGACTTGGAGACTAAGGAAACACAACTTAGAAGGAACCATCATCACCTTGAAGCTTTGTGACCAAGATGCAAGAATATTTCCAAGGAAACCATGATCTTGTTCAAGAAGAAACAACCAAGAAGAATGGAATGATCACAAATTAAACCTATAGTTGGACCACCATACTAGTGTTTAGATTAGATCATATATTGATCACACCAACTTATGTGGTGTAGGAAAAATATTTTGTTTCCTAAAAATATGCTGGAATCTTGTTGTTTGAGTGGAATGTTGATTGTGATTGCTTGTGTGAATTGTTGTGTGTGAGTAGACTTATTCCCTAGAAATCTTTTGCCTATTCTAATCCCAATCCAACCCAAACAGATGACTACTCCAAGAGACTCCAATATCAAGGATGGTAACAACAACTAAGAGATACACATGATGTAATCTAGTTGAAAATCTTTTAAGGGTGGTACTACCCTAGTTGTCTTGAAGCCAACTTGTAACCTCTAGCCTTCCCAAATATCGGGACGAGATTTCTTTTAAGGGTGGTAGCCTGTCACATCCCAAAATTTTGCAAATTTTGAAATGTGAAAAATAAATAAACAAAATAAATAATGGTTGAAATTTATGGGGAAAAGAAACTTTTTGCTTCTAATTGGAAACATTAAAACCTTTTAAACTATTACAAAAGTTTCCCCCCAAATAAAGGTACTCCTTAAAATAAAAATAGCATTTAACAAAAACCCTAAGATCAAAGCATCAAGATTATCCATATATCTCCTCTACTTCAAAATTATAATTTTCAAGGTTCCCCTTCAAAATCTTTTTCACAAACTTCCTGTATTTGAAAATCTATTTTTGATCTTGAGGATTGTTCTCAACCAAAAACCATCTATACATCTCAACTACTTCATCTACATTTTTCAAACAACCTTTGTTTTGTTTTGAACCAAAAATAAAAGCAAAGAGTCTCGTTTTAAAATAAGCACCATAGCTTATGTGAGCTATTTTAATATTTTATAAAATTATCCTCTCATATTTTCAAAATTTAATTCATGGTTATCCATGTAAAGTGGAACTAAATCGAATCAAGTTCAAATAAGGAAAGAATCCAAGTCATACCAAATATATTGCCCTGCAACTAGGCCAATATCGCACACATGCAATCGTACAATAATTGACTAATTAATAATTGAGAAAATTAAATATTTCTAAATATATAAAATTTATGTCCTAAAATATTGCCCACGAATTTATGAACCCGCACAAATTTGAATCAATAAATTCGGAGCTCTAAATCAAAAGTTATGAAAGAATTAAGAAATAGAAAAAAAATATAATACAAAATATGACTGGCCAGACCAGCCAAAATGGGACGGCCCAACAAGACCGATCGGCACGAGGCTACCATGTACCTACATGAACAAACCAGGGAGCACTTGGTCTTCATTTTATTTGTATCTAATGCTCCTAAATGACTCTCAATTGTCCTCATAAATTGCACTAAATGTTCCCTAATTTCTCTCCCTATTTAATCTCCTTTAATCCAGCCCCCACCCCCTCCTATATAAACCCCACTCCAGTAAAGTTCAAAGTTTTCAACTCATCATACCTTCATTTTCGTCCAAAATTCTCCCCAATCTTCTCCACCCAAATAGACCTTCAAGACAACCTCGGAGCGCGGCGGCTTGAAGACGGAATTTGTTCCCCACGTCAAGAAGATTCCATTCCCGCTGGTTTCACCTCGTTTCGTTCATTGAGCAGAGAGAAAAACACGGTCAAAGATTCAGATCTTAGAAGGTATAATCCATTTTACGCCCAGCTCGTTGCTCCAAATTCAATTTCCTTTGAACAGTAGATAGATCTAGTTTTTATATACAACTTTCATGTAGAAAGTTTTTCCATTCAAGCAACTTTTTCTGTAGTCAATTCTGACATCATCATGACATCAGCGTAGTCAACAGTCAACTCAGTCAGATCGGTCAAAGTCAATTTCAGTCAATTCCCGAATTTGACTTTTTCCAGATTTTAGTACGAACTCATATAATTCATAGAAAAAGATTTAGAAGTCCAAAAATTATAAATTTGGTATCCCTGAAAAGATGAGTTTCTGTAGAATCCATTTCTGCAATAATATTACTTATTCTATGTAAAAAATGTTATTTATAAATTAAATGGTTTAATTGGTCATTTTCACCATAAAAATTATATCTTTAGTTCTGTATATCCAAATTTAGCAAATAATATGTCTATGGATTCACAAAAACGAGTAGAAAACAATGGAGACATAATTCAGTATTTTTGATTCTGTTAAAATCACGTTTTATATAGAAAACAATGGAGCCTAATAGAACCATTTGTGGAGTATTTTAAGTATAAAAATTGTTGTGTAAATTATTTTTAAGTGAATCCTTTTGCAAATGGTTGTAAATTGAACCCTCTGTATAGTAAGACCAAAATATAATTTTATTCTAGTATAAATAAGACCATGGAAATTATTTAGCGAGAATGGCCTTTCCAACTGTTAGAAAATGTTGCTAATTGCTACAATTGGACAAATGGTTACATTTGCAATCTTGAAAATATAAAATGTTCAGAACCTTGTTATAAAAAATTGTACAATAAAAATTGCCATCTTGCATGTTTGCATACTTTGCATGATTTTTGTGTTGCCATTAGTGTTGATCTTGTGTATGTTTTATCTTGGTTGTTTTGCTTGATAGATTGTGTTGATTGTCAAGTGTATTATTGCGAAGAGTGTACTAACACCACCAACTACTAAGGCAAGTGACACTATCATCCATGTCCTACTATTTTCACTACACTTAGTGGTATTTTTGTAGTAGGCATGATAGGGCTACTATGTTATTATGCTAAGATATGTCCTATTAGGAAATCCATCTTCCTTAGTGAAAACATCATAGTTGTAGTATGCTTAGCCCTGCTATAGACTTGGGATGGAATACATGATATGATTACATGAAGTGTTGGAAAAATATATGTTTTATATAATAAAACAAGTACTCAATGAACCACCTGGGTGGAATGAGGATACTCAATTTGGACAAGGTGGCAACAAAGGGAACCATGTTTATATGGATATCTTTTTGTATATACACTAGAAGAAAACCACCCAGAGACTTAGGGATTGAACATGTTTCTCGTGCTGGCTTGGTATGCACCACATGCTAAATGGGCTCTGGCTTAGTCAACTACATAGTGGAAGACCCTTGCATTGGCATGTTCAGGTTAACTAGAATTGTGTATTGTAAATATATCCTTACATTGGTGCCTGGTAGACAAGCTAGAATTGTGTATTGGGAGGACTTATATGGAAAGACTTTGTCACATTCTAGATCTGCAGGTACTCCATTTGGTGTGTACTTATCCAACGGCTACTAGTTGTGTCAAGGCGAGATTGTGTCATGTGGGTAAAGTGTACAACTTCTGCAGAAGATCAAATTCTAAGTACTTAGTCGTGTCCCCGGTTACGGACAACTCTGAGCAACTAAGGCCTGAAGCTATGGAAGATCTCGACATTCCAATTTCTCGAAGTAAAACTTGATGGTGTCAACAAGGGATTAGAAGTACTTGGAATTTTACAAGGAGTTCAGAAAGATTGTCAAAAGATCAAAACTATTTTGAAAAGATAGGATAAAACTATATTGCTTTCTACAAATGAGCCTAAACCCTACTTATCCAAATATGCATATATTGATAGGTTCCAATTATTTCTACATAGTAGTGAAACTTGCCAATACAATTCAAATGTATTGACCCTTGTAGCTGCAACTTATTATGTTGCGGGTTTGTTTGTGTTGGAGATATGCCCTAGAGGCAATAATAAAAGTGGTTATTATTATATCTTTGTGTTTATGATAAATGTTTACATTCATGCTATAACAGTATTAACCGGAAATATTAAAACTTGTGTGATTTGTAAACTAAATTAGAGTCCCTAGTAAAGCCTCTTTAATAATACTAGCTTTTTGGTTAATAGATGATCATGGTTTCTCGATCATGAACATTGAGATGTTATTAACAACGAGATCATATCATTAGGAGAATGGTATGATGGACATACTCCTATAGATAAGCGTAGCATAAAGATCAAGTCATTTTAATAGTTCAATTGCTATAAGCTTTCTGATACATAGTAACCTAATTCCTTTGACCATGAGATCATGCTAATCACCATCACCGGAAGGATGCTTTGATGACATCAAACGCCACACCAAAACTGGGTGGCTATAAAGGTGGCATTGAGTGTTCAGAAAGTATGGGTTGAGGCACATGGATCAAGTGTGGGATTTGTCCATCCATATGACAGATAGATATACTCTGGGCCCTCTCGGTGGAATGTCATCCAATTAGCTTGCAAGCATCTGACTAGCTCACAAGGTATCACATATCATGGGAATGAGAAAAGAGTACTTATCAATAACGAGGTTGAACTAGGTATGCATAGATACCGACGATCAAAACCTCGGATAAGTAAACTATCGTGAGACAAAGGGAAATTGGTATCGTATGTAAGTGGTTCATTCGATCACAAAGTAATCGTTGAAATATGTGGGAGCCATATGAATTTCCATATTCCTCTATTGGTTATTGATCGGAGAAGTGTCTCGGCCATGTCCGCGTAATTCACGAACCGTAGGGAGACACACTTAAGGATTCGATGTTGTTATGTAGTTATGGAACGATGAGTAAGAGTCCAAATGTTGTTCGGAGTATCGAATGGGATCCGGGATATCACGAGGAGATCCGGAATGGTCCGGAGAATAAGATTCATATAAGGAAAGTCCTGTTTCGGAGTTCGGAAATGATTCCGGTGTTTTCACAAGGAATGTTCTAGAAGGGTCTAGAAGGTTCGGCACTCCGGAGGGAAAGGGTACATGGATGTGGCATGATAATGTGGAATGGTTGCATAATGTACTAGGTCACTTGGCTGGGCAATATGAAGAGAGAAATCAAATCTAAGTTTGAAAGTCAAACGCCAATTTGAAAAGTCAAATCCGAAGTTTGCTTGGTGGAGGGAGAGTAGGAAACCTACCTAGGGTAGGAGTCCCACTCCCTCCACCCGCCGGCCAAGGAGGAGGAGTTGGAGGAGGACTCCCTCCTCCCAACCGCCTCCCTCCCACCTATATAAGGAGGGGTAGGGCGCCCCTACCCCTCACACCCAAAACCCTAGCTCCTTGACGCAACCACCTCCAAGTACTGCCGCCGCCTAGGGCCTCCTCCAAGTCGCTGACTTGGGGCTTCCCCAATCCCTAGCCGCCAGCCACACCACCCCCCTTGGTGCCTCTAAATCGTAGATCTCCAAGGCCCTCTCTTACTCCACCATACTCGCTCCGGCTTAGGAGAAGCCCCGCGGGATCTTCCCTCTACTTCCGACACCACGCCATCGTGCTGCCGAAATCACGAGGAGAGTGCTACAACCTCCGCTGCCTGCTGGAACAAGGGAGAGGAAGGTCTTCATCGAGTACCGAACGTGTGACCGACTGCGGAAGCGCTGCCGGAATGCAGCGCCGAAAGGATCGTCTATGCGATCTTGAGATCGGAAATAGTACGACTACATCACCCACGAGAATCTGCTCTCGTTAACCGCTTTGGGATCTCCGAGGGTGAGTTCTTCTATCGACTCGTTGCTACAATCTAGTAGGTAGATCTTGGCTTGTTTCTGTGCATGCGGTAGAAATTTTTTGTTTTCCATGCTACGAATCCCTACAGTTTGATGTTAGTGAAGTGTGTTGAATAGGATTACAAGTCTACAACCAACATGAATGCATGTGGAACTTTGAAGATGAAGGACTCCATGATATATAGATATTTCTGCTGCATTATAATGAGATAGCCAAATGAGCTATGTAAGATGTAATATAATATTTTATTCCTGGTTATAAAGTTGCACTATGACCTTTGTTTCTTGATATTACATCTTAAACTGTGGATGCTAGCTATTGATCCAGGGACTAGCATTGTAAACACAGGGATTTCGAACCAAGTCGGGTTCGGGTCCGCTACAGATGGTATTAGAGCACTGTGTTGTTTGTAGGATTGTAACCCTAGGATTGGACAAAACCCCTTAGAAAAATAGGAGTTGTATTTGTTCCAAACTTATTTACAAACAATCTTGTAAACTCTTTCCTCAACCTTTTTGGTTTTGATTCTACATCTCTTCCTTTTCAACTTGATGGACAAAAACTTCAACTTGAGCAAAGACTTCAACATCACCAATGAATTCAAAGTTTCACCAAGGACTTCAACTTGGACATCACTAAGGACTACAAGAGAGACAAAAATATTACTCAATACTTGGATACTAAGGAAACACAACTTAGAAGGAACCATCATCACCTTGAAGCTTTGTGACCAATATGCAAGAATATTTCCAAGGAAACCATGATCTTGTTCAAGAAGAGACAACCAAGAAGAATGGAATGATCACAAGTGAAACCTATTGTTGGACCACTATACTAGTGTTTAGATTAGATCATATATTGATCACACCAACTTATGTGGTGTAGGAAAAATATTTTGTTGCCTAAAAATATGCTAGAATCTTGTTGTTTGAGTGGAATGTTGATTGTGATTGCTTGTGCGAATTGTTGTGTGTGAGTAGACTTCCTCCCTAGAAATCTTTTGCCTATTCTAATCTCAATCTAACCCAAACAGATGACTACTCCAAGAGACTCCAACATCAAGGATGGTAACAACAACCAAGAGATCCACGATTTCGTTCTGAAAGTTTTTTTGCATTGTGCAGGACTTCAAGGTGCCTGGCATGATGCCTCCGTTGGCCGAACAATTCCGGATGCGCCGGACAACGAAATCATGGATCCGAGTCAGAGCTTCCACCGGCGCAATCGCCCACAGAGGAGGCTCCCGAGGCGAGCGAGGGGCAGACCCGAAAAGGAGCATGGAGCTCGAGTGAATCTTCGGATGCCTCGACTCCGCCAACTCCTAGGGACCCGCCATGCCTTGTCTGTCACAGTGGAGGTGATGGTGCCTATTTTTCTCCCATCCCGACCATTCCGGTGCGGGTTGTAGCACCGCAGCCGCCGGCGAAGAGGAAGAAGGAAGAGAAGAAAGGCAAGAGGGCCCTGCCTGTTTTTGACTTGAGCGATATGGAGTCATAAGTGTCTTCGGGTGCCTTTCGCTACTTTTCTTGTCCTTATGTCTTCTTTCTTATGATTAGTGCTTTCCTTGCAGCCACTCTCTGATGGCTCTTTTACTGAGGCCACTCAGGAAGCCGTGGGGAAGTCAAAAGTGACGCCTCCTCCCTATCAGACGGTGGCCACCTCTAGGGGCGTACCTCCAAACCCTTCTCCGCAGGAGGCTCGGGTGATCATCTCCCAGAAGACTACAGCCGGACCTTCGGAGTCTCGGTCTGAGAATGTAAGTGTTTTCTCTCTTACTGTGGGGGGAGCCCGCGAGCAATATTTTCGTATGATCTGCTGATCTTTGCTTCTTTTGTGCATGTCTCGGGGGGAGCCCCGAGCGTTTTTCGTTTATTTGATTTTTTTTTGCTCGTTTCTTGGGCACAGCCCCTGATCCCTTTGTCTGGCGAGTTGCTTCTTCTTGCAGCCCTTTGTGCAAGGTGCAAACCAGCTGGTGAAGTAGCACCTGGCGTTGGAGGCCAGCATGCGGTAGCTTCAAGGTACGTGCTTAACTGATCCTCTACTTTTTCGTCTGCTTGCTAGCTTACGAAGCTCATGCATGTTCTTGTTGCTTTTTGCAGATGAAAATAACACTGCCCTCCGCGAGCTTGATGCTCTCAAAAAGAGCCTTGGGCGAGCGGAGAAGAAAACTGAAGATGTCGTTGGGGCGAAGGAGTGCCTCGAACAGGAGTTGCCTGACGCCACGGCGGCCAAGGAGCGCCTGCAGCAGGAAGCCACGGACCGCAAGGAGAATCTCGCCACCGTTGTGGCTACTCGCGAGAAGGAGGTGGATGAAAAACTAATGGCTACTGCCAAGGCTATCTCTGGTGAGTATTTTTGCCTCTCTTTGGTTTTTTCCTTTCGACTGCTGCTTCTCTTTCCCTTTATTTGGTTCTTTCTGTGCCTTTCTGTTTCTCTAGATGCCGCAGGCATTGAGTTCAATCGCGGTGCCTTGGAGCACGATAGTGCTTTGGATGATGCCGCTGCAGCGGTCGAAGACCGCTGCAGTACTGCAGTTGGTACTCTTGCCAAGGCCAAGGAGGTCCTCGGGCGCTTCTACAAGGAGCTCGTTCCTAAGGGTGTTGACCTTGAGGATTTAAATTCCTTGGTGGATGCGTTGTCCGCGGATGCACCTGCGGCCTACAAGCGCAAGAAAAAGGGGATCGTTGCTTCCATGGGCCTGTCCATGGCCATGGCGTCCGGGGCGGATCTGGATCTTCACCAGGTCACCTCCCAGATGCCAACGGCTCCCGACGGTTCCGAGGTAGCCTTCACTCTCTTCGCTTATCGTTGTAAGTGCTATGGTCCAAAGCTTATTGACCTACTGGCGGAGTACGCGACGAGGCAGCAGGAGGAGGTCAAGAGCAGGCAATCTGTCTCCGAGGCCACTCAGGATGCAGCTGCTTAGGCTTTGTAGTTGTAGGATAGTTTTCTTCTACTTTTGTTGTAATATCTTGATGAACAATTTCCTGTGCCACGCGGTGGCTTGTGTTGTATATATTGAGCCTTCGCGCTGTTCTTCAATCGTGTGTTGTTCATATCCTTGTCTGTTTTCCTTTAGGGACCTTCGGGTGATGACCCCGTCGATACTTCGGCTGATCCGCAGTCGCGACCATCCTTGATGATGCGTCGCAACTTGTTTTTCTTCGTGACCGCGTCCGCAGTCTTGAGAAGGAGTTTCTTAGCATCTGAGGTCATGCGGACGTTTGGAAGTCGAAGGCAGATCGGGGTGCCGCCAGAGAGGAATATCTGATGGGGGAGCTGCGGCAGTTGGTCGAGCAGCTGCAGTGTAAGTTACTTCGAGCTGCTGCTCATTTCGGATGCGCCTGTTTTGCGGGTCATCTTACTTTGTAGTTGTTGTAGGTGCCAACCTTGTTTCGAGGGAGGAGAAGGAGCGTGTTGCAGTTCGGATCAACTGCTAGACCCAGCAAGATATGGAGGCCGGTGGCTTTTTTTGGATGGATCGCGACCGTGCGATGGTCCTTACGACTGTGCAGCATCGTGTTCATTAGGTGTCACGGGTGCTGCGGCAGGCGAAGACTTCCCTGGCGTCGATTCTGCACGTCATGTTTCCCCTTGATGAAGCACCATCGACTCTTCGGGGCTTGCTAGCGAAGTTTCGAGACGTGCGTCACGTCAGGGAGTTGGTGCGGCACCAGTTGGTTGCGGGAGTGAAGGCCGCCCTTTCCCTCGTGCGACTGCATTGCCCTGATGTGAATCTTGCGGCTGGGCTGCCCCCTCGACAAGATGGTGGCCTATGGGACATGGGCCCGCACTATGCGGCTGTTAGGCAGTATGCCGAAGAAGTTGTAGATCTCTTTGAGAAGCGTGCGCAGGTGGTCCTTCAGGATAGGTAGTTCCTGTAAAAAATATAGATGTAAAACTTGTATGCATTTCGACTGGGCGTGTTGTGCCCTTTGTTGTAAAGGTTCATTGTACTAGCGTGTGGTGCTTGGTTGTATGCATGCCCTTTTCGTTAGCCTGACGTGATCAACTACTCAGGTGTGCATGCGTTATCCTCAGTCGACGAAGTCGTGAGGTGAGGGGGAGCCCCCGAGTGTGTTGTAGCATAAAGAAATGTGACATAAGATAAATTTCGGGCGAGACACTTAGTGTAGGGGGTTCGTAGCATGGAAAACAAAAAATTTCTACCGCATGCACACAAACAAGCCAAGATCTATCTACTAGATTGTAGCAACGAGTCGATAGAAGCACTCACCCTCGAAGATTCAAAAGCGGTTAACGAGAGCAGATTCTCGTGGGTGATATAGTCATACACTTGCCGATCTCAAGATCGCGTAGACGATCCTTCCGGCGCTACGTTCCGGCAGAGCTTCCGCAGTCGGTCACACGTTCGGTACTTGATGAAGACCTTCCTCTCCCTTGTTCCAGCAGGAAGCGGAGGTTGTAGTTCTCCCCTCGTGATTCCGGCAGCACGACGGTGTGGTGTCGAAAGTAGAGGCAAGATCCCGCAGGGCGTCGCCTAAGCCGGATTCGAGTTATGGTGGATTAGGGTTTCCCGTAAATCTAGGGTTTAGAAATCCGGGAGGAGGAGGAGGAGGTGTCGGCGTCGGCTAGGGCGGCGGCGACGGACCGGAGGAGACGCGAGGCGGCGGCGACGGGTCGGCGGCGGCGAGCTAGGGTGGAGAGGGCTTGGAACTTGTGTGTTGTGTTGGGGCATCCCTCCCCTTCTATTTATGAGAGGGGGGCAGCCTTGTGAGGGGTGGGTTTGAATCCAAACCCAAACCCAAGTTGGATTGAGAGAAGGACTAGTTTCTTCTCCCACTAGGAAACCATTGTTCCTGTTTGACTTTTCAAACTTCCGTTTGACTTTCAATTTAGAGCTTTATTTCTCTCTCGCATATGCCAACACCAAGTGACCTTGGATATGATCCAATCATTCCACATACCCATGACACATTCATGGACCATTCTCCTTCCGGACCGGTGAACCTTCTAGACCCTTCTAGAACCTCTCCTATGAAATCATCGGAAACTTTCCCGAACTCCGAAATAGGACTTTCCTTATATGAATCTTATTCTCCGGACCATTCTGGATCTCCTCGTGATATCCCGGATCCCATCCGAGACTCCGAATAACATTCGGTATCCCTACTAACATTCCATATCTACTAAACAACATTGAATCCTTAAGTGTGTCTCCCTACGGTTCGTGAATTATGCGGAAATGATCGAGACACTTCTCCGATCAATAACCAATAGAGGAATCTAGAAATTCATATGGCTCCCACATATTTCAACGATTACTTTGCGATCGAATGAACCACTTACATACGATACCAATTTCCCTTTGTCTCACGATAGTTTACTTATCCGAGGTTTTGATCGTCGGTATCTCTGCATACCTAGTTCAACCTCGTTACCGATAAGTACTCTTTTCTCGTTCCCGTGATATGTGATCCCTTGTGATCCAGTCACATGCTTGCAATCCAATTGGATGACATTTCACCGAGAGGGCCCAGAGTATATCTATCCGTCATATGGATGGACAAATCCCACTCTTGATCCATGTGCCTCAACCCATACTTTCCGAACACTCAATGCCACCTTTATAGCCACCTAGTTACGGTGTGGTGTTTGATGTCATCAAAGCATCCTTCCTGTGATGGTGATTAGCATGATCTCATGGTTGAAGTAATTAGGTTACTATGTATCAGAAAGCTTATAGCAAACGAACTATTAAAATGACTTGATCTTTATGCTACACTTATCTATAGGAGTATGTCCATCATACCATTCTCCTAATGATATGATCTTGTTATTAACAACATCTCAATGTTCATGATCGAGAAACCATGATCATCTATTAATCAACAAGCTAGTATTATAAAGAGGCTTTACCAGGGACTCTAATTTAGTTTACAAATCACACAAGTATTAATGTTTCCTGTTAATACTATTATAGCATGAATGTAAACATTTATCATAAACACAAAGATATAATAATAACTTCTTTTATTATTGCCTCTAGGGCATATCTCCAATAGTCTCCCACTTGCACTAGAGTCAACTAATCTAGATTACATGGTAATATACCGAACACCCATGGTGGTTTGGTGCTGGTCATGTTTTGCCCTCGGGAGAGGTTTAGTCAATGGATCTGCCACATTCATATATGTGTGTACTTTTCAAATCTTTATGTCACCATATTGGACATGTTCTCGAATAGCGTGAAAACGTAGCTTGATGTGCTTCAGCTTCTTGTGTGACCTTGGTTCTTGCGCATTGGCTATGGCGCCCATGTTATCACAGTAGATAGACATTGGTTCCAGTGCACTTGGAACCACACCGAGCCTGTAATGAACTCCTTCATCCCTATCGCCTCTTGTGAAGCCTCCGAAGCAGCTATGTATTCCGATTCAGTTGAACCTCGCCACAACGCTTTACTTTGCACTCCTCCAGCTAACTGCTGTACCATTCAAAGTAAATACGTATCCAGATTGAGATTTAGAATCATTCGGATCGGTGTTCCAACTAGCATTGGTGTAACCATTAACAACGAGTTGTTCATCACCTCCATAAGAAAGAACCATATCCTTAGTTCTTCTCAAGTACTTAAGGATGTTTTTGACCGTTGTCCAATGATCCACTCCTGGATCACTTTGATATCTGCTAGTCAAACTAACATCATATGCAATGTCGGGTCTAGTACATAGCATGGCATACATAAGAGATCCTATGGGTGAGGCATAGGGAGTCTTACTCATCCTTTCTCTATCTTCTGCCGTTGCAGGACTTTGATTTTTACTCAAGGTCGTATTGGGCAACATGGGCAAGAACCCTTTCTTTCTATCTTCCATTCCAAACATCTTTAGAACTTTGTCCAAATATGTACTTTGCGACAATGATATTAGGCGTCTCGATCTATCTCTATAAATCTTTATACCTAATATGTAAGCTGCTTCGCCAAGATCTTTCATTGAAAAACTATTATTCAAATAATCCTTGACACTATTAAGAAGGTATACATCATTCCCAATCAACAATATGTCATCTACATATAGTATTAATAATGCTACATAGCTCCCACTCACTTTCTTGTAAATACAAGATTCTCCATAAGTTTGTATAAAACCAAAGCTTTTGATTACCTTATCAAAACGTTGATTCCAACTTCGGGATGCTTGCTTCAATCCATATATGGACCGTTGAAGTTTGCATACCTTGTTAGCATATTTAGGATCGACAAAACCTTTGGGTTGCATCATATACAACTCTTCATCAATGTCTCCATTGAGGACCGCCATTTTGACATCCATCTGCCATATCTCATAATCATAATATGCAGCGATTGCTAACATAATCCTTACAGACTTTTGCTTTGCTACTGGTGAGAAAGTCTCATTGTAGTCAACTCCTTGAATTTGTCGAAACCCTTTTGGGACAAGTCGAGCTTTATAGACAGTAACATTACCATCAGCATCTGTTTTCTTCTTGAAAATCCATTTGTTCTCGACAGCCTTCCGGCCATCCGGTAAGTCCACCAAAGTCCATACTTGGTTTTCGTACATGGATCCAATCTCGGATTTCATGGCTTCTTCCCATTTATTGGAATCTAGGCTCATCATTGCTTCCTCATATGTCGCATGATCATCGGTGTTATCCACCAACATGACACTCATTACGGGATCATACCAATCAGGAGTGGTACGAGTTCTCGTTGACCTGTGAGGTTCCATAGTAACTTCAATCGAAGTTTCATGATCAACATAATTAGCTTCCTCTCTTATTGGTGTAGGCTCCACAGGAACTACTTCCGGTGCTGCGCTACTCGCAAGCTCGAGAGAAAGTTCAACAACCTCGTCGAGTTCTACTTTCCTTCCAATCACTCCTTTCGAGAGAAATTCCTTCTCTAGAAAGGATCAATTCTTGGCAACAAAGATTTTGCCCTCAGATCTATGATAGAAGGTATACCCAATAGTTTCCTTCGGGTATCCTATGAAGATGCATTTTTCTGCCTTGGGTTCAAGCTTGTCCGGCTGTAACTTCTTTACATAAGCTTCAGAACCCCAAACTTTAAGGAACGACAATTTAGGTTTCTTTCCAAACCATAATTCATACGGTGTCGTTTCAACGGATTTAGATGGTGTCCTATTTAAAGTGAATGCGGTTGTTTCTAATGCATAACCCCAAAACGATAGCGGTAAATGTTTAAGTGACATCATAGAACGAACCATATCTAAGAGAGTTCGATTACGACATTCAGACACACCATTACGCTGTGGTGTTCCCGGTGGTGTCAATTGTGAAAGTATTCCGCATTTCTTCAAATGCTTGCCAAACTCGTAACTTAGGTATTCACCTCCACGATCAGATCGTAGAAATTTAATCTTCTTGTTACGTTGATTCTCTACCTCACTTTGAAATTCCTTAAACTTCTCGAAAGTTTCGGACTTATGTTTCATGAAATAGATATACCCATATCTACTCAAGTCATCCGTGAAGGTAAGAACATAACGATAACCACCGCGCGATGCTACACTCATTGGACCACACACATCGGTATGTATGATTTCCAATAAATCCGTAGCTCGCTCCATCATAAAAGAAAATGGAGTCTTAGTCATTTTACCCATCAGACATGCTTTGCATCTTTCAAGTGATTCAAAATCAAGTGATTCAAGAAGTCCATCGGAATGGAGTTTCTTCATACGCTTCACTCCAATATGACCAAGACGACAGTGCCACATATAGTTCGAGTTATCGCTCAATTTCAAACGTTTAGCTTCAATGTTATTAATGTGTGTATTTCCACAATCGAGATTCAATAAGAATAGACCATCTATCAAAGGTGCATGTGCATAAAACATATTACTCATATAAATCAAACAACCAATATTTCGGACTTAAACAAGTAACCGTCTCGCAATAAACATGATCTAGATATAATGTTCATGCTCAACGCAGGCACCAAATAACAATTATTTAAGTATATAACTAATCCCGATGTAGATGAAGAGGTAGCGTGACGACCGCGATCACATAAACCTTTGATCCATTTCCTACGCACATCGTCACCTCGTTCTTCGCTAGCTTCCGTTTATTCTGTAGTACCTGTTTCGAGTTACAAATATGAGAAACCGAACTAGTATCAAATACCCAGGCACTACTACGAGTACTAGTGATATACACATCAATAACATGTATATCGGATATACCTTTCTTATTGATGTTGTCGTTCTTCAAATCTGCCAAGTACTTTGGGCAATTCCGCTTCCAGTGACCTTCTCCCTTGCAGTAAAAGCACTCAGTATCAGGATTAGGCCCAGCCTTGGTCTTCTTCGCCGGCACGGCAACTTTGTTACCTCCCTTCTTGAAGTTTCCCTTTTTCTTAGACTTGCCTTGCTTCTTGAATTTGGTGGTCTTATTGACCAACAACACTTGGTGCTCTTTCTTGATCTCCACTTCAGCAGATTTCAACATGGAGAAGAGTTCTGGCAACGTCTTGTCCATGTTTTGCATATTGTAGTCCATCACAAAGTTCTTGTGTCACATCCCAAGATTTTACAAATCTTGTAATGTGAAAAGAAATGAATAAAATAAAACTTTGTTTGATTTTCAGGGCCAGAAGAAACTTTTTGAATCCAATTGGAAACCTTTAAACCAATTTGGATCAAACATAATCCTAAAGAGATTTAAAAACATAAACATTTGATAAAGGAAAATAAAATATTTTGGAAATACTATTTTGGATCTTTTAAATAAAAGGATTTGGTTTTCAAAAGAAATAGAAGTTTTATAAATAAGGATTATTTTGTAGAGCCAAATTAAACCTTGGCCAAGCTTTTGAAATAAAACATTTTGATTTGATAAAAGTGGTAAAGGTTTATTTAAAATAAATTAATAAGGATTTAATATCCAAGTTTTATTAATAAAGGTTTTACTATTTCCAAAATATCAAAACTTATTTATTTATTTAAAAATAAGTTTTCCAAGTATTTTATATTCCCAAATAAAACCTACTGATTTGGTTTTGAAAATATTTGGATTTCAAATGGAGATTAAAATAAACATCAAATTCTATTTTTATTTAATAACAAAGGTCTATTTATTTGATTAATAATGGACCCTAATGTAAAAGGTTATTTTGTTTTAAACAAGTTTCCAAGTATTCTTTATTTCCAAATAAAACCTACTGATTTGGTTTTTGAAAATATTTGTATTTCAAATGAAGATTTTATTAAATAAATCAAACCCTATTTGATTAAATAACTAAAGGTCCATTTTATTTAATTAATGAATGGATCCTAAAATGAATAAAAATATTATTTTATTTTGGAATTTGGATTATGTTACTGAACAGAACCAAGTTCAAAGTTGTGAAGTGTGGTGTTTGTTTGAATTGATTTGGTTGATTGAATTGTTTGTTTGAATTTCAAATCAGTAAATAGAAAATAGAAAAGGTTAAATCTTTCAGACAGAAAAAAATAGTGCAAAGGACCCAGCCCAACAAACTGGCCCAACAGCCCAGTCCAGCCCAACTGTTCCCTCGCCTCAAACCGTTTTCTTCACCGCAGAAAGAACCCGGGGAGCAACTGACATGTGGACCCTCCCCCTCACCTCATTTCTCGCTGACAGGTATGCCCCACCCTTTTCTGTTCATCGTCTCCACCGCGTCGACCGTTCCTCGCCGTTTACTGCCGTGTTAATTCCCTTGAATTCGGGTTGATGGATGGAATAAACCTCGCTGTGACCACGCAGTGATAAACGCCAGTGACTCCTCTCTGGTTCCCCTCTGTTCCCCCATCTCAACACGCCCCCAGGCCGCGGAATTTTGCCCTACACTCTCTATGTTCCGACGACGCTCCGGCGAAAATTCCGACCGTGTCCTTCCACCCCTCGCCTCCTTAAGCACACTCACATACTCCCCTAGCCCTGTCGCTTCTCCCGGCGCTTTCCATTCACCCGTGGGAGCCCCTGAGCCCCGGCAACGACAACCTCCAGCACCGCCGCCATCTGGCTCTTCTCCGTCGAGCTCCTCCGATAAGTTCAGACCACCCCGACCCCTCTCGTTCACGCACACGTCATCTCCGTGGTCTCCTGCATCTGATCACACCCTTTGTTTGCCTCCGGGTGATCGACAGCTTCGTCTTCGACCTCGACCAGAGCCAACCGTCGCCAGGCCGAACTCCGGCGAGGAATTACTCCTACGACTGTGCGCCCCTTGCCCCGTCGACCACACGACGAGCTTCCCCAACCTCCTGCGATCTCGGTGAGCACTTTCCCCTCCTCCCTCGTTTCCTGTTTCGCCAGCGCCGCCACTATCTGACCGTCGCCGCCGCTAGCCACCGCCGGCGCCGCTCGCAAATGGTCGAGCACGCTAGCACCGTAGGATCTCGATCCGACGCTCCCGATATATCACTCAACCGCGAAGGGGTATGCCTTCTGGACCGCACGATTTGACTAGATCCAACGCACTGCAGCGCGTGATCCACCCGAACCGGTACCGTCCAATCCAAACGTGACGCGTGGCCAGGTTTCTGATTTAAAAACAGATTGAAACCAGATTTGAATTGCAATTTGAAACTCATGTAACTTTTGATCCACACGTCCAAATTTTGCAAACTTTATATCGTTGGAATCAGTAGAACAAACCCTAGGCAACCATGCCTTTAGTTTAGCAAATAGTATCTGTTAGCTTGTTGGTTTTTGCAGAAACTTTTGATTGCTTGTTAAGGATGTAAAAATTGTTTAAAAATGAATTTGGGGTTAAAATATTTTGCAATTGAATTGCTTTGAACCTACTGACCATAGGAAACACTTTGTGGATTCAAAAATGTATTTGGTAAAACAAAATAATGATTCTTTGATTTTAAACCATTTCTAGTCAAATAGAAATGTGGTTTATTTATTAAAAATTGGTTTTGGAAGAAAACCTTTGGGAAATGTTTTGTTTAAAACTATCTGACCCCAAACACCAAGTTTTATGGTTTGAAAACACATTTTGTGAATCCTATAGATTAGTGCCTTAGTAAAAATATTTCAACACCACATAAAATGATACTTTGTTTTGAAAAATGGTTTATAAAGTGAGACCTTTTGCAAATGACTTTGCCACTTTACAAAATGATCATTAGGTGTATTCCAATGTTTATGACCCATTAGGAACCACTTTTTCAAATTAAACAAAGCTTGGCATGCTTGCAAGCATTACTTTGACTTTATCATTTTATGTGTTGATTTGCTTGATTGGTAGATTGAGTATGTGCCTTGCTTGGTTGATTTGTAGTGACTTGAAGAGTGTAATTGTTGCAAGGACAAGGAGTGAACCCATAATCTACCAAAAAGGCAAGTGATGCTTCATACTTTTTGTCCCATTACTTTCACTATGCATTAGTGATTTTCTCTAAGTAAACTTGCATGGATTTTGCTAAGTATAAACCTTGCTATAGTAAAACCTAGTAGATGAAACCTTAATGGAAATATTCCTAAGTTAAGATTCCTATTACTATCAAGCTTAGCCTAGCTAATAGAAAACATGGGTGGAATATATATTCACACTATGGAAAAATATTCTAAGTCTGAGGACTTGTGTTTTGTTTAATAAAACAACTAAGTTAATGAATCACCTGGGTGGAATGGGACTTGCTTGGTGGATTTTGGTTGAGTGGTTCACAAGGCCCATGTCTATGGTTTACCTTGTGTATCTCACTTGTGGATTGCCACCCAGGAACAAAGAGATTTGAGATGTCAAATGTTGAGAAGCTTCAAGTGCAATCACTTGGCAATATGGGCTCTGCCATGATCATATAGGTTGCAAGAACTTAGCCATATGGACAGTGGGTGGTAGTTTTTGATAGGTTGGAACGCGTCCATTTTGGTCTAAGGGAAGGCTTCTGAAAGATCTTGTCTTGGGAAACCAAGTCTTGTGGGGAAAGTGCACCACCTCTGCAGAGTGTAAAATCTAAGTACTTAGCCATGTCCCTGGTAAAGGACAATTTGAGCATCAAGACATGGAAGCAATCAAGAATCTCATCATTCAAATTTCTAAGTTAAAACTTGTGGTTTGAACAAGGGTTGTTTGAAATCTTCAATCTTTGATTGAGAGAAGCTTTGGAAAAGATTTTTGTCAAAACAAAAACTTAGTATTTTCAAATGATAAGGAAAATCTATTTTGAGCAATGCAAGCCTCAACCCCACTTGGCCAAATGCATATAGATGATAGACTCCACTATACTATCATAGTATCACTTGCCAATACAATTCAAATGTATTGACCCTTTGTGGCTGTAACTTGTATGTTGCAGGTTTGATTGATTTTAGTGAAGATTGATTGATTAGGATTACAAAGTCTACAACTAACATCTGCCTGTGGCACTTTGAAGATGAAGGACCCATGCTTATAGTTATTCCGCTGCAATGTAATGTAATAGCCAAATGAGCTATGTAAGATGTAATAAAATTATGTTATTCCTGGTTATAAAGTTATATTATGACCTTTGTTTCTTGATATTACATCTTAACTGTGGATGCTAGCTATTGATCCAGGGACTAGCATTGTAAAAACAGGGGACTCCACCTTATATTGTTGTAAGGCTGGGACACTCCCTCTACATCTTGTAACTTGGTGTCAGTCATTGGAGGACACGGTGAATCCCCAAAGAATTAGGAATCACTATACCCAAACTTTGGAGTTTATTTGCGTGCCCAGACATCTTAAGCACGTGCTCACTGACGGAGTTGCCCTCTTCCATCTTGTAGTTAAAGAACTTTTCAGAAGCCTCATAACTCTCAACTGCTGCATGAGCCCCAAATATCATTTTGAGTTCACGGACAATATCATGTGGGTCATGGTTCTCAAACCTTTTCTGAAGCTCCGATTCCAAACCATACAACATAGGACACTGAACTGTGGAGTACTGATTCTTCCGAGTGATGTAAACATTCTTTACTTCATCGGTAGCAGAGGCCGCAGCGGTCACCCAGTGCATCCAAAGACATAGGTCAAATTACCAGCATTGAGGACAATCCTCAAATTACGGAACCAATCCGCGAAGTTGCTTCCATTGTTTTTTAACTTTTCTTTCTCTAGGAATGCATTAAAATTGATGGTAGGGGCCGCCATTGATCTACAACATATTTGCAATAGTTTAGACTAAGTTTATGATAAATTGAGTTCTAATTAATAGTTAAATTAATACAGGTGAACTCCCACTCAAAACAATATCCCTCACATTGTTTTAGTGATCACACGAACCAAATCCACCACATCAAAACCGATCATCACGAGAGTTGATGTAGCTTCAATGGCGAACAATCAACATGTTCATCATATCTACTATATGACTCATGCTTTACCTTTCGGTGATCCGTGTTCCGAGACCATGTCTATACATGCTAGGATCGTCAAGATCAAACCTTAGCTTCTGCATGAGCAAATCTGGCTTGCTCACATTGTATACACTCGCAGAATCTAACACACCCGATCATCACGCTCAACATGCAATGATCATCATGTGGTGCTTCGAAACACACCCGATCATCACGTGGTCTTAATGGAATTTAAAGGACAACCATATGGCTCCTGCCGGTTGCCAACTTACAATAAGGAACATTGCATACATCATATATAATCACAATCATGGCCATATCACATCACAGCACACCCCTGCAAAACAAAGTTAGACGCCTCTAATTTTCTTTGCATATTATACGTGGTTTGGGGCTTTCAATAAGTGTAGTTCTAACTTACGAACAAGAACCACGACGTTGATGATTGAACTATCAAGTGCCTGTTGTAAATTGAATCTATACTATGATGGGATAGACAGACACCCGCAAAGCCACTTATGCAATACAAGTTGCATGTTGAGCATGGAGCAAGTCTCATGA
Source organism: Avena longiglumis (assembly GCA_030063025.1). Lineage (NCBI taxonomy): Eukaryota > Viridiplantae > Streptophyta > Magnoliopsida > Poales > Poaceae > Avena > Avena longiglumis. Next base: position 147,859,319 of record CP125974.1, read on the forward strand.
ACGATGTTATGTAAGGTTAGCCCGGTCCGCTTCATCTCATCATACCGCAAGATGCAAAGTACACAAATAGAAATTGATAATAAAAGCACCACCGCCCACAATGACCATTGTGTTCTACTCGTGCAACAGATCTACATATAGACACGGCTCTGGTACTACTGTAGGGGGTTTGTAGCATGGAAAACAAAAAAATTCTACCGCATGCACACAAACAAGCCAAGATCTATCTACTAGATTGTAGCAACGAGTCGATAGAAGCACTCACCCTCGAAGATTCCAAAGCGGTTAACGAGAGGAGATTCTCGTGGGTGATGTAGTCGTACACTTGCCGATCTCAAGATCGCGTAGACGATCCTTCCGGCGCTGCGTTCCGGCTGTGCTTCCGCAGTCGGTCACATGTTCGGTACTCGAAGAAGACCTTCCTCTCCCTTGTTCCAGCAGGCAGCGGAGGTTGTAGTTCTCCCCTCGTGATTCCGGCAGCACGACGGCATGGTGTCCAAAGTAGAGGGAAGATCCCGCAGGGCTTTGCCTAAGCCGGATGCGAGTTATGGTGGATTAGGGTTTCCCGGAAATCTAGGGTTTAGAAATCTGGGAGGAGGAGGAGGTGTCAGCGGCGGCTAGGGCGGCGACGGACCGGCGGCGGCGATGAGGTGACGCGGCGGTCGGCGGCGAGCTCGGGTGGAGAGGGATTGGAACTTGTGTGTTGTGTTGAGGCAGCCCTCCCCTTCTATTTATGAGAGGGGGCAGCCTTGGGAGGGGTGGGTTTGAATCCAAACCCAAACCCAAGTTGGATTGAGAGAAGGACTTGTTTTTTCTCCCACTAGGAAACCATTGTTCCAGTTTGACTTTTCAAACTTCTCTTTGACTTTCAATTATTTCTCTCTCGCATATGCCAACACCAAGTGACCTTGGATATGATCCAATCATTCCACATACCCATGACACATTCATGGACCATTCTCCTTCCGGACCGGTGAACCTTCTAGACCCTTCTAGAACCTCTCCGATGAAATCATCGAAAACTTTCCCGAACTCCGAAATAGGACTTTCCTTATATGAATCTTATTCTCCGGATCTCCTCGTGATATCCCGGATCCCATCTGAGACTCCGAATAACATTCGGTATCCCTACTAGCATTCCATATCTACTAAACAACATCGAATCCTTAAGTGTGTCTCCCTACGGTTCGTGAATTATGCGGACCTGATCGAGACACTTCTCCAATCAATAACCAATAGAGGAATCTCGAAATTCATATGGTTCCCACATATTTCAACGATTACTTTGCGATCGAATGAACCACTTACATACGATACCAATTTCCCTTTGTCTCACGATAGTTTACTTATCCGAGGTTTTGATCGTCGGTATCTCTGCATACCTTGTTCAACCTCGTTAGAGATAAGTACTCTTTTATCGTTCCCATGATATGTGATACCTTGTGAGCCAGTCACATACTTGCAAGCCAATTGGATGACATTCCACCGAGAGGGCCCAGAGTATATCTATCCGTCATATGGATGGACAAATCCCACTCTTGATCCATGTGCCTCAACCCATACTTTCCAAACACTCATTGCCACCTTTATAGCCACCCAGTTACGGTGTGGTGTTTGATGTCATCAAAGCATCCTTCCGGTGATGGTGATTAGCATGATCTCATGGTCGAAGGAATTAGGTTACTATGTATCAGAAAGCTTATAGCAAACGAACTATTAAAATGACTTGATCTTTATGCTACGCTTATCTATAGGAGTATGTCTATCATACCATTGTCCTAATGATATGATCTTGTTATTAACAACATCTCAATGTTCATGATCGAGAAACCATGATCATCTATTAATCAACAAGCTAGTATTATAAAGAGTCTTTACTAGGGACTCTAATTTAGTTTACAAATGACACTAGTATTAATGTTTCCTGTTAATACTATTATAGCATGAATGTAAACATTTATCATAAACACAAAGATATAATAATAACTTCTTTTATTATTGCCTCTAGGGCATATCTCCAACACTTAGCTTTATTCATAGCGTAATGAGGAGGTACATTGTTCGGCTGAGTAGCCTTGGCTGAGTAGCCTTATTGGAAATAGGGGGGTATCTAGGGGTAGAACCGTCGTAGATGTGTGACGTTCCATGGGTTGGAGTATGCGACTCCAGACTCAACGTGCTTGAGGCGGTAGGCGCCACCTGGGATGACTTCGGTGACGACGTATGGTCCTTCCCAGGGTGACTCGAGCTTCTTCGGCCCCTCTTGCTTGAGTCGTGAGACGAGGTCTCCTTCGACGAAGGACCTTGGGCGCAGTCGACGGCCGTGATAGTTGCGGAGGCTCTGTTGGTAGACCGTCGATCGTGCTGCGGCGATGTCGCATGCCTCGTCGAGTGTGTCGACCGCGTCTTCGAGTGCGGCCGTTGATTCGGCCTCGCTGTATGCGACGACCCATGGGGCCTTATGGCATACTTATGCGGGTAACACGGCTTCGGCTCTGTGCACCATGAAGAAGGGCGTGTAGCCAGTTGAGCTGTTTGGCGTTGTGCACGGGCTCCAAAGGACGGAGGGTAGCTCTTCTGTCCATGCTCCCGCAAGCCATTCGAGTGGGCTCAGTAGGCGTTTCTTGATTTCGCCGCCTACGAGGCCGTTGGCCTTTTCCACCTGCCTGTTGGTTTGCGGGTGTGCCATGCAGGCATATGTTATGTTGATTCCGAGGCCTTCGCAGAAGTCCTGGAATTCTTTGGAGATGAAGTTCGACCCGTTGTCCGTGATGATGTTGTGCGGCACGCCTAACCTGTAGACTATGGATTTGAAGAATTTCACGGCCGTTTTACCCTTTTGGTTGGTAACGGGCATGGCTTCGATCCACTTGGTGAACTTGTCGACTGCGACCAGGAGGTAGACGTGGCCTCCTTTCGAGGACCTTAGCAGTTTGTCGATCATGTCGAGGCCCCATTGGGCGAAAGGCCAGGCCAAGGGTATGGGCCTGAGCTCTGATCCTGGTACGTGAGTTTGTCTGCGAACCTCCGGCACCCATTGCACCTTCGGACGATATCCTTCGTGTCATTCATGGCCGTTGGCCAGTAGAACCCAGCTCATAGAGCTTTGGTGACGAGGGCGCGGCTGCCCTCGTGATGGTCGCAGATGCCCTCGTGGAAGTCTTGGAGGATTGTTTTGCCATCACCGATGGTGACGCACCTTTTAAGTACACCCGAAATGTTGCGCGTGTATAGCTCGCCATTGATGATGGTGAAGGCCTTGGACTGGCGAGATATGCGTCGGGCATCTGTCGGGTCATCAGGCAATTCCCTGTTTATCAGGTATCGCAGGTACGGTGGCGTCCATGTTTCTTCGATTTCCATGACCTGCATCAGGTTGACCACTGCGACCTCTGTGTCGAGCTTTTTGGGTCCTTCCTGTCCTTCGGGCAGCGCAGCCCCCGAGTGCTCTGCCTCTTCGGGTGATCCCTTGGGGAATTTCCTTTTAATGGATGGCACGTAGACTGTTCGAGGAACACACCTGGTGGCACCCGCGCGCAGGTGGAGCCGATATTGGTGAGTCTGTCCGCTTCTTCGTTGCTTTCTCTTTCAACGTGCCGAAGCTCGCAACCGTCAAAGTCTCCTTCGAGTGATTTGTAGAGTGTGCGATACGCGATCATGTTGGCAGCGTGTGCGTCGCACTCATTCATTGTCTGCTGGACGACGAGTTCCGAGTCACCATTGATGACGAGGTGCGTTGCGCCGCAGACCTTGGCCATCCTCATGCCGTGGATGAGGGACTTGTATTCGGCTTCGTTGTTGGAATCTCGAAATTTCATCTGGAGGACGTACTTCATCTTGTCGCCCTGCGGGGATGTCAGTATGACCCTGCCTCCTGCTCCAGCTTCGCGCTTGGAGCCATCAAAGTGCATCGTCCATGACTATGTCATATCCGGGGTGTCCGGCAGCTACATCTCCATCCAGTGGATGAGGAAGTCCGGTAGGACCTGGGACTTGATCGCATGGCGTTTCTCGTAGACTATGTCTAGAGGGGACAACTCGATGCCCAACAGGGCCACGTGCCTTCTGGCTTCCGGGTTGTTCAGGATGCTGTTTAGAGGTGCCTCGTTGATGACCATCACATGATGCTCCTGGAAGTAGTGGCTCAGCCGACGAGCCGTCATGAACACGCCGTAGGCGAGTTTCTGGTAGTGATGGTACCTCTGTTTTGTTGGCGTCGGTACCTCGCTGATATAGTAAATTGGGCGTTGGACCCCGTGGGTCTTGCCATCTTCGGGTCGTTCGACCACGAGCACGGTGCTTACCACCTGATGTGTGGCTGCTATGTATAGCAGGAGAGGCTCACGTTCCTTTGGTGTGACCAGGACGGGCGAGGTGGAGAGTAGCCGCTTCAGATCTTCGAATGCGTCATCGGCTTCGGGTGTCAACTCGAATTTGTCTGCTTTGCGTAGCAGCTGGTAGAAAGGCAGGTCCTTTTCACCTAGGCAGCTGATGAATCTGCTCAGCGCCGCGATGCGCCCAGCTAGCTGCTAGACACCTTTGAGGTTCTTCGGTTTCACCATGGCCAGTATGGCCTGGATTTTCTTCGTGTTTGCCTCAATTCCTCGCTGGGAGATGAAGTAGCCAAGTAGTTGGCCAGATGGGACGCCGAAGGCGCACTTTTCTGGGTTCAGCTTGATCTTGTAGCGATCAAGGTTGTCGAACGTCTCGCGGAGATCGTCGATCAGTGTCTTGGCCTCCCTTGTTTTGACTACTATGTCATCGACATAGACCTGTATGTTGCGGCCGATCTGGCTCTTCAGGCATGCCTACATGCACCACTGGTACGTGGCACCTGCGTTCTTCAGCCCGAAGGGCATTGTGTTGTAGCAGATCACTCCGAACGGCGTGATGAATGTTGTTTTTTCCTGATCTTCGACCTTTAGTCAAATCTGATTGTAGCCTGAGTAGGCGTCGAGGAAGGAGAGATTTTCGCATCCTGCAGTCGAATTGATGATCTGATCGATCCGAGGGAGAGGGAAGTGATCCTTCGGGCAGTGCTTGTTCAGCGATGTGAAGTCCACGCACATCCGTAGGATGTCTGTGTCCTTTTTAGGGACCATCACGGTGTTGGCCAGCCACTCGCTTTCCTTGATCTCCCTGATGAAATCAGTGTTGAGCAGTCTGTTGACTTCGACTCTGATGGCTTCGGTCTGTGGCTCGGACAACCGTCGGATGGACTGTTTGACGGGCTTGGCATCTGGTAACACATTGATTGCATGCTCGGCGAATTACCTGGGAACTCCTGGCATGTCCGCAGGACACCAGGCAAACATTTCCCAGCGCTCATGGAGGAATTCGACGAGCGCGCTTTCCAATGCAGGGCTGAGGTCGTTGGCGATCAGCGCCGTCTTGGAGGCATCCGTCGGGTGGACCTACACCTTCTTTGTGTTGACTGTTGAGTCGAACGACATGTCAGGTGCGTTTTACCTCGAGACAGGGGGTGCCCCGTTGTCTGTCACCTCTCGGAGCCTTATGAGCTCCTCCTGCATGCCGAATGACTGGGAGATTCTGTTGAAGTCCCTGTCGCAGTGGTCCGACCGGGTGAAGCTACCGTGGACCGTAATGACGCCCATAGGTCCTGGCATCTTGCGTAGCAGGTACTCATAGTGTGGTAATGCTAGGAACCTTGCGAATGCCACGCGCCCGAGGATGGCGTGGTATTGTGATGGCCAGTCCAACACTTCGAACTCGAGTCGTTCGCATCGAAAGTTGTCGGGCTTGCCGAAGATGACGTTGAGCCATATCTTTCCCCGGGAAAATATGCCCTTCCCTGGGACGATGTCGTGGAACGTTGTGTTGGATTGTTCCAGGTTGCACAGAGGGATCCGCATTGCTGTTAAGGTGCTAGCGAACATCAGATTGATGCCGCTGCTGCCGTCCATGAAGACGCGGCTCATCTCGAATCCTCCGATCTGCGCCTCGAGCACCAGGGCAGCATGACCTGGGCGAGGGATCTGGCGAGGGTGATCCGAACGACTGAATGTGATGCAGGACTTCGAACCGCTGAGGTACTCAGGGATTGTGGGTGGAGCGGTCACAGCCAAGCTGACCTGGCGGGTGATCTTCTTTTTCACCCTGTTGGTTGGGCGCCCCTTCTGGATCATCAGGGCCCCTTTCGGCGGCGGGTACCCTCTTGTGTCGTTGTTCTGTATGGGTGCAACCGGGTGATCCGAAGGTCCCACGGGTGGTGGCGGAGGAGCTCCGTGGGCGATGTCGCCTGGTGCAGGCGCGTTTCCGAACCCATTGTTCGGGACCTGCTGTCTCATATGGGACAGGATCTCGTTGAGTTTCTGGAACTCGCGACAGTCCTTAAGCATATGGCTGGCCTTCTTTTTACCATCCTGCTTGTCGATGTAGAAGTGGATTGTGCATGGGCCCAACAACTTGTCGTATGCCGAGGGCTCGTCATCGCGGTCGCGACGTTGCCACGATTGCGTTGGGCGTCCTCCATCGCGGAAGTTGTTTCCATGGTATCCACCGCTGCTGCGGTTGCTTTCGTTGCAGCGGTCGGCGTAGCCAGCCGCGACCATGTCGGGTCCGTCGTGATCGTCATAGACGCACGATCTTCTCTTGCTACAACACTCACGTCGGTGACCGTAGTCATCCTCCTTATCTGAGTGTGCTCGGTGAACGGAGTCCTCGCCATCTGCCCACCTGTTGGCGATGTCTATGAGGTGGTCGAGTGTCTTGGGCTTGACGCGCCCAAGTTCTTCCTTGAAGTCTTGGAGTTTGACGCCATCTTTGAAGGCGTCGATTGTTCTCTCCTCAGAGATGGGTGCCGCGGAGTTCTTGATGTTGGACCAACGTAGTATGTACGAGCGAATGGATTCACCCGTTCGTTGCGTGCAGGCCCGTAGCTCTTCAATCGAGGCTGGATTCTTGATGGTACCCTTGAAGTTTCGGATGAAACTGTATGTCCCAGCTTCGGATGGATCCCGAGGAGGTTCTGGTTACGGGAACGGTTGACTTTCGAGAATCGGTTAGATCAGCAGGCTCGTGGATTCGAACCACGTTTGGATTTGGAGTCCAAACGGCCCAGCGAAAGAGGATTTTCAGTCCCGCGTGTAAGATATCCAGCATCTGCTGTTCATACAGCAGTATCTACAACCCCTTTGCGGGCTCCATAGAAGGTCCCACGTACAGTTTGTTTTGGGGGGGAAGGAGCCCGGTTGCTGAGCCATATCCGGGCTGCGCCTGTCAGCTGCAGCTGAAGGCATTGTAGGGCGGTGTTTTTATTTCCGCCGTGCAGCTTGACGGACGACAGGTGGTCGCTGAGCCATGCCTTAGGGTCCTGCGTGCCGTCAAACTTCGGAGTATCCGAAGGAAGCTTGACGTTTCTTGGCATCCGTGTTCGCCGAACAGATATGTTGAAGCATCGAGCTCCGCGGAGTTCTCCTTCGTCATCGTCCTCTTCGGATTCGGATGAGCACACGCGCTTGGCGCGTGCCTTGTCGATCTTGTGCTGAGTGAGTTCGCTTCGAGCATCATAGTCGCGGCTGCGACGTCGTGAGCTCTTGTGCTGTCGAGGTAGGTCGTGTTCCTCCTCGTCGGATGAGGGTGTGGGACTGCGGTTGAATTTGACCGCAACCTTCTTTTTCGGCTCCGCAGGAGCTTTCTCGTGGAGCGCAGCTCCAACGAGTCCGAGTCTGGCTAGTGCAGAATTGTGCATGGCCCTCTTCGGCTCCCCCACCGGAGGTGGATGGGACGCAAGGTATGTGGTGGCTTCCATGATCGCAGCTTGCGGCGTCTTCGGGATGACGTTGCCGTTGGCGTCCATCTCCATGAAGGATGTGTTGAGGGTTCGGGTCACCTCGCGACGTGCAGCGGGGTCCATGTTCTCTACGCGAGAATGATGCTTGTTGGCATTGTTGTCGTGCGAGCTGGAGCCGCCAATGGTGGAGAGCGCAGCTCGCCGCGCGCTAGACTCCGATGCCGCTTGCTTGCGTTTGTCGAGTACCTCTTGCATCTTGACCTGCTTTATGTGCTCTTCAATGAGGAGCAGGTGGTATGCCATCAGTAGGTCCCGTGAGGCACCCACAGGCAGGATCTTGTTACCCTCCACGGCTTCGCGTGCTTGGTTCCATCCTTCCTCACTGAGGTGGATTACTCGATTGGCGTCAGGGTCGTCCTTGTTGGGCAGGGGGGATGGTTGCCTCCTGTTTTCACCGTTTCTACCCTGCGGGTTGGGCGGCGGTACGTGAGCACCCGAACCTGGTGGTTGTTGCTCCACGTCGCTTTGGATGACCACGGCGCATTGGTAGCGTCCGTAGGTCGGAACGCTGCTGCCACAGCTTTCGGATCCGGAATCGTAGGTCCTTCATCCGACGGGGGATCGCACAGATCTAAGTTGCAGCTGCTACTGTCGTATGACTCATCTGTCGATGTTGTCCTGGGTAGCACGTTGGGATGCGAGGCCCATGAGGCGGGCCTGATCGATGGCAGAGGCACCCGCTTTGGGAGGCGGAGAGTGTCGGTCTATCCCACATGGAAGTAGAAGCTCCTGAACAGGATCTCGAGCCCGTCGCCTACGGGCTCGAAGTCCTTCAGGGTGGCTGGCGAATGGGCGGTGGAGTCGAAGGCGCCGAAGAGGAGATGGCTCTCTGTCGCCGAGGAGTTGTAGATCGCTTTGGTCGGGACCATCACGATCGAACAATCAGCGCCCCCAGTTCCCATAGACGGCGCCAATAGACGAGGTTTAATCTCGTCCATGCCCATTGTTATGAGCTTGGGTTTTGGAGAAGATGGGGGTGCTGGAGATCGCGGAACGGTTAACATACAAGCAACCAGGGGACACAAGATTTATCCAGGTTCAGGCCCCCAGAGGGAAAACCCTACCCCTGCTTGTATGCTCTTGATTATGGCAGAACCGAAAGTTACAAGGGTGCGCAGATGCAATCTGGCGTGGAGGTGTGTATGCGGTGGTATGAGAGAGAGCCTTCTCGTCATGCCCTCCTAGCCTTTATATAGACATAAGAAGGTCTCGGGCACAAATCGAGTCGGTTACAGGTTTAGGGTTTGCCCCTTTGAATATTCTATCTGTTCTAGTCTTGCTCTCCAAGGATCCGAAGACGTCATGGGCTTGGGCCACCCGAATATCTTCGTGGGCCGCGTATATTCTCGTGGGACTTCCTTGGGCTGGACTAGGTATGCTAAAGTCGTGTACCCGTAGGGTATAACCATGCCATTTGGAACACTGCACACAGGATGACAACTATGCTCTCTTAATGGTGCCTAAAGGTAGAAGGTGGAGACTCAATAATGATGGAAGAGAGGCCTTTTTGTAAAGGAAGCAGGGATTACAAGTTTCAAAAAGAGATTCTAAAAATTATGGTACTTATTAGCTTTCAGCCCTCATTGCCCCTATCCTAAGCATCTTGAAGTGGTTAAGGTTAAAGTGGCAAAGCTGGAGTATATGCTTGACGAAGTATAAGTTGGAAATATCAAATCCCTTGAATACGAGGGCCACACCTCATGCATACTCAACTTTGGGTCCAGGTAAGTTCTTGTCACTATAAGTATTTGCATATCATTGAGAACCGCCAACGGGTACCCCTTTCACATGGTACAGGAGCTTTCCCATAACCAAAATGACAAGGCAAGCAGACAATGAGCATCTCAGCAATTCTTCTTATGTACCATGGGAATATGGTGCTTTTTCCTCTCTTTCCTCTTTCAATGTGTCTCTTTTTTATAAGAAGAATGCTTCATAGATGTCACTATGGTGATGCTGCAAGTTTCCACCATGATTAGGCATGGCTTAGGCTAGCGGCCCAGGCGTTTCTCTAACACATGATACAAACTCCATGGACTTAAAAGTTCCCTCTTTATTTCACACCGGTGACATCCATAGACAAAAGAACATGATATCAACTGAGTACAACAAGGTACAAGTGCAATGTTGAAAACGTTCCCCGTGACAACACGGTTCTGCTAATTCCAACTTATAAGTGCAAGCATATACAACAAAGTTGTCACAATGGTTCAAGTTTATTAGGGGCAAAGAATAAATTGTGCCATCAAGTTCGTGAGGGCTTTAATCACTAAGTTTTCACATAACAAAATAGTTTTTAATTGGAAGATAGATGAAAACAAGAATATACTTGGAATGGTGTAGCACACCATGCATAGGAATTTATAGTGGACACTTTGGAATAACTTGGTTTCTTGGGAGTTGGAAGCATGAGTAGAGCTTACTCATACAAGTGGAGGCTAGCAAAAGACTAGGAGCAACCAACTAAGAAAGCAATAATGACCATAATTATGCAATGCAACAAAGCAAACTAATCAAAGCAAAGAGTGGTACTACAAGTCAAGTACTAAATGATCATAGAGTCTAATGGTGACTTGTCATAGTCATAACATGGTGTGAGCATGTGCCAAGTCAAACCAAGCAAAACATCAAAGGATAATACCACAATACTATGCTTTTGCATGCTAAAACAACGCATAATTTTTTCAAGGCACACTAAGCAATCCTAATTGTTCGGAACAAGATATGCTACAGAAATAATCACTAAGCATAATGCTAAAACAAAACCTAGCATGTCATGCTAAAGTCTAAGTCACAGTCAATGCAAGCTCCTCTTGCACTTCAAGCAAGAACTTACTACTCCTTTCCAAACACCAAGCAACCTTATTTGCAAAATAACACAGCGAGAACGGGGGTCCAAACTACTAAATCAAACTAAACAAACTAAGCAAACAAATCGAAAACTAAGACGCTCAAAGAACAACACAACTGTGCATGAAACAATAAAAATGAAGTGTCTAAACAGACCTGAGCTTTTTATTGATGAAGAAGGGGATGCCTTGGGCATCCCCAAGTTTTGACCCTTGTACCTCTTGGATATTTGTTGGGGTGACACCATGGTGGCATCCCCAATCTTGATCTTTTGTCCATTCTTCATCTCATTGCATCATTCTCTCTCTACACCTGAAATTTTCCTTCATACAAAACTTCACACAATCTTCCTTAGCAACATTAGCTTATTCAAAAGATATTAGACTTCTGGCAAAGTTTTGTAACAGCAAGGATTTCACTAAAATCACAATCTACTATAGTAACTCCTTCAAAAATCTCAATTTACCTGAAGAGAACTCAAAAAGGAATCAATAAAAGAAAATGCAAATAATGGCAGAAATCTGTTAAAACAGACCAGAAGGTAGAAACGAATTTTTCGAAAATATTCTGTAGCTCAAATCAAAAAATGTTGAACTAACAAGAGTTAGATAACATACTGAGGGATTTATTCGTAAATTTTGAGCTCAATCCGAGTTACAGAGCCTTCTCACGAATTTTTTTGTGGAGGACAGAAATCTATTTCGGGACAGCAACTCCCCAAATCTTACTTCCCTCTCATTAGAGGTCATTCTTGGCATAAAAAGCAAACAAAAAAGATAAGGACTAGACTATTTTTTTGGGTTTTTTTGAAAAGAGGCAAACAAAACCAAGCAAAAGAAACAAAGCAAACTAAAAACAAAGTAAAGAGAAAGGAAGTGAAGGACTCTCCTAGTGAAGACGTCCTAAGCCTCCCCGGCAACGGCGCCAGAAATTAGCTTGATGGCGCCCAGTACTTGTCGTGGAACGCTTCGTTGGAAACCCTAAGAGCAAGGTATGAAGCAGCACAGCAACAAGTTTCCCTCAGTAAGAAACCGAGGTTATCGAACCAGTAGGAGGAAGGAAACGTCACACGCCTGACGCGCGGCCGGCAGTACGAATTGAACAAGTGCCGATGCCAATTGGGCTGCGCTTTATGCTTCCAAAAACTCAGATGCTTCCCGTACGTCTCCCACTTTGCATGCATTTGACTGTCGCTAGGAATTAATAGGTCCTTCGCTTCCGTCCGGTGCCATATTGAATTGCAACCCACTCCTTAGATGGCTTATCCTCGGAATTTTTTTTGAATGGAAACGGTCCCGAAGGACCCGGTGCTTTCATTCATTCCAAAGCGGTGGCATACAAATTACAAAAAGGGACTTTAAGAAAAGTAAAATTACAAACAGGTCCCTGCAATAAGCACAACAGTCCTCAGAGAGAGTCAAAGAAACGCAATCAAGGACATGAGCTCCAACTCCACCGCGCTGAGCGCCGCCGTTGTCATCCTCACGATCGTCGGGGACGAAACCACTTGGGATCGAGAGGAGGGAGCCAACAACGACAACGCCATCAAGCCTCTGGAATGGCATCTTGGCCTGGAGGTTAATGAGGATGTCGAAACGTCGGCCCGAGCTGAGCATCACCGACGCCGAAGGGAAGGGAGGCTGCCCTACAGCCATGGATTCTGGCGCGAGGACGAAAAACGGACGTCGAAAGAACGTCGGATAATAACTCCCTGAAGACTGGAGCAGCTGCCAATCAGCATCAGAAGACGATGGTGGAGAAGCCGTCGGGGGATTTCTCCAATCGGACGCAGCACCAGCGTCCCCCATACTTGGTGCTCCAGATCTGCAGCGAACAAAGTCTCTTCTCCTCCTCTCCTCGCCTCCACGGCCAGCCGGAGGAAGAGACTCACCAGAATCCCCGAAATAACCGCAGCGACCTGCTCCCTCCCCTCGCCACCGAGGCCGGCCAGAGGGTGCCCGCTCACGATTCCAGTCCTCCATAGGAGATGGTGGCCACATCTGGCTTTATTGGAAATAGTGGTTGTTCTCTCCTCCGTCGCCAACTCCGACCAGAGAAACGAGCTCAAGAGGAAGAAGAACCCTAGGGCCAAGATCCAGCCAGCAAGACCTCGACTTCCGCTCCTAGCAACGGGCAAAGAGCCCACCGGCACAAGGCCAAAACACCTACTACTACTACTACTACTACTACTACTACTACTACTACTACTACTACTACTACTACTACTACTATACAACTGCTGGCCATCCTCCCCCCTTACTCTCCGACCGGCGGGGCCACCGGAGAGGAAGGAGGGAGGCGCCGGGGCCACGCCAACGACTATCAAGGGGGGCGGGGAGAAGACGCGTGCCTCATGTTTCGTGCGGGAGCAAGTCAGGACGGTCCGATCGTCGACTTTATCATCAGATTGAATAGCTGAATGTGTGTTCATGGTGGGTTGAATTCAAGTTTAGTTGTAACATTTCTTTATTTTATTTAGAATTCAACGCATTTCACTCAGGGCACATCAAATGTATTATCACAATCACGTTTACAAGCTGTAAATTTTCATGCATTTAAAAGTATAATGGTTTCCCCGCAAAAACAAGTATAATGGTTTCCGCTAAATTTTTTTAAATAATACACTTTTTTAGTGAATTTGACAAATAATACATAAAACTGGCAAATTGCAAATCTGTTGGTCGGTCGGCCGTTAAACAGATGATACACTGCTTTCGTCCGTTCAACGGACGACACACTGCCTTCGTCCGTTCAACGGATGACTGAACGGACGACACACTGCAGGCAACGCTAGGGGTTTGCAGGGTGTGTCGTCCGTTAAACGGACGAAGGCAGTGTGTCGTCCGTTGAACGGACGAAGGCAATGTGTCGTCTGTTGAACGAAAGAAACGAGTCTGTCGTCTGTCGAACGACCGACCGACCAACAGATTTGCAATTTGTCCGTTTTGTGTATTATTTGTGCAATTCAATAAAAAAATGTATTATTTAAAAGAAAAAATAGCATGGTTTCCCCCTTACCAAACTTTAGGCATTCATGGTCATTGGATGGGCTCCTCGGAGCGAATCTGGGATGTTGGTTACTGGTAAGTCTTTTTGGCCCTTGTCAACATCAAATCATGTTCTTCTGTGTGCACTGCTCTTTTCACCTCGTTGTCCTGTTTGGTCACTCGCACTGGGCCGAAGGCCACGATCCTGTTCTAAAATGTATATTGGTCCCGCTTTTACAACGTCACATGTATTTGTTTTGTAGAACAGGAGGCCTGACAGAGTCAGGGATTCCGGTAAATTAAATAAAAATACTCCAAAAAGTTGTAACAGGAGACTATTGTCCTTCCTTGAACCTAGGAAATATCTGACACATTAACAACTCCTTTCTGGCATATATTTGTTTTTGCTCTACCTCCTCTCCTACCCTACAAAAGGAGGCATCGTGTTGTGGGGTGAGCTAGCTAGCGGTTTCACCGCATGACTATGGGGACCCGAATGTAAGTGTAATGGTGGTCTACATAAAACGGAGGTAGTGACATCGCACCTAACCGTGGAGCGCACCATCAGTATGCTGAAGACACGCCGACACAATTTTATTTCTTGCCGTTGCAACGCCTAGTTTCTCTTTAGTACTAACTAGTGTTATATGTTGATCCAAATTCTAGAAAGTATAGGCCAACTTCTGACGAGTGGAGCGAGGCCCGTCGCCGGAGGCTTGGGGCGAGTGTAACGAGTCTGAAGTTGGCCCACACCGTGCTAACGGGACGCTTGTGGGGATGCGGGTGACACAGCCTCCATGACGCACGGATCGTCGAAGACCTAGGTTTCCACCGATATATAAACCCTTGTAAGCCGGTTGGGAGAGTTGCATCTGTGAAATCCCGCTTGTAAACACTCCGATATAGTGAAGTTTATTTTGGCGCTGTGGTTTTTACTCTCTTTGTTGGAGAGGTTTTCCACGTTAAATCTGTGTCCCCTTGCTGTGTTTTTCGTTTTCGTTCTTCGTTATCTTCTTGTCGCAATTGTAACAACTAGCATGAGGGCCCTTGCAGATGCGAGGGCATCAACTGTAGTGGATTGAAAGTCTTTAAGATATAAAAATATGATTTCACTAATATCACAATATCTCCCATTATGTGTGAAGAAACAAAAAAATCTACAACTATCACAAATTTTTCGGTAACCAAAATTTGAAAGTAGATCTTTGGTGGCCCGAAAATTGCGGGCCAATGATTGTTATGCCATATGTTGAAACACTGTTGTAAGTGGTATTAGATCTGTAAACGAAACTACGATACTTACATGATATTAGAGTAAGTTAGCTCTGATAAAAAAACGTTGACTAAACATAAAATGGTAAAATTAAATATTGAGAATTATCTTGTTCCAATGTTCCTTCCATCCATTTATTCTCACTATGTCACATTGTGCGACATTATAGACAAATAAATGTGGTGAAACTTTTCCCATTACTTTGTATATGAATGCATTTTTAAAGTAAATTATTTTCTTTTGGGTGTATTTATCAGCATGTTTATACATTGGTAGTCAAAGCTAGAGAAGTGTGACTCTAAGTTTTCCATAATGGCATTTATTTTTTTCTACCATTTTTCTGAAAAATCCCTAACTTATGTCGATCTTGATTCAATGGTTCTACACACCTAATCACATGTATTTCTTATGGTGCAAAATGAATACTCGGCCTTGCTAGCATAGTTCGAGACTCTTAATAAGACGTTAATTTTATTGTGCTATTCAATTGTTCTCTTATGTTTATTTTGTTACACGGGAGAAAGAAAAATACAATAGTTCGAACATGCTTACCATACAAACCGAACAATATATGCTGAAACAATTTCATAAGAATAAGTGTATGCTCTTTAGGTCCCATGATTAAAAAAATTAATTGTTTGGCACCGTATGTCTCATTAAGTCGGAATATTACTTCAGCGGAGCGACATTCTCAAGCTCGCGAGATTCTGTCTGACTCAGCCCTATGCATCATTAGATGATATTTTTTTGAAGTGGGAGAGATATTACCGATCTAATCTCATGACTGAATTAATCTTAAAATGTCACAACTCCAAACTTCTGCAAGCATTTTGTGAGTGTGTTAGTCTGGTGGCACACGAAAGATGTACACATTCATAGAAATAATGTATGCATCTATTATGTTTACACGTCATCTTTTCTAAACTATCCATATCCTAGCTGCTCAGCCTTTGCCACCACATTCCAGTTCGGTTTTGCATGGCTATAACATTTTAGCCAGGGTAGCTACTCTCGTACCCGAATTTTCTAAACCAATCATGTCTAACACGGACTGCTTAATTACGGCAGCCACGACTATCATGTTTCTAGTCCGGTCAGTTAGCGTACATGCAATTTCTATTGTAGTGGACGTGACTATTTTTGCGGTCCTAGGGTATGGAGTCGTGGTCTTATCAACATAATCCATGTGAAACAGGCTACGTAACTATTAATCTATTATTAAATTCTCATCATAGATTCTAGATTTAACTACCGAACATAATTTTAATGATGTGGCATAACGTGATAGCTCTATTATAGCACGGTGGCCCTCCTCGCAATGCGGGGGCATCATGTTTAGTCAATTGAAAATATTTTGAAATGTATTTATGATTTTGTGCATACTTGTATTATATTATAGTAGTCATATGGCCATCATAAATGATATACAAAATTTATTCCTGAAAGAAACATATTTAACTTGTGGGCGGTCGACTTTTATAGCATTAAAATAATAGCATAATGATGAGGATTCACCAAAATAATGGTGATGTAATGTTTAGGTAAAATGTACTCCATTATTTATGATATACATATGATATTAAAGATATTTATGTACTCTAATATCATAATGATATTTATCACTTCACAAAAATAATGGAGTATAGAACAAATCATTTATGGTATACCATCATCGAAAACACTATTATGGTACACTATAACATATGTATGTTAGGTATACCGTGAGATATATATTTATAAATATAAACCACTCTGGTCCATCAAATTGTATGCTCCAAGAGATACATGTAACTACATAAATCTTTCTATTGTAGGGGGTTTACTGTTCATTGTTACCATATTTTAGACTTTTTGTTGTTATTTGATTCGTTCTAATTAATCATGTTTGCTTTTTGTGTATAGTTAATATGGTGTTGTATGAACATATGAGGAAATGTATGTTCAAAAAAACACAAAATCACGGTTTTATACATGAGTCAATGTATAAATGTTTGTTAAGATTTTATTCTATTTGAGATGTAGCAAAAGTAAACAATGATGATTTTTTGCATTTTCAAGACCATGTTTCCTCTCATTTACTCTGTTCAATCTTATCTATCATGTGTCTTACTCTAATCAATATATGGTTCACTGGATTGATGCCTAGAAGTTCTATTTTGTTTGTGACATTATTTAGTGTACCTCTCTTTTTCATTATTGTGTTTTCAGTTAAGAAACATGTTTTTATTAAAACAATAGTAATCTAATTGCTTTTACCAGTTTAGGTTAACTTATAAGGATCTATTGGTTTTAGCCTACTTAAAAAAGAGAGTCCGCCAGATTCATGGATGTATGCTTTGTTTTTCTTAGATGCAAAATTTCTAGTGTGTAAGATTAACTTTGTAAAGTTTAGCTCTTAATTTTGTGAATAAAATTCAAGTTATCTCTGCACTCACTTTGGAAAACTATCATGGTCATGTTCCTGCACCTCACCAAGCTTGTGGTCCCTTAGAATATGATAAATATCATATGATATTTATGCAAAAGTCATGGAGAGAATTTTTATTTCAAATACATATGAAACTTTAATTTTTTTATATAAACTATTTGTATCCCAGAACGATCATTGCTATTTTCTCTTGTGTAATAATATTGATACTTGTAAGGATTTTATTTTCACGCGCTATTGTGTAATTTATATTTTTCTCTGGTAAAATCAAGTTATGCAGATACAACCGAGGCATTTTATGAAAAATATATTGCATATACTTCATATTTAGGTGTCATAGAAAACTTCCTAGGCCTCGTCTAGCTTGTTGTACTTATTTCAAAGTTATGTCAGGTATTTCTATTGCAGTTATATAGGACACAATAATTTTATATAGTCCTTATCCCTGAACAATCAATGTTGGATAGACCTTCACCGTTTTGGCTTGTGTAAGAATATTGGAATTTGCAAGGAATTTGTTTTCCACACTAATGTATAACATAAATCTCTCTTGTCTTTTTTCTATAGGAACATCTTGGGATTGGCTAGAACATACGTTAGCCTTATTTTCTTTAAGATGTTATTAATGGGTGTTATACACGGACTATGATCTAGAGAAGGTTTTCCGGGAACATCTTGTGATTGGCTACACACGTTATCTTGTTTTCTATGACTCCAGCAGGACCAGGATTTTGATTGACTGCATTCAAAATTTCAGAGGGTACTAAATTTTTTTGACGGTCTACTGAATTTTTTTTGACTGTCCAAAGGATTAAAAATATTATTTTTTTACATTCCAAAGGATAAAAAATAGTTCTAATAGGATCATAGTTCTAACTGTACAATATATAAGTGACACAGTTTAGCACAATTATATCATAGAGCCATTGAGCATAACTTGAAATTGGAGAAACGGGAGGGGATAGAATGAATCGAAACTGGAGTTGCTCAGAATTTGTATGTACCTCAACGATTGGAAATTGGAGAAGGGGAGGTGGGCTTCGCCAACAATCATAGGGCACACGCGAGATGTGGAGCCCCGGCAGTCCGGCACCGGCTGAGCGCGGAGGGAGACGGAGCGGGCGAGGGAGGAAGAGGGACGGTTGTCAGCTAGACCGGTTCTGGGACTCAATCTTGCATGACGTGTCAGGGAATTGGGGACTGGAGACTGATGGATTCATCAGATAATGAGAGGGCGTGTCACAGAGCGATGCGAAGAACGGACGGTCAATTGTGTGCGTATTGAACGATGGAGGTATCCGAGACGGGCTCTCACATGGAGTTTCCAAAGGAACCTGTCTTCTGGTTGGCTAAACGATTAGTCGTTTTTTCTTCTGTTGACATGCAAATTGATGTCACGGACTCTCACAATAAAGTTACGTAATCTCATGAGAAATCCTAACCGCAAATTATAGATCTAATAGCTAAAATAATCTGGATGATGTAGATCAACCAGGTGCCTCGAAAAACACCCTTATATTGCTTTTAGTATATAATAGATATTTTTAAGTCTTTTATGTGTGAACAAGTGGAGGAGGTGGCATGCATTGTTGAGACGCATAAGAATGGTAATCATGATAAACTTTGAGTACTCTTTAAAAGTTTAGCACAAATATTAATTATATCTCTAATATTTTTTTTGAGTAGGGGGGCCATTGCCCCCCCCCCCTTTGAACCTAGGAAATATCTGACACATTAAACAAGGGTAGGGCAGCGTTTTCGGGATGATGTTGCTGTCGGCATCCATCTCCATGAAGGATGCGTGGAGGGTTAGGGTCACCTCACGGCGCTCCTTGGGGTCCATGTTCTCCATCCGGGAGCGATGCTTGTTGCCATGGTTGCCATCAGAGCTGGAGCCGATGCCCATGGCGGAGAGCGCAGCTCGTCGCGCGCTGGACTCCGAGGCTTCTTGCTTGCGTTTGTCAAGCACCTCTTGCATCTTAACCTGCTTCTTGTGCTCCTCGATGAGGAGTAAGTGGTATGCCATTAGCAGGTCCCGTGAGGCATCTGCAGGCAGGATCGTGTTAGCTGCCACGACGGCGCGTGCCTGGGCTCATCCTTCTTTGCTAAGGCGGATGACCTGGCCGGGGTCGTCCCCTTCAGATGGGGGGACTAGCTTCTTCTGTTCTCAGCGTTTCTATTATGCGGGTTAGGTGGCGGGTTTGGCGGCAGGTTGGGCGCTTGCTGGTCCACGTCACTCTGGATGACTACGGCGCATTGGTAGCGCTCGTAGATTGGTTCGCTGTTGCCGCAGCTTTCGGATCCGGAACCCTAGGTCCCTTCGTCCGATGGCGGATCGCACAGATCGGAGTTGCAGCTGCTGCTGTCGTAAGATTCATCTGTTGATGATGATGTGCGTAGCACAGGGTGTGGGGCCCATGAAGAGGGCCTGATCGATGGCAGGGGCAACCGCTCTGGGAGACGGAGAGTGCCGGTTTGCCCCACCTGGAAGCAGAAGCTCCCGAATAGGATCTCGAGTCCGTCGCCTACGGGCTCGAAGTCCTTCATGGTGGCCGATGAGTAGGCGGTGAAGTCGAAAGCGCCGAAAAGGAGGTGACTCTCCGTCGCCGTAGAGTTGTAGATCGCTCGGGTTGGTACCGTCACGATCGCACAATCAGCGTCCCCAGTTCCCACAGACGGAGCCAATTGACGAGGTTTAATCTCGTCAATGCCCATTGTTATGGACTTGGGTTTTGGAGAAGATGGGGATGTTGGAGATCACGGAACGGTTAGCAAACAAGCAACACGGGACACGAGGTTTACCTAGGTTCAGGCCCCCGGAGAGAAAACCCTACTCCTGCTTGTCTGCTCTTGATTACGACGGAATCGGTGATTACAGGGGTGCGTAGATGCAATCTGGCGTGGAGGTGTGTATGCGAAAGTATGAGTCGAGAGATCTAGGTCGTGCCCTCCTAGCCTTTATATAGACTTAGGCAGGTCCCAGACA
Source organism: Avena longiglumis (assembly GCA_030063025.1). Classification (NCBI taxonomy): domain Eukaryota; kingdom Viridiplantae; phylum Streptophyta; class Magnoliopsida; order Poales; family Poaceae; genus Avena; species Avena longiglumis. The sequence goes on from CP125974.1 coordinate 147,879,656, forward strand.
CAGACCTAGTCGGTTACAGTTTTTAGGGTTTACCCCTTTGAATTTCCTATCTACTCTAGTCTTGCTCTCCAAGGATCCGAAGGCGTCATGGGCCTTGGCCACCCGAAAGTCTTCATGGGTCGGCGTATATCTGTCGTGGGCCTTCCTTGGGCTGGACCAGGTATGCTGAGATCATGTACCCACGGGGTATAACCATGTCAAAGGGGTCCTTGATTTCATATTGCCCTAGGGCCTCCAAAATCTATGGACCGGCCCTGGGCGCAGCCTCCGTCAGAGGCACCGACAATGGAACCACTGCGTCGCCGTTCATCACCAGCTTGATATTAGGTTCTCCAGCAAAGGACTTTCTATGAGTCTGGCACCTGAGGCCGCACCTCCAGCCAACCAGCCACCAATTGGGCAGAGGAAGCAGCACCCCATTCACGTCCACCGCCGCCAACAACTTCACCTTCAGTTTCTTCAGGAAACTGTGGCACTCCGTCAGGGACATGTCCGGGTCGCATTGGGAAATTGAGTAGAGGGGTTCGCTGCCCACCACTTGACCGGTGCCGAAGTAAACCTTCGGCAATGAAGCGGCTGCTTTGCCGACAATGAAGCGCACGGTAGCATTCAGCAGTTATGCGGCGTCGCTCATGGTAGAAGCAGTGTATCTACCGATGTTGTGGACACGCACCAAGCCGCTGTTGGTCGAAGAGGCGAGGAAGTATTTTGCCATGGCATGAACATAGTAGCATCAGCCCTAGATGACCGCCACGTCCAGGCTTCGATTGCAGGCCACCGGCATGTCCTAGATGGCCCGGCTAGTGCAATCGAAGCAATCATCCGAGTTGATGTCACCGCGGCAAACCACCACTCCGTAGGCAGCTCCCTCGCCTGCGCCGGTGGAGCTGGAGGAGAATAGCATCGGAAACACATATGCGTTTGCTACGAGGATCGAGATGAGGTCGGCGGTGTTCTTGGAGTACGGGCTTGTGGCCGGATAACTGCTATCTATGTTGTCGCAGTTTTGCAACATGGTCCGCCCGAGAACGTCCTCTGTGTTCTCAGTAGCGACGACAGCCGCGGTTGCGGAAGGGATGGTCAGATCTAGAAGAATGCGGCACATGACGCACTTAGCCCAGCGCGGGAGGGAAATGGCCACTAGATTGTAAGGGGGAAGAGATGCCTAAGATAGTAGTAGTAGGCAGTGTAGCTGGGAAGAGGAGGAACCACTCGCTTAGACAGACATTCCAAGTCTATTTAAAGTCAAAATGTAATTACTAGTATGTATTGATCTCATCTTGATTAATATTTCAGTCACTCGAGTGGTGAGGCAAGGAGACCCCATGTCGCCAATCCTCTTTGATTTGCTCACTGATGCCCTTGCAATGATGCTGGAGCATGCCAGGGAGGCCGGTCACATCCAGGGCCTCGTGAATCACCTCATTCCAGGGGGTGTCTCGCATCTCCAATATGCGAACGATACTCTAATTCTTATTCAGTTAGATGATCTGGGGATCACTAACCTGAAATTCCTTCTGTTGTGTTTCGAGAACATGTCAGGCATGAGGATTAACTTCGATAAGATCGAAGTGGTTGTTTTGGGCAGGTAAGCCTCGGAACAAACCCAAATTGCTAATCTCCTCAACTGTAGGTTGGGATCCTTCCCAATTATCTGGGGCTTCCAGTGAGCGATAGGAGGCTTGGCAAGGAGGACTGGGACTTCCTGGTGGGCGCGGTGGGTCATAGGGTTGATCCATGGCAAGGCAGGCTGATGTCATCGTCGGCGAGGATGACTCTCACCAATGCATGCCTGTCCAGCGTCCCAACTCACGCGATGTGCTCGTACTTACTCTATGATGGCACTCATGTGGCGATGGATAAATTTCGTAGTCGTTTCTACTGGGAGGGAGTGGGGGACCAGAGAAAGTATATCTCGTGGATTGGGCCACGGTGTGCTCTCCCATGGAGTGTGGTGGTCTAGGGTCACCAACACCAAGCTTCTGAATCAAACGCTTTTCACCAAGTGGTGGTGGAAGCTCAGCCAAAGGGACAACGGGCTTTGGGCGGATCAGGTTAGAGATAAGCACCTTGGGAATAGGGACTTCCTCTCACCAGTCCGTGTATCCAGATCGCAATTCTAGAACAGTCTTCGGAAAGTTAAGCTGTTATTCCTTTTTGGTGCTAGGTTCTAGGTCGGCAATGGACAAGCTGTGAGGTTTTGGATCGATATGTGGCTTGGTAACGGCCCGACTAAGGACAGGTACCCAGACTCTTTGACATTTGTGGTGATCCATCGGTGTTAGTTGCAGGGGAGCGACTCTAGGAGGATGGGAGATAGGATGGTGGCGTAACTTTGGAGTGGGAGAGAACGCTGAGTCGCACAACCTGGCTAGGGAGCTTCAGTTGGGCACAAACCTTAGGAATGCTACCCAGGACGTGGTAACCTAGGGCTTGGAGATCTTGGAAAGCTTCTCCACACACTTCGCTTACATGCAACTTTGCAGTGGCACCATCTTGGTGAACTTTTGGCAGATCTGGAGGGTGCACATCCCTCTCAAAGTGAGAATCTTCCTCTGGCAACTCGTAAAAGGGAAACTGCCGTCGAGTGATAATATATTCAAGAGAAAGGGGCCCTCGAACGGGACGTGCGTGTTATGCGGAGACGCAGAGGACGCCAATCATATTTTTTTCAGCTGTGTTTTAGCTTGATTCATGTGGGTGTACGTGCGCAAGGTGCAGCGTGCGCTTGGAACCCAGCAAGGGCTAGGGATTTCATGGCTATTGCGCAAAGATTCTCCGGAAGAATGAACCAGTTGATCTGGCTGTGCTTTACCGCTATGTGTTGGGCCTTACGAAATATTAGGATAAGCTAACTATCGAACACAAACTCATTGGTCAGCCGGCTAAGACTGCATCCATAAAATGATCATTTTTTGCAGAGTTGAAAGGTGCTAAGCAAGAAGGGCGACAGGACCGCGTTGGACTTCATTATGTCCAAACTTCGAAAGCTGGACGCAAGGCTGAGGGACAAGGGAGCTCCTCCGTCTGCTATGCCCTAGAAGCATTCCGTGATGTTCGCTTAGATGCTGGTTTTGGTCTAGGCTTGTACCTTGTTGTGTAATTTTTGCTTCGGCAACCTGACTGTCCCTATGGTTGGACCTGGTTGTGTTGTGGTAGGGTGATAACTTATACTCTAGTTTGGTTTGTTGCTTTATATATAAATCTAGGTTGTGGCCTTATGTTTAAAATTAATATTTCAGTGTTTATTTTTGTGTCTCCATGTGTGAAAGAGCTACTTTCAGGAATCACTTCCATGTTTCTTGGTGGAATAAGGGAGTGGTTTCCCATTGTCATCGATTCAAAATTTTGTATTTGACAAGTTGTGTAGACGGTTAGCACAGCCCTTATCGTTGAGTACTTTCCGATGACACCAACGAAAACGAGACAGACGCGTACCGATCACCAATCTGCCGAGATGCACACGTTCGGCTAGCCTGATCGTTGCACTTCTCACCGCACACCGAAATAGACTGGATTGCCAAAAGCCCGTCTCGAGTCTTGTGGTTTTCTTTAAGGCTCTATTTGGTTGGGCTTTTGTGCTGGCTTTCACGGCTTATAAGCCGAAAACCCAACCAAACATGTTCGAGTGAACGCGCTTACGTACAAAGCCGCACTGAAATGAGCATCGCGGGCAAAGCACCCGCGAAGGTGCTTTTCAGGCTTTCGCCGTGCGTGCGTCCGCGTGTTTCCGTTCTTGCCCCTCGTTTCCTAATCTCTTGTCCCAGTCCAGCCATCTTGCGTGCCGCCGCCGCCTCCCTGGTTGAGGTCGAGGTCCCCGGCAGACCGCCCGTGTCGGCCTCTCCCATCCCACTCCGCTCCTGCTAGCCGCCCCCGCCCCGCTTTGTTCCCGTCGGCCGCTTCCGTCCCCCCTCCGTTCCATCCGGCTGCCCTGCCCGCCGTGCACAACAGGTCAAGCATAACGACCGGCCGAGGCAGGAGCTCGACGTGACGACCGAGCCGCAGCACATCCAGGCATGCAGCTGGACCACGAGGAGCAGCCGAGCATGAGCTTGTCCTTGACGTCCCTGCAAGCTTCCCGATCTATTCTAATTACAGATTAGTTATTTTCTCTATCCAATTTGGTAACTGTTGGTGCTAATTAACTAGATAATATAATAATTAACTGCAACATGATTATGTATACAAACTAATCTCTAATGCGATTAATATCGATAAATAGTACTTTCTCTAATTCATATTAGTTGAGTCAAGTTTGTCTAGATTTACATGTACTTCCTCCGACCCATATTAGTTGACTCAAATTGTCTAAATTTAGATGAATCTAGATACTATTTAATATATAGGTCATCCAAATTTTGACAAATCTAAGTCAACTAATATGGGTCAGAGGGAGTATCTAGTTTAGATGTATTCGTATCTAGACAAAGTTGAATCAATTAATATGAATCGAAGAGGTAAATTAAATAGTCTCTCGGGTGTTTAGGGTATATTAGACATTTACACTCATAACCATAGTTCAGACAGCTACTTGCCAAATGACTTTATAGTTTTTCTACAGCCCACAGCTTACAGCTGCTTTCCCACATCACACAACCCATAATTAGATTTAGATAAGCCACGGCACAACCAAACACACCCTTAGCTTTACAATGTGTTACGGTGCCAAGGTTATATGCATATATAGCACCGGCTAGCTACCTCTTGCAATACTACTCGGTGACTAACTCCTAGTCTTACTAGGTTACGTGCAAGTATATGGAACGGACACACAAGTGTACTATTTGGAAACACCAGGACCTCGTACGTATACCAGTCATATCGGCAATGTATCGCGTATTGTTCATCCACGCGATGAACAGTGCCGCGTGCGGCACAAGCACACCGGAGGCCGGGAAGACCACGCTCCTTGGTATATACTCCCTCTGTTCGGGATTTTTAGTCCGTAGGACCAAAACAGCAAGACCAAGACGGCTAGTAATTATGTTAATAACTGAGCTTTAATACGCCTTCATTCCTCTATACTGCCGTTTTGACTATTCGTTGCTACCAATCCTGGGTCATTCAAATGTGCATGCACTGGTCCGAGCTATTATAGAAGCTGCATGCAGGAGAGAGAAAGAAAAGACTGCACCGGCTCAGAGATATTAGAGGCTGCATGCGCATGCTATAATTACTCCGGACTAATAATCTCAAACAATCTGAAAATGCTCTCCGGACTAAAATTCCTGAACAGAGGGAGTAGTTGTATACGACGAAACCATGACACGTGCCGGCGTACAGAGTGATCAATCCTAACAATCACCCACCAAACACAATGCACTCATCTTCATGTCCTGGATCCTAAATATGTCGGTTGCTCCTTGCCAACGTCTTTCTTGGCTTTGCTTTCGCCGTCCCCTTCATCGTCGACATTGCTTTCATTGATACTCGTTGCACACATATGTCACCGACATTTTTTTCGTTGGCTTCTCCATGGCTTTATGTCGACTGTCTTATCTGTCTTTGGTCTTCGCCAATTCCTCCATGAACAAAGATTGCTATTCGTCATCCGGATTATTTGCCGTCTGAATCGTTTTCCTCGGATGGTAGTTCAATACACTTGTTTCGATGAAGTATTTTCTTATCAACAACATGCATACTTGATTTTCTGTTTGCCAGTACTCTTTGCTGAAAGGAACAAATATGTTTGAACGAGCTCACCTGGATTGACTAGCAAAGCTAGAGGTGATTCCACGCCTTCCCATGGTCTTTTTTCTTCACTACGGCACACCGGCTCTTTATCGTGTGGGCAAAAAGACACGGCAAGGCCTTTCGAAATACGGCAAAGGCTTTGCCGTGTGTATACACAAGGCAAATGCCACACGGCAATGTTCGCCACGGTAAAGGGCCCCTTTGCCATGTGTTTTCCAAAATAAGACACGGCAAAGCCTTTGTTGTGTGTATTACGCGTAGACACGGCAAAGTAAAGTGAGATAATGGTTTCCGCGGAGATGAAGATGTCTATTCTTTGCCACAAAGAAGTTGTCTTTGCCATGTGTCTTCTCGAGAAGTACACGGCAAAGAAGCTGTCTTTGCCGCGTGTCTTGTAGAAAAGTATACGGCAAAGAGACCGCCTTTTCAAAAAAAGAAAAAAATTCAATTTTGTTTCAAACTTTTTTGAATATTATTTACTTGATAATCTCATATAGGATATTTTAACACTTTATATGCTTAATATTGGTCAAATTGCACTCATAATAAAACTTCCCTTTCGGTCACCCATCATAACACTATTTTAGCTCTAGCATGCTTAACTTCTTTGTTCCTTCTGAATGAGCTTCCGAGAAAAAAATCATACTTTGTCAATAATACTTTCATATCAATCATATTAACTCTTGGACCATGATGTCACACATCTCAGTTTTAGATTCCAAATAATTATTTAAGTAAATAATAATGAATAAGTAATAATGATCTTGAATCCAAATAAAAAATAAAAAGATTTTATTTTATTTCCTTTTTCTATTTAATATGGAAAATCCATATATTTAAATCCGTAAATCTGAATTCGAAAAATAAAATGTCTAAATCGATCAGAAAAATGTGAGGAATCCAAATATGACATCCATATAATCTTGTGAAAAATGGGGTGGTATCATTTTAAATTATCCAATTGGTTTGTTGCTTCACAAAATCCCCTATTTTTTGTGCTCAGAAAATGGGTCGGCGATGGCACACGGCAAAGAGGCCACCGTCTACAACCATTAGCTTCTCCCCGTCAAGTGGACCTGTGGGGTCGCGGGTCTCACCTCGTTGCCGTGACGACACCTATGTCGTGTGCTGCTGTCAACTTTGTCAAGTGTTTTTCTTTAACGTGTTCCTTGATGTCTATGCACTTCTATTCTTGTAGATAGTTGTTGGGACTCTAAGTGCAGAAGTTTGTAAAACAGCAGCAAGTTTCCCTTAAGTGGATTATCCAAGGTTTATTAAACTCAGAGAGGAAGTGGTCAAAGGTATTCCCTCTCAAGCAATCCTGCAATCAAGATACAAGAAGTCTCTTGTGTCCCCAACACATCCAGTACACTCTTAGGTGTATAGGTGCACTAGTTCAGCGAAGAGATAGTGAAATACAAGTGGTAACGGTGCCATAAAATAGCTTCTGACTTGTTGTTGGCGTGGGGTAACGGTGCCAGAAAAGAGCTGATGGTGTGGAGGAAAGATAAAAGCCCAAAACCTCCCCGGCAAACGGAACAAAGATCGAAGCAAGCAAACATGCAACAGATCTAGTAGCAAACGGTGTTTCAATGCTTAGGAACAAAGCCTAGGGATCATACTTTCACTAGTGAACACTCTCTCCTTAAATATCCTCTCTTCATGATACTACTCTTAACTACTCTCCTGTTGGATACTCTAATCCACGGTAGGGCCTTCCCCAATCTAGATAACCCCATACTGTCACCTTGAGCGCTAGATGGTTCCAACAAACACGACAATTTCATAGAGACATCTAACTCCAAATATAACTCATAACAAATATTCAATCTAGCCAAAGTGCCACACGCGGTATGCACGCTGTCACTTTCACGCACGTGGGGAAAAGCATAGATCTATTAAAGCACAAAGAGTATTTATATAGACTCAAACTTAAGTGCTACCATGGCGTGCACGTTGTTACTTTCACACACATGGGAGAGAAGAGATCTATTGAAGCACTTGAGTAGCAAGGTAGATCTACTTGATTACAAAGCTCATGACCACACAAGATCATGCATAGAGAGAGATGAGCACATAGCTACCGGTAGAGCCCTTAGCCTCGAGGAAGAACTACTCCCTCCTCATCATGTGAATCAACAACGGTGATTAAAATGGCGATGGAGATGGCTCCGGGGCACTTCCCCGTCCAGTAGGGTGCTGGGACCCCCGAATCTCCCCTTCGGTGGCGGCGGCGCTACAGAGGTTTTCGTGAATTTCTTCTGAATTCTTTAGGGTTTTTGGGTTGGAGGCTTCTTATAGCCGCAGGAATCAAGGTCGGTAGGGGTCCAGGGGTCCCACATCCCCCTTGGGCGCCTCTCAGGATTGCCCGCGCCTGGGGGTGCGGTACCCTGTGGCCCCCCTCCGGCTCTGCTTCGTGGTTCTGTGTTGCTCCGGGAAAATAATGACTTTGGGTTTTGTCCCATCCAATTCCGATAATATTGATTTTCTGCCTTTCTGAAACCAAAAACAGAATAAAACAGGCAACTGGCACTGTGACAACTTGTTAATAGGTTAGTTCCAGGAAAGATATAAAAACACCTCAAAGTGTAGACAAAGCAAAGCAAAGTAGTTACAAAACAAGCATGGAGCATCAAAAATTATAGATACGTTTTCAACGTATCATTCCTTTGTGGGTATTTGTTGTGTATATTTCTTTGTCATGTTCTTTTTTCAAAATTTGTCGTATTCGTGTATATATTACATCAAATTTAAACTAGGAAAACATTTAAATTTAAACTAGGAAAAGGCCACCGCCGTGGCCGATGCCGATGCCGGTGCCGGACGCCACTTCTACATGCTGAGGCGGGGGTGGTTGTCGGCCTAGATGTGCTCCAGCACGGAGGCGAGCATTCGCCCGGGAGCGCTCCACCAACGGCGACGCAACGCCGCATTATTGTGCATCGGCGGCGAGCCCGATGGTCCCTCGTGGCGAGCAAGCTCGTGGAGCCGCCTATCGGCGAAGAACTACTCCCAGAAGACCAGTTCACCAGGATCCTCGTCGAGATCTGGGTCTTCCATGGTGGCGATATCCGCCTGGATCTCGTCGGCGATGTCCTCGTCGGTCGACACCAGCGGAATCGGGATCCCGCCGGCGCTGAGATTCCAGCTGAGGGAGAGACGAAAGTCCGGCGGCGCCATATAGCCCGCGTCGTGGAGCATCTGGGCCTCCCACGGCTGCAGCGTGCGGCGGCTGAAGCCGTTCGCCGGCGCGTTGTCGCCGGGAATCTCTCGGCCATGGCTTTTCGCCGGAGTTGTGGAGGTGGAAACTTACGAGTGTTTGGAGTTCGCCGGAGTTCGGAGCGTTGTGAGAGAGTGTGAAGAGAGACGGCGAGTGGTACGACTTTTATAGGCCGAGACCGGCGGCGAGGGCGGGAGGGGTGTAGCGGCGAGGGTGGAAAAAGGGGAAACGGCAGGAAGGATGATGACGACTCGGCTTCTGTCGCTGACTAGACTAGTCCACTCCCCGAATTCGCTTTGTCCGGCGTTTTTAGGGCGTTCCCGGGATCTAGGGAATGGCCTGGGAAGTTTGGATCAAAGTTTGGCTCAAATTCGGATAAAACAGGTTCCTTTGAACGCGACTAGGCCGAATTTCGGCGTCCGAAACTAATTTTTGTCATGTGATCGGTGTTCTGGAAATGTGAGTGAAGATGCTCTTAGTAACGTGAAAAGTCGGATGTAATCAAGGCAGAAAGAGCCTACTACTCTGCACTTCACACATTAGAAATGTTGAGACTGCTACTACATCAGTTTTATCAACCGTAAAAATTAGTAACATGTTAGGTGAATCTGGGGTTTTTCCTTAGGACATGGAGGCCTATAGTATAGGTTGCACGTACAACAAAGAAATTTGTATGACAACGAATGCTAGCACAACGAATGGTACGATTTTTGCCCATAGTTCCTATCTACCTAGAATTCTCCTTTAACATTTTTTATAGGTGCATTTTGTATTGAATGTACACAAAGTCCACTGGTTTCTACTTTCTACTGATGTTTAATTTCGACAAGAAAGAGATTAAGTCCTCAACTTTAGCCAAACATACCATGACAAGGACAAGAAAACTTTCATTGGTAAGCATTATTGCTACCTCTTAGCGTTATATGGTGAACTTCTAAAGCACTAACTTAATTATAACTCGTGATATGCCAGGTGAAGTTAATTAAAAAGTGCATCAACGACGCATATTCTGGCTTGGTTAGTCCATCTCCATCGGACCGATCCAAACGGTCTGCGCGTGTCTAAAATTTCCATGCGGACGCACGAGGCGTGCGCGGCGCATCAGCGGGCCGAACCATCCGACGAAACGTGTCCGGCTTAACCCATCAATGCATCTAATCTGGGGCTCGGTTGCGTCGGCCCGGACGCGCGTGGACGTCGTGCCCGCGTGTGCCACTGGCCACCCGCCAGCGACACGCGGCATTGATTTCAGACGCGGTCTACGGAACCGATTCAGACGCAACAGCGGCAGCGATCGATTCAGACGCAACAGCGGCAGCGATTCAGAGACGCTGCACGAAAGCTGACCGACGACAGCCTGCGCCATTATTGGCGACGCGACGGCACGCTGACCCGCTAGGCGTCGCCTGCGTTCTCGCGCCGGTATTGATGGCGAAGGAGCGGGAAGTTGGTCCTGTTCGCGGGCGAGGGGGCTATTTAACCATGTGCCTGTCGGTGCCGCACTCCTCACCTCTCGCCATCGCAGCCCTAGCTGTCGCCGCCACCACTGCGAATGATGAAGACGCTGTCGTGGATGAAGAAGGGGAGGGACAAGAACGACCACGAGGCGTCTGGCTCTAGCAGCCAACGCTCCGGCTGGATGCCGGCCTTCCTCCGCGGCATGTACCCTGTCGCCTCTGCCGCGGCCGGAGGATTTCCGGGGCCGCCGCGTGGAGGCTCGCCCGCCACCGCGGCCGGAGGGAGAGCGTCGCGATCGGCAGTACTTCCGCATCACAGAGTGCGAGCGCTGCTGGAGGGAGGGACGAGGCGTCCAGCACAAAGCGTGTCCCTCCCTACCGGCTGGCACCTCAACCGGGACCGTGTCCCGGTGCCGCCCGTGCCCAAGGAGGGGAAGAGGCCGGAGGAGGAGATCCGCCATCGTATCAGGGGCCTCCCGCCTATCCTACAGTATGATGCCGCCTACCAGAGCGTGGCCTACTGGAAGAAGTTCCTCCAGTGGGAGCATGATGTGCGGCGCGCCACCAACATCCGCCACGACTTGCAGCCTGGGGAGGTCTACCCCGTCCCCGACATCGACTCGGACGAGGAGGGCACCGTCAACCACTCCGACACCGATCTCGACAGCGAGGACGGCAACAACGAGGGTGGCGACAAGGACATCGTCGTCAAGCAGGAGGCGGTGGACGATGTCGCCGCGAACCTGTCCCCGGAGTACCGCGAGGTACTAGCGAGGGGCTACGGCGAGGACGCCTTCACCGAGCAGGCCAGCATGGCCAGCATGCAGGAGAAGGAGGCCAAGTGGCGCGGCTACGAGGAGGCCCTCGAGATCACCCGCATGGTGGCTGAGACGAACGCCCAGTTGTCTCCACCGCCGCCGCTGCCGGTTTGGGCGCCTCCAATCGCGCCGGAGGTCGGCATGGAGCTGGCGCACCTCCCGCAGTGGGTGCCGTGGCCTGAGCAGGTGATCAACCCGCCTGCGCCTGCTCCCGCCCTTCCGCCGCCCAACCTCTGGACGCCGCTAGAGTACATCAACCTCGACCTGTAGATGGACGAGGCGACGCCGGCGCGCGAAGCAGTAGCTAGGGCTAGTAGTTTAGATTATGTTTTTATATTTTGAATATAAATTAAGTATAAATTTTGCATGTTTTTAGCGCGAACTGTTTGTGTTTAAATCTGAAAAAATAATTGCACGCCCAGCACGGACAAATGAGTCGAAACATGTCGGACCACCTATCTAAATCGATCGGGGCCCGACTTAAACGAACAGAACCGAATCGTTTGAATCGATCGTATGGATTGATCCGGTGGAGATGCCCTTACAACATTTAAGCTGACGGACGCTACCCGGTGGACAACCAAATGGGGTATACGAACATAACGCAACGGGAGGACGGATAGGTACTCCTTGCTAAATTATTACTCGCCAACAAAAAATTACTTACTAAAATTTATCTTTACATTGCAGCCATTCTTGCGGGACGTTGACACTCAAATACACGCATGTACCCGTGATAGTGAAGCCCTTGCCTTTTCTATTTTGTGCCACAGGTAGAAGATGAAATTGAAGTGCTCTGTGAGATAACTCCGTAAACTTACCTCTTACCAATATTTGTTCTAGACTAAATTACACGTTACCGGCCTACGGTTGTAGTGTTCACCACTTTATGTGTTTCCCTTGTTGTCACCATTTTATGTGTTCCCCTTTTTGTCACGATGAAGTGTACTGTGTCTCACAACCTACCAAATCATAGTGGAATTGCAGGATGACAATATGGATGATGGCGATGATAGCGAGGGGACTGGGTCGAGTGAAGATGACTCTAGATTGACAAGTTCCCAGTTACTCCCTCTGTTTTAAAATATAAGATGTTTTAGGTTTGTAAAAAGTATATCTAGACTTGTTTTAGTGTGTAGATTCACTTCAAACATGAGTGAACCTATATACTAAAAGTAGTCTAGATACATTTATTTCACAAAACTAAAATATCTTATATTTTAAAACGGAGGGAGTAGATGTCAGTGGAAGGATAGATCGGGTGTGCGCATTAGTACACTGTTTGCTCGCTGCTAAGCAATAGTGACGTACGGAATCTTAGATCATGTGTACCTCAGCATCTGTGTTATAGGAATCCAGTTCCTGTTAATCTAGACAAATCTTTAACGTCTATTTCAAGATGGAGGGAGTATTTGACTTGTAATAGAATGGAAAACTAAGGTGATGTGCAGTTGTTTTGTTTGTGTGTTGTGACACTGGAGGCTGTTTGGTCAAATGATTTTGAACTCTTGAAATAAGTTCACGTCCTATCCTTTATTTTTGTTCCAGTAAGTGTTTTTTATTGGGTTTGGTGTGATATAAACTTGTGCAAGAGTTTGGAGTTCGTTTGAGATCAAATAAATGTTTTTAGTAGGACATAAAGTGAATTTTCTCTAAACTTTTAGGAGGCGCGATCAACTTATACACTTTAACACTCCTTCTTAAGTTAATATACGTGTAAACTCAAAAGTAGGCTCAAGAGGTCATGTATATACCTGCCTCAGAGGTATCACTCAAGAACCTATACGTGGACTAGGACTAGAACCCCAGAACCTGATTCTAATACCATCGACTCATGCATTATCCAACGCAACCAAATGTCTAAACTGGTAGAAAGTCGTAGTGCAATTACTTACACTTCTTTTTGTGAAATACCTGTACACTTCAACACAGAGCAGCATGTGCTAATTTCGTGAAACCATCCAACTAAGGGACCTCCATTTATTTTTATTTTTTCCGAGCAGATAGGGCAGGACTAATGTACCTCGCAGCCCTCAAAGTTTTTGCACCAAAAGTATCACCCATCTTACTGATGTACTACTACAAAAGAGTTTTGACTGACGGAGCCTCCTTCCTTTCCAACTCTCCAGACGCTAATGCTACGGGGGAGGAAAAGAGCTGTACAACATCAAGGAAACAAAAATGGCATCGTCCTGCGAGGGCCTTCTCCTATCACAACATGTCTGCCTTCTCCTATCACAACAACGTGTCTGTCTTTTCCTATCTCAAAACGGCGGACAAAGAAGCATGGCATTCTTCGCCGCTTCACCGTTCTCTGGGATAACCGAGCATCCTCCGCATTCTGTTCGACACTTCTTTGTCGAAACACAGAACCATCAAAATCTCTCCTAGCAATCTCATCAGAAGTTTCAAACTAGAACGAAATGGCAATGGTGCTGCTGCCGACTACTGTGACCAAACTGCTCTGTTCCGTAGTATCTTCTCTACGTGACTTCCGAGCTCAGGCGAGATAGAATCCGCAGCCCCCTGGACGCATTTCTTGTAAGAGAAGTCTTCGGTGGTGTCATCGTCCCGTACCAAAATAAAGCACCTTGTGTCAGGGTGGCTAGGGTGGTGTCCGATCTGAAAGAAAGAGCAGAATTTGTTTTGATCACAAGATCAAAATATACTGAAACTCAAAAATAGCCATAATGCACTGCAGAAATGGTACTACTTAAAATAGGGATGCGTCGACAACCGTGGGGACTCGACAATGCTATGGAAACTGGCAATGGTAGCTACCCTGAGGCTGAAGTAAATGAACACAACCCTTTTTCACATATGCCAAGTGAAAAACAGATGGGCACAAAGATGTAAAGGAACCAATCCAATTTTTCAGAGACACAAGCGAAATCCTATTAATACAGTATGTGATCAGTAATCAACTAAATTTGGATCAGAATAACCGTAGAGTGATGAAGCTATGACAAAACAAAAAATCCATTTCTGTCAAGTGCGTACCTTTATATCACTTATTCCAGCACCAATCTTTTCATGCCCTCTTGGATGAAATCTCAGGGCCTCAATTACGCTTGATTTATCTACCTCTGTGACATATTCATTTAATTTGTACCTTCATGCAAGTAAAACATGATATCATACAGGAAGGTACGCAAGATAAAACTAATGTGCAAATTACAATCCATGGATAGTGATGGGGGACTTACTCTCTTAGCATGTTCTGCAAGCAAGTGCGCATATCAATAATATTGTCCCATATACCAACCCTTGCACTAAGAAAGTTTTGTTCCATGGATAAGGTGCCACCATTGGAGGTAGCATTTTGAACTTCAGGGTTATGTAGAAGGTCATAGATGTTCTCACTCGGTATGGGTTCATGCGCCTGCAGAAGAATTCAGATGTTAGCATCCAAGTAAATATCTGAATATACATTGAGTACAGTAAGAATGGGGCGTATTTTTATCACTTGGCCAAGATAGATTCATTAGTTACAAAATAATCCAAACATCACAGGTGACAAGACGCACTATTCAAGCAGCCCAAAGCCTAGCCATGGGTAGCTATCTGGTAAAATATATTCAGTACTTGCTCTCAAAGACTATGCTGCACTGGGTTTATAAGAGTGGAGTAGAGGGTGATCACGTATGAAGCCCTCGATTTTCTTTAACTGTTTAACATTTTGGGGAGCATAACGAAATGCCTCTAAAAGGATGTTGTGCCTAAATTTGGCAGCAGTTACAATGCATACCTTCCCAGAATATATAATCTCAAAAGGACCCGATGTTCCGGCAAAAGGCTCTTTGCCCCAGGCCATAGCATCTACAGTACCACAAAGATTATCCACTGAGCATTGCTTCGCAGCATTTAGAAAACTTTGTGCAGGCCTCTGCAGAAAATAACATCAGATAAGAAATTTCACCACATTTCATAGGCAAATCTTCTAGTACTAGTAAACAATCACTCAGAATAGCATATATTACTCACAGCGAAACAAGCTTCAGAAAATGGAGATGAGATTGATAATCGAGTCCGCTGTTGCTTTAAACCTTGACTGCTTAGCCCATGGAACTTCCCACTTACAGATAAACTATCTGCCACAACCAACAAGTGCTCCCGGCGAATATTCTTTCCAATATCATCAGTTTTTGATCTTAAAGACTGTAGAGGGAACAAGGGAAAATCAAATGCTATAAAAGGAAATCAGCAGGCAATTAATTTTGACCCAAATGTTTAAAGAAAGTGAAAAAGAAGACAAAGAGAAGTAAATATATGTACTTCAAGAAAAAAATTCCATGCTGAGTCTACACCATATGAGCAGGAAATATCATATACGCTCCCTGGTCTGCTCCGCTCCCAATCAATCAACTCAAATATTTCAACACAAGCATTTTGTAGATTAGCCCAGAACTTCCCGCTCTTGCAATGCTCAGACATACCAACTTTCACAACAAGTTCATTGTCTTTCTGACACTGGATCTCAATATCCTTAAATTCCAAAAATCCTGCCAAGGAAAAACAAGCGGTACACATTACATATTATCCGCGTATTTTGTACTGAAGACTCAAGTATGTGATATAGAAACGTAAAAGTCACGTAATGGGTCCTTGCAATTCCCAAATTGGGAGAAGACCCAATCATACAAGTTGCATTTGAAACAACCTTACCTTGTAACATGTAACACAGAAAAAAAATTATACATTTAGAACCCGATCCCAGTAAGGATTTTTTAAAGCAAAATAGTAAGGACTCCTTAGCACAGATATTGAGAACATATTTGAAAAAATCTTCAAAACATAATAACCTTTCACTAGCACGGCCAGGAGCTTTGGGATCACCCTTTTCTTGATAGTGTCCAATTGAGACGTTGAGTTGGAATCATCCTCTGTTACCACAGTGATGCAACAAGTCTGGTCATTAACACACTCATCATTGCCAGCAAAACCTTTGCTGCAGGGAGTGTAGAAGTATTACGTGTCAAAAGATATGCTGCAGTAACCACAAAAAGAAAAAGGGAAATAGGTACTCACATAACAACATAAAGCATATATAATTTTAAAATAGTGGCAGTGCCAAGTATTAAACAACTATTCATTTTACAGCCTAAAGAGCAACCTCACATCTAAAATGCATGATATGTTGGTCGACAAATTGATGTGTAAATATCACTTGGACAAGACTATGCAATAATTGGACTTAACTACAACGCAACACCAATATATGTATTTTGTTGGAGAAATTTCAGTGGTTTTAATTATTTTAAGATGTCCAGTTTTGTTGGAAAAAACATCATATAACTGCTAATTCTAACACAAATACTTTATTTTTCTGCAGGAACGAAAAATACTTTTTTTTATGGGAACACGTAGTTTCAGAACTTACCCCTTTGAAATATAAACTTCAGGGTCTCTCGCAGCATCATATTTTTCTGTAAGCTCGTCTATAAGGAATCTTAATCCCATTTTTTTTCTCTTCAACATTTCCTGCATGTATATACAAGTTTAAGCAAATAGAAAGACACCAACTTAACATCCCCTATGAAACAGAAAATATGATCATTTAGCTTCAAAATAACAAGACCTTGTTTATATGAAAATGAGTAATCCATGGGCTCTCTTTTGTTGTCTGTACATCACGTCCGCCATATCTGCAAAACGAAATGTGATTTCTTTAATTAAACAGCATTTCAAGGTCAAGTGATAAGGAAAAAAGATAATTTAATAAATGTACTAACAGAATCGTGACGGTGTCGACCAAATCAGAGAACTCCACTGGTTCAAGATGATCCTTAACTTCTAGCGATGCATACTCCGGACCATATCTATACTTTTTCAGATTCTTTGACAGGAAAAGCAAACCAAAATGATCCAGAGAATTAGCACCCTCCTGGCACTTAAATACATCCTGACAGTGAAGTTAAAATAGTATAAGAAAGAAAGAAAAGAGACTGCACAATGGTCATTGGCCTTGAAAGAAGAGAGTAAAAGAATGTAACCTGCAAATTCATGAGAGGAGAGTCCTCTAAGCTGTTCACTGGGTGATCCAAAGCTCCATATGCAGCTTCTGAAATAGAACCAGCAGCCCAAGAACCAACAGGGGCACCAAGTTCACCTTCCAGATTGCCATCAGTGTACATGTCCTCAGCAGTATCATAAGTGAACTGCGTTATTTGTTGCCCATAAGAACTCCTAGCAGTCCCGTCATAAGCAACATATGTATCTCTCAAGTGATACATTAGCTTTCTCGTTAATGTCCCGGGAACATCTGCATTCTCACTGAAGAAATTTGCCCTGCCTGCAATCGAATGCAGAAGACACTCCAATGGATTTAAACCATCTATAAAAGAATTCCTGATCACCGCATATGAGTTTTGGCCTCCCAAGTATTCATCCGTTCCCTTAGCAATGTTACTATCCAATGATTGATGTCTATTCCAACTAGCACATGAGATTTCTGAAGGAATTCTAAACGGGAATTTGGTTGCTGGAAGTTGAAGACCGACACATGCAGTTTGTTGCGCAAACTTTAGCATGCTACCCTTACTTCCTGCATTCATCATCATCATCATTGAATTATCTTTATGTGTGTGTTGTTGCACCATCTTTAAAAGATCACTGAAGACACTCTTAAATGCCATGATTGAAGATTTGATGATTGGTAGACTGTTCTGAATGAAATCAGATTGTTTATAATAATTTGATAGATCAGCACAGTCATCATAACACTTCAGATTTGGTACGGAATTTGGACTTAGCAATAGCTGTTTTACTCGAAAAGCCTCTTCAGCATCATTCAATGCTAGATTAACTTCATCAGCAAGTTTTCTCCTTGAGTAATGATCCGAGAACAGATAGATATCTGAAAGGGAGACACTTAAGCCCCTCATGGTTAAGAATTCACATAGCATATCCTGAGCAGACGACAGGAAATCAAGAGCCTCGGCACCATATTGTTTGAACATGACAGAGAAAAGGCCAGATATATTATTCTGTAGCCAAGAAGCTTCAGATGAGCAGGTAAGCACTTCACCATCTATGATGTTTAATTTAGGATCAATGCTGAAATTCATATCAGAAGGAAGCAGTATGCCGAACAACTGCTTGCCAGTCCACAGTGAATCTTCAGAGCACATGGATTTAATTATTGATGGCATTGGTGTCTGACAGAGTGAATGACATAACATTTGAAGTTGCTGAAATTCAGTTTTCTTCAGTAAAACATCTGAGCGTGTTAACAGATGTGCGGCAGCAAGAGAGTCATGTGTTAAGGACACCAAACTTCGACCATCTTGCACATTCAACAGTTGGTGTCTTAAGCTAACTAGCTCTCCAAGCTCAACTCTTGATCGTATAGACTGTGGGACGTATCCATGCAAACAGTCCCCATCAAAATCTCCCATAAAAGGGGCACAGCACAATGGGTTGATTGAAACAACAGACTGGACTGGTAATAATTTTGCAGAGAGTGCAATAAGCGAGTGTTGATGTACTGAAGGTGGCCTATTGATAAGAATAAGATCACCATCCTGCAATAGCCTGTGCACAACGTCACCAATTTCTAGCTGATTTGCCTTCCGAACATAAATTAGCCGTCCATTGCGCCGAGTAACTAATACCTCGTGGGCAAGAAGGTGAAGGTTGCACTTCAAATTTATGCTTTCATAGTTGTAAGAATTAACATGCTCAGAAACAACCAAGTTCAAAGCTAAATCCATAGGGATGCCAATTTCATGTAATCTAATCTTGGGATCACCGACCATAGTAGTCCGAAATGCATTATCTGATCGTTTGCTGAGAATGGCATCCTTTAACCATTTAGTTCCATACGTGTCTGTTGATGATTCCTTATCTGTCTTTTTAGAGTGTAACTGCAAAAGACATAAAAATGTTAAAAAGCATAAAAAAGCGGTAGGTGCAATTGCCACGTCAAACTGTGTAGTCCCTTCTAAAACTGTAACTTGTATACTCACCCATCTTGTTCCAAAAAAAAGTTGATACTCATCCTTCAACATTAACTGGATAAATCTTAGCAGGGACTAGGAAGGAGAAACATACATATCTTTACTATTAAATTGCTAGAGCTGGTGATGTCCGTCCGTCGTGCTTCTCTTGGTCCGTTTCGTCCATTGTGTTTCCTTCCTACGTCCTCTGGTATGCCCACACGATCGCTAAGAAAAACCGGTGTCCATCCTCCTCCCACAGGATCACTAAGAAAACCAGAGCCCATCCTCCTCCCACATGATCAACTAAAAAAACCAAGACGACCCACGAAGAAAACCAGCACACGATTGTTCCTTTCTTACTTGTCTGAGCCGATAACCCTGACGTCCGATTCCCGAACCACCCGATCCAGCCGAGTACGGATCAATCCCGGCATATCGCCTGAGTGTCCTCCCGATAATAAACCTCTCGATTGAATAATCCTGATCGCCAGACATGCATGAGGCGCTGACTGTCTGCTGGGGCGTGGCGCACAAGGAAACGTAAACAAAGGACGGAAGAAGGCATCGCATGGTTAAGGGAGATCGACGGCCAGCGAAGGAGAGCTGCAGCAGCCTGCAGCTAGCAGGTAGGGACGCAGCCTGCAGGAAAGCCGATGCAACGCCCCAGCGAACGCCTTCCTCGACCCTGTCGCCATCATCTCCATGCCGCCCATCGGCTGTGTTCCCTCCATGGCTGTGGTCCTCAATGAAACATGTGGGTAGGCATGCATGCAGCTAATCCAATCATCTCTTCTTCATAACAGATAACTAGACGGTCAATACTTCTTGGTCTGCCTGACGAGCAGTGATTTGACTCACGCACTTGAAGAATAGCTGGAAGGATCATGCCATCAGCTGTGCTGAAGAATGTATGCTTTGGTCCCGTCCAAGGTAAGAATTTATTAGATGGCTCCTAAAAAATTATAATCCATGGTACAAATATGCCTCTCACGATCCCAGGATTTAAACTTTTGTTCATGCCTTAGTTATCTAATACACCACTAGTGTGTGATTTTGTTTGTAAGTTTAATCTTTTTGGCAAGCTGAATTGCTGCCACTGTTTTCTACTATCTGCAGACCATGTACTACTATCTGAAGACGGTTTTCTTGTATATCATTGGGAATTTGGGATTCACGATCTTGAGAATATAGAGTTCCATATATCTTAGGATTAAGCGCACACATTTAATTTCTACATACTTGAAATTGTTGACGCAAAATAGGGCTAGATGAGGGAATGTTGTAATATTTGCATACTCAAAAATAAAATGGACATAGCTATTGAAGCCGTAGCAATGCACGGGTATTCAGCTAGTTCTATCACATGTATTTAATCAGTATATAGAGCGCTGCATATCAAGGTGGAAGATTGAACAAAACTTTCAGTAATTAGTGCCTACACTACAATCATGCAATGTGCCAGAAATATTTATATATCACAAAGATGGAAACCATGTAAATGAGAAGGGATGGACATACATGGAAACCAAATAATATGGTGATGTTCGTAACCACATATACATGTGTTGGAACAAAATATACAAGGACTTCTTCAAACAAGCATACCTTATCCAACCATATGAAGAACGCTTATGATGGTTCTACCAGCACCACGAGCCTATAGTTTGGCATGAACTCGACTCGTGACCGTGAACCTTGGCTCAAGAGAGGCTCAATGAGCTAATATGGCTCACAACTACTTAAATTTTCAACTGCCGATGCATGTGCCTGTGCTTAGGACAAGAGCAGGTCGCACTTTTCTTGCATTCGACTCGGGCCTCCAGCCTTTGCTTTTATAGCCGATGCTCGATAGACACACTTCTACCACGAGCGAGGTGGTACTAAGAGAGTTCACTGTGTCGTCTAGCACAGTGCTAGCTTCGGGCCGTCCCAGCTGTAGAGCTTTAATGGGCCATTGATGCATATCCCACGCAGGCCCATCCTTTTTTTTCTCTTTCAACAATGTGAGCTCGTGAGCTGCTAAGCTATATTGGACTACAACATGTTGAGCTAAGATGTGGAGTACTCATGTCTAGGATCTTTCCACGAGAAGTGAGCTAGACTGCTACCGAACTTTATCGAGCTGTGTGAGCTCGAGCCTAAAAGCTCGCAAGCTTCAAGGCAGGCTTGAGCTCGGCTTGGTTAAATCAAGCCCGAACTGTTTTATGAGCCAGAGCTTTTTTGACAGCATTATGTGTGTGCATCGGGCCATCGGCAGTGGTGGGTGTAGGGATGAAACGCTGCAATGGGAAAAATTGACTGGGAAACTGTACCAAGGGCCCCCTAGTGGATAATTTCATTAATATTGAGAAAGATGCCAGAAACTATCAGGATAATGTGCATCATGCTATGCGGATATTGCAAGAGGTATATGTATATAATCATGCAACATGGATATCGTAATAGAAACAAGAACGTTGGATTTCTTGCCTTCGATGATTTCAGGCACTCCATAACTCGGCTTGTGACAAGTGAACTTGCAAGATGACTGAACTGTGGATACTGACGGTAGTCATCAACTTTCCTACTGACATCACCAGTCCTCTTATAAGCTTTTGTCAGGTCATCCTAAATCCAAACATGAAATGAACAAACATATAAGTCTATAATTGTGAGAGCAACACCATACAGATATGTACTAAGTATAGACTTATATGTTTGTTCATTTTTCAGCGAAAAAAAATCCATGCTCAACAAACCTACAAGGAAACCAGAGAAAATACCGCATCCATTTGGCAACAGGGTTGTGTAAGACTATTACAAAGAATCATGAAAAAACATTTAACGAGATATATAAAAGTAACCCATCTTCTTGCATTGAGTAAATGACTGGTTATTGAGTCTCGAAGGGCAATGACTGATTATTGAGTCATTGTTAGATTTTAATCCTCACACCATAAAAAGGGTTAGGTTGCATTAACAAAGGTATTCAACGGAGAAGTGGTTAGAAATCATTGAAGGGATGATACAAAAGGATAATCTTTGAGAAAACTTCACCTAAGAGAGGTAGCACTTACATAAGCTAACTGAGGGCCATCTGAAAACCTGTAGGGCATCTCCGCCACACGATGGCAGTTAGGAGTCACCGGCAAATACGACAGGAACAGTAGCTCCGGACTTGAAGCAAACTTGCAAATAAGCTGAGGATCGAGTTGTTTCAGCATGTGAAAAACCTGCAAATATGGTAAAGGAAACAACGACTTAATCATAAGAAATAATTTGCAATTCTGGCCAGCTTCTTGCCCTTTTCTTGTGAGAGTTATATGATGTAGCACAACATACCAGTTCAATGGTGACATGAATATGCATACCAGCTTCTCAAAAAAGCTTTAAGAAAATAGTATTGGACCTAGTTTCACCTTTTCACTTAACAACACTGCAATCCACTCAACCCAAACTGAACAGACTAGAAGGTAATCATGATTAAAAGTGGTTGGGCAAAACTTTCACCATATTAGGACACCCTTGGTCCGATTTTATGAAGCAAGATGGTAATCCATCATGGTTAAACAAGCGTATTTCTTTAATGATCATGCAAAACTATTGTGCCGGTCAAGAATAATAATATATCATAGATCTCATGATATTAGTTGTGTTTTCTTTTTGTGAGGGTTATTTGTTGTGATTTCTGTAAGTTGTAAATATTTGAAACAGTACATGAAACCATGAATCCCCTTTAAATTGTCCTATAACTCCATACACTTTGTATCCACAGTTTCTCATACTGGTACCTGAGACAAATATAGCAAATTTGTCGAGAAAAGAAAGGAAGACGATTTTGCAGCACTTCCAAATTTACTCTGCAAGCCAACATAGAACAGAGTAACAAATCGAATGCTAATACTTACTTGATGAGGAGATAATAATATCTTGGTCGTATTTGATTGAGGGAGCTGGTCATGAGGTAGAAAATCCCAATAATCCTGGGGAAGAGCTTCAGGGGAACCTTTATTTTTGAACTTATTTGTCACTCTATCAGCAACTTCTGCAGTGATAGACATTCTGTCCATAACGGCAGGGCTACGTTGAAATTTTCTCCTGGACAGCGTTATTCTAGGACTTGCCAGCATCTTAAAGATTACACTCGGGTAAAGTTTAGCGCCATCCTTCTGCTCAGTAAAAAAGACCAAGGTTAATGCAATAGGTCAGAAATACGGGCCAAATCATATGAACATGCACTTACTGAGCAATACTGGCAAGTTGCTTGACCTGTTGCCCCATCTGACTTCTTTAATAACAACAAAAAATCAACATGTTAGAGAAATATAAACATGCACCAATCTGATATACCAAAAAGGACAACTGCTTCCATATCTGTAGTGTCTGTATTATTGTGTGATCCCTTACATATCTTCTGATGCGCTTTTGAAATGTAAGTATCTTGTCTCACAATTTCCAAATGTTCAAACAAATAAAATGTTAGTACGAAGTTCTGTTTCCACATTCCAACAGTTTGCTCAAGATGTCTTAGGTATGTTAAAGAAACTATGCTTTAGTAATGGCAGTAGCACTAATATTTCTTTTTACGGCCTTTTACTTTGTATGCAGGGCTTACTACCCTGACATTAGTCCAGCGGTCAATAAGCAGACTCTTGACAGAGCACCTGATAGTCTGAAGGTGCTATGGCCCTTCAAGTACGACATCAATCTGTTTTTTTACATAAGAGAATAAATTGCTTAATCAGGATAAAACTAGGTTAATCTGGCTTAACACAAACCTTTGAATCTCCGTTTTGCCTTGGATTGTGACAGCCAGGACACATCTGATTCAGTAACTGCACAACTTCCTTTATAAAATACGGGTTGAGCACCGTTGCCGGCAGCTTAAGAGCGCCAGAATGACCTAACAATTTGGCAAAATCAGTCTATTTCGGATTGAAGAGGAACATAGCGCGTCATTTGGCGCTGAACGATTAACATTACTCACCATCGCAAGCACGCACGCTTTGCGCTCCACAAGTCTCACACTGTGGTGCCCCATTTGGCAATCCCAACTTGGCACTAGTCACATCAGATGCTTCTATGATGGTCGCGCTACTTAACCTTTCCTGGAAATGCATGCAGGTTTCGCGTATTTACCTCTTTTTCGCGGCGTAAAATCGGTCAAGGCAGAGTAAAAGCTTACCATATCTGTACTGGTCATGAGACCAAATGTTATGGCCTTCAGCACAGCGGCAGGCCGATCCATCTGATTATTTAGCTCATCCATCCTGCACAGCAAACATAGAAAACAATGTTACAATGACATTGTTTAATGGAAGAAGAAATAGCGAATTTCTACATGCATTGCCATGAACATAAAATAGGATCTGAAGCAGACAGCTAACATGTTCTGCTATTGCAAGCGGGACAAGTAGGAAACAAATTATGTGCAGGTAAATTTCCAGATCAACCGTTTGGGAGGAAAAACAGGGGAAAAGCTCAAATGCGCGAGACAGAAGAGGTTAGACTGGTTGTAGAAATTCCCGTGAAGTTTGCACATAGCAAACCATTACCCGGGGAGTCTAGGGGACACAATTCATTTGACTCAAATGAGGATTCACAAGGGGAAAATTGCAAGGAACCGAAGGAAGGAAAAAAAAACCTACTAGGACCCAAAGAGAGCCTTCACCTGCAAAGCACGGAGGGGACGCGACGCCCAGGCGAGTCCGGTCCGGTCCGGCCGGAGCAGGGGGGCGGCGACACCTCGCCGTGCCCCGAAGCCGCCGGCTCGGCAACTCGAGCCCGAGGCAGAGGAGAAAAATGCGGCACCAATCTGTCGACAAACCCGAGACGAAGAGGAGGAAGATGGCGCAGGGGAGAGAGGGGAGGGGACGACGAACGTTGGGGACGGGGACAAAATTCGCCGAATCCTGCGCGGGTCGGTTGGTTGCGGAGAAGAGCAGTGGCGCCGCCACACTGCGAAAAGGGCGGAGCTCTCGCTCCCTCCGAGAATAATTTGAGCTGTCGCTGTCCTCGGGGTTTGGGCGCTCTGGCCTAGGGGAGGGGTCTCTGGGGTTTCGGGCTTTGGGAATCCGCGGCAGAGAGAAATAGGCGAGATTTTTTTATAAATATGCCCCTGCAACAATGCATCGCTAGAACTGCCTCCTCTCAATGTAAATGGCAAAAGTGCCCTAACAGGAGGCTAGAAATGTGACGCGTGTCACATCCCGCCAGGGCCGGAGGCAGGACAGGCTTCCAGCCTTAGGCGGTGGCGGGAGGAGCCTTCCACCTTAGGGACTGGCGGGACGCGGCGGGCCCCACCACGCGTGTCAGCGGGATGTCCACTTCACGCTGGCGGGAAACAGGGTCGTCCTTTCCGCCTCGGGACTCGGCGGGATGCCCTTTCCGCCTCGGGCCACGGCGGGACGCGCATGCATCTTTGGGACAGCGACGGTGGCGGAACCTTTTGTGCCGCCCGTCGGTTTGTCTTATACTGCGGATTCGACATGATTATGCGTATGATTAGACTACCACGAATTAGACGACGGAGCTACGGAAAATAGACCGGAAAGAGCACCGTCTGACAAATTGATTACCGAACTTTACAAAGACCTTTCGCATGTCAATTTTTCCCGCTAGTAGAGGGAGAAGGCTGGCTTATAAAAGGAGTAGTATCACGCTCTTCACAGATGCATCCTTCTTCGTTTCTTCCTTTGTTTGCTATTTTCTTTGGTAGCTATGAGTTTGTCTTTCTCTGACCAAGACTACAGGCCGAGAAATATGAAGGATGCAAGTTTGCCTCCTGGTGTGGAACATCTTTGGTGTTGGTGCGGGACTCTTTGCAAGGTGAAGGAGTCCACAGATTTTTCTGATAAAATGGGCATGAAGTTTTTCATGTGTCCCAACTATCAGTATGATCCAGCTCCACGAGTTACAACGACCTCGGTATGTTTCATCTATAACAAAATATTATATTTTTGTTTTATGGAATATTTACTATGTTTTTATTTGTGATGCGATCTCCACCCCCTTGTGCATGTGGTATCGTTGGATTGACGGAGCGGCCCGAATGGGCCGTGAGATAGAAAGGAAATGCGTCGTGGCAAAACTTTCATGAGGACGAGCGTCGTGAGAAAGCGGAAGAGCGTGAGCGGCATAGCAGAACAGCGTCGGTTAGAGGAGCTACGGAGGCGAGAGGAGAACAACGGCTTAGGGAGGAGGAGGAAGCAGGCTAGGGAGGCATCTGAGCACTCGAGAGAAAGGGTCTTTGAGACAAGGTGTAGCATCCAGGTTGTCTAACATCTGTAATGCTACTTGTTCTAGTAATAAAAGGGCCACTTCAACATATAATTGCTGCATCATCATCATATCATGCTCATGTCATCATGTCACCTTGCATTTGAGCATCATACAAAACCCCTCTTTGCTTTGGTTCTTATCTCATGTGCATTATTAATTGTATTTGCCTCTTGATATTGTATTTGGTTCTTAATACATTGTTAAATGCCCAAGTTGATTTGGGGGCATATCTCTTAATAACTCCACCACCTTTCTTTCACCACCTTTTAATTCCACCATCCAACTAAATATGAGCTTGGCATTTTATTGAGTTATCTCCATCTCATGTTGGTTGGTTGGATTCCACCCATGATCTTGTGCTTGGCCTTTGCCCACCTTTTGGAAATGCAAGGAATAATGCCACATGAATTAATGTTGTTTTCACAATATATCCACATGGCAATTATTGTTTGCATGGGCCATGCAAGTACCACCTTTTTCTTGACTTTGGAATGTTATTTGGCTTTGCTTGCATGGATCATCTATCCTTTGTTTCAATCTTGTTTTGGCTTGTAGTATTCTTCACCACACCATCTACCTCTCTATCCCCCTATAGCTAAAACCCTAATCACCATGCTCTATGCATGCACATGTGGTCATGTGGGTGTGCATGAGCCTAAATCTCCACATTCTTCTCCCTACCTCCTTTCTTTTGCTCATGCTTGGTCTTTGTTTGGAGCATGTATAGATCAAAGAACACCCCACCCCCACATCTCTCTCTCTCTCTCTCTCTCTCTCTCTCTCTCTCTCTTTCTTTTTCTTGTCTTGATCTTGTGTGTGCTTGTCTTCAGCATGCTTGATCTTGTCAAGTACCACTCCATCTTTCCTTCCCCTCTCAAAACTTAAAACCCTAAGCCACCCCAAGCCCCACCTATCTAGCTAAACCTACCTAGCTTGTCCCTCCCTTTCTCACCTAAACCTACCACACCCAAATACCCCTCTCCCCCCTCTTCTCTCCGCCCTAGGGCCCTTCCCGCTGCCATGAGCTCCCAGTCCACCCGCCACCACCCTCCCTAGCTCTACACCACCGGCTGCACGCCTGCCGCCCATGCACGTGATGGACAAGGTGGCACCAAGGCCACCTTTCCATCAACCCCCCACGCTAGCCCCACGCCATCTACACCTATTGCTCTTATCCTTCCCCTAGCCTCCCCCAGATCCCCCCGGTCTCCCTCCTTCCTCCCCCAGCGAGCCATCTCTCCACATGTCCTCTAAACCCTAACGGCGGCCCCCTGCGTCCCTTCGCTCAGGCTCCCAGGCGCGGGGAGTACGAGGCGGCGTCGACTTCTCTGCCATACTGGCGCCGGAGCCCCGGACCTCATGGGAGGAGCCCGCCGCCGTGCCCGTGTGCCAGAGACGCCCACTTCTTGCCCTCGTCGATCAGCGCAACCCGCTTGCCGCACGGTCATGTTGGTGAGCTCCTTACCCCCTAGACATCGTCTCCTCCTCCCTCGCATCGCCGCCGCTTTCCGTCGGCGCTTTCTGCTGCTGTATGCATGTCCGGCGGCGACATCCATTGCATGATAGTTCGCCTCATTCGTCGACACCGCGTTGATCCCCTCCGCTAGCTTCTTTGAGCGAAGTGTAGCCCTTACGATCCTCTCTGATTTTCCTTTTGCGCCTAGTCGAGTTACGCCGCCGTTTGGTCGCCATCGACGTCGGAAGACGGCCGATCTACCGCCGTCGACAGCACCTTTTCCGTCAGAACGCAGCAGCATCCGTGGTCGTTTCGCGATTAGGCCCTCACCCTTTTTCCCGCCTAAAACCCGACCCTCGACCCGCTACCCCGTCGATGGAAATTTGCAAAAAGGATCCTCAGCTTCTTTTGTTTCCGCCCGCGGTCCCTGGATCGACCACGTGTCACCACAAGGCGGCAGCATGTGGAACTTTGGCGCTGGCCCACTTTGTCGACCTCGGCTAGGGTGAGCTGGTGAGGAGATCTGCGTGTGTGTATCGCCGGTCAGCCTGGTGACCCCACCTGTCATCCTCTAGTGTGGTTTTCTGCTGAGTAACAAAAGTCCATGGCTTACTGATTCAAAATTTTCAAACAGTTTCAAATAAATTCAAACCTGATCCAAATTTAATTGAATTCATAACTTATTCCTGGTTTGGAATTTGAATTCAAACCTTATATGAAAAATGTTTAGTTTTTGAATTACAATTCAAATCCTTATTCAAATTTTTTTAGAATTATTTTGTTTAGTCAACCTTTGACTTTGACCCTAATTAATTAAATTGACTTAAAATAAATTTAACATTCATATTTCCAAATAATACAAATAATATATGTTTTTGAATCAGAAAAATGTGAGGAATTCAAATATGCCATTCAAAATATTATTTGAACATTTTAAAATTCCAAGTTGAGTTAATTTACACAAATGCCACTGGAACTAAATAATTTAACAACTTTTGATTTATAATTCCAAATTTAACAAATGATATGTCTAAAATGATCATTTCGGAGACCTTTCTGTTTATGCTATCCATAACTTGAATTGCAACATGCATCATATAAAAATATAGGGTACAGCAAATGTTATGACAACAAAATGTGCTCCAAAACCCCATTAAAATGTTATTACTTGTCTTCCACACCTCACCATGCCATGCTACCTTATTGCCATGTAAATTGTGCATCATTCATCATGGCATGATTGTTTGCTTGACGCATCCTCTTCATATGCTTGTGCTCTATATTCATGTTGGCCTTGTTTGTTTGGTTTTTCGGATGAACTTTGGCGGGGGTTATATCAAGAGAACCAGGAGCACTACCCAGATCCGTCCCTCGCTTCAACTGAGTTGCCAGGCAAGCACTTCCACATGCTTGCATACATACAGTACCTATTGCCTCTATCTTATTCTTGCATCATTGAGTCGCGATTGCATTAATTGAATCCCAAGTATGCATAGCCTTTACTTTTAAACCCCACCAAGCTTGTTCCTCCATCCCATGAGCCATTACTATAGGAGTTGTTTGAGCCATGCAGTCGTGAAACAACATGTGTAGGGTTTGTGAGTCTGTTGGATAACGAGGTACCTAAACAACATAACTTTGAGTAGTAATGGGATAACTAATGAAAGTGGCATCGGTGAGCAACATCTGCTATTTGGTTTTTCCTGCTCACTTGTGTCCCGTAAGACCCAGTACTTGATTCATGTTCCTTGATTTATCGCTATCCACATCCGGAGGTATATGGGACCCCAGGCGAGCTTGATTCCGTCTTATTTCTTGGGGCCACAAACTAGTTTGAGGTTTTATTTACGATCATGTACTTATGCCATGCTACTTATGTATTTACATTTGTGCGAGGAGCATTTGTCTTGTTAGGAATTGTGACCCGTTTTGCGGTATCGACAAGCCATACACTTCGGGTTCGATCGTTCTGTGGCCCCTAAACCTTAAGTCCGTCTCAAGTCACTAACCGTTCGGGTTCTACTTTAAAGGGTGGCCCCTGAAATATTTGAATCTGTGATTGTTCGTCGTGAAAGCCTCGTTGGGTTTTGATTTGGCTTTTAGGGTTGATCGGCGTGTGTTGCTATTGGTGCACCCGGGTAAAACTTTCAAAGCCGTGTCGCGGATATGGACGACTTGGAGCACGATTTCTCGATCATAGACAAGCATAACTAAAGTACCGCTTTAATCGACTAAGTAATTTGACTAGTAAATAGTGCAACACTCATGGAATGGTTAATAAAATTGCCAGCGGATGGGGGTTGTTCGTCCGCTTCCTTGTTGGTAGCGAGGAGGA
Organism: Avena longiglumis; assembly: GCA_030063025.1. NCBI lineage: Eukaryota > Viridiplantae > Streptophyta > Magnoliopsida > Poales > Poaceae > Avena > Avena longiglumis. The sequence continues at coordinate 147,909,836 of CP125974.1, forward strand.
GGATGGATCGATGAGATTACCATTATAAGCTGTTGTTCTTAATTCACGGACATCCGCTCTATCATTGGTTAGGCGGATGGTTAGCGTATCTGTAACTGCTAGGGTTTATCTTTTCTGCAATTGCGTCACCCTGGTTGTGTCCCCTTTAGAGGCATTAAGACTTCTTGAGTACCCTTAGGGTCTCACACGATAAATTATTGGTTCGGATGAGCGGTACCCTCTCGGGACGGATCTTTGGGTGGAAGAAGGCGATGATGTGGGCAACGATCGTTCGGTGTAGAGATTAGGGAGCAGGGATCCGTGAGATCTGTGGTTGGGATGTGCTTATTTCTATGGCATCTTATGCCGATTTGCTTCTTATCCGTACTCGGACTTGTTTGCCTTCGCATGATACTCGATGTGTGTTGTATGAGGAAGTATCCTAAAATATTAGATCTATCTAGGTCATTTGAATCTTGCCGTATGCGTTGCTATATTCCTTTCTTTCTAGATGGTATGGCTCGATGTACTCTTGTATGGTGGCTTGCATACATACTCATTTGTGTATGTATTTGATCCCTTCGCCTCTGGACACGCCGTCTGCCGGTCCCGTTGAGATGGTAGTGGTTGGGACGGTGAAAGGTCTACCCGTGAGTGGCTTTTGGGGCCCCAGTACTATTTCAACCACTACCGCTCATCCATGCTTGTATCTAGGGCGTAATTCACCGAGGTAGTTACAATTGGTATCGAGCCATCCCGACCTTCGTGGTTTTTAAGCAGTCGTTGTCAGTCTAGCAAATATTTTGGTAGTTATGTATATTAGGGAAAAACAAAACGCGAGAGTAGGACTGCTTCCATTTTTCTTCTTACCCTCCCACCCACTCTTTTCTGGTAAGGAAGTGCAACGTTTTCACTCCTCTTCTAAAAATTCAAACTAGGATTCACGTGTTCTGGGTTTCCGTAGTACCATAGGCTGTGTGTGTGTATGTGTGTGTAATCCCTTGTCTATCTGTTGCATCCAAGTTGTTATCTTATCTGCCTTTGGGTATCAACTGTTGGTACATTCCATACCGACAGGCTTTTGCAAACCGACGCAATCTGTCTTCCTCTTTGTATCCGACGCTATCTTGTTTGGGGTGTTCGTTTCCGTAGTTACCAATCTTTAGGTTTCGTCGTGAGAAGAAGGGGTTGGGATATGTGTTTCACTTGTTCATGTGCGGAGTAATGATTTGAGTGCGGGATGGAGTCGCGACCATACCACTACTTTTATCATTCGCTTTTGTATATTGAATCGGTAGAGTCACTAATCTTGATTCGTTAAGTAATTTTGCGCATCTATTGGTATTTTAATGCCGAAATTTGTGGAAAATTTTTCTTTGATATATTTGTGTACCACACTCCTTTTCAGTCGTGTGCGTTATGCTTAATATCTTTTAGGTGCTATGAACTTTGTTGATATTTTAATATCATCTCAGTAAATTGTATCCTTTAATCTTGGTTAATTCCATCTTGGTACTATTTTGGATTATTATCATCTTCCATTAAGTACTGACTTGAGTTTTATATCAATGACAGGATGGCTCCACCACGTCGTACCGAAGAGGACATACCTCGGAATCGGGCTCATGTTGTCAAACATCGCTAATGCTTTGGCGGCAATGCAAGAGAACAGCCGGCGCTTTGAGGAGAGTGTCGGAAAAGCAGTTTGCTCCACTTCCTCCACCTCCCAAGCGAGGAGACATCAAGAGCTTCCTCAAATTCAACCCTCGGTTTGATGTTTCGACCGACCTCGGACGCGGATGATTGGCTGCGTGAGATCTCAAGGTTGCTCGAGGCTGCGATGTTCCGGGCGAGTGGGTCAAGTGTGCTACTCACCTTCTCAAGGGAGATGCAGCTCTCTGGTGGGAGAACTACTTGAAGGCAAGCTACCTTGGGTTCCAGCCAACTTGGGAAAGGTTCACTAGAGCGTTCAAAGAGCGTTCTCTCGAGATTGTAATGGAAAGGATGAAGGAGGCTTTCCTCAACGAAGCAAGGAAATGATAACGTCAACACCTATATCAGAACTTCATGAATCTCTCTCGTTATGGTGGTGATGAGGTATCGATGACAAGAAGCGAGAAAAGGTTCGAGCAAGGGCTCAATGCGTCGATCAAGTATGCAATCACGCATGCAAGACGCAACTTTCTGGAACTACTGACACACCCTGCAAGAGGAGGCAAGCGAGGAAAGTGTTCGAGGAGTCCAAGAAACACAACAGGATGCATCAAGCTCTGCGATTATGGCAGCTCCTTCTAAGCGGCGTGCGGGTTCCTAACACCCCACCGTCGCTCCGGCTCCACCAAGACACGCAAGTTCTGGCGCCAAGGCCACCAAACTTCACCGCTGCGGCTCAGGGGCTACAACCACCACTACCACAGGCGCTGGCGGAGTCCCCTGCTACTCGCTCCACGACCACATGGTGCTTGTTTCACATGTGGAGATCATGGACATCCCAAGCTGAACTGTCATTGAAGAACAAAGCTCTCCCTCCACCCCGCCAAGATGCAACAAGCTCTCCTTGTTCGTGCACCGCCTCGGTCTCTCAACATCAACACCAAGCCCGGGTCTGCGGTTGTTCGTGCCAACTGCGTCAACGCCTCTCAAGCTGAGCTCGCACCTGGAGTTGTGATGGGTATGCTTTCCGTTAACTCAGTCCCTGCACGAGTTTTGTTCGATTCTGGTGCATCGCATTCATTTGTCTCGCATAAGTTTGCACAAGAGCATAACCTGGATAGGGTTCCTTTATCACGTCGTCTGGTGGTGCTATCTCCTGGTTCAAACATGAGGGCTGCTCATATCAGTCATGGCAATCAGATTGAGATTGGTGGTTCTTCATTCTCGGCTTCTTTAATTCTTCTGGGCAACTCTGACATTGATGTCATCTTGGGCATGGATTGGTTGACAGCAAATGCAGCTGTGATTGATTGTCTTTGACGCTCGGTTCTCGAAGATTCTGAAGGCCATATAGTCTTTTCTCCAAGTCATCTCCTGCTGTCGGCTCTTCTCCTTGGCAGCTCGAATGATGATGCTATGGAAGCTATTGAGTGTACCCGGTGGTGAGTTCCCGGATGTCTTTCCGAAGAGTTGCCGGGTATGCCTCCGGATCGCGAGGTTGAATTCGTGATTGAGCTTGAACCTGGAACGGCTCCTATCTCCAAGCGGCCATATAAAATGGGTCCTTCTGAGTTGGCTGAACTCAAACGACAACTTGATGAACAAGAGAAGTTGGGTTTCATTCAACACAACACTTCTTCTTGGGGTAGCCCAACAATCTTTGTGAAGAAGCGTGACAGAACCGATAGAATCTGTGTTGACTACCGGGCTCTAAATGCTAAAACCATCAAGAACAAATATCCTCTCCCACGGATAAATGATCTCTTTGATCAGCTAGCAGGAGCTGTGGTGTTCTCTAAGCTGGACTTGAGAAGTGGTTATCACCAAATCAAGATTCGCAAAGAAGATGTGCCCAAAACAGCTTTCACCACCCGCTATGGCCTGTATGAGTACACAGTCATGTCTTTCGGTCTCACCAACGCACCTGCTACCTTCTCGAGGCTGATGAACTCCGTTTTCATGGAGTACCTGGATAAGTTTGTTGTGGTATATTTAGATGACATTCTGGTCTATTCCAAGTCTAAGGAGGAGCATGAAGAACACCTGCGGTGTGTCCTAAACAAGCTTCGTGAGAACCGCTTGTATGCAAAGTTCTCAAAGTGTGAGTTTTGGCTGCCTGAAGTAACATACCTGGGTCATGTTATCTCTGCCAAGGGCATTGCAGTCAACCCGGAAACCGTGAAGACAATCGTTGAATGGCTTCCTCCTGCTAATGTCAAAGAAGTGCGGAGTTTTCTTGGTTTGGCTAGCTATTGCCGTCGCTTCATTTAGAACTTCTCGAAGATAGCGAAGCCTCTTACCGATCTTCTCAAGAAAGGCAAGAAATACCTGTGGACTCCTGCTTGTCAAGCAAGTTTTGATACACTCAAAGAGAAGCTCACTTCCACGCCAGTCTTGGTTCCTCCGGATACCTCTAAGCCTTTCCAGATATTCTGTGACGCCTCTTTGCAAGGATTGGGTGCGGTCCTGATGCAAGAGAAACAGGTGGTTGCTTATGCCTCTCGTCAGTTGAAGACGCATGAGATCAACTATCCCACACATGACCTCGAGCTAGCGAGCTTGTCTTTGCTTTGAAGCTATGGAGGCACTACTTGCTTGGTACCGTTGTGAGATCTTCTCGACCACAAGAGTTTGAAGTATATCTTCACAGCCGATCTCAACCTTGGCAGAGGAGATGGATTGAAGCAATCAATGACTTGATGTGACCATCAACTACACTCCGCAAAGCTAATGTAATGGCAGATGCGCTTAGCGCAAAGCTTATGTCAACAACATCATGATGGAAGAACAATGACCTCTCTTGTGCGAGGAATTCCGTACTCAACACGAAATTGTGGAACAAGGGCATCTCCTGAACCTTCTGGCTACTCCTCTCTTGGAAGAAAATATTCGCTCTCGTCAGCTTGGTGATCCGCACACCAAAAAGCTCATCTCTAAGCTTGACCTTCCGAAGTATGAGTCCTTCCACGTTGATGATCAAGGCACGCTCTTCTTTGAACACCGGATGTTTGTTCCAAACTATCCGGGTCTGAGAGACCAAGTTCTCAAGGAGGCGCATGATTCGGTTCTTTCTATCCATCCTGGCAGCACAAAGATGTACATGGACTTGAAAACACAATACTGGTGGCCTGGGTTGAAACGGTATTGTGCCAAGTATGTCTTAGAATGTGATGTCTACCGCAGAGTGAAGGCTGTCCATCAGAAACCATTTGGTCTTCTACAACCATTGAAACCTCCGGAATGGAAATGGGAGAAAGTATAGATGGACTTCATCACTGGATTTCCAAGGTCGCAGAAGGGCAACAATGCAATTTTTGTTGTCATCGACAGGCTTTCTAAAGTGGCTCATTTCTTCCCAGTCAAAGAAACAATTTACGGAATTGGTTGGCTGAGCTCTATATCAACGAATTGTCTCTCTGTATGGGGTTCCACTTGAAATCAGTTCGGACTGGAGCATCTTCACCTCAAAGTTCGGAGAGTTTCCAAAAGCTTTGGGAACAAAGTTGAACTTCAAGCCTGCTTACCACCCTCGATCGCAAGGACAGGTTGAAAGGATCAATCGATTACGGAGGATATGCTTCGCTGCGTCATCTCTTTTGGCATGAAGTGGGAGGAATGCCTTCCTTATGCTGAATTCTCCTACAACAACGCTTCGGAAGAGTCGAAGATGGCACCATTCGAGGCTCTCTATGGTTGCAAGTGCGAGAACTCCGATTGGTTGGTCGGTGCGGAGAAAGAATCTGGTTTGGCCCCGACATTGTAACTCGAGCGAGAGGAGAAGGTGCATATCATTCGAGAACACGAAGATTGCTCAAAGTCGTCGGAGAGCAACTATGACAGAAGCACACGGATATGGTGTATGCCCTGGTGATCTCGTCTACCTTCGTGTCACTCCCATGAGAGGAACACACCGGTCAGATCAAAGGAAAGTTGGCTCCTAGATACATCGGTCCTTTCAAGACACGTGGTAGAAGAGGAGAAGTTGCTTATGCCACGGAGCTCCGGAAAACTCAAAGTCCATGATGTTTTCCACATCTCGCAGCTCAAGAAGTGCTTCAAAGATCCCGGCAGGACCGTGGACCATGAGCTAATCGATCTCAAAGAAGACTTGTCTTATCAAGAACACCCCACCAAAATCCTTGAGACCGCAGAACGAAGGACTCGCAACAAGTCCATCAAGTTCTGCAAGGTGCAGTGGTCACACCATTCTGTTGATGAAGCCACATGGGAGCGTGAAGATGAACTCCGTGCCAACCATCCTTCTCTCTTTGTGTCTTTTTCTTCTTCCTAGAATCTCGGGGCGAGATTCCTGTTTAGTGGGGGAGAGTTGTAGCATCCCAGTTGTCTAACATCTGTAATGCTACTTGTTCTAGTAATAAAAAGGGCCACTTCCAACATATAATTGCTGCATCATCATCATATCATGCTCATGTCATCATGTCACCTTGCATTTGAGCATCATACAAAACCCCTCTTTGCTTTGGTTCTTATCTCATGTGCATTATTAATTGTATTTGCCTCTTGATATTGTATTTGGTTCTTAATACATTGTTAAATGCCCAAGTTGATTTGGGGGCATATCTCTTAATAACTCCACCACCTTTCTTTCACCACCTTTTAATTCCACCATCCAACTAAATATGAGCTTGGCATTTTATTGAGTTATCTCCAGCTCATGTTGGTTGGTTGGATTCCACCCATGATCTTGTGCTTGGCCTTTGCCCACCTTTTGGGAATGCAAGGAATAATGCCACATGAATTAATGTTGTTTTCACAATATATCTACATGGCAATTATTGTTTGCATGGGCCATGCAAGTACCACCTTTTTCTTGACTTTGGAATGTTATTTGGCTTTGCTTGCATGGATCATCTATCCTTTGTTTCAATCTTGTTTTGGCTTGTAGTATTCTTCACCACACCATCTACCTCTCTATCCCCCTATAGCTAAAACCCTAATCACCATGCTCTATGCATGCACATGTGGTCATGTGGGTGTGCATGAGCCTAAATCTCCACATTCTTCTCCCTACCTCCTTTCTTTTTGATCATGCTTGGTCTTTGATTGGAGCATGCATGGATCAAAGAAAACCCCATCACCACATCTCTCTCTCTCTCTCTCTCTCTCTCTCTCTCTCTCTCTCTCTTTCTTTTCTTGTCTTGATCTTGTGTGTGCTTGTCTTTAGCATGCTTGATCTTGTCAAGTACCACTCCATCTTTCCTTCCCCTCTCAAAACTTAAAACCCTAAGCCACCCCAAGCCCCACCTATCTAGCTAAACCTAGCTAGCTTGTCCCTCCCTTTCTCACCTAAACCTACCACACCCAAATACCCCTCTCCCCTCTCTTCTCTCCCTGCCCTAGGGCCCCCCTTCCTGCCTGGCCACGAGCTCCCCCAGGTCCACCTGCCAGCCACCCTCCCTAGCTCTACCTGCCCAGCCCGCGTCTGCCTGCCCTGGCCGCCCATGCACGTGATGGACAAGGTGGCACCAAGGCCACCTTTCCATCAACCCCTCCCCCACGCTAGCCCCACGCCATCTACCTGCCCCCTGTTGCTCTTATCCTTCCCCCTCACCCTAGCCTCCCCCAGATCCCCCAGGTCTCCCTCCTTCCTCCCCCAGCGAGCCATCTCTCCACATGTCCTCTAAACCCTAACGGCGGCCCCCCTGCGTCCCTTCGCTCCAGAGCTCCCCGAGGCGCGCCAGGAGTACCAGGAGCGGCGTCGACTTCCTCTGCTTCGCCCTGACGCGCCGGAGCCCGCTGGACCTCGCCGGAGCAGCCTCACGCCGTGCGTGCCGTGGACCGCCAGACGCTTGACCCCTCGTCGATCGACGCAACCCCGAGCCCGCAGTCAGCCGTCCGTGTTGGTGAGCTCCTTACCCCCCTAGACATCGTCTCCCTCCCCCTCTCGCCGTGCATCGCCGCCGCTTTCCGTCGGCGCTACTGCTGCTGTCGTTACGGCGACAAAGATCCGCCGCAGCAGATAGTTTCGCCTCGTTCGTCCGACCTGCCTGCAGGCCCCTCCGCTAGCTTCTTTGAACGAGAAGTGTAGCCCGCACGATCCTCTCAGCTTTCCTTTGCGCCTAGTCGAAGTTACGCCGCGTTTGGTCGCCATCGACGCGGAAGACGGCCGATCTACTGGCCGACAAGACTTTTTCCGTCGAAGCAGCGGCCCGTGGTCGTTTCGCGATTAGGCCCTCACCCTTTTTCCCGCCTAAAACCCGCAGCCCTCGACCCCACCTACCAGCGTCTGATGGAAATTTGCAAAAAGGATCCTCAGCTTCTTTTGTTTCCGCCCGCGGTCCCTGGATCGACCACGTGTCGCCACCGGGCAGCAAGTGTCAGACTCTTTGGCCCCGCCTCGACCTCGGGCTAGGTGAGCCTGGGTGAGGAGATCTGGCGCGTGTGTGTGTCGCCTGCCCTGGCTGGTGACCCCACTGTCATCCTCTAGTGTGGTTTCTGAGTAACAAAAGTCCATGGCTTCTTGATTCAAAATTTTCAAACAGTTCAAATAAATTCAAACTGATCCAAATTTAATTGAATTCATAACTTATTCCTGGTTTGGAATTTGAATTCAAACCTTATATGAAAAATGTTTAGTTTTTGAATTACAATTCAAATCCTTATTCAAATTTTTTTAGAATTATTTTGTTTAGTCAACCTTTGACTTTGACCCTAATTAATTAAATTGACTTAAAATAAATTTAACATTCATATTTCCAAATAATACAAATAATATATGTTTTTGAATCAGAAAAATGTGAGGAATTCAAATATGCCATTCAAAATATTATTTGAACATTTTAAAATTCCAAGTTGAGTTAATTTACACAAATGCCACTGGAACTAAATAATTTAACAACTTTTGATTTATAATTCCAAATTTAACAAATGATATGTCTAAAATGATCAGCTCGACGAGACCTTTCTGTTTATGCTATCCATAACTTGAATTGCAGCATGCATCATATAAAAATATAGGGTACAGCAAATGTTATGACAACAAAATGTGCTCCAAAACCCCATTAAAATGTTATTACTTGTCTTCCACACCTCACCATGCCATGCTACCTTATTGCCATGTAAATTGTGCATCATTCATCATGGCATGATTGTTTGCTTGACGCATCCTCTTCATATGCTTGTGCTCTATATTCATGTTGGCCTTGTTTGTTTGGTTTTTCTCGGATAGACACTGAGCAGGGGTTATATCAAGAGAACCAGGAGCACTACCCAGATCCGTCCCTCGCTTCAACTGAGTTGCCAGGCAAGCACTTCCACATGCTTGCATACATACAGTACCTATTGCCTCTATCTTATTCTTGCATCATTGAGTCGCGATTGCATTAATTGAATCCCAAGTATGCATAGCCTTTACTTTTAAACCCCACCAAGCTTGTTCCTCCATCCCATGAGCCATTACTATAGGAGTTGTTTGAGCCATGCGAGTCGTAGAACAGCATGTGTAGGGTTTGTGAGAGTCTGTTGGATAACGAGGTACCTAAACAACATAACCTGAGTAGTAATGGGATAACTAATGAAAGTGGCATCGGTGAGCAACATCTGCTATTTGGTTTTTCCTGCTCACTTGTGTCCCGTAAGACCCCGAGTACTTGATTCATGTTCCTTGATTTATCGCGCTATCCACATCCGGGAGGTATATGGGACCCCCTTGGGCCAGAGCTTGATTCCGTCTTATTTCTTGGGGCCACAAACTAGTTTGAGGTTTTATTTACGATCATGTACTTATGCCATGCTACTTATGTATTTACATTTGTGCGAGGAGCACACTGTACTGTTTAGGAATTGTGACCCGTTTTCGCGGTATCGACAAGCCCAGCCACACTTTCGGGTTCCCAGTCGTTTACCGCCGGCCCCACAAACCTTAAGTCCGTCTCGAAGTCAGCTAACTTCGTTGCGGGTTCTACTTTAAGGGGTGGCCCCCTGAAATATTTCTGAATCCTGTGATTGTTCAGTCGTGAAAGCCTCGTTGGGTTTTGATTTGGCTTTTCCGAGGTTGATCGAGCGTGTGTTGCTATTGGTGCACCCCGGCCGGGTAAAACTTTCTGAAAGCCGTGTCCGCGGATATGGACGACTTGGAGCACAGTTTCTCGATCATAGACAAGCATAACTAAAGTACCGCTTTAATCTGACTAAGTAATTTGACTAGTAAATAGTGCAACACTCATGGAATGGTTAATAAAATTGCCAACGGATGGGGGTTGTTCGTCCGCTTCCTTGTTGGTAAGCGAGGAGGATGGATCTGATGAGATTACCATTATAACTGTTGTTCTTAATTCACGGACATCCGTCTATCATTGGTTAGGCGGATGGTTAGCGTTTATCTGTAGAACTGCTAGGGTTTATCTTTTGCTGCAATTGCGTCACCCCAGGTTGTGTCCCCTTTAGAGGCATTAAGACTTGCTGAGTACCCTTAGGGTCTCACACGATAAATTATTGGTTCAGATGAACAGGTACCCTCGCAGGACGGATACTGGGTGGAAGAAGCTGATGATGTGGGCAACGATCGTTCGGTGTAGAGATTCCGGGAACGGGGATCCGTGAGATCTGTGGTTGGGATGTGCTTATTTCTATGGCATCTTATGCCGATTTGCTTCTTATCCGTACTCGGACTTGTTTGCCGCTTCCGCATGATACTCTGATGTGTGTTGTATGAGGAAGTATCCTAAAATATTAGATCTATCTAGGTCATTTGAATCTTGCCGTATGGCGTTGCTATATTTCCTTTCTTTCTAGATGGTATGGCTCTGATGTACTCTTGTATGGTGGCTTGCATACATACTCATTTGTGTATGTATTTGATCCCTTCGCCTGCCGATTACGCCGCCCGTACCGGTCCCGTTGAGATGGTAGTGGTTGGGACGGCTGAAAGGTCTACCCGTGAGTGGCTTTTGGGGCCCCACCGTACTATTTCAACCATTACCGCTCATCCAGGCTTGTATCTAGGAGCGTAATTCACCGAGGTAGTTACACAAGGGCAGCTGAAGAACGCGGTGATAAGACAGGGAAATGGTCACGCTGGACGCAAGACGACTAGACTTTTGTCCTAGTGTCTGAATCCACGCCTCGCATTGTATCTTAATTAAAGTACTCGTATTTTAATCTATGCATTTAAATGTATCCTAATTTCTGCTGTACCGCGTGGTAATGAAAATAAGTATCTAAGTATTTTTATTTTAGTTATATCTTAAATATTTGTGAATTTTTATTTGAATTTTTTTTTGAACAGCAAGACAAAATAATAGTAATATGTATCTCACAAATATAGAACGATACATTAATGTTCAAATAGAAACCGGCTACACCGTCGGAGTTACAATAATCGTCTCATTGTTTCGGTTGTTTCCTTGCACGTCCTCCGTATATGTGATCTGAAGGATAACTCCATGGATCCGTTGGCCTGGGATTTGTGCGGAGATTTGGCGGTGATGGTATAAAATGGTCCCTGGTTTCTGTATCTTGTTGGTATCAGAATTTGACTCGTACCAACATCAGTATATAAGAAATCCATCATTGGATCATATGTTGGTTGTGATGGTCCAGGGTTGTATGAAGATTGAGGTTGATCGTATGTCTGATCATATGTGTAGTAACTGCCATGGCCTATAGATGGGTGAGGAGGTGGCATGTTGGAATTAAATCCAGCATCATCATCGTCCCATGCATCGTCAGGAGTGGTCTGTATAGAAATAATAAGTATTAGAATGAGTAAAATATAATAATAAATTAGTGTGATTATAAAAATGCGTACCGGTGTTTCCTGAAATAGTTCTCTTGTAATTTCCGGGAATATTCCTCTATATGCTGGTTGATGCGTTAAACCGAAATCAATCTAAAAAATGGTCTCCATGTTAGAATTTAATTATTACAACAAATATGGATTAAAAAGTATCAAACTCACGCGTGGTGGTTGTCTTAAAGATTTAGGCCTAGAGGGTTCCACGGTATTCCTCGATGATGTACGCATAAGAGTAGAGTCTTGTCGTGTTCTAGTCTGTCAGCACAAGAACATTATAAATAATTCTTTTTCTAAAAAAGATTTTAAATATAGGAAATACGTACATTCTCACGCATAGAGGCGCTGCGTGCTGGATTTCCTAAACTTGCTCTCGCTTCACTTGGCCGCGACGAGAAAGACTCAGGCATGTTGTACTGTCGTAGCATAACATCATCCGCTCGGCCACAACTCCAGTTAGTAGCGGTATGTAAAGCATTCTGAAAAATGCTCCTCAATCTACTCTTAATGGTATTCGACATGGATCGAGGGTTCTCTCTAACTATTTCACGCACATCCGCCATTATGCTGTGCTGCCTACTTAGCTGAAAATAACGACCAATGTTATTCTCGTAAACATAGAATTATAAATACAGTGCTAAAAATATATATATACCGTGTCATCACGGCGGTTCGCTGCAGTACGTTCTATCCCTCCTTCTAGCTGCTCTTGACGTGTGCGGTGTGCTGGTCTATCTGTTGGAGTGCGGGTGAGCTTGGAACGTGTGCTCGCGTTGTACCATGTCATATAAGCATCCCACGTACTATCGAAAAACACCCTGCATGTTCAGTGTCATAAGCATACCAATAAGAATTTAAATAATCTAAAAAAACTACCTATTTTCTGGAATTATGTTCGTAAGCTTGTTCGAATTCCATTGATCTATCCATAGCCTCTGGGTGTGCAGCCAATTATGATTCTTTTTCCCTTAATTGCTTTGCCTGAAATGCGCATAACCATTGTTATAATATTTGATAAAAACATTGTATAAAATTACACTGATTTAAAATTGAGAACGTACTCGTGAAATATAGACTCGACACAGTTGGGAGGCGGAGGAGGGACCTCCTGGTAGAGATCAAGTTGCCGCATCACACGCTCGGGGTTCTGCAGCTCCACCATATACAGGCACACGAGATGTCAACGGGTCCACCAAAGCTCCTGGTCTCGGTAGCAATCAATTGCTAAACCCCTATCCCCGGCCACGTGCTTTACATAATCGTCATGCCACGCATTCCATGTGATATAAGAATGATGTATGGTCTCCAAATCTTCATGGTAAAGAGGATAACACTTCAAAGCCAAATCACGGGCCCAACGTAATACGCCATATGTCCACCGGGTACCCATGGTCACGCAATTAAACTGGACGTCGTGACCACTATATGGGTGCACTGGATCTTCTATCATTGGTCGTCCGACGGGTATGTGCTCCCAAGACCACAACTGGAGGAAAATATAGCATACACATAGAATTGGGGCTACACTACTGACCTTCTTTCTCCTATATGAGGCGTCACATAACCCACTGTAAGTCTGACATAGCATCGCCGAACCGATGATGTACTGGGTGATCTCTACATTGTCCAGAGGAAGGGCTATGTGTTCTGCTAGTCTAATAAAAATTGGATTGACTACTTCACCATTTCCCGATGGGAACAACATGCCAAATAGGTAGAGTAAGTATGCAATCAGGTGTCGACGTACTACTTTCTCAGAAACTCCGGTTGGGAAGCCAATAAAATTTACTAGCCAACTGATGGGGACACCTCGAGCTAACTTATCAGTACGAGTTCTCGGGATAAGTTGACCCATCAGTTGTTCAAAATCTTCCTTCCAGGATGCCCGTGCTGGTGGCAACACGAGAGGAATACCACAAAGTGGCAACCTAGTGATCATGGATACATCCTGAAGTGTCGGTGTCATCTCTCCCCACCGAAAGTGGAAGGTGTGTGTCTCCGGTCTCCACCGGTCAACAAGTGATGTTAGAAGACAAGGGTCCAGTTTAAATAATCGGCGAGGATGTCATCCTAGCGAACGGAAGTAGTCCGCTACGAGAAAGATAAGGCACAAACCGCTCATCAAGAATCCATCGGTTCGATGGACCTCGACACCTGAAAGTACTTGGCCCTCCTAGTGGACCTTCGGGGTTAATCCATTGTTGGCACCGGTGGGTAGAATCGTACTGCCCATCTAAGAGAGGAGGTAAATCCGCCATAGTCTGTACAAATGAGATAAATACAAAGTTAAAACATAGTATATTACAACATCGAAATACAAATTTAAAACATAGTACATTACAACATTGAAATACATAGTACATTACAATATTGAAATACATAGTACATTACAACATTGAAATACAAATTCAAAATATAGTACGTTACAACATTGAAATACAAATACAACATTATAGCTTGTGTGGCAATTTCTGCCGTGTGCCTGTGAATTTTACAAGTCTTACACCTCCGTCCTTCTCCGGCTATGGTCCATGTCATTTCTAAATCGCCTAGTTTGACGACGTCCCTTAACGGTTCGCTTGAGCGCAGGGTTGGGCCACCATGTTGGTCCACCATACCAAATAGTGCTGTGATGCTCCTTAACACCCCATGCCCAGAACTCGCCATCCCAGGTCTTCATAAGATTATGCATGCTGAAGTATGGGGAGATATATCCGTCAACGACAATCCTCTGGCCTGCTGCCGCTGTAAGGACATGGCTACATGGGTAATGATAAAGCAAAGGCTTTTTGCATGTGCATTCGCATGTCGTTGGATTGAGTGTGACCTCTTGCTTTGTATCCCCTCTCAACTAGCCACGCACGTATTTTTGCCTTGTTCTGATCTCCCACCTCTTCCTAAGTGAGTCCACCACTCTGCTACCATGAGTCTTTGCTTTTTCTATTTTTATGGCCAAGTGGTCTTGCATAGCTTCAGACCATTGTTTGTTCATCTGCACTCGTGCATGCGCTAGTTGAACTCTATCTGCAAAGTACGCCACTGTGCGGGACCATGTTTCAGCAACCAGTGCATTAATAGGGAGGGCTCGGACACCTTTAAGCACTGCATTGTATACCTCTGACATGTTGGTGGTCATTATGCCATAGCGAGCACCATTGTCATGAGCCAGTGCCCACTTCCGAACATCCGGACAATTAACATTCACCCACTCAGCCATATTCCTGGCCCTCCTGTGATTTCCTGCACCCGCTGGCTCAGCTGGTGCATCGCCAGAAGTTGCGGTCGTTGCAGCATTCAATGCCATCCAGTGGGCATCAAATTTCCGCGGTTGGTTCTGCATACACATCACTTTGAAGGCCTTGAAACATTCCTTGTTCCGGCGAGTAAAAGTTTGCTGCTAGATGTCTCATGCACCACCTAGTTTCAAGATCAGGCCAAAGGAACTCCATCGGTACATCGTGCTTCATTTTTTCTAGTGCACTGAGAAGCCCTTGGTTGCGATCAGAAATGATGCATACATCAGGTCTATCTTTCACAACACCATCCTTCAAGCATTGCAGAAACCACAACCAACTTAACGTGCTCTCGGACTCAACGAGTGCATATGCAATAGGAAGAAGCTGGTTATTTGCATCTGATGCCACAACTACCAAGAGAGTACCCTTATATTGTCCGGTGAGGAAGGTACCATCAATTGATATCACCGGCCGGCAGTGGTGGAATGCTTGGATAGTTTGGCTGAACGCCCAGAAGATACGGTCCAGGATGAAATAATCAGGAGTGCCACTCGGGTGGTTCCTTTCCATCCTATAGGTGACCGTTCCAGGGTTGGCTTGATGTCGATGTAGCATTCTCGGAACCATGTTGTAAGCCTCCGTATATGTGCCATACATCCCTCTAAAGCAGACTCCTTTAGCACTGGCCTTGCCATAGCTCACCGGGAAGCCTATCGCATCTGCCGCACCGTCTCGTAATGCCTTCACCGATACACTGATCTTATCTTTTACCATGGGTGCAATGACCTGTGCCACATATGCGGCACTGACATTGCAGTGTTCAAGAAGAGTGCCAATTAGCTCACTGGCTGGGGAACCATGCGAGTTATCGTCCAAGGCTTGCATATTCCTTTGGTTGACGAGCGACTCTTCCAGACAACCAGACTCTATCACGAAGAACCTTCAACAAATGTTTGTCGATTTCTTCACTTTATGTTCTCGGAAATGGAGAACGATATCTTCGATCGCCATGTCCACGCCTCCTTGCTCGAACTGCTGGTTTTCTTCTAGGATGGTAGCTCCGACTCCACGGACAGAGGTATCATCGTGACCGATGACAAGAGCCTCTATGTCCCCAGGTGCCATTGCTGGCGCCACTGCTCTCACTTGACTCGGACCGCCTCCTTCATCATCATCTGACGATTCACGATCGTCGTCACCAGAATCAAGCTCGTCTGACTGTCCCTCAATCCGTTCATTGAGGTCGACAATTGCCATGGAATAAGGTCCATTATTCTGGCTGGGAAAAAATGCATCTTCCACATGTCTCCTCTCCACCGTCTCTGAATCTATAGCCATTGCGGAGATGGATAGTTGGATCTCATCGACTGCAGTGCTGCTACCACGTATGTCGCTGGCATCAACAAACTGCACATACACCATCGGTTGCCCATACATGGCCGCACCAGGTGTGCTTGCAAATTTCATGTATGAACCCCACGAATTTTCGCCTTTAACCTGGCGAAGTGCCCACCGGTAATCTTCTCCCACTCTCTTGCAAATGACCGCTTCAACGGTCATCTTTTTTCGGGCCATCTCTGGCCCAAATTCTCTGTGGATGCGCCTAATGTCCGTGAAACTAGCATTCACCAATTCTTCCACTATGACATTTTTGTCTCACAACGCAGATCAAGCCCCGACGGCCCATCGCGGGTGATGTCCTCACCATAAAAAATATACAAAGTGTTCATCGCACCTACGCGCATCAAATTAATATAACCATATTAATTATATATAATCTTAATGATAGTTCATTAATATAATTATTTATATTGACAAAATACATTAATTGTCTAACCTAACGTGTAAGAAATATTATTACACGAGTTCAAATATTTAGAAACGACATATTTAAGTGGTATACCTAATATATTGCTACAAGAGTCTTTGCATAGCTAAAATATTACTACACTTTTTAAAATATTTCTGTATTACCTAATTACGTTGCATAGCTAAAATATTACTACATGAGCTAAAATATTTCTACACGTTCTACTTAAGTTGCATACCTAAATATTGCTACAAAAGCACAAATATTTCTATATTACCTAATTACGTTGCTTAGCTAAAATATTACTATAAGAGGACAAATATTTCTACACGACCTAATTACGTTACATATCTAAAATATTATTACATAAGCTAAAATATTTCTACATGTTCTAGTTAAGTTGCATACCTAAATATTGCTACAGAGCACAAATATTTCCGCATTACCTAATTACGTTGCATAGCTAAAATATTACTACATGAGCTAAAATATTTCTACACGTTCTAGTTAAGTTGCATACCTAAAATATTACTACACGAACACAAATATTTCTACACGATGTAATTATGTTGCTTAGCTAAAATATTACTACATGAGCTAAAATATTTCTACATGGCATAATTAAATTGCATAGCTAAAATATTACTACACGATCTAATTAGGTTACTTTGCTGAAATATTACGACAAGAGCTCAAATATTTCTACACGAGCTAACTAAGTTGCAAAGCTAATTAATAGTTCAAGCATTGCATGGCAAATTATGTCCTAATTAGCTGACTAATATATACAACATGCAAAGCTTTCAACCGAAACAACTCACGTTGATCAATGGCTACCCGTTCTCAGCCTCCGAATATTGGTGCAGGCTTCTTTCAGCAGCCTCAGGCGATTACAGAGTGTGTGACTGTATAAGCAAAGAGATAGAGAGAAGAGGCAACAAATGGATCGATAGAAGTCGCAGTGGTTCTGAGGATGCCTGTCGCCGTATTTAAAGAAACGGAGCTGCACTATCTGCCAACAATCAAGTTTCGAGGAACGGTCACAAGTTTCAACGAATGCGGCTTTCGGTGGTTATCGGACTGTCTAGCAATAGGAAACGTCAATCGTTGTGTTGGGAATATTGGAACAGGCAGACGTGTCAGGGGCATCCCGCCGTGTCCCGAGGCGGAAGGGGCAGGAGCATCCCGCCGTGGCCCGAGGCGGAAAGGGCATCCCGCCGAGTTCCGAGGCGGAAAGGACGGCCCTGTTTCCCGCCAGCGTGAAGTGGACATCCCGCTGGCCCGCGTGGTGGGGCCTGCCGCGTCCCGCCAGTCCCTAAGGCGGAAGGCTCCTCCCGCCACCGCCTAAGTCTGGAAGCATGTCCCGCCACCGGCCCTGGCAGGATGTGACACGCGTCACATTTCTAGCCTCCCGCCAGGGCACTTTTGCCATTTGCAGTGAGAGGGGGCAGTTCTGGCGATGCATTGTTGCAGGGGGGCATATTTGTAAAAAAATCAATAGGCGAGGACGGGATTTCTGACCTCCGATGGGACGGTGAGTCTTTGGGTTAAGACATCTTCGGCTGTTTTTTTACATGTATGCATTTCTTCTTTTTTTATTGTATATTTCCGTGTATTTTTTTCAAGGGCAATGATGGTTCGATCGTACCTCCATTCCGTTACAAACGGTCTTCTTTTTATAAATATTCTACCTGTAGCAAAAAACGGTTCGATTCAGAAAAAACAGATAGACTAGACTTTACCGGAGAGTTCGCCGAAGACCTCGTTGGTGACCTTATAGCAAAAAATTGTGCTAAGTAGCAAATTCTACCTCGCCAGAGACTCGCCGGAGACTCTTTACCGGTACACCTCGTTGGAGGCCATGTAGCAAAAACTTTACGTTATTATAGCAAAGCTAGAAAACAGAAGTAGCAAAAAAAGCATATGTAGCATAGAAAAACGATTTCGTCGAAGACATCATCGTAGTGTTTGTAAAAAAAGATTTGCTACCGTAGCAAACCGACTTCGCCGAAAACTTTGGTTGGAGACCTCGTCGGAAACCTCGTAGCAAACACTTTTTATTAATATAGCAAAACCGCAAAACGTTTGTAGCAAAAAATATATACCACAAATCTGGCTAACGGAAGTCATCGCTGGAAACTCTTATCGGAGATCTAGCAAAAAATTTAATCTATTATAGGAAAACCGTTGTATCGTTGAAGCAAAATAATTGTGCTATTGTAGGATCTGTTGATGCATCCTACCCGTGGTGTCTAAAAACAAACATGGTAGCATCTCGGAAATACTAGCATAGCAAAACATATATAAATAGGTAGAAAAACAATTATAAGCATGAAGTAAAAATCCAGAAACATGAAACCCGCTGATGGAAGTACTACATCGTTGGCTTCGTCAACACGGGAGACGGAGATGCAGGACCACCGTCGCGGTCGCCGACGCTGTCGCCGGAGATGGACGCTGGTCGTCTCGGTCGTTGACACCGGAGACGAAGATGGAGGTCGGCCGTGACAGTCGTCGATGCTGGAGACGAAGATGAAGGTCCGGATCTCATGCTCTGCTGGATCTCAAGCTCTGCTGGTCGGAGCTCGCAGGAACCGCGGAGGGGCGCTATAGGAACTGGCGGTGGCGGAAACGAAGGTGGGGGATGGCGTGGTGATGGCGGCGCACAAGCATGTTGGTCGAAGCTTGCAGGTGCCGCGTGGTGGCGCGCTGCAGAAACAACAACGTTGGGGGGACGGCGGTGGCGGGAATGGCTGATGCGGCAACTCGCGATGGGAGGCAGCACGCGCGTAGCGGTAGCTGAGTTGTTCATGGGTGTTTTGCATGAAGGGATAAGGCTGGGCTGTCCTTTGGCGTGGTAGGTGGCCGTGCGCTCCCCCGGGTGATTAGTATCATTTCCCTTTTGGGGAAGTGCTACGCGTCCCTCGTGGGATGGAAACTTTCCATCCCTCGGGTCCCCAGCCGTCCGATCAGGTTCGATCGATGGTCAGATCTTCATCTCGTTCCTCCATCCCGCTTTTGCAACAAACATCCTGCTTTTGCTATAAGTAGTCCAGCTTTTGCTACATATAGCAGAAAACAGTTTGGTTCAGAAAAAAGAACAGATAGACTAGACCTCGTCGAAGAGTTCGCCATAGACCTTGCCGGCGATTTTGTAGGAAAAATTATGTCAATGTAGTAGATTCGACCTGGCCGAAGACTCACCGGAGACTTTCGCCGGTAGACCTCGCTGAAGACTGTGTAGCAAAAAAAATTACGCTATTATAGCAAAGCTAGAAAACAGATGTAGCAAAAAACATCATATGTAGCAAAAAAACGACTTCGCTGGAGACACCACCGTAGTGTTTGTAAAAAAAGATTTGCTAACGTAGAAAAATGACTTCGCCGAAAACTTTGGTTGGAGATCTTGCCGAAAACCTCGTAGAAAACATTTTTTATTAAAGTAGCAAAACCACAAAATATTTGTAGCAAAAGAATTATGCCACAAATCTGGCACACGGAAGTCATCATCGGAGACTCTCGTCGGAGATCTCGTAGCAAAAAATTAATCTATTATAGCGGAATTGCAGTACTGTAGTAGCAAAATAATTATGCTATTATAGCATCTGTTGATGCATTTTCCCCGCGGTGTCTAAAAACAAACATGGTAGCATCTCGAAAATACTAGTGTAGCAAAACATATATAAATAGGTAGAAAAACAATTATAAGTATGAAGTAAAAATCCAGATCACCAACACGGGAGACCGAGATGGAGGACCACCATCGCGGTCATCGACGCTGTCGCCGGAGATGGAGGTTGGCCGTCTCGATCATCGACACCGAAGACGAAGATGGAGGCTGGCTGTGGCGGTCGTTGATGCCGAAGACGAAGATGAAGGCATGGCCGAAGCTCTGCTGGCCAGAGCTCGCAGGAACCGCGGCGAGGCGTTGCAGGAACCGGCGGCGGAAACGGAGGCGGAGGATGGTGTGGTCATGACGGCGCACAAGCTCGCTGGTCGGAGCTCGCAGGTGCCGCGCTGCGGCGCGCTGCATGAACCAACGGCGTCGGGGAGGACGGCGGCGGCGGGAATGGAAGCTGCGGCAACTAGGGATGGGCGGCAGCACGCGTGCAACAGTATGTTCACATGCGTTTTATAGGAAGGGATAAGCCTGGGCTGTCCTTTTGCGTGGTAGGTGGCCACCACGTCGTTGGAGCGAGCCCGGATCAGGACGCGCGATCCCTCGAATTATTAGTATCAAGCAACTGTTAGAAAATTTATTTGTAAATAGAAAAATATTGTGTTTGTGAACCAAAGACCGGTCTAAGAATTTGTGGCCCGAAATTGCAGCGTGAACCCGGTCCTAAACGTATCCGGATTGGGTCGCCTTTGCGGCTCTGCCAAGAGGAAAGGGAAGATACATGTAGATACTTTTGTCGCTTTGACCAAGTCGTGTTTGAAGCCTCCTTACATGATTTGCGCCAACATTGATCAATCGTCACATAAACAAGGCATCAAGAGAGGCATCAAGGCACCTTGATCGATTGGATCACCAACAGCACATGATCCCACGACCAAAGAGGAAGGCATGGAATTTCTTGTACCAACTCGTCTGGTTCCAAGCGCAGGCAAACACAATGGCAGGTGTTATGGCCGCCATCTTCAGGGAAGCCGATAGCTGGGCTTTCGCAGGACGACGTGGTGCTTCTGACCTCGCTTGTTGCTCTCTATTTGTGGTCTTTTCTTTCTTTTAGTTCTTTTGTTTGCTTTTGTTTTAGTACCTTGTACTTTGTTCCCTCTATCGATCAATGAGATGCAGCGTTGCACTGCCTTTCAGTCAAAAGAAAAGAAAGGCATCAAGCCTGACGGATCAGCTGCCTAGATCGCAGCTGAGTGTATAGTTTTGCATGTAGATTTTGAGTTTTTTGTTTTGTATTTCCTTTTAGGATTGCCTTAGTTCTGTTTTGCTTATTTTTGTATGCTTCTGTCCGGATGTTTGGTTTGTGTCGCTTTGGCTTCTCTTGATGTGTTTGAGAAAAATCGTGGCGCGTCTAATTAATGCATTAATTAGCAACTTTTAAATAAAAAATGTACAAATGCTATCTTTGTAGCGTAATTGTGTCAGTAGATTTGCTTTTATTTCAAGAGATTGGGCATAGTTTTGCTTATCAATTGATTCCATAGTTCCAACAATGTAACTGTGCGCATGAGAAAAACTTTAAATCGGCCAAATAAGCCATTCCTAATTATTTTTTATTACTCTATCAACTAATGATGAGACCATGGTTAAAATGACAAAAGTCATACGCCTCCACAAACCTTCCATCTCCACCCAATAGATTGTTTGCTCCCATTTTCGCCTCATGTCCTATTATCTTCATTTATGTGTCACACTACTCTTCACGCTCCTTTTATGGTAGTACATATGACTAGGTGTAAAGAGATAAAACATGCCGTGCGGTTGTGAGATGGCATCGAAGGGAAATCCATGTAGGATCTTGTAGGTTGCGAGGCACATAAGGCATGTGTGACAAAGGAAATGAAGGATGGCGACCTTAGACGGTCTTCTCTATGAGGGATAGTACATTGGTCTCTTATATGTGTGTGATGACACAAATTTCATGCATGGCGGAGCCAAGGGTGATGATCTAGAGGTTGAGGCACCTTAAGAATTAACCTAGATTTGTAAGAGGTTTTAGGGATATGGATATAAACATTGTGGGTAATATTCGGTTGGTGAAGATAAGCTCTTGGTGGGGTAGGAAATGCACACTAGTGCAAAGGTGATCATGTACTTAATCTGTCCCTTTTTATAGGACATTATTTTTTCTTAGTAGTGAATAGATTCACTACATATGCTCATTTCATTGTTATGAAACATCCAATCACAGTGAAGTATGTGACAAAAGCATTTATTGATAATATATTTAAGTTACATAGCCTGTCAATAGTCGTTACAGACAGGGTTAGAATATTCCCATGTCACTTATGTCAAGATCTCTTCAAGGCTCTAGGAATAAAATTACATATGAGCACTTCTTACCATCCACAAACCGATGCAGCATGCCCTATGGACAACACTACCCCAACTCTGGCAAGTCCCCCAAGTGGACCAATGACCCGTGCCCATGTCAAATCTCTCCACGATAAGTTGAATTCGCACTATCATCTTGTGACTTTGATACTACCTTGGACGGATTTCTACTTCATTCCAACATCCTTTGCATCCTTAGGTATGAACCACATAAGCATCAACAAGATACTATGCAATATGGAAAACAAAAGGATGGACAAGACCAAGATGAAACAGGTGTTGGGTTCGTAGCATAGAAAACAAAAAAATTCCTACGATATGAACAACTAAGCACCAAGATCTATCTATCTAGATACAAGCAACGGGTGGATATAAATCCATAGAGAACTTACCCTCAAAGACCGACAAAGCGTTAAGAGATTGGTTCTAGTGGATGATGTAGTAGTTCACTTGTCGATCTCAAGATCGTGATGAAGTAGAGCAGGTCCAGCACCAGCAAGTCTAGCACCGCAAAGCAGTGGTGCATCAGTAATCATACATACGTCCGGTACCTGGACAATCTCCGAGTCCTCACTCCAGCGAAGCAGCGAAAGCAGCAAATCCTTACTCCAGAAAAAGCCATCGGGAACATGTATCTCGCTAAGCCGAGACCATGGGAAATAGTTCTAAGGGGGAGAGAGATCTTTACGAGGAGGTGTGAGATGAGAGGAGGAGAGGGGAGGCATCCAAAGGCCATGGCGTGGTGGTCATGGTGGCTGCCCCCACTTCTTCCTCATTTATTTGGGTGGAGCTTCCACTCACATAAACATGCCTCCACTCAAAATTCCACCCACCTTCATTAAATTTCCACCAAATTTAATGCAATCTCTCATTTAATAAAACTCTTTTATTTATTTTATTCAAAATTTTGTTAATTACCTTCATTAACAAACATTCACATAAAACCCCTTCAACATTTAAATTTCACATGCAGAATCCAATTTCAGCAATTTCACCCAAAACAATTTCGGTGTCCACTGAAATAATTCCAGCGCTTTCATATTATTTCTCTGGCATCTCATTTTCTCCAAATGGTGTCGGTATCCCTTAAGTGTGTCACCCTACGATTGATGAATAATGTAGACATGATCGAGACCCCTCTCTAATCAATAATCAGCAGCAGGACCTGGAGATTTTTAATGACTCCCACACATTCAACGATGACTTCTTGTGATCATGTGAACCTTTAACGCTATAACTAAATCCCTTTATCTCGCGATATTTTACATGTACGAGATTCGATCATCGGTATCCCAATACCCACCTTGATCTCGTTACCGACATGTACTCTTTTCTCGTTCCCGTGATATAACATTCTAGTGATCCCCATCACTTGCTTGTGAGCTATATCAATGTGATATCACCGAGAGGGCCCAGAGTATATATCTCCATAATTTAGATGGACAAATCCCACTCTTGATCCATGAGCCTCTACATAACACTATCGGAGTATCTGAACCCACCTTCATAGTCATCCTGTTACGGTGTGACATTTGATGTTATCAAGCTACTCTTCTTGTGTTAGTGATTGACATGATCTCATGGTTTAAGGACTGAAGTTACTTTGTAATAATGTTATAGTAATTTAAACATAATGAATTTGATCGTATTACTATACTTTGTATGAATGTTCATCACATCATTCCACCAATGATGTGACCTCGTTATTAACAACATCCAATGTCCATGATCAGAAAACCTTGATCATCTTGTTAATCAATAAGCTAGTTTATCTAAGAGGCATAACTAGTAACAATTTATTTGTTTATTAATCACACATGTATTAATGTTTCCAATTAACACAATTATAGCATGAGAAATAAACATTTATCATAAACAAGTAATAAGATAATAACCACTTTATTATTGCCTCTCGAGCATATTCTCTTCGGTCTCCCACTTGCACTAGAGTCAATAATATAGTTTGAAAAACTTGCACATTCAACACCTATGGCTTTCTGGTGTTGTATATACGCGTTTGCTAGTAGTAAGTATAATCTCCGGATCTGACACTTTCAGGTTCGTGTGTATTTGCATGTCTTTGCATCTATACGCATCACTCATTCTCTAATGAGATGGCATTGTATAAATTTAGTCCTTTGGTGAGACCTTTAGTTCCTTGGAGTTAAATCATGTCAATACTATTGTCGTACAATATATCTTCATGGTGTTAGCCTGCTGTTAACCACACCTAGTTTGATAACAAACTACTTGATACAAATGCCCTCTTTTGCTGCTACAATAGCAGTCATATACTTAGCCTTTTGTTGTAGTATCCATCACAATGTCTTAACTTTGGAACTCATTCAAATACATCATGGAACTTCCTTTCCATTACATTGTGCCACACATAGTTTAAATTGAGATAAACTTAATCTTGTGTCTTGTGACAAAACTAGTATCAGTGTAACACTTTACAGTGAACTATCTGTCTATTTTTCACCTCTACATAAATAACATATTCTTAGTTCTTCCAAAGATCATAAGAATATCCTTACTATCGTCTAATGATCATATTATGAGTCACCCATGTATATACTCATAGCATTTAGAGCATAGGACATATCTAGATGTGTACATATCATGGTATATATGATTGATCAAAATATTCATGTGATTTCACTCACAAAGTGTCAAAACACATGAATCTTGATCCAACCTTTTCCATGCCACAAGAACATTTCTTGTCGTTTCCATATTGAACTCTTTCAATATCTCATCTATGTACTTCCGGCACAACCATATTAGCACCTCAATCTATCCATATAGACATCGATGCCTAATATTCGGGTGTTGCCTAAGGCTTTTATCGAAATCAAATTTTAATTAAATTCTTAACATGTGTGAATCAAAGATACACCATTTCCAATCAACAAGATGTATTCTACATAATGTATTAGGAATATGTCTCAACGCTCCCACTTAATTTCTTGCAAATGTAAGCATATTCATCATCTCTGATGAAATTAAACTCGTTTAACAGTTTCATCACGGTGAAGATTCCAACTCCACAATGCTTACTTCAACCATTGAAGTTTGCATGCCCTTTTTAGCATCCTTTGATTTAACAAAACCCTTTGGATCATGTCATGTACACGTCCTAGGTAACCGTTCTATTAGAAGAACTTTGTTTTGCTTGTTCAACTACCATACACCAAATTATATGTAGTGGTTGCTACAATAATCCGTCTAGATTAAATATCGCTATGAAAGATAAAATCTTGTTATAGTCAAATCCTTGAACATTGGCATAAACTCTTTACCGACATATCGACTATTTCATAGATATGAAACATCTATGTCTATTTATTTATAGATCCAAATACGACCAATAGGCCTTACACCTTTCTGGAGGGTCTTCCAAGTTCAAAAAACTTGATTTCTCATGTATGGAAACTATCACGGATTCTTTATGACTTCTAGTCATTTGGTGGAGTCAGGGCCTATCATCGCTTCTTTACATGTCGTCGATTCATCATTGTCAAAAAAATAATGACTTATTCTCCAAATCTTACTATCCGATTGTCACCCGACCTACTCGGTTCAATAGAAACTCAAATTTGTGTGATTACAACATTTGTAACCAAGAGAACCATGAGTGTTGTGGCCGCCTCCGGGACACTTTTCGACACTGCGCTACTTAGCACATGTTGCTTAGGTTCATCAACCTAATCAAAATTCTATTGTCCTCCCACTCAACTTTTGTGAAAAAATCCTTTTTAAGAAACTTGACGTTCCAAGCGACAAACTCTTTTGTGCTCGGTGTTATGGAGGAATACCCAACAAAATCTTCGGGATAACCTATAAAGACATGCTTATACAATTTGGTTGTAAACATTTTACTTATCCCTAGCATACCAAAATTTAAGAAAAAGACAACTGGGATTTTATCCCAAACCATAACTCATATGGTGTCATTTTAACAGATCATGATGGCGCTCTTTTTAGTGTAAAAGTGGTAGTCCCTAAAGCTTTAATCTTCAAAACATAATGGCATTTTTATAAATGACACATTTGATCTTACCATTTCAAACAAGGTTTCATTACATATCTCGAACACTTGGTGTTTCGGGAAATGCAAATCCATGGAACTATTCCTCAAATCTTAGGTGTTTTGCTAAACTTGTAACTCGAATATCTTCCTTTATGATCCAATCATAAATTCTTTATTTTCTTATTACAATGATTTTGCACTTCATCTTGAAAGTATTTGATCATTTTCAAATATTTCACACTTCTTCCTTATTAAGTAAATATACACATATATTCACTCAAATTTTCGAAGAAAGTATATGAAGTTGAAATCCATCGCTCACGACTACACATAATGGACTACCTAACTCAACATGTACAAATTCTAATAAGTTAGTCGTTTGTTATTCTTTGGCCTTTGAACGAAGTTTCAATTATCTCTAGGAAAGTCTCAAAAGCGTCATTTGATCAAAATCAAAAGACTCCAAAATTTCATCAACATGGAGTTTCTTCATGTTTTTCTTTCTAATATAATTTAAATGGCAATGTCACTTTGTAAGTGATATTTTAACCATTTGTCTTGCGATATTTTAGCATTAGTTTTGATGGACGTAAATTATTCAACTAGACTTGTAAATCATCCATCTTCTATGGAATACGCTAATTATTTGAACAACCTTTGTTCTTATAATACATGATAAAAACAACAATTATTAAAACAAATCTTAAAGGCAAGCTTTGATTCCAATGAGAAACACAATAAAACTTTATTTGTTTTCGATGAACATCATCGCATATTCTCTTGCTAGTTACTTAGGCCATTGTAGTTGATGAATTGTTACTTATCCAATACCCAAGAACCACATTGTTTAGTAAGAAAATAATACAACCATGACATGTATATCATCTATATACCTAAGGTGGACATTTCCAGACTTTTTTATTTCTGCCAAATATTTCCGAGATTCTCTTTCAGTATTTCCTTGCTTTTTAGAAGAATCTATCAATATCAATAGTGGTGCCATACACATAACACATAGTCCAAAGCGTGTATACTCAAATAATAATATCTTTGGACTTGCACTTTGAAGTGGATCACCATCATCAAATGCTTGGCGTTCTTTCAAAAATCTATTTTTAGTAATCTATTAGTTTAGTAAACATTTTACCTACATCTTATATTCATACTTATCATGACAACTTTCATGATCAATATACTGTAGCTTATAAAGGTGAATCGTGAGTATAATGTTACTTCCCAAAACCCTTTTGGAGGATTAGGACGCCTAGCATCTCCAACCTTCACAAATTCTCATACAATACGAGAACATGTATTATACTCTATCACATTGCAACCAAAACATTGTTTTAGATATCACAATATCTTCCACACATGGCGGTTTCTGAAACAATTCTTTTAGCTCCCAAATAACCTTGATACTAAATCAACTTTTGAATATCAAGGATCATGAATGGAGGCAAACATGATACTTAGACACTAACACTGGAATTATTACTCTCGATTTAATAATACTTATTAAATTTCATGGAGTAAATGGAGGTTTGATACGTTGGAAACGTATCTATAATTTTTGATGCTCCATGCTTGTTTAGTATCTACTTTGCTTTACTTGTCTACACTTTGAGGTGCTTTTTACATGTTTTCTGGTACTAACCTATTAACAAGTTGCAACAGTGCCAGATGACTGTTTTTTGCTGTTTTTGGTTCCAGAAAAGTTAGTAAAGAAATATTCTCAAAATTGGACGGAACAAACGTCAAAGTCAATTACTTTCCGTGGGGAACAAGAAGTCCAGAGGGGAGACGAGGAGGCGTGACAGGGCAGCTAAACCCGCCCTAGGCTCGGGTGGGCCCTACCCCGCGCCTGGGTAGGGTTTGCCTCCTATGGCCGCCGCCTCGGCCTCCCCCTTCGCCTATAAGAAGCCCCCGATGCAGAAACCCTAAGCACCCGATCAAATCTCCAGGAAACCATCTGTAGCCGTCGCCACCATCATCCCTAGATAGGGGGGATCTGAAGTTCTTTCCGGCACCCTACCGGAGGGGAAATCTGATACGTCCGAAACGGAACCACATTGTTTAGTAAGAAAATAATACAACCATGACATGTATATCATCTATATACCTAAGGTGGACATTTCCAGACTTTTTTATTTCTGCCAAATATTTCCGAGATTCTCTTTCAGTATTTCCTTGCTTTTTAGAAGAATCTATCAATATCAATAGTGGTGCCATACACATAACACATAGTCCAAAGCGTGTATACTCAAATAATAATATCTTTGGACTTGCACTTTGAAGTGGATCACCATCATCAAATGCTTGGCGTTCTTTCAAAAATCTATTTTTAGTAATCTATTAGTTTAGTAAACATTTTACCTACATCTTATATTCATACTTATCATGACAACTTTCATGATCAAGATACTGTAGCTTATAAAGGTGAATCGTGAGTATAATGTTACTTCCCAAAACCCTTTTGGAGGATTATGACGCCTAGCATCTCCAACCTTCACAAATTCTCATACAATACGAGAACATGTATTATACTCTATCACATTGCAACCAAAACATTGTTTTAGATATCACAATATCTTCCACACATGGCGGTTTCTGAAACAATTCTTTTAGCTCCCAAATAACCTTGATACTAAATCAACTTTTGAATATCAAGGATCATGAATGGAGGCAAACATGATACTTAGACACTAACACTGGAATTATTACTCTCGATTTAATAATACTTATTAAATTTCATGGAGTAAATGGAGGTTTGATACGTTGGAAACGTATCTATAATTTTTGATGCTCCATGCTTGTTTAGTATCTACTTTGCTTTACTTGTCTACACTTTGAGGTGCTTTTTACATGTTTTCTGGTACTAACCTATTAACAAGTTGCAATGATTGCGGATGATTTTTTTTTGTTTTGGTTCCAGAAAAGTTAGTAAAGAAATATTCTCGAAATTGGACGGAACAAACGTCAAAGTCAATTACTTTCCGTGGGGAACAAGAAGTCCAGAGGGGAGACGAGGAGGCGTGACAGGGCAGCTAAACCCCCCTAGGCTCGGGTGGGCCCTACCCCGCGCCTGGGTAGGGTTTGCCTCCTATGGCCGCCGCCTCGGCCTCCCCCTTCGCCTATAAGAAGCCCCCGATGCAGAAACCCTAAGCACCCGATCAAATCTCCAGGAAACCATCTGTAGCCGTCGCCACCATCATCCCTAGATAGGGGGGATCTGAAGTTCTTTCCGGCACCCTACCGGAGGGGAAATCTGATACGTCCGAAACGGAACCACATTGTTTAGTAAGAAAATAATACAACCATGACATGTATATCATCTATATACCTAAGGTGAACATTTCCAGACTTTTTTATTTCTGCCAAATATTTCCGAGATTCTCTTTCAGTATTTCCTTGCTTTTTAGAAGAATCTATCAATATCAATAGTGGTGCCATACACATAACACATAGTCCAAAGCGTGTATACTCAAATAATAATATCTTTGGACTTGCACTTTGAAGTGGATCACCATCATCAAATGCTTGGCGTTCTTTCAAAAATCTATTTTTAGTAATCTATTAGTTTAGTAAACATTTTACCTACATCTTATATTCATACTTATCATGACAACTTTCATGATCAAGATACTGTAGCTTATAAAGGTGAATCGTGAGTATAATGTTACTTACCAAAACCCTTTTGGAGGATTAGGACGCCTAGCATCTCCAACCTTCACAAATTCTCATACAATACGAGAACATGTATTATACTCTATCACATTGCAACCAAAACATTGTTTTAGATATCACAATATCTTCCACACATGGCGGTTTCTGAAACAATTCTTTTAGCTCACAAATAACCTTGATACTAAATCAACTTTTGAATATCAAGGATCATGAATGGAGGCAAACATGATACTTAGACACTAACACTGGAATTATTACTCTCGATTTAATAATACTTATTAAATTTCATGGAGTAAATGGAGGTTTGATACGTTGGAAACGTATCTATAATTTTTGATGCTCCATGCTTGTTTAGTATCTACTTTGCTTTACTTGTCTATACTTTGAGGTGCTTTTTACATGTTTTCTGGTACTAACCTATTAACAAGTTGCAACAGTGCCAGATGACTGTTTTTGCTGTTTTTGGTTCCAGAAAAGTTAGTAAAGAAATATTCTCGAAATTGGACGCAACAAACGTCAAAGTCAATTACTTTCCGTGGGGAACAAGAAGTCCAGAGGGGAGACGAGGAGGCGTGACAGGGCAGCTAAACCCGCCCTAGGCTCGGGTGGGCCCTACCTCGCGCCTGGGTAGGGTTTGCCTCCTATGGCCGCCGCCTCGGCCTCCCCCTTCGCCTATAAGAAGCCCCCGATGCAGAAACCCTAAGCACCCGATCAAATCTCCAGGAAACCATCTGTAGCCGTCGCCACCATCATCCCTAGATAGGGGGGATCTGAAGTTCTTTCCGGCACCCTACCGGAGGGGAAATCTGATACGTCCGAAACGTATCTATAATTTTTGATGCTCCATGCTTGTTTTGTATCTACTTTGCTTTGCTTTGTCTACACTTTGGGGTGTTTTTATATCTTTTCTAGAACTAACCTATTAACAAGTTGCCACAGTGCCAGTTGCCTGTTTTATTCTGTTTTTGGTTCCAGAAAGGCAGAAAATCAATATTCTCGAAATTAGATGGGAGAAAAGCCAAAGTCATTATTTTTCCTGGAGCACCACGGAACCACGATGCAGAACCGGAGGGGGGCATAGGGTGGCCGCACCCCCTAGGCGCTGGCAAGCCCTAGAGGTGCCCACAGGGGGTGTGGGCCCCCTGGACCCCCACCGACCTTGATTCCTGCGCCTATAAGAAACCTTCGACCCGAAAACCCTAGGGCATCTAGAAGAAATCCACGAAAACCTCTCCAGCGTCGCCACCAACGAAGGGGAGATTCGGGGGATAGAAAGTCTCTGTTCCGGCACCCTGCCGGGACGGGAAAGTGCCCCCGGAGCCATCTCCATCGATCTCCACCACCATCTCCATCACCATTGCTTATTCCCATGATGAGGAGGGAGTAGTTATCCTTCGAGGCTAAGGGCTCTACCGGTAGCT
Organism: Avena longiglumis; assembly: GCA_030063025.1. Taxonomy (NCBI): domain Eukaryota; kingdom Viridiplantae; phylum Streptophyta; class Magnoliopsida; order Poales; family Poaceae; genus Avena; species Avena longiglumis. Next base: position 147,941,419 of record CP125974.1, read on the forward strand.
ATGTGTTCATCTCTCTCTCTCTCTATGCATGATCTTGTGGTCATGAGCTTTGTAATCAAGTAGATCTACCTTGCTACTCAAGTGCTTCATTAGATCTCTTCTCTCCCCATGTGTGTGAAAGTGACAGCGTGCATGCCACGGTGGCACTTAGTCTTGAGTCTACATAAATACTCTTTGTGCTTTAATAGATCTACGCTTTTCCCCACGAGTGTGAAAGTGACAGCGTGCATACCGTGTGTGGCACTTTGGCTAGATTGAATATTTGTTATGATTTATATTTGTAGTTGGATGTCTCTATGAAATTGTGGTGTTTGTTGGAACCATATAGTGCTCAAGGTTACAGTTTGGGGTTATCTAGATTGGGGAAGACAGACTTTGAGGAGTGCTGTTATAGCCCTACCGATGATTAGAGTGTCCAACCGGAGAGTAGTTAAGAGTAGTATCATGAAGAGAGGATATTTATATGAGAGAGTGTTCATTAGTTAAAGTATGATCCCTAGGCCTTGTTTCTAAACATTGAAACACCGTTTGCATCTAGATCTGTTGCATGTTTGCTTACTTTAGTCTTTACCTCACCGTCAAGCTATTTTCTGGCACCGTTACCACTTGTATTTCACTATCTCTTCGCCGAACTAGTGCACCTATACACCTGACAAGTGTATTGGGTGTGTTGGGGACACAAGAGACTTCTTGTATCTTGATTGCAGGATTGCTTGAGAGGGAATACCTTTGACCACTTCCTCCCTGAGTTCGATAAACCTTGGGTAATCCACTTAACGGAAACTTGTTGCTATTCTACAAACCTCTGCACTTGGAGGCCCAACAACTGTCTACAAGAATAGAAGTGCGTAGACATCAAGCTCTTTTCTGGCGTCGTTACCGGAGAGGTAAGGTAAAAGGTACTCACATCCTCCGCTGTGAGTGTTCGAAGTTATTTCCTTTAGATTCTGCAGATTTGTATTTTTGTTTCTTGTTTTCAATAGTTAGGCTTAGTGGAAAACAACAACAAAATTAGAGAGCTTTATAGTGTTTATCTTGAGCTAGGACATGAAGTGTTTAAAGAGAAAATTTAAAAACCTATGGAACTTCATTTGCATGATAATAGCAATGCTATTAGTATGAATTCTTTGGACACCATTATTGCTAATTCTATGGAAAAGTCTAAGCTCGGGGAAGCTAGTTTTGATGAAAATGATCTTTTTAGTCCCCAAGTTTGGAAGATAGATATTCTATTGCTTATGATGATACCAAACCTCCAATATATGATGATTACAATGATGAGTGTGATATTTTCAGTCCACCTACTATTGAGGATAAAATCAATTGTGATTTCAATATGCCTCCTGTATTTGATGATTATGGTGATGAAAATAATAGTGATAGCTATTTTGTTGAATTTGCTCCCACTACAATTAATAAGAATGGCAATTCTTATGTGGAGAGTAATAATCATGTTATGCATGTGGCTCATGATAAGAATGTTTTATGTGATAGTTATATTGTTAATTTTGTTCATGTTGCTACTGAAAGTTATTATGAGCGAGGGAAACATGGTCTTATGCATCTCAAAAAATTTAAGTTCCCCCTCTTTATGTTGAAAATCTTGAAGTTGCATTTGTTTTTCTTTCCTATGCTTGTTGCTTTGTGCTTTCATGACTTGTTTATTTACAAGATTCCTATGCATAGGAAGTGGGTTAGACTTAAATGTGTTTTGAATTTGCCTCCTAATGCTCTCTTTGACTTTAATTCATAATTCTTATGAGAGCATCTTCTCAAACTTTCCGTGCCTAACTTAAAGGCGTTAAAGAAAAGTACTTATTGGGAGATAACCCAAGAGTTTACTTGAGTCTTGGAAGTTATTACTTCATTAATTACCTCTCCTTATCCTTTTTGTTTGTTTTTTCTGCCAAGAATAACTTCTAATGAGAGGGAAGTAAGATTTGGGGAGTTGCTGTCCCGAAACAGATTTCTGTCCTCCACCATAAAAATTCGTGAGGAGTCTCTGTAACTCGGATTGAGCTCAAAATTTACAAATAAATCCCCTAGTATGTTATATAAATTTCGTTAGTTCAACACCTTTTGATTTGAGCAACATAAGATGTTCGAAAAAATCGGTTTCTACTTGCTGGTCTGTTTTGACAGATTTCTGCCATTATTTGCATTTGCTTCTTATTGATTCCTTTTTTAGTTCTTTTTGGGAAATTGAGATTTTTGAAGGAGTTACTACAGTAGCTTGTGTTTTTAGTGAAAATACTTGCCGTTCCAAATCTTTGCCAGAGGTCTAATATCTTTTGAATAAACTAATGTTGCTAATGAAGATTGTGTGAAGTTTTGTATGAAGGAAAATATTTTAGGTGTAGAGAAAGAATGATGTAATGAGATGAAAAATGGACAAAATCTAAAGCTTGGGGATGCCACCCCGTGGCACCCCAAGAAATATTCAAGAGGTATAAGCGTTAAAGCTTGGGGATGCCGAAGGCATCCTCTTCTTCATCAATAAAAAGCTCAGGTCTGTCTAGACACTTCGTTTTTATTGTTTCATGCATTGTTGTGTTGTTCTTGGAGCGTATTAGTTTTAATTTTTGGTTTTAGTTTGCTTGAGTAAGTTGGTTGGTTACACCACACTTCTTTTGGAGATACACACACTCTGTTTCTATTGCCTAGAACACTCTAGTTTTCACTCTTATTGTTTTGTGAGTGTTCACTTTTGCTAGCACTGCGTTTAGCCTTAGTTTTCTTGTTCTTTGCTTAGAAATCTTTAGTTCTTCTTTGTGGATGTGAGACAAGCTCATTGATCTTTATTTATTATTATCCTTGTGAGTTATTTCAAATAAGTTGTTTGGTGTTGGAAAAGAGTAGAAAGTTTCATGCTTATAGTGGTACACAAGGGAGCTTGTTTTGACTGTGGCTTAGACTTTATCATGTCATGCTAGGTGTTGTTTTGACCTTATGCTTAGTGATTATTGTTGTAGCATGTCTTGTTCCAAACAATTGGGATTGTTTAGTGTGCCTTGAAGAAATTATGCGTTGTTTTAGCATGAAAAAGCATAGTATTATGGTATTCTCCTTTGATGTTTTGCTTGGGTTGAGTTGGCACATGCTCACACCATGTTATGACTATGACAAGTCACCATAATCTCTATGATCATTTAGCCCTTGACTTGTAGTACCACTCTTTACTTTGATTAGTAATGCTTTTGTTGCACTGCATGATTATGGCCATTATTGCTCTCTTATTTGGTTGCTTCCAGTCTTTTGATAGCCTCTACTTGTGTGAGTAAGCTCTACTCATGCTTCCAACTCCCAAGAAACCAAGTTATTCCAAAGTGTCCACTATAGACTCCCATGCATGGTGTGTTACACCATTCCAAGTATATTCTTGTTTTCAACTATCTTCCAATTAAAAACTATTTTGTTATGTGAAAACTTAGTGATTAAAGCCCTCATAAACTTGATGGCACACTCTATATTCTTCGCCCTAATAAACTTGAACCATTGTGTCATCTATGTTGTATATGCTTGCACTTATACGTTGGAATTAGCAGAACCGTGCTGTCACGGGGAACGTTTTCAACATTGCACTTGTACTTTGTACTTAGTTGATATCATGCTCTATTGTCTATGGATGTCACGGGTGTGAAATAAAGAGGGAACTTGTAAGTCCATGGAGTTTGTATCCTGTGTTAGAGAAACGCCTGGGCCGCTAGCATAAGTCATGCCTAATCATGGTGGAAACTTGCAGCATCACCATAGTGACATCTATGAAGCATTCTTCTTATAAAAAGACACATTGAGAAAAGAGGAAAGAGAGAAAAATCACCATATTCCCATGGTAAATAAGAATGATTGTTGAGATGCTCATTGTCTGCTTGCCTTGTCATTTTGGTTATGGGATAGCTCCTGTACCATGTGCAAGGGGTACCCTGTTGGCGGTTCTTAATGATATGCAAATACTTACAGTGATAAGAACTTACAGGTGACTAAAGTTGAGTAGCATGAGGTGTGGCCCTCGTATTCAAGGGACTTGAGATTGTCAACTTATACTTCGTCAAGCATATACTCCATCTTTGTTCACTTTAACCTTAATCACTTCAAGATGCTTATGATAGGGGCAATGAGGGATGAAAGCTAACAAGTACTATAATTTTTGGAAGCTCTTTTTGAAACTTGAAATCCCTGCTTCCTTTATAAAAGGCCTTTCTTCCACCACTGTTGAGTCTCCACCTTCTACCTTTAGGCACCATTAAGAGAGCATAGTTGTCATTCTGTGTGCAGTGTTCCAAAGCTTATTGATTGATGCATATGGTGATATTACTTGTTCTTGTGTTATTTGTTTCTAGTCACCCTTGTGAACTTTGAAGGTGTCCTATGCATATATTTGCTACTCTATGAGGGACAAGATGGTTACCACTATGCTATGTTTTCTGTATGTGAAACAAACAAACTTTTTTCAATGCATGCTATTCATGATCTTTGTTTGTAGCCTTTCATGTTGCATGCATAGTTACTATGTCCTATTGTTAGAACTCCATCTTTCATGCACATGTTTAGAGTTCTTTGATCCAGCTTTTAATGCTTGCAAATGGTTAGGTCTTTATTGTGAGGGTGCATGTCACCTCAAAAATTATTCTTTTTATCACTTACCTACTCGAGGATGAGCAGAAGTTAAGCTTGGGGATGCTTGATACGTCGGAAATGTATCTATAATTTTTTATGCTCCATGCTTGTTTTGTATCTACTTTGCTTTGCTTTGTCTACATTTTGAAGTGATTTATATCCTTTCTAGAACTAACCTATTAACAAGTTTCCACAGTGCCAGTTGCCTGTTTTCTTCTGTTTTTGGTTCCAGAAAGGCAGAAAATCAATATTCTCGGAATTGGACGGGACAAAAGCCAAAGTCATTATTTTTCTTGGAGCAACACGGAACCACGAAGCAGAGCCGGAGGGGGGCCACAGGGTGGCCGCACCCCCCTAGGCGCGGGCAAGCCCTGGAGGCGTCCACAGGAGGTGTGGGCCCCCTGGACCCCCACCGACCTTGATTCCTGCGCCAATAAGAAGCCTCCGACCCAAAAACCCTAGGGCATCCAGAAGAAAACCATGAAAACCTCTGTAGCACCGCCGCCACCGAAGGGGAGATTTGGGGGACAGAAAGTCTTTTCTGGCACCCTGCCGGGACGGGGAAGTGCCCTCGGAGCCATCTCCATCAATCTCCACCACTATCTCCATCACCGTTGCTGATCCCCATGATGAGGAGGGAGTAGTTCTCCTTCGAGGCTAAGGGCTCTACCGGTAGCTATGTGTTCATCTCTCTCTCTATGCTATGATCTTGTGGTCATGAGCTTTGTAATCAAGTAGATCTACCTTGCTACTCAAGTGCTTCATTAGATCTCTGCTCTCCCCATGTGTGTGAAAGTGACAGTGTGCATGCCATGGTGGCACTTAGGCTTGAGTCTACATAAATACTCTTTGTGCTTTAATAGATCTACGCTTTTCCCCACGAGTGTGAAAGTGACAGCGTGCATACCGTGTGTGGCACTTTGGCTAGATTGAATATTTGTTATGAGTTATATTTGGAGTTGGATGTCTCTATGCAATTGTGGTGTTTGTTGGAACCATCTAGTGTAGCATCCCAGTTGTCTAACACCTGTAATGCTACTTGTTCTAATAATAAAAGGGCCACTTCCTACATATAATTGTTGCATCATCATCATATCATGCTCATGTCATCATGCCACCTTGCATTTGAGCATCATATAAAACCCCTTCTTGTTTGGTTCTTATCTCATGTGCATTATTAATTGTAGTTGCCTCTTGATATTGTATTTGGTTCTTGATATATTGTTAAATGCCCAAGTTGATTTGGGGGCATATCTCTTATTAACTCCACCACCTTTCTTTCACCACCTTATAATTCCACCATCCAACTAAATATGAGCTTGGCATTTATGGGTTTTACTTCTAGCTCATGTGGGTTGGGATGGATCCAATTCTTTTCCACATGTTCTCATCTTGGCATCATTTTGTTTTCACATTATTGATACATGAGAGCCACATGGCCACCTTTGCATGCCTTGTGAGTGGGACCCCTTTTTCCTAGCTTCCATATGTGTTGCTTTTGGGGTTATCATCATGTTGGGATATTTTGTGGACTTAATAAATATCTAGTGGCATATACACACTAGCAAGTCCCAAATATAATCCAATGTGATCATCTACTCATACTCCACTTGGAATTCTTTCTAAATTCTTTTGCTTGGGCCTTTTTCCCACTTTGGAATGCATAAGAAAATGCCATGTAAATAATCTTGTTTTCACAAAGATAATTATGGTAACAATTAATTATGCATGGCCCATGCAAGTACCCCTCTAGCTTGGCATTTGATTTTATTTGGATTTTAATATGGAGCATCTCTCTCTACCCTTTAGGCTTGGTCTTGTTTTATCATGCCTAAACCATCATCACCTTTCCCTCCCTTTTTCTAGTCTTGGTCTTGTTGGGGTTTTGGTTGGTGCTTGGTTTGATCTTGTCAAAAGAACACCCTAGCATCTATCCTTCCCCCTCTTTAAACCTAAACCCTAAGCTACCCCTCTCTCTCTAATCCTCTATCCTAGTTCTCTCTAACACCTACCCCATACCCCATCCTAGCTAAAACTCTAATCTACGTCTAATCCAAACCCACTACCTCCCTCTCTCCCCCTCTAGTTAAACACTACCCTAATCACCTTTCCACTTCTATGCTTGCACATGTGATCTTGTGGGCATGCCCTAAACCCCCCTAATCTAAAACCCTAAACTATATACCACCACCCTCTAACCTAACCCGAGCCTCCCCATGCGTGCCCATCCACCCTCCTCTCTCCATGCCGAGCCTTCCATCTACCCCAACCCTAGCTAAGCCCTACCCGAGCCTAGCTCTAACCTACCCTAGCAAACCCCTCTCCCTCTCTTCTCTCCCTGGCCTAGGGGCCCCTCCAACCAAACCTGCCTGCCCTGGCCTCGCCCTACCCCACCTGGCAGCCTCCCTCAGCCTTGCCGCGCCACCCCCTGGCCCCCATGTCAAGCACGTGAAGGAGGGGTGCAAAAGGTGGCCGAGCCGACCTTCCCCTCCCCCACGCAAGCCCCCACCTCACCCCCTCGTTCTTATCCACCCCACACCCCTCTGGCCTCTCCCCAGATCCACCCCGAAGCCTCCCTCCCCTTCCTTCTCCCTCTCTACCCTCATCTACCCCAACACCGACCACCACCGTCGGCTCTCGCTCGAACACACAAGAAACCAGAGGCGTGGTCAGGTTGGGTTGTCAGGAAGCTCGTGGAGTGCCTCTGCTTCGACACATGCCTGGAGAGGACGCCCCAGCACCGCCGAACCGACGCCCCGACGCGAAACCTAGTTTTCCGCCGTCGCTGATCCGCTGATCCTGCGCTCGACTGTCCGACCACACCAACGCGCAGCGGAGCCCCTTCCTCCCGTAAAACCTCCCCGATCTCGTTTCCATGCGCCCATGCCGCGAACACCCTCGGTCTTGTGCGCCGTCGCCCTTTCGCTACGCGGCGCGGCGACCCTATCTAGCCGCCCCTCTTTCCAACAACACGCGCCCGCAATGATGGCCGTCTCATTGGCGCCCAGGCGGGTTCGATCCCCTCGTCACCACTTGCGCTCGGCGGATAGGAAGAAAAACAGTGCACGCCGGCCACTTTGCACATACCCCCCCTCTTTTGTTTTCCTAACCCGCGGTCCAGCCAGGCCCACAAGTCGGTGTCTCTGGCTCTTTTGCAAAAAGGCTCCCGTGGATTCTGTGAATCAACCCGCGGTCCCCCTCCCTCTCAGCCGCTGGCGTGTGGGTCCGTGTGTGCCTGGCCCCACATGTCTGTGACTAGGGCTAGGTTGGCCTGAGTGTTAAAATGTTTTTCAGATTCTGTTTAATTCAAACCTATTTAAATTTAATTTAAATTCAAATATAAATCTGTTTTTAAATAACTTTTCGATTATAAATCCAAATAATTCAAATGATATATGTTTTTGAATCAGAAAACTGTGAGGATTTCAAATATGCTATTCAAATTACCTTTGCACATTTAAAATTCCAAGTTGAATTAAATTACAACAAATGCCACTGGAACTTAAATAATTAATAACTTTTGATTTATAATTCCAAATTTAACAAATGATATGTCTAAAATGATCAGCTCGACGAGACCTTTCTGTTTATGCTATCCATGACTTCAATTGCAGCATGCATCATATAAAAATATAGTGTACAACAACTAATACGACAACAAATGTGATCCAGAACCCCATTAAAATGTTATTTCTTGTCTTCCACACCTCACCCATGCCATGCTACTTTATTGCCATGCAACTTGTGCATCATTCATCATGGCATGATTGTTTGCTTGTCGCATTTTATTCCTATGCTTGTGCACTTTATTTATGTTGGCCCTTGCTTGTTTGGTTCTTCTTTCGAATAGACGCTGAGCAGGGGATATATCAAGAGAACCAGGAGCACTACCCAGATCCGTCTCTCGCTTCAACTGAGTTGCCAGGCAAGCACTTCCACATGCTTGCATACATACAGTACCTATTGCCTCTATCTTATTCTTGCATCATTGAGTCGCGAATTGCATTAAATTGGATCCTAAGTATTGCATAGCCTTTACTTTAAACCCCACCGAGCTTGTTCCTCCATCCCATGAGCCATTACTACAGGAGTTGTTTGAGCCATGCGAGTCGTAGAACAGCATGTGTAGGGTATGTGAGAGTCTGATGGATAACGAGGTACCTAAACAACTTAACCTGAGTAGTAATGGGATAACTAATGAAAGTGGCACCGGTGGGCAACATCTGCTATTTGGTTTTTCCTGCTCACTTGTGTCCCGTAAGACCCCGAGTACTTGATTCCTGTTCCAAGATTTATTCGCGCTATCCACATCCGGGAGGCTTATGGGACCCCCCTGAGCCAGAGCTTGATTCATTCTTATTTCTTGGGGCCACAAACTAGTTTGAGGTTTTATTTACTATCCTGTACTTATGCCATGCTACTTTTGTTTTTACGTTTGTGCGAGGGCACACTTTGCATCTTTAGGATCGTGGCACGATTCCATGGTATCGACAAGCCCAGCCACACTTTCGGGTTCCTCGTTCTGCCGTCCCCACAACCTTGAGTCCGTCTCGAGCCGACTTCGCTATGGTCTACTTTAAGGGTGGCCCCAAATATTTCAATCCGTGATTGCTTTGTCGTGAAGGCCTCGTTGGGTTTTGATTTGGTTTTTCCGAGGTTGATCGAGTGTGTGTTGCTATTTGTGCACCCCTGCAGGGTAAAACTTTCTGAAAGCCGTGTCCGCGGTTATGGACGACTTGGAGCACAGTTTCTCGATCATAGACAAGCATAACTAAAGTACCGCTTTAATTTGACTAAGTAATTGACTAGTAAATAGTGCAACATTCATGGAATGGTTAATAAAACTGCCAACGGATGGGGGTTGTTCGTCCGCTTCCTCGTTGCTAAGCGAGGAGGAGGATGGATCTGATGAAATTACTATTATAACTGTTGTCATTAATTCACGGACATCCGTTTATCATTGGTTAGGCGGATGGTTAGCGTTTATCTATAGAACTGCTAGGGTTTATCTTTTGCTGCAATTGCGTCACCCCAGGTTGTGTCCCCTTTAGAGGCATTAAGACTTGCTGAGTACCCTTAGGGTCTCACACGATAAATTATTGGTTCAGATGAACAGGTACCCTCGCAGGACGACATCTTGGGTGGAAGAGGCGATGATGTGGGCAACGATCGTTCGGTGTAGAGATTAGAACGGGGATCCGTGAGATCCGTGGGCGGATGTGCTTAGTTCTATGGCATCTTATGCCGATTTGCTTCTTATCCGTACTCAGACTTTGTTTTGCCGCTTCCGCTTGATACTCTGATGTGTGGTGTATGAGGAATTATCCTAAAATATTATATCTATCTAGGTCATTTGAATCTTCTTTGTATGGCGTTGCTATATTTCCTTTCTTTCTAGATGGTATGGCTCGATGTACTCTTGTATGGTGGCTTGCATACATACCCACTTGTGTATGTAGTTGATCCCTTCGCTGCCGACACGCCGTCATGTCAGGTCCCGATGAGATGGAAGTGGTTGGGACGGCCGAAAGGTCTACCCGTGAGTGGCTTTTGGGGCCCCACCGTACTATTTCAACCACTACCGCTCATCCAGGCTTGTATCTAGGAGCGTAATTCACCGAGGTAGTTACATCTAGTGCTCAAGGTGACAGTGTGGGGTTATCTAGATTGGGGAAGGCAGACTTTGAGGAGTGCTGTTATAGCCCTACCAATGATTAGAGTGTCCAACTGGAGAGTAGTTAAGAGCAGTATCATGAAGAGAGGATATTTATATGAGAGAGTGTTCACTAGTGAAAGTATGATCCATAGGCCTTGTTTCTAAACATTGAAACACCGTTTGCATCTAGATCTGTTGCATGTTTGCTTGCTTTAGTCTTTACCTCACCATCAAGCTATTTTCTAGCACCGTTACCACTTGTATTCACTGTTCAAAAAATAGGCCGAAACAACGATTAATAGGCCGATTAATCGCTACTAGGGACCTGACCGTGTCGATTACCACTAATCATTTGTGTTAATCGTTTAGCCCGATTAATAGGTCTAACACTCCGATTACTAGGTATATTCCCGATTAACCACTACACTTGGTCTAAAAAGTTGCAAAATTATCAACACATATCGCCCATCCATCCGCTATCCCACCCTAATGAAGTAGGTTTTGCGAAGCTCCCGCTCAATATCTGCCTCCAGGAGCTCGATTTCCGCCATCACCAACTAGTTCCTTGTCGTTGTTGACCAATTCCTCGTAGTTGCCGACCAGACCTCAGATACAAGAGCTCAAGCGCTTTAGGATCTCATCCGGGAACTTAAGGCTGCCTTTAATAGGGTAGATGGTTGAGGTGCAAGAAGATTCATACGTGTATTAGGTGCTAATTTTTGTAGGTGGCACCGATTAATAGCCGACCGATTAAATCAGTTAATCGTCCGAATTCCGATTAGTCGCTACTTCCAATCCAACCGAGCAGTTAATGATTACCTATTTTCTTACCATTGCTTGTATTTCACTATCTCTTCACCAAACTACTGCACCTATACACCTGACAAGTGTATTGGGTGTGTTGGGGACACAAGAGACTTCTTGTATCTTGATTGCAGGATTGCTTGAGAGGGAATACCTTTGACCACTTCCTCCCTGAGTTCGATAAACCTTGGGTAATCCACTTAAGGGAATGTTGCTGCTGTTCTACACACCTCTACACTTGGAGGCCCAACAACTGTCTACAAGAATAGAAGTGCGTAGAAATTAAGATCATCCTGGAGGCCTTCTCTCCGGTATGATGCGTTAGTAGTTCCACCTTGGACTATGGGTCCATCTAGTAGCTAGATGGTTGTATCTCCTCCTTTGTGCTTTCATGTATAGTGTTGGAGATATGCCCTAGAGGCAATAATAAATGTAGTTATTATTATATCTTTGTGTTTATGATAAATGTTTACATTATGCTATAATAGTATTAACAAGGAAACATTAATACTTGTGTGATTTGTAAACTAAAATAAGAGTCCCTAGTAAAAGCCTCTTTATAATACTAGCTTGTTGGTTAATAGATGATTGTGTTTTCCATATCATGAACATTGAGATGTTATTAACAACAAGATCATATCGTTAGGAGAATGATATGGTGGACATACTCCTATAGATAAGCGTAGCATAAAGATCAAGTCATTTTAATAGTTCAATTGCTATATGCTTTCTGATACATAGTTATCTAATTCCTTCGACCATGAGATCATGCATATCACCTTTACCAGATGGATGCTTTGATGACATCAAACACCACACCGTAATTGGGTGGCTATAAAGGTGGCATTGAGTGTTCGGAAAGTATTGGTTGAAACACATGGATCAAGAGAGGGATTTGTTCATCCATATGACAGATAGATATACTCTGGGCCCTCTCGGTGAAATGTCATCCAATTAGCTTGCAAGCATGTGACTGGCTCACAAGGAATCACATATCACGGGAACGAGAAAAGAGTACTTATCGGTAACGAGGTTGAACTAGGCATACAGAGATACCGACGATCATAACCTCGGATAAGTAAACTATCATGAGACAAAGGGAAATTGATATCGTATGTAAGTGGTTCATTCGTTCGCAAAGTAATCGTAGAAATATGTGGGAGCCATATGGATTTCCAGATTCCTCTATTGGTTATTGTTCGGAGAAGTGTCTCGATCATGTCCGCATAATTCACGAACCGTAGGGAGACACACTTAAGGATTCGACGTTGTTTGAGTAGTTATGGAATGATGAGAAAGAGTCCGAATGTTGTTCGGAGTCTCGAATGGGATTCGTGATATCACGAGGAGATCCGGAATGGTCCGGAGAATAAGATTCATATAAGGAAAGTCCCGTTTCGGAGTTGGAGAATGGTTCCGGTGTTTTCATCGGGAATGTTCTAGAAGGTTCCGGAATGTCCGACACTCCGGAGGGGAAGGGTACATGAATGTGTTATATCAAGTTGGTATGATTGCATCATGTACTAAGTGTCATCGCTGAACAAAATAAAGGAATAATTCAAATCCTAGTTTGAAAAGTCAAACGGCTAGTTTGAAAGTCAAACGACTAATTTTGGAAAGAGGAAAATGTAACACCCTCAGAATCGGACCTATGCAAGTTTTAGCGAAACCCGCCAAACCCGCATAGAAACGATTCAAAGGTGCCCACCAGGCACTTGCGTGCGGGTGGAAAACGAAGTAATAACATTACACAACAGTCCTCGATGGGACCCACAGAACATGTATATATACAACAGCGACTCGACGAGTCAAGAATACAGATATACAATACAAAGATCCAAATCACCCTTAAAACGATAGAGCGTCTGACTACGGACAAGATGCAAATGGGGCTAAGAGCCCTGAAGAATAACCAATGGCGTCCATAACCACCTTGTGCCAAGCCGAAGGGTAACCCCGCTAACGACGTTGATCTCAAAACCTGCTTAAACAAAAGGTGCCGACAAAGGGCAAAGGAAAAGAGGAGCGTCGATCGAGTCCAAGACAGCGAGGCTAGAATTAGCGGTCCTCGCCTACATAGGTATGGTGGATCAAGCGCAGCGCAGATGCACTAAACAACCTATAGAGACTCGATATAATCGGCGGCTATCGAGAGGGGTAAGAAAGACCTATCCGAACCAACCCGATACTAACACCAAACAATCCCATCTCGGTATTCCCCTCGAGACCAAACGAGGAAGTCAACCGAGGAACTCACAGTTGGCGCTTTATTTATTCATTATTGTTGCAGCAATTACTAGTCGCGTGAATAATCGTCCCGATAAAATAAACAAGGGACGTTTAGTTAACCATTCCGTTGTAGTTGCAACACTTACTAGTCAAATACAATTAGCATGAGATATCCCAAAACCCAAAGTTGTTGGTACTTTTATTTAGCCATTCCGCTAGAAGGTTGCAATACTTACTAGTCAGTACAATGGTCGCGACAACCCAAACAAGCAATTGTTGGCAGTTTTATTTAGCCATTCCATTATAGTGAAGCGATTACTAGTCATTATAAAGTCAAATTTATAGCACTACTTTAGTTATAGTTGTCTATGATCGAGAATCTGGTTCTAGTCGTCCATAACCGCGGACACGGCTTTGAAAGTTTTACCTCAGGGGGTGCACAAATAGCAACACACACTCGATCAACCTCGAAAACCAAATCAAAACCCAACAAGGCCTTCACGACAAAGCAATCACAGGATTCAGAAATATTTCCGGGCCACCCGTTGAGTACACCATAGAAGTTAGCTGACTCGAGACGGACTCAAGGTTTGTGGGCCGTCAGAACGATCGGAAACCCAAAACTGGGCTTGTCGATACACAAACAGGTCACAATTCCTAAACAGTGCTCCTCGACAATCGTAAATAAAGCAAGAGCATGGCATAAGTACAGGATAGTAAATAAAACCTCAAACTAGTTTGTGGCCCCAAGAAATAAGACTGAATCAAGCTCGGATCGGGGGGTCCCATAATCCTCCGGATGTGGATAGCGCGAATATTCAAGGAACAGTTTCAAGTACTCGTGGTCCCACGGACACAAGTGGATGATTAACAACCAAATAACATCTATTGCCCACTGCTCTCGCTACCTACTTCAATTTTAGTTGTTAAACAGTAAGTAAAGTTATGATCAACTCCAACAATAAACATGCGGCAATACTCCAGCAACTGTGGTACTTGACGACACGCAACGACATTGGAGCAAGCGACTACGACGCGCAGGTCCGACTATCTACCAAACATCAGGTAATAGGAGGTGTCCAAGGCAATATAAGGCTGCAAGGGATATCACGGGTACGAAAACTAGAGCATCGCAACACAGATAGCAATAGATCAACAGGAGGGAGTAAATACTATAAAAGTAAGATAGGTAGAAAGGGGGAGATGCTCGCCTGAAAACATTGCCGAAGGTTCAACCGAAGATCGGGTCGATACTCGCATCAACTCAACGGCCTTATCCGCGAAGAAGCAAAACACTAGAAGGAACACCGGATGCACTATTCAATACTACGGCAAAAGATCGGGCATGATGCATGTATGATGTATGACATGGCAAAGGGGCGATGCAATTGGGCAATATTAAGTGGAACCGGGGTCCCGACATTAATTAGATGGTTCAAGTTATTTAGATACCCCACAATTTAAATGTTGTCTTAACAAGTCAAAACATGGCATCGGTTCGCTACACAAATTTAAATGAGGCCAATATAAGACTATATTTGCCCGCATATGGGCCCCATATTTAATTATAAGGTGAATCGGCATAAGGCCCCCAAACCACATGACAATATGCATGCATGAACAATTAATATGCAACAAGTAATATTATTTATAAAATATAGGTCACGGAGAAGAGGGTCACACTTTGGGGTTCGGCGAACTTGGGGTTCCGGGGTTCGGGGTTCGGTCTCAGGGTTCAGGGTTCGACGGGATCGTTCTCGGACTCCGGGATTTAGGGTCTTCGGATCGGGGAAGTAGATCTTGTCGCACGAGCGTCAATGCTTCCGGGAAGGAGAACTTGTCGTCCAGGGTCTCGGTGTCCGGGGTGAAGTACTCGGCGTCCTCGAGGGAGTGCTTGTCGTATCCGTGAAGAAGATCATGTCGGTCCACGGGGTTCGGACTTCGGGGTTCGACGGGTGTCTTGGCGTCCCATGAAGGCATTCTCGGTTCTCCGTGTCGAAGGCCCACGGGTACAGGGTCTCAGCGAACTTGGCGTGTCGAGGTGCGGTTTTCGGGTCCGGCGCCGTGGTCTTGCATAGTTCCCCGGGTCTCGACTCGTGTCGGTCTTGTCGATGAGAAGAGCTTGGCACCTTAGATGCATGTCTTGGCTTGCGAGGAGGCCCTGGTGACTTTATGACGAGTGGAAAAGGAATTTCAACAGGGAGTGCTTGCACCCATCATCCAACCATGAGACTCCTGCACAACCCGCTGCTACCACAAGCTGTCGATGGAGCCAAAAAAAGGAGCACACCGTCAAAAGAGCTGATAGGGACATGGCGTCTGCAGGTCACTTTGGCGCAGCGGAGTGGAACTCGAAGCAACAGTGACAATGGTGGTCGGAGAAAGGGAAAAGGGCGACGACGGAGACACTGACGCCGGGAAGACGAGGCGCGAGGCCATGCGACCAAGACGGTGGCGTCTGTGTTGCTGCTGACGGGAAGAGGAAGGGCCCGCGTCTGGCGGCACCGCTGGAGAGACGGTACGCGGAGGCCGAGGGCGGAGCCAGGGTGGTAGAGGCGGCGTAGACGAGGCCGCCGGGCGGCGGTGCAGACCGGAGCGGAGGAGGGCGGCGGATTCTTGCGTCGAGGCGAGGTCGAGGCGGGGCCGGAAGGCGCATCACAGGGGAGCGTCGGAGGTCGACGAGGACGACGGCGAGGCGGGCCGCTGGCCGGAGCAGGGCGGGGCCCGACGGCGGAAGGTGGAGGTGAGGCGGCTCCAGCGAGGAGAGGAGGGGCGGTCTGGTCGACGGAGGCGAGGAGGCGGGGATCCGAGGGAGAGGAGGCCGGACGCGGGGCGGATGAGGAAGGGCGGACCGGCGGAGGATGGTCGCCGGCGGCGGCGGACGCTCGCGGAGGGGGGTAGGGGCCGGAGGAGGTGCGGGTTCGGCGAGGTTGAGCTCGTCGGAGGAGGAGCCCTGAGCGGCGGAAGGAGGCGCGGAGGAGGGGAGCCTGGGGAGGAGAGGGAGGCGGGGCCGGCGAGGCGGTCGGGCTCGGGAGAGAGAGAGGATGGTGGGGGAGGCGCGAGCGGGGAAGGGGACCTGGCGGCGCGGCCATGGGAGGGAGAGGGAGCGAGGCAGACGCGGGGAAGAGAGAGAGGAGCGGGGGGTGCGGGGCGCGTGGGTGGGGAAGTGGGGTCAGGCGGGGCCCGCCCGGGGTGGGACCAGGCGGTCGGTGAGGGAGAGAGAGAGGGGGGTCGGTGGGCTGTGTGTGGGTGTGGGGCAGAGGAGAGAGGGAGTGGGGGCTGGCAAGTGGGGCCAGGGGGAAGTGGGGCTGCAGGTGGGACCGGGTGCAGGAGGTGGGTTGCTGTGGGTGGATTGGTGAGGTGGCAGGTGGGTAGGGAATTGGGGGTCCAGGGGGTGAGGTGGACTGGGGAGGTGAGGTGGAGGGCTGGGAGTGGCTGGGTAGGTTAGGACTAGGTAGAAAAAGGGTCTAGGTTGGTTTTATTATTTGTAAAATATTCATTTGTTTTGTTTTGTCTAAAATCTTTTAGCAAATAATTTTTAGTTAAATAATTTAGCAGATAATTATTAAACTTTGTTTCGAAATAGAAGAAGGTGGATTTTAGAAAACAAAAATTAGGCTTGTTGAAAATAGTTTCAGGCAAACAAATGTATGATGATGACGATGCAATGCACCAAAACAACGCGATTTTCTAGTAGTGGTTTGCGGGATGCCACAGAAAAGGAGGAGGAAACCGAGTTGGGGAGGAGTCCCTCCTTCCCACCGCCGGCGCACCACCCAAGCCGAGTTGGGGAGGGACTCCTCTCCCTCCCCTTGGCCGGCCGGCCCCTCCACCTATATAAGGAGGGGCAGGGCTCCCTCCTAGACACACACAAGATCCTCTCCTCCAAACCCTAGCCCCAAGCCGCCGCCGCCTCCATAGCCGCCCCGGCCCTAGGGCACTCGCCTCCGCCTAGGTGAAACCCTAGCCGCCGGCCTAGACCCCTCCTCGGCGTGTCTAAACCCTAGATCGTCGAGGGACTCTCTCATACTCCACCATACTCGCTCTGGCTTAAGGCGAGCTCGCGAGATCTCCCTCTACTTCCTGCCACGCCATTGTCACCGGAATCGCGCGAGGAGAGTGCTACAACCTCCGTCCTCTTTGGAACAAGGAGAGGAAGGTCTTCGTTGAGTACCGAACGCGATCGATCAGGGAGCGCCGAACGCAGCCCGGAAGGATCGCTTCACGATCTTGAGATCGGGAAGAGTACGACTACATCACCCACGAGAATCCGCTCTCGTTAAACACTTTGGAATCTTCGAGGGTGAGTTATTCCATCGACTCGTTGCTACAATCTAGTAGATATATCTTGGCTTGTTTGTTTGTATGCGATAGAAAATTTTTGTTTTCCATTCTACGAATCCCTATAGTGGTATCAGAGCCGTGTCTATATGTAGATCTGTTGCATGAGTAGAACACAATGGTCATTGTGGGCGTTGATGCTTTTATTGTCGATTGCTTCTTGTGTACTTTGCATCTTGCGGGATGTTGGGATGAAGCGGCCCGGGCTAACCTTACATGACATTGTTCATGAGACTTGCTCCACGCTTGACATGCAACTTGTATTGCATAAGTGGCTTTGCGGGTGCCTGTTTCTCCTAGCATAGTTAAGATTAAATTTACAACGGGTGATTAACAATACTAGTATCAATGTTGTGGTTCATGTTCGTAAGTTAGAACGACACTTATTGAAATCCCCAAACCACGTAAAACATGCAAAGAAAGTAGAGGCGTCTAACTTTGTTTTGCAGGGGTGTGCTGTGATGTGATATGGCCATGATTGTGATTATATTTGATGTATGCAATGTTCCTTATTGTAAGTTGGCAACCGGCAGGAGCCATATGGTTGTCTTTAATTTATGTTAAGACCCGCGTGTCTATTCAAAGTAGTTGTAATAGTTGAAGCCGGTGGACGACAACCATGGAGAAGCGTCATTGACCTTGATGCAATGCCGGTGATGATGGAGATCATATTCGTGCTAGAAGATGGAGATCGGAAGCACAAAGAAGAAAGGCCATATCATATCACATATTATGAATTGCATGTGATGTTAATCCTTTATGCATCTTGTATTGCTTAGTAGACGACGGTAGCATTATAAGATGATCCCTCATGCACATGAATTTCAAGTCATAAAGTGTTCACCCTTAGTTAGCACCGTTGCTAAAGCTTGTTGTTTCGAAGCACCACGTGATGATCGGGTGTGTTAGATTCCGCAAGTGTATACAACGTGAGCAAGACAGATTTTCTCATGCGGAAACTAAGGTTTGATCTTGACGGTCCTAGCATGTACAGACATGGTCTCGGAACACGGATCACCCAAAGGTAAAGCATGAATCATATAGTAGATATGATGAACATGTCGATTGTTCGCCATTGAAACTATATCAACTGTCGTGATGATCGGTGTTGATGTGGTGGATTTGGTTCGTGTGATCACTAAAACAATGTGAGGGATATTTTTTTGAGTGGGAGTTCACCTAGATTAATTTTATTATTAATTTGAACTCAATTTGTCATAAACTTAGTCTAAACTATTGCAAATATGTTGTAGATCAATGGCAGCCCCTACCATCAATTTTAATGCGTTCCTAGAGAAAGAAAAGTTGAAAAATAATGGAAGTAACTTCACGGATTGGTTCCGCAATTTGAGGATTGTCCTCACAGCTGGTAATTTGACCTATGTGCTGGATGCATTTGGGTGACCCACTGCGGTGATCTGCCGATGAAGTAAAGAATGTTTACCTCACTCGGAAGACTCGATACTCCGATTCGATGTGCTATCTTGTATGGTTTAGAATCGGAGCTTCAGAAAAGGTTTGAGTATTCAGACCCATATGATATTGTCGAGGATCTCAAATTGATCTTTGAGACTCATGCGGCAATTGAAAGCTACGAGGCTTCTGAAAAGTTCTTTAACTGCAAGATGGAAGAGGGTAGCTCTGTCAGTGAGCATGTGCTTAAGATGTCTGGGCACGCAAACAAACTTCAAAGCTTGGGTATTGTGATTCCTAATGCTTTGGGGATTTACCGAATCCTCCAATCACTACCACCAAGTTACAAGAACTTTGTGATGAACTACAACATGCAAAACATGAACAAGACGTTGCCAGAACTCTTTGCCATGTTGAAATCTGCAGAAGTGGAAATCAAGAAAGAGCACCAAGTGTTATTGGTCAATAAGACCACCAAATTCAAGAAAGGCAAGTCTAAGCAGAAGGGACACTTCAAGAAGGGTGTTAAGAAAGTTACCGCTACCGAAGAAGACCAAGGCTGGACCTAAGCCCGATCTTGAGTGCTTTTCGCAAGGGAGAAGGTCCTGAAGCGGAATTGCCCAAAGTACTTGGCGGATTTGAAGAACGGCAACATAAAAAAGAAAGGTATATCTGATATACATGTTATTGATGTGTATCTCACTAGTACTCGTAGTAGTGCCTGGGTATTTGATACTGGTTCGGTTGCTCATATTTGTAACTCGAAACAGGTGCTGCAGAATAAACGGAAGCTAGAGAAGAACGAGGTGACGATGCGCGTGGAAACGGATCAAAGGTTGATGTGATCGCGGTCGGCACGCTACCCCTTCATCTACCATCAGGATTAGTTTTATACTTAAATAATTGTTATTTGGTGCCTGCGTTAAGCATGAACATTATATCGGGATCTTGTTTATTGCGAGACGGTTACTAGTTTAAGTCCGAGAATAATGGTTGTTCGATTTATATGAGTAATATGTTTTATGCACATGCACCTATGATAGATGGTCTATTCTTGTTGAATCTTGATAGTGGAAATACACATATTAATAACATTGAGGCTAAACGTTTGAAATCGAGCGATAACTCGACCTATATGTGGCAATCGCTGCCTTGGTCACATTGGAGTGAAGCGTATGAAGAAACTCCATTCCGATGGACTTCTTGAATCACTTGATTTCGAATCACTTGAAAGATGCGAAGCATGTCTGATGGGTAAAATGACTAAGACTCCATTTTCTGGTATGATGGAGCGAGCTACAGACTTATTGGAAATCATACATACCGATGTGTGTGGACCAATGAGTGTAGCATCGCGCGGTGGTTATCGTTATGTTCTTACCTTCACGGATGATTTGAGTAGATATGGGTATATCTATTTCATGAAACATAAGTCCGAAACTTTCGAGAAGTTTAAGGAATTTCAAAGTGAGGTAGAGAATCAACGTAACAAGAAGATTAAATTTCTACGTTCTGATCGTGGAGGTGAATATCTAAGTTACGAGTTTGGAGAGCATTTGAAGAAATGCGGAATACTTTCACAATTGACACCGCCGGGAACACCACAGCGTAATGGTGTGTCCGAACGTCGTAATCGAACTCTCTTAGATATGGTTCGTTCTATGATGTCACTTACAGATTTACCGCTATCATTTTGGGGTTATGCATTAGAAACAGCCGCATTCACTTTAAATAGGGCACCATCTAAATCCGTTGAAACGACATTAAGATGAATTATGGTTTGGGAAGAAACCTAGATTGTCGTTCCTTAAAGTTTGGGGATGCGAAGCCTATGTAAAGAAGTTACAATGACAAGCTTGAACCCAAAGCGGAAAAATGCGTCTTCATAGGATACGAAGGAAACTATTGGGTATACCTTCTATCATAGATCCGAAGGCAAAATCTTCGTTAAGAATGGATCCTTTCTAGAAGGAATTTCTCTCGAAAGAGGTGACTGGAAGGAAAGTAGAACTCGACGAGGTTGTCGAACCTTCTCTCGAAATTGCGAGTAGCGCAGCACCGGAAGAAGTTCCTGTGGTGCGTGCACCAGTTAGAGAGGAAGCTAATGATGATGATCATGAAACTTCGGTTGAAGTTGCTACAGAGCCTCGCAGGTCAACGAGAACTCGTACCACTCCAGATTGGTATGATCCCGTTATGAGTGTCATGTTGGTAGACAACACCGATGACCCTGAGACATATGAGGAAGCGATGATGAGCCCAGATTCCAATAAATGGCAAGAAGCCATGAAATCCGAGATTGGATCCATGTACGAAAACCAAGTATGGACTTTGGTGAACTTACCGGATGGCCGGAAGGCCGTCGAGAACAAATGGATTTTCAAGAAGAAAACATATGCTGATGGTAATGTAACTGTCTATAAAGCTCGACTTGTTGCAAAGGGGTTTTGACAAATTCAAGGAGTTGACTACGATGAGACTTTCTCACCAGTAGCGAAGCTAAAGTCTGTGAGGATTATGTTAGCAATTGCTGCATATTATGATTATGAGATATGGCAGATGGATGTCAAAACAACATTCCTCAATGGAGACATTGATGAAGAGTTGTATATGATGCAACCCAAAGGTTTTGTCGATCCTAAAGATGCTAACAAGGTATGCAAACTTCAACGGTCCATCTATGGATTGAAGCAAGCATCCCGAAGTTGGAATCAACATTTTGATAAAGTAATCAAAAGTTTTGGTTTTGTACAAACTTATGGAGAAGCTTGTATTTACAAGAAAGTGAGTGGGAGCTCTGTAGCATTCTTAATACTATATGTAGATGACATATTGTTGATTGGGAATGATGTAGACCTTCTTAATAGTGTCAAGGAATATTTGAATAATAGTTTTTCAATGAAAGATCTTGGTGAAGCAGCTTACATATTAGGCATAAAGATTTATAGAGATAGATCAAGACGCCAAATATCATTGTCACAAAGTACATATTTGGACAAAGTTCTAAAGAGGTATGGAATGGAAGATAGCAAGAAAGGGTTCTTGCCCATGTTTCCCAATACGACCTTGAGTAAAACTCAAAGTCCGACATCGGCAGAAGATAGAGAAAGGATGAGTAAGACTCCCTATGCCTCAGCCATAGGATCTCTAATGTATGACATGCTATGTACTAGACCCGACATTGCATATGCTGTTAGTTTAACTAGCAGATATCAAAGTGATCCAGGAGTGGATCATTGGACAATGGTCAAAAACATCCTTAAGTACTTGAGAAGAACTAAGGATATGGTTCTTTCTTATGGAGGTGATGAACAACTCGGTGTTAATGGTTACACCGATGCTAGTTGGAACACCGATCCGGATGATTCTAAATCACAATCTGGATACGTATTTATTTTGAATAGTGCAGCAGTTAGCTGGAGGACTGCAAAGCAAAGCGTTGTGGCGAGATCTTCAACTGAATCGGAATACATGGATGCTTGGAGGCTTCACAAGAAGCGATATGGATGAAAGAGTTCATTATAGAGTGGGTGTGGTTCCTAGTCTTTGGACCCAATGTCTATCTACTGTGATAACATGGGCGCCATAGCCAATGCGCAAGAACCAAGGTCACACAAGAAGCTGAAGCATATCAAGCTACGTTTTCACGCTATTCGAGAACATATCCAAGATAGGGATATAAAGATTTGCAAAGTACACACATATCTGAATGTGGCGGATCCATTGACTAAACCTCTCCCGAGGGCAAAACATGACCAACACCAAACTGCCATGGGTGTTCGGTATATTACCATGTAATCTAGATTAGATGACTCTAGTGCAAGTGGGAGACTGTTGGAGATATGCCCTAGAGGCAATAATAAATGTAGTTATTATTATATCTTTGTGTTTATGATAAATGTTTACATTCATGCTATAATAGTATTAACAAGGAAACATTAATACTTGTGTGATTTGTAAACTAAAATAAGAGTCCCTAGTAAAAGCCTCTTTATAATACTAGCTTGTTGGTTAATAGATGATTGTGGTTTCCATATCATGAACATTGAGATGTTATTAACAACAAGATCATATCGTTAGGAGAATGATATGGTGGACATACTCCTATAGATAAGCGTAGCATAAAGATCAAGTCATTTTAATAGTTCAATTGCTATATGCTTTCTGATACATAGTTATATAATTCCTTCGACCATGAGATCATGCATATCACCTTTACCAAATGGATGCTTTGATGACATCAAACACCACACCGTAACTGGGTGGCTATAAAGGTGGCATTGAGTGTTCGGAAAGTATTGGTTGAAACACATGGATCAAGAGTGGGATTTGTCCATCCATATGACAGATAGATATACTCTGGGCCCTCTCGATGAAATGTCATCCAATTAGCTTGCAAGCATGTGACTGGATCACAAGGGATCACATATCACGGGAACGAGAAAAGAGTACTTACCGGTAACGAGGTTGAACTAGGCATACAGAGATACCGACGATCATAACCCCAGATAAGTAAACTATCGTGAGACAAAGGGAAATTGATATCGTATGTAAGTGGTTCATTCGTTCGCAAAGTAATAGTAGAAATATGTGGGAGCCATATGAATTTCCAGATTCCTCTA
Organism: Avena longiglumis; assembly: GCA_030063025.1. Lineage (NCBI taxonomy): Eukaryota > Viridiplantae > Streptophyta > Magnoliopsida > Poales > Poaceae > Avena > Avena longiglumis. Next base: position 147,965,101 of record CP125974.1, read on the forward strand.
TTGGTTATTGTTCGGAGAAGTGTCTCGATCATGTCCGCATAATTCACGAACCGTAGGGAGACACACTTAAGGATTCAACGTTGTTTGAGTAGTTATGGAATGATGAGAAAGAGTACGAATGTTGTTCGGAGTCTCGAATGGGATTCGGGATATCACGAGGAGATCCGGAATGGTCCGGAGAATAAGATTCATATAAGGAAAGTCCCGTTTCGGAGTTGGAGAATGGTTCCGGTGTTTTCATCGGGAATGTTCTAGAAGGTTCCGGAATGTCTGGCACTCCGGAGGGGAAGGGTACATGAATGTGTTATATCAAGTTGGTATGATTCCATCATGTACTAAGTGTCATCGCTGAACAAAATAAAGGATTAATTCAAATCCTAGTTTGAAAAGTCAAACGGCTAGTTTGAAAGTCAAACGGCTAATTTTGGAAAGAGGAAAAGGAGGAGGAAACCGAGTTAGGGAGGAGTCCCTCCTCCCCACCACCGGCGCACCACCCAAGCCGAGTTGGGGAGGGACTCCTCTCCCTCCCCTTGGCCGGCCGGCCCCTCCACCTATATAAGGAGGGGCAGGGCTCCCTCCTAGACACACACAAGATCCTCTCCTCCAAACCCTAGCCCCAAGCCGCCGCCGCCTCCATAGCCGCCGCCGGCCCTAGGGCACTCGCCGCCGCCTAGGTGAAACCCTAGCCGCCGGCCTAGCCCCCTCCTCGACGTGTCTAAACCCTAGATCATCGAGGGACTCTCTCATACTCCACCATACTCGCTCCGGCTTAAGGCGAAGCCCTGCGAGATCTCCCCTCTACTTCCGGTACCACGCCACAGTCTTGGGAATCGTGAGGAGAGTGGTACAACCTCCGCTGCCTTTGGAACAAGGGAGAGGAAGGTCTTCGTCGAGTACCAACGTGACCGATCAAGGGAGCGCCTTTAACGCAGCGGAAGGATCGTCTACGCGATCTTGAGATCGGAAGAGTACTACATCACCCACGAGAATCCGCTCTCGTTAAACACTTTGGAATCTTCGAGGGTGAGTTATTCCATCGACTCGTTGCTACAATCTAGTAGATAGATCTTGGCTTGTTTGTTTGTATGCGATAGAATTTTTTTGTTTTCCATGCTACGAATCCCTACATATAGATCTTGTGAGCTCCGTTCATGATCAAGATCTAATCTATTTGTAATCATGCATGTTGTGTTTGCGGGGATCCGATGGATATTGAGATTATTATGTTGGTTTGATTAATGGTTTTGTCTTTATGATTCTATCATGTCTGTGTTGTTTGTGATCTTGCATGCTCTCCGTTGTTAGTAGCTATCTTGGCCAAGTAGATGCTAGTGACTCCAAGAGGGGGTATTTATGCTCGATAGTGGGTTCATGACTCTAGTTTCCAAGGGAAGTGACAATAATCTCTTCGGTTGTAGATGTGTTGTTGCTACTAAGGAGAAAACAACGGTCTCTTGTTCATGGAACATGTGGACTATTTATCTTACACACTTTTCTTAAAGTAGTTGTCTGTTGCTTGAAACTTAATACTGGAGGGGGTTCGGATGATAACCTGAAGGTGGACTTCTATTCATAGATACAGTTGGATGGCGGTCTATGTATCTTGTTGTATTTCCCAATCGAATCTCATAGGATATTTCTAACTAGTAATTGCATTGTTATGCCTTGTTCAGTTCCTGTCAATTGCCCTGCTGTAATTTGTTTACCCTTCATGCCATGCTGTTTATCTAAGGAGAGCACCTCTAGTGAACTATGGACCCCGGTCCAATCTTTACCATTGATACATCTTCCACTGTTACTTGTTTACTTGCTGCAAACCATTACCTTCCACACCATATGTTTAATCCTTTGTTACAGCAAACCGGTGAGCTTGACAACCTCACTGATTCGTTGGGGCAAAGTCTTGAGTTTGTGTTGTGTAGGTCTCCGCGTTGCTTGCAACACCTGTGTGACGTTTCCTTCCTCCTACTGGTTCGATAACCTCGGTTTCTTAATGAGGGAAACTTGCTGTGCTGCTTCATACCTTGCTCATGGGGTTTCCAACGAAGCGTCCCACGACAAGTACTGGGCGCCATCAAGTTTGCTAAAAGTTTGCAATAGGGCTTTAAACTTTAGATTGACACTCAAAACAATACGATACCATTTCGTAAAGTAAATATCCAGAATTCTATAGTTCTATTATCTCAATTATAACTAAGCATACGATAGTGAACGGATGCCAATGACTACAACAAATTATGCAAATTCACTTTGATTTAATTTATAATAAATTGAGTTTAACTTTAATCATATTACTACTTGAACTCCCACTCAAAACCAACATCCCTCGAGTCGTTTTGGTGATTACATGAACCAAATCCACTACACCAAGACTGATCATCACGTGAATTGGTGCAGCTTCAAAGGCAAGAATCAATATGGGCATCATATCAACTATATGACTCATGCTTTATCTTTCAGTTCGTGTTCCGAGGCCATGTCTATACATGCTAGGCTCACCAAGTAAGAACCATAGTACCCACGTGTGTTAAATTGTCTTACACTCGTTGTATGTGAACATTGATTCTATCACACCCGATCATCACCTGGTGTCTCAAAATGATGAACTTTCTTAACGGTGCATACTAAAGGAAGAATACATTTTATCTTGATATTTAAATGAGGGATCATCTTATAATGCTACTAAAGCGCCAAACAAGCAATATAAGATGCAAACAAACATCATATGCTTAAAGTGATATGATATGGTTCATGCACTTGATCACTATCTTGTGCATCATGGTATGATTTTTATCATTCCTATGTGTGTAAGGCCAATGTCTATGTAACTTACACTTTGGCATATTGTAATTTCCAATAGTATCAATACATACTACAAATTATAATACTACCATATCATAGTACTTGCCCATTAAAAACAAAAAACTAGACGTCTCTAATTTATATTTTGCATGTTTTTACGTGGTTGAGGGCTTTCGGAGATAGAACCATTCATACTTATGAATATGAAACCACAAAGATGATAATCAAATTATTGACAACTCATTGTAAATCAGATATTGACTATAGTAGGAGAGACAGACACCCGCAAGCCACTTATGCAAAACTAGTTGCATGTCAAGCATGGAACGGGTCTCATGTGCGAGGACATGTAAAGTTTGTCCGGGCCGCTTCATCCCACTATGCCACCAATATCTAAAATACACATAAGAAGCAATAACGTGACCATCAGCGCCCACATAACCATATGTGTACTACTCGTGCATAGCATCTACGCATTAATCTGGCTTTGATACCACTGTTGGGTTCGCAACATAGAATTTTTTTCCTACGATATGAACAACTAAGCACCAAGATCTATCTATATAGATACAAGCAATGAGTGGATATACATCCATATATAACTTACCCTCGAAGACCGACAAAGCGTTACGAAATTGGTTCTCGTGGACGATGTAGTCATTTACTTGCCGATATCAAGATTGTGATGAAGTCCAGCAGGTCCAACACCACCAAGTCCAACACTGCAAAGCATGGTGCATCCGTGATCACACACATGTCCGGTACCCCGACAACCTCTGAGTCCTTGCTTCAGCGAAGCAGCGGATGCAGCAAATCCTTGATCTATAAAAAGCCACCGGGAACATGTATCTCGCTAAGCCGAGACCATGGGGAAATAGTTCTAGAGGGGGAAAGATCGTTCGCGAGGAGGTGTGAGATGAGAGGAGGAGAGGGGGGCCTTTTATAGGGATAGGGGAGGCAGCCAAAGGCCATGGCGTGGTGGCCATGGTGGCTTCCCCCACCTCTTCCTCATTCATGTGGGTGGAGCTCCCACTCACATCAAAAGCCTCCACTCACATAAACATGCCTTCACTCAAAATTCCATTCACCCCTATTAAATTTTCACCAAATTTAATGCAATCTCTCATTTAATAAAAATCTTTTATTCATTTTATTCAGAATTTTTTAATTACATTAATTAACAAACATTCACATAAAAGCCCTTGCAATATTTCAATTTCACATGTAGAATCCAATTTTAGCAATTTCACCCAAAATAATTTCGGTGTCCACTGAAATAATTCTAGCGCTTTCATATTATTTCTGGCATCTCATTTGCTCCAAATGGTGTCGGTGTCCCTTAAGTGTGTCACCCTACGATTCATGAATAATGCAGACATGATCGAGACCCCTCTCTGATTAATAATCAGCAGCGGGACCTGGAGATTTTTAATGACTCCCACACATTCAACGATGACTTCTTGTGATCATGTGAACCTTTAACGCTGTAACTAAATCCCTTTGTCTCGCGATATTTTACATGTCCAAGATTCGATCATCGGTATCCCCATACCTAGCTTGATCTCGTTACCGACATGTACTCTTTTCTTGCTCCCGTGATATAACATTCTAGTGATCCCCATCACTTGCTTGCAAGCTATATTAATGTGATATCACCGAGAGGGCCCAGAGTATATATCTCCGTAATTTGGATCGACAAATCCCACTCTTGATCCATGAGCCTCTACATAACACTATTGGAGTATCTGAACCCACCTTTATAGTTACCCTGTTATGGTGTGATATTTGATGTTATCAAGCTACTCTTCCTATGTTAGTGATTGACATGATCTCATGGTCTAAAGACTGAAGTTACTTTGTAATGATGTTATAGTAATTTAAACATAATGACTTTGATCGTATTACTATACTTTGGATGAATGTTCATCACATCATTCTACCAATGATGTGACCTCGTTATTAACAACATCCAATGTCCATGATCAAGAAACCTTGATCATCTTGTTAATCAATGAGCTAGTTTATCTAAGAGGCATAACTTATAACACTTTATTTGTTTATTAATCACACATGTATTAACGTTTCCAATTAACACAATTATAGCATGAGAAATAAACATTTATCATAAACAAGGAATAAGATAATAACCACTGGGGTGATCTTGAAGGGAGCATGGTAGATACATAGCAACACCCATACATAGCTAGAACTATCCAAGATTGGAGGGGAAATCCTGCTGAAGATGTCACCAGTTGGATCTCTACCTTCTCCAACACGATATAGATTATCTCCATGATGACGAGGGAGTAGTCCACCTCTGTACTATGGGTTTATGGCAATAGTTTGATCTCTCTCTCATGCTATCATTGTTCTAGTACCATATTAGATGTCCTACATGATTATGGTCATCTATGTAATTCCTATGTGGTGGATATTTATTTTATGGTTTGATATTTGAGATTGGAATTCTTATATATGTAAGATGTATTGATAGATGCATATTATGTACCCGTTTCTAGTACTTGTTATGATCAAACTTTTATGGAGAAACATGTGTGGGGGAACATGTGTATTAGATGGAGTAACATGGTGGTGGTGATTGGGCAATGATAGAAAACTTGAGCTCCACTATGTTTTTTACCTTTCTTTTGTTACCTCGTTTGGAATAAAGTAAATGCATGTATTACAATCATCTCGTGACAGCCAAGGTGATCTTGTTTGTTCAGGTTAGCATGTTTGATATTCAAACATCATGTCAAAGTACCTAAGGCTATAATATATTTATTCTTAATTCTAGATTACATGGAGTTTTCCCTTTTTGAGAGTATAAGTGAGATGTGTTGTATCATATTTATATTAGGACGTGATGCTCATATGAATGCTAATCAAACACATAATAAAGTTTCATCAATTTTATGTCTTTTCTAAAGAGTTTTATATCAATTACACTTTATGAGAGTGTGGACAAGTGAACCCATGAATCTCGGTCGACCTTTTATTATAAGAAACCAATTTCCATTAGTTTTATGGGATTTCTATTTTCGTTCCCTTAGTTCCTTAGTTGTACTCACTTTTCCCCACCCGCTTAACTTTTCCTCACTTTTGCCCGTCTTCTACTATGAAACTCTCGCACGGTTTGAAACTCCCTGTCCATCAGCCTTACCGTTACATGCTAACAAGTGGAGCCGCATTCAGTCGGGTCCCGTAGTGGACCCTCATCATTACATGCTAACAAGTGGGGCTGCGGTCTGTCAGGTCCCGTAGCGGACCCTTGTCATTACATGCTGACAAGTGGGGCCGGGTTAAGTTGGTTCCCATAGTGGACACCTCTCTCCACTTATCCAGATCAACATGGGACCCATAACTTATCCATGTGAGCGTTGGACCCATAGCTTATCCACGTGAGTCAGTGATATGTCCTAAACATATCTATAATTTTTGATGTTCCATGCTTGTTTAGTATCACTTTGTTATGCCTTGTCTACACTTTGAGGTATTTTTATACATTTTCTGGGACTAACCTATTAACAAGATGCCATAGTGCCAGTTGCATGTTTTCTGCTATTTTTGGTTTCATAAAAGCTAGTAAGGGAATATTCTCGGAATTGGACGGGACAAAAGCCAAAGTCAATATTTCACCGAGGAGAACACAAAGATCGAAGGGCGAGAGGAGGGGAGCCACAGGGTGGCCACACCCCCCCACACACACGTGGGACCACCCTGGGCCGCGCCTGGGCAGGGTGTGCCCCCCTGGACGCCCTCCTGCCTCGCCTCTTCGCCTATAAAAGCCTCGCTATGCCAAAACCCTAATCACCTGATCAGATCTCCATGAAACAGTCCGTAGCCACCGCCACCATTGTCCCTAGATCGGGGGGATCTGAAGCTCTTCCCCGCACCCTGCTGGAGGTGAGAGATCATCTCGGACGCCTTTTTCATCACCATGCCAGCCTCCGATATGATGCGTGAGCAGCTCATCCTTGGACCGTGGGTCCATACAGTAGCTAGATGGTTGTTTCTACTCCTTTGTGCTATCATGTTTAGATCTTGTGAGCTCCGTTCATGATCAAGATCATCTATTTGTAATCATGCATGTTGTGTTTGCGGGGATCCGATGGATATTGAGATTACTATGTCAAATTGATTATTGGTTCTATCATGTCTTATGATTATTGATTCTATCATGTCTATGTTATTTGAGATCTTGCATGCTCTCCGTTTCTAGTAGCTATCTTGGCCAAGTAAATGCTAGTGAATCCAAGAGGGAGTATTTATGATCGATAGTGGGTTCATTCCTCTATTGAATCTAGGGAAGTGACAGAAATCTCTAAGGTTGTAGATGTGTTGTTGCTACTAGGGAGAAAACAACAATCTTTTGTTCATGGAAAAATTGTATTGTTTACTTTACACACTTTGTTTAAAGCAGTTGTCTGTTACTTGCAACTTAATACTGGAGGGGGTTCGGATGATAACCTAAAGGTGTATTACTAGTCATAGATGCAGTTGGATGTCGGTCTATGTATATTGTTGTAATTCCCAATCAAATATCATAGGATAATGAATGTCTAGTATTGCATTATTATGCCTTGCTCAGTCCCGTCAATGCCCGCTGTAATTTGTTTACCCAACATATTATGTTATTTATCTTAAGGAGAACACCTCTAGTGAACTGTGGACCCCGGTCCAATCTTTACCATTGATACATCATCTACTTCTACTGTTTACTTTCTGCAAGCAATCATTACCTTCCACACCATATGTTTAATCCTTTGTTTTTAGAAAACCGGTGAGATTGACAACCTCAATATATGTTGGGGAAAAGTCTTGATTTTATGTTGTGCAGGTTCCAAGTTGTTAGCAACACCTTGGAGTTGTTTCCTTCCTCCTACTGGTTCGATACCCTTGGTTTCATAACTGAGGGAATACTTACTATTGTGATCATCACACATTCCTGTTGGGGTATCCCAACAAAGCTCTACAGTGATTTGAGCCGCACCAGTCAGCCCCGTGCTCGTGCCCGTGTCATTTCCTCCCCTTTCTTCTTATTCTCTGGCGATGGCGGCCCTTCTCCAGCGACGGCAGCCCTTTTTCGAGCTTCACTTCGGCCTCCCGTTCGTCCTGGCCACAGTATGGTTCTGTCTCGTTGACCTGTATGAAGGATGATAATGGCAACCGTGTGCAGAGAAGGTTAGATCTCGCACCAAAATGTTTCGATTAGACGGGGACCCTTGCTGTGGATAATGCGGCCGGTGAGCCGTTCCAATGATTTAATTGGTTTATTGAGTTAATGTCTCGACTGCAATCAAGTGAAAGAGTGTTTATAATTAAAAAATAGGGAGATGGATGTATAAGAAATAAGAAAATGACACAACTCTTGAACACTTTCAAATTTAAAAAATTATGCAACTCTTAATGTAAAAGAGTGTTTATAATTGACACAACTCTTGAACACTTTCAAATTTAAAAAATTATACAACTCTTAATGTAAAAGAGTGTTTATAATTGACACAACTCTTGAACACTTTCAAATTTAAAAAATTGTACAACTCTTGATGTAAAAGAGTGTTTATAATTGATACAACGCTTGAACACTTTCAAATTAAAAAAATTATACAACTCTTAATGTAAAAAAAGTGTTTATAATTTACACAACTCTTGAACACTTTCAATTAAAAAAATTATACAACTCTTAATGTAAAAGAGTGTTTATAATTGACACAACTCTTGAACACTTTCAAATTAAAAAATTATACAACTCTTAATGTAAAAGAGTGTTTATAATTGACACAAATCTTTAACAATTTCAAATTAAAAAAATACAACTCTTAAAGTAAAAGAGTGTTTATAATTGACACAACTCTTGAACACTTTCAAATTAAAAAACTTATACAACTCTTAATGTAAAAGAGTGTTTATAATTGACACAACTCTTGAACACTTTCAAATAAAAAAAATTACAACTCTTAATGTAAAAGAGTGTTTATAATTGACACAACTCTTGAACACTTTAAAACTAAAAAAATTATTCAACTCTTAATGTAAAAGAGTGTTTATAATTTACACAACTCTTGAACACTTTGAAATTACAATTTGGACATGATAATGTTGTCCTAAGAAAATCTTGAGAGTTTACCATTTTGGAGCGTGAAAAGTGATCCATAAACTTGCGTATATGGAAATTATAAACCTTTGAACACTGTGAAATTGCACTTAATACGTGATAATGATGTTCTAAGAAAATCTTGAGAGATTATTATTTTCATTAAATGTAATTCATAAACTTTCATATGGCAAAAATTATACACCTTTGAACTCTTTGAAATTGCACTTAGGACATGATAATGTTGTGATAATAAAATCCTGATCATTTATAATTTTCATGGAGTGAAATAATGCATAAACTTTCATATATGAAAATTATACACCTTTGAACACTTTCCCTTCAAATTATATTCAAAATCATTTGTTTATGGGGTTAAAGTACTGGTGGCAAACTCATTATTTTGCATGGATAGAGGGTGCCCCCCGATAGATACAGGGGTTATCCTGTCCGCTAGATTATAGAGGATCAATCAGAGTATCAACGGTTGGTGGGTACGATCCGCATGACAACTGTCTCGACCAATCAAAGCGTAGCAGGCAAGATGAGCACATGTGTGAGAGTTTGTGACTAAGAGAGAGGGGAAAACTGAGTAGAACTTAAAAACCAAGGGCAAAGCTGAGTAGAACTTAAAAACCAAGGGAAAAACTGACAAAGGGGATCAAATAGAAAACATAAAGATATTTAAAAAATGGAAAATGCTTCTTTTATATAATAAAGTACATCTTGATATAAATCAAACTATTTGCAATTCAAATATATATCAGTTTGACAATTATTGCCTCATTCAGACAAACTATGTTTTGGGGAGGGATGTTTTGGGAAGAGGCTTGAGTAGAAAGCCATGAACCTTCATAGATAGTAGGTTATCTGAGAAGTGGTGATTTAGGTTAAAACTTGATTTATATACATTTCTTATGGTGGCAGATCACATAATAAGACTCCCTGGACAGATGCCACTATGTTTTGATTTTTTTGAATTTGTTGTGCGTAAAATGACTCAATTAGATAGCTAAAGCCCATTCATTGTCTCTCTGTTGACCAGCCACCAGAGGGTAAAAGTGAGTATATGGCACACGACAGTGTTAGTACTAGAGGGCAAAACCGAGTACAACAAAACTTCTAGTGTTACACTCGAGGGTATAACTGATCACAACTAAGTGGCCAAGGTTAGACACGAGGGAAAAAACGTGACGCACGGTATGCGTGTCGCAGTTACGCGGTGCACGGTGGTGCAACGAAAAGTCTCCTCCCTTCACCTTCATAGAGGCCTCCTCACTCTCACTCATCACTCACTCACTCACGCAACCATCTCCATTGTCCCATCAGCTTCTACAAACCCCCAAGAAGACCCCAACCACGCCGGTGATGGAAAAGAACGACGCGGTGGCCATCGTCGCCTCCAAGGCCCCCAGCGAGGAGGCCCTCGCCGAGGCATCGAAGGCAGTCGCTGTCCCCGTCTATACCCCCATCCACACTTTCACCATAGCCGCCGGCGAGGAGGCCCCCGTCCCCATACAGGCCCCTGTTGAGGCATCAAAGGCAGCCGTCATCCCCGTCCAGACCCCCATTCCTGCTTAAGCCATAGCCGCTGGCGAGGAGGCCTCCGTCGGTCTCCAGCAGATCCCGCACGGCTGGGGACCCTACAAGGAGGAGGATTACATTAGCCGGAGAACCCCTACGACACCAACATCACCGACCCATGGTCGAAGGTAACTAGGGTTCTCCCCTTCCTCTGTTCTTCCCCCATTCCCATCGTTGGATGCTAGATCGTGTGTTCTTAGGGTTCGGCTGTTCGTATTTTCAATCGTTGGACGCTAGGTATTTTTGTAGTAGATAATCCTCTTGTGTTAGATCTCGTATTTTGATGAATGCCCCCGTTCGTATTTCAAACATATTTTATTGTTCCTCCGAGTTGCAATTAAGGTATTCCCTAGTTAGTACTAGCACCGATCTGTAGTGGGGATTAGTATTCGATTTGGTTAGAGATTTGGGGATTGGGGAATAATCATGGGATCTCAATCGGTTAATTTATGCCAGTAATCAATCCAGATAATCAAGGTATATCAATCATGTCCTTATTGCACTCTACTATTTTTTCCAACAGGTGGATAGCAGCGAATGAAGGGTTTCGCAGCATAGTAAATAAAAAAAATTCTACGGATGCAAACGGGAAAGCCAAGATCTAATCTAGGAGATGCAATCAACGAGAAGGATAGATGAGATCTTCATACCCTTGAAGAAATCGCACAGCGGAATGTTCAACAGAATGTGGTTGATGTAGTCGTACTAGCCTTCTCCTCCTCGCGATCCGATCCGATCCAACGCCGCAAGTGGAGACGCCTCCAAGAGATGCACACGTACGGCACCGCTACGTCTCCTCCTTCCTCGGTCCGGAAAGTGGGAGGGGATAGATAGATTGGATCTACAGCACGACGGTGTGGTGCAAAGGTGGAGAGTTTCTGGAGCAGGGCTTCGCCTACACGCAGTCGGGAGAGAGAGAGAGGGCAGAAGTATGGCGGCTAGGGTTGAAGGAGTGGGGGGAGGAGGGTGCGCCCCTGCCCTCTTTATATAGAGGGCTGGACGGCCCCCTTGTCCCCTCCTCCAAGCCCTAGGGCGGCGGCCCCAAGGGTTGGAGTGGAGGCAAGTCTTCCCCCCTTCTAGAAGGTCCCCTAGGGTTTTGGCCGGCTGGGCCTATGGGGCCTTGTGCCCCTGGCCCAATGCAGCCAGGGCACTCCCTCGTAGTCTCATGCCCCCCTCCGACAAGTGGGTCCACGTTGGTCCCACTCCGGAAGCTTCTAGAAGCTTCTGGTACAATACCGAACATTCCGAAATCCAAAAACTGCTTTCCTTTATATGAATCTTATTCTCCGGATCATTCCGGAACCTCTCGTAATGTCCTGGATCCCATCCAAGACTCCGAACAAAAACTCATAAACCATTTATCCATTCTATCCTAGCGTCGAGGCACGTTAAGTGTGTGACCCTACGGGTTCGAGAATATGCAGACATGATCTTCTATTAATAATCAACAGTGGGATCCGAAAACTCATATTGACTCCCACATATTCATCGATGATCATATCGGATGAACCACGATGCCAGGATTCAATTAATCCCATATTTATATTCCCTTCGTCACACGATATTTTACTTGCCTGAGATTCGATCGTTGGTATCGGCATACCTTGTTCAATCTCGTTCACACCAAGTACTTTACTCGTTCCGTAATCCGATATCACTTTGTGATTAACTCCTTAACCACGTGCTTGCAAGCGGTGTTGATATCGATTACCGAGTGGGCCCGAAGTATATCTCTCCGACTTGGGAGGGGCAAATCCCATCTCGATACATACAACCCAACAAGTACTTTCCGATCACCTGAGAGACACCTTTATGATCACCCTCTCATAGGATGACGTTTTATGACCTCAAAGCTTTCTTCCGATACCAGGGAGTTGCATTATCTCATGGTCTAAGGAATACAATATTTGACATAAGAAAAAAAACTTCACAAAGATGAACACGATGACACGATCTAATTGCTCTGCTTGATTTGGGTCTGTCCATCATATCATTCTCCCAATGACATGATCTCATTATTAATCGACAACTCATGTCTATGGTTAGGAAACCTTAAACATCATCAATCAATGAGCTAGTCCATAGAGGCGTACTAGGGACACGGTGTTGTTCATAAACCACACAAGTATCAAAGTTTCCGTTTAATACAATTCTAGCATGGAATATAAACTTTATCATGAACAAGAATTATAACAATAACATATTTATTATTGCCTCTAGGGAATAATTCCAACAGTCTCCCACTTGCACTAGAGTTAATAATCTAGTTCACATCTGGCAAGAATCCAACACCCATGGCATTGAGGTGTTGATCATGTTTTTCTCGTGGAAGAGGTTTAGTCAACGGATCTGCGAAATTCAGATCCGTATGTACTTTGCTAATCTTCAGATCTCCATCTGTTATATAATCTCGAATTATATGAAACTTGCGGTTGATGTGCTTGGTCTTTGGATGATATCTTGGTTCCTTAGCTAGTGTTATGGAACCAGTGTTGTCACACAATATCTCCAGTGAGTCCAAGGCACTTGGAACCACACCAAGCTTAGTGATGAAGTTCCTGATCCTAACTCCTTCACTTGACGCTTCTGTAGCAGCCATGTATTCCGATTCTACTATAGATCCTGCGATCACGCTTTGCTTGCAGCTTCTCCAGCTCACAGCTCCTCCATTCAAAATATAAACGTATCCTGTCTGAGATTTAGAATCATCCGGGTCGGTGTCGAAACTAGCGTCGACGTAACCTTTTACAACGAGATGCTCATCACCTCCATAAACCAAGAAACATTTCTTTAGTCCTATTTAAATACTTTAGGATGTTCTTTACGGCTGTCCACTGTTCTACTCCTGGATCACTTTGGTATCTGCTCGTCAAACAAAGAGCATTAGACACATCCGGTCTAGTACACAGCATGGCATACATGATAGAACCTATGGCCGAGGCATATGTCACTTTGCTCATGGTTTCTCTATCATTTAACATAGCTGGACACTGAGCCTTGCTCAATATCTTACCTAACAACATGGGCACTGAACCTTTCTTTGCCTTATCCATTCTGAACCTTTTCTAAACTTTGTCTAGGTATGCACTTTGTCTTAAAGCTATTAGGCGTCTTTGTCTATCTCTATAGATTTTGATGCCTAATATATAAGCAGCTTCTCCTAGGTCTTTTATTGAAAAACATTTATTCAAATAACTCTTCACATCGTTAAGCATGCCAATGTCATTTCCAATAATCAATATGTCATCCACATATAGTACTATAAATGTCACTGAGCTCCCACTCACTTTCTTGTAGATACAAGCTTCGTAGCAATTTGGAACAAATCCAAAGCTCTTGATCACTTGATCAAAACGAAGGTTCCAACTCCGACATGCTTGCTTCAGTCCATAAATGGAACGCTGAAGTTTGCACACCTTATCAGCATCCTTAGGATCGACAAAACCTTCGGGTTGCATCATATACAACTCTTCATCAATGTTGCCATTGAGGAACGCAGTCTTGACATCCATCTGCCATATTTCATAATCATGAAACGCAGCAATTGCTAATAAAATCCGAATGGACTTAAACATCGCTACGAGAGAGAAAGTCTCATCGTAGTCAACACCCTGAACTTGTCGAAAACCTTTCACGACAAGTCGAGTTTATAGATAGTAACATTACCATCTGCAACCGTTTTCTTCTTGAAAATCCATTTGCACTCAACGGCCTTACAGTCGCTAGGAGGGTCCACCAAAGTCCATACTTGGTTTTCGCTCATGGATCCCAATTCGGATTTCATGGCCTCTAGCCATTTCTCAGAGTCTGGGCTCATCATTGCTTCCTCATAGTTCGCAGGTTCACTGTTGTTTACTAACAAGACAGTTAAGACAGGGTTGCCGCATTCACTCGGAGGGCACGTGACCTTGTCGACCTGCGACGCTCAAAGATAACATCGTGTTAAACCCTCCTTTATAAAGGAATGGATCCTCGTGATTGCAATGCTAGTCCTCGGATCAATGCTAGCATCCACAGTTTAAGATGAAGTACACAGATACAAAGGTTGTTTATTACATTCATTCCAGAGATAAAAACTTAGTCTTTTACAACTCAGGGCCATAGGCCTAATACAAGAGTTTAAGGAATATGTAAATAAACACAAGTCTTCATCTTCATGTGCCACAGGCAAGCATGTTGAGTGTAGACTGATGACTCCTATTCATCATCGGAGTAACCTGCAACATCACAAGTTACAGCCACAGAGGGTCAATACTTTGGAATAGTATTGGCAAGTGATACCTTGGTATATTTTAAGTGGACTATAATACTATATGCATTTTGGCTAAGTGTAGCTTGGCTTGCTTTGCTTGAAATAAGTTTTTCCTATTAGTTGAAATCACTAAGTTTTTCTTTGTCAAAACATTCCCAAGGAACCACCAATAGACATTGGGGTCCTTCACCCTTGTTCACCCACAAATTTTTACTTAGAAAATTGGAGTGATGAGATTCTTGTAGCTTCCATGTCTTGATGCTCAAAAGTGTCCATTTCCTTGGACTAGGCTAAGTACTTAGGTTTTCCATCTGCAGAGGTTGTGCACTTTCCCCACCAGACTTGGTTTCCCAAGACAGGACCTTTCGAAGCCTTCCTTAGTCAAATGGACGTTACATCCTATCATCCCATCTACCACCAACTGTCCAAATGACTAAGTTCTAGCAACCTATATGATCATGGCAGAGCCCATATTGCCAAGTGGTTGACCGTAAGCTTTCTCAACACTTGGCCTCCAAATCCCTTTGTGCCTGGGTGGCATACCACAAGTGAGATACACAACCCAAGTCCATGGCCTTGTGTAACCACTCAACATAACCCATTCCTTCCATTCCACCCAGGAGGTTTATTTGACTTAGTTGTTTTATTAAGAAAATATAAGTCTCTTGACTTAGAATATTTTTATCATAAACCATATAGATGTTCACCACCCTTGTTTGCTATAAGCTAGGCTAAGCAAAGTATGGTAACTTAACTTTAGGAAAATTTCCCTAGCAATTCTACTATTCCACTCTACTTAGGATTTCCCATCTTAGCACTAGGCAAAATATCATGCAATACTTTAGCAAAATATCTAATGCTAGTACAAAACTTAGGATAGGAATATTCATGAAAATATCACTTGCCTTGGTAGTGGGAGAGTAGCACTCTTCACAATCACAATCACTAGCAAAATCTACACAAGAAATTTAAGCATAAATACACACAATTATATACAACCAAAATAATATGAATGCATGCATGCAAGAATTTACTAAGTGGTGATTTTTGAAACTTCTACCAAGTATGTTCAATCCACAGAAACTTAACATGTCACAAGTTTGCCAACTAAACTTATTTGGCCCCAATATAATTTACAAAAATAAATCTATATCTAAAAATAGCCCTAAACTTGTTCCACAAATAAAATCATTTTAACTGTTACTATATGCTAAATAAATTGGATATTCAGAAAGGCCTTGTTTCACTGAATCCAACGGTATAAAGTTTGCAAAAATCTAACGTGGCAATTGAAAGTTATGAGCATTTGAATTTGGATCAAAATTCTGGTTTTTAAATCTGTTTTCAGATCTAACCTAGCCACGTCATGTTCTTATTCGCCATACCGTTTCAAGACCGGATCGAGCCCACAGCCGTAGGATCTAAATGAAAATCGGCTCAGATCGTACCGCCGGATTAAGTGAATCTATCCTAGCGCCACGATAAAGATCTAACTGCTATCGTCCCGACCAAGATCTGGCGGGCGGTGGCTACCGGCGTGAATCGCTACCGACGACGGAGGCGGCGCTAGGGTAAGTGAGAACGGGAGTAGCTCACCGTGCTCAGGAGATCTTGGTGAAGCTCGTCGCTCGCGGTTGGTCAAGGGCGCCGGGCACGTTGCGATTTCACGGAGTGGAGGACGGTGTCGTGTGGTCGTCGTGGACGTCGCTGTGAACCACCCCAAGGCAAGACGAGGACACAGTTAGATTCACAGAGTCAAGGTAGGGTCGTGTGTTTGAACTAGAAGTCACGGGGCGGTCGGGGCTTACCACTAGAGCTCGCCGGAGTTCAGATCAAGACGGTGGTGGCCGACGATGCGCCGAGCTACGGTACATGCGAGGGTAAACGAAGGTGTCAAAAGAAGCGCAGAGGCTCACCGATCTAGTTTGCAAGAACGAGAGGCGAGGGAAGCTCAGAACTCACCGTAATTTGTCGGAGCGAGCCGGAGACGGGTTGCAGAGGGTAATGCTGCATGACTGGTGGCGCTGATTCGGGGTTTGGGGAGAAGAGAGAGGACAGAGGGATTCTTATAGCCTGGTCGAGCGAGAATCACTCGCCAATAACTCGAATTGACGCTGAATTAAAACCAGAACGCTCGCGTTGATTTGGGGACGAACGGTCGTGCGGGTGGAGACGACGCCGACGGCAGGATGGCCCGCTTGTGCCGAGGCGCCGGAGTTTAGGTGGGGTCTCTGCGCCGGCAAGTGCGCTATGCGCGTGAGAGTAGAATAAGGAGACCCGGTGGGCTTCTTGGCTCGTTTTCTGGCCAGATTCGCCGCTGCCTTTTCTATTGAATAGTCCTTTTCTTTTTCTAAATTCATTTTCTGGTATGAATTTGATATGAATTTCAAATCCTTTTGAAACCAAACTGCTTTGGGAATTTTGCAGGGTTTTGTGGATTCAAAAACAGTCATTTTTAACTTAGTGGTTACTTTGCAAGGTTTGGTCAAACTTGGGTTTCAAAGTAAACAGAGATTTGCTCTAGTTTGCAAATATTTGAAAAAGGATTTTGAAAACATTTCTAAATTTGGAATCTTGGTTTAAAAGTTTCACCTAATCTTTCCATCAATGGAGGCAAGTAAACCAGTACCTAAACATTCAAATTTCAAAGGGTGATGGCCATTTGAGATAAATTGTTCACATGAAATCATAGCTCAGACATCTGTCTCTAAATGATTTTTGAGAAGACCCTAAATGGATGAATGATGCAAAGATGATATGAATGAGTTTTGAAACTATGATTTTGGGATGTTACAAATCTAACCCCCTTAAGATGAATCTCGCCCTCGAGATTCGGGTTGGCTAGCAAATAGGTGAGGGTGGTCTTTCCGAAGATCATCCTCTCTTTCCCATGTTGCTTCCTCTTCGGAATGATGGTTCCATTGCACTTTACAAAACTTGATAGTCTTGGTCCTGGTAACTCTTTCTGCGGTCTCTAGAATCTTGACAGGCTTTTCCTCATAAGTGAGATCACTTTATAGCTGAACTTCTTCCAAAGGTATGGTATCCTTCAAAGAAGACTCTTCCATTTCTGGGTGACATTTCTTAAGCTGACTCACATGAAATACGTTATGGACTGCTGATAGAGATTCTGGCAATTCAACTTCGTATGCAACTTCTCCTTTGCGACTTAGAATCTTGAATGGCCCAACATATCTTGGTGCCAACTTTCCCTTGACTCCAAATCTTTTCACTCCACGGAGTGGTGATACCCGGAGATAAGCTCTATCCCCAACTTCAGAGGTGACTTCTCACGCTTAGAATCCTGTAGCTTTTCCGTCGAGACCGTGCTATCTTCAATCTGTCCTTAACTAATTTGACTTTCTCTTGGCGCCTTTGATAAGATCAGGTCCAAATAGGCTTCTTTCTCCCACACCATTCCATAACAATGGGGTGGTACACTTCCTCCGTGAGAGTAATTCAAATGGTGCCATTCCAATACTAGCTTGATGACTATTGTTGTAAGAAAACTCACAGAGGGCAAACTTTCATCCCAACTTGCTCCATAATCTAAAGCACATGCTCTCAACATGTCTTCAAGAATTTGGTTGGTCCTCTGTTTGACCATCTGTTTGAGGATGAAAGGCGATCTTGAATTCCAATCTCGTTCCTAAGGATTCATGAAGCTGTCCAAAAGTGAGAAGTGAACTGAGTTCCTCTATCTGACACAATACTCTTTGGCACACCGTGAAGGCATACGATTCTGCTCATGTATATTTTTGCTAACTTGGCACTTGTATAAGTGGTCTTCACAGGTATAAAATGAGCCACTTTAGTTAGGCGATCCACTACTACCCATATGGAATCATACCGACTGGTCCTTGGTAATCCGGTAATGAAATCCATACCAATATTTTCCCACTTCCATTCAGGAATAGGCAGTGGTTGAAGCAAACCTGCTGGTTTTTGGTGTTCCGCTTTGACTCTGCTACACACATCACACAAAGCAATATGTTCGGCGATGTCCCTTTTGAGATTGTTCCACCAAAATCTTTCTTTCATGTCCATGTACATCTTGGTGTTTCCTGGGTGAATGGAATACAGAGAGTTGTGACCTTCTTGTAAGATCAGTTTCTGCAACTCTGGGTCTTGTGGAACACATATACGTTTCCCGTGCCATAAGGTTCCTTGTTCGTCAATATGGAAACTCTTAGCCTTCCCTAGACTAATATTTTCCTTGATCTTTTCAATTTCCTTATCGGTCTTTTGAGCTTCTTGGATCTTGTCCAATAGAGTGGGTTGAACATCTAATGACATGAGATGTCCTTCTGGTACAATCTCCAATCTGAGTTCCTTGAATTGATTACACAGATCATCTTGCAATTCCCCTTTGGTAAGACCATTTACAAACGTCTTACGACTTAAAGCATCGGCTACTACATTTGCTTTACCGGGGTGGTATTGCAAACTTAAGTCGTAATCCTTGATAAGTTCTAGCCATCTTCTTTGTCTCATGTTGATCTCCTTCTGGGTGAAGATATACTTCAAGATCTTATGATCGGTGAACACTTCACACCGCTTACCCAAAAGGTAATGTCTCCATGTTTTGAGTGCATGGACGACAGAGGCTAACTCCAAATCATGAGTAGGATAGTTTACTTCATGAGTTTTGAGTTGTCTCGAAGCATAGGCCACGACTTTACCATCTTGCATAAGTACGACACCCAAACCTTGATGAGACGCATCACAATAAACTTGGAAATCCTTTTCCAAATCTGGCAGACATAAAACTGGTGCTGTCACAAGTCTCTTCTTCAACTCTTGAAAGTCGACTTGCAACCTTCACCCAAGCAAATTTCTTGTCCTTCTTTAGCAATTGTCATTGGCTTAGCAACCTTCGAGAAATTTTCAATGAACCTTCAGAGTAACCTGCTAAGCCAAGGAAACTACGAACTTCCTTCACATTCTTGGGTGATTCCCAATCATCAAATTGAAACTTTAGGGATCAACAACACCATCCTTTGTCATAACATGACCAAGAAATCCAACTTTCTCTAACCAGAACTCACACTTGCTGAATTTGGCATAAAGTTTATGCTCTCTTAAATTTTCAAGTATCAAGCGCAAGTGTCTTTCATGTTCTTCCTTGCTCTTGGAGTAGACTAGGATATCGTCGATGAAAACGACCACAAACTTGTCAAGGAATTCCATGAATACCTTATTCATCATGTTCATGAAGTATGCTGGAGCGTTGGTTAAACCAAAAGGCATCACAGTGTACTCATACAATCCATACCTTGTGGTGAATGCTGTCTTAGGTATGTCTTGATCTCTTATCTTGAGTTGAAAATAACCTGACTGGAGATCAATCTTCGAGAATACACATGCTCCTTCTAGTTGATCAAACAAGTCATTGATTCTTGGCAAAGGATATTTGTTCTTGATAGTAACCTCGTTGAGAGAACGGTAATCAATACATAATCTTTGTGTTCTATCCTTTTTCTCCACAAACAAGATCTGGGCTCCCCAAGATGAAGAACTTGGTTGAATAAACCCTTTCAGAATCGTTTCTCCTAGTTGCTTCTTGAGTTCTTTCAGTTCATCAACTGACATTTTGTATGGTCTCTTAGCTATTGGTCCTGATCCTGGCACCAAATCTATCAGAAACTCCACATCTCTATCCGGTGGCATTCCTGGCAACTCCTCCGGAAATACATCCGGATACTCACACACAATTGGCACACTGTCCATGCTAACCCCCTTTAGATAATTCAGCTTACTTCCTTTGGATTCAAAGTTTGACTTAAATTTTATTCTTTTCCCTTCTGGGGTTGTGAGTGTAACTGTACGATTGGCACAATCTAATACTCCCTCATACTTAGCCATCCAATCCATTCCCAAAATCACATCCAATCCTTGGGAATTCAGGATTATTAGGTTCACTGGAAACTTATATTTTCCGAACTCTATGACTAAGTCATGACATCCTGAGTTTACTATCATTTCTCCACCTGGAGAACTTACTCTTATAGGACACCCAATGGTTTCTACCGGTAGTTCATTTCTTTCAACGAATGCTTTTGATATGAATGAATGAGATGCACCGGTATCAAAGAGTACAAATGCTGAAATTGAATTGAGTCTGAACTTACCAAAGAACGACATCGCTCCTCATAGACCTCCTCCACATTGATGTGGTTAACCTGTCCTTTCTGGAAAGGATTAGGCTTGTTAGGTCCTTCAATTTTCTTCTCAGGGCACTCATTAGCATAATGCCCCAGCTTCTTGCATTTGAAGCACTCAACTTTGATGTCCTTTTAACATGTCGACTTCCACTTCCACTACCATTTCCACTGTGGTGGCTCTTATGTCCACTCTTGTGGTTCTTGTACTTATCATTTTCATGACTACGGTGATGCTTGTTGTCATGACGGTTGTGGTTGTGGTGCTTGTTGAATTTCCCATGTTTATGGGATCTGAGCGCCATCGTCATCATAGTGAGATCGTTTGTGAGACGATCCCTGTGTTGTAGGAGTGTTTCCTCTACTCTCGACTTGCTTCATTTTACTTTCCAAAATAGCAGCCTTGTCACACAACGATCGATAAGTTGGAACATATGCCATACAACCGTAGGTTCAGCTCATCATTCAAACCTTCCAAGAACTTTTCCTTTCTCTTGGCATCTCAGATCAACCTCATCCGGTGCATAGCGCGCCAGATTGTTGAATTCTTCTATGTATTCTGCCACACTGCGGTGGCGCTGTTTCAAGTTGTGAAACTCCTTCTTTTTCAGACTCATTATCCCTGATGAGATATGAGCCGTGCGAAAACCATCTTCAAATATGTCCCAAGTCATTTCATCAATGGGAGTGGTGATTTGGAAGTTATCCCACCATGTGGCGGCTGGTCCTTCCAACAGATGTGCTGCGAATCTGACTTTTTCAGCATCAGTGCAGCCCAATGTCACTAAGTCTTTGTTCACAGAACGTAGCCAGTCATTGGCTGCCATAGGATCAGTTGTTCCCGAAAATTTTGCTGGCCTTAGTCGCAGAAATCTGGTGAGCATATCAAAACCCGGAGGGTTGTTGTTGTTGTTGTTGTTATTGTTGTTGTTGGGGTTGTTGTTGTTGTTGTTGTTATTCTGGTTCTGGATGAATGTTGTCATCATTTGCATAAGCTGTGTTTGCGCATTCATCATTTGTTGCATTTCCGGGGTGATGTTGTTGGGGTTGGGGTTTGCGCGACGGGGAGGCATCTGTGGTTTGTTCAAATAGATAAGAATGAGATACCTATAGATGTTTCATGCACAATACATCACAAGCAAACACATAACAAGCAACATAAGAATAAAAGTTCAACAACCACATAACAAACTCATGAAATAAAACACACAAGTGGCAAGCCATCCACATGTCGGATGGTCCAATAATAAGTTCGCAATAACAAGTATGAATATGAAAGGTAAACGAGTAGTCAAGTCTACTCATCAGCATCTATCTCCTCCTCGACGAAGGTAAGACCTGCGTTCTCCATCGCGGTCTTGTTCTCCTCAATCGTAGTGGTCAAAGAATCAACCTTGGTCTTGAGAGCCCTCTTCTGGGAGCGAAGCCTCTCAATAACCATCTGCTGCTGCTCAAGCTCGAAGTCCTTGGACTTCAGTTCCTCGGTCATGTCCCGGATCCTCTTGTTCCTATCCCGACACGTTTCTCCCGACTCTTGAACTTGCGGTCCTGGGCCTCAAACTTTGTCTCCATTTCCTTGATCATCTCATCCTGTCACAAGAAAAATCTTGTCCTTCTCGAAGCTGCACTGAAGCTCGTCATTACCTAGCATGACATTCGCCCGTCCGTATCACGTGCCTGAGAAGAGTCTCTAAGTCCTGAAGATAAAGACGTATCGGCTCCGCAGTGCTCCTCGAGTCGTCCTCAAAGTCGATGGACTCTCCATCAACATCACGTCTTCCGAAGACGTGGAAGTGAGTACCCCTAACCTGTCGGGAGTGACGGCCTAGCAAGCGCCCCATCAGTCCTCGCATGACTACCTCCATGCCTCTCTCCCGCCATCGCATCGGCTTGAATACGATGGCCTCGTAGTAGGCTCACCGCGCCTGTCAATCACCTTGAAGCCCTGAGGTCCTTCCTCTCGAACTTGGTGAGTGGGTACACCGTGATGGTAGGAAGAGGGAGATCAAGAGTGGTAAGCTCAACGATACGGGAACCAAAACGAGTAACCCGAAACTCCTCAACAGTGCTGATGGCAATAGGCATCTATTTATAAGATTGAAAAAGTTAGAACAATGCAATTCAAGGTAAATCAAGACTAACATTCATACATATCCATGAAACATAATTGTCACACAAGTCATGCATACATAAGTTCATTAAATCATTCAAGGTCCATACTTATTTAAAATATCTTTTGAAAACAAGGTGATAAGTGGTGGTCCAACTAACGAAGTGTCCTTACAATCCAATCTCACGGGATCTATTATTAAACACAATGTTCCTAGAGGCAATCCACCAATCTTGCTCTCTTGACTCTATCACTAAGTCTATAACATCTCCCCTTATTTCTTGGTTGGTGTCTTCCAACTCTTGAGTAAGCTCCTTCTCTTTTTCTAAGTCCTTTTGGAGGTTGAGCATTCTGCACTTGACTATAGCACTTAGTTCCTTGATAGTCCTCCAAGCTGCATCCCTGGCTGACTCAAAGAATGTGGTGTGCATGGTGGTGTTGGTGTACATGCAGAATCCCCTTTCTTTGTGGTTGTCTTCCTTGTTTTTGTACAAGTGAAGTTGCACCCACCAATACTCCACTCCTTCATCCATCACTGGAAAGCCCTTGTACACGACTTCACCATGTGCATCCATTGACTCCATGAGGTCCTTGAGAATACTGGGAAACTCAGTTTCACATTCCAAGGTCATGGTCATGAGTGGTCCCTTCTTCACGGCTTCGTTGATGGAGTTCATCTACAAAGGAAGTTGAAAGAGATTAGAAAAGTTTTACGAGAAGAATAGACAAGTTGTAGAAGTATTTGAAAAACTTTTTCCTTAGTGGTTTTCCAGTCCTAGGGTCATAATCCTACAGGAAACACAGTGCTCTGATACCATCTGTTAAACCCCTCCTTTATAAAGGAATGGATCCCTGTGATTGCAATGCAAGTCCCTGGATCAATGCTAGCATCCACAGTTTAAGATGAAGTACACAGATACAAAGGTTGTTTATTACATTCATTCCAGAGATAAAAACTTAGTCTTTTACAACTCAGGGCCATAGGCCTAATACAAGAGTTTAAGGAATATGTAAATAAACACAAGTCTTCATCTTCATGTGCCACAGGCAAGCATGTTGAGTGTAGACTGATGACTCCTATTCATCATCGGAGTAACCTGCAACATCACAAGTTACAGCCACAGAGGGTCAATACTTTGGAATAGTATTGGCAAGTGATACCTTGGTATATTTTAAGTGGACTATAATACTATATGCATTTTGGCTAAGTGTAGCTTGGCTTGCTTTGCTTGAAATAAGTTTTTCCTATTAGTTGAAATCACTAAGTTTTTCTTTGTCAAAACATTCCCAAGGAACCACCAATAGACATTGGGGTCCTTCACCCTTGTTCACCCACAAATTTTTACTTAGAAAATTGGAGTGATGAGATTCTTGTAGCTTCCATGTCTTGATGCTCAAAAGTGTCCATTTCCTTGGACTAGGCTAAGTACTTAGGTTTTCCATCTGCAGAGGTTGTGCACTTTCCCCACTGACTTGGTTTCCCAAGACAGACCTTTGAAGCCTTTCCTTAGTCAAATGGACGTTGCTCCATCCTATCATCCCATCTACCACCAACTGTCCAAATGACTAAGTTCTAGCAACCTATATGATCATGGCAGAGCCCATATTGCCAAGTGGTTGCACTGTAAGCTTTCTCAACACTTGGCCTCCAAATCCCTTTGTGCCTGGGTGGCATACCACAAGTGAGATACACAACCCAAGTCCATGGCCTTGTGTAACCACTCAACATAACCCATTCCTTCCATTCCACCCAGGAGGTTTATTTGACTTAGTTGTTTTATTAAGAAAATATAAGTCTCTTGACTTAGAATATTTTTATCATAAACCATATAGATGTTCACCACCCTTGTTTGCTATAAGCTAGGCTAAGCAAAGTATGGTAACTTAACTTTAGGAAAATTTCCCTAGCAATTCTACTATTCCACTCTACTTAGGATTTCCCATCTTAGCACTAGGCAAAATATCATGCAATACTTTAGCAAAATATCTAATGCTAGTACAAAACTTAGGATAGGAATATTCATGAAAATATCACTTGCCTTGGTAGTGGGGAGAGTAGCACTCTTCACAATCACAATCACTAGCAAAATCTACACAAGAAATTTAAGCATAAATACACACAATTATATACAACCAAAAATAATATGAATGCATGCATGCAAGAATTTACTAAGTGGTGATTTTTGAAACTTCTACCAAGTATGTTCAATCCACAGAAACTTAACATGTCACAAGTTTGCCAACTAAACTTATTTGGCCCCAATATAATTTACAAAAATAAATCTATATCTAAAAATAGCCCTAAACTTGTTCCACAAATAAAATCATTTTAACTGTTACTATATGCTAAATAAATTGGATATTCAGAAAGGCCTTGTTTCACTGAATCCAACGGTATAAAGTTTGCAAAAATCTAACGTGGCAATTGAAAGTTATGAGCATTTGAATTTGGATCAAAATTCTGGTTTTTAAATCTGTTTTCAGATCTAACCTAGCCACGCGTCATGTTCTTATTCGCCCATACCGTTTCGCACCGGATCGAGCTCCACAGCCGTAGGATCTAAATGAAAACTGGCGGCTCAGATCGTGTACCGCTTCGGATTAAGTGAATCTATCCTAGCGCTACGATAAAGATCTAACGGCTGCTATCGTCCTGACCAAGATCTGGCGGCGGAGCGGTGGCTACCGGCGGCGGAACTGTCAGTCGACGACGGAGGCGGCGCTACAGGGGGTAAGTGAGAACGGGGAGTAGCTCACCGCGCTCGGAGATCTTAAGCTTCGTCGCATTCGCGGTTGGTCAAGGGGTGCTCGCACGTTGCGATTTCGCCGGAGTGGAGGACGGCGTCGGTGTCGTGGTCGTCGTGGACGCCGTGAACCACCCCAAGGCAAGACGAGGACACGTTAGATTCACGAGTCAAGGTAGGGTCGTGTGTTTGAACTAGAAGTCACGGGCGGTGGGGCTTACCACTAGAGCTCACGGAGTTCAGATCTGAAGACGGTGGCGGCTGAGGCGATGCCGAGCTACGGTACATGCGAGGGTAAACGAAAGGTGTCAAAAGAAGCGCAGGCTCACCGATCTAGTTTGCAAGAACGAGGCGAGGGAAGCTCGAACTCACCGTAATTTGCGGAAATCGCCGGAGACCAGGGTTGCAGAGGGTAATGCCTGCACCTGGTGGTGGCGCCTCGGGTTCGGGTTTGGGGAGAAGAGAGGGAGGGGATTCTTATAGCCTGGTCGCGAGCGAGAATCACTCTGCCAATAACTCGAATTGACGCTGCGAATTAAAACCAGAAACGCTCGCGTTGATTTGGGGACGAACGGGTCGTGCGGGTGGAGACGACGCCGACGTGGTGATGGCCCGCTTGTCAGCGAGGCGCGCGGAGTTTAGGTGGGGTCTGCCTGTCAGCGGCTCGGTGCGTGCGCTTGCGCGTGAGAGTAGAATAAGGAGACCCCGGGTGGGCTTGCTGGGCTCGTTTTTCTGCTGGGCCAGATTCTGGCCGCGCGGCCTTTTTCTATTGAATAGTCCTTTTCTTTTTCTAAATTCATTTTCTGGTATGAATTTGATATGAATTTCAAATCCTTTTGAAACCAAACTGCTTTGGGAATTTTGCAGGGTTTTGTGGATTCAAAAACAGTCATTTTTAACTTAGTGGTTACTTTGCAAGGTTTGGTCAAACTTGGGTTTCAAAGTAAACAGAGATTTGCTCTAGTTTGCAAATATTTGAAAAAGGATTTTGAAAACATTTCTAAATTTGGAATCTTGGTTTAAAAGTTTCACCTAATCTTTCCATCAATGGAGGCAAGTAAACCAGTACCTAAACATTCAAATTTCAAAGGGTGATGGCCATTTGAGGTAAATTGTTCACATGAAATCATAGCTCAGACATCTGTCTCTAAATGATTTTTGAGAAAACCCTAAATGGATGAATGATGCAAAGATGATATGAATGAGTTTTGAAACTATGATTTTTGGGATGTTACACATCGTCCGAAGTTTCATCTCTTGTTGGTGCTACTCTCCAACTCGAGAGAAGGTTAAATAACCTCGTCTAGCTCTACCTTCCTCCCACTCACTTCTTTCGAGAGAAACTCCTTCTCAAGAAAGGATCCGTTCTTTGCGACAAACACTTTGCCTTCGGATCTGTGGTAGAAGGTATACCCAATTGTTTCCTTAGGGTATCCTATGAAGACGCATTTCTCCGCTTTGGATTCGAGCTTGTCCGGCATCAACTTCTTGACGTAAGCTTCGCATCCCCAAACTTTAAGAAACGACAACTTAGGTTTAGCACCAAACCACAGTTCATACGGTGTCGTCTCAACGGATTTAGATGGTGCCCTGCTTAAAGTGAATGCAGCGGTTTCTAATGCATAACCCCAAAATGATAATGGCAAATCTGTAAGAGACATCATCGATCACATCATATCTAATAAAGTTCAATTTCGGCGTTCAGACACACCATTGCGCTGTGGTGTTCCGGGTGGCATGAGTTGCGAAACGATTCCGCTTGCTTTAATATGCGTGAGAAAATCATAACTCAAATATTAACCTCCACGATCGGATCGTAGAAATTTAATTTTCTTGTTATGATGGTTTTCCACTTTGTTCTGAAATTCTTTGAACTTTTCAAACGTTTCAGATTTATGTTTCATTAAATAGATATACCCATATCTACTTAAGTCATCAGTAAAAGTGAGAAAATAGCGATATCCACCACACGTCGAAACACTCATTGGTCCGCATACATCGGTATGTATGATTTCCAACAAGTCCGTTACACGCTCCATCATTTCGGAGAACGGGGTTTTGATCATCTTGCCCATGAGGCACGACTCGCACGTGTCAAATGATTCAAAATCAAGAGACTCCAAAAGTCCATCAGAATGGAGTTTCTTCATGTGTTTTACACCAATATGACCTAGACGGCAGTGCCACAAATAAGTTGAATTATCACTATCTACTTTGCATCTCTTAGCCTCAATGTTATGGATGTGTGTTTCATTGCTTTCGAGATTCAGAAGAAATAAACCATTCATAGTAGGTGCATGACCATAAAAGATGTTACTCATATAAATAGAACAACCATTATTATCCGATTTAAATGAATAACCGTCTTGCAATAAACACGATCCAGATATGATGTTCATGCTCAACGCAGGCACATAATAACATTTATAAAGGTTTAAAACTAACCCCGGAGGTAAAACTAAGGAGAGCGTGCCGACGACAATCACATCAACTCTTGATCCGTTGCCAACGCGCATCGTCACCTCATCCCTTGCTAGCCGCCGTCTATTCCGTAGCTCCTGTTTCGAGTTACAAATATTAGCAACTGAACCAATATCAAATACCCAGGCACTACAACGAGCGCTAGTAAGGTAAACATCAATAACATGTATATCAAATATACCTTTAATGGTGCCAGCCTTCTTGTCCGCTAAGTACTTCAGACAGTTGTGTAGGGGTTCGTAGCATGGAAAACAAAAATTTTCTATCGCATACAAACAAACAATCCAAGATCTATATACTAGATTGTAGCAACGAGTCGATGGAATAACTTACCCTCGAAGATTCCAAAGCGGTTAACGAGAGCAGATTCTCGTGGGTGATGTAGTCGATTCTTCCGATCTCAAGATCGCGAGACGATCCTTCCGGTGCTGCGTTCAAGAGCGCTCGGTCACACGCTCGGTACTGACGAAGACCTTCCTCTCCTTGTTCCAGAAAATGGAGGTTGTAGCACTCTCCTCGCGATTCCTAAAGACAACGGCGTGGTACCGAAGTAGAGGGAGATCCCGCAGGCTTCGCCTTAAGCCGAGCGAGTATGGTGGAGTATGAGAAAGCTATTAGTGGTCTAGGATTAGACACACCAATTAGAAGGCTCTAAACCAAGGCTAGTGCAATTAGAAGCTCTAAACCAAAACGGCTCTAAACCGGAGATTAGAGGATAGGAACTTGTGTGTCTAGAGGAGGCCCCGCCTCCTTTTATAGGTCGGAGGGCCAAGGGAGGGAGTCCTCCCAAGTCGGCCTTGGTGGCGCTGCTTGGAGGAGGGACTCCTCCCAAGTCGGTTTTGCCTCCTCTTGCTTGTTTCCCACAGCTTCTGCTTTTAGCCGCTTGACTTTTAAACCGCCATTTGACTTTTCTGCTTTAGGATTCAATTTAATCCTTTATTTGGAACAGAAGAACACTTAGTACATGATGCAATCATTCCAATATGTAATGACACATTCATGTACCCTCCCCGAGTGCCGGACATTCCGAACCTTCTAGAACATTCCCGATGAAAACACCTAATCATTTCCGAACTCAAACGGACTTTCCTTATATGAATCTTATTCTTGGACCATTCGGATCACCTCGTGATATCCCGGATCCCATCCGAGACTCAACAACATTCGGTCTCTTTCTCATAATACCATAACTACTCAAACAACGTCGAATCCTTAAGTGTGTCTCCTACGGTTCGTGAATTATGCGGACATGATCGAGACACTTCCGAACAATAACCAATAGAGGAATCTGGAAATTCATATGGCTCCCACATATTTCTACGATTACTTTGATCGAATGAACCACTTACATACGATACCAATTTCCCTTTCTCTCACGATAGTTTACTTATCCGAGGTTATGATCGCTGGTATCTCTGCATACCTAGTTCAACCTCGTTACTGATAAGTACTCTTTTCTTGTTCCCTGATATGTGATCCCTTGTGAGCCAGTCACATGCTTGCAAGCTAATTGGATGACATTTCACCGAGAGGGCCCAGAGTATATCTATCCGTCATATGGATGGACAAATCCCACTCTTGATCCATGTGTTTCAACCAATACTTTCAGAACACTCAATGCCACCTTTATAGCCACCTCATACGGTGTGGTGTTTAATGACATCAAAGCATCCATCCGAAAAGGTGATATGCATGATCTCATGGTCGAAGGAATTAGGTTACTATGTATCAGAAAGCATATAGCAATTGAACTATTGAAATGACTTGATCTTTATGCTACGCTTATCTATAGGAGTATGTCCATCACATCATTCTCCTAATGATATGATCCTGTTGTTAATAACATCTCTATGTTCATGATCAGTAAACCATGATCATATATTAACCAACAAGCTAGTTTAACAAGAGGCTTTACTAGGGACTCTTATTTTAGTTTACAAATCACACAAGTATTAATGTTTCCGGTTAATACAATTATAGCATGGTATGTAAACATTTATCATATGTGTGAAGATATGATAATAACCACTTTATTATTGCCTCTTGGGCATATCTCCAACAGTCTCCCACTTGCACTAGAGTCAATAATCTAGTTTCAAATCTTTGTGTATTCAACACCTATGGCTTTCTGGTGTTGTATGTACACGATTGCTAGTGGTCAACTGATCTCCGGATCTGACACTTCCAGGTCCGTGTGTAATTGCAAGTCTTTGCGTCTCTACGCATCACTCATTCTCTAATGAGATGGCTTTGTATAAATTTGGTCTTTCGGTGTGACCTTTAGCTCTTTGGGGTTAAAACATGTTGATAATATTGTCGCACAATATATCTTCATAGTATTATACCACTGTGAACTACACCTAGTTTGATAACAAACTACTTGACAAAATGCCCTCTTTTGCTACTAAAATAGCAGTCATATACTTAGCCTTTTGTTGTAGTATCTATCACAATGTCTTAACTTTGGAACTCATCCAAATCCATTATGGAACTCACTTTCCATTATATTGTGCCACCCTTAGTTTAGATTGATATAAACTTAATTTGTACTTTGTGACAAAGCTAGTATCAATGTAGTACTTTTACAATGAACTAACCATCTATTTGTCACTTCTAAAAATATTATACTCTTAGTTCTTCCAAAGGATCATAAGAATATCCTTACTATTGTCCAATGATCATCTTATGAATCATTCTGATATATGCTCACAACATTTAGAGCATAGGACATATCTAGATTTGTACATATCACAGTATGATTGATATAAATATTCTTTGTGATTTCAAACATCAAGTATCAATCTATACTTGAATCTTTGTTTCACTTACCCTGTGTCAATACACTTGAATATATCATCAACATTGAACTCATTCAATCCTTTCTGTGCGACAAGAACCTCTCTTGTAGTTTCTATATTGAACTCATTCAATATCTTGTCTATGTACTTCTGGCACAACCATATTAGCGTCCATTGATGCCAAATATTTGGGTTTTGCCTAAGCCTTTCATCGGGATGAAATTCTTAATATGTGTTAATAAAAGATACATTATTTCCAATCAACAATATGTCTTCCACATAATGTATTAGAAACATGTCTTAGCGCTCCCACTTAATTTCTTGCAAATGCAAGCATCTTCATTGTCTCTAATGAACTTTTAAACTCCTTTAACAGTTTCATCATAGTGAAGATTCCAACTCCGTGATGCTCACTTCAACCATTGAAGTTTGCATATGCTTTTAGCATCCTTTGAATTAACAAAACCCTATGGACCGTGTTATGCACATGTCCTAGGTAACGATTCTATTAGAAGAACTTGTTTTGTTTATTCAACTACCATATAACAAATTATATGTAGTGGTTGCTACATTAATCCGTCTAGACTAAATATCACTATGAAAGATCAGATCTTGTCATAGTCAACCTTTGAACATTCTTGTGAACTCTTTCCCAACATGTCGACTATTTCATAGATGTAAAACATCCATGTCTATTTCTTTATAGATCCAAACACAACTGTAAGGTCTTACACCTTTATCGAGGGTCCTTCAAGTTCAAAACTTGATTTCTCGTGTATGGAACTATCACGGATTTTATGGCTTCAAGCCATTTGACGGAGTCAGGGCCCATCATCGCTTCTTTGCATGTAGTCGGTTCATTATTCTCAAATAATGATTCAACCCTCAAATCTTGGTATTTGATTGTTTACCCGATCTACTTGTTCCAATAGGAACTTAGATCTCCGTGACCACAACCTTTGAGGCACGTGAGCCATGAGCATTGTTGCTGCCTTCGGAACACTTTTCGGCGCTGCGCAACTTTGCACATACAGCTAAGGTTCTTTTAACCTTATCAAAGTTCTATTGTCCTCCCACTTAATTTTTCACGAAAAATTCCTTCTCAAAGAAACTTGACGTTTTAAGTGACAAACACTTTTGTCTCCGATGTTATGGAGGATTACTTAATGCTTATTCAAATAACATACAAAGACAGGTTCATCCGACTTTGGTTGCAAACATCTTTCTTATGCATAGCATACCAATGTTTAAGAAAGGACAACTTGGGTTTTATCCCAAACCATAACTTTATATGATGTCATTTCAACGGATTATGATGGAGCTCTTTTCAGTAGAAAAACGGTAATCTCTAAAGCTTTTAATCTTTAAAATATAATGGCAGTTTTATGAATTATACCTTTGATCTTACCATGTCAAACAAGGTTTAATTACATATCTCGAACGTTCCATACTCTTATGGTGTTTCGGAAATGAAAATCCACGGAACGATTCCTTCTATCTTAGGTATTATGCTAAACTTGTAACTTAAATATTTTCCTTTATGATCTTAGCATAAACTATTCATATTCTTGTTACAATGATTTTGCACTTCATCTTGAAAGTCTTTGAACTTTTCAAGTGTTTCATACTTTATCCTTATTAAGTAAATATTCATATATTCACTCAAATTTTCGGAGAAAGCATATGAAGTTGAAATCCATCGCTTTTGACTACACATAATGGATTTCGTACAACAATATGTACAAGTTCCAATAAGCTAGTCATTCGTTCCCTTTTGGCCTATGAACGAAGTTTTAATTATCTCTAGGAAAGTTTCACAAGCGTCATTTGATCAAAAATCAGAATACTCCAAAATTCCATCCACATGGAGTTTCTCCATGTTTTCTTTCCATTATAATTTAAACGGCGATGTCACTTCCTAAGTGATCTTTCAATCAATTTGTCTTTCGACATTTTTAGCACTAGTTTTATGGATGTGATTTCTCCAACGAGATTTGTGAATCATCCATCTTTTATGGATTACGGTAATTTATTTGAACAAACCTTTTGTTCTCATAATACCTGATAAAACAAATCTTGAAGGCAAGCTTTGATGTTTAACGAGCAACACAATAACCCTTTATTTGTTCTTGATGAACATCATCACATATTCTTTTGCTAGTTACTTAGGCCATTGTAGTTCATGAATTGTGTTGTTTCGTATGACGATTCACACCAACAAATTTAGTATCAAATACTTAATAACCACATTGTTTAATAAGCAAAGAATATAGCCATAACATGTATATCATCTATATACTTAAACTGAACAATTCTAGTCTTTTCTTTTCTGCCATATATTTATGAGATTCTCTTTCAATATTTCCCTTTCTGTTTGAAAGAATCTATCAACATCAATAGTGGAGTCATACATATGACACATAGTCCAAAACATGTATAGTTAAATACCAATGTCTTTGGACTTGCACTTTGAAGTAGATCACCATCATCAAATGTTTGGTGTTCTTTCAAATTCCTTTATTTAGTAATCTCTTGGTGTAGTAAACATTTTACCTACATCAAATATTCATCCTTATCATGGAATCATCCATGATCAAACTACCTTTAGCTTATAACGATGAATTACGAGTATAATGTTGCTATCCAAAACCTTTTGGAGGATTAGGACAACAAGTGTCTACAACCCTTTGAAAATTCTCATCAAAATATGAGAACATGAACTTTGCCATATTATACTCTATCATGTTGCAAACAAAACTTCGTTTCAGATATCACAATATCTTCCACACATCATGGTTTCTGAAACAACTCTTTCAGATCCTAGATAACCTTGATATTAAGAGAATCCTTTGAATATCAAGAATCATGGAGACAAACATGATACTTATATACTAACACTTGGAATTGTTACTCTTGATTTAATACTAATTATTAAACTTCATGGAGTAACCGGAACTTACTGAAAGTTTGCAATAGGACTTTTAAACTTTAGATTAACACTTCAAAACAATACGATACCATCAGAAAGTAACTAACCAGAATTCTATAGTTCTATCATCTCAATTATAACTAAGCGCAAGGTGGTAAACGGATGCCAATGACTACAACAACTATGCAAATTCACTTTGATTTAGTTTATGATAAATTGAGTTCTAATTAATAATTAAATTAATCTAGGTGAACTCCCACTCAAAACAATATCCCTCACATTGTTTTAGTGATCACACGAACCAAATCCACCACATCAAAACCGATCATCACGAGAGTTGATATAGCTTCAATGGCGAACAATCAACATGTTCATCATATCTACTATATGACTCATGCTCTACCTTTCGGTAATCCGTGTTCCTGAGGCCATGTCTGTATATGCTAGGCTCGTCAAGATCAAACCTTAGTTTCCGCATGAGCAAATCTGGCTTGCTCACGTTGTATACACTTGTAGAATCTAACACACCCGATCATCACGTGGTGCTTCGAAACAACAAGCTTTAGCAACGGTGCTAACTAAGGGTGAACACTTTATGACTTGAAATTCATGTGCATGAGGGATCATCTTATAATGCTACCGCTGCCTACTAAGCAATACAATATGCATAAAGGATTAACATCACATGCAATTCATAATATGTGATATGATATGGCCTTTCTTCTTTGTGCTTCCGATCTCCATCTTCAAGCACCTAACATGATCTCCATCATTACCGCATTGCATCAAGGTCAATGACGCTGCTCCATGGTTGTCGCCACCGCTTCAACTATTACAACTACTTTGAATAGACACGGGTCTTAACATAAATTAAAGACAACCATATATTCGCCGGTTGCCAACTTACAATAAGGAACATTGCATACATCAAATATAATCACAATCATGGCCATATCACATCACAGCACACCCCTGCAAAACAAAGTTAGACGCCTCTAATTCTCTTTTCATGTTTTACGTGGTTTGGGGCTTTCAATAAGTGTCGTTCTAACTTACGAACAAGAACCACAACATTGATACTAGTATTGTCAATCACCCGTTGTAAATTGGATCTTAACTATGCTAGGAGAAACAGGCACCCGCAAAGCCAATTATGCAATACAAGTTGCATGTCAAGCGTGGAGCAAGTCTCATGAACGATGTCATGTAAAGTTAGCCCGGGCCGCTTCATCCCAACACACCGCAAGATGCAAAGTACACAAGAAGCAATCGACAATAAAAGCATCAATGGCCACAATGACCATTGTGTTCTACTCGTGCAACAGATCTACATATAGACACGGCTCTGATACCACTGTAGGGGTTGGTAGGATGGAAAACAAAATTTTTCTATCGCATACAAACAAACAAGCCAAGATCTATCTACTAGATTGTAGCAACGAGTCGATGGAATAACTTACCCTCGAAGATTCCAAAGCGGTTAACGAGAGCAGATTCTCGTGGGTGATGTAGTCGTACTCTTTCCGATCTCAAGATCGCAGACGATCCTTCCGGCTATGCTCCCAGCGCCCGTAGTCGGTCACACGCTCGACTTTCGAAGACCTTCCTCTCCTTGTTCCAAAGAAATGGGAGGTTGTAGCACTCTCCTCGCGATTCCGGCAGCACAACGGCGTGGTACCGGAAGTAGAGGGGAGATCCCGCAGGGCTTCGCCTTAAGCCGGAGCGAGTATGGTGGAGTATGAGAAAGCTATTATTGGTCTAGGGATTAGACAAACCAATTAGAAGGCTCTAAACCGAAGGCTAGTGCAATTAGAAGCTCTAAACCAAAACGGCTCTAAACCGGAGATTAGAGGATAGGAACTTGTGTGTCTAGAGGAGGAGGCCCCGCCTCCTTTTATAGGTGGGAGGGCGGCCAAGGGAGGGAGTCCTCCCAAGTCGGCCTTGGGGGGCGCGCCGGCTTGGAGAGGAGGGACTCCTCCCCCAAGTCGGTTTTGCCTCCTCTTGCTTGTTTCCACGCTTTCTGTTTAGCCGTTTGACTTTTAAACTGGCCATTTGACTTTTCTGTTTTAGGATTCAATTTAATCCTTTATTTGGAACAGCAAGAACACTTAGTACATGATGCAATCATTCCAATATGCAATGACACATTCATGTACCCTCCCCCCCCGGAGTGTCGGACATTCCGGAACCTTCTAGAACATTCCCGATGAAAACACCTAATCATTTCCGAACTCAAACGGACTTTCCTTATATGAATCTTATTCTCCGGACCATTCCGGATCACCTCGTGATATCCCGGATCCCATCCGAGACTCGAACAACACTCGGTCTCTTTCTCATAATACCATAACTACTCAAACAACGTCGAATCCTTATGTGTCTCCCACGGTTCGTGAATTATGCGGACATGATCGAGACACTTCTTGAACAATAACCAATAGAGGAATCTGGAAATTCATATGGCTCCCACATATTTCTATGATTACTTTGCATCGAATGAACCACTTACATACGATACCAATTTCCCTTTGTCTCACGATAGTTTACTTATCCGAGGTTATGATCGCAGATTCTCGCATACCTAGTTCAACCTCGTACCGATAAGTACTCTTTTCTCGTTCCCGTGATATGTGATCCCTTGTGAGCCACCACATGCTTGCAAGCTAATTGGATGACATTTCACCGAGAGGGCCCAGAGTATATCTATCCGTCATATGGATGGACAAATCCCACTCTTGATCCATGTGTTTCAACCAATACTTTCTGAACACTCAATGCCACCTTTATAGCCACCCTATTACGGTGTGGTGTTTAATGACATCAAAGCATCCATCCGGAAAAGGTGATATGCATGATCTCATGGTCGAATGAATTAGGTTACTATGTATCAGAAAGCATATAGCAATTGAACTATTGAAATGACTTGATCTTTATGCTACGCTTATCTATAGGATTATGTCCATCACATCATTCTCCTAATGATATGATCCTGTTGTTAATAACATCTCTATGTTCATGATTAGGAAACCATGATCATATATTAACCAACAAGCTAGTTTAACAAGAGGCTTTACTAGGGACTCTTATTTTAGTTTACAAATCACACAAGTATTAATGTTTCCGGTTAATACAATTATAGCATGGTATGTAAACATTTATCATATGTGTGAAGATATGATAATAACCACTTTATTATTGCCTCTTGGGCATATCTCCAACAAGTTGCGCTTCTAGTTACCCTTGTCCTTGCAATAGAAGCACTCACTGTCCGGCTTAGGTCCAGACTTGAGCTTCTTCTCAGCAGGGGCAACACGCTTGCCGCTGCCTTTCTTGAAGGGCTTCTTTGCACCCTTACCTTTCTTGAAGCTAGGGGTCTTGCTGACCATCAACACATGATTATCTTTCTTGATATCCACCTCCGCAGCTTTCAGCTTAGCGAAGAGCTCAGTGACCGTATCAGTGGAACCAATCTGATTGTGAGTAACTACAAAACCTTTGTAGCTAGGAGGGAGTGATTGCAGAACTCTGTCAATATTGAGCTCTTCTGGAATCTTGCAGTCCAGTTGCTCAAGACGTTGAGTGTAGCCCGACATCTTAATGGCATGCTCACTAACGGAACTCCCTTCCTCCATCTTGCAGTTAAAGAATTTCTCAGAGATCTCAGATCTCTGTAACGGCCCGAGTCTGAAACATGGTTTTCAGTTCCTCAAGAATCTCAAAGGGCCCGACGAACTCCTCAAAACGATTTTGAAGGTCTGATTCCATAGCAAACAACATGGTGCTCTTAATCACACCATAATCATCTTTGCGTGACTAATAAACAGCTTTTTCATTAGCCGGCACATCTATAGCAGGGGCGTCACCTAGAGCTTTCTCAAGGACATAGTCCTTTTGTCCGCCAGCGAGAATGATTCTCAGATTACGGAACCGGTTGGTGAAGTTAGACCCATTGTTCTTAAGCTTTTCTTTCTCAGCAAAAACGTTGAAGTTGAAGTTGGACTTAGCCATTTGATCTACAAAATTTGCAAGTACAATTTAGACTATGTTCATGATAACTAGTTCAAATTAATCAAATTACTAGATGAACTCCCACTAAATTCAACATCCCTCAAGTTGTTTAGTGAACATGATCCAAATTCACCACACCTAATCCGATCTTCACGAGAAGAGATGTGGTTTCAATGGTGGACAACAAAGTGTCGATCATATCATTCATATGAATCATGCTTAACCTTTCGGTTTGTGTGTTCCGAGGCCATGTCTGCACATGCTAGGCTCGTCAAGTCAAACCCAAGTATTTCCGCGTGTGCAAAACTGGCTTGCACCCGTTGTATGTGAATGTAGAGTTTATAGCACCCGATCATCACGAGGTGCTTGAACACGACGAACTTTCGCAACGGTGCATACATGGGGAGAACACAATTTTATCTTGATATTTAAGTGAGGAATCATCTTATAATGCTACCGTCGCGATCTAAGCATAATAAGATACATAAAAGGATAAACATCACATGCATATAATTTTATCTGACATGGTATAGCCAATCTTCGCGCAATGATCTCCATCTTGTGCGCGCCCGCATGATCTCCATCACTCCACCATGATTGCCTCCACCACGAATAGCAACTACAACTATTGCTAACTACTTAGCGATAAGGTGAAGCTATTACATGGCGTATAAGATGTTGACACAAAGGTCATACACAATTATAAAGACAACCATATGGCTCCTGTCGGTTGTGTACTCATAGACATGCAAGTCGTGAAATATTAGAAAACATGATCATTGCTTACAACATACACATCACATCTTGGGCCATACCATATCACAAAACACTCCCTGCAAGAACAAGTTAGACGCCTCTACTTTGTTGTTGCATGTTTTACGTGGCTTATGGCAGTAACAAGATAAGAACGATTCTTACCTACGGAAAGCCACAATGGTGATATTTTGGTTGCCAACATCCGGTGTAAATCCCATGACAACTATAGTGAGAGAAACTGGCATCCACCAGCCGCATGTATGGAACAAGCCACACGTCAAGTGCGGAGCCGGTCTCGCGAACGAGGTCGCGTAAAGTTGGCCTGGACCGCTTCGATCTTACTATCCCGCGTCATAAGAATTACACAACAAGAGGCTTGCAACATAAAACATCAACGCCCGCAACAAGCATGTTGCGTTCTACTCATGAAACACATCTACGCATAGATCTAGCTCTGATACCACTGAAGGGTTTCGCAGCATAGTAAATCAAAAAAATTCTACGGATGCGAACGATAAAGCCAAGATATAATCTAGGAGATGCAATCAACGAGAGAGATAGATGAGATCTTCATACCCTTGAAGAAATCGCACAGCGGAACGTTAAACAGAACGTGGTTGATGTAGTCGTACTAGCCTTCTCCTCCTCGCGATCCGATCCGATCCAACGCCGCAAGTGGCGACGCCTCCAAGAGATGCACACGTACGGCACCGCGATGTCTCCTCCTTCCTCGGTCCAGCAAGTGGGCGGGAGAGATAGATTGGATCTACAACACGACGGCGTGGTGCAAAGGTGGAGAGTTTCTGGAGCAGGGCTTCGCCTACACGCAGTCGGGAGAGAGAGAGAGGGAGGGCAGCAGTATGGGGGCTAGGGTTGAAGGAGTGGGGGAGGAGGGTGCGCCCCTGCCCTCTTTATATAGAGGGCTGGCCGGCCCCCTTGGCCCCTCCTCCAAGCCCTAGGGCGGCGGCCCCAAGGGTTGGAGTGGGGGGCAAGTCCCCCCTTCTAGAAGGTCCCCTAGGGTTTTGGCCGGCTGGGCCTATGGGGCCTTGTGCCCCTGGTCCAATGCGACCAGAGAACTCCCTCGTAGGCCCACGCCCCCCTTCGACAAGTGGGGCCACGTTGGTCCCACTCCGGAAGCTTCTAGAACCTTCCGGTACAATACCGAACATTTCGAAACAATTCCGAAATCCAAAAACTGCTTTCCTTTATATGAATATTATTCTCCGGATCATTCCGGAACCTCTCGTGATATCCTGTATCCCATCCGATACACCAAAAAAAAACTCATAAACCATTTATCCATTCTATCCTAGCGTCGAGGCACGTTAAGTGTGTGACCCTACGGGTTCGAGAATATGCAGACATGATCTTCTATCAATAATCAACATCGGGATCTGGAAACCCATATTGACTCCCACATATTCATCAATGATCATATCGGATGAACCACGATGCCAGGATTCAATTAATCCCATATTTATATTCCCTTCGTCACGCGATATTTTACTTGCCCGAGATTCGATCGTTGGTATCGGCATACCTAGTTCAATCTCGTTCACAGCAAGTACTTTACTCGTTCCGTAATCCGATATCACTTTGTGATTAACTCCTTAACCATGTGCTTGCAAGCGGTGTTGATATCGATTACCGAGTGGGCCCGAAGATATCTCTCCGACTTGGGAGGGGCAAATCTCATCTCGATACATTCAACCCAACAAGTACTTTCCGATCACCTGAGAGACACCTTTATGATCACCCTCTCATAGGATGACGTTTGATGACCTCAAAGCTTTCTTTCGATACCGGGGAGTTGCATTATCTCATGGTCTAAGGAATACAATATTTGACATAAGAAAAAAAACTTCGCAAAGATGAACACGATGACACGATCTAATTGCTCTGCTTGATTTGGGTCTGTCCATCATATCATTCTCCCAATGACATGATCTCATTATTAATCGAAAACTCATGTATATGGTTAGGAAACCTTAACCATCATCATTCAATGAGCTAGTCCATAGAGGCGTACTAGGGACACGGTGTTGTTCATAAACCACACAAGTATCAAAGTTTCCGTTTAATACAATTCTAGCATGGAATATAAAATTTATCATGAACAAGAATTATAATAATAACATCTTTTATTATTGCCTCTAGGGAATAATTGCAACAACGACGTCTACAACGACGACGAGTCCACGAACACCAAGACTCGTCAGGTGCTGAGGAAGCTGAAGTCCGACCAGTACGACAACTTGTTCGCCGATGATGTCTAGAGGTGCCCCTTCTGCACCAGGAGGCTAAACGCCACCTACTTTAACTCCCTCGTGAGGCATGCCGAGGACGTGAAGACCCGCGGCCCGTCTGTGAACGTCACCGGCTTCAGAGCCAAGCACCATGCGCTCAGTTTTCACCTCTGCAACCTCCAGGAAGCATCCATCGAGGAGGGTCGCATGCCCACGATCAAGCCCAAGGTCAAGGGAATGGGTAGCAAGAAGTGGAGGAAGCTCTATAGGGAGGAGGCCCTCCTAGCGGAGGCCATGAGGTACCACTGATCTTGTGCTGCTGCTGTAAAGCAGCTTTGTTTGTATTATTGTCTATGTTGAACTTGTCCGCTGCTGCTGCGGAGCAACCTAATTGTCGAACCTCGTTTAAGTACCGTACTATATATGCTATATTAGCTGCTTTATCTACATCTGATCTGTTTATATATCCTATATTAGCTGCTTCATCTACATCTGCTCTATTTACTGAATATATTTATGGTGCTGGTTAGATTTGCTGCTCTAGATTTGCTACCAGATTAGGAAAAAATGAGGGCCAAAAGGAACCATGAATGAAGAGAGAAGCTGCTCTAGATTTGCTACCTTTTTGAGCAAAAATTAACACAACTGTTAGCGACATAAAGGGGAAAATGTGCTCTTAAAAAGGCCAATAATAAAAATAACAAAAAAGAAATCTTCCAATTTAGGCGACAGGGCGCACGTAACTACCAAATGCGCTCACATGGTCCCATACCACATCCCCAAAAACGCGTTACCAACAAGCTGGCCCCACGCAGTCCAACATGGGGGGGGGGGGTGGTCCTACTACGGGACACGACTGAACGTGGCCCCATTTGTTAGCACATAACGGGGGGTCCTACTTGTTAGAACATAACGGCAAGGGTCCACTACGGGAACCGACTGAATACGCCCACTTGTCAGCATATAACGACAAGGCTGGCGGACAACAAGTTTTAGACCGTGCGAGAGTTTCAGTCAAGGAGATAGGTAAAAGTGAGAAAAAGTTAAGCGGCTGGGGAAAACTGAGTGCACCTAACGAACCAGGGGTACGGAAATATAAATCCCTACTTTTATTGACTTTTATATTCTCTGCACTTATTAAATACAAAAATACTTTTACTATTAGCAAACACAAACAAAAATCCAAAAAGAACTTTACTTTATTTTTTTACTTTTCTTGCTTAGTCATAGATTGTTTATTTTATTTATTTATATTTTTATTTCAGTTCTACTAATACGAAATCTTGTGCTTGACAACCATATAGTGGAGTTGGGGACGCAAGGAAAATACTTTGTTTTGTACGTTGCTTGAAGAAGTAAAGAGAATTAGTTCCTGGCCAATTTCCCGAGAGTTCGATATAAACTCTCGAATCATCCTTGTAGAGAAAATATATTTTCTACAACACTCTCACTTGGAGTCCCAACAAGTTGGTACACATGGAGTTGTTACCATCGATAACATATTTTGGCGTCGTTGCCGGGAAATTGCTGGAACAACAACACAGTTGCATCATCACCAAACTTGGAGCACACCTCAACTCCCTCTGCAATTGCTAGACCATTTTCTGGCAGAGTTGCAAGAAACAAATTCATAGTGGGTGGAATAATACCCACAACAATTGTCAGGACATGTTCTAGTATCTTCATCAACTTGTGCAAACACCTAAGCTTGGGGAGGGAGCACCACTATGAGCTTTTTTTTCTTTTAAGTTTACAAAGCACTTTTGTTTGTCTTGTTTTTATCTTTTATTTGTTTACTTTTAGCCTTGTATTTACCTTTCTACTATATAGAAAAATCTAGAAAATTAGTTTAACTTTACTTTTCTTGAAATCATGGGAGAAAGAAATACAAAATTATGTGACTATACCAACACACCTAATGCTCAATTCACTGCTAGGCCTAGCACGACTCGTGAAATTAAAGCTAATTATTTTGAAGTAAGTCCTAGATTACTTAATCTTATTGCTAAAGAATTTTTTGGGGAAGTCCTAGTGAAGATGGCTTTAAGTATTTACATGAATTTTGTGAAATTTGTGACATGCCAAAATTCAAGAATGTGGAAAATGATATTGTTAAACTTAAACTATTCACATTCTCACTGTAAGGTTCCCAACCTTTAATAAGGTAGAGATCCCTGTGTTTATAATGCTAGTCCCTGGATCAATAGCTAGCATCCACAGTTAAGATGTAATATCAAGAAACAAAGGTCATAATACAACTTTATAAACAGGAATAAAATAATTTATGACATCTTACATAGCTCATTTGGCTATATCATTACAATGCAGCAGAATATAACAATAGTATGGGGCCCTTCATCTTCAAAGTGCCACAGGCAAACATGTTTGTTGTAGACTTGTAATCCTAATCAACACATCTTACTAACATCAAACAAACCTGCAACAGAACAAGTTACAGCCACAAGGGTCAATACATTTGAATTGTATTGGCAAGTGATACTATGGTAGTATAGTGGAGTCTATCATCTATATGCATTTGGCTAAGTGGAGCTCAGGCTTGCTTTGCTCAAAATAGATTTTCCTTATCATTTGAAAACACTAAGTTTTTGCTTGACAAAAATCACCCAAGGCATCTCCCAATAGAAATTGGTGATCCTTCAACCCTTGTTCAACCACAAGTTTTTATTTAGAAATTGGGATGAGGAGATTCTTGATAGCTTCCATGTCTTGATGCTCAAATTGTCCTTTACCAGGGACATGGCTAAGTACTTAGATTTTACACTCTGCAGA
This sequence comes from Avena longiglumis, assembly GCA_030063025.1. NCBI lineage: Eukaryota > Viridiplantae > Streptophyta > Magnoliopsida > Poales > Poaceae > Avena > Avena longiglumis. Next base: position 148,008,859 of record CP125974.1, read on the forward strand.
GGTGGTGCACTTTCCCCACAGGACTTGGTTTCCCAAGACAAGATCTTTCAGAAGCCTTCCCTTAGACCAGAATGGACGTGTTCCAACCTATCAATCCCCTACCACCAACTGTCCATTTGGCTAAGTTATTGCAACCTATATGATCCAGGCAGAGCCCATAATGCCAAGTGGCTGCACTTGAAGCTTATTAACATATGGCATCTCAAATCCCTTTGTTCCTGGGTGGCCATCCACAAGTGAGATACCAAGTTTTCCCCAGTATACTGGACTTGGTGATGCCCAAGTTTTCCCCAGCATACTGGACTTGCATAACCACTCAACACAAACCATTCTTTCCATTCCACCCAGGTGATTCATTCACTTAGTTGTTTTATTAAACAAAACACAAATCGTTGACTTAGAAATATTCCGTAGCATGAAATATAATCCACCCTTGTTTTCTACTAGCTAAGCTAAGCATGATAGTAGTAGGAATCTTAACTTAGGAGAATTCTACTAAGGTTTCATCTACTAGGATTTCCCATGGCATAGTTTACACTTAGCAAAATTCCATGCAAGTCCTACTTAGAAATATCACTAATGCATAGTGAAAAAATGGGACAAAAGTATGTAGCATCACTTGCATTTTTGGTAGAGAGTATAAGTTCACTCCTTGTCCTTGCAATATTTACACTCTTCAAATCACTACAATTTATTCAAGCAAGGCACAATTTCAATCTACCATCCAAGCAAACATCACATAAAATAATAGAAACAAAACAATGCATGCAAGCATGTAAAAGATTGTTTTATTTGGAAAAGTGGTTTCTAATAGGTTATAAACATTCTAAAACACCTATTGGTCATTTTATAAAAGTGTCAAAACCATTTGCAAAAGATTTTACCTATAAACCATTTTTAAACCAAATCAATATTTTATGTGGTTGAAATTGCTTTTAGCAAAGTAATAATCTTTATAGGGTTCACCAAATACATTTTCAATCATAAAACTTGGTGTTTTGGGTCAGAGAGTTTAAATCAAAACATTTCCCAAAGATTTTCCTCCAAAAAGTATTTTTTAACATATAACAACATTTTTATTTGACTAGAAATGGTCTAAAACAAAGATTTATTCTTTTGCTTCACAAAATATGTTTTTGAAACCACAAATTGATTTCTATGGTAAGTAGGTTCAAAACAAACCATTTGCCAAAGGTTTTATCTCAAAAATCATTTTAGAACAAATTTTATATTCTAAATATGCCTACACAAGTTTCTGCAAAAACAATCAATTTAACAAAAGCATTTTACTAAACAAAGTGCATGGTCAGGAAAATACTTGTCTTGCTGATTCCATTGATATAAAATTTGCAAAATTTGGACGTGTGATTTGAAAGTTATGAATTTTTCAAATTGGAACATCTAATAGACAAGTTTCTGGTTTTTAAAACAATCACAGGCCACGCGTCGTGTTGCTATTGGTCTGTACCTCTTCGTGCGGATCGACCGATGCGAGCTGTTGGATCTAAGTGTAATCGTGCAGCTCAGGGCACTACTTACCCCTTTGGGTTAGTTCTAATCTTAATCGTCAGATCAAGATCCTACGGACCTCACTGCTTTGACCAAGAAGAAGCGGAGCTGGCGGCGGCGTGTGGCGGCGCGCGGTCAGACGGTGACGGCGTCGATGTTACAGGAAGCAAGAGAGCGAGGGGGGAGCTCACCAAGTTCGCCGGAGTGTGGGAATGCTCAAGGTGGTTGCAGCTCGTCGAGGGGCGCACGGTGGTGACGTGGATTCGTCGCCGGAGTTGAGCTGCGCCTCGGGCTCGTCTGTTCGTCGACTGGGGCAAGTCTATGGTTCAGGCCAAACCAAACAGGCAACGCCATTAGGTTTGCGAGAGAAGGGCGGATACGGGAGTGTAAGCCAGAAGGAATGGGGCGGCCAGGTATTACCAGGGGGTTTCGCCGGAGAGGTAGCAGACGACGGCGGTGATGGTCTTGGTCGTTGTCAAGACTGTGGGTCAAGCGCGATCAAGTCGAGGGTGCAGCGAGGAGCGCCAGGGACTGGGGGTCACACTCGTGTGCTCGAGGAGGCGAGGGGCGGCGGGGTTTGGCCGGAATTGGAGGTGGAGCTCGCCGGAGACAGTGGCGGTCTAAGAGGAAATCAGGGCAGCCTGGGGGCTCCGGTGGGGCGACGACTAGGGGAAAAGGATGTAACACCCTCAGAATCGACCCTATGCAAGTTTCAGCGATTCCCGCCAAACCCGCATAGAAACGGTTCAAAGGTGCCCACTAGGCACTTTCGTGCGGGTGGAAAACGAAGTAATACCATTACACAATAGTCCACGATGGAACCCACAGAACAGATATATACAACAGCGACTCATCGAGTCAAGGAGACAAATATACAATACAAAGATCCAAAACACTTTGAAAACGATACGTCGTCCGAGTACGGACAAGATGCAAATTGAGCTAAGAGCCCTGAAGAATAACCAATGGCGTCCATAACCCTGCCCAGGCCAAGCCGGAAGGGTAACCCTGCTAACGACGTCGATCTCAAAACCCGCTTAAACAAAAGGGGTGCCGACAAAGGGCAAAGGAAAAAGAGAGCGGTCAGTACTGAGGCCAGTACACGGCGAGACTAGAATTCGGCGGTCCTTGCCTACATAGGTATGGTGGACTGAAGCGGCAGCGTAGCATGCACTAAACAACCTATAGAGACTCGATATAACCGCTTGCCATCGAGAGGGATAAGAAAGACCTATTCGGAACCAACCTGATACTACCACCAAACATACCCATCCTGGTATTTCCCCCTCGAGACCAAACGATGAAGTCAACCGAGGAACTCACATAGTTGGCAGTTTTATTTATTCAGTTATCGCTTCAGCAATTACTAGTCAGGTATAGATAGTCATCCTGATATAAAAAGCAGTGGGCACTTTTAGTTAACCATTATGTTGTAGTTGCAACACTTACTAGTCAGATACAATTAGCATGAGCTATCCCAAACCCAACAGTTATTGGTACTTTTATTTAGCCATTCCGTTGTAGTGAAGTTGATTACTAGTCATATCGGATACAAGTCAAGTTATAACGGTAAACTTTAGTTATAGTTGTATATGATCGAGAACTATGCTCCAAGTCGTCCATAACCGCGGACACGGCTTCTCGAAAAGATTTAACCCTGCAGGGGTGCACCAAAGTTTCCACACGCACCTACACCCTTGTTGTCAGATCAGGTAGGTACAAGATCACAAAACATACACCCAACGGTATGTCGACGGGGTTTCGGACACGACGCTTCCTGCACCCAAAGCAAGCACATGGGGACACCCCACTAAGCTACCCGCAACGAAGTCGGCGGCTCGAGACGGACCCGAGGTTTGTGACAATGGTCAAACGATCGGGAACCCGAAAGTGTGACTGGGCTTGTCGATACCGCGAACACATTCCACGTTGGTTCCAAAACAGTACAGGCGCTCCACGCGCAATCGTAAATAAAGCAGTAAAGCATGGCATAAGTACAGGATAGTAATTGTCACACCCCAAGATTTTCCAAATCTTGTAATGTGAAAATAAATGAATAAAATAAAACTCTATTGATTTTTAGGGCCAGAAGAAACTTTTTGAATTTAATTGGAACTTCAAACCAATTTGAATCAAATAAATCCTAAAGGGTTTTATAAAGATAAACATTTATTAAAGAAAATTAAAATGTTTTGGAATCACTATTTTGGATCTTTTAATAAAAGTTTGGATTTTCAAAAGAAAAGGTGGAGTTATAAATAAAGATTGTTTTATAAAGCCAAATTAAACCTTGGCCAAACTTTTGAAAATAAAACACTTTGTTTTGATAAAAATAGCAAAGGTATATTTAAAATAAAATAATAAGGATTTAATATCCAATTTTTATTTAAATAAAAGGTTTTATCATTTTAATTAAAACCTCAAAACTTATTAAATTATTTTAAATAAGTTTTCCAAGTATTTTATTTTCTTAATTAAAACCTACTGAAGTGTTTTGGTTTTATTTTAGATTTCAAAATAAATGTTTTAATAAAACAAATCCTATTTGATTTAATAACTAAAGCCCATTTTATTTAATTATTAATGGACCTTATAACAAAAATGTTATTTTATTTTAAACAAGCTTTCCAAGTATTCTTTACTTTTAAATAAATACCTACTGATTTGGTTTTGAAAGTATTTGTTTTCAAATGGAGATTTTGTTAAATACATCAAACCCTATTTGATTAAATAACTATGGTCTATTTTTAATTATTAAATAGAACCTAAAATGAATAAAAATATTATTTTATTTTGAGATTTGGTTTATGTTGTTAAACAGAACCAAAAACTCATTACAAGTTTGTTTTGTTTGAATTGTTTGAATTGTTGATTGAATCATTTGTTTGAATAATCCGATCAGAAAATAGAAATAGAAAAGAATAAAACAAATGTATGTAAAAAATGTAATTGACCAGCCAAGCCCAACAAATTTCAAAGCAGCTCCTCTTTCCACCCCGAATCGTTTTCTTTCACCCAGCAACTCACCCACTAACCGACTGACTACTGGCCCCCACCCCCACACCCTTTCTCACTGACCAGAGGACCCCACCACCACATCCCTCTTCTTCCCCACCCCCACGACCTGTTCCTCCTCCCTCGCCGGCCGTTGCAGGCTTTGATTCGTGGCTTGAATTCACCTTAACACGGCCACCTTAACTCACAGCGACCAGGCGCATTTAAACGCCAGTGACTCCTCTCCGTTTTTCCTCCGTTTCCTCTCCCAAGCACGCCCCCAGGCTGCTCCAATTTCTCCCCGAGCATCCTCTGCTCCGACGAGGTTCTCGACCGATTCCGGCGAGCACGAATCGCCCCACTGCCCCTCGACCACCCGATCGTGATCCCCATCTCCCTACGCAGCTTCCAGAACCAACCACTCGTCCGCGCGTGCTCTAGAACGCCGACAAGGAACATGACAGAGCGCCGCCGTCTTCTACCGTTCTCCGACGACGTCTCCCCGGTAAAATCCGACCACCCCTCTCTTCCCCGTGGATACGATGATGACCGCCATGCTCTCGCAGACCTAATGGTGCTATTCATTTGTCCTAGGGTGCCCCATATCCTCACCCTCGACGACCTCCAGTACCGCTGAGACTCAGCTCATCTCCGGCGAGCAATCGCAGCTGCCCCCTAGCGCCCCTCGATGGACAAGTCCCACCTTGAGCATCAGCATCGTTCAGCGAATGAGGTGAGCACCTTCCCCTCCTCCCTCGCTTCCTATTTCACCAGCGATGCCGCCGTCTGACCTCGCCGCCGCCAGCGACCGTCGCTGCGCTGCCCGAGTTTGGTCAGTGCGATGACAGCCGTTCGATCTAGATTGAGCGAGCAGGATTAGACCACTTAACCGCGAAGGGGTATGCGTTCTGGATCGCACGGTTCGATTAGATCCTACGGTCTACAGCGTGATCCACACCGAATCGGTACCAGCCAGTCGTATTGCGCCACGTGGCCAGTTTTGGTTTAAAAACAGATTTGAAAACAGAATTATTTGTGATTTTCAAACCCCTGTAACTTTCAAACCACACGTCCAAAAATTACAAATTTTATGTCGTTGGATTCAGGAGAGAAAGCCCTATCCAACCATGCCCTTAGTTTAGCAAATAGTATCTGTTAGATTGTTTGAATTTGCAGAAACATTTGTATGCTTGTTAAGGATGTAAAAATTGTTTAAAAATGAATTTGGGGTTAAAATCTTTGGAAATTGGATTGATTTGAACCTACTGACCCTAGGAAACACATTGTGGACTCAAAAATGTATTTGGTGAAATATAATAATGATTCTTTGATTTAAAACCATTTCTAGTCAAATAGAAATGTGATTTATTTATTGAAAATGATTTTGAAGGAAAACCTTTGGGAAATGGTTTGTTGTAAACTCACTGACCCTATGAACCAACCCATAGTTTGGAAAATGGATTTGGTAAAGTTTAGGATGGAAAACTTGATTTAGTCATTTCTAGCTAAATGAAAATAATGGTTTTTGTTATGAAAATAATTTTGAGTAAAAACTTTGGAGAAAATGTTTTGGACCAAACCTATTGACCCAAAACACCAAGTTGTGCAATAGCAACTCATTTGGTGAAAAACATAAAGTTTTGCCTTGATAAAAATGTTTTCCCACCACATAAAATGTTGAATGGATTTAAAAATGGTGTATGGACAAAACCCTATTTGCAAATGACTTTGCCATTTTGGTAAATGACCACTTTGGACTTTACAAAGTTTAGAATCCTAGTGGAGACTACCTTTGCAATTAGAACCATCTTTTGCATGCTTGCATGCATTACTTTGAATTTGTCATTTTATGTGTTGTTTTGCTTGATTGGTAGATTGAGTTTGTGCCTTGCTTGATTGATTTGTAGTGACTTGAAGAGTGTGATTGTTGCAAGGACAAGGAGTGAACCCATACTCTACCAAAAAGGCAAGTGATGCTTCATATCTTTTTGTCCCATTACTTTCACTATGCATTAGTGATTTTCTCTAAGTAAAACTTGCATGAATTTTGCTAAGTGTAAACCTTGCTATAGGAAAACTAGTAGATGAAACCTTAGTGGAAATCTTCCTAAGTTAAGATTCTATTACTATCAAGCTTAGCCTAGCTAATATAAAACATGGGTGGAATGTATACTCACACTATGGAAAAATATTCTAAGTCTGAGGACTTGGGTTTTGTTTAATAAAACAACTAAGTTAATGAATCACCTGGGTGGAATGGGATTTGCTTGGTGGTTTTTGGTTGAGTGGTTGACAAGGCCATGGACTTGGCTTGTGTATCTCACTTGTGGTATGCCACCCAGGAACAAAGAGATTTGAGATGTCAAATGTTGAGAAGCTTCAAGTGCAACCACTTGGCAATATGGGCTCTGCCATGATCATATAGGTTGCAAGAACTTAGCCATATGGACAGAGGGTGGTAGTGTTTGATAGGTTGGAACGCATCCATTTTGGTCTAAGGGAAGGCTTCTGAAAGATCTTGTCTTTGGAAACCAAGTCTTGTGGGGGAAAGTGCACCACCTCTGCAGAGTGTAAAACCTAAGTACTTAGCCATGTCCCTGGTAAAGGACAATTTGAGCATCAAGACATGAAGCAATCAAGAATATCATCATTCAAATTTCTAAGTTAAATCTTGTGGTTTGAACAAGGGTTGTTGGAAGTCTTTAATCTTTGATTGAGAGATGCCTTGGTTAAAAGGATCTTCAATCTTTGATTGAGAAAAATGAATTTGTCAAAGCAAAAACTTAGTATTTTCAAATGTTAAGGAAAAATCTATTTTGAGCAATGCAAGCCTCAACTACACTTAACCAAATGCATATAGATGATAGACTCCACTATATTATCATAGTATCACTTGCCAATACAATTCAAATGTATTGACCCTTCGTGGCTGTAACTTGTATGTTGCAGGTTTGATTGTTTTTAGTGAAGATTGATTGTTTAGGATTACAAAGTCTACAACCAACATCTGCCTGTGGCACTTTGAAGATGAAGGACCCCATGCTTATAGTTATTCCGCTGCAATGTAATCTAATAGCCAAATGAGCTATGTATTGATGTAATAAAATTATGTTATTCCTGGTTATAAAGTTATATTATGACCTTTGTTTCTTGATATTACATCTAAACTGTGGATGCTAGCTATTGATCCACGGACTAGCATTGTAAACACAGGAGTCTACCTTATTAGTGTTGGAGATATGCCCAAGAGGCAATAATAAAGTGGTTATTATCATATCTTCACACTTATGATAAATGTTTACATACCATGCTATAATTGTATTAACCGGAAACATTAATACTTGTGTGATTTGTAAACTAAAATAAGAGTCCCTAGTAAAGCCTCTTGTTAAACTAGCTTGTTGGTTAATATATGATCATGGTTTCCTGATCATGAACATAGAGATGTTATTAACAACAGGATCATATCATTAGGAGAATGATGTGATGGACATACTCCTATAGATAAGCGTAGCATAAAGATCAAGTCATTTCAATAGTTCAATTGCTATATGCTTTCTGATACATAGAAACCTAATTCCTTCGACCATGAGATCATGCATATCACCTTTTCCGGATGGATGCTTTGATGTCATTAAACACCACACCATAACAGGGTGGCTATAAAGGTGTCATTGAGTGTTCAGAAAGTATTGGTTGAAACACATGGATCAAGAGTGGGATTTGTCCATCCATATGACGGATAGATATACTCTGGGCCCTCTCGGTGAAATGTCATCCAATTATCTTGCAAGCATGTGACTGGCTCACAAGGGATCACATATCACGGGAACGAGAAAAGAGTACTTATCGGTAACGAGGTTGAACTAGGTATGCAGAGATACCGACGATCATAACCTCGGATAAGTAAACTATCGTGAGACAAAGGGAAATTGGTATCGTATGTAAGTGGTTCATTCGATCACAAAGTAATCGTAGAAATATGTGGGAGCCATATGAATTTCTAGATTCCTCTATTGGTTATTGTTCGGAGAAGTGTCTCGATCATGTCCGCATAATTCACGAACCGTAGGGAGACACACTTAAGGATTCGACGTTGTTTGAGTAGTTATGGTATTATGAGAAAGAGACCGAATGTTGTTCGGAGTCTCGGATGGGATCCGGATATCACGAGGTGATCCGGAATGGTCCGAGAATAAGATTCATATAAGGAAAGTCCCGTTTGGAGTTCGGAAATGATTAGGTGTTTTCATCGGAATGTTCTAGAAGGTTCAAATGTCCCAAGACCGGGGAAGGGGTACATTAATGTGTCATTACATATTGGAATGATTGCATCATGTACTAAGTGTTCTTGCTGTTCCAAATAAAGTATTAAATTGAATCCTAAAACTGAAAAGTCAAATGGCCAGTTTGAAAGTCAAACGGCTAAAACAGGAAACTGTGGGAAACAAGCAAGAGGAGGTTGAAACCGACTTGGGGAGGAGTCCTCTCTCTCCAAGCCGGCCCACCAAAGGCCGACTTGGGAGGGACTCCTCCCTTGGCCGCCCTCCCACCTATAAAAGGAGGGGCAGGCTCTCCTCTAGACACACAAGTTCCTATCCTCTAATCTAAATCCTAGCCCTAGACTCCGGTTTAGAGCCGCTTTGGTTTAGATCTTCTAATTGCACTAGCCTTGGATTAGAGCCTTCTAATTGGTGTGTCTAAACCCTAGACCACTAATAGCTCTCTCTCATACTCCACCATACTCGCTCGGCTTGGCGAAGCCTGGGATCTCCCTCTACTTAGGTACCACGTTGTCTTTGCCGGAATCGCGAGGAGAGTGCTACAACCTCCGCTCTTTGGAAAAAGGGAGAGGAAGGTTTTCGTCGAAATCGAACGTGTGACCGATTGGAGCGCCTTGGAGCATGGCCCGGAAGGATCGTCTACGCGATCTTGAGATCGGAAAGAGTACGACTACTTCACCCACGAGAATCTGCTCTCGTTAACCGCTTTGGAATCTTCGAGGGTAAGTTATTCCATCGACTCGTTGCTACAATCTAGTAGATAGATCTTGGCTTGTTTGTTTGTATGCGATAGAAAATTTTTGTTTTCCATGCTACGAACCCCTACGAAGGGTATCAGCCGTGTCTATATGTAGATCTGTTGCTGAGTAGAACACAATGGTCATTGTGGGCGTTGATGCTTTTATTGTCGATTGCTTCTTGTGTACTTTGCATCTTGCGGTATGTTGGGATGAAGCGGCCCGGGCTAACCTTACATGACATCGTTCATGAGACTTGCTCCACGCTTGACATGCAACTTGTATTGCATAAGTGGCTTTGCGGTGCTGTTTCTCCTAGCATAGTTAAGATCCAATTTACAACGGGTGATTGACAATACTAGTATCAATGTTGTGGTTCTTGTTCGTAAGTTAGAACGACACTTATTGAAAGCCCCAAACCACGTAAAATAAGCAAAGAAAGTAGAAGCGTCTAACTTTGTTTTGCAGGGGTGTCTTGATGATGTGATATGGCCATGATTGTGATTATATATGATGTATGCAATGTTCCTTATTGTAAGTCGGCAACCGGCAGGAGCCATATGGTTGTCTTTAATTTTGTTAAGACCCGCGTGTCTATTCAAAGAAGTTGTAATAGTTGAAGCCGGTGGACGACAACCATGGAGCAGCGTCATTGACCTTGATGCAATGCCGATAATGATGGAGATCATGTTCGTGCTAGAAGATGGAGATCGGAAGCACAAAGAAGAAAGGCCATATCATATCACATATTATGAATTGCATGTGATGTTAATCCTTTATGCATCTTGTATTGCTTAGTAGACGACGGTAGCATTATAAGATGATCCCTCATGCACATGAATTTCAAGTCATAAAGTGTTCACCCTTAGTTAGCACCGTTGCTAAAGCTTGTTGTTTCGAAGCACCACGTGATGATCGGGTGTGTTAGATTCTACAAGTGTATACAACGTGAGCAAGCCAGATTTGCTCATGCGGAAACTAAGGTTTGATCTTGACGAGCCTAGCATGTACATACATGTCCTCAGGAACACGGATTACCGAAAGGTAGAGCATGAGTCATATAGTAGATATGATGAACATGTTGATTGTTCGCCATTGAAGCTATATCAACTCTCGTGATGATCGGTTTTGATGTGGTGGATTTGGTTCGTGTGATCACTAAAACAATGTGAGGGATATTGTTTTGAGTGGGAGTTCACCTAGATTAATTTAATTATTAATTAGAACTCAATTTATCATAAACTAAATCAAAGTGAATTTGCATAGTTGTTGTAGTCATTGGCATCCTTTTACCACCTTGCGCTTAGTTATAATTGAGATAATAGAACTATAGAATTCTGGTTAGTTACTTTACGAACTGGTATCGTATTGTTTTGAAGTGTTAATCTAAAGTTTAAAAGTCCTATTGCAAACTTTCAGTAAGTTCCAGTTACTCCATGAAGTTTAATAATTAGTATTAAATCAAGGGTAACAATTCCAAGTGTTAGTGTATAAGTATCATGTTTGTTTCCATGATTCTTGATATTCAAAGGATTGTCTTAATATCAAGGTTATCTAGGATCTGAAAGAGTTGTTTCAGAAACCATGATGTGTGGAAGATATTGTGATATCTGAAACGAAGTTTTGGTTGCAACATGATAGAGTATAATATGGCTAAAGTCATGTTCTCATATTTGATGAGAATTTGCAAAAGGTTGGAGACACTAGTTTTCCTAATCGTCCAAAAGGATTTGGAGAGCAACATTATACTCATGATTCACCTTTATAAGCTAAAAGTAGCTTGATCATGGATAATTCCATGATAAGGGTGAATATTTGATGTAGGTAAAATGTTTACTACACCAAGAGATTACTAAAGAAAGGAATTTGAAAGAACACCAAAAACTTAATAATGGTGATCTACTTCAAAGTGCAAGTCCAAAGACATTGGTATTTAACTATACACGCTTTGGACTATGTGTCATATGTATGACTCCACTATTGATGTTGATAGATTCTTTCAAATAGAAAAGGAAATACTGAAAGAGAATCTCATAAATATATGGCAGAAAAGAAAAGACTAGAATTGTTCAGCTTGAGTATATAGATGATATACGTGTTATGGCTATATTCTTTGCTTATTAAACAATGTGGTTCCTAAGTATTTGATACTGAATTTGTTGGTATGAATCGTCATACGAAACAACACAATTCATGAACTACAATGGCCTAAGTAACTAGCAAAAGAATATGTGATGATGTTCATCGAGAACAAATAAAGGGTTATTGTGTTGCTCGTTAAAACATCAAAGCTTGCCTTCAAGATTTATTTTATCAGGTATTATGAGAACAAAAGGGTTGTTCAAATAATTGCCGTAATCCATAAAAGATGGATTCGCAAATCTCATTGGAGACATCACATCCATAAAACTAGTGCTAAAGATGTCGAAAGACAAATTGATTGAAAGATCACTTAGGAAGTGACATCGCCGTTTAAATTATATTGAAAAGAAAACATGAAGAAACTCCATGTGGATGGAATTTTGGAGTATTGTGAATTTTGATCACATGACGCTTGTGAAACTTTCCTAGAGATAATTAAAACTTCGTTCGTAGGCCAAAAGGGAATAAATAACTAGCTTGTTGGAACTTGTACATATTGTTGTACGAAATCCATTATGTATAGTGAAGAGCGATGGATTTCAACTTCATATGCTTCCTCCGAAAATTTGAGTGAATATATGAATATTTACTTAATAAGGATGAAGTGTGAAATATTTGAAAAGTTCAAAGTTTTTCAAGATGAAGTGCAAAATCATTGTAACAAGAATATAAACAGTTTATGATAAAGATCATAAAGGAAGATATTTGAGTTACAGAGTTTAGCATAATACCTAAGATTTAAGGAATCGTTCCGTGGATTTGCATTTCCCGAAACACCATAAGGGTATGGAGCGTTCGAGATATGTAATTAAACCTTGTTTGACATGGTAAGATCAAAGGTATAATTCATAAAACTGCCATTATATTTTAAAGATTAAAAGCTTTAGAGATTACCGTTTTTCCACTGAAAAGAGCTCCATCATAATCCGTTGAAATGACACCATATAAAGTTATGGTTTGGGATAAAACCCAAGTTGTCCTTTCTTAAACATTGGTTTGCTATGCATAAGAAAGATGTGTGCAACCAAAGTCGGATGAACCTGTCTTTGTATAACTGTTGAGTATTCCTCCATAACACCAGAGACAAAAGTGTTTGTCGCTTAGAACGTCAAGTTTCTTTGGGAAGGAATTTTTCGTGAAAAGTTAAGTGGGAGGACAATAGAACTTTGATAAGGTTAAAAGAACCTTAGCTATATGTGCAAAGTTGCGCAGCGCCGAAAAGTGTTCCGGAGGCAGCAACAATGCTCATGGATCACGTGCCTCAAAGGTTGTGGTCACAGAGATCTAAGTTCCTATTGAAACAAGTAGATCGGGTAAACAATCAAATAGCAAGATTTGAGGGTTGAATCATTATTTGAGAATAATGAACTGACTACATGCAAAGAAGCGATGATGGGCCCTGACTCCGTCAAATGGCTTGAAGCCATAAAATCCGTGATAGTTCCATACACGAGAAATCAAGTTTTGAACTTGAAGGACCCTCGAGAAAGGTGTAAGACCTTACAGTTGTGTTTGGATCTATAAATAAATAGACATGGATGTTGCACATCTATGAAATAGTCGACATGTTGGGAAAGAGTTCACAACAATGTTAAAAGGTTGTATATGACAAGATTTGATCTTTCATAGTGATATTTAGTCTAGACGGATTAATGTAGCAACCACTACATATAATTTGTTATATGGTAGTTGAATAAACAAAACAAGTTCTTCTAATAGAATCGTTACCTAGGACATGTGCATAACACGGTCCATAGGGTTTTGTTAATTCAAAGGATGATAAAAGCATATGCAAACTTCAATGGTTAAAGTGAGCATCGCGGAGTTGGAATCTTCACTGTGATGAAACTGTTAAAGGAGTTTAAAAGTTCATCAGAGACGATGAAGATGCTTGCATTTGCAAGAAATTAAGTGGGAGCGCTAAGACATGTTTCTGATACATTATGTGGAAGACATATTGTTGATTGGAAATAATGTATCTTTTATTAACACATATTAAGAATTTCATCCCGATGAAAGACTTAGGCAAAACACAAATATTTGGCATCAATAGACGCTAATATGGTTGTGCCAGAAGTACATAGACAAAATATTGAATGAGTTCAATATAGAAACTACAAGAGAGGTTCTTGTCGCACAGAAAGGATTGAATGAGTTCAATGTTGATGATATATTCAAGTGTATTGACATTTGGTAAAGTGAAACAAATAATCAAGTATAGATTGATACTTGATGTATGAAATCACAAAGAGTATTTATATCAATCATACTGTGATATGTACAAATCCAGATATGTTCTATGCTCTAAATGTTGTGAGCATATACCAGAATGATTCATAAGATGATCATTGGACAATAGTAAGGATATTATTATGATCTTTTGGAAGAAACTAAGTGTATAATATTTGTAGAAGTGACAAATAGATGGTTAGTTCATTATAAAAGTACTACATTGATACTAGCTTTGTCACAAAGTACAAATTAAGTTTATCTCAATCTAAACTAAGGGTGGCACAATATAATGGAAAGTGAGTTCCATAATGGATTTGGATGATTTCCAAAGTTAAGACATTGTGACAGATACTACAACAAAAGGCTAAATATATGACTGCTATTTTAGCAGCAAAAGAGGGCATTTTGTCAAGTAGTTTGTTATCAAACTAGGTGTAGTTCACAGTGGGATAATACTATGAAGATATATTGTGCGACAATATTATCAACATGTTTTAACCCCAAAGAGCTAAAGGTCACACCGAAAGACCAAATTTATACAAAGCCATCTCATTAGAGAATGAGTGATGCATAGAGACGCAAAGACATGCAATTACACACGGACCTGGAAGTGTCAGATCCGGAGATCAGTTGACCACTAGCAATAGTGTACATACAACACCGGAAAGCCATAGGTGTTGAATACACAAAGGTTTGAAACTAGATTATTGACTCTAGTGCAAGTGGGAGACTGTTGGAGATATGCCCAAGAGGCAATAATAAAGTGGTTATTATCATATCTTCACACTTATGATAAATGTTTACATACCATGCTATAATTGTATTAACCGAAACATTAATACTTGTGTGATTTGTAAACTAAAATAAGAGTCCCTAGTAAAGCCTCTTGTTAACTAGCTTGTTGGTTAATATATGATCATGGTTTCACGATCATGAACATAGAGATGTTATTAACAACAGGATCATATCATTAGGAGAATGATGTGATGGACATACTCCTATAGATAAGCGTAGCATAAAGATCAAGTCATTTCAATAGTTCAATTGCTATATGCTTCGATACATAGAAACCTAATTCCTTCGACCATGAGATCATGCATATCACCTTTTCCGGATGGATGCTTTGATGTCATTAAACACCACACCGTAATGTGGGTGGTGGCTATAAAGGTGGCATTGAGTGTTCGAAAGTATTGGTTGAAACACATGGATCAAGAGTGGATTTGTCCATCCATATGACGGATAGATATACTGGGCCCTCTCGGTGAAATGTCATCCAATTAGCTTGCAAGCATGTGACTGCTCACAAGGGATCACATATCACGGAACGAGAAAAGAGTACTTATCGAACGAGGTTGAACTAGGTATGCAGAGATACCGACGATCATAACCTCGGATAAGTAAACTATCGTGAGACAAAGGGAAATTGGTATCGTATGTAAGTGGTTCATTCGATCACAAAGTAATCGAGAAATATGTGGGAGCCATATGAATTTCTAGATTCCTCTATTGGTTATTGTTCGAGAAGTGTCTCGATCATGTCCGCATAATTCACGAACCGTAGGGAGACACACTTAAGGATTCGACGTTGTTTGAGTAGTTATGGTATTATGAGAAAGAGACCGAATGTTGTTCGAGTCTCGGATGGGATCCGGATATCACGAGGTGATCCGGAATGGTCCGGAGAATAAGATTTATATAAGGAAAGTCCCGCTTTGAGTTCGGAAATGATTTCGGTGTTTTCATCGGAATGTTCTAGAAGGTTCGGAATGTCCGACTCGGGGGAGGGTACATGAATGTGTCATTACATATTGGAATGATTGCATCATGTACTAAGTGTTCTTGCTGTTCCAAATAAAGGATTAAATTGAATCCTAAAACTGAAAAGTCAAATGGCTAGTTTGAAAGTCAAACGGCTAAAACAGGAAACTGTGGGAAACAAGCAAGAGGAGGTTGAAACCGACTTGGGGAGGAGTCCCTACTATCCAAGCCAGCGCGCCACCCAAGGCCGACTTGGGGAGGGACTCCCTCCCCTTGGCCGCCCCTCCCACCTATAAAAGGAGGGGCAGGGCCTCCTACTCTAGACACACAAGTTCCTATCCTCTAATCTAAATCCTAGCCCTAGACTCCGGTTTAGAGCCGCTTTGGTTTAGAGCTTCTAATTGCACTAGCCTTCAGATTAGAGCCTTCTAATTGGTGTGTCTAAACCCTAGACCACAAATAGCTCTCTCTCATACTCCACCATACTCGCTCTGGCTTAAGGCGAAGCCCTGCGGGATCTCCCCTCTACTTTCGGTACCACGCCGTTGTGCTGCCGGAATCGCGAGGAGAGTGCTACAACCTCCGCTGCCTGCTGGAACAAGGGAGAGGAAGGTTTTCGTCGAGTACCGAACGTGTGACCGACTGCGGGAGCGCTTTAACGAGGCGCCTGGGAAGGATCGTCTACGCGATCTTGAGATCGGAAAGAGTACGACTACATCACCCACGAGAATCTGCTCTCGTTAACCGCTTTGGAATCTTCGAGGGTAAGTTATTCCATCGACTCGTTGGTACAATATAGTAGATAGATCTTGGCTTGTTTGTTTGTATGCGATAGAAAATTTTTGTTTTCCATGCTACGAACCCCTACAATTAGGTTGAGACCTCTACAGATGGTATCAGAGCATTGTGTTGCCTGTAGGATTTGTAAACCTATGATTGGACAAAAACCCTTAGAAAAATAGGAGTTATATTTTGATCCAAAACTTATTTACAAAAACACTTGTAAACTCTTTCCTCAACCATTTTGGTTTCAACCCTACATCTCTTCTACTTCAACTTGATGGAAAAACCTACCCATGGCCAAGGACTACACCATGTGCAAAGGACTACTTCAACTTCTTCAACTCTAATGACTTCAACATCTTCAGCATGTTCACCAAGGACCTCCAACTTGGATATCACTAAGGAATACAAGTGAGAGAAGGAAGTCTTACTCAAGAATTAGAGACTGAGGGAAAGCAAAAATAAGAAGGAGCCATCAACAACTTTGAAGTATTACAACCAAGAGTTTTTCTCAAGGAAACCATGATCTCATACAAGAAGAATCAAGAAGGAAGTAAAAATCACAAGTAAACCATATAGATGGACCACCATATTTTAGTTAAGTCAAACTCATCAACTTATGTGGTGTAACAAAAATATTTTGTTGCCTAAAAATGTGTTTGAACCATGTGAATTGAGTGAAATGTTTGTTTGTGATTGCTTGCACATTGCTTGAGTGAATTGTGATGTGTGTGATTAGAATTGATTCCTTAGAAATATCCCGCCTATTCTAATTTCCCTTCAACCCAAACAGATGACCTCTCCAAGAAACTCCAACATCAAGGATGGTGACAACAACAACCAAGAGGACAACATGAGAGAACTTATAGCAACCCAAAACCAGTTGAGCCAAGAGACAACTCAGCTTTTAGCCAACAACAATGGACTAGACCCAGCCATACAAAGGATTTTGAAACTTCAATCACAATTGATGCAAGGATTGGTTACTCAAATGATCAACATGAGAGAAAAATTTTCCCAAAGAGCTAATGACAACAAGGATGACAAAGATGCTATTTTATAAGGAACCCAAGCTAGCAATATTTTTAGAGACAAGGATCATGCATCCAAGGAACATGAAGATCAATGCCCCAAGAAGAGAGAAATATCTCCTACCTATGAAGAATATGAACTAGAAGAACTCCTAGCTTTGGAGAGACCCAAAAAGAAGAAGAAGAAATGCCCCAACCCTAACAAGAAGGACATTACTCAAGTGCAATGTTTCAAATGCAAAGAGATGGGACACTATGCCAATGAATGCCCAGAAAAGAAGAAGAACCAAAGAAACAAACAAGAGGCAATGATACCAAAGGAAAAGAAAGATATCAGCCAAGTGATGTGTTTCAAATGCAAGGAACTAGGCCACTATGTGAACTCCTGTCCAGGAAAGAGGAAGTCCAAGATAAACCAACTTATAAAGATCTCAGTCTTGTCACATGTTTCAAGTGTGAAAACAAAGGACACTATGCAGATGTTTGCCCAGAGAAGTTTCCCCAGGATCCCAAGAAGGCCAATATGTAATTTTTGTTTGAAAATATTTAAGGGTGGTAGTACCCTAGTTGTTTTGAACCTGCTTGTAACCATAGCCTCCCCAAATCTCGGGACGAGATTTATTTTAAGGGTGGTAGCCTGTCACATCCCAAGATTTTCCAAATCTTGTAATGTGAAAATAAATGAATAAAATAAAACTCTATTGATTTTTAGGGCCAGAAGAATGTAGGGGTCTCAACCTAAAAAGGTAGATTCCTCCTGTGTTTTACAATGCTAGTCCCTGGATCAATAGCTAGCATCCACAGCTAAGATGTAATATCAAGAAACAAAGGTCATAATATAACTTTATAACCAGGAATAACATAATTTTATTACATCATACATAGCTCATTTGGCTATTACATTACATTGCAGCGGAATAACTATAATCATGGGGTCCTTCATCTTTAAAGTGCCACAGGCAGATGTTGGTTGTAGACTTTGTAATCCTAATCAAACAATCTTCACTAAAATCAATCAAACCTGCAACACACAAGTTACAGCCACAAGGGTCAATACATTTGAATTGTATTGGCAAGTGATACTATGGTAGTATAGTGGAGTCTATCATCTATATGCATTTGGCTAAGTGGAGTTGAGGCTTGCATTGCTCAAAATAGATTTTTCCTTAACATTTGAAAATACTAAGTTTTGTTTGACAAAATCATTTTTCTCAATCAAAGATTGAAGATCCTTTCCAAGGCATCTCTCAATCAAAGATTGAAGGTTTCACACAACCCTTGTTTAAACCACAAGTTTTAACTTTAGAAATTTGAATGATGAGATTCTTGATTGCTTCCATGTCTTGATGCTCAAATTTTCCTTTACCAGGGACATGGCTAAGTACTTAGGTTTTACACTCTGCAGAGGTGGTGCACTTTACCCACAAGACTTGGTTTCCCAAGACAAAATCTTTCAGAAGCCTTCCCTTAGACCAAAATGGACGCGTTCCAACCTATCAAACACTACCACCCACTGTCCATATGGCTAAGTTCTTGCAACCTATATGATCATGGCAGAGCCCATATTGCCAAGTGGTTGCACTTGAAGCTTCTCAACATTTGACATCTCAAATCCTTTGTTTCTGGTGGCCATCCAAAAGTGTGATACACAAGGTTCACCAGTCCCCTGGCCTTGTGTAACCACTCAACATATCCGATTCCTTCCATTCCACCCAGGTGATTCATTAACTTAGTTGTTTTATTAAACAAAAACATAAGTCCTCAGACTTAGAGATTTTTCCATAGTGTGAATATATTTTCCACCCATGTTTTCTATTAGCTAGGCTAAGCTTGATAGTAGTAAGAATCTTAACTTCGGAAAATCCTACTAAGGATTCATCTACTAGGTTCTACTATAGCAAGGTCTATACTTAGCAAAATCCATGCAAGTTTTACTTAGCAAAATCACTAATGCATAGAGAAAGTAATGGGACAAAAAGTGTGAAGCATCACTTGCATTTTTGGAAGGGAATGGTAGTTCACTCCTTGATCTTGTTAGTCTCACACTTCACTACAAGTCAAACAAGCAAACACTAATTCAATTTACATTCCAAACCAATAATCACTCAAACAATTTCACACACACTAGATAAGGGAAACCAATTCATGCATGGGAGCATGCACACGATAGTTTTATTTTGCAAAGGGGTCTCTATGGGGTTTCTAAACTTTGTAAGATCCAAATTGGTCATTTACCAAAGTGGCAAAGTGATTAGCAAGAGGGTTTTGTCCAAATACTATTTTTAAATCCATTCATCATTTCATGTGGTGAAAAATGTTTTTATTAAGGCAAAACTCTTAAGTTTTTCACCAAATGAGTTGCTATTGCAAAGCTTGGTGTTTTTGGGTCAGTAGGTTTGGTCCAAACCATTTTCTCAAAGTTTTCTTTCCATAAACATTTTTATAATTAAAACAACAATTTTATTTGGCTAGAAATGGACTAAACTAATTAATCCATTCCAAACTTTTCCAAATTTATTTTACAAACCATGGGTTGGTTCCTAGGGTCAGTAAGGTCACAACAATCCAATTTGCAATGGTTTTAATCCAAAAATCATTTTTAAACAATTTTTCTAATCTAAACAAGTACACAAATGTTTCTGCAAATTCAAACAAGCTAACATATACTATTTGTCAAACTAAGGCCATGGTTGGCTAGGGCTTGTTCTCCTGATTTCATTGATATAAAATTTGCCAAATTTGGACGTGTGTATCAAAAGTTATAAGGGTTTGAAAATCCTATCTAAATCAGATTTCAAATCTGTTTTTAAACCAAATAGGTGACACGCGCTGTTTCATTGGTCGATACCGGTTTGGCGGATCGCGACGCTGACCGTTGGATCTAATTATCATCGCTTGGCTCGGATCGACGCATACCTCTTCGCTAACATTCTATCGTATCCGGATCGGATCGAGATGGTCATGGGTGATTGACCTTAGGCGGGCTGGCGCCATGGCTTGGCGCCGCAGACAGAGGCAAAGAAGGGTGGAGGTGCTCACCGGATTCACGACGCCGCTGATGCTCAACGTGGTACTTGTCCGTCGAAGGGCGCTAGAAGCGATTGCTCGCCGGAGTTGGTATCTTGGCGACGGACGCTGGCCGAGGTCGAAGACGGCTCTATGGTTCACCAGAGGCAAGATAAGATCGTGATCGATGCAGGAGACCATGGAAATGACGTGAGCGGAAGGGGTCGGGTGGTCTAGAATTACCGGAGGAGCTCGACGGAGGCGAGACAGACGGCGGCGCTCAGAATTTTTGTCGAAGACGGCTTCCTGGGGCGCCCGCGGTTGAACGAAGTGTACTAGGAGATGCTCCAAAGAGTGGGGAGGTTGCTAGGTTGCATAGGAAGGCAGGAGGTGGAGTGTGTTGGCCGGAATCGGCGAGAACGGTCGTCGGAGACAGAGGAAGTGCTGGGCAAAATTTTCCGGCCTAGGGGCGTGTCGAGGAGGGGCGTCTGGGGGAAACGGAAGAGGGAGGCGCTTAAGTGTGCTTGATCGCGGCGAGTTATGGTGGCCGTGTTAAGGCGTAATCAAGCCACGAATCAATAGCTGCAACGTTGGCGAAGGAGGAAGAACGGGTCGTGGGAGTGGGAAGGAGAAAGGTGAGGGGCCGTTCGTCCTTGGGAAAAGAGACGAGGAGGAGGTCCACCTGTCAGTTGCTTCGTGGGTTTAAAAAGGAGTGTGAAACGTTTTATTTCGGGGGAAGGGGAGTTGGGCTGGTTACTGGGCCTGTTGGGCCAGATTTGTTGGGTTGTTCTATTTTTTTCTGTCTAATTCTTTTTCTTTTTCTATTTCTATTTCCTGATTTGTTATTTCAAACAATTCTCAAGCATTCAAAACAATTCAAACAATTCAACCATTGTAATGAGTTTTTGGTTCTGTTTAACATCATAATTCACATCCTAAAATGAAATTTTATTTTAAATCTTTTTAGGTTCCATTTATTAATTAAATAAATAGATCATTAGTTATTTAATAAAATAGGGTTTGTTTTAATTAATAAAATCTTCATTTAAAATCCCAATATTTTCAAAACCCAATCAGTAGGTTTTATTTGGAAATAAAGAATATTTGGAAAACTTGTTTTAAAATAATATAATCCTTTTACTTTAGGGTCCATTAATAATTAAATAAAATGGACCTTAGTTATTAAATCAAATAGGGTTTGATTTTATTAATAAAATCTTTATTTGAACCTAAATATTTTCAAAATCAAATTAGTAGGTTTAATTTGGGAAGTATATAATATTTGGTAATTTGTTTTAAAACAAAATAACCTTTTATTTTAGTGTCCATTATTAATTAATATAATAGGCTTTCATTATTAAATCCAATAGGATTTGTTTTATTGAGATATTTATTTTGAAACCTAAAATAAATCCAAAACACTTTAGTAGGTTTTATTTGTGAATATAAAATACTTGGAAAACCTATTTAAAACAATTTAATAAGTTTTGATGTTTTAATTAAAATGGTAAAACCTTTTATTTGAATAAAATTTGATATTAATTTCTTATTATTTTATTTTAAATAAACCTTTGTTATTTTTATTCAAAACTAAATGTTTTAATTCCCAAAGTTTGGTCAAGGTTTAATTTGGCTTTATAAAATAATCCTTCTTTGTAAAACTTCTATTTCATTTGAAAACAAATCTTTTCATTTAAGAGTTTCAAAATAGTATTTTAAATATTTTTATTTTCCTTTAATAAAAGTTTATCTTTTTAAATTTCTTTAGTATTTATTTGATTCAAATTGGTTTGAGGTTCCATTTGAACTCAAAAGTTTCTTCTGGCTCTGGAAATCAAACAAAGTTTATTTTATTCATTTAATTTCACATTACAAGATTTGGAAAATCTTGGGATGTGACAAAGAAAATTTTTGAATTTAATTGAAACTTCAAACCAATTTGAATCAAATAAATCCTAAAGGGTTTTATAAAGATAAACATTTATTAAAGAAAATTAAAATGTTTTGGAATCACTATTTTGGATCTTTTAATAAAAGTTTGGATTTACAAAAGAAAAGGTGGAGTTATAAATAAAAATTGTTTTATAAAGCCAAATTAAACCTTGGCCAAACTTTTGAAAATAAAACACTTTTTTTTTGATAAAAATAGCAAAGGTATATTTAAAATAAAATAATAAGGATTTAATATCCAATTTTTATTTAAATAAAAGGTTTTATCATTTTAATTAAAACCTCAAAACTTATTAAATTATTTTAAATAAGTTTTCCAATTATTTTATTTTCTTAATTAAAACCTACTGAAGTGTTTTGGTTTTATTTTAGATTTCAAAATAAATGTTTAATAAAACAAATCCTATTTGATTTAATAACTAAAGCCCATTTTATTTAAATATTAATGGACCTTATAACAAAAATGTTATTTTATTTTAAACAAGCTTTCCAAGTATTCTTTACTTTTAAATAAATACCTACTGATTTGGTTTTGAAAGTATTTGTTTTCAAATGGAGATTTTGTTAAATACATCAAACCCTATTTGATTAAATAATTATGGTCTATTTTTAATTATTAAATAGATCCTAAAATGAATAAAAATATTATTTTATTTTGAGATTTGGTTTATGCTGTTAAACAAAACCAAAAACTCATTACAAGTTTGTTTTGTTTGAATTGTTGATTGAATCATTTGTTTGAATAATCAAATCAGAAAATAGAAATAGAAAAGAATAAAACAAACAGACAGAAAAAATGTAATTGGACCAGCCCAACATTTCAACAATGACCAGCTCCTCTTTCCACCCCGAATCGTTTTCTTTCACCCAGCAACTCACCCACTGAGCGACTGACTACTGGCCCCCACCCCCACACCCTTTCTCACTGACCAGAGGACCCCATCGCCACATCCCTCTTCTTCCCCACCCCCACGACCTGTTCCTCCTCCCTCGCCGGCCGTTGCAGGCTTTGATTCGCGGCTTGAATTCGCCTTAACACGGCCACCTTAACTCGCAGCGACCAGGCACATTTAAACGCCAGTGACTCCTCTCCGTTTTCCCTCTGTTTCCTCTCCCAAGCACGCCCCCAGGCCGCTCCAATTTCTCCCTGAGCATCCTCTGCTCCGACGAGGTTCTCGACCGATTCCGGCGAGCACGAATCGCCCCACTGCCCCTCGACCACCCGAGCGTGATCCCCATCTCCCTACACAGCTTCCAGAACCAACCACTCGTCCGCGCGTGCTCTAGAACGCCGACAAGGAACACGACAGAGCGCCGCCGTCTTCTGCCGTTCTCCGACGACGTCTCCCCGGTAAAATCCGACCACCCCTCTCTTCCCCGTGGATACGATGATGACCGCCATGCTCTCGCAGACCTAATGGTGCTATTCATTTGTCCTAGGGTGCCCCATATCCTCACCCTCGACGACCTCCAGTACCGCCGAGACTCAGCTCATCTCCGGCGAGCAATCGCAGCTGCCCCCTAGCGCCCCTCGACGGACAAGTCCCACGTTGAGCATCAGCATCGTTCAGCGAACGAGGTGAGCACCTTCCCCTCCTCCCTCGCTTCCTATTTCACTAGCGCCGCGCCTTGCCGCCGTGTCATGCCGAGTTTGGTCGGTCGATGACACTGCGTTCGATCTAGATTGAGCGAGCAGGATTAGACCACTTAACCGCGAAGGGGTATGCGTTCTGGATCGCACTATTCGATTAGATCCTACGGTCTGCAGCGTGATCCACACCGAATCGGTACCAGCCAGTCGTATTGCGCCACGTGGCCAGTTTTTGTTTAAAAACAGATTTGAAAACAGAATTATTTGTGATTTTCAAACCCCTGTAACTTTCAAACAACACGTCCAAAAATTACAAATTTTATGTCGTTGGATTCAGGAGAGCAATCCCTAGCCAACCATGCCCTTAGTTTAGCAAATAGTATCTATTAGCTTGTTTGAATTTGTAGAAACATTTGTATGCTTGTTAAGGATGTAAAAATTGTTTAAAAATGAATTTGGGGTTAAAATCTTTGGAAATTGGATTGATTTGAACCTACTGACCCTAGGAAACACATTGTGGACTCAAAAATGTATTTGGTGAAATAAAATAATGATTGTTTGATTTAAAACCATTTCTAGTCAAATAGAAATGTGATTTATTTATTGAAAATGATTTTGAAGGAAAACCTTTGGGAAATGGTTTGTTGTAAACTCACTGACCCTATGAACCAACCCATAGTTTGGAAAATGGATTTGGTAAAGTTTAGGATGGAAAACTTGATTTAGTCATTTCTAGCCAAATGAAAATAATGGTTTTTGTTATGAAAATAATTTTGAGTAAAAACTTTGGAGAAAATGTTTTGGACTAAACCTATTGACCCAAAACACCAAGTTGTGCAATAGCAACTCATTTGGTGAAAAACATAAAGTTTTTCCTTGATAAAAATGTTTTCCCACCACATAAAATGTTGAATGGATTTAAAAATGGTGTATGGACAAAACCCTATTTGCAAATGACTTTGCCATTTTGGTAAATGACCACTTTGGACTTTACAAATTTTAGAATCCTAGTGGAGACTACCTTTGCAATTAGAACCATCTTTTGCATGCTTGCATGCATTACTTTGACTTTGTCATTTTATGTGTTGTTTTGCTTGATTGGTAGATTGAGTTTGTGCCTTGCTTGATTGATTTGTAGTGACTTGAAGAGTGTGATTGTTGCAAGGACAAGGAGTGAACCCATACTCTACCAAAAAGGAAAGTGATGCTTCATATCTTTTTGTCCCATTACTTTCACTATGCATTAGTGATTTTCTCTAAGTAAAACTTGCATGAATTTTGCTAAGTGTAAACCTTGCTATAGGAAAACTAGTAGATGAAACCTTAGTGGAAATCTTCCTAAGTTAAGATTCCTATTACTATCAAGCTTAGCCTAGCTAATAGAAAACATGGGTGGAATATATACTCACACTATGGAAAAATATTCTAAGTCTGAGGACTTGGGTTTTGTTTAATAAAACAACTAAGTTAATGAATCACCTGGGTGGAATGGGATTTGCTTGGTGGTTTTTGGTTGAGTGGTTCACAAGGCCATGGACTTGGCTTGTGTATCTCACTTGTGGTATGCCACCCAGGAACAAAGAGATTTGAGATGTCAAATGTTGAGAAGCTTCAAGTGCAACCACTTGGCAATATGGGCTCTGCCATGATCATATAGGTTGCAAGAACTTAGCCATATGGACAGAGGGTGGTAGTGTTTGATAGGTTGGAACGCGTCCATTTTGGTCTAAGGGAAGGCTTCTGAAAGATCTTGTCTTGGGAAACCAAGTCTTGTGGGGGAATGTGCACCACCTCTGCAGAGTGTAAAACCTAAGTACTTAGCCATGTCCCTGGTAAAGGACAATTTGAGCATCAAGACATGGAAGCAATCAAGAATCTCATCATTCAAATTTCTAAGTTAAATCTTGTGGTTTGAACAAGGGTTGTTTGAAGTCTTCAATCTTTGATTGAGAGATGCCTTGGTTAAAAGGATCTTCAATCTTTGATTGAGAAAAATGAATTTGTCAAAGCAAAAACTTAGTATTTTCAAATGTTAAGGAAAAATCTATTTTGAGCAATGCAAGCCTCAACTACACTTAACCAAATGCATATAGATGATAGACTCCACTATATTATTATAGTATCACTTGCCAATACAATTCAAATGTATTGACCCTTCGTGGCTGTAACTTGTATGTTGCAGGTTTGATTGTTTTTAGTGAAGATTGATTGTTTAGGATTACAAAGTCTACAACCAACATCTGCCTGTGGAACTTTGAAGATGAAGGACCCCATGCTTATAGTTATTCCGCTGCAATGTAATGTAATAGACAAATGAGCTATGTATTGATGTAATAAAATTATGTTATTCCTGGTTATAAAGTTATATTATGACCTTTGTTTCTTGATATTACATCTAAACTGTGGATGCTAGCTATTGATCCACGGACTAGCATTGTAAACATAGGAGGAGTCTACCTTATTAGGTTGAGACCTCTACAGATGGTATCAGAGCATTGTGTTGCCTGTAGGATTTGTAAACCTAGGATTGGAAAAAAACCCTTAGAAAAATAGGAGTTATATTTTGATCCAAAACTTATTTACAAAAACACTTGTAAACTCTTTCCTCAACCATTTTGGTTTCAACCCTACATCTCTTCTATTTCAACTTGATGGAAAAACCTACCCATGGACAAGGACTACACCATGTGCAAAGGACTACTTCAACTTCTTCAACTCTAATGACTTCAACATATTCAGCATGTTCACCAAGGACCTCAACTCGGATATCACTAAGGACTACAAGTGAGAGAAGGAAGTCTTACTCACGAATTAGAGACTGAGGGAAAGCAAAAATAAGAAGGAGCCATCAACAACTTTGAAGTATTACAACCAAGAGTTTTTCTCAAGGAAATCATGATCTCATACAAGAAGAATCAAGAAGGAAGGAAAAATCACAAGTAAACCATATAGATGGACCACCATATTTTAGTTAAGTCAAACTCATCAACTTATGTGGTGTAACAAAAATATTTTGTTGCCTAAAAATGTGTTTGAACCTTGTGGATTGAGTGAAATGTTTGTTTGTGATTGCTTGCACATTGCTTGAGTGAATTGTGATGTGTGTGATTAGAATTGATTCCTTAGAAATATCCTGCCTATTCTAATTTCCCTTCAACCCAAACAGATGACCTCTCCAAGAAACTCCAACATCAAGGATGGTGACAACAACAACAACAACCAAGAGGACAACATGAGAGAACTTATAGCAACCCAAAACCAGTTGAGCCAAGAGATAACTCAGCTTTTAGCCAACAACAATGGACTAGACCCAGCCATACAAAGGATTTTGAAACTTCAATCACAATTGATGCAAGGATTGGTTACTCAAATGATCAACATGAGAGAAAACTTTTCCCAAAGAGCTAATGACAACAAGGATGACAAAGATGCTATTTTAGAAGGAACCCAAGCTAGCAATATTTTTAGAGACAAGGATCATGCATCCAAGGAACATGAAGATCAATGCCCCAAGAAGAGAGAAAGATCTCCTACCTATGAAGAATATGAACTAGAAGAACTCCTAGCTTTGGAGAGACCCAAAAAGAAGAAGAAGAAATGCCCCAACCCTAACAAGAAGGACATTACTCAAGTGCAATGTTTCAAATGCAAAGAGATGGGACACTATGCCAATGAATGCCCAGAAAAGAAGAAGAACCAAAGAAACAAACAAGAGGCAATGATACCAAAGGAAAAGAAAGATATCAGCCAAGTGATGTGTTTCAAATGCAAGGAACTAGGCCACTATGTGAACTCCTGTCCAGGAAAGAGGAAGTCCAAGATAAACCAACTTATAAAAGATCTCAGTCTTGTCACATGTTTCAGTGTGAAAACAAAGGACACTATGCAGATGTTTGCCCAGAGAAGTTTCCCCAGGATCCCAAGAAGGCCAATATGTAATTTTTGTTTGAAAATCTTTAAGGGTGGTAGTACCCTAGTTGTTTTGAACCTGCTTGTAACCCTAGCCTCCCCAAATCTCGGGACGAGATTTATTTTAAGGGTGGTAGCCTGTCACATCCCAAGATTTTCCAAATCTTGTAATGTGAAAATAAATGAATAAAATAAAACTCTATTGATTTTTAGGGCCAGAAGAAACTTTTTGAATTTAATTGGAACTTCAAACCAATTTGAATCAAATAAATCCTAAAGGGTTTTATAAAGATAAACATTTATTAAAGAAAATTAAAATGTTTTGGAATCACTATTTTGAATCTTTTAATAAAAGTTTGGATTTTCAAAAGAAAAGGTGGAGTTATAAATAAAGATTGTTTTATAAAGCCAAATTAAACCTTGGCCAAACTTTTGAAAATATAACACTTTGTTTTGATAAAAATAGCAAAGGTATATTTAAAATAAAATAATAAGGATTTAATATCCAATTTTTATTTAAATAAAAGGTTTTATCATTTTAATTAAAACCTCAAAACTTATTAAATTATTTTAAATAAGTTTTCCAAGTATTTTATTTTCTTAATTAAAACCTACAGAAGTGTTTTGGTTTTATTTTAGATTTCAAAATAAATGTTTAATAAAACAAATCCTATTTGATTTAATAACTAAAGCCCATTTTATTTAATTATTAATGGACCTTATAACAAAAATGTTATTTTATTTTAAACAAGCTCCAAGTATTCTTTACTTTTAAATAAATACCTACTGATTTGGTTTTGAAAGTATTTGTTTTCAAATGGAGATTTTGTTAAATACATCAAACCCTACTTGATTAAATAATTATGGTCTATTTTTAATTATTAAATAGATCCTAAAATGAATAAAAATATTATTTTATTTTGAGATTTGGTTTATGCTGTTAAACAGAACCAAAAACTCATTACAAGTTTGTCTTGTTTGAATTGTTGATTGAATCATTTGTTTGAATAATCAAATCAGAAAATAGAAATAGAAAAGAATAAAACAAACAGACAGAAAAAATGTAATTGGACCAGCCCAACAGCCCAACAGCCCAGCAGCCCAGCTCCTCTTTCCACCCCGAATCGTTTTCTTTCACCCAGCAACTCACCCACTGAGCGACTGACTACTGGCCCCCACCCCCACACCCTTTCTCACTGACCATAGGACCCCACCGCCACATCCCTCTTCTTCCCGACCCCCACGACCTGTTCCTCCTCCCTCGCCGACCGTTGCAGGCTTTGATTCGCGGCTTGAATTCGCCTTAACACGGCCACCTTAACTCGCAGCGACCAGGCACATTTAAACGCCAGTGACTCCTCTCCGTTTTCCCTCTGTTTCCTCTCCCAAGCACGCCCCCAGGCCGCTCCAATTTCTCCCCGAGCATCCTCTGCTCCGACGAGGTTCTCGACCGATTCCGGCGAGCACGAATCGCCCCACTGCCCCTCGACCACCTGAGCGTGATCCCCATCTCCCTACGCAGCTTCCAGAAACAACCACTCGTCCGCGCGTTCTCTAGAACGCCGACAAGGAACACGACAGAGCGCCGCCGTCTTCTGCCGTTCTCCGACGATGTCTCCCCGGTAAAATCCGACCACCCCTCTCTTCCCCGTGGATACGATGATGACCGCCATGCTCTCGCAGACCTAATGGTGCTATTCATTTGTCCTAGGGTGCCCCATATCCTCACCCTCGACGACCTCCAGTACCGCCGAGACTCAGCTCATCTCCGGCGAGCAATCGCAGCTGCACCCTAGCGCCCCTCGACGGACAAGTCCCACGTTGAGCATCAGCATCATTCAGCGAACGAGGTGAGCACCTTCCCCTCCTCCCTCGCTTCCTATTTCACTAGCG
Organism: Avena longiglumis; assembly: GCA_030063025.1. Lineage (NCBI taxonomy): Eukaryota > Viridiplantae > Streptophyta > Magnoliopsida > Poales > Poaceae > Avena > Avena longiglumis. The sequence goes on from CP125974.1 coordinate 148,038,680, forward strand.
CCGCCACCGTCTGACCTCGCCGCCGCCGCCCGAGTTTGGTCAGTGCGATGACAGCCGTTCGATCTAGATTGAGCGAGCAGGATTAGACCACTTAACCGCGAAGGGGTATGCGTTCTGGATCGCACGATTCGATTAGATCCTACGGTCTGCAGCGTGATCCACACCGAATCGGTACCAGCCAGTCGTATTGCGCCACGTGGCCAGTTTTGGTTTAAAAACAGATTTGAAAACAGAATTATTTGTGATTTTCAAACCCCTGTAACTTTCAAACCACACGTCCAAAAATTACAAATTTTATGTCGTTGGATTCAGGAGAGCAAGACCTATCCAACCATGCCCTTAGTTTAGCAAATAGTATCTGTTAGCTTGTTTGAATTTGCAGAAACATTTGTATGCTTGTTAAGGATGTAAAAATTGTTTAAAAATGAATTTGGGGTTAAAATCTTTGGCAATTGGATTAATTTGAACCTACTGACCCTAGGAAACACATTGTGGACTCAAAAATGTATTTGGTGAAATAAAATAATGATTCTTTGATTTAAAACCATTTCTAGTCAAATAGAAATGTGATTTATTTATTGAAAATGATTTTGAAGGAAAACCTTTGGGAAATGGTTTGTTGTAAACTCACTGACCCTATGAACCAACCCATAATTTGGAAAATGGATTTGGTGAAGTTTAGGATGGAAAACTTGATTTAGTCATTTCTAGCCAAATGAAAATAATGGTTTTTGTCTTGAAAATAATTTTGAGTAAAAACTTTGGAGAAAATGTTTTGGACCAAACCTATTGACCCAAAACACTAAGTTGTGCAATAGCAACTCATTTGGTGAAAAAACATAAAGTTTTGCCTTGATATAAATGTTTTCCCACCACATAAAATGTTGAATGGATTTAAAAATGGTGTATGGACAAAACCCTATTTGCAAATGACTTTGCCATTTTGGTAAATGACCACTTTGGACTTTACAAAGTTTAGAATCCTAGTGGAGACTACCTTTGCAATTAGAACCATCTTTTGCATGCTTGCATGCATTACTTTGACTTTGTCATTTTATGTGTTGTTTTGCTTGATTGGTAGATTGAGTTTGTTCCTTGCTTGATTGATTTGTAGTGACTTGAAGAGTGTGATTGTTGCAAGGACAAGGAGTGAACCCATACTCTACCAAAAAGTCAAGTGATGCTTCATATCTTTTTGTCCCATTACTTTCACTATGCATTAGTGATTTTCTCTAAGTAAAACTTGCATGAATTTTGCTAAGTGTAAACCTTGCTATAGGAAAACTAGTAGATGAAACCTTAGTGGAAATCTTCCTAAGTTAAGATTCCTATTACTATCAAGCTTAGCCTAGCTAATAGAAAACATGGGTGGAATATATACTCACACTATGGAAAAATATTCTAAGTCTGAGGACTTGGGTTTTGTTTAATAAAACAACTAAGTTAATGAATCACCTGGGTGGAATGGGATTTGCTTGGTGGTTTTTGGTTGAGTGGTTCACAAGGCCATGGACTTGGCTTGTGTATCTCACTTGTGGTATGCCACCCAGGAACAAAGAGATTTGAGATGTCAAATGTTGAGAAGCTTCAAGTGCAACCACTTGGCAATATGGGCTCTGCCATGATCATATAGGTTGCAAGAACTTAGCCATATGGACAGAGGGTGGTAGTGTTTGATAGGTTGGAACACGTCCATTTTGGTCTAAGGGAAGGCTTCTGAAAGATCTTGTCTTTGGAAACCAAGTCTTGTGGGGGAAAGTGCACCACCTCTACAGAGTGTAAAACCTAAGTACTTAGCCATGTCCCTGGTAAAGGACAATTTGAGCATCAAGACATGGAAGCAATCAAGAATCTCATCATTCAAATTTCTAAGTTAAATCTTATGGTTTGAACAAGGGTTGTTTGAAGTCTTCAATCTTTGATTGAGAGATGCCTTGGTTAAAAGGATCTTCAATCATTGATTGAGAAAAATGAATTTGTCAAAGCAAAAACTTAGTATTTTCAAATGTTAAGGAAAAATCTATTTTGATCAATGCAAGCCTCAACTACACTTAACCAAATGCATATAGATGATAGACTCCACTATATTATCATAGTATCACTTGCCAATACAATTCAAATGTATTGACCCTTCGTGGCTGTAACTTGTATGTTGCAGGTTTGATTGTTTTTAGTGAAGATTGATTGTTTAGGATTACAAAGTCTACAACCAACATCTGCCTGTGGAACTTTGAAGATGAAGGACCCCATGCTTATAGTTATTCCGCTGCAATGTAATGTAATAGCCAAATGAGCTATGTATTGATGTAATAAAATTATGTTATTCCTGGTTATAAAGTTATATTATGACCTTTGTTTCTTGATATTACATCTAAACTGTGGATGCTAGCTATTGAATCACGGACTAGCATTGTAAACACAGGAGGAGTCTACCTTATTAGGTTGAGACCTCTACAGTAATAAAGCCCCAAACTACTTTGTGGCCCCCGGTACAGTACTTTGAAATCAGGTACTAATTGATGGGGGGTGCCCACACACCCCACCTATGGTTAGCGCGCTCGATCTCGGAACAGGTGTCAAGAACTCGGGGTCCTACGGGACACCAGTGAGCGGTTAAAAACCAAATATTGTCTATTACCCACCGGTGCCTCTGCATTATTTACCTACTTCAATTTTAATTATTAAACAATAATTAAAACCATGATCATCTCCAACATTAAACATGCGGCATTACTCCAACAATTGTGGTACTTGTCGACACGCAACAACACTTGAGCAAGCAACTACGACACGCAAGTCCAACTATCTACCAAACAACAGGTAATAGGATGTGTCCAAGGCAATATAAGGCTGCAGGGGATATCACGGGTACGAAAACTAGAGCATCGCAACACAGATAGCAATAGATCAACAGGAGGGAATAAATACTATAAAAGCAAGATAGGTAGAAAGGGGGAGAATGCTCGCCTGAAACATTGCTGAAGGTTCATCCGAAGATCGGGTCGACACTCGCATCAACTCGTCGGCCTAATCCGTGAAGAAGCAAAGCACTAGAAGAAACACCGGATGCACTATTTATTACTACGGCAAAAGAGCGGGCATGATGCGTGTATGATGTATGACATGTCAAAGTTGCGATGCAATTAGGCAATATTAAGCGGAACCAGGGTCCTGACAATTAATTAGTAGGTTCATGTTGTTTAGATACCCGCAATTTAAATGTTGTATTAACAAGGCGAAAACAAGGCATCGGTTCACTACACAAATTTAAATGGAGACAAACTAAGACTGTCCATATATGATCTCCATATTATGAGGTGAATCGGCATAGTGCCCCCAAACCACACAATATGTATGCGAGATGAATAAATTATATGCAATAGGGATATATTATATATTATAAAAATATGGGGCTCGGAAAAAGGGTCACACATTGGGTTGCGAAGATCTTAGGGTTCGTCGAGGGTTCGGGATCGGTCTTCGGATCGGGACATCAGGGCTTCGGTTTTCCGTGTGGACGATCTTGGTTTGGGGCTTTGGATCCTCGGGACCGGGGTCATGGGGGGTCTCGGCCATCGGGCCCGGGGTGGAGAACTTGGCGTCCGCAAAGAGGATGTTCGGATTCCAGCTTCGGCTGTTATCGATGCACTTGGTTCCGCGTCGGCACGGTCTTTGGGTATCACGAGATCTCGATGACGACACGATGCATTGAGCACCTATTGGTACGACGACCCGAATTGGAACGAAACTTGGCCGAGGAGAACAATAACCTGCACGACAAGATCTGTCTGATACCTCTCCCAAGAGATTACAAAACCAAGTACCAACCTGGTACTACAAAGGAGAACATGAGTGACAGAAGATGAATACTATAACACACGCGACACAGGAGGCGGCAGCGACCAACGCTAGCAGAGGCAGAGCACGCTAGGGCGGCAGAGCACGGCGGACGGCGTCGAGGCCACGTCCAGGCGGCGCTGCTAGAGAGCCGGGGCGCGCGGAAGGCAGCAGTGGCGGGCTTGCCGGAGCGGGTCGGCACGCACGGTGAAGACAGGCAGGGACGTGGTGCTCCTGCAGGAGACCGGGCATGCCGGCAAGAGGGGAGAGGACGGCGAGGTCGGGGCGAGGGCGACCGGTCGGACGAGGGACGAGGGTGCCGCGGGCAGCCGGAGGTGGTAGGGAGGGCGAGCTCGGCGGCGGCTCAGAGAGGACAGGGGAAGGGCGATGCGAGCGGCCGACGGAGAGGAGAGTGAGGGCTGGCGACACGGGCGAGGAGGGTGCTAGGGGAGATGGTGGGAGAACGGGAAGGGGATCTGGCGGCGGTGGTTGGGAAGGTCCCGAGCAAGGGGAAACGAGAGAGGACGACGGGGTTCAGTCATGGGGGAGGTGGGTTCCAGGGAGCGGACGCGTGAACGCGGGGTGGGGATCACGTGCGAGAAGAGCGGGGGAGTGGGACCTGCAGGGTGGGGCCGGGTTTGACGGGGTGGGCAACAGGCGTGTGTGCGTGCGAGCTGTGAGGCTGGCGGTGGCGGGGTGGGGTTTGGGGTTGGGGTGGGACTAGGGATTAGGGTTTGAGGTAGATAGGATCTGGAGGTGGTCAGCTGGGCTTTTTGGGCCTAGCTGGCTGCCTCCTAAAAATAATACAACAGTTTTATTATTATTTTAAAAGACTTTTGTACACTATTTTTAGATATACAAAATATTCAGGAAGACCTGATGATTGTATTTTGAAATAAAGAGGGGAAGTAATGTCAAAAGAAAGATAGGGTTGTAGCGAAATGTTTTTAGGCAAAGGTATGCATGATGATGTCATGATGATGCACAAGTACAAACAATAGCGATTTTCTAGTAGTGGTTTTAGCCGGGGTGCTACAATTCGACACCACTAACAATGGATCTCGCCCTCGAGATCCACCTCCTGGTATGGGGAAGAAGACCGACGGTCTAAATCTTCTCGCTTCGTGTAGATCCTCGCGACACCACTAACAAGGATTCTTCTTTGTCTTGAAATCCGCGACACCAACGACAAGGGTTGGTGCCCTCGTTCGTCGCTGAACACTCTGGAAAACAAAGGGCGAAAGCAGAGGTCTCAAAAGGTAAGGGCACCTCTAACTTCCGCAGAAGAAGTATAATTACATCGATCCACCATTCCATGTACAAGAGCGAATGATAAGAGTAGTCGGATGGTGATCAGTCCATCGCGCACCCAAAGCATTACTCTGCACATGAATAGGGGAATTATGCAACCAACTCTCAGAATCAGACTGAAGATCTCGACAAGCGTGGTTCGAAAACAAAGGAGGGATGGAGATTCTCATCAGATCTGATGCAGATGACTTCGTCGTATCAGAAAACACCAGAGGTTAAAAATATAAAAAAAATAGTGAATTTTCGGTCCACTAAAAGGTACAATAGATGAAAGATTCATCCGATAGCATGAATGTCGAATGTTGAAGCACCGTTACAAGAGGATGGAAGCGAAACCCTAAAGGTACAACAGAAAACCCAACCACGAGAAATCCTGGACTCGAAGAAAATATAAGAGAGCAGATTCAAAACACGTCGAGATATGAGGAGAATAGCAGAGGGGTAAGAAGTAAAAGCAGACCTAATCAGATCTATCCAACCGATTTTTCAAAATAGTTTTGACACTCTACAACATCCGTTAGCTAGGTTATCCTACAGGCTGGACCAGTGGGGTATCGTAACTGCTGAGCTCTGATACCACTCTGTAACACCCTCAGAATCGACCCTATGCAAGTTTCAGCAATTCCCGCCAAACCCGCATAGAAACGATTCAAAGGTGCCCACCAGGCACTTTCGTATGGTGGAAACAAGTAATACCATTACACAATAGTCCACGATGGAACCCACAGAACAGATATATACAACAGCGACTCATCGAGTCAAGGATACAAATATACAATACAAAGATCCAAAACACTTTGAAAACGATACGGCGTCCGAGTACGGACAAGATGCAAATTGAGCTAAGAGCCCTGAAGAATAACCAATGGCGTCCATAACCCTGCCCAGGCCAAGCCGGAAGGGTAACCCTGCTAACGACGTCGATCTCAAAACCTGCTTAAACAAAAGGGGTGCCGACAAAGGGCAAAGGAAAAAGAGAGCGGTCAGTACTGAGGCCAGTACAAGGCGAGACTAGAATTCGGCGGTCCTCGCCTACATAGGTATGGTGGACTGAAGCGGCATCGCAAAATGCACTAAACAACCTATAGAGACTCGATATAACTGTCGGCTATCAGAGAGGGATAAGAAATACCTATTCAGAACCAACCTGATACTACCACCAAACATACCCATCCCGGTATTTCCCCCTCGAGACCAAACGAGGAAGTCAACCGAGGAACTCACATAGTTAGCAGTTTTATTTATTCAGTTATCGTTGCAGCAATTACTAGTCAGGTATAGATAGTCATCCTGATATAAAAAGCAGTGGGCACTTTTAGTTAACCATTCTGTTGTAGTTGTAACACTTACTAGTCAGATACAATTAGCATGAGCTATCCCAAACCCAACAGTTGTTGGTACTTTTATTTAGCCATTCCGTTGTAGTGAAGCTGATTACTAGTCATATCGGATACAAGTCAAGTTATAACGGTAAACTTTAGTTATAGTTGTCTATGATCGAGAACTATGCTCCAAGTCGTCCATAACCGTGGACACGGCTTCTCGAAAAGATTTAACCCTGCAGGGGTCCACCAAAGTTTCCACACGCACCTACACCCTTGTTGTCAGATCAGGCAGGTACAAGATCACAAAACATACACCCAACGGTATGTCGACGGGGTTTCGGACACGACGTTTCCCAGACCCAAAGAAAGCACATGGGGGCCACCCCACTAAGCTACCCGCAACAAAGTTGGCCGGCTCCGATACGGACCCAGAGGTTTGTGACAATGGCTGTAAATGACTGGGAACCCGAAAGTGTGACTGGGCTTGTCGATACCGCGAAAACATTCCACGTTGGTTCCAAAACAGTACAGGTGCTCCACGCGCAATCATAAATAAAGCAGTAAAGCATGGCATAAGTACATGATAGTAATAAAGCCCCAAACTACTTTGTGGCCCCCGGTACAGTACTTTGAAATCAGGTACTAATCGATGGGGGTGCCCACTCACCCCACCTGTGGTTAGCGCGCTCGATCTCGGAACAGGTGTCAAGAACTCGGGGTCCTACGGGACACCAGTGAGCGGTTAAAAACCAAATATTGTCTATTACCCACTGGTGCCTCTGCATTATTTACCTACTTCAATTTTAATTATTAAACAATAATTAAAACCATGATCATCTCCAACATTAAACATGCGGCATTACTCCAACAATTGTGGTACTTGTCGACACGCAACAGCACTTGAGCAAGCGACTACGACACGAAAGTCCAACTATCTACCAAACAACAGGTAATAGGATGTGTCCAAGGCAATATAAGGCTGCAAGGGATATCACGGGTACGAAAACTCGAGCATCGCAGCACAGATAGCAATAGATCAACATGAGGGAATAAATACTATAAGAGCAAGATAGGTAGAAAGGGGGAGAATGCTCGCCTGAAACATTGCCGAAGGTTCATCCGAAGATCGGGTCGACACTCGGATCAACTCGTCGGCCTAATCTGTGAAGAAGCAAAGCACTAGAAGAAACACCAGATGCACTATTTATTACTACGGCAAAAGAGCGGGCATGATGCGTGTATGATGTATGACATGTCAAAGGTGCGATGCAATTAGGCAATATTAAGCGGAACCAGGGTCCCGACAATTAATTAGTAGGTTCATGTTGTTTAGATACCCGCAATTTAAATGTTGTATTAACAAGGCGAAAACAAGGCATCGGTTCACTACACAAATTTAAATGGAGACAAACTAAGACTAAAATAGTCCATATATGATCTCCATATTACGAGGTGAATCGGCATAGTGCCCACAAACCACACAATATGTATGCGAGATGAATAAATTATATGCAACAGGGATATATTATATATTATAAAAATATGGGGCTCGGAAAAAGGGTCACACATTGGGTTGCGAAGATCTTAGGGTTCGCCGAGGGTTCGGGATCGGTCTTCGGATCGGGACATCGGGGCTTCGGTTTTCCGTGTGGACGATCTTGGTTTGGGGCTTCGGATCCTCGGGACCGGGGTCATGGGGGGTCTCGGCCATCGGGCCCGGGGTGGAGAACTTGGCGTTCGCAAAGAGGATGTTCGGATTCCAGCTTTGGCTGTTATCGATGCACTTGGTTCCACGTCTGCACGGTCTTTGGGTATCACGAGATCTCGATGACGACACGATGCATTGAGCACCTATTGGTACGACGACCCGAATTGGAACGAAACTTGGCCGAGGAGAACAATAACCTGCACGACAAGATCTGTCTGATACCTCTCCCAAGAGATTACAAAACCAAGTACCAACCTGGTACTACAAAGGAGAACATGAGTGACAGAAGATGAATACTATAACACACGTGACACAGGAGGCGGCAGCGACCAACGCTAGTAGAGGTAGATCACGCTGGGGCGGCAGAGCACGGCGGAAGGCGTCGAGGCCACGTCCAGGCGGCGCTGCTGGAGAGCCGGGTCGCGGAAGGCGAAGGAAGGTGGCCGGGCTTGCTGCCGGAGCGGGTCGGCACGCACGGTGAAGACAGGCGGGGACGCGGTGCTCCTGCAGGAGACCGGGCATGCCGGCGAGAGGGGAGAGGACGGCGAGGTCGGGGGCGAGGGCGACCGGTCGGACGAGGGACGAGGGTGCCACGGGCAGACGGAGGTGGTAGGGAGGGCGAGCTCGGCGGCGGCTTAGAGAGGACAGGGGAAGGGCGATGCGAGCGGCCGACAGAGAAGAGAGTGAGGCCTGGCGACACGGGCGAGGAGGGTGCTAGGGGCGATGGTGGGAGAACGGGAAGGGGATCTGGCGGCGGTGGTTGGGAAGGTCCCGAGCGAGGGGAAACGAGAGAGGACGACGGGGTTCGGTCACGGGGAAGGTGGGTTCCAGGGAGCGGACGCGTGAACGCGGGGTGGGGATCGCGTGCGAGAAGAGCGGGGGAGTGGGACCTGCAGGGTGGGGCCGGGTTTGACGGGGTGGGCAACAGTGTGTAAAGGCGGAGCTGTGAGGTCAAGTGTGGCGGGTGGGGTTTGGGGTTGGGGTGGGACTAGGGATTAGGGTTTGAGGTATATAGGATCTGGAGGTGGTCAGCTGGGCTTTTTGGGCCTAGCTGGCTGCCTCCTAAAAATAATACAACAGTTTTATTATTATTTTAAAAGACTTTTGTACACTGTTTTTAGATATCCAAAATATTCAGGAAGACCTGATGATTGTATTTTGAAATAAAGAGGGGAAGTAATGTCAAAACAAAGATAGGGTTGTAGCGAAATGTTTTTAGGCAAAGGTATGCATGATGATGCACAAGTACAAACAATAGCGATTTTCTAGTAGTGGTTTTAGCCGGGGTGCTACAAAGGAGGAGGGGGCGAAGGCACTTTAGTACGCGTGATTGCGGAGCCGTTTCATGGCTTCGTTAACGCGTATTCACGCCGGCATTCAAACGGCTGCAACGTCCGGCGAGGCGTGGTCAGCGGGGCGGGTGAAGGAGACGCTGAGGTGGCGGTGGGGTCTGGATGTCAGCGAAAAGAAGAGAGGAAGGGTGGGTCCGGGCGTTCAGCGACCGAGTGGGTTCGATCCGCGGTGAGAAAAACGTTTCGGGGGAGGGGTGGGTGTGGGCTGTTGGTCCTGGACTGGGCTAGGTCCTTTTATTATTATTTTTTGTTCCTGTTTCTTTTTTCTTTTTCCCTTTTGATTTTTTGTTTTGATTTTGTTTAAACATTTCAAACATTCATTTGAATTCAAACTTCTCTAAAACTTTGTGTGCAATCAAATACTGATTAATAATACATTTTAAAGTCAAATTAGAATATTTCTTTATTCTTTTAGGGTCTTTTAAAAAAATAGGCTCTAATATTAATTGAATAAGATTTAATAATATTTTTCAATCTCCATTTGAACTCAAATCGCCACCAAACTTTGGGTGAATTTTAATTCTGTTTATCAGCATATTTAAAAGTTCAAAAAATAGAATAATGCTTTTATTCTTTTAGGATCTATTAATAATTAAATAAATAGTCCATAGTCTTTAATTCAAATAGGTTTTAATTTATTTTAAAAACTCTTTTTGAAATCTAATTAATATCAAAATCTTTTAAGTAGGTTTCATTTGAAAAACTAAAACACTTGGAATTCTTATTTTTGAAAATCTTTAATAAATTTTTAATGTTTATTTGAAAGGAAAAAGCCTTTACTTAAATAAAATTGGATATTAATAAATAGTGATTCCAAAAATAACTTTTTATTTAAAGATCCAAAAATAGTGATTCCAACTATTATAACTTTATTTATTATTTGTTTACCTTTTTAAATCCCTTTAGGATTATTTTCTCACCATTTGGTATGGATTTTCTAGGTGGTTGCTTTATTAGCTTTGGGAAATCAATTTCCTTATCTTATTAAATTCATAAGATTTTTATCTATGGCTCCAAATTAAGTGAAACCAATTCATATGGTTTTATAATATTTATAATAATCATTCTTGATCAATTTGAAATGTTTGTTTGACCAATTTTTATATGGATCACATCCATAGTCTCAGAGATAGCTTGGAATGTTTTTCCTCCATTAGGGTTTTAGGGTTTTGGTTTATTTTCCAAGTGTTTAAATTTCCAGATGCATTTATGAAGAATGCATTCCTCTTGATTTGAATTTAGTTAGATTCAAACATTAACCAAAGTTTGTTCAAGATGGGATTTTAAGTTTCCATTTAGAAACAAAAGTTTCTTTTCACCCTAAATTTCAACAATTATTTATTTTTCTTATTTATTTTTCACATTACAAGATTTGGAAAATCTTGGGATGTGACACTCACTTAGAGGAAAAGCTATAGAATGGATACTATCATTACTAACTGGTAGCATAAACTCTTGGGATATTCTTAAGGAAGCTTTTATTAAGAAATATATCATCCTATTAAAATATTACAAAACATGGTGTGCCAAAGTCCATCGTCTCCGAACGGGATGTCAAACTCATGAGCTACCTTTGAAAGACACTTATGCCAATCTTGGCGTGAAGTTACCATTCTCTTATGCCTCGCATCCTCAAACCAATGACCAAACCGAAGAGGTCAACCAAAGCCTAGGAACTCTTGTACGTGTATTGATCAAGAACCTCAAGAGTTGGGAAGAAGCATCATGCATGCAGAATTATCGTACAACTGAGTCAAGTACTCCTCAACATCAAAGGGTCCATTCATGATTGTCTACGACTTTGAACCTTAAACCTCTCTTGATCTACTACCACTTCCACTACACGAGCATGTCAACATGGACTTCGACAAATGAGATGAATCAATGAAGAAACTCCATGAAGAAACAAGGGGTATGCTCTAAAAACCCGTGTAAATCCAAGCACCAAGATTAAACAATAACAAGAAAGATATGCTCTTCGAATAAGGAGACCTCATGTGGATTCACCTCCGCAAGGATAGGTTCCATCAAGAATAAAACTTCAAGCTCAATACACGAGGTGATGGCCCCTTCAAAGTTCCCAAGCATGTCAATAACAACGCATATGCCATCAACATACTCAATAGAAGTACCTTGTGAGAAACACATTCAATGTGGAAGATCTATCACCATATCATGGAGATGATGAGAACTTAGATTCGAGGACGGCTCTTTCCCAAGGGGGGGAGGAGATGATGTAGCCCGCTCTATGAACAACACTACTCCCAACTCCAACAAGTCCCTAGAGTGGACCAATGACCTGTGCCTAAGGATGGCAATTTTACCCATGGGTATGGGTACCCGCGGGTACCGTACCCGCATGGGTAGGGTATGTGCATACTTTTATACCCATGGGTAATACCCATATCATGCTCGTTAAGTCACGGGTATAGGGTTATACCTGTGGGTATACCCATACCCTACTCATTTAGACTGACTTGTAAAACTTACCTATAGAGTTTCAACCTATGCGGCCGAGTAGCCTAGAGGCTAGTATGAGATTGTGATTTCTAAATTTTGATAATTTTTATGTAATCGTCTATCTATTATTGAGTAGAGATACTTATTTGTTTGTCAAATATTATATTGATTAATGTAAAATTATGAATAACTTGTGTACTATTGGATCTACCCGTCGGGTAACCATCGGGTATGGTCATGGGTAAAGATTTATACCCGCGGGTACGGGTATGGGTAAAGTTTTCTACCCATTGACTACATGGGTATGGGAATGATATTGCTCTACCCTTCTCATACCCTGCTCATTGCCATCCTTACCTGTGCCTGAGTCAAAACTCTCCATGATAAGGTAAATTATCTTCATCGTCTTGTGACTTTGATACTACCTTGGACGCATTGCTACTTCATTCCAACATCCTTTGCATCTTCAGGTATGAACCAGATGAACATCACCAGGATACTATGCAATATGGAGAAGAGAAGGATGGACAAGACCAAGAAGAACTAGGAAGCAACCGGAGTATACGGCCCGTGAAGCCCGGAGGCTCCGGTCCCATCCTTAATGTCTGTTGGATAAACCCTGCACTTTATCTTCTTTAGCCCGTGCACGCTCCGTAACTATAGTTGATCAAGCTACTGTCGATACTTAGTTGTCGCTGACAGTTTCGTCAGTTAAGGAGCAATTGTAACTACCTCGGTGAATTACGCTCCTAGTTACAAGCCTGGACGAGCGGAAATGGTTGAAATAGTACGGTGGGGCCCAAATGCCACTCACAGGTAGACCTTTCGGCCGTCCCAACCATTTCCAATCATCGGGACAAGAACGCGAATCGGCGTAAAGCGAAGGGATCAACTACATACACAAATGAGTATGTATGCAAGCCACCATACAACAGTACATCAGAGCCATTCCATCTAAAAAGAAAGGAAATATAGCAACTGCCATACGGCAAGATTCAAATGTCCTAGATAGATATAATAGTTTAGGATATCTCCTCATACATCAAACATCGGAGTGTCAAGCGGAAGCGGCAAACAAGATCCGAGTACGGATAAGAAGCAAATCGGCATAAGATGCCCCATAAATAAGCACATCCCGCCCACAGATCTCACGGATCCCCGTTCCCGGAATCTCTACACCGAACGGTCGTTGCCCACATCGTCCGCCTCCTCCACCCAGTATCCATCTTGTGAGTGTACCTGTTCATCTGAATCAAATAATTTATCGTGTGAGACCCTAGGGGTACTCAGCAAGTCTTTATGCCTCTAAAGGGGACACAACCTGGGGTGACGCAATTGCAGCAAAAGATAAACCCTAAAAATTCTATAGATACTCACTAACCATCCGCCTAACCAAATGTAACACCCTCAGAATCGTACCTATGCAAGTTCGGGCAAAATTCACCAAACCCGCATAGAAACGATTCAAAGGTGCCCACCAGGCACTTTCGTGCGGGTGGAAAACGAAGTAATAACATTACACAACAGTCCTCGATGGGACCCACAGAACAGATATATATAACTTGACTCAAAGAGTCAAGAATACGATATAATGTACAAAGATCCAAATCACCTTGAAAATAGGAGTCCACTACGGACAAGATGCAAATGGGGCTAAGAGCCACGAAGAATAACCAATGGCGTCCATAACCCTGCCCGTGCCAAGCCGGAAGGGTAACCACGCTAACGGCGTCGATCTCAAAACCTGCTTAACAAAGGGTGCCGACAAAGGGCAAAGCAGAAAACAAAGAAGGAGCGCCAAGATCGAGGCCAAGACAGCGAGGCTAGAATTCGGCGGTCCTCGCCTACATAGGTATGGTGGACTGAAGCGGCAGCGGCAGCATGCACTAAACAACCTATAGAGACTCGATACAACTGGCGGTTATCAGAGAGGGGTGAGAAAGACCTAGGCGGATCCAACCTGATTCTAACATCAAACAAAACCCATCCTGGCGTTTCCCCCTCGAGACCACACGAGGAAGTCAACCGAGGAACTCACACAGTTGGCAGTGTTAATTATTCGGTTATAGTTGCGGCACTTTACTAGTCAGGTTTAGATAATCGTCCTGATAAAATAAACAGTGGGCACTTTTAGTTAACCATTCCGTGTGAGTTGCAACAATTACTAATCAGATACAGATAGCATGAGATAAACCCGAAAACCCAGCAGTTGTTGGTACCTTTAATTCAGCCAATTCGTTGTAGTTGCAATACTTACTAGTCAGATACAATTGTCGCAAGCGACAACCAAACAAGCAATTGTGGGCAGTATTATTAGCCATTCCGTTATAGTGAAGCTGATTACTAGTCATTATAAGTCAAATTTATAACAGTAAACTTTAGTTATGCTTGTCTATGATCGAGATACTGTGCTCCAAGTCGTCCATATCCGCGACACGGCTTTCGAAAGTTTTAACCGCCGGGTGCACCAATAGCAACACACGCCGATCAACCTCGGAAAACCAAAACAAAACCCAACGAGGCTTTCACATGAACAATCACAGGATTCAGAAATATTTCAGGGGCCACCCTTAAGTAGAATCCGAACGGAGTAGGCAAGCTCCGAGACGGCCTCAAGGTCTGCAAGGCTCAGAAACGACTGGGAACCCGAAAGTGTGGCTGGGCTTGTCGATACCGAAAACACTCCGCTTACCTAAATAAAAGACAGTGCTCCTCGCACAATCGTAAATAAAGCAGAAAGCATGGCATAAGTACAGGATCGTAAATAAAACCTCAAACTAGTTTGTGGCCCCAAGAAATAAGAATGAATCAAGCTCGCCTGGGGGGGTCCCATATACCTCCGGATGTGGATAGCGCAAAAAATCAAGGAACAGTATCAAGTACTGGGGTCTTACGGGACACAAGTGGGCTCGAAACCAAATATTATCTATCACCCACCGATGCCTCTGCTTATTCAATTTTAGTTGTTAAAGAAATTAAAGTGACGATAAGTAAAACTAGAATCATCTCCAACATCAACATGCGGCAATACATCAAGAATCGTGGCATATGACGACACAACGGCAATATAGCAAGCGACGGACGCAAGACCAACTAGCTACCAAACAACAGGCAATAGGATGTGTCCAAGGCAATATAGGGCTGCAGGAATATCATGGCACGGAAACTAAAGCATCGCAAATACGGATAGCAATAGATCAACAGGAGGAAGTAAATACTATAAAAGTAAGATAGGTAGAAAGGGAGATGCTCGCCGAAAACATGGTCGAAAGGTTCATCCAAGATCGGTGGAGCTCACATTAACTCAACGGCCTTATCCGAAGAAGCAAAACACTAGAAGGAACACCGGATGCAATATTTAATACACGGCGAAGATCGGCATGATGCATGTATGATGTATGGCATGGCAAGGTGCGATGCAATTAGGTCAGATTAAGCGGAACCGGGGTCCCGACAATTAATCTGTGGTTCAAGTTGTTTAGAAACCCCCGCAAATTAAATGTTGTTTAACATGGCCAAAATATAGCACCGGTTCGCTACATCAATTTTAAATGAGGCCAATATAAGGCTAGATTTGCCCGCATATGGGCCCCATATTTAATTATTAGGTGAATCGGCAAAAGGCCCCCAAACCAATGATATGCATGCGAGATGACAATTGAATATGCGATAAGTTGTTATGTTATAAAATAGGGTTCGAGGAAAAAGGGTCACACATTAGAGGGGGCTCGACGATCTTGTTAGGGTTCCGGGGTTCGGGGTTCAGGGTTCGACGGATCTAGGGTTCAGGGTCAGGGTCTTGGCGCATCCGTGTCTCGATGTCCGAGGGCGAACTTGTGTCGGTGCCGTTCGCCATCGCGAAGGTCTTGCCGGTTCCACGGGTCGGTCTTGCTGCCCGGATGGAGAACTTGTCCGGGAGTACTTGGCGTTCCGGACTCTCGAACCTTGGCGTCCGAGTAGAAGATCATGTCGGTCGCTGCGTAGATCTTGGGGGTTCGGGTTCCACGGTTCGGCTTGACAAACGGAATCGTGAACGGGTCTTGGCGAACTTGGCGGTTATTCGGATCCGGCCGGGTTCGATGTTTCCGCCCGAACGGGTCTTGTGGTCCGAGTAGACGAACTTGACGCTGGCTTCAGCAGATCTTGAGCCTCGGGATTTTCTGTGGTTCATACGTGGTTACCATGACACATACACGCGCACACACATACGAGCACACGCACACGAGCACACGCAGACACGGGCACACGCAGCACACGGGCACACACACGAGCACACGCCAGACACGGCACACGCTGCATACGGCACACAGGGCCACGGTGGCAGCCAGCGTGAGGGCCGGCGGACTCGGGCGAGCTTGGCGAGGTCCAGGCGGAGGAGAGGCGGTGACGCTCGAGGCAGGTGGGGTTACGCGACGGCCGGGCGGACGGAGGCGGCGCGGGCTCGTGACGGAGGCGGGCTGGCGGTGGCACCGGAGCGAGCGGACGAGGCCGCGTCGAAGAGGGGATGGTCGGCCGAGGCGTCGCGAGGTTGGTTGGCGTCACCGCCGCGGGCAGGACGGGAGGAGGGAGCCTGCGGGAGCTGGCCGGAGGCTTTCGGGGCGGACGCTTGGCGCTTCGAGGCCGGGCAAGCGGCCGGGCGCAGCGGAAGCTTCGGCGGGCTCGTCTTGCGCAGCGGGAAGGCGACGCTGGGGACCAGGCCGAGCGGAGAGGCGGGACGCTGGGCGGGGCCTGCGGGAGGCGACGGGGCGAAGCTTGGCGAGGCGAGCAGCAGGCTCGGCGCATGGAGGCGGAGGGTCATTGGCGGGCTGTGGAGGTGAGAGGTGGCGGCTGACATGAAGCCATGGGCGAGGAGGAGCGGAGGCGGCGAGAAGCTCGTCCGGGCGGCGGCTGGTGAGCTGGCGCTGGGATGAAGGCCAGTCAGTGGAGGGCGGAGCCTGGGCAGGGCACCGCCGGGACGGGTAGAGCTCAGAGAGAGGAGAAGAGAGCACGCCATGTGGGGGTCTGGGTGCTCGTGGTGGGAAGGGGGCGGTACTGTGGGGAGGTGGGGACGTGGGAGTGGAAGCTGACCTGGTGGGGGCTGGGAAGGACGGGCCCAAGGCCAATGGGGCTGGTGGCGTGTGTGGAGTAGGGGTTGCGTGTGTTGGGGTGAGTTTGGGGTTGGTGGGTGGTGTGAGAGAGGAAGAGAGAAAAGAGAGGGAGAGTTGGTGAGTGATGTGGCATAGTTTGATTGGTGGGGGGTTTGGGGTTTGCCGACGTGGCGCTCAGGGATTGGCCAGGGTGAGGTGGAGGTTGGGTTGGGGTAGTTTTCTGGGTGGTCTTAGGATTTAGAGGGGGGTGCAGGTTGGACCGATTGGTTTTCTTTCTGGGGCGGTCGTTCGGGTCGCTTTGGCCCGTTCGACTGCCCCGCCAAAAATAATTATAAATTTTATTTATTTTAATTAGAACATTTGCAAACCGATAGCGGCCAAAACAAAATATTCCGGGGACCCGGTTTTGGAGTTTGAGCAAGATGGGGCGTTTGGAAAACAAATCGGGGTTTTCGAAATAGTTTTGGCAAACAATGCCTGATGATGACGATGCGATGCACAAAATTAACGCGATTTTCTAGTAGTGGTTTTTGCGGGATGCCACAATTCGACACCACTAACAAGGGATCTCGCCCTCGAGATCCGCCTCATGGTACCGGGAAGAAGGGCGGCGATCTGAATCTTCTCACATCATGTAGATCCTCGCGACACCACTAACAAGAGGTCGTTGTCCGTGATCGTCTAGGGAACTCTCCGGTAACAAAAAGATCGAAGGCGGAGGTATCAACAAATAAAGCCACCTCTATCTTCGTTGGAAAGAGGGAACCGATGCATTCTCATCAACTTCAATGTACAAAAGCGAATAGAAAGGGTAGTCGGCATGGGGGCCAATCCATCACGCACCCAAACTATTACTCTGCACATTCGGTAGAAAAGAGTGCAACCATTCTCGGAATCAGACTGAAGATCTCGACAAGCGAGGTTCGGAAACAAAGGGGTGATGCTGACTCTGCATCGGATCTTGCGTAGAGGATGTCGTCGCGTCGGAAAACACCGGAAGCACAAACAAGGAACAAAGGATGGTACCACAGCAGACGGATTCCTCAAGCAGCTTGAACACCGGATGATAGATCACCGTTATCAGAGGAGGAAGCGAAACCCTGAAGGTACGACGGAAACCCAACCACGAGAATTCCTGGACTCGAAGAAAGAGACGAGAGCGGATTCAAAACACGCAGGGGTAAGAGGGGAACAGCAGAGGGGTAAGGAGTAAAATCAGACCTAATCAGAACTATCCAACCGATTTTCAAAAATAGTTTGACACTCTACTTCGGCCGTTAGCTAGGTTATCCTACAGGCTGGACTTGTGGGGTATCGCAACTGCTGAGCTCTGATACCACTCTGTAACACCCTCAGAATCGTACCTATGCAAGTTCGGGCAAAATTCACCAAACCCGCATAGAAACGATTCAAAGGTGCCCACCAGGCACTTTCGCATGGGTGGAAAAAGTAATAACATTACACAACAGTCCTCGATGGGACCCACAGAGCAGATATATATAACGGCGACTCAAAGAGTCAAGAATAGATATAATGTACAAAGATCCAAATCACCTTGAAAATAGGGAGTCCGACTACGGACAAGATGCAAATGGGGCTAAGAGCCACGAAGAATAACCAATGGCGCCCATAACCCTGCCTGAGCCAAGCCGGAAGGGTAACCACGCTAACGGCGTCGATCTCAAAACCTGCTTAACAAAAGGTGCCACAAAGGCAAAGCAGAAAACAAAGAAGGAGCGCCAAGATTGAGGCCAAGACACGGCGAGGCTAGAATTCGGGTCCTCGCCTACATAGGTATGGTGGATCAAGCGGCAGGCAAAGATGCACTAAACAACCTATAGAGACTCGATACAAGGCGGTTATCGAGAGGGTGAGAAAGACCTAGGCGGATCCAACCTGATTCTAACATCAAACAAAACCCATCTGGCGTTTCCCCTCGAGACCACGAGGAAGTCAACCGAGGAACTCACAGTTGGCGGTGTTAATTATTCGGTTATAGTTATGCACTTTACTAGTCAGGTTTAGATAATCGTCACGATAAAATAAACAAGGCACTTTTAGTTAACCATTCCGTGAGTTGCAACAATTACTAATCGACATCTGAGATAGCATGAGATAAACCCAAAAACCCAGCAGTTGTTGGTACCTTTAATTCAGCCAATTCGTTGTAGTTGCAATACTTACTAGTCGATACAATTGTCGCATGGCGACAACCAAACAAGCAATTGTGCAGTATTATTAGCCATTCCGTTATAGTGAAGCTGATTACTAGTCATTATAAGTCAAATTTATAAGTAAAGAACTTTAGTTATGCTTGTCTATGATCGAGATATCGTGCTCCAAGTCGTCCATATCCGGACACGGCTTTGAAAGTTTTAACCGCCGGGTGCACCAATAGCAACACACGCTCGATCAACCTCGAAAACCAAAACAAAACCCAACGAGGCTTTCACGAAACAATCACAGGATTCAGAAATATTTGAGGGCCACCTTAAGTAGAATCATAACGAGTAGGCAAGCTCCGAGACGGCCTCAAGGTCTGGCTGTAAACGTATCGGGAACCCGAAAGTGTGGCTGGGCTTGTCGACACTGAAAACACTCCGCTTACCTAACAAGATAAAGTGTGCTCCTCGCACAATCGTAAATAAAGCGTAAAGCATGGCATAAGTAGGATCGTAAATAAAACCTCAAACTAGTTTGTGGCCCCAAGAAATAAGAATGAATCAAGCTCGCTCGGGGGTCCCATATACCTCCCGATGTGGATAGCGCAAAAATCAAGGAACAGTATCAAGTACTGGGGTCTTACGGGACACAAGTGGGCTCGAAACCAAATATTATCTATCACCCACCGATGCCTCTGCTTATTCAATTTTAGTTGTTAAACAGAAATTAAAGTGACGATAAGTAAAACTAGAATCATCTCCAACATCAACATGCGGCAATACATCAGCAACTGTGGCATATGACGACACACAACGGCAATATAGCAAGCGACGGCGACGCGCAAGACCAACTAGCTACCAAACAACAGGCAATAGGATGTGTCCAAGGCAATATAGGGCTGCAGGGAATATCACAGGTACGGAAACTAAAGCATCGCAACACAGATAGCAATAGATCAACAGGAGGGAAGTAAATACTATAAAAGTAAGATAGGTAGAAAGGGGGAGATGCTCGCCTGAAAACATGGTCGAAAGGTTCATCCGAAGATCGGGGCGGAGCTCACATTAACTCAACGGCCTTATCCGCGAAGAAGCAAAACACTAGAAGGAACACCGGATGCAATATTTAATACACGGCAGAAGATCGGCATGATGCATGTATGATGTATGACATGGCAAAAGTGCGATGCAATTAGGTCATATTAAGCGGAACCGGGGTCCCGACAATTAATTAGTAGGTTCAAGTTGTTTAGAAACCCCCGCAAATTAAATGTTGTTTAACATGGCCAAAATATAGCACCGGTTCGCTACATCAATTTTAAATGAGGCCAATATAAGGCTAGATTTGCCCGCATATGGGCCCCATATTTAATTATTAGGTGAATCGGCAAAAGGCCCCCAAACCAATGATATGCATGCGAGATGACAATTGAATATGCGATAAGTTGTTATGTTATAAAATAGGGTTCGAGGGAAAAAGGGGTCACACATTAGAGGGGGGCTCGACGATCTTGTTAGGGTTCCGGGGTTCGGGGTTCAGGGTTCGACGGATCTAGGGTTCAGGGTCAGGGTCTTGGCGCATCCGTGTCTCGATGTCCGAGGGCAGAACTTGTGTCGGTGCCGTTCTCAGTCATCGCGAAGGTCTTGCCGGTTCCACGGGGTCGGTCTTGCCGTTCCGGGATGGAGAACTTGTCGTCCGGGGGAGTACTTGGCGTTCCGGACTCTCGACGAACCTTGGCGTCCGAGTAGAAGATCATGTCGGTCCGCTGCGTAGATCTTGGGGGGTTCGGGTTCCACGGGTTCGGCTTGACAAACGGAATCCGTGAACGGGTCTTGGCGAACTTGGCGGTTATTCGGATCCGGCGTCGGGTTCGATGTTTCCGCCCGAACGGTCTTGTGGTCCGAGTAGACGAACTTGACGCCGGGCTTCAGCAGATCTTCGGAGCCTCGGGATTTTCTGTGGTTCATACGTGGTTACCATGACACATACACGCGCACACACATACACGAGCACACGCATACACGAGCACACGCGTACACGGGCACACGCGTACACGGGCACACACATACACGAGCACACGCGTACACGGGCACACGCGTACACGGGCACACAGGGCCACGGTGGCAGCCAGGCGTGGAGGGGCCGGGCCGGGCCCGCGGCGAGCTTGGCGAGGTCCAGGCGGAGGAGAGGCGGGGTGACGGCTCGAGGCAGGTGGGGTTGGGCGCGACGGCCGGCGGCGGACGGAGGCGATGCGGGCTCGTGACGGAGGCGGGGCTGGCGTGCAGGGCACCGGAGCGAGGCGGACGAGGCCGCGTCGAAGAGGGGATGGTCGGGCCGAGGCGGTCGCGGAGGTTGGCGGTTCACCGGCGTCATGGCGGACGGGAGGAGGAGGTGGCTGCGGGGAGCTGGCCGGAGGCTTCGGGGCACGCTGGCGCGCCGAGGCCGGGCAGGCGCGCAGCCGGCGGAAGCTTCGCCGCGGCGGGCTCGCGCAGGGGAAGCGACGCTGGGGACCAGGCCGAGCGAGAGGCGGACGGGCGGGGCTCATGGGAGGCGACGGGCTCGGGCGAGCTTGGCGGCCGGCAGCTCAGCGCGGAGGCGGAGGGTCGCTGGCGGCGCGCCTGGAGGTGAGAGGTGGCGGCGCTGCGCGAAGACAAGGCTGGGCGAGGGAGGTGAGCGAGGCGGAGGCGGAGAAGCTCAGTCCGGCGCGCCAGGAAAGCCAGGCGTCATGGGCGGGCGTGGCCAGGAGGGCGGAGCCAGTCAGGGGCAGGGCACCGCCGGCCAGGGACGGGGTAGAGCGGCTCAGAGAGAGAGGGGAGAAGAGAGCACGCCGCGTGGGGGGGGGTCTGGGGTGCTCGTGGTGGGCCAGGGCGGGGGCGGTACTGTGTGGGGGAGGTGGGGACGTGGGGAGTGGAAGCTGACCCGCAGGGTGGGGCCTGGGGAAGGACGGCCCAGCGGCCAGCGGGTGGGGCTGATGGCGTGTGTGGAGCAGGGGGGTTGCGTGTGTGGCTGGGTGAGTTTGGGGTTGGTGGGTGGTGTGAGCTGAGAGAGGAAGAGAGAAAAGAGAGGGAGAGTTGGTGAGTGATGTGGCATAGTTTGATTGGTGGGGGGTTTGGGGTTTGCCGACGTGGCGCTCAGGGATTGGCCAGGGTGAGGTGGAGGTTGGGTTGGGGTAGTTTTCTGGGTAGACTTAGGATTTAGAGGGGGGTGCAGGTTGGACCGATTGGTTTTCTTTACGGGCGCTCGTTGGTCGCTTTGGCCTGCTCGATCGCCCGCCAAAAATAATTATAAATTTTATTTATTTTAATTAGAACATTTGCAAACCGATAGCGGCCAAAACAAAATATTCCGGGGACCCGGTTTTGGAGTTTGAGCAAGATGGGGCGTTTGGAAAACAAATCGGGGTTTTCGAAATAGTTTTGGCAAACAATGCCTGATGATGACGATGCGATGCACAAAATTAACGCGATTTTCTAGTAGTGGTTTTTGCGGGATGCCACACCAAAGATAGACGAATGTCCGTGAATTAATGACAACAGTTATAACAGTAATATCATCAGATCCATCCTCCTCCCCGCTTACCAACGAGGAAGCGGACGAACAACCCCCCATCCGTTCCATTTTTATTATACATTCCATGAGTGTTGCACTACTTACTAGTCAGTTACTTAGTCAAATTAAAAGCGGTACTTTAGTTATACTTGTCTATGATCAAGAAACTGTGCTCCAAGTCGTCCATAACCGCGGACACGGCTTTCAGAAAGTTTTACCCTGCAGGGGTGCACAAATAGCAACACACACTCGATCAACCTCGGAAAAACCAAATCAAAACCCAACGAGGCTTTCACGACAAAGCAATCACAAGATTCAGAAATATTTCAGGGGGCCACCCCATTAAGTATACCCGCAACGAAGTTAATGACTTGAGACGGACTCAAGGTTTGTGGGCCGTCAGAAACGATCGGGAACCCGAAGTGTGATCGGGCTTGTCGATCTTGCAGCAAACGGGTCACGATCCTAACAGACAAAGTGCTCATCGCACAATCGTAAGTAAAGCAAGAAAGCATGGCATAAGTACAGGATAGTAAATAAAACCTCAAACTAGTTTGTGGCCCCAAGAAATAAGACTGAATCAAGCTCTGGCTCAGGGGGGTCCCATAAGCCTCCCGGATGTGGATAGCGCGAATAATCAAGGAACAGGAATCAAGTACTGGGTCCCACGGACACAAGTGAGCAGGAAAAACCAAATAGCAGATATTGCTCACCGGTGCCACTTTCATTAGTTCTCCCATTACTACTCAAGTTAAGTTGTTTAGGTACCTCGTTATCCAACAGACACTCACATACCCTACACATGCTGTTCTACGACTCGCATGGCTCAAACAACTCCTGTAGTAATGGCTCATGGGATGGAGGAACAAGCTTGGTGGGGTTTAAAAATAAAGGCTATGCAATACTTGGGATTCAGGTTAATGCAATCGCGACTCAATGATGCAAGAATAAGATAGAGGCAATAGGTACTATATGTATGCAAGCATGTGGTAGTGCTTGCCTGGCAGCTCAGTTGAAGCGAGAGAAGGATCTGGGTAGTGCTCCTGGGTCCCTTGGTATATCCCCTGCTCAGCGTCTATTCGAAGAAGAACCAAACAAACAAGGGCCAATATAAATACAGTGCACAAGCATATGAGTAAAATGCGACAAGCAAACAATCATGCCATGATGAATGATGCACAAGTTGCTGAAGGGAATATGCCCTGAGAGGCAATAATAAATTGTTTATTATGTGTATTCCAAGTATATGATAGATGTTTATTTTGCATGCTATAATTGTATTAATACGGAAACATTAATACATGTGTGTTTAATAAACAAACAGAAAGTTCCTAGTTAAGACTCTCTCATAAACTAGCTCGTTGATTAACAAGATGATCAAGGTTTCCTGATCATGGACATTGGATGTTGTTAATAACGGGATCACAACATTAGTGTAATGATGTGATGAACATTCATCTGAAGTATAGCATTACGATCAAAGTCATTGAGTTTATATTGCTATAACAACTTACGAAGTGATCCTAATCCTTAGACCATGAGATCATGTCAATCACTAACACCGGAAGAGTTTCTTGATAACATCAAACGTCACACCGTAACAGGGTGATTATAAAGATGGGTTCAGAACTAATAAAGTGTTATGTTGAGGCTCATGGATCGAGAGTGGAATTTGTTCATCCCGATGACGGATAGATATACTCTAGGCCCTCTCGGTGATATCACATTGATTAGCTTGCAAGCAAGTGATTTGATCACTAGAATGTTATATCACAGGAACGAGAAAAGAGTGCATGTCAGTAACGAGATCAAACTAGGTATGGAGATACCGATGATCGAATCTCGGACATGTAATATATCGTGAGACAAAGGGATTAAGATACTAGCGTAAAAGGTTCCGACGATCACAAGAAAGTCATCGTTGAATGTGTGGAGTCGATGGGTCTCGGATCCCGCTCGATTATTGATCCGAGAGGGTCTCGATCATGTCCGCATTATTCACGAACCGTAGGGTGACACACTTAAGAGACACCGACATCCAATTGGAGCAAAAGTTTCATGCCGAAAGAATAAACAAGCGAGGAATTTATTTCACTAGATACCAAACAGGTTGGGTGAAATTGCATAAAGTGGTTATGCATGTGAAATAGAATTCTAGCAAGGTTATTTGAATGTTTGTCATTAAAGTAATTGACAAAATTCTGAATAAAATAAAAGAGTTTTATTTAATGAGAGTTTGCATTAAATTTGGTGGAAATTTAATGGGATCTTTGAGTGGATTTTGAGTGGAGGAATTTGGAGGAGTTTTGTGAGTGGAGTGTCCACCCACATGAAGAGGGAGGGAAAGGGGCAGCCCCCATGCGCCACCCCTTGGGGTTCCCCCTCCTCCTATAAAAGGAGCCCTCCTCTCACTTCTCACTCACACCTCCTCGTGAAGGATCTCTCTCCCTCTAGAATTTATCCCCATGGTCTCGGAATAGCGAGATACATGTTCCAGTGGCTATTCGGCAAGAAAGAGTTGTGCTTCCGCTGCATCGCTGGAGCGAGGAGGCGGAGGTTGCTCGGTGCCTAACGTGCGTGCGAGCACGGATGCGCTGATTTGCGGCGCTAGGACTTCCTCTCGATCTTGAGATCGGCAAGAGATCGTCTACATCAACCACGAGTGGGACTCGTTAAACTTTGTCGGTCTTCAAGGATATGTTCTCTACGGATATACATCCGCCCGTTGTTTGTATCTAGTATAAATAGATCTTGGTATATAGTTCACATCGTAGGAAAATTTTTGTTTTCTATGCTGCGAACCCTACAGTGGTATCAGAGCCGGATCTATGCGTAGATACTTTACACGGGTAGTACACATATGAGTATGTGGGCGATGATGATCATGTTGTTGCTCCTTTCTTGTGATTTTGGATATTGGTGGCATAGTGGGATGAAGCGGCCGGACAAACTTTACATGTCCTCACATGAGACCTGTTCCACGCTTGACATGCAACTAGTTTGCATAAGTGGCTAGCGGGTGTCTGTCTCTCCTACTATAGTCAATATCTATTTTGCAAGCGAGTTGTCAACAATTTGATTATCCTCGTTGTGGTTCATGTTCGTAGGTAAGAACGGTTCTATCTCGAAAGCCCTAAGCCACGTAAAACTTGCAATGGATAAATTAGAGGCGTCTAGTTTAGATTGTTGCTGGGCTAGTGTTATGATATGGTAGTGTTGTAAGTAGAAGTATGAGATGATACTCTTAACACACATAGCGTGTAAAATCCATAGACCTTGGATTTACATATAGGTATGATAGTGATCATACCACGATGCACATGATAGAGATCATCTGTGGGAACCATATTATTTCACTAATAAACATATGATGTTTGATTGCATCTTATATTGCTTGTTTAGCGCTTTGTTAAGCATAATAAGATGATCCCTCATTTAAATATCAAGATAAGAATGTGTTCTCCCTTTAGTATGCACCGATTATGTTTTCGCCGCCCAAGACATCACGTGATGATCGGGTGTTCTTGGATCCTCGACCATACTTCGGGTGTAAAACAGTTACACACGCAAATACTAAGGTTCTAACTTGGCGAGCCTAGCATGTACACATGGCCTGGAACACGCCGAAAAGGTTAAGCATGAGTCATATAGTTGATATGATGCCCATTTGATGCTCGCCTTTGAAGCTATACCGACTCACGTGATGATCGGACTTGGTGTAGTGGATTTGGTTCATGTAATCACCAAAAGGACACGAGGGATGTCGCTTTTGAGTGGGAGTTCATTCGTAATATAGATTAGTTGAACTCAATCTATCATACACTTAGTCTAAACTTTACAAATTCTGTTGTAGATGGCACCACCTGCTTTTAATTTCAATGCGTTCATGGAGAAAGAGATACTAGCAACGAACGGTAGC
Source organism: Avena longiglumis (assembly GCA_030063025.1). Taxonomy (NCBI): domain Eukaryota; kingdom Viridiplantae; phylum Streptophyta; class Magnoliopsida; order Poales; family Poaceae; genus Avena; species Avena longiglumis. The sequence goes on from CP125974.1 coordinate 148,065,391, forward strand.
AACTTTACTGAATGGGCCATGAATTTGAGGATTCTCATCTTTGCTGCACAAAAGCAATATGTGCTAGAAGCGCCGTTAGGCCCCCCACCTTTTGACGATGCCCCTGACGAGGAGAAGAATGTCTATCTGACTCGTCAGGAGGACCACAACTTAGTTCATTGTGGCATATTGTATGGGCTAGAGCCGGAACTTCGAAAGCATTTCGAAAACGGCAATGCTTTTGATACAATGGGTGAGTTGAAAATGATTTTCGACACACATGCTGCTGTAGAGAGCTACAATGCTTCAGAAAAGTTCTTTAGCTGCATGATGGAAGAGAACAGCTCCGTTAGTGAGCATGTACTCAAGATGTCGGGTTACGCTGATAAGATTGTGTCCTTGGGAATAACGATTCCCAATGACTTAGGCATCCATCGTGTTCTGCAGTCTCTACCACCTAGCTATAAGAGCTTCGTGATGAACTATAATATGCAAGGCATGAAGAAGTCTCTCCCGAAGCCGCCAATGCTTAAAAGCTGCAAGTGGAGATCAAAAGGAACATCAAGTGTTGATGATCAATAGGAACACTGGTTTCAAGAAAGACAAGAAGGGAAAAGCGGAAGGAAGTAAGGCGCCAAGCCGTTGCCGCTGAAAAGAAACCCGAGTTGGACCTAAGTCCGATACCGAGTGCTACTATTGTAAGGGACTGCCATCGGAAGCACTGCCCCAAGTATCCGCGAGACAAGAAGGCGGCAAGGCAAACAAAGGTATATATGATATACATGTTATTGATGTGTACTTGACTAGTGCTCGCAGAGCACACGGGTATTTGATACCGGTTCGGCTAATATTTGTAACTCGAATCGTGCGCAACAAAGCACCGCTAGCAAGGGGTGAGGTCAAGATGCGTGTCGACAATGGATCAAACGTTGATGTGATCGCCGTCGAACGCTACCTCTCCACTTACCGTCGGGATTAGTCATAAACTTAAATAAGCATTATTTGGTGCCTGCTTGAGCATGAACATTGTATCCGGATCATGTTTGATGCAAAGTGGTTATTCATTCAAATCTGAGAACAATGGTTGTTCCATTTATATGAATGAAATCTTTTATGGTCATGCACCAATGATGAATGGTTTATTTCTGTTGGATCTCGATGATAATGTTACACATATTCATAATGTTGATGCTAAAAGGATTAAACTTAATGATGATATATCCGCATATATGTGGCACTGCCGTCTAGGTCATATTGGCATTAAACGCATGAAGAAGATCCATTCAGATGGACTTTTGGAATCACTTGATTATGAATCATTTGATACATGTGAGCCATGCCTTATGGGCAAGATGACTAGAACGCCGTTTTCCAGTTTAATGGAACGGGCGACAGATTTATTGGAAATTATACATTCTGATGTATGTGGTCCAATGAGTGTGTCGGCGCGAGGTGGATATCGTTATTTTGTTACTTTCACGGATGATTTGAGTAGATACGGTTATATCTACTTGATGAAACACAAGTCTGAAACCTTTGAAAAGTTCAAGGAATTTCAGAATGAAGTGGAAAATCATCGTAATAGAAAGATCAAATTTCTTCGGTCTGACCGTGGAGGTGAGTATCTAAGTTACGAGTTTAGCACTCACATGAAAGAGTGTGGAATTGTTTCACAACTCACACCTGCCGACACACCACGGCGAAATGGTGTGTCGGAACGTCGTAATCGTACTTTATTAGATATGGTTCGATCTATGATGTCTCTGACGGACTTGCCGTTTTAATTTTGGGGTTATGCACTAGAAACTGTTGCATTCACTTTAAATCGGGCACCATCTAAATCTGTTGAAAAGACACCGTATGAATTGTGGTTTGGAAACAAACCTAAGCTGTCATTTCTTAAAGTTTGGGGTTGCGATGTTTATGTGAAGAAACTTCAACCGGATAAACTCGAACCCAAAGCGGAAAAATGCGTCTTCATAGGATACCCTAAAGAAACTATTGGGTATTCCTTCTATCACAGATCCGAGGGCAAGGTTTTTTTTTGCCAAGAATGGATCCTTTCTAGAGAAAGAGTTTCTCGCGAAAGGTGTGAGTAGTCGGAAGGTAGAACTCGAAGAGGTTGTGGAACCTTCTCTTCAAAGTATGGCGAGTAGCGCAGCGCCGGAAGTCGTTCCGGAGTTGGCTCCACCTGTTGAAGAGGGAACTAATGATAATGATCATGAAACTCCGAAAGAGAGTACTACCGAACCTCGCAGTCAAACAGACGCTGCAGCCCCGAGTCACTGGAAATCTGTCATAAATTTCATGGTTGATGAAAATAATGACCCTGCGACGTATGAAGAAGCGATGATGAGCCCGGATTCCAACAAATGGTTAGAAGCCATGAAATCCGAGATGGAATCCATGTATGAAAATCAAGTTTGGAACTTGGTGGAATTACCTCACGACCGAAAGGCCGTGGAGAACAAATGGATTTTCAAAAGGAAAAGCGATGATGGTAATGTGACCATCTATAAAGCTCGACTTGTCGCAAAGGGGTTTCGACAAATTCAAGGAGTTGACTACGATGAGACTTTCTCTCCCGTAGCGATGCTAAAGTCAGTTAGGATTATGTTAGCAATTGCTGCATATTTCGATTATGAAATATGGCATATGGATGTCAAAACCGCGTTTCTCAATGGTAATATTGAAGAAGAGTTGTATATGATACAACCAAAGGGTTTTGTCGATCCTAAGGATGCTAACAAGGTGTGCAAGCTTCAGCGATCCATCTATGGATTGAAGCAAGCATCACGAAGTTGGAATCTCCGCTTTGATGAGGTGATCAAAGAGTTTGGATTTGTCCAAACTTATGGAGAAGCTTGTATTTACAAGAAAGTGAGGAGCAATGTGGCATTTCGATATTATATGGATGACATATTATTGATCGAATGATATAGAACTTTAAACAGTGTTAAAAGTTATCTAAACAAAGAAATTTTCAATGAAGGACCTAGGTGAAGTGTCATACATATTAGGCATAAAGATCTATAGAGATAGATCTAGACGCCTAATAGGGCTATCACAAAGTACATACCTTGATAAGATTTTAAAGAAGTTTTAAATGGACGGAAGTAAGAAGGGTTCTTACCTATGTTGCAAGGCAAGACATTGAGTAAGACTCAAAGTCCGGCTTACGGAAGAAAGAGAGATAATGGACAAAGTCCCTATGCTTCACCATAGGCTCTATAATGTACGCCATGCTATGTACAAGACCGGATGTGGCACATGCTATTAGTTTGACTAGTAGGTACCAATCGGATCCAGTTCGAACATCTGGATAGCGGTCAAGAATATCCTTAAGTACTTACGAAGAACTAAGGATATGTTTCTTGTATCTGAGGTGAAGAAGAGCTCGTCGCTAAGTGTTATGTCGACGCTAGCTTTGACACCGATCCGGATGACTCTAAGTCTCAATCCGGATACGTATTTCTCATGAATGGCGGAGAGGTTAGTTGGAGGAGCTCCAAACAACCTGTGGTAGCGGGATCAACAACGGAGGCGAATATGTTCTTTGCTTGCGAAGCTCAGAAGCGCTTTGGATGAAGGAGTTCATATCCGAACTAGGAGTTGTGGCAAGCGCGTTGGACCCAATGGTGATCTATTGTGACAACAATGGTGCCATTGCCAATGCCAAAGAGCCAAGGTCTCACAAGCATTCCAAGCATATTAAGCGCCGTTTTCACTCCATCCATGAGCATGTCAAGGATGGAGATATAAAGATTTGTAAAAGTACATACGGATCTCAATGTAGCATATCCGTTGACTAAAACTCTCCTAGAGCAAAACATGATCAACACGAACTCAATGGGTGTTAGATATATCACTATGTAACTAGATTATTGTCTCTAGTGCAAGTGGGAGATCAAGGAATATGCCCGAGAGGCAATAATAAATTGTTTATTATGTGTATTCCAAGTATATGATAGATGTTTATTTTGCATGCTATAATTGTATTAATACGAAACGTTAATACATGTGTGTTTAATAAACAAGCAGTAAAGTTCCTAGTTAAGCCTCTCTCATAAACTAGCTCGTTGATTAACAAGATGATCAAGGTTTCGATCATGGACATTGGATGTTAATAACGGATCACAACATTAGTGTAATGATGTGATGAACATTCATCCAAGTATAGCATTACGATCAAAGTCATTGAGTTTATATTGCTATAACAACTTAAGTGATCCTAATCCTTAGACCATGAGATCATGTCAATCACTAACACCGGAAGAGTTTCTTGATAACATCAAACGTCACACCGTAATGGGGTGATTATAAAGATGGGTTCGAACTAATAAAGTGTTATGTTGAGGCTCATGGATCGAGAGTGGAATTTGTTCATCCCGATGACGGATAGATATACTCTGGCCCTCTCGGTGATATCACATTGATTAGCTTGAAAGCAAGTGATTTGATCACTAGAATGTTATATCACGGAACGAGAAAAGAGTGCATGTCGAACGAGATCAAACTAGGTATGGAGATACCGATGATCGAATCTCGGACATGTAATATATCGTGAGACAAAGGGATTAAGATACTAGCGTAAAAGGTTCCGACGATCACAAGAAAGTCATCGTTGAATGTGTGGGAGTCGGTATGGGTCTCGGATCCCGCTTCGATTATTGATCGAGAGGGTCTCGATCATGTCCGCATTATTCACGAACCGTAGGGTGACACACTTAAGAGACACCGACATCCAATTGGAGCAAAAGTTTCATGCGAAAGAATAAACAAGCGCAGAATTTATTTCACTAGATACCAAAGCAGGTTTTGGGTGAAATTGCATAAAGTGGTTATGCATGTGAAATAGAATTCTAGCAAGGGGTTATTTGTGATTGTTTGTCATTAAAGTAATTGACAAAATTCTGAATAAAATAAAAGAGTTTTATTTAATGAGAGTTTGCATTAAATTTGGTGGAAATTTAATGGGATCTTTGAGTGGGATTTTGAGTGGAGGAATTTGGAGGAGTTTTGTGAGTGAGTGTCCACCCACATGAAGAGGGAGGGCAAGGGCAGCCCCCATGCGCGCCACCCCTTGGGGTTCCCCCTCCTCCTATAAAGGAGCCCCTCCTCTCACTTCTCACTCACACCTCCTCGTGAAGGATCTCTCTCCCCTCTAGAATTTATCCCCCATGGTCTCGGACTAGCGAGATACATGTTCCTGTGGCTATTCAGAAGAAAGAGTTGTGCTTCCGCATCGCTGGAGCGAGGAGGCGGAGGTTGCTCGGTGCCTCAACGTGTGTGCGAGCACGGATGCGCCGATTTGCGGCGCTAGGACTTCCTCTCGATCTTGAGATCGGCAAGAGATCGTCTACATCAACCACGAGTGGGACTCGTTAAACTTTGTCGGTCTTCAAGGGTATGTTCTCTACGGATATACATCCGCCCGTTGTTTGTATCTAGTATAAATAGATCTTGGTATATAGTTCACATCGTAGGAAAATTTTTGTTTTCTATGCTGCGAACCCTACAGTTGCATGGCAATAATGTAGCATGGCATGGGTGAGGTGTAGAATACAAGAAATAAACATTTTATTGAGTTTTAATCATGTTTTATACTCAATTAAGTTGCTGTATACTTTATATTTGTATGATGCATGCTGCAAAACAGAACATGGAATGCATAAACAGAAAGGTCTCGTCGAGCTGATCATTTTAGACATATCATTTGTTAAATTTGGAGTTATAAATCAAAAGTTATTAATTAATTAAGGTGAAGGGCATTTTCTTGTAATTTTAGTCAACTTGAAAATTTAAGTGTTCAAAATATATTTTGGGAGGGAATATTTGAAATCCTCACATTTTTCTGATTCAAAAACATATATTATTTGTATTATTTGGAATTATGAATTTAAATTTATTTAAAAGTCAAAAATATTAAATAGGGTCAAAGTCAAAGGTTGACTATTTAAATTAATTCTGAAAATATTTGATTAAATATTTGAATTAAAATTCAAAAATAAAACATTTTTCATGTTAATTTTGAATTCAAATTCTAAACCATTTGAAAGTTATGGATTAAATCATATTTAAACAGATTTGAAATTTTGAATTTGAATTCAGAAAAGTTCTGGACTTTTGCTACTCAGCAAGATTCTACCCACAGCCTCTGACCAGGCGGGGCCAGGCGCTGAATGGGCTGAGGCGTGAGGGGGACACGTGGGCTGGTTTGGGGACCGCGGGTTGAGAAGCAGAAAACCCCAGGGGCTAAGCTGCAAAAGTGCAGGGGTTGCTATCTGACGAAACTGAATATCTGTCCGCGATTTCATCTAGCCGATTCAATTTTTGGTTGAATATGGCGAGCAATTCATAGGGAATTTGGTGACGCTGCAAAAATGAAAGTTGTAGGGCCAACGTTGGACTACAACTTTGGTGTTTGGGCTTTCTCCAGAGGAGGACTATACACGCCGGGAAACAGTGAAGAACATAGGCGGTCGATCTTTGCCGCTTTGCGCTATCTGCCAGAGCCTTGGCAGGCACAAGACGGAGCTCGCCGACGAACGCGTCTGGCGTCGGGCCGCTATGAGGAGGACGGGCATGTCTAGGAGCTTGAGAGGCTCACCAGGGGCGTTGGCCGTGGAAGCGAGGTTGGCGGTGGGAGTCGCGATCTTGGCTCTGCTTCTTCGGCCACCTCACGGATACAGCGGCGACGACGAGATTCTGGCGAACTCCGGTTGCTGCTCCGCCTACAGGGCGTCGAAGAGGAGGCAAAGGGGCTCCTGGGGCTCCTGGATCGTCTTGGGAAGCTTCAAACCGTCGAGGCCAGGAGGGAGCTAGGTCTAGGGTTTGGGTGGCCCTGGAAGACGATCATGGTGGGTAGGAGGAAGAATAAGGGGGAATGGTGCCTGGGATCTCGATCTAGGATGCCTGGGGTGGTTGAGGGGATAAGGGAGAGAGGGGAGTGGCACATGGGGCTTGGTGGCTTGGCATAAAGGAAGGAGGAGGGTGATCGGGCCAGGGCTTATCTCATGCCTCCCTTTTCTGTCTTGTAGCCGAGAGGGGGCTGGGGAGGGACCAAGGGAGGTGGGAGCTCGTGGGTTGGACGCAGGCTCGGGCTGGTGGGGCCTTGCTGGCAGGTAGAGAAGAGAGAGGATAGGGAGAGAGGAGGCTCGGGTGTAGCTCGGTTAGGATCTAGGGTTAGGGTTGGAGAGAGGCTAGGGTTTAGTGGAGAGGATAAGTGGGAGGGGGTGGTGTGGTAGCTAGGGTTTGTAGAGAGAGGGGGGGGGGGTTTAGATTAGGTAAAGATTAGGAGAGAGGTTTAGGGAGAGGTGATGGTTTGGTTTAGCCAAACAAAGGGTAGGTTTAGGTTTTTGTTAGAGCTAGATTAGAAAGGGAGAGGTGAGGCTTTGGGTTAGGTGATGTGTTTTCTTTTGGCAAGCTCAAGCAAGAACAACCCAAGATCAAACAAAGGCTAGACAAAAGAGAGGAAGGAAAGAAAGGTGGTGAGGGTTTAGAGAGATAGGTTAATGTGAGTATAGGGTTAAAGCAAGATCAAATAAGACCAAACCCAAAGGAGGAAGAGAGAGAAGAGAGATGATCCACCCAAAAACCAAAGAAAAACAAAGGAGATCAAAGGATGATGATGGTTGCATGGCCCATGCAAGCATTTAATTCCATGTGTCATCCTTGTGAAAACAAAGTAATAGACATGGCATTATTCTCATGCATCCCCAAAATGTGGAGTAAAGGCCAAGCAAAAGAATTAGAGTTGGATCCACCTAACCCACATGAGCTAGAATAAAAACCAAAGTAAAGAATTACAAGCTCATGGGTTATTGGAATGGTGGAAGAATAAGGTGGTGACAAGAAAGGTGGTGGAGTGGAACAAAAGATATGCCCCCAACTTAACTTGGGCATTTAAACAATATATCAAGAACCAAATACAATATCAAGAGGCAAATACAAATAATAATGCATATGAGATAAGAACCAAAACAAAAAGGGTTTTTGTATGATGCTCAAATGCAAGGTGGCATGATGACATGAGCATGATATGATGATGATGCAACAATTATATGTAGGAAGTAGTCATTATATTACTAGACCAAGTAGCATTACAAATGTTAGACAATTGGGATGCTACAACTCTCCCCCACTAAACAGGAATCTCGCCCCGAGATTCTAGGAAGAAGAAGAAGACTCAAAGAGGGTAGGATAGTTGGCACGGAGCTCATCTTCACGCTCCCAAGTGGCTTCATCAACGGAATGGTGCGACCACTGCACCTTGCAGAACTTGATGGACTTGTTGCGAGTCCTTCTTTCTGCGATCTCAAGGATTTTTGTGGGGTGTTCTTGATAAGACAGGTCTTCTTGGAGATTGATTAGTTCATGATCCACGGTCCCCGGGGACCCTTGAAGCACTTCTTGAGTTGAGAGATGTGGAAAACATCATGAACCTTGAGTCTTTCCGGGAGCTCAAGAGCATAAGCAACTTCTCCTCTTCTTCCACGAATTTTGAAAGGACCGATGTATCTAGGAGCCAGTTTTCCTTTGATACCAAAACGGTGCGTGACTTTCATGGGAGTGACACGAAGGTAAACGAGATCACCCGGAACCATGTCCGTGTGCTTCCTGTCATAATTGCTCTTCTGGCGACTTTGAGCAATCTTCAGATTTTCAAGAATGATGTGCACCTTCTCCTCCGCTTGAGTTACAATGTCAGGGCCAAACCAAACTCTTTCTCCTGCACCTGACCAACCAATCGGAGTTCTGCACTTGCGGCCATAGAGAGCCTCAAATGGTGCCATCTTCAGACTTTTCTGGAAGCTATTGTTGTAAGAGAATTCAGCATAAGGAAGACATTCTTCCCACTTCATGCCAAAAGAGATGACGCAAGCATGAAGCATATCCTCCAGAATCTGATTGATCCTTTCAACTTGTCCTTGCGAGGGTGGTAAGTCTTTGAAGTTCAACTTTGTTCCCAAAGCATTTTGGAAACTTTCCCGAACTTGGAAGTGAAGATGCTTCCACGGCCGAATCGATCTCAAGCGGGACCCCATACAGAGAGACAATTACATTGATATAGAGCTCACCAACTGAATTCCAGAAATTGTTTCCTTGACGGGGAAGAAGTGAGCCACTTTACAAAGCCTGTCGATGACAACAAAGATTGCATTGTTGCCCTTCTGCGACCTTGGAAAACCAGTGATGAAGTCCATCTCTACTTTCTCCCATTTCCATTCCGGGGTTTCAATGTACAGAGAAGACCGAAAGGTTTCGATGGACAGCTTTCACTCTGCGGACATCACACCGAGACATACTTGGCACAATATCGTTTCAATCCGCCACCAATATTGTGTTTTCAAGTCCATGTACATCTTTGTGCCGCCAGGTGGATAGAAAGAACAATCATGCGCCTCCTTGAGAACTTGCTCCTTAAACCCGGGTAGTTCGAACAAACATCCGATGTTCAAAGAAAAGCGTGCCTTGATCATCGACGTGGAAAGACTCATACTGAATGAAGTTTGGAGATGATCTTTTGGTGTGCGGATCACCAAGTCGACGAGCGAACCTTTTCTTCCAAGAGAGGAGTAGCCAGAAGGTTCAGGAGATGCCCTTGTTCCACAATTTCAAGGTTGAGCTGACGGAATTCCTCGCACAAGAGAGGTTGTTGTTCTTCCATCATGAGGTTGTTGACATAAGCTTTGCGGCTAAGGGCATCGGCCATCACATTAGCTTTGCCCGGAGTGTAGTTGATGGTCAAATCAAAATCATTGATTGCTTCAATCCACCTCCTCTGCCGAAGGTTGAGATCAGGCTGAGTGAAGATATACTTCAGACTCTTGTGATCAGAAAATATTTCACAACGGTTGCCAAGCAAGTAGTGCCTCCATAGTTTCAAAGCAAAGACAACTGCTGCGAGCTCGAGGTCATGTGTAGGATAGTTGATCTCATGCGTCTTCAACTGTCGAGAGGCATAAGCAACAACTTGTTTTTCTTGCATAAGGACCGCACCCAATCCTTGCAAAGAGGAGTCACAGAATATCTGGAAAGGCTTAGATGTATCCGGAGGAACCAAGACTGGTGTGGAAGTGAGCTTCTCTTTGAGTGTCTCAAAGCTTGCTTGGCATGCAGGAGTCCAAAGGTATTTCTTGCCTTTCTTGAGGAGATCGGTAAGAGGCTTCGCTATCTTCGAAAAGTTCTGAACGAAGCGACGACAATAACTAGCCAAACCAAGGAAACTCCGCACTTCTTTGACATTAACCGGAGGAAGCCATTCAACAATTGTCTTCACAGTTTCCGGGTTGACTGCAATGCCCTTGGAAGAGATGACATGACCAAGATAGGTGACTTGAGGCAGCCAAAACTCACACTTTGAGAACTTTGCATACAAGCGGTTCTCACGAAGCTTGTTTAGGACACACCAAAGGTGTTCTTCATGCTCTTCCTTTGACTTAGAATATACTAGGATGTCATCCAGATAGACCACAACAAACTTATCAAGATACTCCATGAAAACCGAGTTCATAAGCCTCGAGAAGGTAGCAGGTGCGTTGGTGAGACCGAAAGACATGACCGTGTACTCATACAGGCCATAGCGGGTGGTGAAAGCTGTTTTAGGAACATCTTCCTTGCGAATCTTGATTTGGTGATAACCACTTCTCAAGTCAAGCTTAGAGAACACCACAGCTCCAGCTAGCTGATCGAAGAGATCATTAATCTGCGGAAGGGGATATTTATTCTTGATGGTTTTAGCATTGAGAGCCCGATAGTCAACACAAAGTCTATCAGTCCTGTCTCGCTTCTTCACAAAGATTGTTGGGCTACCCCAAGAAGAGGTACTGTGTTGAATGAAACCCAACTTCTCTTGTTCATCAAGTTGACGTTTGAGTTCAGCCAACTCAGTAGGACCCATTTTATAAGGCCGCTTGGAGATAGGAGCCATTCCCGGTTCAAGCTCAAGTACAAACTCAACCTCACGATCCGGAGGCATACCCGGCAACTCTTCAGGAAAGACATCTGGGAACTCACAAACCACCGGAACACTATGAATAGCTTCCATAGCATCATCATTCAGAGCCGCCAAAGAGAAAAGCTGGACAGCAGGAGTCAGACTTGGAGAAAAGACTATATGTCCTTCAGGAATCTTCAGAGAAACCGAGCGTTCAGCACAATCAATCACAGCTGCATTTGCTGTCAACCAATCCATGCCCAAGATGACATCAATGTCAGAATTGCCTAGAAGAATTAAGGACGCCGAGAACGAAGAGCCACCAATCTCAATTTGATTGCCATGGCTGATATGAGCAACCCTCATGTTTGAACCAGGAGATAGTACCACCAGACTGTTGGAGATATGCCCTAGAGGCAATAATAAATATAGTTATTATTATATCTTTGTGTTTATGATAAATGTTTACATTCATGCTATAATAGTATTAACAAGGAAACATTAATACTTGTGTGATTTGTAAACTTAATTTGAAGTCCCTAGTATAGCCTCTATACTTCACTAGCTTGTTGGTTGATTAATGATTGTGGTTTCCCTATCATGAACATTGAGATGTTATCAACAACAAGATCATATCGTTAGGAGAATGATATGGTGGACATACTCCTATAGATAAGCATAGCATAAAGATCAAGTCATTTCAATAGTTCAATTGCTATATGCTTTCTGATACATAGTAACCTAATTCCTTCGACCATGAGATCATGCATATCACCTTTACCGGATGGATGCTTTGATGACATCAAACACCACACCGTAACTGGGTGGCTATAAAGGTGGCATTGAGTGTTCGGAAAGTATTTGTTGAAACACATGGATCAAGAGTGGGATTTGTCCATCCATATGACGGATAGATATACTCTAGGCCCTCTCGGTGAAATGTCATCCAATTAGTTTGCAAGCATGTAATTGGCTCACAAGGGATCACATATCACGGGAACAAGAAAAGAGTACTTATCAGTAACGAGGTTGAACTAGGTATGCAGAGATACCGGCGATCATAACCTCGGATAAGTAAACTATCGTGAGACAAAGGGAAATTGATATCGTATGTAAGTGGTTCATTCGATCGCAAAGTAATCGTAGAAATATGTGGGAGCCATATGAATTTCCAGATTCCTCTATTGGTTATTGTTCGGAGAAGTGTCTCGATCATGTCCGCATAATTCACGAACTGTAGGGAGACACACTTAAGGATTCGACGTTGTTTGAGTAGTTATGGTATTATGAGAAAGAGACCGAATGTTGTTCGGAGTCTCGTATGGGATCCGGGATATCACGAGGTGATCCGGAATGGTCCGGAGAATAAGATTCATATAAGGAAAGTCCCGCTTTGAGTTCGGGAATGATTCCGGTGTTTTCATCGGAATGTTCTAGAAGGTTCAATTGTCCAGACTCGGGGAGGGTACATGAATGTGTCATTGAATGATTGCATCATGTACTAAGTGTTTTTTCTGTTCCAAAACTGAAAAGTCAAATTGCCAGTTTGAAAGTCAAACGGCTAAAACAGGAAACTGTGGGAAACAGGAAACTGTGGGAAACAAGCAAGAGGTGTTGGAACCAACTTGGAGGAGGAGTCCCTCTCCTCCAAGCCGGCGGCCAGCCCTAGGCCGAGTTGGGGAGGGACTCCCCTCCCTCCCTGGCGCGCCAAGCCCCTCCACCTATAAAAGGAGGGGCAGGGCCTCCTCCTTGAGACACACAAGTTCCTACCTCTAATCTCCGGTTTAGAGCCGTTTGGTTTAGAGCTTCTAATTGCTTTAGCCTGCGGTTTAGAGCCTTCTAATTGGTGTGTCTAATCTCTAGACCACTAATAGCCCTCTCTCATACTCCACCATACTCGCTCCGGCTTAAGGCGAAGCCCTGCGGGATCTCCCTCCTCTACTTAGGTACCACGCCGTTGTCGCGGAATCGCGAGAGAGTGCTACAACCTCCATTTCTTTGGAACAAGGGAGAGGAAGGTCTTCGTCGAGTATCGAACGTGTGACCGACTGCGGAAGCGCTGCCGGAACGCAGCGCCGGAAGGATCGTCTACACGATCTTGAGATTGGAAAGAGTACGACTACATCACCCACGAGAATCCGCTCTCGTTAAACACTTTGGAATCTTCGAGGGTAAGTTATTCCATCGACTCGTTGCTACAATCTAGTAGATAGATCTTGGCTTGTTTGTTTGTATGCGATAGAAAATTTTTGTTTTCCATGCTACGAACCCCTACACAGACGACGTGATAAAGGAACCCTAGCCAGGTCATGCTCTTGTGCAAACTTATGCGAAACAAAAGAATGCAAAGCACCAGAATCAAACAAAACTCGTGCAGGGACTGAGTTAACGGATATCATACCCATCACAATTCCAGGTGTATGCTCAGCTTGAGCGGCGTTGACACAGTTGGCACGAGCAACAGTAGACCCGGGCTTGGTGTTGATGTTGAGAGCCCGAGGTGGTGGTGCACGAACCAAAGGAGAGCTTGCCGCAGATCTTGGAGGGGGTGGAGGAAGAGCTTTGTTTTTCATCGGACGCCCAGCTTTGTTGTCCGAGTCTCCACACGTGAAACAAGCACCGTGGACGGTAGCAACGTAGCTGTGGGACTCGCCAGCGCCCAGGGTAGTGGTGGTTGTAGCCCCGGGAGCAGCGGTGAGGAAGTTTGGTGGCCTTGCCGCGTAGCTTGGTGGTCTTGGAGCCGGAGCGACGGTGGGTGTTAGGAACCCGCACACGACGCTTAGAAGGAGCCGACATAGTGAAGAGCTTGGTGCATCACGGTTGTGTTTCTTTGACTCCTCAAACACTTGCCTACTTGCTTCCTCCTGCAGATGTCAGCTTGAAGTTCCGTAAAAGACGCCTTGCATGTGTGATTGCATATTTAATCGATGCATTGAGCCCTTGCCGGAACCTCTTTGCTTCTTCTTGTCATCGGAGATCTCATCGCCCATAACGAGAAAGGTTCATGAAGTTCTGATGTAGGTGTTGACATTGTCATTTCGCTTGAGGTTGAGAAACACTTCCTTCATCCTTTCCATGACAATTTCTCGATGACATCGCTCTTTGAATGCTCCAGGAACTGCTTCCCAAGTAGGCTGAAAACCATTGCGGTTGCCTTCGGGTAATTCTCCACCAGAGCTGCATCTCCCTTGAAGGTGAGTAGCACACTTTACCCATTCTTGCTCAGAACATCAGGTCTCAAGAACCTTGACATCTCACGCAACCAATCATCGCATCAAGTGCTTGATCGAAACATCAAATTGGCGTGGATTGAACTTGAGGAAGCTTTTGATGTCTCCTAGCTTGGGAGGTGGAGGTATGAGCAAACTCATTCCTCGAACACTTTCTTCAAAACGCTGCTGGTTCTGCTGCATTGCCAAGGCATTGGCGATGTTTGACAACGCGATCCCGCCAGTGGTATGTCCTCATCAGAACAGCGTGGTGGAGCCATCCTGTGATTGATATAAAACACAAGTCAGTACTATGATGGAGAATAATAATAATCCAAAATAGTACCAAGATGGAATTAACCAAGATTAAAGGATACAATTTACTAAGATGATATTAAAATATCAACAAAGTTCAAAGCACCTAGAAGATATTAAGCATATCGCACACGACTGAAAAGGAGTGTGGTACACAGATATATCAACGAAAATTTTTCCACAAATTTCGGCATTAGAATACCAATAGATGTGCAAAATCACTTAACGAATCAAGATTAGTGACTCTACTAATTCAATATACCAAAGCGAATGATAGGAGTAGTGGTATGGTCGTGACTCCATCCCGCACTCAAATCATTACTCCTCACATGAATAAGTAGAACACATATCCTAACCCCTTCTTCTCACGTTGAGCCTAAAGATTAGTAACTACGGACACGAACACCCCAAACAAGATAACGTCGGATAACAAAGAGTAAGACAGATCGCAGCGGTATACAACGAATCAGATAGATCGCATCGGTTTGCAAAAGCCTGTCGGTATGGAATGTACCAACAGTTGATAACCAAAAGGCCGATTGTGATAACAACTTGGATGCAACAGATAGACAAGGAATTACACACACACACACAAAACACAACCTATGGTA
Source organism: Avena longiglumis (assembly GCA_030063025.1). Classification (NCBI taxonomy): domain Eukaryota; kingdom Viridiplantae; phylum Streptophyta; class Magnoliopsida; order Poales; family Poaceae; genus Avena; species Avena longiglumis. The sequence continues at coordinate 148,080,444 of CP125974.1, forward strand.
CTACGGAAACCCAGAACACGTGAATCCTAGTTTGAACTTTTAAGAAGAGGATTGAAAACGTTACACTTCCTTACCAGAAAAGGGTGGGTGGGTGGGTAAGAAGAAAAGTGGAAGCAGTCCTACTCTCGCGTTTTGTTTTTCCCTAGTATACATAACTACCAAAATATTTGCTAGACTGACAACGACCATTTGGCTGAGACCCTGAAGGGCGGGATGGCTCTGATACCAATTGTAACTACCTCGGTGAATTATGCTCCTAGTTACAAGCCTGGACGAGCGGAAATGGTTGAAATAGTACGGTGGGGCCCAAATGCCACTCACAGGTAGACCTTTCGGCCGTCCCAACCATTTCCAATCATCGGGACAAGAACGGCGGCGAATCGGCAGCGAAGGATCAACTACATACACAAATGAGTATGTATGCAAGCCACCATACAACAGTACATCAGAGCCATTCCATCTAAAAAGAAAGGAAATATAGCAACACCATACGGAAAGATTCAAATGTCCTAGATAGATATAATAGTTTAGGATATCTCCTCATACATCAAACATCAGAGTGTCAGGTGGAAGCGGCAAACAAGATCCGAGTACGGATAAGAAGCAAATCGGCATAAGATGCCCCATAAATAAGCACATCCCGCCCACAGATCTCACGGATCCCCGTTCCCGGAATCTCTACACCGAACGGTCGTTGCCCACATCGTCCGCCTCCTCCACCCAGTATCCATCTTGTGAGTGTACCTGTTCATCTGAATCAAATAATTTATCGTGTGAGACCCTAGGGGTACTCAGCAAGTCTTTATGCCTCTAAAGGGGACACAACCTGGGGTGACGCAATTGCAGCAAAAGATAAACCCTAACAATTCTATACATACTCGCTAACCATCCGCCTAACCAAAGATAGACGGATGTCCGTGAATTAATGACAACAGTTATAACAGTAATATCATCAGATCCATCCTCCTCCCCGCTTACCAACGAGGAAGCGGACGAACAACCCCCCATCCGTTGGCAGTTTTATTATACATTCCATGAGTGTTGCACTACTTACTAGTCAGTTACTTAGTCAAATTAAAAGCGGTACTTTAGTTATACTTGTCTATGATCAAGAAACTGTGCTCCAAGTCGTCCATAACATGACACGGCTTTGAAAGTTTTACCTAGGGTGCACAAATAGCAACACACACTCGATCAACCTCGGAAAAACCAAATCAAAACCCAATGAGGCTTTCACGACAAAGCAATCACAAGATTCAGAAATATTTCAGGGGGCCACCCCATTAAGTATACCATAACAAAGTTAGTGACTTGAGACGGACTCAAGGTTTGTGGGGTAACAGAAACGACTGGGAACCCGAAAGTGTGACTGGGCTTGTCGATACCGCGAAAACGGGTCACGATCCTAAACAGTACAGGTGCTCATCGCACAATCGTAAGTAAAGCAGTAAAGCATGGCATAAGTACAGGATAGTAAATAAAACCTCAAACTAGTTTGTGGCCCCAAGAAATAAGACTGAATCAAGATCTGGCTCAGGGGGGTCCCATAAGCCTCCCGGATGTGGATAGCGCGAATAATCAAGGAACAGGAATCAAGTACTCGGGGTCCTACGGGACACAAGTGAGCAGGAAAAACCAAATAGCAGATATTGCTCACCAGTGCCACTTTCATTAGTTCTCCCATTACTACTCAAGTTAAGTTGTTTAGGTACCTCGTTATCCAACAGACACTCACATACCCTACACATGCTGTTCTACGACTCGCATGTCTCAAACAACTCCTGTAGTAATGGCTCATGGGATGGAGGAACAAGCTTGGTGGGGTTTAAAAATAAAGGCTATGCAATACTTGGGATTCAGGTTAATGCAATCGCGACTCAATGATGCAAGAATAAGATAGAGGCAATAGGTACTATATGTATGCAAGCATGTGGTAGTGATTGCCTGGCAGCTCAGTTGAAGCGAGAGAAGGATCTGGGTAGTGCTCCTGGGTCTCTTGGTATATCCCCTGCTCAGCGTCTATTCGAAGAAGAACCAAACAAACAAGGGCCAATATAAATACAGTGCACAAGCATATGAGTAAAATGCGACAAGCAAACAATCATGCCATGATGAATGATGCACAAGTTGCATGGCAATAATGTAGCATGGCATGGGTGAGGTGTAGAATACAAGAAATAAACATTTTATTGAGTTTTAATCATGTTTTATACTCAATTAAGTTGCTGTATACTTTATATTTGTATGATGCATGCTGCAAAACAGAACATGGAATGCATAAACAGAAAGGTCTCGTCGAGCTGATCATTTTAGACATATCATTTGTTAAATTTGGAGTTATAAATCAAAAGTTATTAATTAATTAAGGTGAAGGGCATTTTCTTGTAATTTTAGTCAACTTGAAAATTTAAGTGTTCAAAATATATTTTGGGAGGGCATATTTAAAATCCTCACATTTTTCTGATTCAAAAACATATATTATTTGTATTATTTGGAATTATGAATTTAAATTTATTTAAAAGTCAAAAATATTAAATAGGGTCAAAGTCAAAGGTTGACTATTTAAATTAATTCTGAAAATATTTGATTAAAGATTTGAATTAACATTCAAAAATAAAACATTTTTCTTGTTAAGTTTGAATTCAAATTCTAAACCATTTGAAAGTTATGGATTAAATCATATTTAAACAGATTTGAAATTTTGAATTTGAATTCAGAAAAGTTCTGGACTTTTGCTACTCAGCAAGATTCTACCCACGACCTCGACAAAGGGGCGGGCCGACTGGGCTGAGGCGTGAGGGGGACACGTGGGCTGGTTTGGGGACCGCGGGTTGAGAAGCAGAAAACCCCAGGGGCTAAGCTGCAAAAGTGCAGGGGCTGCTATCTGACGAAACTGAATATCTGTCCGCGAATTCGTCTAGCCGATTCAATTTTTGGTTGAATATGGCGAGCAATTCATAGGGAATTTGGTGACGCTGCAAAAATGAAAGTTGTAGAGCCAACGTTGGACTACAACTTTGGTGTTTGGGTTTTCTCCAGAGGAGGACTATACACGCCGGGAAACAGTGAAGAACAGAGGCGGTCAGATGCTGCTGCAGCTGCTGCTATCTGCCAGAGCGCGCCGCGCGGCGGCGCACGGAGCTCGCTCGACGAAACGTCCGGCGCGTCTGGGCCGCTAGGAGGAGGACGGGCATGTCTAGGAGCTTGAGAGGCTCACCAGGGGGGCGTCGGCGAAGCCGTGGAAGCAGGGTTGGCGGGGGACGGTCGCAGTGCTGGCGCTCTGCTTCTTCGGCCACCTCACGGACACAGCGGCGACGGCGAGATTCGGAACTCAGCTTGCTCCGCCTCTGTGGGCGTCGAAGAGGAGGCAGAGGGGCTCCTAGGGCTCCTGGATCGTCTTGGGAAGCTTCAAACCGTCGATGCCAGGAGGGAGCTAGGTCTAGGGTTTGGGTGGCCTTGGAAGACGATCATGGTGGGGAGGAGGAAGAAGAAGGGGGAATGGTGCCTGGGATCTCGATCTGGGATGCCTGGGGTGGTTGAGGGGATAAGGGAGAGAGGGGAGTGGCACATGGGGCTTGGTGGCTTGGCATAAAGGAAGGAGGAGGGCGATCGGGCCAGGGCTTATCTCCTGCCTCCCTTTTCTGTCTTGTAGCCGAGAGGGGGCTGGGGAGGGACCAAGGGAGGTGGGAGCTCGTGGGTTGGAGGCAGGCTCGGGCTGGTGGGGCCTTGCTGGCAGGTAGAGAAGAGAGAGGATAGGGAGAGAGGAGGCTCGGGTGTAGCTCGGTTAGGAGCTAGGGTTAGGGTTGGAGAGAGGCTAGGGTTTAGTGGAGAGGATAAGTGAGAGGGGGTGGTGTGGTAGCTAGGGTTTGTAGAGAGAGGGGGGTTTTAGATTAGGTAAAGATTAGGAGAGAGGTTTAGAGAGAGGTGAGAGGTGATGGTTTGGTTTAGCCAAACAAAGGGTAGGTTTAGGTTTTTGTTAGAGCTAGATTAGAAAGGGAGAGGTGAGGCTTTGGGTTAGGTGATGTGTTTTCTTTTGGCAAGCTCAAGCAAGAACAACCCAAGATCAAACAAAGGCTAGACAAAAGAGAGGAAGGAAAGAAAGGTGGTGAGGGTTTAGAGAGATAGGTTAATGTGAGGATAGGGTTAAAGCAAGATCAAATAAGACCAAGCCCAAAGGAGGAAGAGAGAGAAGAGAGATGATCCACCCAAAAACCAAAGAAAAACAAAGGAGATCAAAGGATGATGATGGTTGCATGGCCCATGCAAGCATTTAATGCCATGTGTCATCCTTATGAAAATAAAGTAATAGACATGGCATTATTCTCATGCATCCCCAAAATGTGGAGTAAAGGCCAAGCAAAAGAATTAGAGTTGGATCCACCCAACCCACATGAGCTAGAATAAAAACCAAAGTAAAGAATTACAAGCTCATGGGTTATTGGAATGGTGGAAGAATAAGGTGGTGACAAGAAAGGTGGTGGAGTGGAACAAAAGATATGCCCCCAACTCAGCTTGGGCATTTAAACAATATATCAAGAACCAAATACAATATCAAGAGGAAAATACAAATAATAATGCATATGAGATAACAACCAAAACAAAAAGGGTTTTTGTATGATGCTCAAATGCAAGGTGGCATGATGACATGAGCATGATATGATGATGATGCAACAATTATATGTAGGAAGTAGTCATTATATTACTAGACCAAGTAGCATTACAAATGTTAGACAATTGGGATGCTACAATATTCACTTAGGATAATAAGTAGGGACAACTTTTTTAAGTTTGTTAATGACTTGGCATAGCTATTATAGTGCTATTTAGTTGGTCGAAGCGCAAGCTTCGTGAGATGGCGCGATGACCAACTTGTGCGGCGGCAACAACGACATGCGAGTGGCCATGGGATGGCACTTCCATGAGCCTGTGTTTCTGTTAGCTATTTTCCCGTTTTCTCAATCTGTTGTAATCCCTTAAATAATAAGAAGTAAGAGAAAAGCCGTACACTTTTACATGACACAAAAAACTCAAGTGTTCATCGTGTTCGACCGAGAGAGCAGCGCGAGCAAGATATGTGTGTGTATCTATGTTTGGAAACATCATTTGGTATTAGAGCCATGTCATCCACTCTGGCGGCAGCGGGCAAGGGGAAGCATGTGGAGCAGGGGAGGCGGTGGAAGATCTGTGTTGTCGGCGACCCAGCGTCGTTGTCCCTCGAATTACCTAGGGCCGCAGCACAACTGGAGCCCGTCGCAACGTGGCAGTGGCGAGCTGGTGGTGCGGGAGTGCGTCATGCGAGAATCACCGGCCCCGCGCACTATACCACGCTCACCCACACGAATTACGCATAATGGGAGATGGTGATGAGGTGCAGCTCCAGGCGCGGCACCTCTAGGACATGATCTAGTACGACACCGACGATGACGGAGATGATCGTGCGACACTGATGGGTCTGCTCCATGCCGTGCCGCAAGAATTGGTGCTCACCCTGGACGAGCAAGGACTACACCGAGACCGCATGGGAAACCATCAAAACCATGTGACTAGGCTGCGAGCATGTCCGGGAGGCGAAGGGACAAACACGCCGGCATGAGTAGGAGGAGCTGCGCTTCAAGCCTGGTGAGTCGATTTAAGATTTCTCGATCTGACTCAGCACCATCATCAATGACTTGGAGCTCCTTGGTGACCCCATCGATGAGTACAGAGCCATGCTCAAATACCTGCGGGTGGTGCCGAAGAAGTACCACCCAATGTTCATGGCCATCGAGCAGACCGTCGATCTCCGGTCCCTCACAATCGAGGAAGTAACGGGTCAGCTCATTAAAGTGGAGGAGGCCTCTGATATGGACGACGTCGGTGATGGCGTTGGCAAACTTCTTCTAACGGAGGAAGAATGGACCGTGCGCCAGTGTCATAGCATGCCGGGCGGCGGAAATAGCGACAAGCCCGCACACAAGCCCAAACAACACGACACTGGCAAGGCCAGTGGCGGCTCGGGAAACAACTCCCCTGGCAGCGTTGGCAATGGTGAGCTCCAGAAGGGAAGTCGGTACCGCGGAAGGTGGTGCATTGGGCCAAGGAGTGCAGAAAGGCAAAGCGTGACTATGAGCAGCGACAACAATAGGCCAACCTGACTCAAACCGAGGAAGAAGAGGCGCCTGCCATGATGATGGTCGTGGTCACTGAAGCAGTGGCACCCCATGTTGTCTTCCTGAATGAGAAGGTAATCCCAGTGCCATCACCTGACGGCCTCTTGTACTTAGATACCGGCGCTAGTAGCCACATGATGGGGGAGCAACACGTCATCTCCAAGATTGACAAGACGGTGCGAGGCACTGTTAGGTTTGACGATGGATCATAGGTGAACATATGTGGCAAGGGATCGGTGATCTTCAGAGGTGATATCTGACAACCAACGAGTCCTCGTGTGCGTGTACTACATCCCGAGCCTCCGGAGCAATATCATCTCTGTTGGGAAGCTGGACGAGAGAGGCTACAATATAGGCATCGCCAATTTCATCATGACTATCCATGATCCTACTCAAAGACTTTTGGTGCACGTCAAGAGAAAGGGCAGCCGACTGTACACTGGTGTTCTGTCGCACGACAGGCCGATCTGTCTGCTGAGCAAGTCCGATGACATGGCCTAGCGGTGGCATGCACGCTTCGGACATCTGCACTTCCGCGCCCTGCACACTCTATCGCGGCGCGACATGGTGCGAGGAATGCTAGGCACACAACGCGTTGAGGAGTACTATGATGACTGTGATCTGGGGAAGCAGCATATGTCGCCATTCCCAAGTGTCTCCTATATAGAGCGGAGCAACGCCTCAAGCTCATCCACACCGACCTTTCGGGCCGATCTCACCGACAACGCCAGGTGGGAACAACTACTTCCTCCTGGTGGTCGATGAACTTAGTATCTACATGTGGATCGAGGTGATCAAGTCCAAGATCGGTGCCAATTGCTTATTATCCAATATCAAGGCAGCGGCATAGGCCGCAAGCAACTGTAGGCTCCGTGCATTTTGATCTGATCGGGTCGGGGAATTCAACTCTAGTGAGTTTTGTGAGCTATGCGACGCCACCGACATCATACACTAGATCACGGCGCCATATTCGCCACAAAAGAACGGTGTAGTCAAGAGACGTAACCAAACTATGGTATAAATGGCACGTTGCCTCCTGAAAAGCATGAACATGCCTCCATGGTTCTGGGGAGAAGCCGTGAGAACCGCGATGTACATTATCAACCGTGCGCCAACGCAAGATCTGGATGGCGTAACACCATATGAGGTGTGGCATGGCCGGAAGCCAAACGTGCAGCACATGTGCGTCTTCGGCTGTGTGGTTCATGTGAATAATGTCGTCCCAGGCATCACAAAGCTGACCGATCCATCCTCACTAATGGTGTTCATCGTCTACAAGGAGAACTACAAGTGCTACCGGGTCTACAATCTAGTAAAGGACAAGCTTCAGGTATCGCTGATGTAATCTTTGAGGAAAACAGGGCGTGGTAATGGGAGGAACCTGACAAGGCCATGATGCCTCATTCACGGTGACGTACACGCGGGAGAACGACATGCTGGAGGTGGACACTTGAGCAGGAGTTGCGCCATCGCGGGATCTGGGCTCACCAGACCGCTCTACTAGCATGGACTGGCAGACACCAGTGGCCACCACACCAGCGTCACCACACATGCCCATGACATCAAGCTCACCCCTGCACCAGCGCCTGGGTCAGAAAGCGTCACCGATTCATCCCCACCTGCACCAGCGGCTCATGTGTGTAGGGTTCACAGCATAGAAAACAAAAAATTTCCTACGATGGGAACAACTATGTACCAAGATCTATCTACTAGATACAAACAACGGGCGGATGTATATCCGTAGAGAACATACCCTTGAAGACCGACAAAGCTTAACGAGTCCAAACTCGTGGTTGATGTAGACGATCTCTTGCCGATCTCAAGATCGAGAGGAAGTCCTAGAGCCGCAAAACAGCAGTGCATCCGTGCTCGCACACACGTTTGAGGCACCGAGCAACCTCCGCCTCCTCGCTCCAGCGATGCAGCGGAAACACAACTCTTTCTTGCCGAATAGCCACCGGGAACATGTATCTCGCTAGTCCGAGACCATGGGGGATAAATTCTAGAGGGGGAGAGAGATCCTTCACGAGGAGGTGTGAGTGAGAGAGAGGGAGGGGGCTCCTTTTATAGGAAGAGGGGGGCACCCAAGGGGCCATGCGCCCAGCCATGGGGCTGCCCCCACCTCTTCCACATTCATGTGGGTGGACACTCCACTCACTCAAATGCCTTTCAATTCCCTCCACTCAAAAACCCACTCAAATTCCCATTAAATTTCCACCAAATTTAATGCAAACTCCCATTAAATAAAACTCCTTTTATTTATTCAGAATTTTGTCAATTACTTTAATGACAAACATTCACATATAACCCCTTGCTAGTATTTCATTTCACATGCAGAAACACTTTCTGCAATTTCACCCGAAAACCTGTTTCGGTATCTAGTGAAATAAATTCCTGCGCTTGTTATTCTTTTCGGCATGAAACTTTTGCTCCAAATGGATGTCGGTGTCTCTTAAGTGTGTTACCCTATGGTTCGTGAATAATGCGGACATGATCGAGACCCCTCTCGGATCAATAATCAGAAGCGGGATCTGGAGACCCATACTGACTCCCACACATTCAACGATGACTTTCTTGTGATCGTCGAAACCTTTTATGCTAGTATCTTAATCCTTTTGTTTCGAGATATATTACATGTCCGAGATTCTATCATCGGTATCTCCATACCTAGTTTGATCTCGTTATTTACATGCACTCTTTTCTCATTCCCGTGATATAACATTCTAGTGATCAAATCACTTGCTTGCAAGCTAATCAATGTGATATCACCGAGAGGGCCCAGAGCATATCTATCCGTCATCGGGATGAACAAATTCCACTCTCGATCCATGAGCCTCAACATAACACTTTAATAGTTCTGAACCCATCTTTATAATCACCCTGTTATGGTGTGACGTTTGATGTTATCAAGAAACTGTTCCAGTGTTAGTGATTGACATGATCTCATGGTCTAAGGATTAGGATCACTTCGTAAGTTGTTATAGCAATATAAACTCAATGACTTTGATCGTAATGCTATACTTCGGATGATTGTTCATCAAATCATTACACTAATGTTGTGACCTCGTTATTAACAACATCCAATGTCCATGATCAGGAAACCTTTGATCATCTTGTTAATCAACGAGCTAGTTTATAAGAGAGGCATAACTAGGAACTTCCTTTTTGTTTATTAAACACACATGTATTAACGTTTCCGTATTAATACAATTATAGCATGCAAAATAAACATTTATCATAAACAAGGGATACGATAATAACCACTTTATTGTTGCCTCTCGGGCATATTCCCTTCAGTCTCCCACTTGCACTAGAGACAATAATCTAGTTTGAAAACTTTGCGTATTGAACACCTTTGGCTTTTTGGTGTTCCATATACGCAATTGCAAGTGGTTAACATAATCTACGGATCTGACGCTTCAGGTCCGTGTGTATTTGCATGTCCTTGTGTCTTCACGCATCACTCATTCTCCAATGAGATGGCATTGTATAAATTTGGTCTTTCGGTGAGACCTTTAGTTCCTTGGGGTTAAAACATGTTGATACTATTGTCATACAATATATCTTTAGTGTTAGCCCGTTGCGAACCACACCTTAGTTTGATAACAAACTACTTGACACAAATGCCCTCCTTTGCTGCTACTATAGCAGTCATATACTTAGCCTTTTGTTGTAGTATTCGTCACAATGTCTTAACTTTGGAATTCATCCAAATCCATCATGGAATATCCTTTCCATTACATTGTGCCACCCATAGTTTAAAGTGATATAAACTTAATTTGTATCTTGTGACAAACCTAGTATCAATGTAACGCTTTACAATGAACTATTTGTAATTGTTTGTCACCTCTGCACATTCTTAGTTCTTTCAAAAATATCATAAGAATATCCTCACTATCGTCCAATGATCATTTTATGATTCATTTTGGTATATGCTCATAACACTTAGAGCATAGGACATATCTGGATGTGTACATATCATGGTATGATTGATCAAAACATTCTCGTGATTTCACTCATCAAGTGTCAAAGCACTTGAATCTTTTTTCACTTATCAAGTGTCGATACACTTGAATCTTGATTCAATTCCTTTCATTGCAACAAGAACTATTTCTTGTCGTTTCTATATTGAACTCCTTCAATATCTCATATATGTACGTTTGGCACAACCATATTGGCGTCACAGTCTATCCACTATAGACATTCACGCTAAATATTCGGGTTTTGCCTAAGTATTTCATCGAAATGAAATTATTAACCTTTGTCAATAAAAGATACATCATTTCTAATCAACGAGATGTCCTTCATAATGTATTAGAAATATGTCTCAGCGCTCCCACTTAATTTCTTGCAAATGCAAGCATCTTCATCGTCTCCTGATGAAAAGTCATTTTCATTAAGGTGAAGATTCCAACTCCGCGATGCTTACTTCAACCATTGAAGTTTGCATACCCTTTTAGCATCCTTTGAATTTTAACAAAACCCTTTGGACCGTGTCATGTACACGTCCTAGGTAACCATTCTATTAGAAGAATTTTTGCTTTGTTTATTCATCTACCATATACCAAATTATATGTAGTGGTTGCTACTTTAATCCGTCCAGATTAAATATCGCTATGAAAGATCAAATCTTGTCATAGTCAACTCCTTGAACATTGTCGTAAAATACTTTACGACATGTCGACTATTTCATAGATGTGAAACATCCATGTCTGTTTCTTTATAGATCCAAATACGACCGATAGGTTTTTACACCTTTCCGGAGGGTCTTCCAAGTTCAAAACTTGATTTCTCGTGTATGGAACTATCACGGATTTTATGGCTTCAAGCCATTTGACGGAGTCAGGGCCCATCATCGCTTCTTTGCATGTAGTCGGTTCATCATTGTCAAACAATAATGATTTACTCTCAAATCTTAGCATTTGATTGTTTATCCGACCGACTTGGTTCAATAAGAACTTAGATATCCATGACCATAACCTTTGAGGCACATAAGCTATGAGCATTATGGCAGCCTCCGGAATGATTTCCGGTGCTGCGCAACTCAACACATTTAGCTAAGGTTCGTTAACCTTATCAAAGTTCTATTGTCCTCCCACTTAACTGTTGTGAAAAATTCCTTTTTCAAGAAACTTCACATTTCAAGTGACAAACCCTTTTGTCCTCGGTGTTATTGAGGAATAACCAATTGTTATTCGAAATAACCTACAAAGACATGCTCATCCGACTTTGGTTGTAAACATCTTACTTATGTTTAGCATACCAAAATTTAAGAAATGACAACTTAGGTTTTACCCCAAACCATAACTTCCATGGTGTCATTTCAACAGATCAAGATGGAGCTCTTTTCAGTGTAAAAGCGGAATTCTCTAAAGCTTTAATCTTTTAAAACATAATGGCAGTTTTATCAATAACACCTTTGATCCAACCATGTCAAACAAGGTTTCATTACAAATCTCAAACACTCCATATTCCTATGGTGTTTTGGGATATGTAAATCTAGGTGTTTTGCTAAACTTGCAACTCAAATAAATCCCTTTATGATAAAATCATAATTCATTTATTTTCTTGTTACACTTGTAACTCAAACAAATACCTTATGATAAAATCATAAACCATTTATTTTCTTGTTACAATGATTTTCACTTCATCTTGAAAGTCTTTGAACGTTTTCAAATATTTCACACTTCTTTCTCATTAAGTGAATATTCACTCAAATTTCCAGAGAAAGTATATGAAGTTGAAATTCATCGCTTAAGACTACATATAATGGACTACATACATCGATATGTATAAATTCCAATATTTTTAGTCGATCGTTCTTCTTTGGCCTTTGAACGAAGTTTTAATTATCCCGAGGAAAGTCTCACAAGCGTCACTTGATCAAATCAAAGACTCCAAAAATCCATGAATATGGAGATTCTTCATGTTTTCTATCCAATATAATTTAAACAGTGATGTCACTTCGTAAGTGATCTTTCAATCATTTGTCTTGCGACATTTTAGCATTAGGTTTTATGGATGTGATTTCTCCAACTAGATTTGTAAATCATCCATATTATATGGAATACGGTAATTATTTGAACAACCTTTGTTCTCAAAATACCTGATTCAAATAACAATTATTAAAACAAATCTTGAAGTCAAGCTTTGATGTCAACGAGAAATACAAACAACGGTTTGTTTGTTTTCGATGAACATCATCACATATTCTCTTGCTAGTTACTTAGATCATTGTGGTTCATGAATTGCGTTTTCTGTATGAAATTTCATACCAACCAATTCGGTATCCAATACCCAAGAACCACATTGTTTAACAATCAAAGAATACAACCATAACATGTATATCATATATATACCTAAATTGGATATTTCCAATCTTTTCTTTTCTGCCAAATATATTTTATAGATTCTCTTTCAGCATTTACTTTTCCTTTTAAAATAATCTATCAACATCAATAGTGGCACCATATACATGACACATAGTCCAAAGCGTGTATATTCAAATAATAATACCTTTGGACCTGCACTTTGAAGTAGATCACCATCATCAAAATGATCGGTATTCTTTCAAAATCCATTATTTAGTAATATTTTAGTGTAGTAAACACTTTACATACATGTTCCATTCACCCTTATCATGACAACTTTCATGATCAAGCTAATGTAGCTTATAAAGGAGAATCGTGAGTATAACATTACTTTCCAAAACCCTTTTGGATGATTAGGATGTCTAGCATCTCCAACCTTTGTAAATTCTCATATAATATGAGAACATATATTATACTCTATCATATTGCAACCAAAACATTGTTTCAGATATCGTTATATCTGCCACACATGATGGTTTCTGAAACAATTCTTTCAGCTCCTAGATAAACTTGATATTAAAAACAATCAAGAATCATGGAGGCAAACATGATAATTAAGATACTAACACTGGAATTGTTACTCTCGATTTAATACCAATTATTAAATTTCACGGAGTAAATAGAGTTTGCTGAAAGTTTGCAATAGGACTTTAAACTTTAGATTGACACTCAACACAATACGATACCAGTTCGTAAAGTATATACCCAAAATTCTATAGTTCTATTATCTCAATTACAACTATGCATAAGGTGGTGAACGAATGCCAATGACTACAACAAATTATGCAAATTCACTTTGATTTAATTTATGATAAATTGAGTTCTACTAATCCAAATTAGAAATGAACTCCCACTCAAAAACGACATCCCTCGTGTATTTTTGTGATTACATGAACCAAATCCACTACACCAAGTCCGATCATCACGTGAGTCGGTGTAGCTTCAAAGGCGAGCATCCATATGGTCATCATATCAAAACATATGACTCATGCTTAACCTTTCGGTCCGTGTTAGAGGCCATGTCTCATACATGCTAGGCTCGTCAAGTAAGAACCTTAGTATTCGTGTGTAACATCTTACACCCGAGATATGCTTGTGGATTCAAGTACACCCGATCATCACGTGATGTCTTGAAGCGACGAAACATTGTCGGTGCATACTTAAGGAAGAACACATTCTTATCTTGATATCTAAATGAGGGATCATCTTATTATGCTAATAAAACACCAAATAAGCAATATAAGATGCAATCAAAACATCACATGTTTATTAGTGAAATGATATGGTTCCCGCATATGATCTCCATCATGTGCACCGTGGTATGATCACTATCATACCTATATGTGTAAGTCCAAGGTCTATGGAGATTACACTTTATGTGTGTTGTAAGAGTATCATCTCATACTTCTACTTACAACATCACCATATCATAACACTAGCCCAGCAACAATCTAAACTAGACGCCTCTAATTTATCCATTGCAAGTTTTACGTGGTTTAGGGCTTTCGAAGATAGAACCGTTCTTACCTACGAACATGAACTACAACGAGGATAACCAAATTTTTGACAACTCGTTGCAAATTAGATATTGACTATAGTAGGAGAGACAGACACCCGCTAGCCACTAATGCAAAACAAGTTGCATGTCAAGCGTGGAACATGTCTCATGTGCGAGGACATGTAAAGTTTGTTCGGGCCGCTTCATCTAACTATGCCACAAATATCCAAAGTACAACTAAGAAGCAATAAAATGATCATCATCGCCCACATACTCATATGTGTACTACCCGTGCAAAGTATCTACGCATAGATCCGGCTCTGATACCACTGTAGGGTTCACAGCATAGAAAACAAAAAATTTCCTACGATGGGAACAACTATGTACCAAGATCTATCTACTAGATACAAACAACGGGCGAATGTATATCCGTAGAGAACATACCCTTGAAGACCGACAAAGCTTAACGATTCCAAACGCATGGTTGATATAGACGATCTCTTGCCGATCTCAAGATCGAGAGGAAGTCCTGGCGCCGCAAAACAGCAGCGCATCCGTTCTCGCACACACGTTCGAGGCACCGAGCAACCTCCGCCTCCTTGCTCCAGCGATGCAGCGGAAGCACAACTCTTTCTTTCCGAATAGCCACCGGGAACATGTATCTCGCTAGTCCGAGACCATGGGGGATAAATTCTAGAGGGGGAGAGAGATCCTTCACGAGGAGGTGTGAGTGAGAGAGAGAGAGGGAGGGGGCTCCTTTTATAGGGAGAGGGGGGGCACCCAAGGGGCCATGCGCCCAGCCATGGGGCTGCCCTCACCTCTTCCACATTCATGTGGGTGGACACTCCACTCATTCAAATGCCTTTCAATTCCCTCCACTCAAAAACCCACTCAAATTCCCATTAAATTTCCACCAAATTTAATGCAAACTCTCATTAAATAAAACTCCTTTTATTTATTCAGAATTTTGTCAATTACTTTAATGACAAACATTCACATATAACCCCTTGCTAGTATTTCATTTCACATGCAGAAACACTTTCTGCAATTTCACCCGAAAACCTGTTTCGGTATCTAGTGAAATAAATTCCTGCGCTTGTTATTCTTTTCGGCATGAAACTTTTGCTCCAAATGGATGTCGGTGTCTATTAAATGTGTCACCCTACGGTTCGTGAATAATGCGGACATGATCGAGACCCCTCTTGGATCAATAATCAGAAGCGGGATCTGGAGAACCATACTGACTCCCACACATTCAACGATGACTTTCTTGTGATCGTCGGAACCTTTTACGCTAGTATCTTAATCCTTTTGTTTCACGATATATTACATGTCCGAGATTCGATCATCGGTATCTCCATACCTAGTTTGATCTCGTTACTGACATGCACTCTTTTCTCGTTCCCGTGATATAACATTCTAGTGATCAAATCACTTGCTTGCAAGCTAATCAATGTGATATCACCGAGAGGGCCCGGAGCATATCTATCCATCATCGGGATGAACAAATTCCACTCTCGATTGTAACACCCTCAGAATCGGACCTATGCAAGTTTTAGCGAAACTCGCCAAACCCGCATAGAAACGATTCAAAGGTGCCCACCAGGCACTTTCGTGCGGGTGGAAAACGAAGTAATAACATTACACAACACTCCTCGATGGGACCCACAGAACAGACATATATACAACAGCGACTCAAAGAGTCAAGAATACAGATATACATTACAGAGATCCAAATCACCTTGAAAATGATAGAGCGTCCGACTACGGACAAGATGCAAATGGGGCTAAGAGCCCTGAAGAATAACCAATGGCGTCCATAACCCTGCCCAGGCCAAGCCGGAAGGGTAACCCTGCTAACGGCGTCGATCTCAAAACCTGCTTAAACAAAAGGGGTGCCGACAAAGGGCAAAAGAAAAGAGGAGCGTCGATCGAGGCCAAGATGCACGGCGAGGCTAGAATTCGGTCCTCGCCTACAAAGGTATGGTGGATCGCGGCGGCAGCATGCACTAAACAACCTATAGAGACTCGATACAACTGGCGGTTATCAGAGAGGGGTAAGAATGACCTATCCGGATCCAACCTGAAGCTAACACCAAACAAACCCATCCTGATGTTTCCCCCTCGAGACCAATCGAGGAAGTCAACCGAGGAACTCACGCAGTTGGCAGTTTTACTTATTCGGTTATCGTTGCAGCAATTACTAGTCAGGTTTAGATAATCATCCTGATAAAGTAAGCAGTGGGCACTTTTAGTTAACCATTCCGTGATAGTTGCAACAATTACTAATCAGATAGAGATAACATGAGATAAACCCAAAACCCAGCAGTTGTTGGTACTTTTATTCAGCCATTCCGTTGTAGTTGCAGTACTTACTAGTCAGGTACCATGGTCGCAAGCGACTCTTCAAACAAACAATTGTGGGCAGTATTATTTAGCCATTCCATTATAGTGAAGCTGATTACTAGTCATTATAAAGTCAAATTGATAGCAATAAACTTTAGTTATGCTTGTCTATGGTCGAGATACTGTGCTCCAAGTCGTCCATATCCGCGGACACGGCTTTCAGAAAGTTTTACCCGGCCGGGGTGCACCAATAGCAACACACGCTCGATCAACCTCGGAAAAACCAAAACAACACCCAACGAGGCTTTCACGGTGAACAATCACAGATTCAGAAATATTTCAGGGGCCACCCTTGAGTACACCATAGCAAGTAAGCAAGCTCCGAGACGGACTCAAGGTTTGTGGGGCCGGCGGTAAACGACAGCAGATCCCCAAACGGGGACTGTCGATACCACGTAAACGGGTCACAATTCCTAAACAGTACAGTGTGCTCCTCGCACAATTTAAATACATAAGTAGCATGGCATAAGTACAGGATCGTAAATAAAACCTCAAACTAGTTTGTGGCCCCAAGAAATAAGACTGAATCAAGCTCTGGCTCAGGGGGGTCCCATATACCTCCCGGATGTGGATAGCGATAAATCAAGAGCAGTATCAAGTACTGGGGTCCTACGGGACACAAGTGGGCGAAACCAAATATTCTCTATCACCCACCGATGCCTCTCGCTTACTTCAATTTTAGTTGTTAAACAGAATTAAATTGAACGGTAAGTAAAACTAGAATCATCTCCAACATCAACTTGCGCAATACATCAACAACTATGGCACCGACGACACGCCAAAGACTTGAGCAAGCACTACGACGCGCCAAGTCCCACTAGCTACCAAACAACGGTAATAGGATGTGTCCAAGGCAATATAGGGCTCACGGTATATCACGAATCTGAAACTAAAGCATCGCAACACAGATAGCAATAGATCAACAGGAGGGAAGTAAATACTATAAAAGTAAGATAGGTAGAAAGGGGGAGATGCTCGCCTGAAAACATTGTCGAAGGGTTCATCCGAAGATCGGGCGAAGCTCACATCAACTCAACGGCCTTATCCGCGAAGAAGCAAAACACTAGAAGAAACACCGGATGCACTATTTAACACAACAGCAGAAGATCGGGCATGATGCATGCATGATGTATGGCATGGCAAAGGTGCAATGCAATTAGGCCGAATTAAGCGGAATCGGGGTCCCGACAATTAATTAAACGGTTCAAGTTATTTAGAACCCCCGCAATTTAAATGTTGTTTTAACATGGCAAGATATGGTACCGGTTCGATACACAAATTTAAATGAGGCCAATATAAGGCTAGATTTACCCGCATATGGGCCCCATATTTAATTATAAGGTGAATCGGCATAAGGCCCCCAACCAATGATAATATGCATGCGAGTATGACAATTCAATATGCAACAAGTTTTATGTTTGACATTTATAAAATAGGGGTTCGGATAAGGGTCACACTTTAGGGTTCTCGACGATCTTGGTTCCGGGGTTCGGGGTCGGTCTCGGGGTCCAGGGTTCGACGGAAACATTCTCGGATATCGTAGTAGATCTTGGCGTTCCGGAAAACCGGACTTGGTTCGGTGTCGGGGCGCGTCGGATTCTTCCGGGCCGATGCCGTGCTTGTCGGGCTCGCGTAGATCTCGTGGGGTCCGTGATTCGGGTCGGTCTTGGCGTCCGGGGGGAGTACTTGTCGCGTCTGTTTCCTTCGGTCGAAGAACTTTGCTCGCCCGGGTTCGGCCTTCGGGGTTCGGTCATCTGATCCATGAGGAAGCACTTGGGTGACACCATGTACATGTACATCCTTCGCAACCATCGGCATCGAGCCGGTCTTGCCAGTGAGCTGCTGTGTGCGAAGATCTTGACTTTTTTTTCCCGTGGGTTCTGGCGTCCATCTAGAGCGTCGAGGATGTTGTCCCGGTACTATCGAATCCTCGAGCTGCGACCTTCTCGTCGATACTCCATCGTCTACTCTGCCGTGGCCGCATCAGCCAGCGAGCGCATGGAGACCTTGGGGCGCCATGGCTCGCGCAGGTTATCTCGGCAATGAGCACGCCGTTCTTGAAGCTGCACGGCGGCGGGCCGAGCTCTCCCTACGGCGTAGCCTCGCAGCCATGACCGCGTTTGACGTTCCCTTCCGGAAGCTGCATGTACCCCAAGGACGGTTCATCGGGAAAGGCCGAAGCCGAGGAGGACCGCCACGTCGTCCACCCACCAGAGCTTGCCGCCGTGGGAGACGCGTCGGAGAAGGTCCTAGAACCAGCGGCTGCGAGGGAGACCGGCGATGGGAGGAGGCTTCGGCGGCGAGGAAGGGGACCTCATGGCGGCCGGTCGGCGGTTGGTGGAGGATGGTCGTGGGGCGGGCGTTGGAGGCGGGGCCACGCTCGCCGCAAGGCGGCAGACGCAGCGGTTGGTGGAGATGGTGCGAGGCAGGTGCGGAGGCGAGCGAGCAGCGGAGGAGGCGAGGAGCCTAGCGGAGAGCGGTGGTGTGGCGGCGGGAGTTGGTGGCGAGGCGGGCAGGAGGGGAGGAGGAGCGTGGGGGCTTGGGGGAGGCGGCGCTGGAGAGGCGGCGTCTTGGCCTTGGTGGTGTGCTAGAGAGGGACGGCTGCTGGTCGGCTGGCGAGCTAAGCGGGGAGGGAAGGTGCACGGGCCGAGGCGAGGGGAGGAAGAAGACGGGGCACGGGGCAGGTGGGGAGCGGCGCGGGTGGGCCTGCGAGGTGGGGGCCACGCGGGGCCAGAGAGGAGAGTGGGCAGGGGACGTGCTGGCGGTGTGCGTGCGTGTGATGCGTGTGTGGTGGAAGAGTGGGTGCTGGGCTGGGTTAGGTGGGGCCGGTGGAGGGGGTGGGAAGAGAGAGAGAGGCCAGGGGCTGCTGAGGTGGCAGTTCCTGGTTGGGTGGAGGGGGAGAGAGGGTGAGGTGTCACTAGGGGATTGGGTGGGGTGAGGTGGCTGGGGTGTGTGGGTAGTTTAATTGGTAGGTTTAGAAAAAGGGGGTGGACCGATTATATTTTCTGGGGTGGTCGTTCGGGTCATTCGGCCCGTTCGACTGCCCCACTAAAATAACTTAATATTTTATTTGTGTTAAGCGGACCGTTTGCACAACATATTTAATCAAAACAAAATATTCCGGAGTCCCGGTTTTGGTGTTGATTTAAAGACGGGGCGTTTTAGAAAACAAAACAGGCTTTGCAAAAATAGTTTTAGACAAACAACACATGATGATGACGATGCAATGCACAAATTCAACGCGATTTTCTAGTAGTGGTTTTGCGGGATGCCACATCGATCCATGAGCCTCAACATAACACTTTAATAGTTCTGAACCCATCTTTATAATCACCCTGTTACGGTGTGACGGTTGATGTTATCAAGAAACTGTTCCGGTGTTAGTGATTGACATGATCTCATGGTCTAAGGATTAGGATCACTTCGTAAGTTGTTATAGCAATATAAACTCAATGACTTTGATCGTAATGCTATACTTCGGATTATTGTTCATCACATCATTACACTAATGTTGTGACCTCGTTATTAACAACATCCAATGTCCATGATCAGGAAACCTTTGATCATCTTGTTAATCAACGAGCTAGTTTATAAGAGAGGCATAACTAGGAACTTCCTTTTTGTTTATTAAACACACATGTATTAACGTTTCCGTATTAATACAATTATAGCATGCAAAATAAACATTTATCATAAACAAGGAATACGATAATAACCACTTTATTATTGCCTCTCGGGCATATTCCCTTCTATGTGGACATACACTAGGCCAGACTGCTCACCTATGAAGAAGGGCGTGACAGAGACACTAGACCAATCCGGTACAGGTGCCTCTCGTGAATCTATGATGCCACTGTTGGAGATATGCCCAAGAGGCAATAATAAAGTGGTTATTATCATATCTTCACACTTATGATAAATGTTTACATACCATGCTATAATTGTATTAACCGGAAACATTAATACTTGTGTGATTTGTAAACTAAAATAAGAGTCCCTAGTAAAGCCTCTTGTTAAACTAGCTTGTTGGTTAATATATGATCATGGTTTCCTGATCATGAACATAGAGATGTTATTAACAACAGGGTCATATCATTAGGAGAATGATGTGATGGATATACTCCTATAGATAAGCGTAGCATAAAGATCAAGTCATTTCAATAGTTCAATTGCTATATGCTTTCTGATACATAGTAACCTAATTCCTTCGACCATGAGATCATGCATATCACCTTTTCCGGATGGATGCTTTGATGTCATCAAACACCACACCGTAACAGGGTGGCTATAAAGGTGGCATTGAGTGTTCGAAAGTATTGGTTGAAACACATGGATCAAGAGTGGGATTTGTCCATCCATATGACGGATAGATATACTACAGGCCCTCTCGGTGGAATGTCATCCAATTAGCTTGCAAGCATGTGACTGGGTCACAAGGGATCACATATCACGAACGAGAAAAGAGTACTTATCGATGTGAGGTTGAACTAGGTATGCGAGATACCGACGATCATAACCTCGGATAAGTAAACTATCATGAGACAAAGGGAAATTGGTATCGTATGTAAGTGGTTCATTCGATTGCAAAGTAATCGTAGAAATATGTAGAGCCATATGAATTTCCATATTCCTCTATTGGTTATTGTTGGAGAAGTGTCTCGATCATGTCCGCATAATTCACGAACCGTAGGGAGACACACTTAAGGATTGACGTTGTTTGAGTAGTTATGGTATTATGAGAAAGAGACCGAATGTTGTTCGAGTCTCGGATGGGATCCAGGATATCACGAGGTGATCCGGAATGGTCCGAGAATAAGATTCATATAAGGAAAGTCCCGTTTGAGTTCGGAAATGATTAGGTGTTTTCATCGAATGTTCTAGAAGGTTCCGGAATGTCCGGCATTCCGGGGGGGAAGGGGTACATGAATGTGTCATTACATATTGGAATGATTGCATCATGTACTAAGTGTTCTTTCTGTTCCAAATAAAGGATTAAATTGAATCCTAAAACAGAAAAGTCAAATGGCATTTGAAAGTCAAACGGCTAAAACAGAAATGGGAAACAAGCAAGAGGAGGCAAAACCGACTTGGGGGAGGAGTCCCTCCTCTCCAAGCCGGCGCACCACCCAAGGCCGACTTGGGGAGGGACTCCCTCCCCTTGGCCGCCCCTCCCACCTATAAAAGGAGGGGCAGGGCCTCCTCCTCTACACACAAGTTCCTATCCTCTAATCTCCGGTTTAGAGCCGTTTTGGTTTAGAGCTTCTAATTGCCCTAGCCTTCGGTTTAGAGCCTTCTAATTGGTGTGTCTAATCCTAGACCACTAATAGCTCTCTCATACTCCACCATACTCGCTCCGGCTTAAGCGAAGCCTCGGGATCTCCCTCTACTTGGTACCACGCCGTTGTCTTCTTAGGAATCGCGAGAGAGTGCTACAACCTCCATTTTCTTTGGAACAAGGAGAGGAAGGTCTTCGTGGCACCGAACGTGTGACCGATTGGAAGCGCTGCCGGAGCCTTGCCGGAAGGATCGTCTCGCGATCTTGAGATCGGAAGTGTACGACTACATCACCCACGAGAATCGCTCTCGTTAACCGTTTTGGAATATTCGAGGTAAGTTATTCCATCGACTCGTTGCTACAATCTAGTAGATAGATCTTGGCTTGTTTGTTTGTATGCGATAGAAAATTTTGTTTTCCATGCTACGAACCCCTCTGATGGTCAGTCGTGTCTATATGTAGATCTGTTGACGAGTAGAACACAATGGTCATTGTGGGCATTGATGCTTTATTGTCGATTGCTTCTTGTGTACTTTGCATCTTGCGGTATGTTGGGATGAAGCGGCCGGGCTAACCTTACATGACATCGTTCATGAGACTTGCTCCACGCTTGACATGCAACTTGTATTGCATAAGTGGCTTTATGGTGCCTGTTTCTCCCAGCAGTTAAGATCCAATTTACAACGGGTGATTAACAATACTAGTATCAATGTTGTGGTTCTTGTTCGTAAGTTAGAGCGACACTTATTGAAAGCCCCAAAACCACGTAAAATATGCAAAGGAAGTAGAGGCGTCTAACTTTGTTTTGCAGGTGTCTTTGTGATGTGATATGGCCATGATTGTGATTATATATGATGTATGCAATGTTCCTTATTGTAAGTAGGAAACGGCGAGCCATATGGTTTTCTTTAATTTCATTAAGACCGCGTGTCTATTCAAAGTAGTTGTAATAGTTGAAGCCGGTGGACGACAACCATGGAGAAGCATCATTGACCTTGATGCAATGTCGGTGATGATGGAGATCATGTTCGTGCTAGAAGATGGAGATCGGAAGCACAAAGAAGAAAGGCCATATCATATCACATATTATGAATTGCATGTGATGTTAATCCTTTATGCATCTTGTATTGCTTAGTAGACGACGGTAGCATTATAATATGATCCCTCAGGCACATGAATTTCAAGTCATAAAGTGTTCACCCTTAGTTAGCACCATTGCTAAAGCTTGTTGTTTCGAAGCACCACGTGATGATCGGGTGTGTTAGATTCTACAAGTGTATACAACGTGAGCAAGCCAGATTTTCTCATGCGGAAACTAAGGTTTGATCTTGACGAGCCTAGCATGTACAGACATGGCCTCAGGAACACGGATTACCGAAAGGTAGAGCATGAGTCATATAGTAGATATGATGAACATGTTGATTGTTCGCCATTGAAGCTATATCAACTCTCGTGATGATCGGTTTTGATGTGGTGGATTTGGTTCGTGTGATCACTAAAACAATGTGAGGGATATTGTTTTGAGTGGGAGTTCACCTAGATTAATTTAATTATTAATTAGAACTCAATTTATCATAAACTAAATCAAAGTGAATTTGCATAGTTGTTGTAGTCATTCGCATCCGTTTACCACCTTGCGCTTAGTTATAATTGAGATGATAGAACTATAGAATTCTGGTTAGTTACTTTACGAACTGGTATCGTATTGTTTTGAAGTGTTAATCTAAAGTTTAAAAGTCACATTGCAAACTTTCAGTAAGTTTTGATTACTCCATGAAGTTTAATAGTTGGTATTAAAATCAAGAGTAACAATTCCAATGTTAGTATATTAATATCATGTTTGTCTCCATGATTCTTGATATTCAAAGGATTCTCTTAATATCAAGGTTATCTAGGATCTGAAAGAGTTGTTTCAGAAACCATGATGTGTGGAAGATATTGTGATATCTGAAACAAAGTTTTGGTTGCAACATGATAGAGTATAATATGGCAAAAGTCATGTTCTCATGTTTGATGAGAATTTGCAAAAGGTTGGAGACACTAGTTGTCCTAATCCTCCAAAAGGTTTTGGAGAGCAACTTTATACTTGCGATTCACTGTTACAAGCTAAAAGTAGCTTGATCATGGATAATTCCATGATAAGGGTGAATATTTGATGTAGGTAAAATATTTACTACACCAAGAGATTACTAAAGAAAGGAATTTGAAAGAACACCAAACATTTGATGATAGGTGATCTACTTCAAAGTGCAAGTCCAAAGACATTGGTATTTAATTATACACGCTTTGGATTATGTGTCATATGTATGACTCCACTATTGATGTTGATAGATTCTTTCAAACAGAAAAGGAAATACTGAAAGAGAATCTCATAAATATATGGCAGAAAAGAAAAGACTAGAATTGTTCATTTTAAGTATATAGATGATATACATGTTATGGCTATATTCTTTGCTTATTAAACAATGTGGTTCTTAAGTATTTGATACTGAATTTGTTGGTGTGAATCGTCATACAAAACAACACAATTCATGAACTACAATGGCCTAAGTAACTAGCAAAAGAATATGTGATGATATTCATCGAGAACAAATAAAGGGTTATTGTTTTAAACATCGAAGCTTGCCTTCAAGATTTGTTTTATCAGGTATTATGAGAACAAAAGGGTTGTTCAAATAATTGCCGTAATCCATAAAAGATGAATGATTCACAAATATCATTGGAGAAATCACATCCATAAAACTAGTGCTAAAAATGTCGAAAGACAAATTGATTAAAAGATCACTTAGGAAGTGACATCGCCGTTTAAATTATATTGGAAAGAAAACATGAAGAAAATCCATATGGATGGAATTTTGGAGTCTATTTTATTTTGATCAAATGATGCTTGAGGAACTTTCCTAGAGATAATTAAAACTTCGTTCATAAGCCAAAAGGGAACGAATGACTAGCTTATTGGAACTTGTACATATTGTTGTACGAAATCCATTATGTGTAGTCAAGAGCGATGGATTTCAACTTCATATGCTTTCTCCGAAAATTTGAGTGAATATATGAATATTTACTTAATAAGGATGAAGTGTGAAATATTTGAAAAGTTCAAAGATTTTCAAGATGAAGTGAAAAATCATTGTAACAAGAATATAAATAGTTTATGATAGGATCATAAAGGAAGATATTTGAGTTACAAGTTTAGCATAATACCTAAGATTTAAGGAATCGTTCCGTGGATTTGCATTTCCCGAAACACCATAAAAGTATGGAGCGTTCGAGATATGTAATTAAACCTTGTTTGACATGGTAAGATCAAAGGTATAATTCATAAAACTGCCATTATGTTTTAAAGATTAAAAGCTTTAGAGACTACCGTTTTTCCACTGAAAAGAGCTCCATCATAATCCGTTGAAATGACACCATATGTTATGGTTTGGGATAAAACCCAAGTTGTCCTTTCTTAAAACATTGGTATGCTTTGCATAAGAAAGATGTTTGCAACCAAAGTCGGATGAACCTGTCTTTGTATGATTATTTCGAATAATTGTTGAGTATTCCTCCATAACACCAGAGACAAAAGTATTTGTCGCTTAGAACGTCAAGTTTCTTTGCGAAGGAATTTTTCGTGAAAAGAAAAGTGGGAGGACAATAGTACTTTGATAAGGTTAAAAGAACCTTAGCTATATGTGCAGAGTTGCGCATCACCGAAAAGTGTTCCGGAGGCAGCAACAATGCTCATGGCTCACGTACCTCAAAGGTTGTGGTCACAGAGATCTAAGTTCCTATTGAAACAAGTAGGTCGGGTAAACAATCAAATACCAAGATTTGAGGGTTGAATCATTATTTGAGAATAATGAACCGACTACATGCAAAGAAGCAGTGATGGGACCTGACTCCGTAAAATGGCTTTAAGCCATAATATCCGTGATAGTTCCATACACGAGAAATCAAGTTCTTAACTTGAAAGACCCTCGAGAAAGGTGTAAGACCTTACAGTTTGTTAAAGGATGCTAAAAGCATATGCAAACTTCAATGGTTAAAGTGAGCATCGCGGAGTTGGAATCTTCACTGTGATGAAACTGTTAAAGGAGTTTAAAAGTTCATCAGAGATGATGGAGATGCTTGCATTTGCAAGAAATTAAGTGGGAGCGCTAAGACATATTTCTGATACATTATGTGGAAGACATATTGTTGATTGGAAATAATGTATTTTTTATTAACACATATTAAGAATTTCATCCCGATGAAAGACTTAGGCAAAACCCAAATATTTGGCATCAATAGATGCTAATATGGTTGTGCCAGAAGTACATAGACGAGATATTGAATGAGTTCAAAATAGAAACTACAAGAAAGGTTCTTGTCGCATAGAAAGGATTGAATGAGTTCAATATTGATGATATATTCAAGTGTATTGACATTTGGTAAAGTGAAACAAATAATCAAGTATAGATTGATACTTGATGTATGAAATCACAAAGAATATTTATATCAATCATACTGTGATATGTACAAATCCAGATATGTCCTATGCTCTAAATGTTGTGAGCATATACCAGAATGATTCGTAAGATGATCATTGGACAATAGTAAGGATATTCTTATGATCTTTTGGAAGAACTAAGAGTATAATATTTGTAGAAGTGACAAATAGATGGTTAGTTCATTGTAAAAGTACTACATTGATACTAGTTTTGTCACAAAGTACAAATTAAGTTTATCTCAATCTAAACTAAGGGTGGCACAATATAATGGAAAGTGAGTTCCATTATGGATTTGGATGAGTTCCAAAGTTAAGACATTGTGAATGATACTACAACAAAAGGCTAAGTATATGACTGCTATTTTAGCAGCAAAAGAGGGCATTTGTGTCAAGTAGTTTGTTATCAAACTAGGTGTAGTTCACAGTGGGATAATACTATGAAGATATATTGTGCGACAATATTATCAACATGTTTTAACCCCAAAGAGCTAAAGGTCACACCGAAAGACCAAATTTATACAAAGCCATCTCATTAGAGAATGAGTGATGCGAGAGAGACGCAAAGACATGCAACACACGGACACTGGAAGTGTCGGATCGGAGATCAGTTGACCACTATCAATCGTGGTACATACAACACCGGAAAGCCATAGGTGTTGAATACACAAAGGTTTGAAACTAGATTATTGACTTAGTGTGTGTGTGGGGAGGGATGGGAGATATGCCAGAGGCAATAATAAAAGTGTTATTTTATATATCTTCACTTATGATAATGTTTTACATACCATGCTATAATTATATTATTAAAAAAAAACATACTTGTGTGATTTGTAAACTAAAATAAGAGTCCCTAGTAAAGCCTCTTGTTAAACTAGCTTGTTGATTAATATATGATCATGGTTTCCTGATCATGAACATAAAGATGTTATTAACAACAGGGTCATATCATTAGGAGAATGATGTGATGGACATACTCCTATAGATAAGCGTAGCATAAAGATCAAGTCATTTCAATAGTTCAATTGCTATATGCTTTCTGATACATAGTAACCTAATTCCTTCGACCATGAGATCATGCATATCACCTTTTCCGGATGGATGCTTTGATGTCATCAAACACCACACCGTAACATGGTGGCTATAAAGGTGGCATTGAGTGTTCAGAAAGTATTGGTTGAAACACATGGATCAAGAGTGGGATTTGTCCATCCATATGACGGATAGATATACTCTGGGCCCTCTCGGTGGAATGTCATCCAATTAGCTTGCAAGCATGTGACTGGGTCACAAGGGATCACATATCACGGGAACGAGAAAAGAGTACTTATCGAATGAGGTTGAACTAGGTATGCAGAGATACCACGATCATAACCTCGGATAAGTAAACTATCGTGAGACAAAGGGAAATTGGTATCGTATGTAAGTGGTTCATTCGATCGCAAAGTAATCATAGAAATATGTGGGAGCCATATGAATTTCCATATTCCTCTATTGGTTATTGTTCGGAGAAGTGTCTCGATCATGTCCGCATAATTCACGAACCGTGGGAGACACACTTAAGGATTCGACGTTGTTTGAGTAGTTATGGTATTATGAGAAAGAGACCGAATGTTGTTGAGTCTCGGATGGGATCAGGATTTCACGAGGTGATCCGGAATGGTCGGAGAATAAGATTCATATAAGGAAAGTCCGTTTGAGTTCGGAAATGATTAGGTGTTTTCATCGAATGTTCTAGAAGGTTCCGGAATGTCCCACTCCGGGGAAGGGGTACATGAATGTGTCATTACATATTGGAATGATTGCATCATGTACTAAGTGTTCTTGCTGTTCCAAATAAAGGATTAAATTGAATCCTAAAACAGAAAAGTCAAATGGCCAGTTTGAAAGTCAAACGCTAAAACAGGAAACTGTGGGAAACAAGCAAGAGGAGGCAAAACCGACTTGGGGGAGGAGTCCCTCCTCTCCAAGTCGGCGCGCCACCCAAGGCCGACTTGGGGAGGGACTCCCTCCCCTTGGCCGCCCCTCCCACCTATAAAAGGAGGGGCAGGGCCTCCTCCTCTACACACACAAGTTCATATCCTCTAATCTCCGGTTTAGAGCCGTTTTGGTTTAGAGCTTCTAATTGCCCTAGCCTTCGGTTTAGAGCCTTCTAATTGGTGTGTCTAATCCCTAGACCACTAATAGCTCTCTCATACTCCACCATACTCGCTCGGCTTAAGCGAAGCCTGCGGGATCTCCCTCTACTTAGGTACCACGCCGTTGTCCGGGAATCGCGAGGAGTGCTACAACCTCCGCTTTCTTTGGAACAAGGGAGAGGAAGGTCTTCGTCAAGTACCGAACGTGTGACCGACTGCGGAAGCGCTGCCGAAACGCAGCGCCGGAAGGATCGTCTACGCGATCTTGAGATCGGAAGTGTACGACTACATCACCCACGAGAATCTGCTCTCGTTAACCGTTTTGGAATCTTCGAGGGTAAGTTATTCCATCGACTCGTTGCTACAATCTAGTAGATAGATCTTGGCTTGTTTGTTTGTATGCGATAGAAAATTTTGTTTTCCATGCTACGAACCCCTACAGCCACCGACCATGAAGACATCAGCGCGCCCCGCGAGTTGTGTCTGCTCACCTCAGAGGATCCTCGCACTATTTACAAGGCGATCACCAAATG
Organism: Avena longiglumis; assembly: GCA_030063025.1. Classification (NCBI taxonomy): domain Eukaryota; kingdom Viridiplantae; phylum Streptophyta; class Magnoliopsida; order Poales; family Poaceae; genus Avena; species Avena longiglumis. The sequence continues at coordinate 148,109,288 of CP125974.1, forward strand.
CAACATGGTGCACTTCTATGGACGAGGAGATGGCATCCATCACTGAGAGTGAGACATGGGAGATGTCGATGATCCCGCATGGACACAAGGCGATCGACATGAGGTGGGTCTTCAAGGTGAAGCTTGACCCTGCTGGCATCATGGTGAAGTACAAGGCACACCTAGTTACAAAGGGCTATGCCTAGCGACATGGGGTGGACTTCACGGAAGTATTCTTGTCGGTGGCTAGGATGGAAACAGTGCGCCTTCTGCTAGCAATGGTTGTTCACTCCGGCTGGGAAGTGCACCATATGGACGTTAAATCACCGTTATTGAACATGATACTTAGTGTCAGGTGTATGTAGTCCAGCCACCAGACATGTCGTTACCGGCAAGGAGAGTGCAGTGCTGAAACTGAAGAAAGCACTATACGGGCTTTGTCAGGTGTCGCGACCATGGTATGCAAAACTCGACGCGTCACTTGTTTCTCTTGGTTTCATTCACAGTTGATGGATCCAAAATTTGCCATCTTCCAACGCGTTTAAACATTGTTTTTAGTCAAGCAATTGATAAGAAACTCTTAATCCTTGAGACTAATGACTAATAATTGCGAAGATATGCAAAACCTTGCTTTGAATTGTGTTGTGCAGGAAATGACGGCTTTTAATGTGAAATCAGAAGTCATAATGAAGTAATTTGAGGAAGTCCACACAATAAAGTAATTTGGAAGCCATTTCCAGGCGTTAGTATGCGTAATGACCACCGGTACAGTCGGGGTCCGCTCGTACCGTTCACCCGTACTAGGTGGTGGCGGCTCCATCTTGTTAAACCCTACGAATTTCGTGAAGACGCCTATATATTTTGAGGCTCCAGTCGCCATCCAGGGATCCAACATTCTCAGATTACATCACAACACCACCAAAGGAGATCCACACCATCGTTCAACCATTGTTCATCACTTACATCATCCATCCCCTCCATTAGCCATAGACACTACTTTGTACTTTAGACCTCCTTGTGATTTGGTGACCATTGTAAGAATATTCGATTTCAATATAAGTATTTTGCACAATGTTTTTCTATCCTAGATCTATTTGTTATGAGTGAGTAGTCCTCACGGGCTGCGGGTTGGGGAGAAACCTCGCAGCCATTATGTGCATATAATCATAGGAGTATTGTATTTTGTTTGCAATTGAGATTTATATCTTCTGTTTCTTTGTCTCTTGTATCAATTTGTGAACTTATAGGTACCCAAGATCCCATAGATTGATTAAGGCTTGAGGTGAGATACTTGGCTAGCGGCAATCTCATAGGAACCTCGGCGACAGAAAGGTTAGTATGGTCTTCACTTAGCGACCCATTCAGGATCACAACAACATCACCACTTAATGCTTTGATCTGTGTTTTACACTTAATAATCGTTTTTAGCCCGTTGCTTCGGTGTGCACTCGGTTGAATTAAAAGACTATTGATATGCCCGCTGCATCACGGGGTCTCTAGTATATTAGGATGTGTTGCCCACAAGAGATTATCTCCATTCAAACATTACACATGACTATTCTTATTATTATATTTTATCCCATATGATGTACAGCTGCAGGTGGATCTTTAACCCTGGCCTATCTACATCCATTGATTCAACCCATTATAAAAATAAACTAGATTGGTCCGATAAACTAAGGTAAAACAAAGAATCAAAGTCTTGTAGACGTGCCCTTTTTATTTCCTTTTAGCATTACTTTTCATGGTTCGATTAAACCTAGCTCTTCTATGAAAAAAGATATTATACTACATCCGTGAATACGGATCGAAGGTATCAACCCTGTTTCTGGCGCCGTTGTCGGGGAAGCAATTCGCTATCCTGCTGAGGTCACTAGAGACCTTGTTTTTAGTTTCATTATTAGTTTGTAGTTTATTTCTTGTTATTAGTTTACTTTCTTGTTATCTATTTGAAAACCAAAAAAATAGTTACTTGTTATTTGTTTTCATTACTTAAAAATTACCAAAAATATAAGAGCCATGGCTTAAAAGAGACTTGGGGAGTATGTTACTCCCACTAATGATTTTATTCTTGCACCTATCACTCAGCCGCAGTTGATGCGGAAACTTATGAAATTAAGACTAAAATTGTAAGCTTGGTTCAACAGAACCAATTTGGGGGCTCATCTTCTGAGGATTCAGGTTTGCACTTAAACACTTCCACTGAAATTTCCGACATGATGCGTATTAAGGATATAGATCCAAATGCTGTTAAATTAAGGTTGTTTTCTTTCTCTCTTAGAGGAAAGGCTAAGGATTGGTTGCTAGCTCTACCAAAGGGCACTATTAAATCTTGGGAGGAATGTACTAATTTGTTTATGACTAAAATTTTTCCCTAGCTAAAACTATGCAACTAAGATCCAACATTACAAGTTTTAGACAAGAAGACCGTGATCCAGTAGCGCTTGCGTGGGAAAGGATGAATGAAGCCGTAATGAACTGACCTAGGCATGGAATGGAAGAATGGCTTATATTATATTTGTTTTATAATGGTCTTAACCCAATGTCTAAGTCTATGCTAGATACTTCAACAGGAGGAACAATCATGGGAAAGCAAGTCAGTGTTGCAAAGAAATTACTTGATGATATGCAAAATAATCATGCCCAATGGCATGTGGAAAGAACCTCAAAGAGAGTAAGTTCAATCACCGAGGTAAATAATGAAGATCTTACATCTAAGGTAAATGAGCTGCTTAGTATAGTAAAAGGTAAATAAGATACCCAAGTTAATGCTATCGGTACTGATGTTAATGATGTCAATTTTATAGATCGCACTCCTTTTAATCCTACATGGAAAAATCATTATGCTTATAATGCTCAAACATTATCCTAATCCTACAGGAGCTCCTTACAACAATTATGATAATAATAACAATGTAGTAAATCATGGCAATATCTCATTTGAGCAAACTGTTAGAATCATTATAGAAGCTCAGACCAAATAAAACAATATGCTTATTCAAATCATGGAGAACCATGAAAGTAGTATAGGAAAATTATCTAACCAGGACATTGCAATTAGAAATGATGTGTAGGCTCTACAGGAAAGGACAAAGACCGTGGAGGCTCACCTGGGTAAATTAGCTGAGAGCCAAGCTCTCATACTATCAAAGTTTGCTGGAAAACCCGAGCCAAGTCCGGTATAAGACCTCAAGATGATGAGGGTGGTAACCAATGAAGAGAAACCCTTAAGAGCTGGATTATAGCAACACGCCGACACCGGAATATACCGTGGAAGATCTATTAAAGATGATCACCGTGAATAATCCCGTTATAGAACAAGGTATGCTATGTGCCAACAATTTATACAACAAGTAGCATCCAAAAGTTCGCGAGTTAGAGATGGAGTATAAAATACTAGTTCATAAGCTTCCTGCTAAGTTAGATGATATATTTGAGCCCACTATTAAAGTTAAGTTGGGAGTCAATGAGATATCCATACTTTGTGATCTTGGTGCGAGCGTCTCAACAATTTCCAAAATCTTATTTGATAAATTAAACTTGGGGCCGTTTGTTACTACTGAATTGAGACTCCATCTAGAAGATTCAACTTATAAACAAGCTGTTGGGATAAAAGAAAATATAGTTGTTGGAATTAAAGGTAGTCCTGCTCTTATTGATCTTATTATTGTGGACATGCCTGAAGATCCCATAGCACCTATAATTTTAGGTAGGCCATTCCTAAGAACTATTAAGATTTAATTAATTTACATGACGGGAATGTGAGAATAGGTCTACCATCTAGAGATCCTTTTATAGTACACTTTCCTAGGAAAAAGAAGGCCAAGCCTAATGATGATGATGAAGATATAATTACTTTAAAAGCCAACTATTTTATAGTGGGTATCCCACTTCTTAAACCTAAATGATTGTTATTGGGGTCAAGGTAATTGACCGTAACTAGAAGCGCTTCATGGGAGGCAACCCATGTTAAATAAAGTTTCGCTTTTGTTTTGTTTTGTTTTGTTTTTAATAAAAAGTGTTCAAGAAGACCTCTGGAGAGAGGAGAAGAAATAAGGTAATCCTCGATCTTTTATTTTACTAACACATAGCCTAAGAAGTATTGCTGAAATTTTTATGAAGTATGTTTGCTGTTGTTTTGTTTTGTGATAAGATGTGCAAAGGCGCACATAACTACTAATCAAAATTTTGAGTTCTACAGCTCACATGCCGTTTAACGACCAGTGGTATGGCCGGGAAGGCCCATACCATGCGCCCGTACCACCTCGAACCACAAGAAGATAGAAACTCTGATTTTTGCCGCAGGAAACATTGCTCTTAATGACCACTGGTACGGTTGGATGCGCCCATACCACGTTCCCGTACCGTACCCTCGAGCAAACCAAAAGATTTCAAGAAAAAGATACCGCATGGATAACGACCAGCAGTACGGGCACGTGCACCACCCGTTGATACGTTGACCCCCGTGTCACTTGGTATCGAGTTCACCAAGGAGTTTCAGATGAACCGTTTCAATCGTCTCAAGCTCCGAGAAATCAAGTCCACCAAGTGGGCGTGTCCTTATATCCTAAACCAACTTGGCATTTGTGCTGATTTCGATTTACTTTGAAACAATGTTGATTTGTATGACTTTGTCTTTCAGGATGTTGTCACGTATCGCCGCTTGACACTTGAGTTCTTTAGCACCTTGACGCATACAATGAACCCTTACTATTGTACCAAGGAACAAAGGCCCAGAGTTGATCACATCAAATTCCTCCTTCCGAACTGTGAGTACACCCTAACACTCGACCAATAGGCTCAATGTTTTAGGTTTGCCAACAATAACACCGATGTGTGCACAACTTCTTTTGTTTTAGATCTTACACCTTGAGAGTACTTTAATTTAACGAGAATTCATGGAAACACACCCAAGGGAAACCAAATTGATCATCCTGTTATTCACTGTCTATTTTATGTAATTGCTAACACCTTGGAGGCACGTGGTGAGTTTACTAGAGTTAATGAGAAGGACATGTTGATCCTCACAAAGGCTACTATTATTAATTGTAACTTAACGCCAAATTTGGGCGATCTTCTTGTGTTATACCTTAAGAATCAAGCTCTTCAATCTCGAGGACCCATATGCAGAGAGGGAGTTGTGACCGTTCTTGCACGCGCACTTCACATCAACCTAGGTAACATCCAACCGTTGACAGAAAGTCACCGTCTCGCCCCCTCCCACTTTAAGAGCATGTGGTATGGTTTCTAAAACTCATGATAGATACTTCCTTAATATTCCTGGAGCGGGTCACTTGATCCCGGCTCCTTTGCCTAATGGTCTATTATCTATCAAGGATGGACGTTTGCCTTTTGATGCACAGGTTGAGGCTGATCTACCCCAACAATAAATACCCATGAAAGGAGGAGGAGAATATGAAGAAGTAGAACAAGGAAGAACCAAACAAGATGAGCAGCCACCAAACTAATACACCACCCATGAAGACATCTATGCACTCGAAGGAAATATTCAAAACATGAACAACCTCTCCATCAACCTTCGAGATGCTACTGCAAGCCTCGCCACCTAGTTCCATGATTGGAGCAGCCAATGGAACATGGAAAACTATCCACCGCCTCCACAATGACAAAAAATAAGGGATTGCAAAAGCCTGAGCTTGGGGATATATTTCCCGACAAATTTATTTGTGTAATAATGAGGTTCTACTCCAGATCCTTGGGAGCTTTGAAACATTCGTGTTGGCTCGTTCCAACACTTCGCTTTTTTCCTTCGCTTTTTAGTTTGATTTTCTTTTTTCTTTTTCTTTTCTTAAAACCCTTGCTTGGTCGCAATATATTTTCTATTATTTAATCTCTATGCTCAAAAATATAAAAAGATTTTTCCGTTCTTTCTTTTCCGTAAATGTGGATTCGCACTTTGTCTCTTTGCTTTAATATTATTATGAGAGTAATCGTGTTTGAGTTTTTGAAGGAATACATCCCTATAAGGAAGAAAATCATGAAGTCACTTATGAGAGGTATGTCCTATGTCTCCCAGTTTTGAAGTTTGAGATGTTTATCTTAGTTGGTTGATTTGCTAAGATGTCATGCCCGTGGGAGTAATTTAATATGGTTTGAGTAAAGCTTTTTATTAGTATAAAGATTAGTTGTTGACGCTCTTGCTCTAATTCTTTTAGCTAACCGAGTCTTGCATTGGAAATAATATTGCCAAAGAAGTACAATAAGAAAAAGTCTGAAATTTATGACTTGTTTGATGAATGATTGTCTTGAGAGTATACCCTTGAAGATACTTAACCCCATAGATATTTTGATAGTCTTGACGGCACTCATGAAAGGAGTTGTTTGATTCAAATAAAGTCTAGTGGTAATTATGATGCATGCCAAAGCTAACCTTGTGGATCAAAACGTGGTACTACATCATAAAAAAAGAGAGGAATTTTTTTATGTTTCTAGTGCACACCTTTGGGATGCCAACAACTCCACTATAAGTTGATGACATGATTGGCATACGTGTCAATATATGAGAAAATTCTTGGTACTCTCAAAGGTAGTGCAAGCACTTGGAAAATAAACAGCCAGTGATCCTTGAAAGAATAAAAATAAAAATATATCTATGAAGATCCACATAACAATTCCTTGGCATGGTCTCATTACTACTCTACGATTTTTTCTTGAAAGACAATGATTGGATTAGAAGTGTTTTTGATAGACTTGATTTATTGATGTGAGTGTAAATAAGGTACTTCATTGTTATACTACTTAGGACATGAAACTTTCTTAATTATGCTATTTAAACATCCTAGTGTTCCTTGGCAAGCTAAGAGTTAACTAGAAGAATTGGATTGATTCACTACTAGAAAAACCATCTTTGGTTCGATCAGAACAAGCCCAGCAGTCCCGGCCCATCACGAACCACGACTAGTGCTAGCACTAGTCCCGGTCCGTGAGGCCTCCAACGGCTAGAAATGGACATAAGCATTAGTCCCGGACCGTACCAGAGCATTAGTCCCGGTCTGTAATACGGCCCGGGACTAATAAGCTGGAGCGTGGCAACAGCTCTTTTCAGGGACTATTAGTCCCGGGTCGTATCACGACCCAGGACTAATTGTCCATCACTATATATACAGCTCCCTGGCCAGCTGCCCTAAAGCATATGGTGGACATTTTTCTCAAAGAAATCAAGAGAGTTCATGCCATTTTTTTTCTCAAGATTTGTCAAGATTTAGTTTCCAACACCTAAATCCAAAGCTTTAAAGGGTTAGAACTTCATTCTTTCATCTCTTATTTCTACTTTAGCTCTATATAATGCTCTAGAAGTATAGAGATATGGATCAAATGCATATGCATGCTCTAGAAGTAGCTAGAAGGATTTTGATATATATGTGTAACAAATTTTGATTAGACACATAGTTACTGAAAATTGAAATGTGTAATTTTAGAGTTTCAGAGCTTAGAATGGAATGAGGTTTTCACTGATAGAACAATAATAAAAAACTCCACATTTATCATGTTGATTGTTTTCTCCAATTCACAAATTGGTGCATGTAATTTTTTCAAAATTCAAAATTAATGCTCTAGAAGCTCTCAATATAACTTGTAATAATTTTATCATGTTGTGTAATGGTTTTTTATATACTTTTCCTATAATGCAAATGGTCCGGGAATGGATGTACGGTACTGACCGACGCTCTGGCGAGTTCATTAATTGCGCGCATGAATTCATCTGTGTTGCTGATGCAAACAAGCACAATGGTTTTGTATTCTATTCATGTAATGGATGTAGGAATCAGAAGGATTACTCTGACTCAAAAACCCTTCACAGCCACCTGTTGAAGTCCGGCTTCATGCCCAGTTATAATTGTTGGACCAAGCACGGAGAGAGAGGGGTTATAATGGAAGACAATGAAGAAGAGGAGGAGGATGACAACTATCATGGTTTCCCTGAGTACGGAGATACTTCCATGGGGGATCTTTGAAGGGAGGATGAAGAAGACACATGATGAACCCATTGATGATCTTGGTGGGACCATTGCCGATGCGAAGAGATTGTGAAACCGAAAAGGATAGGGAGAAGTTCAATCACATGCTAGAGGATCACAAAAAAGTTGTTGTACCCAAATTGCGAAAATGGTGCGAAAAATGGGCAAAGACAATCTGGAATTGCTGCGATGGAAGGCTGAGTGTGCTATACCTGACTCCTCATTTGAAAAGTTGCTGAAAATGATGAAGAATATGCTTCCAAAAGATAATGTATTTCCCGCGGTACGTACAAAGCAAAGAAGGTTGGCTGCCCTCTAGGTTTAGAGGTTCGGAAGATACATGCATGCCCTAATGTGCATCCTCTACATGTGAGGAGTATGAGAATTTAGATGCATGCCGGTATGCACTTCACTTCAAGATAAGATTAGACGAGATGACCTGGTGACGTTGAGGCGAGCCCGGAAGAGGGTTCCTGAAGGTGATGTGGTATGCTCCTATAATACCACGGTTGAAACTCTTATTCGAAACAAAGAGCACGCCAAGTTGTTGCAATGGCATAAAGAGGGCGTAAGTCGACGGGATGTTGAGACACCCTACCGATGGGTCGAATGGAGAAAAATCGATAGAAAGTACCCGGACTTTGCAGATGACGCAAGGAGTTTAAGGTTTGGTCTAAGTACGGATGTCATGAATCCCTTTGGGAGCAGAGCTCGATCCACAAAGACTGCCCGTGACTCGTGCATCTATAACCTTCCTCCTTGGTTGTGCATGAAGCGGAAGTTCATTATGATGCCAGTGTTGATCCAAGGTCGAAGCAACGGCAGCGACATTGATGTGTACCTAAGGCCATTAGTGGAAGAACTTTTACGGTTGTGGCACGAACCCGGATCTGGCGTGGGATGAGCACAAGCAGGAGGAATTTAACCTCCGAGCATTGCTTTTCGTAACAATCAATGATTGGCCTGCTCTTAGTAACCTTTCAGGATAGTCAAACAAGGGATACAATGCATGCACACACTGTTTAGATGAGACTGCAAGTATATATTTGGAACATTGTAAGAAGAATGTATACAATGAGAATCGTCGATTTCTTTTGGCCAAGCATCCCTTAAGAAAGGAAGGCAAGCATTTCAACGGTCTGGCATGTCACCAGACGAAGCCTAAGGAGCGTACTGGTGCTGATATATTTGATATGGTCAAAGATTTGGATCAACTGGTAACCTTTGGAAAGGGTCCTGGAGGAAAATCACTTCCGAAAGATGCTGAAGGACATGCACCCATGTGGAAGAAGAAATCTATATTTTGGGAGCTACCATATTGGAAATTATTAGAGGTCCGCTCTGCAATCGATGTGATGCATGTGACGAAGAATCTTTGCGTGAACCTGCTAGGCTTCTTGGGCGTGTATGGGAAGACAAAAGATACACCGGAAGCACGAAAGGACCATCAACGTATGAAAGACCCAGGTGGCCTGCATCCAGAATGGTTTCAAGGTCATGCTAGCTACGCTCTTAACAAACAAGAGAAGGAAATATTTTTTGAATGCCTAAGCAGTATTAAGGTCCCGTCTGGCTTCTCGTCGAATACAAAGGGGATAATAAATATGGCAGAAAAAAAGTTCCAAAACCTAAAGTCTCATGACTGCCACGTGATTATGACGCAAATGCTTCCGATTGCATTGAGGGGGCTTCTACCAGATAATGTTCGAGTACCCATTGTGAAGCTATGTGCATTTCTCAATCAATCTGTCAGAAGATAATCAATCCTGAAGATCTACCACGGTTATAGAATGATGTGGTCCAATGTCTTGTCAGTTTTGAGTTGGTGTTCCCACCATCCTTCTTCAATATTATGACGCACCTGCTGGTTCACCTAGTCGAAGAGATTTCCATTCTCGGTCCTGTATTTCTACACAATATGTTTCCCTTTGAGAGGTTCATGGGAATCTTAAAGAAATATGTTAAGTAACGTTCTAGGCGAAGGAAGCATCTCCAAGGGCTATGGAACAGAGGAGGTCATTGAATTTTGTGTTGACTTCGTTCCTGACCTTAAGACGATTGGTCTTCCTCAATCGCGGTATGAGGGGAGACTGAGTGGAAAGGGTACTCTAGGAAGGAAATCAATAATATGTAGAGACGGACATTCTTACAGAAGCACATTACACCGTTCTATGAATTCTATCTTGGTAGCCCCATATATCGAGGAACACAAGAAAATCTTACGCTCAACAACCCTGGAAAGTATGACTCTTGGATTAGAGATGAACACATGAAGAGTTTTGGCGGTTGGTTGCAACATCTCATCAAAAACAACACTCTTGGAGATCAGCTATACTTGTTGTCTAGGTCACCATCTTCGACTATATCGACTTTCCAAGGGTACGAGATAAATGGGTATACATTTTACACGATAGCCCAAGATAAAAAGAGCACCAACCAAAACAGTGGTGTCCGCTTTGATGCAACAGACAACAATGGGTCAAAGACCACATATTATGGTTACATAGAGGAGATATGGGAACTTGACTATGGACCTACTTTTAAGGTACCCTTGTTTCGGTGCAAATGGGTCAAGCTGACGGGAGGAGGGGTTGAGGTAGACAAGAAATATAGAATGACATCGTTGGATCTCAACAATCTTGGGTACTTAGACGAACCATTTGTCCTAGCCAATGATGTGGCCCAGGTTTTCTATGTGAAGGACATGTCTACCAAACCTAGAAAACGAAAAAATAAGAAAAATAATACATCAGACGATGAGCCAAAGCGCCACATAGTTCTTTCAGGAAAAAGAAACATCGTGGGAGTGGAGGACAAGACAGACATGTCAGAAGATTGTGATAAGTTCCATGAAATTCCGCCCTTCGCGGTGAAGGATGACCCAAGCATCATGTTAATGAATGAAGATGCTCCATGGATACGACGGGATCAGAAAGGAACACACGCGAAGAAATGATATGTAATAATTGTAACATTTTATGAGTGAAGATGTTTCATGCATGTGTCCATTTTTATAGTGTTGTCTGCAAACAATCTTGAGTGTGTTAGTCCTGTTTTGTGGATGGACCGGGACTAAAGGAGGGCCTTTAGTACCAATTCATACTTACCATTAAGATCTGATCTCCAAAGCGTGATGTCACATATTAGGGAGTGCCTCTATGACCAGTTTCCGGAGATGCCGGAGGCCTGGCTCGTCGGATCTCCCCGAACCGTGTAGTGGTGTCCCTGCTCTCGAAAACCATCTTGCAGCTTGTAACTTCTCTAACTAGATCAATACGCCTGGGAGCTAACCAATTTCACATATTAGGGAGTGCCTCTATGACCAGTTTCTCGGAGATGCCGGAGGACTGGGCTCCGTCGGCATCTCCCTGAAACTGGTCGTAGTGGTGTCCCTGCTCTCTAAAACCATCTTGGAGATGCCTCAAACTGGCTGGAGGACTAGACTCACAAGGATGCCTATTTATAGTACAAGTAGCTCGGCATAATGTCGACACTCACCCCTATTATTAGTGCTGACTCATCTTTAGTCCCGGTTGGTGACTCCAACCGCGACTAAAGGTTCATCTTTAGTCCCGGTTGGTGACACCATCCGGGACAAGGTACAAGCCGCACGACATAATATCGACACTCACCCCTATTATTAGTGTTGCCTGGCCCAGTCTGCCGCAATCCCTTCAGTCGCGGTTGGTTTCTCCAACTGGGACTAAAGATGAACCCTCTCTTTATATAGGCATTTCCCTCTATTTATTAGGTAACACTCAAGACATTTACTAATATTAAAAACCGGGACTAGCTAACACTCAGGACTAAAGCCGCCCCCTTTAGTCATAATCATGCCTAGTCCTATAGTACGCAGCTTCAGGGTCTTCATCGTCATCGTCATCGTCACCTGCCACTCCGGGGATCCTTAGCCCATCCATGGCATATACCAGGGGCCATTCCAGCCTCGAATTCACGGCGGGTGGGAGAGGGGTCTCCTGGAAGACGATGCCGCTACCGCCGAGACGGTGTGGGGCCTGTGGCGGGTGGACTCGTGGGCACCGTAGGCGAGGATGGTCTCCCCCGGTGATGTAGCGCATCACTCCGATGATAGTACGGTTCGCCCACCACAGAGGACGGCCGGCTTCGTTGTGGTTCACCGGTGGCGGGCCATCACCCTCGTACCTGGCAAGCTCCCTTTCCCGCCTATTAGCGAAGAAGGCATTCCAGGTGTCGTAGTTGTGAGATCCCACTGGGGATCCATCCGCTGCTCCGGCGTGAGCTCGTGGTAGAAGTGGTTTGTGATGGCCGCCTGGCGTGCAGAACCTTGAGGGACAGGAGGGACAGGAACCCCTCTAGCGCTCAGCATCCAACCGGCGGGCGGCCGGTAGCCCGGCGGACAAGGGTAGTTGGAGGCACACAGCGCCTCGGTCTCCTCGAGGGTCAGAATGGCCCAGTAGGCGTTGTCCATTGTTCTAAGAGAGGAAGGTGTGGATGTGTGGATAGCCATGGAACGATCACCCTAAATATAGAGGGAAAGGGCGGGAAAACTTGGCGTGAAGCTTTGGGAAATGGCGGGAAATATCTTTAGTCCCGGTTAGTGACTACATCCGGGACTAAAAGCTCTCGTAGAAAGGAAAGGGCGGGAAAACTTGGCGGGAAGAGGTGGGAAATGGCGAAAAATATCTTTAGTCCCGGTTTGTGACTACATCCGGGACTAAATGGATATTATATTAAGATTCATTATATTTTTCTGATAATAATAGACATATTATTTGTGTTATTTGGATTATTACAATAAAAGATATGATTTTCCAAATTTTTATATTTGATTTGAATTATAAAAAGAAAATTTACAAATGAAATAATTTATAAATGATGCAAACAGATAAATGGATATTATATTAAAATTCTTTATATTTTTTTATAATAATAGACATATTATTTGTTTTATTTGGATTATTACAATAAAAGATATGATTTTTCAAAGTTTTTATATTAGTTTTGAATTAAAAAAGAAAATTTACAACTGAAATAATTTATAAATGATGCAAACAGATAAATGGATATTATATTAAAATTCTTTATATTTTTCTGATAATAATAGACATATTATTTGTTTTATTTGGATTATTACAATAAAAGATATGATTTTGCAAAGTTTTTATATTAGTTTTGAATTAAAAAAGAAAATTAAAAAAATCATGGTCGTATTTGGACCCGAGACTAAAAGGTGATCTTGGCAGCAAGCGGCTGAAAAAGACCTTTAGTCTCGGGCCATGGCTTAGCCCGCGACTAAAGGGGGGTCTTTAGTCACGGGTTAAGCCACGGCCCGCGACTAAAGACCCTTTAGTCGCGGGCGGTGGCTTAGTCCGGGACTAAAGGGTCTGTCCCTTTATATTCTGGTGCCAGCACCGAACACTTCGCATTTCTCATCGACGACGAAGCATAGACGAAGACGACGGCACGAAGCCACGAGCGAAGGCAGGAGGTGTTGTCGATTCCGCCGTCTTGCTCGCCGCCGCCACTCCATCGTGTCGCCGCCGCTCCGCAGGTGAGCTGGTTCTCCAGGACGTGGCACCGCTCCGTCGTGCCGTCGCCGCGCCGCTCCGCAACGACGGCGCCTCTGCGACGGTTAGGGATACGAGAGAGAGAGAGAGGGGCGGCGAGGCGCCAGGAAGAACGGAAGCCGGAGCGGCAGCGGCGAGGCGTCGCGCCGAAGGGCGAGGATGGATGGTCGGTCTGCTGGGCTGTAGGGGAGAGAGAGAGATGGGCGGCTGGTTGGGGTCAGAACAGCTTTTTTCCAAATTTTTTTCTTTTTCTTTTTTTCCTTTTCTCTTTGTTTTTTTAATACAAATCTGTTTTATATTATTTTTTAATTATTGTTTTAATTATAATTAGCTAGGATTAGGATTATATTGTTAGCTAGGGTTATTTTTTTAATTATTGTTTTAATTATAATTAGCTAGGGTTATTGTTTTAATTATAATTAGCTAGGGTTATTTTTTAATTATTGTTTTAATTATAATTAGTTTTAATTATAATTAGCTAGGATTAGGATTATATTGTTAGCCAGGGTTATTTTAATTATAATTAGCTAGGGTTATTTTTTTAATTATTGTTTTAATTATAATTATCTAGGGTTATTTTTTTAATTATTGTTTTAATTATAATTAGCTAGGGTTATTTTTTTAATTATTGTTTTAATTATAATTAGCTAGGGTTATTGTTTTAATTATAATTAGCTAGGGTTATTTTTTTAATTATTGTTTTAATTATAATTAGGTAGGATTAGGATTATATTGTTAGCTAGGGTTATTTTAATTATAATTAGCTAGGGTTATTTTTTTGTTTTACTTATTAGCTATGATTATATTGTTTTACCACAATTAGTATTATTTTTTTAGTGATTTTTTTGTTTTATTTATTAAGATTAGAATTAGGATTAGGATTAGGGTTATTTTTTTGTTTTAGTTATTATGATTATTGTTTTAGCACAAATAATATTAGGATTATATTGTTTTAGTTATTAGGATTATTGTTTTTTCTAACCTGTTTAACTCTCCTTTTGTTATAGATAATTAAGTCATGGATCCATCCGAAGATCCTGGTTGCATCGGTGAAGGTTTTCTTCAGGGCATGATAAGAGGTGAAATTCCTCTTATTACTACCGGCGCCGAAGATATTTTGCTCGAGGATGAGATATCCTCATATCTGAATCCATCCGGTGATGGACTAGAGGAAAACCAAGGGGAAGACCAGATGGACGAAGGGCAAACAAATAACAACAATAATGATGGCCCCTCGACAGGATCCTGCGAGGTACATATATATATATATATGTATAAAGTCTCGTGTTAACTCTATTCATTAACTGATCTAGATATATATTAATCACTCTCTCTTCTTCTTTTAGCCCACCGGATCGAAGCAATCGACAGATCGAACGAAACGAGGGCCGGATAAAAAGTTGGATGGTAATCAGAGGTTCACCATTGAAGAAATAGATGATGATGGTGAACCGATTGCTCCAGAGAAGCACCGGAGGATGTTTATAAATCAATGCGGGGTGCTTGTTAGGGACAACCTGCCGATCACCATCCAAGAATAGAATAAGTCAAAGAAAGCCGGTGAAGAATCCAACAACTATGTCACCGATGATGCCAAAGATGACCTTTGGTAGAAGCTCATAGCGCATTTCATACTACCTCCAGAGTATGAGGAATTTGAGGTAGATGGTATTACCCCAAGGCCGGGTGGGCTTGAAAATAGAATGAAAGTCAAGGAGTGGGCACTAAGCAAGATGGCTGAACTGTACCGGAACCACAAGAAAAGTTTATACGCGAAATATGTCGCGAAAAAGAAAACTCCAGACTTTAAAGGAGTAAACGAGAAGTTGAGAGAACAGTGGCCCGATTTTGTACAGTACAAGCAATCTGATAAAGCAAAGTCAAAGTCGGCAAAGAACGCGTTAAATGCTGCCAACAAGAAATACCATCATAAAATGGGGACAGGTGGCTACAAGAGTGCCATCCCTAAGTGGGAAACTATGGAGAAGGATATGAGGGCTAGAGGCGTCACTCCTGGTACAGATGGATGGCCCGAGAGGTCAAAGCACCGGGAATGTGCACGGGGGTCCTTGGACCCAAACAGGAAGACATTATTTCATGATAAAATTCTAAAACCCTCCCAAGACCTTATTCAAGCAATGAACGATGCTCAATTGGGATTGTTCCGTCCGAGAGAGAGAACGACGGTGACACGCCCTAGGGAATCCGAAAGGGAGGACGAACACGAGGCAAAGGCGCGGTGTCTCGTGGAAGAAAGGGTTTCCATGCGATGCGATTCTGAGCCGTCGAGAAAGAAGGACCAGGACGCAGACCGGATCTCCAGGGTAGAGCAGGACCTAGCTGATCTGAAGAACCTCATGCATGAAATTAGCCAAAGGCCGCCGTCGTCAACTTACCCGCGGTCTGATGATCCTGCATTGGATCTTAGCCAAGCGGAGAAGCGTGGCTTCCACGGAGGTCCGTCGATGATCAAGCACATTTGGATGATGCACCGGCTCCTCACTACCCGTGGATGATGTCGGAGATGGCACAATGTGAGCTACATCAGCCAATGAACAACCTGTCCTTCAAGGTGGCGATCGACCTTTACCTTGTCTACGAGCACTCCACCATTCACTTCCGATTCCACCAGGCTATGCTCGTGTCACGATGGATGACATAGTGGAGGATTTTGCGGACCTAGAGATTGAAATCGCTACGCCTGAAGGCCTTACGAAACTACGAGATGTCAAGCGCAACATCATTCTATGGAATAAGAAGTACATCAAGTTTCGGGCTCGGCCAAGGCCACCGACTCCAAGGAATCCAAATCCACCCCGCATCGAATATCGTCAACCTCCAAGTCCACCCCAACCCGATTATCGCCAACCTCCAAGTCCACCCCAACCCGATTATCGCCAACCTCCAAGTCCAGACGATCGCCGCAGCAGGAGTACATCAACTCGATCTCCGCCTCCGCCTCGTGCAATACTACTACCTCGTCGAAGCGGAAGTTCGGCGGTCCCCGCCCACATCGAAGAAAGGTCAAACGCCGAAGATAGTCGATATCCCGCCGGCTCTTCCAAAGAGACCTTATGACAAGACCGACGAGGAAACAAACGCGGATGTGGTTGCCCAAGTTAAGGCGCATTTTGCACCCAAAAAGCCTAAGCCAAAGCCGGTATATAACGAAAAAACAAAAAAGTGGGCTAAGTCCTTTCTTGAGCAACCATCCCAGATATCGATGAATCTGGAATCAGACTATGACCGGGAGATTATTAAGCAAGCACAAAAGAAAAAAATCACAAGTGCAAAAAGCGGGAAGCAAGTTACCCAACTCGGAGCACAGAAGAATCAATCGGTCGCCCCGCTCAAAGTCATTTCAGACCTCGACAAGGCCTTCAGAGCTGAAATGGATATGGACATGCAAATAATGGACCCTAGAGCCTGTAATAATGCTGCACTTATGGTAATCAATGTATCAGAGGCCAAAGCACTTGCTAACGAAGAAAATATGTCTCTTGGTCAATATTTAGGCTATGAAGATACGCCAGTGGGTCAGATAGTACGGCAGTATGTCCAAGGGCAGCCTCTTGTCAGTAATGAGGAGCTCGCGCGTCTATCCACACATATGCGAAATCTGCATGAATGGTACATGTCGCAAGCAGAAAAAAAGCATCATAAAGATTGGTTTCCGATGGACGTTAGAAAGGAGCATCACTTCAAACCATACTCGATATAGGTTCAAATGACCGAACTGTTTCGGTTATACAACCAGCGCGCCCCGACAAATCTATCATTGGTTGCTACATCATCGCTTATTTATTTCTATAATTAAGTTTGTAGCTTTAGCTCGTTCATTGCATTTAATATATTATCCTAACTATATATCCTTTTGTATGATGATATTATATTCCGCAGAATGAAGATGCTTGAATGCAAAAGAGCTAGAAGATACGACGTTGGGTTCATTGATCCATATATCATTAATGAATATATGTTAAAGAATCACCCCAAAGACGCGGAGGAAGACCTGTCCAGGTTCTTAACCGAGCATAATTTTGTTAAGGAAATACTATTTCCTTACAACTTCAAGTGAGTGTTTATATCTTGTACACATTTTATTTTTGCTTACTGGATGAGCTATGCATGTATGCTTATGTAAATGTCTGCAGATTCCACTGGATCTTGCTAAACATTCAAGTTGACAACTCCCTAGTTGAAGTCCATGACTCATTAAGTTGGGACCAAGAGAAGTGGAGCGACATGAAAGCAATGCTCCATAAGTAATTTCATCATTAACGCATTATATCGTCCTCTTTCATTCATTTCCTGATATCAAGTAACTAATAACTCCTTTGTTCATTTTCTTTGACGAGCAGGTGTTGGACACGGTTCAGACAGAAAATACCAGGTCCATTCAAAGAGGAGCTAACTTATAAAATGGCGAAGAGTTTACAGCAGCCACCGGGAACTCATTTATGTGGATACTACATCTGCGAGTACATCCGAGAGTTGACCAGTGAGAGGAAAGTTGACTCACATTATATTTATGATTTGCGGGAGAAACTAGAGCCAGACCAGCGCATAAGAGCAATTCAAGAGGAGCTGGAGGGATTTATGATGAAGGAAGTCCTTGATGTACATGGAGAGCATTATGCGTGGAACTCGATTTGACTTAGTCATCTCCATGTAGCTCATATGATATATATATTCATCAATGACCATGTAATTTCAAAACATTTCTTCCTTTTGATATGATTGATTATATGTATGCTTGCAAGGGATCGATCTTATATAAATGCATCGACGTGTAGTGTCTATGTAGTAGCGTATAATATGTCTACTGAAATATATGTTTGTTATAGTGAAACACAAAACAAAAAAGGAACAAAATGGCAAAAAAAAGGAAATACACAATCTCTGCCGCGGCAGAGAAATGTGGTCTTTCTCTGCCGCGGCAGGAAACCTTTTAGTCCCGGGTGGTGTTACAGCCCGGGACTAGAGGGTTCGCCCCATTGAAGCTGCAACCATGTGGTCATTATCGATCATGTAGCCGGGACTAGAGGGGGGGCTCTAGTCCCGTTTTCCCAGTCCCGGGCCCAAAACCGGGACTAGATCCCGTTGCGGCCCGGGATTGGAGGCCCTTTTCCACCAGTGATTGCTATACTTCTAGTTATTTATACTAATATTAAACTTTACTTTGATTGTCTTGACTTACCGAAGCTTGTATAGTACTCTTGTCATCTCTCTAACTTTGATAAGCCTCACAAATGAATGAAGTGGTAAGCACATATAACTACCAACCGTAAGTGAATTCCCATTCTCGTTGTTTCAATTCTAAACACTGAATTCCTTATAGTTTTTTTGTTTTTTCTTGCTCGAGGGCGATCAAGGCTTGAGCTTTGGGGAAGTTGATGCTCCAAAATTTGCCAGCTTCCACCTTGTTTAACATTGTTTTTAGTCAAGCAATTGACAAGAAACTCTCAATACTAATAATTGCAAAGATATGCAAAACCTTGCTTTGAATTGTGTTATGTAGAAAATCATGGCTTTTAATGCGAAATCAGGAGGATTTTGAGGAAGTCCACATGGCCAAGTAATTGAGAAGCCATTTCCAGGCGTCAGTATGCGTAACGACCACCGGTACGGTCAGGTCCGCTCGTACTGTCCGTCCGTACTAGGTGGCGGCGACTTCGTCTCGTCAAACCCTACGACTTTCATGAAGACACCTATATATTTTGAGTCTCCAGCCGCTAGCCAGGGAGCCGCCATTCTCAGATTATATCACACCACCACCAAATGAGATCCGCGCCATCGTTCATCCATTGTTCATCACTTTCATCATCCATCCCATCAATTATCCATAACTACTACTTTGTACTTTAGATCTCCTTGTGATTTGGCAACCATTGTAAGAATATTGATTTTAATCTACTTATTTTGCACAATGTTTTCTATCCTAGATCTATTCGTTATGAGTGAGTAGTCCTCATGGGCTGCGGGTTGGGGAGAAACCTCACAACAATTATGTGCATCTAATCATGGGAGTATTGTATTTTGTTTGCAATTGAGATTTGTATCTTTTGTTTCTTTGTCTCTTCTCTCGATCTGTGAACTTGTAGGTACCCAAGATTTAGATTAATAAAGTCTTGAGGTGAGATACTTGGCTAGTGGCGATCTCATAGGAACCTCAGTGACAGAAAGGGTAGTACGGTCTTCGCTTAGCGACCCATTCTGGTTCACAACAACATCACGACTTAATACTTTGATTTGTGTTTTACACTTAATAATCGTTTGTAGGCCGTGGCTTCGGTGTGCACTCGGTTGGATTAAAAGACTATTGCCATGTCTGCTGCATCACATGAGCTCTAGTATATTAGGATGTATTGTCCACAAGAGATTATCTCTATTCAAACATTACACATGACTATGCTTATTATTATCTTTTATCCCATATGATGTGCAGCTGTAGGTGGATCTTCAACCATGTCCTATCTTCATTCATTGATTTAACCCATTATAAAAGTAAACTAGATTGGTCTGGTAAACTAAGGTAAAACGAAGAAACAAAGTCTTGTAGACATGCCCTTTTTATTTCCGTTTAGCATTGATTTTTAAGGTTGTATTAAACTTAGGTCTTCTAGGGAAAAAGCTATTATACTACATCCGTGAATCTGGATTGAAGGTATCAACAGTCCATTGAAGCATGTAGTGTATCGACGTGGAGATAAAAGTTCTTACCTGCTTGTGGGTGTCTACGTTTACGATTTGATCATCACTGGAACTGACATTCAGGCTATTGTTGAGTTCAATCACCAGATGCAACAGTTGTTTAAAATGAGTGACCTTGGTTAGCTTAGTTATTATCTAGGGATTGAGGCTCATCAAGCTGTCTGTAAAATCACTCTTTATCTGAAGAGCTATGCGGAGAAGATTCTGGAGGTTGCTTGCGTGGGCAATTGCAATAGCTGCCGCACCCCAATGGAGTGTGGTCTGAAAGTGAAGAAAGAAGATGTCACTGGAGATAATGATAAAACACTTTACATAAGTGTGATTGGAAGACTCAGGTGTTTGGTAAATACTAGGCCTGACATCGCACTGGCAGTAGGAGTTGCTAGATTATTCATGGAAAATCCAATTGCAACTCATTGGGCATTGGTGAAGCAAATTCTCAGATATGTTCAGGGCACATTGTCTCTTGGCTGCATATTCAGAAAGGTAGAAGGCAAACCAAAGCTTTTGGGCTACAACGACAGTGACCTCTCTAGTGATTCTGAAGATCACAAGAGCACATGTGGTGTTGTTTTCTTCCTGGGCAGCAACCTTATCACCTGGATTTCATAGAAACATAAGGTGGCTGCTCTCTCATATTGTGAGGCAGAGTACATCGATGCATCATCTGCAACATGTCAGGGAGTATGGCTGAGTCGATTGGTTGGAGCTTTGACAGGGCTTGCTCCTACAAAATTCAGACTGCTGGTGGATAATAAGTCAGCAATAGCTCTATGCAGAAATCCAGTACACCATGACAGGAGTAAACACATGGACACCAAGTTTCACTTCATCGGGTTATGTATTGAAGAAGGAAAAATCAAAGTTGATCATGTGCACGCACGGAGGAACAACTGTCTGACATTCTCACAAAGGCACTTGGTTTCGTCCGGTTCATCGAGCTACGTCGATTGTTGGTGTCATTGAGGTGCAGGTTTAAGGGGTGAAGTGTTGGATAAACCCTGCACTTTATCTTCTTCATTCCGTGCACACTCTGTAACTATAGCTGATCAAGCTGCCGTCGACACTCAGTTGTCGCCGACAGTTTCCTCAGTTAAGTAGATCTTCACTTAGGATAATTAGGGCCAACGTTCGTGGGTTTGTTCATGACTTGGCATAGCTATTCTAGTTCTAGTTAGTTGGTCGCAGCACGAGCTTCGTGGGATGGCACGAGGACCAGTTCATGCGGCGGCAACAGCGACAGTCGAGTGTGTGAAAGTATAGGAGAAATGAGTAGATTGGTTTAAGCCTCGATGCAAATATCATCGGGCGGTCGTATATTTATAAGCCACAGCCATAGCGATGGCGGGCGGTATGCCTGACGTCTTTGTACAAGGAGTCCAGAGATTACAAGATTGTTACAACAACTCATGTTTATCTACAGCCAGCTACAACCACCATAATCCTACCAAACCTGAAGCCTATATCGTACATGCTAAATCTTGTACGTCAACATCCCCCCTCGATCGAAACATGGGGAGCACATTGAGATCGCTTCGAAAACGCTGAAATTGCTGAACCATTAGTGGTTTGGTAAGAACATCTGCTAGCTGGTCATGGGTTGAAATATGTATAATCTCGAGCGCCCTTTTTGCCACCTGCTCACGCACGAAGTAATAATCAATCTCAATATGCTTCGTGCGGGCGTGAAACACAGGATTGACAGAGAGATATGTTGCGCCTATATTGTCACACCATAAAGAAGGTGGACGCTGAAGACCAAGTCCCAGCTCATGCAATAGCGTCTGGATCCACATAAGCTCTGAAGTGGCATTAGCAACATACTTGTATTCAGCCTCTATACTGGACCTAGAGACTGTCGGCTGCTTCCTGGCATTCCAAGCAACAAGGTTACCTCCAAAGAAGACTGCATGCCCTCCTGTAGATCGCCGGTCATCTAGGCATCCAGCCCAGTCAGCATCTGAAAATGCACTAAGATCCATTGAGGAAGATCGACGAAGAACTAGACCATGTGTGGCTGTACCCTGAAGATATCGGAGAATGCGCTTTACCGCAGTCCAATGCAGATCAGTCGGCGAATGCAAAAACTGACAAACCTTGTTGACACTGTAAGATATATCAGGCCGTGTCAAGGTAACATACTGTAGAGCTCCTACTACACTCTGATACTGGGTAGCATCCGCAGGACACAACATACATCCGACTCTTTTGAGAGCCTCTCTGAAACAGCCATGGGAGTGGTACACGCCTTAGCCGAAACCATGTTAACCTTTTTCAGTAAATCAAGTATGTACTTCCTCTAACAAAGAACCAAACCATCATCAGTAGCATGTACCTCAATACCCAAAAAATAGCTGAGGTTGCCAAGGTCTTTGACAGCAAAATCTCGACGAAGCTGAGTAAGCAATCGATCAACAGCTGCAGAAGACGAACTAAGAACAATGATGTCATCGACATAAATGAGGAAATACATACAGATGCCCCCTTTCCGAAAGAAAAAGAGAGACACATCAGCGGCTGAAGTAGTGAAACCAAGATCAAGCAACCGAGAACTCAGACGAGAAAACCATGCACGAGGGGCTTGTTTCAGACCATATAGAGACTTGTGGAGCTTGCATATATGACGAGGATAGCGCGAATCAGCATACCCAGGAGGCTGGTACATGTAGACATCTTCTGCAAGAAGTCCATGCAAGAAAGCATTTTGCACATCCAATTGACGCACAGACCACTGCTTGGAGATTGCCAAAGACAGAAGAACACGGATGGTGGTGTGCTTGACGACGGGAGAAAATGTGTCAGCATAATCAATACCTTCACGTTGCTTAAATCCCTTTGCAACAAGTCTGGCTTTGTAGCGATCAACAGTACCGTCAGGCTTGTACTTCAGTTTGAACACCCATTTGCTGTCAATTACATTCAGACCGGGACGAGGAGGAACCAAATGCCAGGTTCCATTGCGGTGCAAGGCAGCCATCTCATCATCCATGGCGGCTTTCGGGGAGAAAGCGAGCGCGCCGGTGTAGCTGGAAGGCTCAGCAGGAATAGGAGACATCGTCTGGCACGCGTACGTGACAGTCCCATATGTACGTTCCAGTTTCTTGACAATGCTAGAGCGAGAGCGAGTGTGTGGGCGATCAATAATAGCACCTGAACCATTCGATGAAGCGGACGAGATGCCAGGAGCAGAGGCAGGCGGCGGCCCGCGAGGCGGAGCCACAGATGGCCGAGACGAACCACTCAGCGGCGAGTCAACCGGCCAAGAAGTCGCGGAGGGATCCGTGCACGGGGGCGAGGAAGAACGCGGCCCAGACATGCGCGCGCGCCCAGCCGGTGTAGACGACGTGTCGTCCTGGGATCCCGTGCCATGTGCATGATCCATGCAGGGAGACGTTCCTGGTGATAGCGCCTCTGAGCTAGACGTGGTTCCTGTAGACGGATCAAAGGACAGAAAATGCTCATCGCTGATTAGATCATTAGTCCTATCAACACTTCCGCTAGGAACAGGTAAAGAGGGCATTGATGGTGACAGGAGCAGGACGGGAGAGGATGGGGAGGAATCGGATGGAGCAAGTGACACCTGAAACTTGCGAGAAAAAGGGAAAACCGATTCATCAAACACAACGTCCCTGGAAATAAAAATACATCCAGTAGAATGGTCTAAACATTTATACCCTTTGTGATGCGAGCTATAGCCAACAAATACACATTCTTTGGAGCGAAAAGCAAGTTTCCGATTATTCATGGGTCGAAGATGAGGGCAACATGCACAACCAAAGGATTTGAGCATATTGTAGTCGGGTTTGGCTTGAAAGAGTCGCTCGATGGGAGAAGCATTGTCTATAACACGGGTTGGAAGACGATTAATAAGAAAGGTTGCAGTGAGAAAGGCCTCATCCCAAAAGCGAATAGGCATGCATGAGTGTGCTAAGAGAGCTAGCCCAGTTTCGACTATATGCCTATGCTTGCGTTCGGCCGCACCATTTTGTTGATGAGTGTATGGACACGACACATGGTGTGCAATGCCATTTGTTTGGAGATATTTATGAAGGCGTTGGTATTCTCCTTCCCAATCGGATTGAACACATAGAATTTTGCGATTAAGTTGGCGTTCAACATGGGTTTGAAAACGAACAAAAATTTGTTCAACTTCAGATTTTGTACGTAGGAGATAAATCCATGTGAATTTGCTAAATGCATCAATAAAGGAAACATAATACTTGTAACCACCAACCGAAACAGTGGCTGGCTGTGGCATCCCGCAAAACCACTACTAGAAAATCGCGTTGAATTTGTGCATTGCATCGTCATCATCATGCATTGTTTGCATAAAACTATTTCGCAAAGCCCGTTTTGTTTTCTAAAACGCCCCCTCTTTATTCAAACATCAAAACCGGGTTCCCGGATTATTTTGTTTTGACCGCTGTCGGATTGCAAAAACGCTGGTTGAAATAAATAATTTAATTAAATTATTTTAGCGGGGCAGTCGAACGGGCCGAATGACCCGAACGACCACCCCAGAAAAATACAAACGGTCCACCTAATTCCTAAACCTACCAACCTATCAACCCACACCCCTTTGGCCACCTCACCCCGGCCACTCCCCTTGCGACACCTCACCCTCTCCCTACCCCCAACCAACCAGAAATCGCCACCTCAACAGCCACCTCACCCTACCCCATTTTTCCACTCCCTCCACCCTGGACCCTACCCGACCCACACGCACACCACGACGCACACACAGCACACAGCAGCCACACCGATCCCCACCCCTCTGCCCCCGCTGGCCCCCGGTCCCACCCTGACCCCATGTCCCTGTTCCTCTTCCCCAGCCTTCCCCACGCAGCCACAACCACCACGCACCCACCTCGTCCCCCGTCGCGCCTACCCCTCTTCTTCCTCGGCCTCATGCCGCCTCCTCTCTCTCTCTGCATGAAGGCCTCGCCGCCGGTGCTCCCCACGCTCTGCCAGCGCCTTGGCCTCTCCTCCCTCTCCGCGTCCCTCGCCCCATCCCTCTGCTGCCGCCCTCCTCCCCAGTGCCGCTCCCGCCTCCCTCAGAAGCCTGGCGCTCCTCGCCTCTCACCAACCTCGCGGCACCCGCCAGCCCCGCCCGCCTCTGCGAGCCGCCTCCTCCACCTCCCCTCGCCTCTCGGCCCAGCTCGCCACGCCCGTCGCCCGTCATACGCCCCGCCGCCTCCGCTCCGCGCTCGCCCTCCCTCGCCGCCTCCTCACGCGCCGCCCTCGCCCGTCGCCCATGTCCTCCTTCTCCTCGCCTCGCCTCCCGTGCCCTCCGGCCCGCCCGGCCGTGTCCTTCCTCGGCTCCTGTCGCCCCCGTTCGCGCCGCCTCCCAGACCCGCGTCACCTGCCCGCCTCGGGCCCTCCTTCTCTCGGCAGCGGGCACTGCCGCCTCACCCGTGGCCTCCTCCACCTGTCGCCGCCAAGATCCTCGCCGCTGGGTCGCCGCCACCTCTCGACGCCGGCGTTCCCGGCGCCTCCCTCACATGCCCGTGCCACCGCCGCTGCAAGACCACCTCTCGGGGATCTCTGGCTCGCCTCGCTCGCAGGTCCACGGAGGCCAGATTCCTTCGACGCCATCAAGTCCCCGTACCCCGAAGGTGCTCGAAGAATCGCGGACAAGAACCCCCTCTCGGACCATCAAGCACTCCTACTTGGACATGAGACCGATCGTCGGATTAGAAGACGCCAAGTGTGGATCCTCAGGATCTCCGTCGTGGAACCGGAGCCTCAAGGTCTTCACGGATTCCAAGACCCCGACATCGAACGACAAGATCATCGTCACGGAACCCGAAGACACATGTGCGACAAGTACTCTTTTCCCGAAGGCGCCAAGACCCCGAAACCCTCAAGATCTCCGCTGCAGGACCACAAGCCCTTCGGAGTGAAACCAATAAGATCTACCGCCGGACGACAAGTAGTCCCTCTCGGACCACAAGGCCGACACGAGTCGAGAACCGGGGAACTATGCAATACCACGACGTCGGGACCGAACAAGATCTACCACTTGGTCGCACCATGGACTCGGAGAAAACCCTTGGACGCCAAGATCGTCTCGATAATGATGTTTTGAAGAATGGACCGAGCGTACCCCGAGGACCCTGACGCCGTTTACAAGTTCGCCACCGGAGAATAAAGGGAGAACATCAAGATCTTCACGGTACACCAAGTTCTCCATCGAGGAAACCAAGGCCGTCGACGTGGAACCGTAGAACGCCGAGTGCTTCACCCCGGACACCGAGAACTTCCCCCCCTGAACGCCATGACCGTCGACATGACCCGAAGACCACGGATGCGCCAAGATCTACTACCCCGATCCGAAGACCCTAACCCCGGAGTCCGAGAACGAGCCGCCGAGACCGAACCCCAGATCCGGACCCTGGACCCCGAACCCCGGAACCCCAAGATCTCCCGAACCCTAATGTGTGAACCCCTTTTTCCGAGAACCCTATTTTAAAAATGGTCAACTATATAACTTGTTGCATATTGAATTGTCCATGCATGCATCCTTGTCTGTGGTTTGGGGGCCTTATGCCGATTCACCTAATAATTAAATATGGGGCCCGTATGCGAGCAAATCTAGCCTTATATTGGCCTCATTTTAATTGATGTAGTGAATCGGTACTATATCTTGGCCATGTTAATACAACATTTAAATTGCGGGGTAGCTAAACAACATGAACCACCTAATTAATTGTCGGGACCCCGGTTCCACTTAATCTTGCCCAATTGCATCGCATCTTGCCATGTCATCCATCATACATGCATCATGCCGATCTTCTGCCGTTGTATTAAATATTGCATCCGGTGTTTATTCTAGTGTTTTGCTTCTTCGCGGATAAGGCCGTTGAGTTGATGTGAGTGTCGACCCGATCTTCGGTTGAACCTTCGACAATGTTTTCAGGCGAGCATCTCCCCCTTTCTACCTATCTTACTTTTATAGTCTTTATTCCCTCCTGTTGATCTATTGCTATCTGTGCTGCGATGCTTTAGTTTCCGTACCTGTGATATACCGTGCAGCCCTATATTGCCTTGGACACATCCTATTACCTGTTGTTTGGTAGTTAGTTGGACCTGCGCGTCGTAGCCGCTTGCTCAAGTGTTGTTGCGTGTCGTCCAGTGCCACAGTTGTTGATGTATTGCCGCATGTTGATGTTGGAGATGATCATAGTTTTACTTATCGTACACTTTAATTCCTGTTTAACAACTAAAATTGAAGTAAGCAGAGGCGTCGGTGGGTGATAGATAATATTTGGTTTCCGAACGCCCACTTGTGTCCCGTAGGACCCCGAGTACTTGATACCTGTTCCTTGATTTATCGCGCTATCCACATCCGGGAGGTATATGGTACCCCCCTGAGCCAGAGCTTGATTCAGTCTTATTTCTTGGGGCCACAAACTAGTTTGAGGTTTTATTTACGATCCTGTACTTATGCCATGCTACTTATGTATTTAAATTGTGCGAGGAGCACACTGTACTGTTTAGGAATTGTGACCCGTTTACGTGGTATCGACAGTCCCCGTTTGGGGATCTGCTGTCGTTTACCGCCGGCCCCACAAACCTTGAGTCCGTCTCGGAGCTTGCTTACTTCGTTGCGGGTGTACTCCAAGGGGTGGCCCCCTGAAATATTTCTGAATCCTGTGATTGTTTAGTCGTGAAAGCCTCGTTGGGTGTTGTTTTGGTTTTTTCCGAGGTTGATCGAGCGTGTGTTGCTATTGGTGCACCCCGGCCGGGTAAAACTTTCTGAAAGCCGTGTCCGCGGATATGGACGACTTGAGCCTGATATCTCGACCATAGACAAGCATAACTAAAGTTTATTGCTATCAATTTGACTTTATAATGACTAGTAATCAGCTTCACTATAATGGAATGGCTAAATAATACTGCCCACAATTGTTTGTTTGAAGAGTCGCTTGCGACCATGGTACCTGACTAGTAAGTACTGCAACTACAACGGAATGGCTGAATAAAAGTACCAACAACTGCTGGGTTTTGGGTTTATCTCATGTTATCTGTATCTGATTAGTAATTGTTGCAACTATCACGGAATGGTTAACTAAAATTGCCCACTGCTTACTTTATCAGGATGATTATCTAAACCTGACTAGTAATTGCTGCAACGATAACCGAATAAGTAAAACTGCCAACTGCGTGAGTTCCTCGGTTGACTTCCTCGATTGGTCTCGAGGAAACATCGGGATGGGTTTGTTTGGTGTTAGCTTGTGTTGGATCCGGATAGGTCATTCTTACCCCTCTCGATAACCGCCGATTGTATCGAGTCTCTATAGGTTGTTTAGTGCATCTCGCTGCCGCTTCGATCCACCATACCTTTGTAGGCGAGGACCGGCAATTCTAGCCTCGCCGTGTCTGGCCTCAAGATCGACGCTCCTCTTTTCTTTTTGCCCTTTGTCGGCACCCCTTTTGTTTAAGCAGGTTTTGAGATCGACCGTTAGCGGTGGTTACCTTCCCGCTTGGCACAAGGTGGTTATGGACGCCATTGGTTATTCTTCGTGGCTCTTAGCCCCATTTGCATCTTGTCCGTAGTCGGACGCCTATCATTTTCAAGGTGATTTGGATCTGTAATGTATATCTCATATTCTTGACTCTTTGAGTCATTGTTGTATATATGTCTGCATGGGTCCCATCGAGGAGTGTTGTGTAATGTTATTACTTCGTTTTCCACCCGCACGAAAGTGCCTGGTGGGCACCTTTGAATCGTTTCTATGCGGGTTTGGCGAGTTTCGCTAAAACTTGCATAGGTCCGATTCTGAGGGTGTTACACTGGCCCCCATACATCGGAGTAGACAAGCTCTAGAGGGAATTTTGCAACAAAACTAGATGGACCATAAGGAAGTTGGTGACTCTTTGCCTGTTGGCACGCATCACAAACCGATGTGTCATGTACTTCACTACATGAGAGTTTATTCAAGCTAATGATATACCGAACTACTTGTGAAGACGGATGGCCAAGACGGTGATGCCATTGCTTTTTATTGACTGACGTAAGCATGGCGGCCTTGATATGATGGAGTGTGGACGGCGGGAAAGGGTAGAGACCAGCCCTACATGTTCCTCGGAGCGGGCTTTTCTTCGTTGCTAGGTCCTTAACAACAAAAAAAGAAGGGTGAAATTCAACAAACACATCATTGTCATTGGTCAAGCGGTGGATGGAAACAAGATTTTTTGTAATTTGGGGGACATGAAGGACATTGCGAAGGGCAAGAGTTTTAGCGGAAGTATTAATAGAACTTTGACCAATATGCTTGATGTGCAAACCTGCGCTGTTGCCGACTTGAACGTTGTCGTTGCCGTTGTAGCGTTCGCAGAAGGAGAGACGATCTAGATCACTTGTGATGTGATCGGTTGCACGCGTGTCTGAGTACCAGTTCGGATCCACCTGATAGCCGGTGCTAGTGCCAGCCACGTTGGCCGATGGCTGCTCCTCCTCTCCATGGAACGTGGCGTCAAAACGCCTAAAGCACCTGAGAGCTGCATGGCCCGTCTTGCCGCAGAGTTGACAGACAGGCCGGGGCCCATTGCCGTTGCCACCGCGGCGACCGCCACCACCGTTGCGGCCTTGACCGCCACCTTGGCCGCCGTTGTTGCCTCCGCCACGGCGCCCATAGCCACCTCCATTGCGGCCATGACCGCCTCCTTGCCCGCCTTGGTAGCCGCCTCCGTGCCCACCTTGGTAGCCTCCGCCACTGCCGCCGCGTCCCTGCTGCCAGCCGGAGCCGACATAGTTGGCGGAGGAGTTCGACCCAATCTGTAGATCAGGCAGGTTGTAGATCGCTTGGCGGTGCTCAAACCCGACGAGGTAGGAGTACAGGTCGTCGAGTGTTAGGTCGGCCTTGACGTTGAGAGAGGAGACGAGGGACTCATAGTCCGCGTCGAGGCTGGAGACGATGTAGGCGATCACTTCGTCGGCGTGGAGAGGATGACCGATCGCGGCGAGGGTGTCCGCCAGCGTTCTCTTCAGCTTGAAGTAGCTTTGGCTAGACATGTCGGGCCTCTTCGGGCCGGGGTCGCCAGTTGCGCGCGGATCTGGTTCAGGCGCGCACAGGAGCGCAACGCGAACATGCTCTCCAGTTGCCCTACGCTTCAGCGGCGGACGCCGCAGCCATGACGTGAGGGAGAAGATCCTCCGAGACGGTGGCAAGGATACCGCTGAGGATAGCCTGGTCCTTGGTGTACCAGGCGGTGTAGGCCACGTTGGCCACCTTGGTGGTGATAGCATCAGCTCCGGTGCCGGTGGTGGTGTCGATGGTTTTCGCGGGAGCAGCCTCCTCCCCATTGACGATGCCGAGGAGTTGGTGTGTGCAGAGATAGGCGAGCAGCTGTGCTTTCCACATGAGGTGGTTTTCAGTGGTGAGGCGGACGGTGACTACAGAGGAGATGGGCGGCATGGCAGCAAGGATCGAGGAAGAAGAAGAGCTCGACATTGGTCAGATTGGCTCTGATACCATGTGAAAGTATAGGAGAAAGGAGTAGATTGGTTTAAGCCTCGATGCAAACCTCATCGGGCGCTCGTATATTTATAAGCCACAGCCATAGCGATGGCGGGCGGCGCATGCACAGCGTGCTGTACAAGGAGTCTAGAGATTACAAGATTGTTACAACAACTCATGTTTATCTACGGCCAGCTACAACCACCATAATCCTACCAAACCTGAAGCCTATCTCATACATGCTAAATCTTGTACGTTAACAGAGTGGAAGTGGATGGCACGTTCGTGAGGCTCGTGCTTCTGTAGCTATTTTCCCGTTTTCTCAATCTATTGTAATCCCTTAAATAAGAGGAAGTAAGAGAAAATCCGTACACTTTTACGCAGCACAAAAAATCTCAAGTGTTCATCGTTTTCGATCGAGAGAGCAGCGCGACTACGCGAGCTTCTGTTGTCAACGTCAACGTCAACCCTTGCAAGCTTCTGTTGTCCAAGCGGAGTCTCCGATCTACGATCCAGAGTCTGCGGTGTGCAATGGAGTCTTCGCCCCGATAACCCCAGTCTCTCTCCACCCCGATAACCCCAGAGTCTCCAACCCGACCGACCGCAACCAAGCCATGCAAGCAACTCACCTAGGACGAGTCTCCGCCCTGATTTCACTGGAGTCTCCGGCCTGAATGCCCAAAGCATCCGCCTCTTCTCAAGTTTTGTCTCTTTTCTGTTTGGCTAATATCTTTTTTATTTTGGAAAACCGGCGGGAGCTTTGCCTTTGCCTTTTCATTAA
The DNA here is from genome assembly GCA_030063025.1 of Avena longiglumis. Classification (NCBI taxonomy): domain Eukaryota; kingdom Viridiplantae; phylum Streptophyta; class Magnoliopsida; order Poales; family Poaceae; genus Avena; species Avena longiglumis. Next base: position 148,140,753 of record CP125974.1, read on the forward strand.
GAAAGGGAAAAACCCAAATCAAGAGAGTACAAAAAGGGCATGTTTTGATTAAGGTGTAAACATGCCTAAAAAACACCCATGGAAAAATTACAAACAGTGCTTAAGACCTCGAAAGCACGTGCACGCTGATGGATGTCCTCCCTAGTGATTTCCGCGACTTCAAGATAAGTGAGGCGTTTGTGGGTGAAGATCCTTCTGTTTCGTTCTTTCTAAACATTCCATAAGACATAGAGCAGGCGGCCACTGGGTTTGCGTTTCTCAATGGGCATGCGGACATCAATCAAATTGTTCCACCAATCGGTAACAGAGGGAAAATCAGTGCCTGGGTTTCCGCTGTCGTCGTTTGCCCAGTTCTGGTTGAGGTTCCAAATCACCGTGATGTAAGGACAGTCTTTGCAAAGATGATCCGTCGTCTCAGGGGCAGCACGACAAAGGGCACAAATCGGATCGTGGTTCCATCCCCTGATAGCCAGGTTGTCTGCCGTCAACAGCTTGCCGTGGAAGACCAGCCACGCGAAAAGCTTGCATTTTGGCTAATATCTTTTGACGTTTGTGTTTCATGTGTGTCTTTACTCTAACAACAAGCTTCGAATCCCGTTGTAAATATAGACTCCATTCAGCTGGTTGGCACCTTTCAACAAGATATAAACTCCAGTTTCTTAGCATTGCCCTGCACTACTGCTCCCATATACTTCCCCCCTGCACTCAATTTAAGATACTACTCCACCACCATCTATCTCGAATCATCTGTGCGTCGGAAGCTGCTCGCCGCTGAGGAACGTGTTGATGAGCTTCAGCCCTTCAGCCGGCTTGTTGAGGGGCACCAGGTGGCCTGCCCCTCTGACCGTCACCATGCTCATGCCATGGTACTCCACAAACCTTCCGGCAACCTGCATTGTCATCGCTCCACATTTCAGCATCGCTGGCTACTACCGATGCTCAGCTCAGTATTGTTCACAACATGTTTTCAGAGAGTTCAGACCTGCTTGTCAAGGTACCAGGGCTGCCATGGGGTCTTGATGGGCAGGCCGAGCGCTTCGACGCAGTACCGGGAGCCGATCACCGGGACCCTGCCATCCGCATCACCGCTGCACCAATAAAAAGAGTAGTGCTAAGCAATCTAGAGAATGTCGACTTATTGGAGAATCTAGTTTAACACTTGCTGTAAGGTTTTCAGATAATCTAGCTCTACATGGACTGTGCAATGTCAGGTGATGTTTAAGACCGAGTGTGCATCTTGTAGAGGTTAAAAGTGACTTGTTAAGGGTCCAAGAAGAAGCGCACCTGTAGAGCCAGACTCTCAGCCCTGCTTTGATCAGCTTGGTGTATATGGGTAGCACCGAAAACACCGAGAAATTGTACGAGTTCAGGATGGGGTCACTGCACAAAGAATGGATGAGCTCACGTTCTTGTTTTTCTGAAAGTACATTGAACTAAATAGCTCTTGGTCAATCCACCTGCAGACTTGATATTTCCCTGGAAGTAGTCCACTAACATTTGCATGGAAAGCTTTCTGCACATCTTTCCTGTTGAAGTAGACTTGTGCGTAGTTCGAGTAGCACGGGTCATAGCCCGAGAACAACCGCCTCCACATCCGCCTCCCGAATTGCGCTCCCTATCATGCCAGAGATACATGTAAATTTCAAGTGAAGCTGAAACCTGAAACTTTCAGTTTCCCTGTCACTTCACCTGATCATTTGCGAAGTGTGCTCGGTTAGCGGAAGATGATGAGTTCAGGCCCAGGAGGCACTTGGGGGCATATATATTGTATATGTCGATCAGATCGTACTGGTCGAAGACAACAGTCATGGCGGTATTGCAACCATCGGTCCAGTTGGGGGTCTTGAAGTCGCAGTTCTCCTTGATATGCTTGTAAACTTCATCAGACACGACTGCGTGGCTCCACGCATAGTCAGCAATCCCTTTGTAGTCATAGTAATCATCAGTGAGAGGGTTTCCAACCTGCAGTACATAGGTCCATTCTGAATTTTATATTCCTAGTAATTGACAAAATTACTAGGAAGTTGGTCCAGCTCGTATGCCATTTTTTCGTGAAGGTTCTGGTGGAAGTTAGTGTAGTTGACAAAATCATATCCCTTCTGATTGACCACTCTGTTTGAAAGGAATTCATATTTGCAAAAGATTGATACAGTGTAAATTCTTACCATGAAGCCCTTGAGGTTCATGTATGTGTTGGCCATCTTGTTCTTGTTCCTCTCATATACAAGATCAGCAAGCTGTGGCACATAGTGACCTGCAGCACAGGGCATTGCACAGAAAAAGGTTGAGCTTTCATCTTCAGTGATGCACAGAGGGAAAATTCTGCAGGGCACCTTCTCGTCCACTGCATGTGGATTCTCATTACTCCTTTGCCTTTTAGGGGCATGTGTTCAGTTCAGAGACCCAACGGGCCATTTCAAAACAAAAGACAAAAGCGTTTTTAATTGGTTCGAGCAAAGTAAAGTTACTAGTTTGATGATAGCAACCCTAAAATGTATGTTCTCAAATGCGGAAATCTATGTACAATAGCAAGTTATTTTTTCTACTTGGAACTTCTTCCCTATTTTGAAGAATTGGATTACAGTGACCACAATTTCATGAAAAAGATAGGTGAAATTGATGCTTAGATTCTTTGAAACAAGAAATGTTTGTTTCCGAGATGCTGAATTATGATTTGTCGCAGTCGACATCCGGTGGACACTGGATAAGCTAAGGTGTCAGGCCTATTCTACAAACTAAGTGACCACTTTTCTTCAGTGGAAGTTCTGATCTGAGATACGGTAGTGACAACGTCCGATTCAGACAAGGAGTCAAGGTTGGTGAAAATACTTGGTTGATGCTTTCCATTTTGACTTGATAGTGCAATGTGGAGAAAAGAACCACACGTTTGAAGACGAAAAAATTGTGTCATTTCACTGGATTTAGCACCCGGCAACTTCTGCTTGTTTCAGGTTCCTTTTAGCATCTTGCTGGTAGTTCTTTATTTAAGAAAAAATTCCAAACTTTGAAGTGTTGCTTGGGAATTTCTCCTGGTTCATGTCAAATTTAAGTATCTGCACAGCTCTCCCTTAAAACAAAAGGTACCTGCGTAGCTCTCTCCTGATATGTAGAAATCTCTGCCCTTGTACTGAGGAAACTTCTTGAACCAATTCACCAGGAAACTATAAGCATCCTCAGCTGCAAAAAGGATGGCGCGAGATGTAATTTGTGAACATGATTACCACATAGCAACCAAAACCATTATTTGGGCAAATAGAAATTATATATAAGTTTTACAATCAATTTACCTACGAAATCATCATTCAGTTTGGTAAGATCAGAGGACGTGTTGGTGTATGAGAAGCCAACCCCAATAGGAGACTCAAGGAACAGCAAGTTAGCCTCTGAAAAATGACAAACCCAAAGCAGAAAAAATCATCAGAATTGTTCATGAAACAAAGAGAAATAAAGATGATTTCAGGAAAAAAATCATGCAAGAATGCATGCTCATCACCTTGGTTCCAAGCATATTTGTTGAACTCCAGTGCTTCTCCTTTTCTGACGACTCTGAGAGGCCCTAGCTCAGATGCCGCTCCATAGCCGATCGATGAGCAACCGGGTCCTACAGAACAACTCATGAAGATTTCATGTTATTTGTAGAGAACAACTCATGAAGATATTTTCTACTTGAGTAATAGCCTGAAAAAAATTCAGATTTGAAAAAAATAAATTGGCATAAATAAGCCAAGAACAGAGGTCCTAGCACCTCTAGTTCCACTTAATGCTTGGTCATTCTTTACAGCAATTAAAGACGCCGTACAACTATGCATGGAAAGTGTGACTTAACTAAAGCAACTAAAGCTGCGTACCCATACTTCTATCTAATGTTCATGATCATTGTTCAGAGCAACTACAGAAGTACTACTAACCCAGATTACTCAAGAAACCAAGTAATTAACCAAGAACAGGTACCAAGCAGGAGTAATCGTGAGAGGAACACAAGGCAAATACAGAAGGCGCAAAGAACAAGTGATGTCCATTTAAGGTGGAAAACAGTAAATTAACATGCCAGAATATGCACAGGAAGTTTCAGTTAGCCAATAAAGCTAGCACGAGAAAAACACAGTACAGGAGCAACGCAAAGTAGCAGGAAAAAAACAGTACAGTAATGAAATGTTCACAGAATCATTTCAACTTGGATAACATAAAGTGAAGGTGTATAGAGGTTGACCTCCGTTGAGCCAGAGGAGGAGGGGCTTGTGCTGGGGCGCGGCCTGCGCCTCGAAGAACCAGTAGAAGAGCGCCCTGCCGTGCCGCTCGTCGACGGTGACGTAGCCCGAGAACTGCGAGACCCCGGGGCTCGCCGGCTGCCCGGGTAGGTGCCCCACCCTGTCAGCATCCTGCTCGACGCCGCTGCTGCTGGTGGCGGTGCAGAAGACGACGAGGAGGAGAGCACGGACGAGCGGCGTCGCTGCCATTGGTTGAGGAGAATAGACGAGAGAGGGGAGTGTTTCGCTCTACTACTTGGCAGTTTAAAACACCTATGAAATGTGGGGTTGGAGGGGTGGAGCCATTGCCATGGAACGAGGGTGCGGTGAGGATGAAGATCAGAAGATGACACTGGCTCGTCTTGGGAATATCCGCGTGTGGGGTTTTATTTGGAGGCTTGCTCTTGGACTGTAGTCTGTTGGTCTTAGACTGGTCTCCATTCATAGGAGCTGCCAAATGCCATCGCTATCGAACTTAAAACTTCTTTCAACCATCTTGCTAGGTGCTAACGGGTGACTTTTCGAGAAATTTACATTAGGAGCATTTACAACCCTTTTCTGTTCGAGTTGTTTGGTGTGTAGGATTAATCCATGGGAACAATTATATGCTCGTTTGCAAATAATTTCGTCGACTCGTGTCTCCTAAAAAAAATCCTATGGTTCAATCTATTGAGATGATTTTTGGTGTCGATTATTTAATTTGTAGGAATAATCCATGTTAGTTATTTCATATATAGGATCATTTGCACCCTCGCTCCTAGGAGGTAAGAGTGTACATTCATCAAAGGTACATTTGACCATACAAAAATAATTCTAATTATAAGTACTTGTCAAAAGTGAAAGTTTCAAAATGAATTCCCCCCTCTATTTTTATAAATATTGACATATGAACTCATATGCGCCGAACATTTCTTATCAAGACAAATTCTTTTTCACATTGTCATGACGGCGAATAAATTTTATGTACCCCCTCCGATCCATAATAAGTGTTGTTCATTTTGTATTAAGCTAGTATAAACTTTGTACTAAATGAACGACACTTATTATGGATCGGGGGGAGTACCATAATTCTTGCCCTACGGATGAAGGTCTGAGTTTGCGAGGTGAAGCACTAGGAAAGACTAATAAAAAAGAAAGAACATCCACGGAAACTCTATTCTTTAGTAGCGAGAACATTGACTTGCTCAGAGGCCATTTCTGATCTTCTCTTGGAAGGTGTGAGTGTGAAGCCAACTCTAAAAATGGGTCTTAGAAGAATATGTCAAGATAAAAGAAGACAGAGAAAAAAACCTTGCTTAAGCAAAGAGGCATGAACGCAAAGTTGTCTAACAATGTACATTATTCTAAAATAAATTATGTGGTATTATGTTTTTAAGATAGGCATGTAGCATTTGCATACTCCTTACAATTGGCATCACTCATATTCATATAGATCATAAAATTAATAATGGACGCTATGGTTCACATGCGCCGGTGTGAGTCAACACAAAAAACGTGCACACACCAAGCTAAGAGCATGCATTTGGATCTCAAAACGCAAATATGGATTGTAGATAAAAAAGCACAAGGCCACAACCAATCATTTTCCACAAATCTTAAGATTAACCCCTTTTCATACCTTTCCTTACAAACATTTGAGTTTTTCTGGAAGGAGTATTTGCATGCTAATAGAATATTAGTATTAAATATGCACAACACTTACGGGTTGGATTATATAAACAATATTGATGACAATTATTCATCCATTTCTATTCCTTTCCTTATTAAAGATTTGTGTTTTATTACATTTTGTTTGTTTCCTTGTTTGTACATATAGTCTGAAGTCTTTTTTTGTAAAATTCCAATGATCTACTAAATATTATCAACAATAATAAAGAAGGCTAAAAGTAATAAAAATACAAATAGATCATTGGACCACCTAGTGATGACTACAATCACTAGTGCGAGCCGAAGGCGTACCACCATCCTCACCGGTCCATCACCGGAGAGCTAGGAAAAGCTTGTCCTAGTAGAGCTCATTGTAATACACAGATGAGAAATCATCGTGCTAAGAACACAAAGGACTAGCGCACTAAGCAACAACCATCATCGACAATGAAAACCGTAGATCAGGAAAGACTGACTTGAAATCACACCAACAAATACCAAAATGGACTGGATCCCAGGAGATGCGTTGGACACACGATTCCACGCAAACTCCTTCAGCGCTAGATTGTCAACGGGGCGAGGATAGAGTGGGAAGGGCCTTATTCTGACTTTAGGACGTAGCCTCCGCCTCAATGATGTCTACGCACTTCTATTCTTGTAGACAGTTGTTGGGCCTCCAAGTGCAGAGGTTTGTAGAACAGCAGCAAGTTTCCCTTAAGTGGATTACCCAAGGTTTATCGAACTCAGGGAGAAATTGGTCAAAGGTATTCCCTCTCAAGCAATCTTGCAATCAAGATACGAGAAGTCTCTTGTGTCCCCAACACGCTCAATATAGGTGCACTAGTTCGGCGGAGAGATAGTGAAATACAAGTGATAACGGTGCCAGAAAAGAGCTTGATGGTGAGGTAAAGACTAAAGACAACAAGAAGGAAGCAAGCAAACATGCAACAAATCTAGATGCAAAAGGTGTTTTAATGTTTAGAAACAAGGCCTAGGGATCATACTTTCACTAGTGAACACTCTCTCATATAAATATCCTCTCTTCATGATACTACTCTTAACTACTCTCTGGTTGGACACTCTAATCCAAGGTAGGGCTATAACAGCACTCCTCAAAGTCCGCCTTCCCCAATCTAGATAACCCCACACTTTCACCTTGAGCGCTAGATGGTTCCAACAAACACCACAATTTCATAGAGACATCCAACTCCAAATATAACTCATAACAAATATTCAATATAGCCAAAGTGCCACACACGGTATGTGAAGGGATACGGGTAGGCTACACTAGCGCAAATCAAAAAATTTCTACCGCGTATACCAGGATTACTGTTGTCATAGATCACGGGATTACCACTAGACGCCGCGATTATGAATCGATGAAGCGCCGTCGAGGCAAGGCAGCGTTCTCGTCTCCTCCTTGTCCTCGTCCCACGAGCAGCTCCCCTTTGCGGCTTGTCCAAGCGCCTGATCTGGCGCCTCCGAGGTATCCACACGTACAGGGTGGAAGCGTCAGACGCCGGACTGCTAGGTCCGCGCGCGCGACACAGGCGTGAGATGTGGCGGCTGGGAATGATCTGAGGTCTAAGGTCTGATCCTGGTCAGCTCGCCCCACCCTCTCTTATATAGGCGTCCCTAGTGGGCTTCTACATTAGTATCCCATTAGTACCCTAAGCCTGGTCTAATTCGGATCCAATCCTCATTAGTCTTCCAGCCCCTTAAGTGTGTGACCCTATAGGTTCATATGCATATAGACATGACACAAATACACTTATTCTGTCAATAGTTGGTAGCGGCCTCTAGCAAGACGTGCCAACTCCTAAACGCATACAAAGATCATATCGGACGAACCATCACAAGGTTTAGTACATGTCTTTCCCTTTGACTCACGATATTTGGTCTAGCTCCAAGCTGACCTCCCTTTCTCGAGACCGTGATTCGGAATCCCTTTACTAGGTTAACTCTTAACCATATGTAGCACGGCCATGCATTTCTGGATCCGATCACTCGAGGGGCCCAGAGATATCTCTCTCAAGTAGAGAGGGGCAAATCCCATCTTGATTGACCATGCCTTGCAGCATGCTTCAGGACAAACCCGAAAGCTACCTTTATAACTACCCAGTTACGGTGCAGCGTTTGATAGCCCCAAAGTAGGTCGATCCACATCTCAAGTACATGCGACAATCTCAGGTCTAAGGACAAAACGTACACGATGTGTAGAGAGAGAGCTGCAACTAATTGCTAGTCTCAGGTTGGGTCAGTCCAACCCCATGTTCATAACATGTGTCCACGTCATTGGTTTGACATCTCCATGTCTATGACTTGCGAAACATAGTCATCAACCAATCGATGTGCTAGTCTAATATTCACGTGTGTCCTCACATGAACTCCGACTAGGGACAACTCTTAAATAACCATACAAGTATAGAGTTTCACAAACAATTCACGTAATTGCCAATCAATACAAGTTGCCTGATATGGATATTCAAGGAACATTACAATAACTCATGGATACATATGAAATATCATCATCTCTATGATTGCCTCTAGGGCATATTTCCTTCACTCTCCCACTTGCACTAGAGTCAATCTAAAATGTATCTAATACCAATTGATCTTGTGTGCGCTTCATGCGCGGGCTGCGGGAGAGGCTTAGTCAAGGGATCAGCAACTTTGAGTCCGTATGTATTTTGCATATCATGACACTACCATCCTCAACGAACTCTCAAATCTGATGGTAACGCATGCGAATATGTTTGTTCTTCTGGTGCTGTCTAGGTTCCTTGGCTTGTGCAATAGCACCATTGTTGTCACAATAAACATCCAAGGGATTGACGCATACGAACCACACCGAGAGCGATCGAAATTCCTAATCCAAACAGCTTCCTTTACAGCCTTCGAGGCAATATATTCAAACATTGAAGAGGAGGTCACCGTATCTTGCTTGGAACTTTTCGACTCCAAAGCACCACCATTCATGACAAACACATAACCTGATTGCGATTTGAATCATCCGAGTCGTTAAGGTAACTCGCATCATGTAACCCCTTACTGAGTTCATCCTCACCTCCATAAACTAGGAACACATCCTTAGTCCTTTTCAAGTACTTAAGGATGTTATTTACCTGTCCATGACCTTCACCGGATCACTGTATCTCGTAACACTTAGAGCATAGGAAACATCTGGGCGAGTACATATCATTGCATACATGATGGATCCAATAGCCGAAGCATATGGAACCCTACTCATGCGCTCACGCTCATCAGTAGTCGAAGGACACTGAGTCTTGCTGAGTTTTATGCCGTGAGACATGCGCAAGAACCCCTTATTAGCCTCTTCCATGCTGAACCGTTTCAACACTTTGTCAATGTATGTACTCTGGCTTAATCCAATTAGCCTTCTTAATCTATCTCTATAGATCTTGATTCCCAGAATATATGCCGCTTCTCCCAAGTCCTTCATCGAAAAACTATTTTTCAATGAGGTCTTAACAGATTCGAGCATAGGAATGTCATTTCCAATCAGCAATATGTCATCTACATATAAGATTAGAAATACCAGCGCTCTCCTAGTTTCCTTCTTGTAAACACAAGGTTCTTGTTCCTTTTTGATGAAGCCAAACTCCTTTACAACTTCATCAAATCGAATATTCCAACTCCGAGATGCTTGCTTCAGCCCATAAATGGACTTCAGAAGTTTGCATACCTTTCCAGCATTGTTTGGATCGACAAAACCTTCGGGCTGCATCATAAACACGTCCTCAGTTAGGATTCCATTTAGGAAAGCCGTCTTGACATCCATCTGCCATATTTCATAGTCGAAATGTGCAGCAATGGCTAGAATTATCCGTATAGATTTAAGCATCTCTACGGGCGAGAAAGTCTCGTCGTAGTCAACTCCTTGAACTTGTCGAAAACCTTTTGCAACAAGTCGAGCTTTATGGATGTGAACATTTCCATCCATATCAATCTTCTTCTTATAGATCCATTTGCACTCGATGGCTTTAAAACCATCAGGCAGGTCAACCAAGTTCCAAACTTGATTGTCTCCCATGGACTCTATCTCGGATCTCATGGCGATCAGCCATTTCTCAGAGTTTGGGTCCACCATCGCTTCTGCATAGGTCGCAGGCTCATCATTGTCTAACAATAATAATTCCCGCATGAGCCTCGCCGACCTTCGTGGTTGTGGTGCTTCTATTTCCACGGGTTCCTCAACTTGTTCTGCTACAATAGCATCACTTGTAGAAGCATCCCCAACTGGCTCATCTTGAACTTCTTCAAGTCGCACCGACCTTCCACTTGTTCCCTTTGTGAGAAACTCTTTCTCTAGGAAAACATCGCTACGAGCGACAAACACTTTGCCCTCCTCTCGGTTGTATAAGTAATACCCTAAGGTTTCCCTCGGATATCCCACGAAAATACACTTATCCGATTTGGGTGTTAGCTTGTCCGACTGAAGTCGCTTGACAAATGCATCACAACCCTAAATCTTTAGAAAAGACAAACTGGGATTCTTTCCAGTCCACATCTCATATGGTGTCTTAACTACGGATTTAGATGGTACCCTATTAAGAGTGAAAGCTGCCGTTTCTAGAGCGTAACCCCAAAATAATAATGGTAAATCCGACTGGCTCATCATAGATCGAACCAAGTCCAACAAAGTTCGATTACGCCGTTCGGAGACCCCGTTTCTTTGAGGCATTCCGGGCGCCGTAAGTTGTGGAACAATTCTGCAACTCTTAAGATGGTCGCTAAATTCGTGACTCAAATATTCACCTCCACGATCAGATCGCAAGGCCTTTATTTTCTTGCCACGTTGATTCTCTACTTCACTCTGAAACTCTTTGAACCTTTCAAAAGTTTCAGACTTATGCCTCATCAAGTAGACATAACCATATCTACTGAAATCATCAGTAAAAGTAATGAAGTAGTGATATCCTCCTCTGGTTGTCGTGCTCATTGGTCCACACACATCAGTATGTATGAGTTCCAACAAGTCTGTCGCTCTCTCGGGTAAACCCGAAAAAGATGACTTGGTCATCTTTCCAAGTAAACAAGCCTGACATGTCTCATATGATTCAAAATCAAACGAAGTTAGAAGACCATCACCATGGAGCTTCTTCATGCGCTTTTCACTTATATGCCCCAAACGACAATGCCATAAATATGTAGGACTCAAATCATTAGGCCGAAGCCTTTTAGCACTAATATTGTAAACAGATGCATCATCAAGATTTAAAATAAATAACCCATTCACAATGGGAGCATTAGCCATAAACATATCATTCTTAGAGATTACACAACCAGTGTTTGCACTCGCGAATGAATAACCATCCCTCATCAAACATGAAGGTGATAAAATGTTTCGACCCATACTTGGAATGTAATAACAATTATTCAAATCCATGATAAATCCTGAAGGAAGGTGAAGTTGCATGACGCGATTTAACAATGCAAAGAACCCCGCTTTATTTCCGACGCGAAAATCCACTTCGCCTTTCTGCACTTCTCTAGTCCTTATTAGCCCCTGCATCGAATTGCAAATATGAGCAACCGATCCGGTATCAAATACCCAAGAGTTAACATAGGAATCAACGAAAAGAATGTCCACAACATTTACAACAAGCGTACCTGAGTGGGAAGTACTCTTACTTCCACTCTTCTTCAAAGAAGCCTGGTACTTGCTGCAGTTTCTCTTCCAGTGGCCATGTTCATGACAAAATAAGCACTCAGTGTCTTCTATAGGTCCAGCCTTTTGCTTGGGTGCAGGCTTAGGGATCGTATCCTTGGCCTTGCCCTTCTTCTTCCAAGAAGTACCCTTTTTTCTTGAAGCTAGGCTTGTTCTGCACAGCCATCACATGGCTATGCCCTGCACACTCCTTCATGTCACTTTCTGCTGTTTTAAGCATCCCACATAATTCATTAAGGCCCTTCTCCACCCCATGCATATGGTAGTTCGAAATGAACTGCCCATAGCTGGATGGAAGAGACGCCAAAATGAAGTCAGTGGCCAACTATTGGCCTAGTGGAAAACCAAGCTTTTCCAAAGTCTGACTGTAACCAACCATTTTGATCACATGGGGGCCTACAAATGCTCTCCTTCCGACTTGCATTCGACAAAGGACTTGGCAACATTGTACCTCTCAGTCCTTGCCTGGTCTTGGAACATGTCCTTAAGCGCAACGATCATATCGTACGCACCCTGATCCTCAAACTTCTTTTGGAGTTCAGGTTCCATGCATGCAAGCATAAGGCAGCTAACCTCAAGAGAATCATCACATGCTCTCTTGTAGGCATTCTTTAGGGCAGCATATGCATTATCAGCAGGTTCATCGGGGATTGGGGTATCCAGAACCGTTTCCTTTTATCGACACGAGAAAATTCTCGATTCTGGACCCGATCCGAATAGTTTGTTCCATTTAGTTTATCTTTGTCAAGAATCGAACGCAAAGAGAAAGGTGATGTAGTGTTCGGTGCCATTGATCTACAACAGAAAACATGCAAAATACTAAGCCATGTAACCATGAAAGAGTAAAACATATTAAACAATTTAATAGCATATACTCCCACTTAAATCAATATCCCTCTATTGATACTAAGTGATTCAAGATCCACAATTAACAAGTCGACTAGCGAGCTTTAGCATCACTGCTAGAAGACAAGGTAAATCGGTAAGCAACACTTGCTAATCATATCACATATGACTCTTGTTGTTGGGTGACATCTCTATGTCAAAACTAGGCTCCCAACCTTTATGACCCAAGGTCCTTAACTGTTAAGATGACCTTGTCAAGTTTACTAACCCTTATGCGTGTAGGTATCCGATACAAACCCATCCAGCCAAGGAAAACTGCGGCACCCTAATTTCATAGGCCCACCAACGATTGTACAGGGCATAGGATGGTGCAAGGTTTGGTTGGGAGGGCATAGTTTAACTTAAACTTTGTGAGGGATCGTTCTACTTCTATCATCTAAGCATGCATAGTAGTAAAACGCATAAGAATAACGTTCACATAGATGTGACACAGTATGGCCCATTTTCTCATGGTGATCTCCATCTCCATAGAACCTGTCCACCATGATGATATCCATCTTCATGTTCCATGTGAGCCATCCTCCAAGTGATGAGTCCTCCAAGAACTAATACAAGCTATTATTCCTAACAGCTAGTAATCAAAATTACATAGTATTGGGATCATCAAAATTACATAGTATTTCACTAGTGAACACTCTCTCATATAAATATCCTCTCTTCATGATACTACTCTTAACTACTCTTCGGTTGGACACTCTAATCCAAGGTAGGGCTATAACAGCACTCCTCAAAGTCCTCCTTCCCCAATCTAGATAACCTCACACTTTCACCTTGAGCGCTAGATGGTTCCAACAAACACCACAATTTCATAGAGACATCCAACTCCAAATATAACTCATAACAAATATTCAATATAGCCAAAGTGCCACACACGGTATGTGAAGGGATATGGGTAGGCTACACTAGCGCAAATAAAAAAATTCTACTGCGTAACCCAGGATTTGTTGTCATAGATCACGGGATTACCACTAGACGCGCAGTTGCGGAATCGATGAAGCGCGTAGAGGCAGTGCAGACATTCCACGTCTCCTCCTTGTCCTCGTCCCACGAGCTTCTCCCCTTGCGTGGCTTGTCCAAGCGCTACAGATGCAGCGCCTCGGAGGTATCCACACGTACAGGGTGGAATCGTCAGACGCGGGACTTCTAGGTCCGCGCATGCGACACAGGCGTGAGAAGTGGCGGCTGGGAATAATCTGAGGTCTAAGGTCTGACCCTGGTCAGCTCGCCCCACCCTCTCTTATATAGGCGTCCCTAGTGGGATTCTACATTAGTAGCCCATTAGTACCCTAAGCCTGGTCTAATTCGGATCCAATCCTCATTAGGCTTCCAGCCCCTTAAGTGTGTGACCCTATAGGTTCATATGCGTATATACATGACACAAATACACTTATTCTGTCAATAGTTGGTAGCGGCCTCTAGCAAGACGTGCCAACTCCTAAACGCATACAAAGATCATATCGGACGAACCATCACAAGGTTTGGTACATGTCTTTCCCTTTGCCTCATGATATTTGGTCTAGATCCAAGCTGACCTCCCTTTATCGATACCGTGATTCGGAATCCCTTTACTAGGTTAACTCTTAACCATATGTAGCACGGCCATGCATTTCTGAATCCGATCACTCGAGGGGCCCAGAGATATCTCTCTCAAGTAGAGAGGGGCAAATCCCATCTTGATTGACCATGCCCTGCAACATGCTTCAGGACAAACCCGAAATATACCTTTATAACTACCCAGTTACGGTGCAGCGTTTGATAGCCCCAAAGTAGGTCGATCCAAATCTCAAGTACATGCGAAAATCTCAGGTCTAAGGACAAAACGTACACGATGTGTAGAGAGAGAGCTGCAACTAATTGCTAGTCTAAGGTTGGGTCAGTCCAACCCCATGTTCGTAACATGTGTCCACGTTATTGGTTTGACATCTCCATGTCTATGACTTGCGAAACATAGTCATCAACCAATCGATGTGCTAGTCTAATATTCACATGTGTCCTCACATGAACTCCGACTAGGGATAACTCTTAAATAACCATACAAGTATAGAGTTTCACAAACAATTCACGTAATTGCCAATCAATACAAGTTGCCTGATATGGATATTCAAGGAACATTACAATAACTCATGGATACATATGAAATATCATCATCTCTATGATTGCCTCTAGGGCATATTTCCTTCAGTATGCACGTTGTCACTTTCACACACGTGGGGAAAAGCATAGATCTATTAAAGCACAAAGAGTATTTATGTAGACTCAAACCTAAGTGCCACCATGGCATGCACGTTGTCACTTTCACACACATGGGGAGAGCAGAGATCTAATGAAGCACTTGAGTAGCAAGGTAGATCTACTTGATTACAAAGCTCATGACCACAAGGTCATGCATAGAGAGAGAGATGAACACATAGCTACCGGTAGAGCCCTTAGCCCTGAGGAAGAACTACTCCCTCCTCATCATGGGAATCAACAATGGTGATGAAGATGGCGATAGAGATCGATGGAGATGGCTCCGGGGGCACTTCCCCGTCCCGACAGGGTGCCGGAACAGAGACTTTCTGTCCCCCGAATCTCCCCTTTGGTGGCTCGGTGCTACGGAGGTTTTCGTGGATTTCTTCTGGATGCCCTAGGGTTTTTGGGTCGGAGGCTTCTTATAGGCACAGGAATCAAGGTCGGTGGGGGTCCAGGGGGCCCACACACCCTGTGGGCACCTCCAGGGCTTGTCCGTGCCTAGGGGGGTGCGGCCACCCTGTTGCCCCCCTCCGGCTCTGTGTTCGTGGTTCCGCGTTGCTCCGGGAAAAATAATGAATTTGGCTTTTGTCCCGTCCAATTCTGAGAATATTGATTTTCCGGCTTTCTGGAACCAAAAACAGAAGAAAACATGCAACTGGCACTGTGGCAACTTGTTAATAGGTTAGTTCCATAAAATATATAAAAACACCTCAAAGTATAGACAAAGCAAAGCAAAGTAGATACCAAAACAAGCATGGAGCATCAAAAATTATAGATACGTTTCCGACGTATCAAGCATCCCCAAGCTTAACTCCTGCTCGTCCTCGAGTAGGTAAGTGATAAAAAGAATAATTTTTTAGGTGACATGCACCATCAAAACCAAGATCAAACCATTTGCAAGCATTTAAAGATGGGATCAAAGAACTCTAAACATGTGCATGAAGGAAGAAATTCTAACAGTAAGACAAAGTAACTATGCATGCAACATGAAAGTCTACAAACAAAGATCATGAATAACATGCATTGAAAAATGTTTGTTTGTTTCACATACAGAAAACATGGCATAGTGGCATTCATCTTGTCCCTCATAGAGTAGCAAATAAATGCATAGGACACCTTCAAAGTTCATAAGAGAGACTAGATACAAATAGCACAAGAACAAGTAATATCAACAATATGCATCAATCAATAAGTTTTGGGACAATGCACACAGAATGACAACTATGCTCTCTTAATGGTGCCTAAAGGTAGAAGGTGGAGACTCAAATAATAGTGGAAGAAAGGCCTTTTTGTAAAGGAAGCAGGGATTTCAAGTTTCAAAAAGAGCTTCCAAAAATTATGGTACTTGTTAGCTTTCAGCCCTCATTGCCCCTATCATAAGCATCTTGAAGTGGTTAAGGTTAAAGTGGCAAAGCTGGAGTATATGCTTGACGAAGTATAAGTTGGCAATCTCAAGTCCCTTGAATACGAGGGCCACACCTCATGCATACTCAACTTTGGGTCCAGGTAAGTTCTTGTCATTGTAAGTATTTGCATATCATTGAGAACCGCCAACGGGGTACCCCTTGCACATGGTACAGGAGCTATCCCATAGCCAAAATGATAAGGCAAGTAGACAATGAGCATCGCAGCAATATTTTTATTTACCATATGCATAGATTTTTATTGAGGATGCTTCATAGATAGCTCACAATGGTGATGCTGCAAGTTTCCACCATGATTAGGCATGGCTTAGGCTAACGGCTCAGGCGTTTCTCTAACACAGGATACAAAATACATGGACTTACAAGTTCCCTCTTTATTTCACACCGGTGACATCCATAGACAAAATAACATGATATCTACTGAGTACAACAAGGTACAAGTGCAATGTTGAAAACGTTCCCCGTGACAGCACGGTTCTGCTAATTCCAACTTATAAGTGCAAGCATATACAACAAAGTTGTCACAATGGTTCAAGTTTATTAGGGGCAAAGAATAAAGTTAAGGTTAAAGTGAACAAAGATGGAGTATATGCTTGACGAAGTATAAGTTGGCAATCTCAATTCCCTTGAATACGAGGGCCACACCTCATGCTACTCAACTTTAGTCACCTGTAAGTTCTTGTCATTGTAAGTATTTGCATATCATAGAGAATCGCCAACGGGGTACCCCTTGCACATGGTACAAGAGCTTTTCCATAACCAAAATGACAAGACAAGCAGACAATAAGCATCTCTGCAATCTTCTTATTTACCATGGGAAAATGGTGTTTTTTTCTCTCTTTCCTCTTTTCTCAATGTGTCCCTCTTTTTTATAAGAAGAATGCTTCATAGATGTCACTATGATGATGCTGCAAGTTTCCACCATGATTAGGCATGGCTTAGGCTAGCGGCCTAGACGTTTCTCTAACACAGAATACAAACTCCATGGACTTACAAGATCCCTCTTTATTTCACACCGGTGACACACCATAGACAAAAGAGCATGATATCAACTGAGTACAAAGTACAAGTGCAATGTTGAAAACGTTCCCCGTGACAGCACGGTTCTGCTAATTCCAACGTATAAGTACAAGCATATACAACATAGATGACAAAATGGTTCAAGTTTATTAGGGGCAAAGAATATAAAGTGTGCCATCAAGTTTGTGAGGGCTTTAATCACTAAGTTTTTACATAACAAAATAGTTTTTAATTGGAAGATAGATGAAAACAAGAATATACTTGGAATGGTGTAACACACCATGCATAGGAGTTTATAGTGGACACTTTGGAATAACTTGGTTTCTTGGGAGTTGGAAGCATGAGTAGATCTTGCTCATACAAGTGGAGGCTAGCAAAAGACTGGAAGCAACCAACTAAGAGAGCATAATGGCCATAATCATGCAGTGCAACAAAGCATTACTAATCAAAGCATAGAGTGGTACTACAAGTCAAGGACTAAATGATCATAGAGGCTAATGGTGACTTGTGAGAGTCATAACATGGTGTGAGCATGTGCCAAGTCAACCCAAGCAAAGCATCAAAGGAGAATACCACAATACTATGCTTAGCATGCTAAAACAACGCATAATTTCTTCAAGGCACATTAAGCAATTCCAATTGTTTGGAACAAGTCATGCTACATCAATAATCACTAAGCATAGGGTCAAAACAACGCCTAGCATGACATGCTAAAGTCTAAGTCACAGTCAAAGCAAGCTCCTCTTGCACTACTTCAAGCAAGAACTTTCTACTCCTATCCAACACCAAACAACTTATTTGGAACAACTCACTAAGATAATAATTAATAAATATCAGTGAGCTTGTCTCACAAATCCACAAAGAAGAACTAAAAAGTTTTAAGCTGAAAGCACAAGAAAACTAAGGCTGAACGCAGTGCTAGCAAAAGAGAACACTCACAGAACAATAAGAGTGAAAACTAGAGTGTTCTAGGCAATAGAAACAGAGTGTGTCTCTCTCCAAAAGAAGTGTGGTGTAACCAAACAACTTACTCAAGCAAACTAAAAACAAAAACGAAAACTAAGACGCTCCAAGAACAACACAACAATGCATGAAACAATAAAAACGAAGTGTCTAGAAAGACCTGAGCTTTTTATTGATGAAGAAGGGGATGTCTTGGGCATCCCCAAGCTTTGACGCTTGTACCTCTTGTATATTTCTTGGGGTGAAACCGGGGTGGAATCCCCAAGATTGAGATTTTGTCCATTCTTCATCTCATTACACCATTCTCTCTCTACACCTGAATTGTTTTTTTCATACAAAACTTCACACAATCTTCATTAGCAACATTAGTGTATTCAGAAGATATTAGACCTTAGGCAAAGCTTTAGAACAGCAAGGCTTTTCACTAAAAACACAAGCTACTGTAGTAACTCCTTGAAAAAGCATAATTTCCCAAAAACAACCCAAAAAGGAATCAATAAGAAGTAAATGCAAATAATGGCAGAAATCTGTCAAAACAGACCAGCAGGTAGAAACCGATTTTTTTCGAAAATCTGCTGTTGCTCAAATCAAAAAGTGTTGAACTAACGAAAGTTAGCTAACATACTGGGGGATTTTTTTAGTACATTTTGAGCTCAATCCGAGTTAGAGACTCCTCACGAATTTTTATGGTGAAGGACAGAAATCTGTTTTGGGACAGCAACTCCCCAAATCTTACTTCCCTCTCATTAGAGGTCATTCTTGGCACAAAAAAAACAAAAAGGATAAGGAGAGGTCATTACTGAAGTAATAACTTTCGAGACTCAAGGAAAATCTTGGGTTATCTCCCAACAAGTACTTTTCTTTAATGCCTTTAAGTTAGGCTTGATAGCTTGAGAAGATGCTCACATAAGAATTATGAATTGAAGTCAAAGAGAGCATCAAGAAGCAAATTCAAAGCACATTTAAGTCTAACCCACTTCCTATGCATAGGAATCTTGTAAATAAAAAAGTCATGAAAGCACAAAGCAACAAGCATAGGAAAGAAAAACAAATGCAACTTCAAAATTATCAACATAAAGAGAGGAAACTTAATATTATTGAGATGCATAAAACCATGTTTTCCTCTCTCATAATAACTTTCAGTAGCATCATGAATAAAATTAACAATATAACTATCACATAAAACATTCTTATCATGAGCCACATGCATAAAATGATTATTACTCTCCACATAAGCATAGTCATTCTTATTAATTGTAGTGGGAGCAAATTCAACAAAATAGCTATCATTATTATTCTCATCACCATAATCATCAAATATAGGAGGCATATTGTAATCACAATTAATTTCCTCCTTAATAGTAGGTGGACTGAAAATATCATACTCATCATTGTAATCATCATAAATTTGAGGTTTAGTATCATCATAAGCAATACAATAGCTATCTTCCAAAGCTGGGGGACTAAAAAGATCATTTTCATCAAAACTAGCTTCCCCAAGCTTAGACTTTTCCATAGCATTAGCAATAATGGTGTCCAAAGAATTCATACTAATAACATTGCTATTAGCATGCAAATAAAGCTCCATAGTTTTTTTAATTTTCTCTTCAAACACTTCATGTCCTAACTCAAGATAAACACTATAAAGATCTCTAATTTTGTTGTTGTTTTCCATTAAGCCTAACTAGTGAAAACAAGAAACAAAAAGACGAAATTGCATCATCTAAAGAAATAACTTCGAGCACTCACACCGGAGGATATGATTACCTTTTACCTTACCTCCCCGGCAACGGCGCCAGAAAAGATCTTGATGTCTACGCACTTCTATTCTTGTAGAAAGTTGTTGGGCCTCCAAGTGCAGAGGTTTGTAGAACAGCAGCAAGTTTCCCTTAAGTGGATTACCCAAGGTTTATCGAGCTCAGGGAGGAAGTGGTCAAAGGTATTCCCTCTCAAGCAATATTGCAATCAAGATACAAGAAGTCTCTTGTGTCCCCAACACACCCAATATAGGTGCACTAGTTTGGAGAAGAGATAGTGAAATACAAGTGGTAACGGTGCCAGAAAAGAGCTTGACGGTGAGGTAAATACTAAAGGCAACAAGAAGGAAGCAAGGAAACATGCAACAGATCTAGATGCAAACGGTGTTTCAATGTTTAGAAACAAGGCCTAGGGATCATACTTTCACTAGTGAACACTCTCTCATATAAATATCCTCTCTTCATGATACTACTCTTAACTACTCTTCGGTTGGACACTCTAATCCAAGGTAGGGCTATAACAATGTAACTACCTCGGTGAATTACGCTCCTAGATACAAGCCTGGATGAGTGGTAGTGGTTGAAATAGTACGGTGGGGCCCCAAAAGCCACTCACTGGTAGTCCTTTCAGACGTCCCAACCACTACCCTCTCAACGGGACACAGACGGCGTGTCGGCAGGCGAAGGGATCAACTACGTACACAAGTGGGTATGTACGCAAGCCACCATACAAGAGTACATCAGAGCCATACCATCTAGAAAGAAAGGAAATATAGCAACGCCATACGGCAAGATTCAAATGACCTAGGTATATCTATATTTTAGGATACTTCCTCATACAACACACATCAGAGTATCATGCGGAAGCGGCAAACAAAATCCGAGTACGGATAAGAAGCAAATCGGCATAAGATGCCATAGAAATAAGCACATCCCAACTACAGGTCTCACGGATCCCGTTCGGAATCTCTACACCGAACGATCGTTGCCCACATCTTGGCTTCTTCCACCCAAGATCCGTCTCCGTGAAGGTACATGTTCATCCGAACCAAGAATTTATCGTGTGAGACCCTAAGGGTTTCAGCAAGTCTTAATGCCTCTAAAGGGGACACAACACAGGGTGACGAATTGCAGCGAAAGATAAACCCTAGAAGTTTTACAGATAACGCTAACCATCCGCCTAACCAATGATGAGCGGATGTCCGTGAATTAAGAACAATGATTATAATGGTAATCTCATCGGATCCATCCTCCCCGCTACACCAACAAGGCGGACGAACAACCCCATCCGTTGGCAATTTTATTAACCATTCCATGAGTATTGCACTATTTACTAGTCAAGTTACTTAGTCAAATTAAAGCGGTACTTTAGTTATGCTTGTCTATGATCGAGAAACTGTGCTCCAAGTCGTCCATATCCGCGGACACGGCTTTCAGAAAGTTTTACCCGACCGGGGTGCACCAATAGCAACACACGCTCGATCAACCTCGGAAAAACCAAATCAAAACCCAACGAGGTTTTCACGACTGAACAATCACCAGATTCAGAAATATTTCAGGCCACCCCATTGAGTAGACCATAGCAAACCCGGTGACTCGAGACGGACTCAAGGTTTGGGTAGACGGTGTGAACGATCGGGAACCCGAAAGTGTGGCTGGGCTTGTCGACACCGCGAATCGTGTCCCGATCCTAACAGACAAAGGTGCTCCTCGCACAATTTAAATACGTAAAGTAGCATGGCATAAGTACAGATAGTAAATAAAACCTCAAACTAGTTTGTGGCCCCAAGAAATAAGACGGAATCAAGCTCGGCTGGGGGTCCCATATACCTCCGGATGTGGATAGCGATAAATCAAGGAACAGGAATCAAGTACTCGGGGTCTTACGGGACACAAGTGAGCAGGAAAACCAAATAGCAGATGTTGCTCACCGGTGCCACTTTCTTTAGTTATCCCACTACTACTCAGATTAAGTTGTTTAGGTACCTCATTATTCAACAGACTCTCATACCCTACACATGTCGTTTCACGACTGCATGGCCCAAACAACTCCTATAGTAGTGGCTCATGGGATGGAGGAACAAGCTTGGTGGGGTTTAAAAGTAAAGGCTATGCATACTTGGGATTCAATTTAATGCAATCGCGACTCAATGATGCAGGAATAAGATAGAGGCAATAGGTACTGTATGTATGCTAGCATGTGGAAGTGCTTGCCTGGTAACTCAGTTGAAGCGAGGGACGGATCTGGGTAGTGCTCCTGGTTCTCTTGATATAACCCCGCCAAGGTTCATCCGAGAAAACCAAACAAACAAGGCCAACATGAATATATAGCACAAGCATATGAATAAGATGCGTCACGAAAACAATCATGCCATGATGAATGATGCACAATTTACATGGCAATAAGGTAGCATGGCATGGTGAGGTGTGGAAGACAAGTAACAACATTTTAATGGGGTTTTGGCTCACATTTTGTTGTCATAACACTTGCTGTACCCTATATTTTTATATGATGCATGCTGCAATTAAAGTCATGGATGGCATAAACAGAAAGGTCTCGTCGAGCTGATCATTTTAGACATATCATTTGCTTAATTTGGAATTATAAAACAAAAGTTATTAATTATTTAAGTTCTAGTGGCATTTGTTGTAATTTGAATAAACTTGGAATTTTAAATGTGCAAAAGGCAATTTGAATGGCATATTTGGAATCCTCTCATTTTTCTGAATCAAAAACATATATTATTTGTCAAATTTGGATTTATATTTTGAAAGTTATTTGAAAACAGATTTCATTTTGAATTTGAATTAATTTGAAAAGATTTGAAATAAAAACAGATGAGCAGAAAACCTTTTGTACCCAGGCAGACCCAGCCGCACTCACTGACGGGTGGGACCAGGCTGACTGGTCGCCAGACACGCGCACAGGGCAAAGGGACCGCGGGTTGAGCTCCAGAAAAACACGGGAGCCTTTTTGCAAAAACGCCACGCAGGCTGACCGGTAGGCCCAGGGGAGCGGGTTGAGAACAAAAGAAGTCAGGGGGGGTTTCGGGGAGATGGTCACGGTGGCTGCCTGGTGGGCCTAGAGGGGCGCGGTTTGCAGAGAAAAGAACAGGGAGGGGGGTGTGTGCAAAACAGCCAAGGTCAGATCTTTTCTCCTCTGCGCTGAGCGGCTGAGAGGCGAGTGGGGATCGAACCCACGACCGGGCGCTAAGCGGAGGGCGGCTACGCTGGCGGCTGCGGTTTGCTGTTAGGGATAGATCGCGTGCTAGATAGGGCTAAACGGCGTCACCGCAGACGCCGCGAACTCGGCGCGGAGGCCGCTCGGCAAACGATCACCGCGTCCAGGAAGCGACTACGAACGGGAGGTTGTCAGGGAGGTCTGGGGGCTCACCGCGGGCTCGGTGGCGTGCTTGGATCGGGTCGGGGCGGTCGTGAACGGCGGCGGGCCGACGCCGTGTAGTTTTTAGGCCGACGGCGTCGTCTGGCGCTCCGGTTCTTCTCCTCCTTGCTGGCCCGTACTGATATGCTGCAGAGGACCGCCTCGCCCTCTTCGATCACTCCCACGACGACCTTGACGGCCAGAGCGACGTGGATGGCAGGGTGCTGGCGGCGGCCGGCGTTGGCTGATGGTGGACGGAGAGGAAGAAGGAGGGGTAGATGGCGCGGCCAGATCTGGCGAGGCTAGAGGAGGCGTGGGGAAGGGGATATGGCAGAGAGGGAGGGAGGGGTGGAGGAGGCGGTAGATAAGGGTGGCCTGCCACCTTTATCCCTCCCTTCACGTGCTCGGTTCGGCCAGGGCAGGGCAAGGCAGGGCAGGTGGGGTGGCTTCCAGGTGGGTCCAGGGCGAGGCCAAGGGGTAGAGCAGCTCGGTGGGGCTTCTAGGCAGAGAGAGAACAGAGGGAAAAGGGGGTGCTCGAGCTAGCTGGTTAGGGGCTGGCTCGGGCCAGGGTTAGCCTTAGGGCTGGCTGGGGGGTAGCTAGGTGGGTCCAGCAGGTAGAGAGAGCTAGGGTAGGGCATGGGGTGATCATGCTAGGAAGCTAGAAAGTAGGAGGGGGGTACTTAGGGTTTGGTTTAGGGGAGACGTAGATTAGGGTTTTTGTTTAGCTAGGAAGGAGAGATGGCATGGGGTAGGTTTTAGGGTTTTGCTAAGAGGGGTAAGAAAGAGGTGGTACTTAACTTGATCATGCAAGCTCCACACAAGCCCTAACAAGATCAAGGCAAGAAAAAGAGGAAGAGGGAGAGAGAGATGATCATGTGATGATGGGGTGTTTCTTATGCTCACACATGATCACATGTAAGCATGGAGATGGGGATGGAGGTTTAGATGATTTGGTTAAGAATACTACAAGGCCCAAAACAAGATATAACCAAAGGGAAGATGATCCATGCAAACAAAGCCAAAAACATACCAAAGCCAAGAAAAAGGTGGCACTTGCATGGCCCATGCAACAATATTTGCCATGTAGTTATATTGTGAAAACAACATTAGTTTATGTGGCATTATTACTTGCATTCCCAAAAGGTGGGCAAAGGCCAAGCAAAAGATTATGGGTGGAATCCAACCAACAACATGAGCTAGAGATAACTCAAATAAAATGCCAAGCCCATATTAATTGGATGGTGGAATATAAGGTGGTGAAAGAAAGGTGGTGGAGTCCATAAGAGAGATGCCCTCAACTCAACTTGGGCATTTAACAATATATTAAGAACCAAATACATTATCAAGAGGCAACTACAATTAATCATGCACATGAGATAAGAACCAAACAAGAAAGGGTTTTATATGATGCTCAAATGCAAGGTGACATGATGACATGAGCATGATATGATGATGATGCAACAATTATATGTTGGAAGTGGCCTTTTTTATTATTATAACAAGTAGCATTACAGGTGTTAGACAACTGGGATGCTACAACTCTCCCCCACTAAACAGGAATCTCGCCCCGAGATTCTAGGAAGAAGAAGAAGATACAAAGAGAGAAGGATGGTTGGCACGGAGTTCATCTTCACGCCCCATGTGGCTTCATCAATGTAATGGTGTGACCACCGCACCTTGCAAAACTTGATGGACTTGTTGCGCATCCTTCGCTCATGCGGTCTCAAGGATTTTGGTGGGGTGTTCTTGATAAGAGATCTTCTTGGAGGTCGATTAGCTCGTGATCCACGGTCTTGCCGGGTCTTTGAAGCACTTCTTGAGTGAGAGATGTGGAAAACATCATGGACTTTGAGTTTTTCCTAAGCTCCAGGCATAAGCAACTTCTCCTCTTCTACCACGTATCTTGAAATGACCGATGTATCTAGGAGCCAACTTTCCTTTGATACCAAGCGGTGTGTTCCTCTCATGGGAGTGACACGAAGGTAGAGATCACAGGGGCATATACCATGTCCGTGTGTTTCTGTCATAGTTGCTCTTCCGACGACTTTGAGCAATTTTCGTGTTCTCGAATGATATGCACCTTCTTCCGCTTGGGTTACAATGTCGGGCCAAACCAGATTCTTTCTCCCGCACCGACCAACCAATCGGAGTTACGCACTTGCGACCATAGAGAGCCTCGAATGGTGCCATCTTCGACTCTTCCGAAGCTGTTGTTGTAGGAGAATTCAGCATATGGAAGACATTCCTCCCACTTCATGCCAAACGAGATGACGCAAGCTCGAAGCATATCCTCCAGAATCTGATTGATTCTTTCCACTTGTCCTTGGGACTGAGGGTGGTAAGCAGTGCTGAAGTTCAACTTTGTTCCCAAAGCTTTTGGAAACTCTCCGAACTTTGAGGTGAAGATGCTCCACGGTCGAACTGATTTCAAGTGGAACCCCATACAAGGAGACAATTGTTGATATAGAGCTCACCAATGAATTCCGTAAATTGTTTCTTTGATCGGGAAGAAATGAGCCACTTTAGAAAGCTCGTCGATGACAACAAAAATTGCATTGTTGCCCTTCGCGACCTTGGAAAGCCGTGATGAAGTCCATCTCTACTTTCTCCCATTTCCATTCCGGAGGTTTCAATGGCTGTAGAAGACCAAATGGTTTCGATGGATGCCTTCACCCTACGGCAGACATCACATTCGAGACATACTTGGCGCAATACCGCTTCAACCTGTGCCACCAGTATTG
The DNA here is from genome assembly GCA_030063025.1 of Avena longiglumis. Classification (NCBI taxonomy): domain Eukaryota; kingdom Viridiplantae; phylum Streptophyta; class Magnoliopsida; order Poales; family Poaceae; genus Avena; species Avena longiglumis. The sequence goes on from CP125974.1 coordinate 148,166,764, forward strand.
TGTTTTCAAGTCCATGTACATCTTTGTGCTGCCAGGATGGATAGAAAGAACCGAATCATGTGCCTCCTTGAGAACTTGGTCTCTCAGACCCGGGTAGTTTGGAACAAACATCCGGTGTTCAAAGAAGAGCGTGCCTTGATCATCAACGTGGAAGGACTCATACTTCGTAAGGTCAAGCTTAGAGATGAGCTTTTTGGTGTGCGGATCACCAAGCTGACGAGAGCGAATCTATTCTTCCAAGAGAGGAGTAGCCAGAAGGTTCAGGAGATGCCCTTGTTCCACAATTTCCAGGTTGAGCTGACGGAATTCCTCGCACAAGAGAGGTTGTTGCTCTTCCACCATGAGGTTGTTGACATAAGCTTTACGGCTAAGCGCATCTGCCATGACGTTTGCTTTGCCCGGGGTGTAGTTGATGGTCACATCAAAGTCATTGATTGCGTCAATCCATCTCCTCTGCCGAAGGTTGAGATCAGGCTGAGTGAAGATATACTTCAAACTCTTGTGGTCCGAGAAGATCTCACAACGGTTACCAAGCAAGTAGTGCCTCCATAGCTTCAAAGCAAAGACAACTGCTGCTAGCTCGAGGTCATGTGTGGGATAGTTGATCTCATGCGTCTTCAACTGACGAGAGGCATAAGCAACCACATGTTTCTCTTGCATAAGGACCGCACCCAATCCTTGCAAAGAGGCGTCACAGAATATCTGGAAAGGCTTAGATGTATCTGGAGGAACCAAGACTGGTGTGGAAGTGAGCTTCTCTTTGAGTGTCTCAAAACTCTCTTGACAAGCAGGAGTCCACAGGTACTTCTTGCCTTTCTTGAGGAGATCGGTAAGAGGCTTTGCTATCTTCGAGAAGTTCTGAACAAAGCGACGGCAATAGCTAGCCAAGACGAGAAAACTCCGCACTTCCTTGACATTAGCAGGAGGAAGCCATTCAACTATTGTCGTCACGGTTTCCGGGTTGACTGCAATGCCCTTGGCAGAGATAACATGACCCAGGTATGTTACTTCAGGCAGCCAAAACTCACACTTTGAGAACTTTGCATACAAGCGGTTCTCACGAAGCTTGTTCAGGACACACCGCAGGTGTTCTTCATGCTCCTCCTTGGACTTGGAATAGACCAGAATGTCATCCAGATATACCACCACAAACTTATCAAGGTACTCCATGAAAACGGAGTTCATTAGCCTCGAGAAGGTAGCAGGTGCGTTGGTGAGACCGAAAGACATGACCGTGTACTCATACAGGCCATAGCGGGTAGTGAAAGCTGTCTTGGGCACATCTTCTTTGCGAATTTTGATTTGGTGATAACCACTTCTCAAGTCCAGCTTAGAGAACACCACAGCTCCTGCCAGCTGATCAAAAAGATCATTTATCCGTGGAAGAGGATATTTGTTCTTGATGGTTTTAGCATTTAGAGCCCGGTAGTCAACACATAGCCTATCGGTTACACGCTTCTTCACAAAGATTGTTGGACTACCCCAAGAAGAAGTGTCTGTGTTGAATGAAACCCAACTTCTCTTGTTCATCAAGTTGTCGCTTGAGTTCACCAACTCGAAGGACCCATTTTATATGGCCGCTTAGAGATAGGAGCCGTTCCAGTTCAAGCTCAATCACGAATTCAACCTCGCGATCCGGAGGCATACCCGCAACTCTTTAGGAAAGACATCCGGGAACTCACATCGGGTACACTCAATAGCTTCCATAGCATCATCATTCGAGTCGCCAAGGAAAAGAGCTGACAGCAGGAGTCGACTTGGAGAAAAGACTATATGGCCTTCAGGAATCTTCAGAGACACCGAGCTCAAAGACAATCAATCACAGCTGCATTTGCTGTCAACCAATCCATGCCCAAGATGACATCAATGTCAGAGTTGCCCAGTACAATCAAAGAAGCCAAGAATGAAGAACCACCAATCTCAATCTGATTGCCATGGCTGATATGCTCAGCCCTCATGTTTGCCCCAGGAGAAAGAACCATTAACCGCTTTTGGAGAGGAACCATGACTAACTCATTCTCATTTGCAAACTTGTGAGACACAAAAGAATGCGATGCACCAGAATCAAAGAGAACTCGTGCAGGGACTGAGTTAACGGATAGCATACCCATTACAACTCCAGGTGCGAGCTCAGCTTAAGAGGCGTTGACGCAGTTGGCGCGAACAACCGCAGACCCGGGCTTAGTGTTGATGTTGAGAGACCGAGGCGGTGGTGCACGAACCGAAGGAGAGCTTGTTGCAGATCTTGGCGGGGGTGGAGGGAGAGCTTTGTTCTTCATTGGACAGTTCCAGTTGGGGTGTCCATGATCTCCACATGTGAAACAAGCACCATGTGGACGTGGAGCAGAGTAGCCAGGGACTCCGCCAGGCGCTCCAGGGTAATGGTTGTTGTTGTAGCCCCTGGGAGCCGCAGTGGTGAAGTTTGATGGCCTTGGCGCGTAACTTGCAGGTCTTGGTGGAGCCGGGAGCGACGGTGGGGTGTTAGGAACCCAGACACGCCGCTTAGAAGGAGCTGCCATAACTGCAGAGCTTGATGCATCCCTGTTGTGTTTCTTGGACTCCTCAAACATTTGCCTGCTTGCCTCCTCTTGGGTGCTGTGTGCTGTAGTTCCAGGAAGGTTGCCGGTCTTGCATGCGTGATTGCATACTTGATCGACACATTGAGCCCTTGCCTGAACCTTTTCTGCTTCTTCTTGTCATCAGATACCTCATCACCACCATAACGGGATAGATTCATGAAGTTCCTGATATAGGTGTTGACGTTATCATTTCCCTGCTTCAGGTTGAGGAAAGCCTCCTTCATCCTTTCCATCACAATCTCTGAGAGAAACTGCTCTTTGAACGCCCGGTGAACCTCTCCCAAGTAGGTCGGAACCCGGCAGCTTGCCTTCAAGTAGTTCTCCCACCAAAGAGCTGCATCTCCCTTGAGAAGGTGAGTAGCACACTTGACCCACTCCTGTTCCGGAACATCAGCAGTCTCGAGCAACCTTGAGATCTCACGCAGCCAATCATCCGCGTCCAGAGGTCGGTCGGAAACATCAAACTGACGAGGGTTGAACTTGAGGAAGCTCTTGATGTCTCCACGCTTGGGAGGTGGAGGAAGTGGAGCAAACTCATTTCTTCTGACACTCTCCTCAAAGCGCTGCTGGTTCTCTTGCATTGCCGCCAAAGCATTAGCTATTTTTGGCAGCGCGGAGCCCAGTTCCGGAGGTATGTCCTCCTCAGTCCGGCGTGGTGGAGCCATCCTGTCATTGATATAAAACTCAAGTCAGTACTATAATGGAGAATGATAATAATCCAAAATAGTACCAAGATGGAATTAACCAAGATTAAAGGATACAATTTACTGAGATGATATTAAAATATCAACAAAGTTCATAGCACCTAAAGATATTAAGCATATCGCACACGGTGAAAAGGAGTGTGGTACAAATATATCAAAGAAAAATTTTCCACAAATTTCGGCATTAAAATACCAATAGATGCGCAAAATTACTTAACGAATCAAGATTAGTGACTCTACCGATTCAATATACAAAAGCGAATGATAAAAGTAGTGGTATGGTCGCGACTCCATCCCGCACTCAAATCATTACTCTGCACATGAACAAGTGGAACACATATCCTAACCCCTTCTTCTCACGACGAAACTTAAAGATTGGTAACTACGGAAACGAACACCCCAAACACGATAGCGTCGGATACAAGAGGAAGATAGATTGCGTCGGTTTGCAAAAGCCTGTCGGTATGGAATGTACCAACAGTTGATAACCAAAGGCAGATAAGATAACAACTTGGATGCAACAAATAGACAAGGGATTACACACACACACACACAACCTATGGTACTACGGAAACCCAGAACACGTGAATCCTAGTTTGAATTTTGAGAAGAGGATTGAAAACGTTGCACTTCCTTACCAGAAAAGGGTGGGTGGGAGGGTATGAAGAAAAGTGGAAGCAGTCCTACTCTCGCGTTTTGTTTTTCCCTAATATACATAACCACCAAAATATTTGCTAGACTGACAACGACCATTTGGCTGAAACCCTGAAGGTCGGGATGGCTCTGATACCAATTGTAACTACCTCGGTGAATTACGCTCCTAGATACAAGCCTGGATGAGTGGTAGTGGTTGAAATAGTACGGTGGGGCCCCAAAAGCCACTCACTGGTAGTCCTTTCAGACGTCCCAACCACTACCCTCTCAACGGACCTCAGACGGGCGAATCGGCGAAGGGATCAACTACGTACACAAGTGGGTATGTACGCAAGCCACCATACAAGAGTACATCAGAGCCATACCATCTAGAAAGAAAGGAAATATAGCAACGCCATACGGCAAGATTCAAATGACCTAGGTAGATCTATATTTTAGGATACTTCCTCATACAACACACATCAGAGTATCATGCGGAAGCGGCAAACAAAATCCGAGTACGGATAAGAAGCAAATCGGCATAAGATGCCATAGAAATAAGCACATCCCAACTACAGGTCTCACGGATCCCCGTTCCCGGAATCTCTACACCGAACGATCGTTGCCCACATCTTCGGCTTCTTCCACCCAGTATCCGTCCTGTGAAGGTACATGTTCATCTAAACCAAGAATTTATCGTGTGAGACCCTAAGGGTACTCAGCAAGTCTTAATGCCTCTAAAGGGGACACAACCTGGGGTGACGCAATTGCAGTGAAAGATAAACCCTAGAAGTTTTACAGATAAACGCTAACCATCCGCCTAACCAATGATAGACGGATGTCCGTGAATTAAGAACAACAGTTATAATGGTAATCTCATCAGATCCATCCTCCCCCCTGCTTACCAACAAGGAAGCGGATTTAACAACCCCATCCGCTGGCAATTTTATTAACCATTCCATGAGTATTGCACTATTTACTAGTCAAGTTACTTAGTCAAATTAAAGCGGTACTTTAGTTATGCTTGTCTATGATCGAGAAACTGCTCCAAGTCGTCCATATCCGCGACACGGCTTTCAGAAAGTTTTACCGGCCGGGTGCACCAATAGCAACACACGCCGATCAACCTCGGAAAAACCAAATCAAAACCCAACGAGGCTTTCACGGTGAACAATCACCAGATTCAGAAATATTTCAGGGGCCACCCCATTGAGTAGACCATTAACGAAGCCACCGACCGAGACGGACTCAAGGTTTGGGTAGACGGTCAGTGAACGATCGGGAACCCGAAGTGTGGCTGGGCTTGTCGACACCGCGGAATCGTGTCCCGATCCTAAAAGACAAGGTGCTCCTCGCACAATTTAAATACGTAAAGTAGCATGGCATAAGTACAGATAGTAAATAAAACCTCAAACTAGTTTGTGGCCCCAAGAAATAAGACGGAATCAAGCTCGGCTGGGGGTCCCATATACCTCCCGGATGTGGATAGCGCGATAAATCAAGGAACAGGAATCAAGTACTCGGGGTCTTACGGGACACAAGTGAGCAGGAAAAACCAAATAGCAGATGTTGCTCACCGGTGCCACTTTCTTTAGTTATCCCACTACTACTCAGATTAAGTTGTTTAGGTACCTCATTATTCAACAGACTCTCACATACCCTACACATGCTGTTCTACGACTCGCATGGCCCAAACAACTCCTATACTAGTGGCTCATGGGATGGAGGAACAAGCTTGGTGGGGTTTAAAAGTAAAGGCTATGCATACTTGGGATTCAATTTAATGCAATCGCGACTCAATGATGCAGGAATAAGATAGAGGCAATAGGTACTGTATGTATGCAAGCATGTGGAAGTGCTTGCCTGGTAACTCAGTTGAAGCGAGGGACGGATCTGGGTAGTGCTCCTGGTTCTCTTGATATAACCCCTGCTCAGTGTCTATCCGAGAAAAACCAAACAAACAAGGCCAACATGAATATAGAGCACAAGCATATGAATAAGATGCGTCAAGCAAACAATCATGCCATGATGAATGATGCACAATTTACATGGCAATAAGGTAGCATGGCATGGTGAGGTGTGGAAGACAAGTAACAACATTTTAATGGGGTTTTGGCTCACATTTTGTTGTCATAACACTTGCTGTACCCTATATTTTTATATGATGCATGCTGCAATTAAAGTCATGGATGGCATAAACAGAAAGGTCTCGTCGAGCTGATCATTTTAGACATATCATTTGCTTAATTTGGAATTATAAAACAAAAGTTATTAATTATTTAAGTTCTAGTGGCATTTGTTGTAATTTGAATAAACTTGGAATTTTAAATGTGCAAAAGGCAATTTGAATGGCATATTTGGAATCCTCTCATTTTTCTGAATCAAAAACATATATTATTTGTCAAATTTGGATTTATATTTTGAAAGTTATTTGAAAACAGATTTCATTTTGAATTTGAATTAATTTGAAAAGATTTGAAATAAAAACAGATGAGCAGAAAACCTTTTGTACCCAGGCAGACCCAGCCGCACTCACTGACGGGTGGGACCAGGCTGACTGGTCGCCAGACACGCGCACAGGGCAAAGGGACCGCGGGTTGAGCTCCAGAAAAACACGGGAGCCTTTTTGCAAAAACGCCACGCAGGCTGACCGGTAGGCCCAGGGGAGCGCGGGTTGAGAACAAAAGAAGTCAGGGGGGGTTTCGGGGAGATGGTCACGGTGGCTGCCTGGTGGGCCTAGAGGGGCGCGGTTTGCAGAGAAAAGAACAGGGAGGGGGGTGTGTGCAAAACAGCCAAGGCCGTACTGTTCCTCTTCTCAAGGCCATGAGCGGCTGTAGAGGCGGTGGGATCGAACCCACGACCTCTGGCGCGCTAGCGGAGGCGGCTACCGCTGCGGCGGCTGCGGTTTGCTGTTAGGGGATAGATCGCGTGCTAGATAGGGCTAAACGGCGTCACCGCAGACGCTCGCGAACTCTGGCGCGCGGAGGCCGCTCGACGAAACGATCACCGCGTACAGGAAGCGACTACGAACGGGAGGTTGTCTGGGAGGTCTGGGGGCTCACCGCGGGCTCGGTGGCGTGCTTGGATCGGGTCGGGGCGGTCGTGAATGGCGGCGGGGCTGACGCCGGCGTAGCTAGGGTTTTCCGACGGAGCGGCGTCGGTCCTGGCGCTCCGGTTCTTCTCCTCCTTGCTGGCCCGTACTGATCTGCTGCAGAGGACCGCCTCGCCCTCTTCGATCACTCCCACGACGACCTTGACGGCCAGAGCGACGTGGATGGCAGGGTGCTGGCGGCGGCCGGCGTTGGCTGATGGTGGACGGAGAGGAAGAAGGAGGGGTAGATGGCGCGGCCAGATCTGGCGAGGCTAGAGGAGGCGTGGGGAAGGGGATATGGCAGAGAGGGAGGAAGGGGTGGCGTGGAGGAGGCGGTGTAGATAAGGGTGGCCTCGGCCACCTTTATCCCTCCCTTCACGTGCTTGGTTCGGCCAGGGCAGGGCAAGGCAGGGCAGGTAGGGTGGCTTCCAGGTGGGTCCAGGGCGAGGCCAAGGGGTAGAGCAGCTCGGTGGGGCTTCTAGGCAGAGAGAGAACAGAGGGAAAAGGGGGTGCTCGAGCTAGCTGGTTAGGGGCTGGCTCGGGCCAGGGTTAGCCTTAGGGCTGGTTGGGGGGTTAGCTAGGTGGGTCCAGCAGGTAGAGAGAGGCGAGCTAGGGTAGGGCATGGGGTGATCATGCTAGGAAGCTAGAAAGTAGGAGGGGGGTACTTAGGGTTTGGTTTAGGGGAGACGTAGATTAGGGTTTTTGTTTAGCTAGGAAGGAGAGATGGCATGGGGTAGGTTTTAGGGTTTTGCTAAGAGGGGTAAGAAAGAGGTGGTACTTAACTTGATCATGCAAGCTCCACACAAGCCCTAACAAGATCAAGGCAAGAAAAAGAGGAAGAGGGAGAGAGAGATGATCATGTGATGATGGGGTGTTTCTTATGCTCACACATGATCACATGTGTAAGCATGGAGATGGGGATGGAGGTTTAGATGATTTGGTGAAGAATACTACAAGGCCCAAAACAAGATATAACCAAAGGGAAGATGATCCATGCAAACAAAGCCAAAAACATACCAAAGCCAAGAAAAAAGGTGGCACTTGCATGGCCCATGCAACAATATTTTCCATGTAGTTATATTGTGAAAACAACATTAGTTTATGTGGCATTATTACTTGCATTCCCAAAAGGTGGGCAAAGGCCAAGCAAAAGATTATGGGTGGAATCCAACCAACAACATGAGCTAGAGATAACTCAAATAAAATGCCAAGCCCATATTAATTGGATGGTGGAATATAAGGTGGTGAAAGAAAGGTGGTGGAGTCCATAAGAGAGATGCCCTCAACTCAACTTGGGCATTTAACAATATATTAAGAACCAAATACATTATCAAGAGGCAACTACAATTAATCATGCACATGAGATAAGAACCAAACAAGAAAGGGTTTTATATGATGCTCAAATGCAAGGTGACATGATGACATGAGCATGATATGATGATGATGCAACAATTATATGTTGGAAGTGGCCTTTTTTATTATTATAACAAGTAGCATTACAGGTGTTAGACAACTGGGATGCTACAAACAACACTCCTCAAAGTCTGCCTTCCCCAATCTAGATAACCCCACACTGTCACCTTGAGCGCTAGATGGTTCCAACAAACACCACAATTTCATAGAGACATCCAACTCCAAATATAACTCATAACAAATATTCAATCTAGCCAAAGTGCCACACACGGTATGCACGCTGTCACTTTCACACACGTGGGGAAAAGCATAGATGTATTAAAGCACAAAGAGTATTTATGTAGACTCAAACCTAAGTGCCACCATGGCGTGCACGTTGTCACTTTCACACACATGGGGAGAGCAGAGATCTAATGAAGCACTTGAGTAGCAAGGTAGATCTACTTGATTACAAAGCTCATGACCACAAGATCATGCATAGAGAGAGAGAGAGAGATGAACACATAGCTACCGGTAGAGCCCTTAGCCCTGAGGAAGAACTACTCCCTCCTCATCATGGGAGTCAGCAATGGTGATGAAGATGGCGATGGAGATCGATGGAGATGGCCCCGGGGGCACTTCCCCGTCCCGATAGGGTGCCAGAACAGAGACTTTCTGTCCCCCGAATCTCCCCTTTGGTGGTGGCGGTGCTACGGAGGTTTTCGTGGATTTCTTCTGGATGCCCTAGGGTTTTTGGGTCGGAGGCTTCTTATAGGCGCAGGAATCAAGGTCGGTTGGGGTCCAGGGGGCCCACACCCCCTATGGGCGCCTCCAGGGCTTGCCCGCGCCTAGGGGGGCGCGACCACCCTGTGGCCCCCCTCCAGCTCTGCTTCGTGGTTCTGTGTTGCTCCAGGAAAAATAACGACTTTGGCTTTTGTCCCATCCAATTCCGAGAATATTGATTTTCTGCCTTTGTGGAAACAAAAATAGAAGAAAACAGGCAAGTGGAACTGTGGCATCTTGTCAACAGGTTAGTTCCAGAAAGTGTATAAAATTACCTCAAAGTGTAGACAAAACATAAGACAAATGATACAAAACAAGCATGGAGCATAAAAAATTATAGATACGTTTCCGACGTATCACTCAACGTCCCGAAGAAGACACTGCAAAATAGACGAAACAAAGAACAGAAAACCTCCAGCTGGCGAGAGGCTGATGAGTGCGTGAAGCTTCGTTGGGAGACCCCAAGCGAAAGGTATGATGAGCACAACAACAAGTTTTCCCTCAGTAAAAACCAAGGTTATCAAACCATTAGGAGGAAGGAAACGACTCAAAGGTGTTGAAAGCAACTTGGAAACCTGCACAACACAAACTCAAGACTTTGCCCCAACGAACAGTGAGGTTGTCAATCTCACCAATTTGCTGAAAACAAAGGATTATTTGTATGGTTTGAAAGGTAATAGTGGTTTGCAGTAAGCAAACAGTAACAGTGGAAGATATATCAATGGTAAAGATTGGACCGGGGTCCATAGTTCACTCGAGGTGTTCTCCTTAAGATAAACAAACATGGCATGCTGGATAAACAAATTACAGCAGGACAATTGACAGGTCTGAGCAAGGCATAACAATGCAATACTAGACATTCATGATCCTATGAGATTCGATTGGGCAATACAACAAGATACATAGACCGCCATCCAACTGCATCTATGACTAGTAATCCACCTTCAGGTTATCATCCGAACCCCCTACGGCATTAAGTTGCAAGCAACGGATAACTGCTTTAAGCAAAGTGTGTAAGGTAAATAATCCACTTGTTCCATGAACAAGAGACCGTTTTTTCTTACTAGTGGCAACATCACATCTACAACCTTAGAGATTTCGGTCACTTCCCTTAGATTAAATAGAGGCATGAACCCACTATCGAGCATAAATACCCCCTCTTGGAGTCACTAGCATCTACTTGGCCAAGGTAGCTACTAGAAACGGAGAGCATGCAAGATCACAAACAACACAGACATGATAGAATCAATAAGACAAAATCATTAATCAATCTGACATAGTAATATCAATATCCATCGGATCCCCGCAAACACAATATGCATGATTAAAAATAGATGATCTTGATCATGAACGGAGCTCACAAGATCTAAACATGGTAGCACAAAGGAGGAGATACAACCATCTAGCTACTACATGGACCCGTAGTCCAAGCTGGAACTACTCACACTTCATACCGGAGGCTGGCATGATGAAGAAGAAGGCCTCCAGGATGATCTCCCCTCCGGCAGGGTGCCGGGAAGAGCTTCAGATCCCCCGATCTAGGGGCGATGGTGGCGGCGGCTACGAACTCTTTCATGGAATATTGATCAGGTCCTTAGGGTTTTTGTATTGATGGTCTTTATAAGCGAAGAGGCGAGGCAGGGGGTCCGCTAGGGCGGTCGCACCCCCCAGGCGCGGGCTGGGCCCACCGGCGCGGCCAGGGGGTGTGGCCCCCTGGTGGCTCTCCTCCGTCTCGTACTCTGGCTTCGTGTTCCCCACGAAAAAATATTGAGTTTGGTTTTTGTCCCATCCAATTCCAAGAATATTGATTTTCTGCCTTTTCTGGAACCAAAACATAAGAAAACAGGCAACCGGCACTGTGGCATCTTGTTAATAGGTTAGTACTAGAAAACATATAAAACACCTCAAAGTGTAGACAAAGTAAAGCAAAGTAGATACTAAACAAGCATGGAACATCAAAAATTATAGATACGTTTCCGACGTATCAAGCATCCCCAAGCTTAACTTATGCTCATCCTCGAGTAGGTAAGTGGTAAAAATAATAAATTTTTAGGTGACATGCACCATCAAAATCAAGATCAAACCATTTGCAAGCATTGAAAGCTGGGATCAAAGAAATCTAAATATGAGAATGAAAGATGGAGTTCTAACAGTAAGACAAAGTAACAATGCATGCAACATGAAAGATTACAAACAAACATCATGAATAACATGCATTGAAAAACGTTTGTTTGTTTCACATATAGAAAACATAACATAGTGGCATTCAGCTTGTCCCTCATGGAGTAGCAAATAGATGCATAGGACACCTTCAAAGTTCATAAGAGTGACTAGATACAAATAGCACAAGAACAAGTAATATCAACAATATGCATCAATCAATAAGTTTTGGGACAACGCACATATAACTAAGAATGGCAACTATGCTCTCTTAACTGGTGCCTAAGGATAGAAGGTGAAGACTCGATATAATAGTGGAAGAAAGGCCCTTCATAAAGGGAAGCAGGGATTTCAAGTTTCATAAAGAGCTTCCAAAAATTATGGTACTTGTTAGCTTTCAGCTCTCATTGCCCCTATCATAAGAACCTTGAAGTGATTATGGTTAAAGTGAACAAACTATGGAGTATATGCTTGACAAAGTATAAGTTGGCAATCTCATGTCCCTTGAATACGAGGGCCGCACCTCATGCTACTCAACTTTAGTCACCTGTAAGTTCTTATCATAGTAAGTACATGTGTATCTTAGAGAACCGCCAACGGGGTACCCCTGGCACATGATATAGGAGCTATCCCATAATAAAAATGACAAGGCAAGCAGACAATGATCATCTCAACAGTCTTCTTATTTACCATGGGAAAATTGTGCTTTTTTTCTCTCTTTTCTCTTTTCAATACGCATCTCTTTTTTATAAAAAGAACGATTCATAGATGTCATTAATGTGATGCTACAAGTTTCCACAATGATTAGGCATGGCTTAGGCTAGCGGACTAGGCGTTTCTCTAACACACATACATAACTCCATGGACTTACAAGATCCCCTTTTATTTCACATTGACGACATCCATAGACAAAAGAGCATGATATCAGCTATGTACAAAGTGCAACTGCAATGTTGAAAGCGTTCCCGATGACAACATGGTTCTGCTAATTCTCAACGTCTAAGTGTAAGCATACACAACATAGATGGCATAATGGTTCAAGTTTATTAGTGTCAAGAAAATAAACTGTGCCATCAAGTTCATGAGAGCTTTAATCACTAAGTTTTCACATAACAAAGAGACTTTTTAACTGGAAGATAGATGAAAACAAGAATATACTTGGAATGGTGTAACACACCATGCATAGGAATTTATAGTGGACACTTTGGAATAACTTGGTTTCTTGGGAGTTGGATACATGAGTAGAGCTTACTCATACAAGTGGAGGCTAGCAAAAAACTGGGAGCGACCAACTAAGAGAGCAATAATGGACATAATCATGCAGAGCGACAAAACATTACTAATCAAATCTTAAAGTGGTACTACAAGTCAAGGAATAAATGATCATAGAGGCTATGGTGACTTGTTCATAGTCATAACATGATGTGAGTATGTGCCAAGTCAACCCAAACAAAGCATCAAAGGAGAAAACCACAATACTATGCTTTTGTATGCTAAAATAACGCATGATTCCTTCAAGGCACATTAAGCAATCCGAATTGTTTGGAACAAGCCATGCTATAGCAATAATCACTAAGCATAAGGTCAAAATAACACCTAGCATGATATGATAAAGTCTAAGTCACAGTCAAAGCAAGCTCCTCTTGTAATATTTAAGCAAGAACTTTCTACTCCTCTCCAACACCAATCAACTTATTTGAAACAACACAACAAGAACAGGGGTCCAAACTACTTTATTAAATAAAACTAAGCAAACTAAAACGAAAACTAAGACGCTCCAAGAACAACACAACTGTACATGAAACAATAAAAACGAAGTGTCTAGAAAGACCTGAGGTTTTTATTGTTGAAGAAGGGGATGCCTTGGGCATACCCAAGCTTTGACGCTTGTACCTCTTGAATATTTCTTGGGGTTACATGGGGTGGGATCCCAAATCTTGAGCTTTTGTCCATTTTCATCTCATTACATCATTCTTTCTCTACACCTGAAAATTTTCCTTCATACAAAACTTCACACAAACTTCATTAGCAACATTAGTGTATTCAAAAGATAATAGACCTTTGGGTTTAGCTTTAGAACAGCAAAACTTTCACTAAAAACACAAGATACTGTAGCAATTCCCTCAAAAATTCAATTTCCCAAAAAGAACCCAAAAAGGAATCAATAAGAAGCAAATGCAAATAATGACAGAAATCTGTCAAAACAGACCAGAAGGTAGATACTGATTTTTTGGAAGACCTTATGTTGCTCCAATAAAAAAGTGTTGAACTAAAGAAAGTTAGCTAACATACTGGGGGATTTATTCAGAAAATATCAGCTCAATCCGACTTACAGAGATTTTACACGAATGTTTACGGTGGAGCACAAAAATCTTTTTTGGGACAGCAACTCCCCAAATCTTACTTCCCTCTCATTAGAGGTTATTCTTGGCATAAAAAGCAATTAAAAAGGATAAGGAGAGGTCATTACTGAAGTAATAACTTTCAAGAATCAAGAAAACTTTTGTGTTATCTCCCAATAAGTACTTTTCTTTAACACCTTTAAGTTGGGCTCGATAGTTTGAGAAGATGCTCACATAAGAAATATGAATTGAAGTAAAAGAGAGCATCAAGAAGCAAATTCAAAACATATTTAAGTCTAACCCACTTCCTATGCATAGGAATATTGTAAGAAAATAAAAGAAAGAAGCACATAGTAACAAGAATGGGTAGATAAAACAAGAGCAACTTCAAAACTTTCAGCACATAGAGAGGTATTTCAGTACCATGAAAACTTCTACAACCATATTTTCCTCTCATAATAATTTGCAGTAGCCTCATGAATAAACTCAACAATATAACTATCACTTAAAGCATGCTTTTCATGACCGACAAACATATAATTTTTATCAAGATCAAAAATAGTGGGATTAAAACCTTCAAACCCACTTTTAACAATTTTATACCAAGATGATTGATCATCCATAGGACCATCATCTAGAGCTTTATCATAAACATTTTCTAAGCAAAAATATTTAGTACCATGCATTCGAAGTTAGGAACAAATATAGGATTATCATAGATAACAGGAGCATAACTATTATCACTAGTTTTACTCATAGAAAGTATTTCAAAAGAATCCACAAGAACATAACATTCATCCTCCTTTTGTAAGCATGGGGGACAATCAAATAATATAAGAGGTAAAGAGTTACTCTCATTATAAGGTAGGATTGGTAGATCCATTCTCCCTCCTCTTCACCATCACTCTCCTCCTCTTTTTCATCTAATGAGCTTTCAGGTTCAGCAATTTCGTCTTCCATAGGCTCCTGCAAGGCATTAGTCTCTTCCGTTTGTAGAAAGCACCTATTAAAATATTCAAAAATATAGCCATTTTATTCCTTGTAATTATCAAAGAAAAATTTAAGTATCTCATAAACCTCATATTCATAAGGTGCATCATCAGTATTTTCAAGCAAACTGGAAAGTTCAAATGCACTCTTGAAGGCAATAAATTCTTCAATTTGTTCCACATCATAAAAGTCATAATTTACTTTAACATAAGAAGATATGGTAACATTATCATTATACTCACACTGAAAAGATAGGTGTTTATACCTACTACAGTAACAAGATTTATCAAAGCAATAAGTAACATTATAAGTAGATCACACCTCTCTAGCAATAGTATTCAATATATCAATTTGTCCCCATAAGTGTTTCCATTTTTGTGACAAACAGTGTTCCTTATAATAATTATTTTATTCTTCCGTGAAACCACCTTTCCAATAAGAACTAGTTTCAAATAAACCATATATAGATAGAAAGCATGCCAAAGCAAGGCAATGATAGACCAGCAACTAGATCAGGAACTATTTTTTTTGTATTTTTGATAAAAGAATGCAAACCAAACTAAACTAATTTTTTTGAGTTTTTGATAAAAAGAGGCAAACAAAACCAAGCAAAAGAAACTAAGAAAAACAAAAACAAAGTATAGAGAAAGGTTGTGAAGGACTCCCTTTGTGAAGACATCCTTAGCCTCCCTGGCAACGGCGCTAGAAAAAGCCTTGATGAGTGCGCGAACCTTCGTTGGGAGACCCCAAGAAGAAGGTATGATGAGCACAGCAGCAAGTTTTCCCTCAGTAGAAACCAAGGTTATCCAACCAGTAGGAGGAAGGAAACGACTCAAAGGTGTTGCTAGAAACTTGGAAACCTGCACAACACAAACTCAAGACTTTGCCCCAACGAACAGTGAGGTTGTCAATCTCACCGTTTGCTGAAAACAAAGGATTAACTATATGGTGTGGAAGGTAATAGTGGTTTGAAGAAAGTAAACAGTAACAGTGGAAGATATATCAATGGTAAAGATTTTACCGGGGTCCATAGTTCAGTAGAGGTGTTCTCTGATGGCGCTACGTCAACGTGGAGCACTTCGTCGGGAAACCCCAAGAGCAAGGTATGATGCAACACAACAGCAAGTCTTCCCTCAGTAAGAAACTGACTTTATCGAACCATTAGGAGGAAGGAAACGTCTCAAAGGTGTTGCAAGCAACGTGGAAACCTGCACAACACAAACTCAAGAATTTGCCCCAACTTACAATGAGGTTGTCAATCTCACCGGTTGTTGTAACAAAGGATTAACTGTATGGTGTGGAAGGTGAAAGAGGTTTGCAGCAAGTAAATAGTAACAGTGGAAGTTGTATCAATGGTAAAGATTGGACTGGGGTCCATAGTTCACTAGAGGTGTTCTCCTTAGATAAACAAACATGGCATGCTGGGTAAACAAATTACAGTAGGGCAATTGACAGGACAATACAACAAGATACATAGATATAAAGATCTTATGAGATTCGATTGGGCAATACAACAAGATACATAGACCGCCATCCAACTACATCTATGACTAGAAGTCCACATTTGGGTTATCATCCGAACCCCCTCCAGTATTAAGTTGCAAGCAATAGACAACTGCTTTAAGCAAAGTGTGTAAGGTAAACAATCCACTTGTTCCATGAACAAGAGACCGTTGTTTTCCCCTAGTGGCAACAACACGTCTACAACCTTAGAGATTGTTGTCACTTCCCTTGATTAAATAGAGGCATGAACCCACTATCGATCATAAATACCCCCTCTTGGAGTCACTAGCAGCTACTTGGCCAAGATAGCTACTAACAACGGAGAGCATGCAAGATCACAAACAACACACACATGATAGAATCAATAAGAAAAAACCATTAATAAATCTTACATAGTAATCTCAATATCCATCGGATCCCCGCAAACACAACATGCATGATTACAAATAGATGAGATCTTGATCATGAACGGATCTCACAAGATCTAGACATGAAAGCACAAAGGAGGAGATACAACCATCTAGCTACTACATGGACCCGTAGTCCAAGGTGGAACTACTCACGCTTCATACCGAAGGCTAGCATGATGAAGAATAAGGCCTCCGGGATGATCTCCCCTCCGGTAGGGTACCGGGAATAGCTTTAGATCTCCCCCGATCTAGGGATGAAGGTGGCGGCGGCTACAGACGGTTTCGTGGAATATTGATCGGGTTCTTAGGGTTTAGGCATCGGGGGCTTTTTATACACGAAGAGGCGAGGCAGGAGGGCGGCCAGGAGGCCCACACCCTGCCCAGGCATGGCCTAGGGTGGGCCCGCGCCTGGGAGGTGCAGTCGTGGCGCCCCTCCGTCTCTCCTCTAGACTCTGTGTTCTCCTCGGTGAAATATTGGCTTTGGCTTTTTTCCCGTCCAATTCCGAGAATATTTCCTTACTAGCTTTTCTGGAACCAAAAATAGGCAACTGACACTACGACAACTTGTTAATAGGTTAGTACCGGAAAACATATAAAAAGCACCTCAAAGTGTGGACAAAGCAAATTAGATACTAAACAAGCATGGAACATCAAAAATTATAGATACGTTTTCGACGAATCAAGCATCCCCAAGCTTAACTCCTTCTCGTCCTCGAGTAAGTAAGTGATAAAAAGAATAATTTTTGAGGTGACATGCACCACCAAAACCAAGATCAAACCATTTGCAAGCATTAAAAGATGGGATCAAAGAACTCTAAACATGAGCATGAAAGATGGAGTTCTAACAATAAGACAAAGTAACTATGCATGTAACATGAAAGGCTACAAACAAAGATCATGAATAACATGCATTGAAAAATGTTTGTTTGTTTCACATACAGAAAACATGGCATAGTGGCATTCTGCTTGTCCCTCATAGAGTACCAAATAGATGCATAGGACACCTTCAAAGTTCATAAGAGTGACTAGATACAAATAGTTCAAGAACAAGTAATATCAACAATATGCATCAATCAATAAGTTTTGGGATAATGCACATAGAACTAAGAATGACAACTATGCTCTCTTAACTGGTGCCTAAAGGTAGAAGGTGGAGACTCAAAATAATGGTGGAAGAAAGGCCCTTCATCAAGGGAAGCAGGGATTTCAAGTTTCAAAAAGAGCTTCCAAAAATTATGGTACTTGTTATCTTCCAGCCCTCATTGCCCCTATTGTAAGCATATTGAAGTGATTAAGGTTAAATTAAACAAACTATGGAGTTTATGCTTGACAAGTTATAAGTTCGTAATCTCATGTCCCTTGAATATGAGGGACGCACCTCATGCTACTCAACTTTAGTCACTTGTAAGTTCTTGTCATAGTAAGTACATGTGTATCATAGAGAACCGCCAACGGGGTACCCCTTGCACATGATACATGATGTTTCCCATAATCAAAATGACAAGGCAAGCAGACAATGATAATCTAAGCGATCTTTTTATTTTCTATTTGCATAGTTTTTATTGAGAATGCTTCACAGATTGCTCATTATGGTGATGCTGCAAGTTTCCACCATGATTAGGCATGGCTTAGGCTAACGGCCCAGGCGTTTCTCTAACACAAAATACATAACTCCATGGACTTACAAGCTCCCTTTTTATTTCACACCGGCGACATCCATAGACAAAATAACATGATATCAATCGTGTACAAAGTACAAGTGCAATGTTGAAAAAGTTCCCCATGAAAACATGGTTCTGCTAATTCCAACGTATAAGTGCAAGCATATACAACATAGATGACACAATGGTTAAAGTTTATTAGGGTCAAGAAATATAAAATGTTCCATCAAGTTCGTGAGAGTTTTAATCACTAAGTTTTCACATAATAAAATATTTTTTAATTGGAAGATAGATGAAAACAAGAATATACTTGGAATGGTGTGACACACCATGCATATGAATTTATAGTGGACACTTTGGAATAACTTGGTTTCTTGGGAGTTGGAAGCATGAGTAGAGCTTACTCATACAAGTGGAGGCTAGCAAAAGACTAGGAGCAACCAACTAAGAGAGAAATAATGGCCATAATCATGCAGAGCGACAAAACATTACAAATCAAAGCATAGAGTGGTACTACAAGTCAAGGACTAAATGATCATAGAGGCTATGGTGACTTGTTCATAGTCATAACATGGTGTGAGCTTGTGCCAAGTCAACCCAAACAAAGCATCAAAGGAGAATACCACAATACTATGCTTTTGCATGCTAAAACAACGCATCATTCACTCAAGGCACACTAAGCACTCCCAATTGTTTGGAACAAGTCATGCTACAAGAATAATCACTAAGCATAAGGTTAAAACAACACCTACCATGTCATGCTAAAGTCTAAGTCACAGTCAAAGCAAGCTCCTCTTGCACTATTCAAGCAAGAACGTTATACTCCTTTCCAACACCAATCAATTTATTTGAAACAACACAGCGAGAATGGGGGTCCAAACTACTTTATTCAAGCAAACTAAACAAACTAAGAAAAGAAAACGAAAACTAAGACGCTCCAAGAACAACACAACAGTGCATGAAACAATAAAAACGAAGTGTCTTGAGCTTTTTATTGATGAAGAAGGGGATGCCAAGGCATCCCCAACATTTAAAGCTTGTACCTATTGGATATTTCTTGGGGTGGCATCCCCAAGCTTGAGATTTTGTCCATTCTTCATCTCATTACATTATTCTTTCTCTACACCTGAAATTTTTCCTTCATACAAAACTTCACACAATCTTCATTAGCAACATTAGTGTACTCAAAAGATAATAGACCCTTGGGTTTAGCTTTAAAACAGAAAAACTTTCACTAAAAACACAAGCTACTGTAGTAACTCCTTCAAAAATCTCAATTTCCCAAAAAGAACCCAAAAAGGAATCAATAAGAAGCAAATGCAAATAATGGCAGAAATCTGTCAAAACAGACCAGCTGGTAGAAACCGATTTTTTCGAAGACCTTCTATTGATCAAATAATTTTTTTTTGAAATAACGAAAGTTATCTAACATACTGGGAGATTTATTCATAAATTTTCAGCTCAATCCGACTTATAGAGACTCCTCACGTATTTTTATGGTGGAGGACAGAAATCTGTTTCGAGACAGCAACTCCCCAAATCTTACTTCCCTCTCATTACAGGTCATTTTTGGCACAAAAAGCAAATAAAAAGGATAAGGAGAGTTCATTACTAAAGTAATAACGTCCAATACTCAAGAAAACTCTTGGGTTATCTCCCAACAAGTACTTTTCTTTAACGCCTTTAAGTTAGGCACAAGAAGCAAGAAATCAAGTATTTTCAAATGAAGAAGCATTAACATCAATGCTTGCAAAGTCTTCAACTATGAAGGGTATCTCATCCAAATGAGTTTTGGAGGATCCCTTCTCATCTCTCTCTGGTTCACTAGTTTCATCAAAAGGATTTTCAGGAACAATCCAATCAAAATTCTTTTCAAAGGCTTCATGCATTCCAACAAGCATAAAGGGTATGGGTATCTTAATTTCCTCTCTAGGTTTGGCTATATCTAGAGTACCCACAACATCTACACATGAGCCTAGCATATTAAAACGCTCAAAGACCTTTTTGGCTTCCTTAGCAACATCATGGCACTCTTTTAGTAAAGTTTCAAGAATAAATTCTCTCTTTTCAGCATTCTTTTCTTCTTTTAGTTTAAGGAACAAAATTTGCATCATGGGGTTAAGTCTAACAAACCTAGCCTCCAACATATGAACTAAGGAAGCTACAGCAATTTCATAATTAGGAGCAAGTTCTGCTATAGATCTATCCTCAATATCCTCATGTTTGCTAACATGATTAAAGAATTCTTCAATATTTTCTTTCCCAATTATGGAGCCACTACCTATTGAAAGATCTTTCAGGGTGAACTTGGGGAACAACATGGCGAGCTAGAGCAAGGTGGAAACTAGAGAAGGAACTAATTTTTTGTGTTTTTGATAAGAGAAAGCAAACCAAACTAAACTAATTTTTTTGGAGTTTTTGATAAAAAGAGGCAAACAAAACCAAGCAAAAGAAACTAAGCAAACCAAAAACAAAGTAAAGAGAAAGGTTGTGGAGGACTCCCCTTGTGAAGACGTCCTTAGCCTCCCCGGCAACGGTGCCAGAAAATCTTGATGGTGTTGCCTCAACGTGGAGCGCTTCGTCGGGAAATCCCAAGAGCAAGGTATGATGCAACACAGCAGCAAGTCTTCCCTCAGTAAGAAACCGAGGTTATCGAACCAGTAGGAATAAGGAAACATCTCAAAGGTGTTGCAAGCAACGTGGAAACCTACACAACACAAACTCATGAATTTGCCCCAACTAACAGTGAGGTTGTCAATCTCACTGGTTGCTGTAACAAAGGATTAACTGTATGGTGTGGAAGTGAAAGAGGTTTGCATTAAGTAAATAGTAGCAGTGGAAGATGTATCAATGGTAAAGATTGGACCGGGGTCCATAGTTCACTAGAGGTGTTATCCTTAGATAAACAAACATGGCATGCTGGGTAAACAAATTACAGCAGGAAAATTGACAGGACTGAGAAAGGCATAACAATGTAATACTAGACATAAAGATCCTATGAGATTCGATTGGGCAATACAACAAGATACATAGACCGCCATCCAACTACATCTATGACTAGAAGTCCAGCTTTGGGTTATCATCCGGAACCCCTCCAGTATTAAGTTGCATGCAACAGACAACTGCTTTAAGCAAAGTGTGTAAGGTAAACAATCCACTTGTTCCATGAACAAGAGACTGTTGTTTTCCCCCTAGTGGCAACATCACATCTACAACCTTAGAGATTTCGGTCACTTCCCTTGATTAAATAGAGGCATGAACCCACTATCGAGCATAAAATACCCCCTCTTGGAGTCACTAACAACTACTTGGCCAAGATAGCTACTAACAACGGAGAGCATGCAAGATCACAACAACACAGACATGATAGAATCAATAAGACAAAACCATTAATCAATCTGACATAGTAATCTCAATATCCATCGGAACCCCGCAAACACAACATGCATGATTACAAATAGATGAGATCTTGATCATGAACGAAGCTCACAAGATCTAGACATGAAAGCACAAAGGAGGATATACAACCATCTAGCTACTACATGGACCCGTAGTCCAAGGTGGAACTACTCACGCTTCATACCGGAGGCTGGCATGATGAAGAAGAAGGCCTCCGGGATGATCTCTCCTCCGACAGGGTGCCGGGAAGAGCTTTAGATCCCCCCCCCCCGATCTAGGGACGATGGTGGCGGCGGCTACAGACGGTTTCGTGGAATATTGATCAGGTTCTTTGGGTTTAGGCATAGGGGCTTATTATAGGCGAAGAGGCGAGACAGGAGGGCGGCGAGGGGGCCCACACCCTGCCCAGGCACGGCCTAGGGTGGGCCCGCGCCTGGGGGGTGCAGCCGCCCTGTGGCGCCCCTCTGTCTTTCCTCTGGATTCCGTGTTCTCCTCGGTGAAATATTGACTTTGGATTTTTTTCCCATCCAATTCCGAGAATATTTCCTTACTAGCATTTCTAGAACTAAAAATAGCAGAAAACAGGCAATTGGCACTGTGGCAACTTGTTAATAGGTTAGTACCATAAAACATAAAAAAAGCACCTCAAAGTGTGGACAAAGAAAATCAAAGTAGATACTAAACAAGCATGGAACATCAAAAGTTATAGATACGTTTCTGACGTATCATTCTCCTTAAGATAAACAAACATGGCATGCTAGGTAAACAAATTACAGTAGGGCAATTGACAGGTAGGGGTGGGAGTTTGGTCATGATCGAAAATTCGGTCTTTGCATATCGGTCTATTTTGAAATCGGTCTTCAAAATATAAGGACCAAAATTGACTTGTTAGTTTTACTAACCGACAAATTCGGTTACCCGATAATTCGGTTTCGGTTTCGGTCATGACCGAATTGTGTGGTAGACATTTTCAAATAGAAAAGTTGGATAATATTTGGTAAACCATTTGGTACTATTTCAGTTATAATTTGAGTATAAAGTACACTTCATATAGTCATATTAATTGGCAGAAACTAACATTCAATAATAATAAATTTGTCTTAGTCGAGGAAGATGAATCTATAGTTATGGGCAACTAGGGCTTTGAAACTAGGCCACTCTCACCTAAAGTTCGGTCAGTTCGGTCCATTCAGTTAGCAAGAACTAATGACCGGATTAATCAAACTAAATTCGGTTTACATAATTTTCTACCCAATATTTTGATCGGTCTATACTGTTTCGGTCTCGATCTTTTCGGGTTCGGTTTTTGGTTATTAGTTTTTCTGCCCACCCCTATTAACAGGACTGAGCAAGGCATAACAATGCAATACTTGACATTCATGATCCTATGAGATTCTATTGGGCAATACAACAAGATACATAGACCGCCATCCAACTGCATCTATGACTAGTAATCCACCTTCAGGTTATCATCCGAACCCCCTACGGTATTAAGTTGCAAGCAACGGATAACTTCTTTAAGAAAAGTGTGTAAGGTAAACAATCCACTTGTTCCAAGAACAAGATACATTTGTTTTCTCCCTAGTGGCAACAACACATCTACAACCTTAGAGATTTCTGTCACTTCCCTTAGATTAAATAGAGGCATGAACCCACTATCGAGCATAAATACCCCCTCTTGGAGTCACTAGCATCTACTTGGCCAAGATAGCTGCTAGAAAGGGAGAGCATGCAACATCACAAAAAACATAGACATGATAGAATCAATAAGACAAAACCATTAATGAATCTAACATAGTTATCTCAATATCCATCGGATCCCCGTAAACAAACCATGCATGATTACAAATAGATGATTGTCGTGGTGGTATCACAGCATATGCCATGGGTAGGCTAAATTTGGGGCTGATGGACATGGAGGAATTCGGGGAGGGATTATGCAGTGAAGACCGCACTCGTAAGAACAAAGAGGAACATGATGTATCCATGAATGAGGCTCTCATGTTGAGATAACATCTCTTTACCTGCACCTAATATCTTATAATCTTTCCATACTTGTGGCTACAAAGGTGCTCCTTGAGCTGTTTCTCCTATCCTTCTATCTACATCTCTCTATCAGAATGGAGGAAGAAGAAGGAGATCTCCTAGCGAGCAGAGAGTAGAGGAGCCCTTCGGGGGCCTCCCTGGCAACGATCCCCCTGGTGCTCCTTATAAAGGGGAGCCCGGGGACAAGACTTGTTCTACACGCTTGGTATATTCTCGGCATATACCTTAGCATCTTATGGAGATGCTCAGCATATGCCTTGGAATCTCTAGAGATGCCAACCATATTCCCTAGCATCTTCTTTGATACCAAGGCATATTCCATATGACATGTGCTAGTCTGAGCCAGACTGGCATGTGACACAAAGGTGTTGACTTGGCTCGATGATATGTCGATGTAGTGGTTGAGGTAGCATCCTGAGGTGATTAAAGGAGGCATCAGGGTGTTATAATTCGGCCCGGGGGCTCTGAGTAATAAGGAAATTCGGCCTGGGTAGAGCTGATTCGGACTGGGGGCCACTGAGTCTGCCTAGGCAGAATAAAGGTCCTAGCTGGGTCATGCAGTGGCCCAGCCGAAGTTCCTGGGTTGGCTGGGGGCAGTCCTGGGCCCAACCGGTGCTTCTTCTCATGGCCCATGCGGGAAATGCTACTGGGCGCTGAGAGAGGCACGCAGTGGGCAGGCCGAGATGAAGGAGAACCCGGCCCATCCGGGGGAGTCCGGTGCAGGGGTGTGTTGTGGCGATGTTGACCGTGGTGGGCCGAGTCCGTCGATGGTCGACCCACCGGGGAACTTGACGAGGGATCCTGGCGACGCTAGGATGGGTGGAAGCATGGCGAGGGCTCTGGCAGGAAGAGATGTTGTTCTAGCAGGAGTCTGATTCCTTGCGGAAACAGAGTGGGGAGCACCCGAGTGTCGTTGAGGCGTCTGGTGGTGGGCCGAATCAGTCTTGGCCCATCCGGGTGAGGAAAGAGCAGCCTGTCTGGTCGACTTAGGGTTCAATTCGGCATAGACTGGAATATGTCGGCCCAGGTAATGTCTCATGAGGCCGAATTAAGCCTAATTCGGCCCAACTATCTTTTTTCCTTATGTCTTTTTCTATTCAGCTTTCATATTCATATTAAATATCCTTTTCTTATATATGTCTCTTATTGACACACTTATTATTTATCTCTAGGGTACCCGGGGTCATATCCCCAACAGTGGTCCCCGAGGCTATGTGGGACTCGCAGAGTTGTGCATAGGCTCTATATTAATTTGTTCTCAAAGTTGTCTATCGACATATAATCTTCTTGGCATGTATTACTTTATCACACAATATTTTTTACATCATCCTTTATGGGCATTGATCTTTTAACCCCTTTAGATAAGTTGTGACTATTGGCCTTCTTGGCCATGGTTTTTTAACCCCTTTGGGTAAGTTTATGACTTCCGGCCATTCTTGGCACTGGTCTTTTAACCCCTTTGGGTAGGTTTATGACTTCTGGTCATTCTTGGCACTAGTCTTTTAACCCCTTTGGGTAAGTTATGACTTATGGCCATTTTTGGCACTGGTCTTTTAACCCCTTTGGGTAATTTTATGACTTCTGGCCATTCTTAGCACTGGTCTTTTAACCACTTTGGGTAAGTTATGACTTCTGGCCTACTTGGGCTCTGTCTTATAACCCTTTTAGGTAAGTTTTGACTTCTGGTCATCTCATTTGAGTTGCACGATACAATTGTGACCTATGTCCCAAATCCGAGTTACCTGAATTAAAATCCGAGTTATATGACTCAAATCCGAATCATATTACTTATGTCTCAAATCTGAGTCATCTGACTCAAAATCTGAGTTATATGACTCAAATCCGAGTCATCTGATTCCAAATCTGGATCATCTAGTTTTTCATCTGAGTTATATTACTCAAATTTAACTTATGTATCAAATCTGAGTCATCTGACTCAAAATCCGAGTTATATGACTCAAATTCGAGTCATCTAATTACAAATCCGAATCATCTAATTTTTCATCCGAGTTATGTTTCTCAAATTTAACTTATGTCTCAAATCTGAGTCATCTGACTCAAAATCCGAGTTATATGACTCAAATCCGAGTCATATGATTACAAATCCGAATCATATGATTTTTTATCTGTGTTATGTTACTCAAATTTAACTTATGTCTCAAATCTGAGTCATCTGACTCAAAATCCGAGTTATATGACTCAAATCCAAGTCATCTGATTCCAAATCCGAATCATCTGATTTCATATTCGAGTTATATTACTCAAAGTTAACTTATGTCTAAAATCTGAGTCATCTGACTCAAAATCCGAGTTATATGACTCAAATCCGAGTCATCTGATTCCAAATCCGAATCATCTGATTTTACGTCCAAGTTATATTACTCAATTTTGACGTATGTCTCAAATCTGAGTCATCTGACTCAAAGTCCAAGTTATATGACTTAAATCCGAGTCATCTGATTCCAAATCCAAATCATCTGTTTTTATATCCGAGTTATATTACTCAAATTTGACTTATGTCTCAAATTTGAGTCATCTAACTCAAAATCCGAGTTATATGACTCAAATCCGAGTTATCTGATTTCAAATCAGAATCATATGTTTTTACATCCGAGTTATATTACTCAAATTTGACGTACGTCTCAAATCTGAGTCATCTGACTCAAAATCCGAGTTATATGACTCAAATCCAAGTTATATGACTCAAATTCGAGTCATATGATAACTAAGATATAACTTGATCTGATGAGATGATGGCAACTTGCCTTTTATATGGATCCGAGATAAAGTTTTGGGATATGATAATAGGGCTAATCGCCAAGAGATGTGATTCGAGATGTAGATCCGAGATATGGATTTGAGATATGATATGATGACAAATAGCCATCTGAGATATGAGATAACCTAGCAAGATGAGTTAAATATCAATCCGAGTCATAACATAACCTGGCAAGCTGGCAAGCTGAATCAAACTCTAGTCCGAATCAGTGATAAGATAGTAAGCTGAGTCAGAATACAAATCCGAGTTTCGATATACCCTATCAAGATGAATCAAATGTTAGTACGAATCAAAGATAAGTTGGTAAGCTGAGTCAAATTCTGATCCGAATCGTAAATAAGCTGAGTTAAATACTGATCCGAATCATAAATAAGCTGGTAAGATGAGTCAAAGGCTAATCCAAATCATAAAGAAACTGAGTCAAATTCTAATCCGAATCATAAATAAGCTGACAAGCTGAGTCAAAGGCTAATCCGAATCATAAATAAACTGAGTCAAATTCTAATCTGAATCATAAATAAGCTGACAAGCTGAGTCAAAGTCTAATTCGAATCATAAATAAGCTGAATTAAATACTAATCTGAATTATAAATAAGCTGGCAAGCTGAGTCAAAGGCTAATATGAATCATAAATAAGCTGAGTCAAATTTTAATCTAAATCATAAATAAGTCGAGTCAAATTCTAATCCGAATCATAATGATGTTTTTTCCATCTAAAGGTGACTCTATGGATACGTTGGCTAGTCCCCGGGTTGAGTTATTTTCTTCCCGAGGTGAACGACCGAGTGTTGGTGACTGAGTTATTTAGTACTTACAGTATGCTTGGAGAAGAGTTTAAGTCATGCTCGCTGAGTCTTACTTGCTGAGTCAGGCTTGGAGGCTCCTGTGCTTACCTCTCTGCTCTTTGTTTGCTTGGAGGAGCTGATGGTGCTCTATGAAGCAGAAGTTGATGAAGATGCTCTCGTCCGGATGGTAACCCAACCAACGCCACTAAAGGGCCCCACGGTGGGCGCCAAATGTCATGGTGGTATCACGGCATATGCCATCGGTAGGCTAAAGTTGGGGCCGATGAACGTGAAGGAATCCGGGGAAGGATGATGCAGTGAAGACCACACTCGTAAGAACAAAGAGTAACATGATGTATCCAGGAATGCGGCTCTCATGTTGAGATAACACCTCTTTCCTTGCACCTAATCTCTTATAATCTTGCCATACTTGTGGCTACAAAGGTGCTCCTTGAGCTGTTTGTCTTATCCTTCTATCTACATCTCTCTATCAGAATGGAGGAAGAAGAAGGAGAGATCCTAGCGAGCAGAGAGTAGAGGAGCCCTTCGGGGGCCTCCTTGGCAACGATCCCCCTAGTGCTCCTTATAAATGGGAGCTCAGGGAAAAGACTTGTTCTACACGCTTGGTATATTCTCGGCATATACCTTAGCATCTTATGGAGATGCTCAGCATATGCCTTGGCATCTCTAGATATGCCAGGCATATTCCCTAGCATCTTCTTTGATACCAAGGCATATTCCATCTGCCATGTGCTAGTCTAAGCCAGACTGGCATGTGACACAAAGGTGTTGACTTGGCTCGATGATATGCCGATGTAGTGGTTGAGGTAGCGTCCTGAGGTGATTAAAGGAGGGGGGTGTTATAATTTGGCCTGGGGGATCTAAGTAATAAGGAAATTCGGCCTGGGTAGAGCTGATTCGGACTGGGGGCCACTGAGTTGGCCTAGGCAGAATAAAGGTCCTAGCCGGGTCATCCTGCAGCCCAGGCGGGTCATGCAGCGGCCCAGCCGAAGTTCCTGGGTTAGCTAGGGGCAGTCCTGGGCCTAGCCGACGCTTCTTCTCACGGCCCAGGCGGGAAATGCTGTTGGGCGCTGAGGGAGGCCCGCAGTGGGCCGGCCGAGGTGAAGGAGAAGCTGACCCATCTGGGGGAGTCCGATGCAGGGGTGTGCTGTGGCGATGTTACCCGTGGTGGGCCGAGTCTGCCGATGGTTGGCCCACCCGGGGAACTCGACGAGGGATCCTGGCGAAGCTAGCGAGGATGGGCAGAAGCATGGCGAGGGCTCTGGCGAGAAGCAACATTGTTCTGGCGGGAGTCCGAGTCCTCGCGGGAACGTAGTGGGGAGCACTGGAGTGTCGTTGAGGCGTCTGTCTGTGGGCCGAATCAGTCTTGGCCCATCCGGGTGAGGAAAGAGCGGCCTGTCTGGCCGACTTAGGGTTCAATTCAGCACAGAATGGAATATGTCGTCCCAGGTAATGTCTCCTGAGGCTGAATTAAGCCTAATTCGGCCGAAATATATATTTTCCTTATGTCTTTTTATGTTCAGCTTTCATATTCATATTAAATATCCTTTTCTTATATATGTCTCTTATTGACACACTTATTACTTATGTCTAGGGTACCCGGGGTCATATCCCATACAATGATCTTGACCATGAACGGAGCTCACAAGATCTAAACATGGTATCACAAAGGAGGATATATAACCATCTAGCTACTGCATGGACCCGTAGTCCAAGGTGGAACTACTCACACTTCATACCGGAGGCTGGCATGATGAAGGAGAAGGCCTTCGGGATGATCTCCCCTCCGGCAAGGTGCCGGGAAGAGCTTCAGATCCCCCTCCCGATCTAGGGATGATGGTGGCGGTGGCTACGAACTGTTTCGTGGAATATTGATCGGGTCCTTAGGGTTTCTGTATCGGAGGGTCTTTATAGGCGAAGAGGCGAGGCAGGGGGCTGCTAGGGAGGCCGCACCTCCCAGGCGCGAGCTGGGCCCACCCACGCGGCCAAGGGGTGTGGCCCCTTGGTGGCTCTCCTCCGTCTCGTACTCTGGCTTCGTGTTCCCCACGGTAAAATATTGACTTTGGATTTTGTCCCATCCAATTCCGAGAATATTGATTTTCTGCCTTTTTTGGAACCAAAAACAGAACAAAACAGGCAACTGGCATTGTGGCATCTTGTTAATAGGTTAGTACTATAAAACATATAAAAACACCTCAAAGTGTAGACAAAGCAAAGCAAAGATGGAACATCAAAAATTATAGATACGTTTCCGACGTATCAGAGGCCATGGTCCGCCACACCTCCATGGCGCCAAGGCCACCGGAGGCGGAACGGACCGATGACTTCACCGTCAAGAGTAAGAACCCTAGATGGGTTTTGGGTGTCGCCTCGTGATCACCTTCTTTTTTCTTCATGTACCAATTAAGGATTTACTAATAGCCTCCTACCACCTAGCTAGGAGTCTGTATTGATCTTATGGATCTACTATGGCTTTTGGGCATCTTGAGTATATATCATAAAAACATCACTATACATTTGAAATTTTCCAAATTCCACCACTTTACGACTGTGGGACAAAATCCCACCACATTTTGGTTGGTTGCTAGCAAATAACGCTATAACCCGATTGATCTCGAAATAGACATTGGATCAAATACCCTGGCCCCACCTGAAAGCTGATGTGGCAAGTGTTTGACCGCCTCCGACAAGGTCGTTAATGGTATCGAGGCAAGGATGTATGAAGGGGGTTGTTCCCGTCGCAACCGTGTTGCCCCTGATCTCACTTCACTCCCTCTGTCCAGTGATGACCCACCATCGTTGCGGAGCACTCGATGCTGGCCACCACATGTATTTCTGCAACCGTCGTCGTCGTGCCCAGCTGGGACAAAGGGTCATCTTTAGAGTACTTAGGGGTAAGTAATCGGTGCCCCAATTTATATCTAGGGTTAGGGTTCATACGATTTGGGATTTTTGATTTCTCATTGATTTAGCCATTTCCCTCTCTATATTTCTGTTGATTAGGACCTCACCCCACTGTATTTTGCACCTGATGTCATCGATGATCCATCCTTTTGCGACATTGATGTGGGTTGCTCGGAGCTGTGTCGCCTTCACAAGCTTGAGCCGCACAAATGCGTGGCATTTGAAGGGACTAACACAGGAAGAAAGTTTTATCTTTGTCAAGTAGAGAATGTGAGTGCTAACTAGATGGTCTAATTTGTTTTATTTTCTGTTAGGTTATTTCAACTAATTATTACTCTATGTTTATCTATTAAGATAATAGGCTGATTTGTTTTATCTCTGTCAAGTAGAGAATGATGACTGTAAGGGGTCCCAACCTAATAAGGTAGAGTCCTCCTGTGTTTTACAATGCTAGTCCCTGGATCAATAGCTAGCATCCACAGTTTAGATGTAATATCAAGAAACAAAGGTCATAATATAACTTTATAACCAGGAATAACATAATTTTATTACATCTTACATAGCTCATTTGGCTATTACATTACATTGCAGCGGAATAACTATAATCATGGGTCCATCATCTTCAAAGTGCCACAGTGTATGTTGGTTGTAGACTTTGTAATCCTAATCAAACAATCTTCACTAAAATCAATCAAACCGCAACATACAAGTTACTGACCACAAAGGGTCAATACATTTGAATTGTATTGGCAAGTGATACTCTTAGTAGTATGGTGGAGTCTATCATCTATATGCATTTGGCTAAGTGGAGTTGAGGCTTGCATTGCTCAAAATAGATTTTTCCTTAACATTTTGAAAATAAATAGTTTTGTCAAAAACTTTTCCAATGCTTCTCTCAATCAAAGACAAGATCCTTCTCGAGGCATCTACAAATCAAAGACAAGTGCTTGGTAAAATCATTTTCCTCAATCCAAGATTTCAAGATCCTTATATCAAGCCATCTTTCCATCAAAGATTGAAGAATACACACAATCCCTTGTTCACCCACAAGTTTTTATTTAGAAATTGGAATGATGAGATTCTTGATTGCTTCCATGTCTTGATGCTCAAATTGTCCTTTACTGTGGACATGGCTAAGTACTTAGATTTTACACTCTGCAGAGGTGGTGCACTTTACCCACAAGACTTGGTTTCCCAAGACAAAATCTTTGAAGCCTTCCTTAGACCAAAATGGACGCGCTCCAACCTATCAAACACTACCACCCACTGTCCATTTGGCTAAGTTCTTGCAACCTATATGATCATGGCAGAGCCCATATTGCCAAGTGGTTGCACTTGAAGCTTCTCAACATTTGACATCTCAAATCCCTTTGTTTCCTGGGTGGCATTCCACAAGTGAGATACACAAGGTTCCTGGCCTTGTGTAACCACTCAACCATTCTCCACCAAGCAAGCCCATTCCACCCAGGTGATTCATTAACTTAGTTGTTTTATTAATCAAAATCATAAGTCTTCAGACTTAGAATATTTTTCCATAGTGTGAATATAATTTCCACCCATGTTTTCTATTAGCTAGGCTAAGCTTGGTAGTATTAGGAATCTTTAACTTATGAAAATCCTACTAAGGATTCATCTACAAGGTTTTCCTATAGCAAGATCTATACTTAGCAAAATCCATGCAAGTTTACTTAGCAAAATCACTAATGCGTAGAAAAAGTAATAGGACAAAAAGTATGAAGCATCACTTGCCTTTTTGGTAGAGAATATAAGTTCACTTCTTGATCCTTGCAACAATCACACTCTTCAAGTCACTACAAATAAATCAAGCAAGGCACAATCTCAATCTACCAATCAAGCAAAACAACACACATAAATAACAAAGTCCAAGAAATGCATGCAAGCATGCCAAGCTTTGTTTTGTTTGAAAAAGTGGTTCCTAGTGGGTCATAGTCATTTGGGTTCATCTAATGGTCATTCTCTAAAGTGGCTAAGTCATTTGCAAGAGGTTTTCACTTTAAAGCCATTTTCAAAACAAAGTGTTATTTTATGTGGTGTAGAAATATTTTTACTAAGCCATTTTCCCATAGGGTTCACCAAATGAGTTGCTATTGCAAAACTTGGTGTTTTTGGGTCAGTAGGTTTGGTTCAAAACATTTCCTCCAAAGTTTTCCATTCAAAACCATTTTTCATAATCAAATCAATAGTTTTATTTAGCTAGAAAGGACTAAATCAAGTAATCCATTCTAAATCTTTCCAAAAACATTTATAAGGGCATGGTTTGGTTCCTAGGGTCAGTAAGGTCACAACTAAACATTTTGCAAAGGTTTTACTCCTAAATTCAATTTTACACAATTTTTATACTCTAAACAAGCTCACAAAAGTTTCTGCAAATTCAAACAATTTATCAAATACTATTTGCTAAACTAAGGGTAGGGTTGGCTAGGGCTTGTTCTCCTGAATCTTTTGATATAAAATTTGTCAAATTTGGACGTATGGATCAAAAGTTACAAAGGTTTGAAGTTTGCAATTAAATCTGATTCAAATTTCTGATTTAAATCAAACACTGGACACGCTGGCGCGGGCTTCCTATGTCGCCGGTGGCGGCGTGCGCGCAAGCGAGAGATTCAAGGCATCAGGAAGATACACATGAGTTCAATGTTCGCAAAAACACTCACCAGTGAGCCAGGGGCGCACGAAGTCGTCGGCTATGGCTCACCGGAGTTGAGCTTATCGACGGTGGCGCTCAGACGTGGACAGAGTCGAGGTTGTAGGTCATGCGCGGGCAATCTGGTGCTATGGGGAGGTTCGCCTGGAGGTGGGGAGAAGGTTTGGGTGTGCGAGAGGGGGCGTGTAGCAACGGAATCGATGAGAAAGGTTGTCGGAGCCGAGGTGCTCGGGCGTGTCGAGGCGGCCTGGGGGCGTGTCGGGGGAAGAAGGCAGAGGGAAACGAGAGAGGAGAGAGGGGCGCTTTAACCTGCGTGGTCACGTGGCAGATTCATTGCGAGATTAAGGCGTAATTAAGCCAGGAATTTATGTACGCAACGGCGAGGAAGGAAGAACAGGCGAGGTGGGGTGGGGAAGAAGAGGCGGTGGTGGGGTGCATTGTCGGTGAGAAAAGGAGTGAGGAGGAGGTCCACTTGCTGGGGCTTTGCGGGTTGTTTCATGGTGAGGAAAGCAGTTCGGGAGGAGGAGAGGAAGCGGGCCTGGTGGGCTTCGTGGGTTGCTGGGTTGGGTTGGTTTTCTTTTATTTTTTTCTGTCTGCTTTGTTTTTTCTATTTTCTATTTACTGATTTGGATTTCAAACAACAATTCAATCAATCCAAATAAATTCATTCAAACACCACATTTCAATTCTTTGAACTTGGTTCTGTTTATCAACATAAACCAACATTCCAAAATAAATATTATTTTTATTCCTTTTTAGGATCTATTTAATATAAAATTGACCATAGTTATTTAATCAAATATGGTATGATTTATTTAATAAATCTCCTTTAAAAGTCCAAAATATTTCTCCAAATCAAATCAGTAGGTATTATTTGGAATTTAAGAATACTTGAAATACTTGTTTAAAATAAAATAGCATTTTAATATAGGGTCCATTAATAATTAAATAAAATGGCCTTAGTTATTAAATCAAATAGGGTTTGATTTTTATTAATAAAATCTTTATTTGAAACCTAAATATTAAAAATAAAAATTAGTAGGTTTAATTTGGGAAACATATAATATTTGGAAATTTGTTTTAAAACAAAATAACCTTTTATTTTTAGTATCCATTATTAATTATTATAATAGACTTTCATTATTAAATTCAATAGGATTTGTTTTATTGAGATATTTATTTTGAAATCTAAAACAAAGCCAAAACACTTTAGTAGGTTTTATTAGAGAATATAACATACTTAGAAAACCTATTTTAAACAATTTTAATAAGTTTTGATGTTTTAATTAAAATGGTAAAGCCTTTTATTAAATAAAGTTGGATATTAAATCTTTATTAATTTATTTTAAATAAACCTTTGCTAAATTTATTTAGAATAAATGTTTTAATTCCCAAAGTTTGGTCAAGGTTTAATTTGACTTTATTAAATAATCTTTATTTATAAATCCACCTTTTCCTTTTGAAAACCAAATCTTTTATTAAAGGATCCAATAGTAGTAATTCCAAAACATTTTTAATTTCCTTTATTAAATGTTTATCTTTATGAATCCCTTTAGGGTTTTATTTAATTCAAATGAGTTTGGAGTTCCAATTGAATTCAAAAAGTTTCTTCTGGCTCTAAAAATCAGACAAAGTTTTATTTTGTTAATTTATTTTCACATTACAAGATTTGGAAAATCTTGGGATGTGACAGGATACCACCCTTAAAATAAATCTCGTCCCGAGATTTGAGAAGGTTAGGGTTACAAGCATGTTCAAACAACTAGGGTACTACCACCCTTAAAAATTTTCAAACAAAAATTACACATTGTCCTTCTTGGAATTCTGGGAAAAATTTCTCTAAGCAAACATTTGCATGGTGTCCTTGGTTTCCATACTTGACTCAGGGGCCAAGGTTGAGATCCTTCATAGACTTGTTTAACTTGTTCTCCATCCTTTCTGGACAATTGTTTGCATAGTGACCTAGTTCCTTGCATTTGAAACATGTGACAAGGCTGAGATCTCTCATAGGCTTGTTTATCTTATGCTTCATCTTTTCTGGACAGTAGTTTGCATAATGTCCTAACTCTTTGCAGAGTTTGCACATCACTTGGGTAATATCTTTCTTTTTCTTTGGTATTACTGTCTCTTGTTTGTTTCCTTGGTTCTTCTTGTTTTCTGGGCACTCATTGGCATAGTGTCCCATCTCTTTGCAAGTGTAACATTGCTCTTGAGTAATATCCTTCTTGTTTGGGTTGGGGCATTTCTTCTTCTTCTTGGGTCTCTCAAAAGCTAGGAGTTCTTCCAGTTCATGTTCATCATTGGTGGGAGATCTTTCTCTCTTCTTGGGGCATTGATCTTCATGTTCCTTGGATGCATGATCCTTGTCTCTAAAAATATTGCTAGCTTGGGTTCCTTCTAGAATAACATCTTTGTCATCCTTGTTGTCATTAGCTCCTTGGGAAAAGTTTTCTCTCATGTTGATCATTTGAGTAACCAATCCTTGCAACAATATGGATTGAAGTTTCAAAATCCTTTGTATGGCTGGGTCTAGTCCATTGTTGTTGGCTAAAAGCTGAGTTGTCTCTTGGCTCAACTGGTTTTGGGTTGCTATAAGTTCTCTCATGTTGTCTTCTTGGTTGGTGTTGGTGTCTCTTGGAGTAGTCATCTGTTTGGGTTGGATTGGGATTAGAATAGGTAAAATATTTCTAAGGAAATATTTCTAATCACACACATCACAATTCACACAAACAATGTTCAAGCAATCACAAACAACCATTTCACTCAAACAAGGTTCAAGCACATACTTAGACAACAAAATATTTTTGTTACACCACATAAGTTGGTGGTTTGACTTGACTAAATTATGGTGGTTCATCTATATGGTTCACTTGTGTTCTTTCCTTTCTTCTTGATTCTTCTTGTATGAGATTTTGGTTTCTTTGAGAAAAACTCTTGGTCACAATACTTCAAAGTTGTTGATGGTTCCTTCTTATTTTGCATTCCCTTAGTCTCTAAATCTTGAGTAGGTTTTCCTTGTTTCTCTTGTAGTCCTTAGTGGTATCCAAGTTGGAAGTCCTTGTTGAATATGCTGAAGATGTTGAATTCATTAGAGTTGAAGAAGTTGAAGAGCTCCTTTGTACATGGTGTAGTCTTTGGTCATGAGGTAGGCTTTTATCCATCAAGTTGAAATAGAAGAGATGTAGAGTTGAAACCAAAATGGTTAAGGAAAGAGCTTACAAGTGTTTTTGTAAATAAGTTTTGGATCAAAATATAACTCCTATTTTTCTAAGGGTTTTTGTCCAATCCTAGGTTTACAAATCCTACAGGCAACACAATGCTCTGATACCATCTGTAAGGGGTCCCAACCTAATAAGGTAGAGTCCTCCTGTGTTTTACAATGCTAGTCCCTGGATCAATAGCTAGCATCCACAGTTTAGATGTAATATCAAGAAACAAAGGTCATAATATAACTTTATAACCAGGAATAACATAATTTTATTACATCTTACATAGCTCATTTGGCTATTACATTACATTGCAGCGGAATAACTATAATCATGGGTCCATCATCTTCAAAGTGCCACAGGCAGATGTTGGTTGTAGACTTTGTAATCCTAATCAAACAATCTTCACTAAAATCAATCAAACCTGCAACATACAAGTTACAGCCACCAAGGGTCAATACATTTGAATTGTATTGGCAAGTGATACTCTTAGTAGTATGGTGGAGTCTATCATCTATATGCATTTGGCTAAGTGGAGTTGAGGCTTGCATTGCTCAAAATAGATTTTTCCTTAACGTTTTGAAAATAAATAGTTTTGTCAAAAACTTTTCCAATGCTTCTCTCAATCAAAGACTGAAGATCCTTCTCGAGGCATCTACAAATCAAAGACTGAAGTGCTTGGTAAAATCATTTTCCTCAATCCAAGATTTCAAGATCCTTATATCAAGCCATCTTTCCATCAAAGATTGAAGAATACACACAATCCCTTGTTCACCCACAAGTTTTTATTTAGAAATTGGAATGATGAGATTCTTGATTGCTTCCATGTCTTGATGCTCAAATTGTCCTTTACCAGGGCCATGGCTAAGTACTTAGATTTTACACTCTGCAGAGGTGGTGCACTTTACCCACAAGACTTGGTTTCCCAAGACAAAATCTTTCAGAAGCCTTCCCTTAGACCAAAATGGACGCGCTCCAACCTATCAAACACTACCACCCACTGTCCATTTGGCTAAGTTCTTGCAACCTATATGATCATGGCAGAGCCCATATTGCCAAGTGGTTGCACTTGAAGCTTCTCAACATTTGACATCTCAAATCCCTTTGTTTCCTGGGTGGCATTCCACAAGTGAGATACACAAGGTTCCTGGCCTTGTGTAACCACTCAACCATTCTCCACCAAGCAAGCCCATTCCACCCAGGTGATTCATTAACTTAGTTGTTTTATTAATCAAAATCATAAGTCTTCAGACTTAGAATATTTTTCCATAGTGTGAATATAATTTCCACCCATGTTTTCTATTAGCTAGGCTAAGCTTGGTAGTATTAGGAATCTTTAACTTATGAAAATCCTACTAAGGATTCATCTACAAGGTTTTCCTATAGCAAGATCTATACTTAGCAAAATCCATGCAAGTTTACTTAGCAAAATCACTAATGCATAGAAAAAGTAATAGGACAAAAAGTATGAAGCATCACTTGCCTTTTTGGTAGAGAATATAAGTTCACTTCTTGATCCTTGCAACAATCACACTCTTCAAGTCACTACAAATAAATCAAGCAAGGCACAATCTCAATCTACCAATCAAGCAAAACAACACACATAAATAACAAAGTCCAAGAAATGCATGCAAGCATGCCAAGCTTTGTTTTGTTTGAAAAAGTGGTTCCTAGTGGGTCATAGTCATTTGGGTTCATCTAATGGTCATTCTCTAAAGTGGCTAAGTCATTTGCAAGAGGTTTTCACTTTAAAGCCATTTTCAAAACAAAGTGTTATTTTATGTGGTGTAGAAATATTTTTACTAAGCCATTTTCCCATAGGGTTCACCAAATGAGTTGCTATTGCAAAACTTGGTGTTTTTGGGTCAGTAGGTTTGGTTCAAAACATTTCCTCCAAAGTTTTCCATTCAAAACCATTTTTCATAATCAAATCAATAGTTTTATTTAGCTAGAAAGGGACTAAATCAAGTAATCCATTCTAAATCTTTCCAAAAACATTTATAAGGGCATGGTTTGGTTCCTAGGGTCAGTAAGGTCACAACTAAACATTTTGCAAAGGTTTTACTCCTAAATTCAATTTTACACAATTTTTATACTCTAAACAAGCTCACAAAAGTTTCTGCAAATTCAAACAATTTATCAAATACTATTTGCTAAACTAAGGGTAGGGTTGGCTAGGGCTTGTTCTCCTGAATCTTTTGATATAAAATTTGTCAAATTTGGACGTATGGATCAAAAGTTACAAAGGTTTGAAGTTTGCAATTAAATCTGATTCAAATTTCTGATTTAAATCAAACACTGGACACGCGGCGGCTTCCTATTCGCGGGTACCGCTTCGTTCGGATCGCACTGTGGCAGCCGTTGGATTAAGTTACATCGCACGGGCCAGATTGCATACCCCTTTGCGTATAAGTGATTCTATCCAAGCCTCAGGATCAAGATCCAACGGTCCGAATCTATTGACCTAGAACTGGCGGCGGTGGATTCCGTCGCGCGGCGGCGGCGGCTCGGCAGTGGCATCGCCGGCGTTATCGGAAGCGAGAAAGAGAGAGAGGGGGCTCACCTGATTCGCGGGATGATGCTGATGCTCAACGTGCTCTTGGGGAGGCAGGGGGCGCACGGACGTGTTGGAAATCTCTCGCCGGAGTTGTGCTTCACCTCGGGCGCGGACAGATGTCGTCGGTGGCGAGCGTCTGGGGCGCAAGCGAGAGATTCAAGGCATCAGGAAGATACACATGAGTTCAATGTTCGCAAAAACACTCACCAGTGAGCCAGGGGCGCACGAAGTCGTCGGCTATGGCTCACCGGAGTTGAGCTTATCGACGGTGGCGCTCAGACGTGGACAGAGTCGAGGTTGTAGGTCATGTGCGGGCAAGCTGGTGCTATGGGGAGGTTCGCCTGGAGGTGGGGAGAAAGTTTGGGTGTGCCAGAGAGCGAGGGGGGGGCGTGTAGCAGCCGGAATCGATGAGAAAGGTTGTCGGAGCTGAGGGTGCTCAGAGCGTAATCGAGGCGGCCTGGTGGCGTGTCTGGGGAAGAAGGCAGAGGGAAACGAGAGAGGAGAGAGGGGCGCTTTAACCTGCGTGGTCAAGTGGCAGATTCATTGCGAGATTAAGGCGTAATTAAGCCAGGAATTTATGTCTGCAACGGCGAGGAGAAGGGAAGAACAGTTCGCGGGGTGGGGTGGGGAAGAAGAGGCCGGTGGTGGGGTCTGTTGTCAGTGAGAAAAGGAGTGAGGGAGGAGGGTCCACTTGCCAGGGGCTTTGCGGGTTGTTTCCGCGGTGAGGAAAACGGTTCGGGGAGGGGAGAGGGAAGCTGGGCCGCTGGTGGGCTTCGTGGGTTGCTGGGTTGGGTTGGTTTTCTTTTATTTTTTTCTGTCTGCTTTGTTTTTTCTATTTTCTATTTACTGATTTGGATTTCAAACAACAATTCAATCAATCCAAATAAATTCATTCAAACACCACATTTCAATTCTTTGAACTTGGTTCTGTTTATCAACATAAACCAACATTCCAAAATAAATATTATTTTTATTCCTTTTTAGGATCTATTTAATATAAAATTGACCATAGT
The DNA here is from genome assembly GCA_030063025.1 of Avena longiglumis. Classification (NCBI taxonomy): domain Eukaryota; kingdom Viridiplantae; phylum Streptophyta; class Magnoliopsida; order Poales; family Poaceae; genus Avena; species Avena longiglumis. Next base: position 148,206,387 of record CP125974.1, read on the forward strand.
TATTTAATCAAATATGGTATGATTTATTTAATAAATCTCCTTTAAAAGTCCAAAATATTTCTCCAAATCAAATCAGTAGGTATTATTTGGAATTTAAGAATACTTGAAATACTTGTTTAAAATAAAATAGCATTTTAATATAGGGTCCATTAATAATTAAATAAAATGGCCTTAGTTATTAAATCAAATAGGGTTTGATTTTTATTAATAAAATCTTTATTTGAAACCTAAATATTAAAAATAAAAATTAGTAGGTTTAATTTGGGAAACATATAATATTTGGAAATTTGTTTTAAAACAAAATAACCTTTTATTTTTAGTATCCATTATTAATTATTATAATAGACTTTCATTATTAAATTCAATAGGATTTGTTTTATTGAGATATTTATTTTGAAATCTAAAACAAAGCCAAAACACTTTAGTAGGTTTTATTAGAGAATATAACATACTTAGAAAACCTATTTTAAACAATTTTAATAAGTTTTGATGTTTTAATTAAAATGGTAAAGCCTTTTATTAAATAAAGTTGGATATTAAATCTTTATTAATTTATTTTAAATAAACCTTTGCTAAATTTATTTAGAATAAATGTTTTAATTCCCAAAGTTTGGTCAAGGTTTAATTTGACTTTATTAAATAATCTTTATTTATAAATCCACCTTTTCCTTTTGAAAACCAAATCTTTTATTAAAGGATCCAATAGTAGTAATTCCAAAACATTTTTAATTTCCTTTATTAAATGTTTATCTTTATGAATCCCTTTAGGGTTTTATTTAATTCAAATGAGTTTGGAGTTCCAATTGAATTCAAAAAGTTTCTTCTGGCTCTAAAAATCAGACAAAGTTTTATTTTGTTAATTTATTTTCACATTACAAGATTTGGAAAATCTTGGGATGTGACAATGACCAATTGTATGTTTAAGTAGATGTTCAAGTTAATTTGGTATACTCTATGTTTCTCTATCAAGTAGTTAAATCATAGGACCAACAATTGCTTTAGGCTAGTGAGTAATTACTTATGCATACTTATGCATTTAGATCATAGAACCATCTTTTTTTCTCTAGATCAATAATTTCAGCTATTGCATTTATGTGTGCATCAAGCAATGAACCGTGGATTTAATTCATGGATAGATAAGGAGGAGTGGCCTGGTAGTCTTAACCATGCTTTTTGTAAAATATGGGATATGTAGCACACCAGCAACTCTGATAGGTTGGATGATATGGTTCAGCATGAAGGATTGAATAAGGTGGAAAAGAAACTTGCAACCCTGATGGCTGATGTGAAGAAGTTTATTAAAGATACTGAGAAAAGGGTTTTAGAGGAAAACATGACCAGGCTAAAGGCAAAATAACCTGATCTTGTTGATATGGAGAAAGGAATATGTTGAAGCAAGGAGTTGAGATGATTAAGAATGTACAGAAATATCAGGCTGGCATAATCAAGTCTAGGCAGGAAAAATGGGAAGTTGAGATGATCGGCCTTGTAGAACCATCCTCAGTGTAGTTCTCCCTATGAGCCTATAAATATGCAAGTAATTGTATATTGCATGTTGAATTTATTTTACCTAATGTATGGATTTTCTCAGCTGCATCTCTGTACTCAATGGGGCATGGCCATAAGTATACATGTGTCCAATCTACGTGCAGTTGCTACAAGTAATGATGTGACAACTTGGAGATAGTCCTTGAGTCTAGTGTATTGGGCCCTCTGATCACCCATCGCTACTATAAATGCCTTCTTCCTAGCCCTATAGGCTTTGATCCTTGGAACCTCCACTCCCCACTTCAGCTTGGCATTTTCATTTAGTGTGTCATGATATGTGTTAGGATCAGTTCTAACTGCTTTCTTTGATTGCTGTGCAAGCCAATATATTGTGACCTTGGTGTTCTCTCCATGGGAAATACAAGTGTGCAGTGCTCTTATTTTCCTAATACAAAATGTCTTCTCATATTTAATCTGTGAGGCTGTCAAATAGAATGGACAGCCTTTGTTCCTTTCGGAGCATTGGACAATGATTCTATCCTTATTGTTCCTCCAATAGGAAAAGTTCCTAAGTTGAGCTATGTGATAGGTCCTAAGAGCTTTCCTGAGTTGATAAACATCTTTGAAGCAAATTTTTATTCCAAATTGCTCATGTGGGACCGCCCTTGTCTCATCATACCACACTCTCTTATTTAGCTTCTTGAGCTTGCTCTTCCTCCCACTAGCCAGTGCCCACTTCACAACATGTCCATCATCATCACTGTCTCCTAAATCATCTGGGCTACTTTCTTCATTAGATGAGGGCATGAAATATTACACCTCTTCAATCACCTCCTCATGATGTGCACTACTAGTTGGGACATATCTCATTGTCTTTCTCTTCTTACTTTCTGGTTCAATGATTTCCTCTGCCTTTGATAATTCCACTTCTGAAAATATCTCTTCTACATATGTCTCCCCTTCTATGTGCATGAAAGGATCATCTCTCTGCCTCTTTACTTGCCTCAACTTCTCTAATATTGCTTGCTCATTTGGATCTTCAGCTACAATATCTTATTTTTTCTTCAACTTCTTAATATAGTCCAATTCAGCAGCAACAACAATGTTATGATATTCACTTCTAAAATCACACCAGTTGAAATCATCAAGTAAATCCGTGTTCTTCTTCCTCTTCAGAGTTATGAGCAACTAGGATTATTTCTTTTCCCTTCTTCATGTTGCATCTCTATTGTGTGCCAAGGAAGAGCACATCAGAGAAGTCCATTGCAACATGAACTAGATCTTCCTCCTCCTCAACATCATCTGACTCTAAAATGAATGTCACACCATTTCTATCAACTGATAAAACAATAGGGACTTCTACAGTTCAAGGTGCTAAAGCTTCCTCCAAGGTGTGTCCAACTGGCCATGGAGCTTTTTTATTTATTACTGTTAAATTCTGAACCTGCTCATCTTCATAGTGCTCAAGCGTGTTGCAAACCTTAGACATGTTGTCTACTACCTCCATGTCTTCCTTCCCTTTTCCTTTTTCTTTAACATAGTACATGTAGTCTCTTATACCATACACATGGCCTTCTATCAGTGCTAACAAGTTCAACATATTAATATTTGACGTGCTCAATGTTCTCTCCAAGTTATCTTCACAAATAAAATGAAATCTCACATCCCAAATTTCATCATCCATGCTACACAAATACAGTGCAATTATGAGTACACGTACCTAAATTTTGATTTAAAGACAGTGTTATGCTTTAGTATAGAAAAACTGAATATATTGATGCTCTAACTAAAACACATCAAAATATGGGACAGTGTTATGCTTTTTACGGTGCTAAAACAAAAATCTACCTATACTAATTTGTTAGGAATAGTAATCCCGTGCGTGTGTGTTCCGAGTAGGACTAGTAGTCCAACACCTATTCGTATTGACGTTGCGTCTTGCCGGGTATATATACACCCATATAGTAGCCTTGTAAGACAACCGTGAGATTCAATACAAACAACAGGACCGAGAGGGCCCTGTAGCCATCAACATTGTTTTTCCCGTACGTACTCGTGTGAGTTGAGAGAGCTAGTTCTTTTGATCAGGCTAGATAGCTATCTTGCTGATCGTTGTTAGCTGGTTCTTATACGTGCGCGCAACTCACCGGAATACTTCGCCGTCGTCACGCCGGACTGCACTCGGCGTTTGGGGCTAGGCCAACAATTGGTATCAGAGCCTCGCGGAGGATCTCCTAGTAACGGGAGGTCATGGCGGACAAGGAGCTAGGCGAGTACTCCGGTGCGGCTGCGGGTGCATCGGTGTCATCGCAGTACCCGCGGTATGATCGCGGCAACTACACGACGTGGGCGAAACGGATGGAGTGGGCCATGGAGGGCAACGACATCTGGGAGGCTGTCGATCCCGGCGGCGACGAGTTCAAGAAGGGCGCGCCGAAGTACCGCAAGGATCGACAGGCACTCACGGCCATCGGCTCCGTGGTGCCGGCGGACGTGATGCAGCACCTGATCTTGAAGGATTCTGCAAAGGCGGCGTGGGAGACACTCAAGACGTTGAATCTTGGGCACGAGCGCGTCCGCAGGGAGACCCTACAAACCTTGCAGAAGAAGTACGAGAACCTGGAGATGGAAGGAGATGAGACGTTGGACGCTTTTGCCTCGAGGGTAGCCACAATTGTCAACGGGATACGCGCGCAAGGTGAGAAGCTGGAAGATATCTCAGTCGTGTCGTTTCTGCAGCGCGCCGCCATGGTACATATCTGGTGTCGGCAATCGAGCAATGCGTTGATCTCACCACCCTCACGATGGATGACCTGGTTGGACGGTTCAAGGCGCATGACGAGCGGATGAAGATCACCCACGGCGACGCGAATCAAGATGAGCACCTCATGCTTACGTGCCCGGTGGCGGCAATGGTCGCCAAGGAGAGGAGCGATAAGGCATCCGGCGATGGCGATGGTTCGGTCCCGAAGAAGTCGGACAGCAAGCGAAGAAGCCAAAGAAGAAATTCGACAAGAAGAATCTTCGCTGCCATAAGTGCAATCAGCTCGGGCACTTCAAATCGGAGTGTCCTAACTGTTCAAAGGAGAAGGCTCTCATGGCGAAGGAAGGAGATGATGGACCGATGATGCTCATGCTCAAGCTTGCGAGTTAATGACCACCAAGGAATCAACTCCTCGAGTCCGCCACGGAGATCGCCACGCTCGTGGAAGAGAAGGTCTTCCGCGGAGGATGCGACGGCTCACGACGCGTTTGGTACCTCGACACAGGCGCTAGCAACCACATGACGGCGACAAGGCTCGGTTTTCGAGTTGAACCTCACGGTTGGAGGCTCCGTCCGATTCGGCGATGGGTCGAAGGTGGAGATTGCAGGGAGGCACTGTCTGTTTGAGTTGAAGGATGGAGGTCACAAGGTACTCACCGACGTGTACTATATTCCCAAGCTTAAGACCAACATTATCGGTCTTGGTCCCATGGAGCGTGGATGCAAGATCGTGTTGGAGGACGAGTTCTGTGGGGATATGACCGCCAAAGGCAACTCATCATGAAGGTGGAGAGGTCGAAGAATAGACTCTACATCCTCAATCTCAATCGGGCGGATCCAGTATGTTTGATGACAAGCATGGAAGACTCGGCGTGGAAGTGGCATGCACGCTACGGACATCTAAATTTCCAAGCTCTACGACAACTTGGACAGAAGGAGATGGTACGTGGCTTACCGTGTGTTGATCATGTTGAGCAGGTGTGCGACGATTGTCTCATTGGGAAGCAAAGGCGAGCCCCGTTTCCAAGGGAGGGACAATATCGAGCAAGTAGGGTTCTTGAGTTGGTGCATGGAGACTTATGCGGACCAATCACGGCGACCCCACGAACAAGTACTTTTCTCATCGTCGGCGACTTCAGAGATACATGTGGGTTGTGCTCTGAAGAGTAAGGATCAAGCTTTGCAAGCGTTGATTGTGAAGATGGCAGCCGAGGTGGAGTCCGAGGCAAAGTTGAAGGCCCTCCGCACCGATCGGGTGGGAGTTCAAATCCAATGAATTCAAGGCGTTTTGTGAAGCTCATGGGATCCGGTATCTCACCGCCATATTCACCACAGCAAAGCGGTGTTGTGGAAAGAAGGAACCAAACCGTGGTGGCCATGGCACGCAACATGATGAAGAGCAAAGGCATGCCAGCAGGTTTTGGGGTGAGGCGATTAGTACAATTGTCTATTTCTGAATAGGCGCCAACTAAGAGTGTAGTTGGTATGACGCCGTACGAAGCATGGTACGGGCGCAAGCCCTCGGTTGATCATCTTCGCACTTTCGGGTGCGTGGCACATGTGAAGACGGTGACCGGGCATACTAGAAAGTTGGCGGATCGAAGTACTCCAATGGTCATGATCGGCTATGAATACGGTTCGAAGGCGTATCGCGCGTACAATCCAGTGAAAAAACAGGTGGTGGTGACACGCGACGTCGTCTTCGAGGAGGAGAAATCATGGAATTGGGGCTCTGCGGAACCGGTACAATCAATTTCTGATGAAATATTTACTGTAGTCTGATGATTCACATGCAGATGATCAAGAAACAGCGTCCGTGGCGTTCTACGAATTTAGGCTGGTTCGGAAGATGGAAGTCCGAGTGAGCAGCAGCGCTACGCCTGGAGAGGTATCTCCGAGTGGGAGTCCCGGCACGAGCAGCAGCTCACGCGCTGCACCTGGAGGCTCGGCGTCGCCATCCAGTCCACGCGCGGACGAGAGCCCTGGTGCAAGTGGCCCATCAGCTGCACACTCCCATCCAGGAGGGACTAGCGGCAGTCCAGAAGTGGACGCGGGCGACGATGTCACGTCGCCAACATGCAGTACACCGACAGAAACTGCAGGAAATTTAGTAGACGCTGAAACAAGTACTACGTCAGCTTCCACGTCTTCTCCAAGTGCACGGGAAGAAAGGAGACGGCCACCTACTCCAGAAAAATTCCGAAGTGTACTGGAGTTGTATCCGCCGGAGACCCTTCGTACAGCGCGTGCGCGAGGGAGAGGACAAGGTCGGTGTTTACTCACCGATGATCCGACGAAATTCAAGGATGCTAATACGGAGGAGTGTTGGCGTCGGGCTATGTATGAGGAGTTGGGGTCGATCCGCGACAACGATACATGGGAGCTTGTCGATCTACCCAACAATCACAAGGCCATAGGACTCAAGTGGGTGTACAAGATCAAGAAGGATGCCGAAGGGAAGTTGGTGAAACACAAAGCTCGGCTAGTGGCCAAGGGATACGTGCAAGAGAAAGGTGTGGATTTCGAAAAAGTGTTTGCTCCCGTTGCAAGGATGTAATCGGTGAGATTACTTATCGCTCTCGCAACTCAAGAATCTTGGAAATTGCATCACATGGATGTGAAATCCGCGTTTTTGAATGGGGAGTTAGAAGAAGAAGTTTATGTGAAGCAACCACCGGGATACATCAAAGAGGGAGAAGAACACAAGGTTTTGAAGCTACACAAGGCGTTGTACGGGCTACGGCAAGCCCCTCGGGCGTGGAACATCAAGCTTGATCGTACATTGATCTCTCTCGGATTCGAGAAGAGCCCACTGGAGCATGCGATGTATAAGCGAGGTAAAGGAAGGGATCATCTACTAGTTGGCATCTATGTTGATGATCTATTGATAACAGGAGCGGATGAGAAGGAGATTGCAAAGTTCAAGCTACAGATGAAGGAGTTATTCAAGATGAGTGATCTAGGCTTGTTGAGTTACTACCTTGGGATCGAGGTACATCAAAAGCTGGGTGAGATCACGCTATGCCAAGAGGCATATGCAAAGAAGATACTCGAGAAGTGTGGCATGGAAGAATGCAATCCAACTCATGTTCCAATGGAACCTCGTCTTAAACTGAGCAAAAGGAGTGAAGCACCTGCGGTTGATGCAACGGAGTATAGGAGCGTTGTCGGAAGTTTGAGGTATCTCATCAACACAAGACCCGACTTGGCCTATTCCGTTGGCTATGTGAGTCGCTTCATGGAAGCACCCACAATGGAGCATTGGACAGCCGTGAAGCATATACTCAGGTATATCAAAGGTACTACAAACTTTGGTATTGTCTACTTGAAAGAGAAGGAGGAGGTGAAGCTACTTGGCTACAGTGATAGCGACATGGCAGGAGATATTGACGACCGTAAGAGTACCTCGGGCGTGGCATATTACTTGGGAAGAAGCATAGTAAGTTGGCTATCACAAAAGCAAAAGGTGGTGGCACAGTCATCGTGTGAAGCTGAGTATATTGCGGTTGCAACTGCAGCGTGTCAAGGTGTGTGGCTAAGAAGTCTACTTGGTGATCTCACCAATCGGGAGGCGGAACAAGTGGTGCTCAATATTGACAACAAGTCTGCAATTTCATTGTGCAAGAATCCGGTGCATCATGACAGGAGTAAGCACATTGATACGAAGTATCACTACATACGGCAGTGTGTAGAGGAGAGCAAGATTGAAGTCAACTATGTTTGCACCAAAGATCAGCTTGCGGATATCCTAACTAAATCTTTGGGACGAGTGAAGTTTGCGGAGATGCGAGGAAGGATCGGCGTCCAAGCTGTGAAGTTAGGCACATCGTGCTTAGGGGGGTGATTGTTAGGAATAGTAATCCCGATAGGACACGGAACGGTGTCGTGTGCGTGTGTGTTCCGAGTAGGACTAGTAGTCCAACACCTATTCGTATTAACGTTGCGTCTTGCCGGGTATATATACACCCATATAGTAGCCTTGTAAGACAACCGTGAGATTCAATACAAACAACAGGACCGAGAGGGCCCTGTAGCCATCAACATTGTTTTTTCTGGTACGTACTCGTGTGAGTTGAGAGAGCTAGTTCTTTTGATCAGGCTAGATAGCTATCTTGCTGATCGTTGTTAGCTGGTTCTTATACGTGCGCGCAACTCGCCGGAATACTTCGCCGTCGTCACGCCGGACTGCACTCGGCGTTTGGGGCTGGGCCAACATAATTGACCACTACATATAGAATACAACGCTAACAAATTAGAATGAAGGGAGAGAGAACAAGAGGATATAGTTTGAGAGAGAAGAAATCTTACTCGACGCCGTCCAAGGACGATCCCCACTAGTGGCTCTCCTTCGCAGGTGAGGCCAGGACGTGCTTGGCGAAAGTGGCAACCGCTCTATGCGGCGGCAATGCCCGCGCTGCCTGCGGCTGCGGGCGGGGGTAGAACGAGCTTGACGACGAGTCTGTACCGCCGCTCGAGGACTTGACGTCGGCATCTTCACAGGTTCCATCACCGTTGCCACTGTCGCCAGCTCCGCTGCCAGGATTCGCCGTCGCCATCGCCGGGAATGTGTCGACACAGAGCGCGGGAGAAAACTGAAAACTAACCGGTTGTTCCCCCCTTCAGACAAACCTATACCCCTTACAGGTGGGCTTGTCCTCTCTACTGTTGGCCTTGTCTGAGCCCGTCACAGACTAGCCACATCATCTTTAGGTGGGGCCAGCGTGTCAGATCCGGTGTCAATTCGATAGCAATCGTGTTTTAACGTTATATTTCAGCAACCAACCAAAATGTGATGACATTTTTTCCCACCATCATAAAATGGCGGTGTTTCATAAATTTCAAATATAAGTGGTGATTTAATGATATATACTCGGGCATCTTAAAGTTGCTCTTAAAAGTAGATTTTCATCAACTTTCGTCTTTTGGGTATGATTCCATCAGTTGTGATGGACTATTGTTCACATGAATTGCAATCATGAATTTTTTCAGATTTATGTATATAATCAGGATGTGGTGAATAAAAATATATATCTTTACTCGGTACTTCAATATACTACTGTAAGACAAATTATAGGTCTTGTCGACGTGGTCTTCCTCTTATGTACCTACTTATATGCTCGGGTTGAAGATATACAGGAGACGACAACGTGTGGTTCTGACGGTAGTAAGAAGCTAGAAAGAGAAATGAAGAAATTAAAGAAATTATGAGAGAAATAAATCCATGACAATGACAGTTTAGGGTAGCTACGGGTTGGGCTAGCTAGTGTATGATCTATCGAAAGTAAAACTTTCCTGGTACAGTACGGTAACCTACCCATCACTGTCGCTACTTACTTGGGTATTTCAAACCACATCTGCAATGACAGACAAATTATGGGGAATAACGACCTCACCTTCATGTTTTTGGTCCATGGCCGGGCTTTGTCAACGTCTACGCGAGTGTGTAACTTGATAGGTTCTGCCTATGTTACCTTCTACTCTTGTTGCCATGCTCTTCTGGCAAGGATATTCCATAGGAAAACGATACATTTCCCCCGGGATCACGCGTTCCGATCCCCTGGGTCTCTCCCGCACGTGGCTTTCCTAGAAAAAAAAAATGTATATCTTATCTTCCTTCCTCCATTTAGCTCATGCCGTGCGTCCTCCCTCCTGTAGGGCGCCGCCGCCGCCCCCCTGCAGCTCGCGCCGCCGTCTCCCTCCTTAGATCTGCGCCCAGCCCGTCCTTTGCAGAGGTACGCCATGGACGCCTTCTCCTCCACGCCTTCTGCAGGGAGGGAACGGGTCCGATCCATTAGGTGCGGTCCGTCGAGCTCCTCCGTGACGCCCTCCTCCGCCAGTTCCTCCAAGACGCCCTTCTCCGACGTGACCTCCTCTGCTGCGCTCGCATGGTGCTCCATGGCAAGGTGTCGCCGCGGGCCTTCCTCCACCCCATGCCCTCCTTCACCCTGCTCGCCTTCACGCGCCACGAGGCGGTGCTGCTGCTGGCAAGGGGAAGAGAGGTCAAGGTGGCCTGCTGCCATGGCGGTGGAGGCTTGCGCCGGATCTATATTCTTTTTTTGCTACATTTGTATATTTATTTAGCTACACACTCGTATTTTTTTTTCTACTTCGGTATTCTGTGAATGCTATACCATTTTATGTTTTTTTCACCGCGAAAAAATGCTTCAATGATGCTACAATGTCAGAGTGTTTTTGCTACAACTATTTTATGATATTGCTACAATAGCGCAAAGATGTTGCTACGTGATCTCTGACGAGGAATCCGGCAAGCTCTCTCGGCGAAAGTTTCTGGCGAGGTTGGGTTTCTGCTACATTAGCATATTTTTTCTGCTACCATTGTTCTCTGATTTTGCTATAATAGCGTAAAACTTTTGCTACGAGGTCTTCGGCGAGGTTTTTCCCGATGAGAGTCGCCGACGATATCTCCAGCAAAATTAGTTTGCTATACTAGGACGTTTTTTTGCTACACGGTCGCCGGCAAGGTCTTCGGCGAGATCCGGCGAGATTCAGTCTGTTTTTATATTTTTTAGGCCGAATCGTTTTTTGCCACATGTAGCAAAAGCGGAACCGCTTGTAGTAAAAGAAATATGAAAAAGCAGAAAACAGATCTGATCATTGATCTAAGTAAATCGAACGGCCGGGGACCCGGGGATGGAAAGTTTCCATCCCGAGGGACGCCTAGCGCTGTCCTATTCCATAGGTTAATCCAACTAGAGATGGATTGCATGATACACTAAATTCGTATAGAACCGAGCCTTTTATCTGTATATTTTTTCCGTCTTAAAATAAGTGACTTAAATTTCTAGATTTGAATGTATCTAGACACGCTAGGCCCCGTTTGGTAGGAAAGTATATTTAAAGTATTAAGAGAATACTTTGGTTTCTAAAAAAATAAAGTATTAAATACATTGAGGTATTTGGATCCAACAAATAATATGGTTTTAAAAATGAAGTATCCTCTAATACTGTGGCTTTTTTTAAGTATTTGAGAAAGAGGGTAGAACCTCTTTTTTCTAAAACTGAGAAAAGAGAAAAACTGAAGTATTGTTTTGCTAGGAACTAAAATACTATGGTATTAATATACTTTAGTTTTAACAAAAAATTGTTGCCAAACTAGGCCTTAATATTTAGATACATGTAAATCTATACAAATCAAGTCACTTATTCCCAATGAAATAAAACACTTTATGAACTAGTCCATGTAACTACTTAGGCAAATCGTTGATCAACGTGCATGTCCTATGTTTGAGTGGAAGGGTATAATCACTAGTGCAGAGCCCCCCTTTAACTCCGGTTGGGAGGACCCTCTAACAGCGGTTCCTCAACCGCTATTGAGGGTTCGGTGTTAGAGGGGGGCCCATTTAACACCGGTTCTTATACGAACCGGTGTTAAATGGTGGCGCACGTGGGGCTGCCGCAGGCCTCATGCCCCCCCCCCCCTTTAACACTGGTTCGGAGCTGGAACCGGTGTTAAAGGTTCTTCTGCCGCGGCAGAGATTTAGGTCGTTTTTCTGCCGCGACAGAACCACGGTAGACTTCTGCCTCTGCCCCGTTCTGGGCGTATTTCTGCGGGAGGGGGAGCGAGGGGGAATCGATCGGGAGCGGTATACACATAAATCGTCATCGATACATACGAGTACATGAATAATTAAGCAACTATTATTATACACAAACATCGTCATCGGCACATACATCGTCATCGTTCATTTTGGTGGATATCTAAAGAGTTCTCCGCCAGGCGTGACGACCTCATCAAGTATGAACCCCGCCAATTCCTCTTGAATGGATCGTATGCGTTCAAATGGTAGGAGTTGGTCCCGCATCCGTTCGATCTGAATATATATGAAGAATGGGCCGTCAATATATATAAGAATAAAACTCAACACAATTGATGGTAATAAAATAATATTGTGGACTTTGTTTACTTACTCTAAGTTGTTCTAGTGCGGCTTGGCCCATCGCACATATCGTGTTGCGAATGAACTCGCAAACATAGTACCCACATAAGTTATTGTCGTGTCCCTGATGTGCGCACTTTACGAGAATAGAGAGTTCAATCAAAATAATAATCAATAAAGCGTGATATAATGGAATTGGAAGCTAGCTAGTATTACTTACATTTTGGTCTACAAATTTTAGTTCTTCTGACCATTCACCCACTACCCTGCCCGTGAACCTTTTCCAAACCCTGTCCGGCAAAGAAAATGGATAAAAGAGTAATTAATTACTTGTTGTCACGAAAGTTGCCGATCTAGTGCGATAATATGATTGAAATTACCTCTGGAGCATCTCTCTAAAGTCTACCCATATCTCTTTTTCTTTTCGTAACGAGTCCATGACAAGGACTTTTCCTGAGTCGGGTTGAATGACTAGCAGAATAAAGTGGAACCTACGCACGCATAACTCATCATCAGTTACACTTAACATCGAGTAAGCTGAAATAGAATGTGTACAAGAGAGAGGGTAACAGTACTCACGAGAAGTTGTAAGGCAATAGTATTTCCCTTTTGGTTTGTTGTCTCAGTAAAGACGTTAGCAAGTAATCTTCTGTTTGCCCGGGTTTGTTTTTTACCACTTCTTCATGAACTCTATTTGGGTCAACGAACCCAATGTCAAAAGGGCCTCCTTTCCTGCATTCCATAACCTTTTTCCTACATAATATAGTATATACATATATGGTGAGCATATATATATACATGCAATTAATGAAGTGAATGAGATGAGTTATAAATTACAGAAATAGTACTTACACATAATAAAGGCTGATGGCAGCTTTGTCGAGTTCCTTCCGATTGAATAGAAAATGCAAGTCTTGAATATTGAAGTCGATCGCGTCGTCTCCGCAGAAGAAAATCTCATCTCTTATATGCGCCGTGATCCATTCTACCTTTCTCGTCTTGCAGAAATCAAGGTACCACTTGTGCAATTTTCGCATCTTTGTTGGTAGATTCTTGAGCTCCTCTTTCTTGACGAGATTCTTCCCATACTTCCATGGCTGTATGGGGTTGGCATCGCATTTGGGCAAGTTGTCTCCCATGACGTTCAAGTATGCAATGTAAGTCATCCCCATCTCATTGGCCTTTCTTTGTAGCTCTGCCTCGTAATCATTTACGGGAGGAGCGTCCCGTGTGTCTTTGGATCTGTCATCGACAAAGGTACCGTCGCCCTTCTTTGGCTTATTCCAATTTTCAATTATGATTGGGATTTGGTCCCTAACAAGAACTCCAGCCTGACGTACAAATTTGTCTGCGGCCTTCTTGGGCTCCATCGGCCTGCCATCAACACGGACTGCTTCGATCGTGAACTTTGCACGATCTTTCAACCGCTGGCTCGCGCCTCGCTTGCTCTTTTTCGTAGAAGAAGATGGTTGCTGGCTGGTCGATCCAGAGGGCTAAAAGAAGAAAGAAGCGTTAATTGATACATGTAGAAGAAGATTGTTGGTGGAAGTCAGCAGAGGCTTAATCAATGCATATACCTCGCCGGACTTTGTAACCATTAAATTGCGTTCACCAGAGTCTTCATCTTCTCCATGACTAGCACTTGAGCTGTCGTCATCATGTCCCTCCAAGTTCAGATATTGTGAGGTGTCTCAACATCGCGTCATCATCTCGCTAGACTTTTCTCCACTGTGACCCATCAGCGGGGTGTCTCAACATCGCGTCTTTCTTACGGTCTTCCATGTGCCATCGCAACAACTTGGCATGCTATTTATTTCTGAAGAGACGTTTTAACCGTGGTATTATAGGAGCATACCACATAACCTTGGCGGGAACCTTCTTCCTAGCGGCTCGCCCTCAACATCGCCAGGATCGTCTCGTCTGATCTTATACTGCAGTGCAGTGCATACTGAGCATGCATCCAAATTCTCGTACTTCTCACCGCGGTAGAGGATGCAGTCATTAATGCAGGCATGTATCTTCTGCACGTCTAATCCTAGAGGGCAGACAACCTTCTTTGCTTGGTATGTACTGTCGGGCAACTTATTATTTCTTGGAAGAAGATTCTTCATTTTTACCAACAACTTTGAAAATCTTGGTACCACACCATTCTCTGCCTTCCATTGCAGCAAATCCAAGTGGCACCTAGCTTTTGTGGCCATCTTCGCAAGTTGGATACAACAATGTTTTGTGATCCTTTAACATCTGCTCCACTTCTCCTTCTCCTTTTCGTTTCACATTCTTCCTTTGCATCGAATGGCCCGACCAAGATCGTCATCGGGCCCATCCGCTCCCTCTTGATCTTCATTATCTACCCCCGTTATCATCATATTCAGGATACATATTATGATAGTTGTCATCATCCTCGGCTTCTTCGTTGTCTTCCATCACAACCCCTTTTTCTCCGTGCTTGGTCCAACAATTATAGCTAGGCATGAAACCGGATCAAGCGGTGGGCGTGAATGGTTACGGTATTTGAGTAGTCTTTCTTGTTCGACGGTGAACACACGGACAACACATAAAACCATTGTGACCATGGTTTGCATTAGCCACAACGATGAAATTTTGGAGGCCCGTAATGTACTCGGAAGTGCGGTCACCGTACATCCATTGCCGGTTCATCTGCATTAATATGTAGTATATATCAAAAAATAATAGGGAGATGACCATTTATATATATAGTACATCAATGACACATGAAAGGATTGTTGCCGACCTCGACCGAGACGGAAAGAGCAACAAGAAAACTTATTTTGAGCTCTCGGGCATTTCACCGAACACCTCTTGTGCATATGAAAAAAACACAAACTAGCACTCTTCACACCCTCTTGCTAGGCTCCAAAATGTGAAAGAATGGAAGAGTGGGGTGTGTGCGGGCTGGGGTGGTGTCTTATATAGCCCCCCCTTTAACACCGGTTCATGCCACGAATCGGTGTTAAAGGGGGGGTGCGCAGGCCACTGTTGCAGGGACCTTTAACACCGGTTCGTGGCATGAACCGGTGTTAAAGGGGGGCACCTTTTTGTAGGGTTCGCGGCATAGAAAACAAAAATTTTCCTACGATGTGAACTATATACCAAGATCTATCTACTAGATACAAAAAAACGGGCGGATGTATATCCGTAGAGAACATACCCTTGAAGACCGACAAAGCTTAACGAGTTCAACTCGTGGTTGATGTAGACGATCTCTTGCCGATCTCAAGATCGAGAGGAAGTCCTAGCGCCGCAAATCAGCAGCGCATCCGTGCTCGCACACACGTTCGAGGCACCGAGCAACCTCCGCCTCCTCGCTCCAGCGATGCAGCGGAAGCACAACTCTTTCTTGTCGAATAGCCACCGGAAACAGGTATCTCGCTAGTCCGAGACCATGGGGGATAAATTCTAGAGGGGGAGAGAGATCCTTCACGAGGAGGTGTGAGAGACAAGTGAGGAGGGGGGCTCCTTTTATAGGAGGAGGGGGGAACCCCAGGGGGTGGCCGGTGCATGGGGCTGCCCCCTTGCCCTCCCCTCTTCATGTGGGTGGACACTCCACTCACAAATCTCCTTTAAATTCCCTCCACTCAAAAGTCCACTCAAATTCCCATTAAATTTCCACCAAATTTAATGCAAACTCTCATTAAATAAAACTCTTTTATTTTATTCAGAATTTTGTCAATTACTTTAATGACAAACATTCACAAATAAACCCTTGCTAGAATTCTATTTCACATGCATAACCACTTTATGCAATTTCACCCGAAAACCTGTTTCGGTATCTAGTGAAATAAATTCCTGCGCTTGTTCATTCTTTCGGCATGAAACATTTGCTCCAATTGGATGTAGGTGTCTCTTAAGTGTCACCCTACGGTTCGTGAATAATGCGGACATGATCGAGACCCCTCTCGGATCAATAATCGAAGCGGATCCGGAGACCCATCGACTCCACACATTCAACGATGACTTTCTTGTGATCGCTCGGAACCTTTTACGCTAGTATCTTAATCCCTTTGTTTCACGATATATTACATGTCCGAGATTCGATCATCGGTATCTCCATACCTAGTTTTATCTCGTTACTGACATGCACTCTCTTCTCGTTCCTGTGTTATAACATTCTAGTGATCAAATCACTTTCTTGCAAGCTAATCAATGTGATATCACCGAGAGGGCCCAGAGTATATCTATCCGTCATCGGGATGGACAAATTCCACTCCCGATCCATGAGCCTCAACATAACACTTTATTAGTTCGAATCCATCTTTATAATCACCCAATTACGGTGTGACGTTTGATGTTATCAAGAAACTCTTCCGGTGTTAGTGATTGACATGATCTCATGGTCTAAGGATTAGGATCACTTCGTAAGTTGTTATAGCAATATAAACTCAATGACTTTGATCGTAATGCTATACTTCGGATGAATGTTCATCACACCATTACACTAATGTTGTGATCCCGTTATTAACAACATCCAATGTCCATGATCAGGAAACCTTGATCATCTTGTTAATCAACGAGCTAGTTTATGAGAGAGGCATAACTAGGAACTTTCTGTTTGTTTATTAAACACACATGTATTAACGTTTCCGTATTAATACAATTATAGCATGCAAAATAAACATCTATCATATACTTGGAATACACATAATAAACACTTTATTATTGCCTCTCAGGGCATATTCCCTTCACTTTTTTGCCGCAGGGGCCACGCTGGTACGCCCCCCCCCCCCCTTTAACACCGGTTCGTAGAAGAACCGGTGTTAAAGCCCTTTTTCAGGATCAACAAAAGACCTCGTTTCCACTAGTGAATGGGTCCCCCCTCCAGCGCAGTAGCTGCCTTCCAAAATCCTAATACCATTTCGTATGCCACCACCGTGCTGTCGTCGATCGGGGTCGATGAGACGACCTCTCACTGTGCACGGTGTAGTCTTTTTCAGAAAGCATATGGAAAATATACTACTTCTTTGGGGGATCGCGCGCTCGCGTCCCCCGGATGTTGGGCCGTTGGATGAAAACGATCAGATTTTCCACCAGCTCAGCTCGTGTCTTATGTATTTATCACGTCTTTTCCACCGTTGTTTCTCCCCATCGCAAGCTCCTCTGCGCGCCGCCGTGTCTCTTGCTCATCCGCGCGCCTCTGCTCCTCCCCGCTGCCGCGCCTCTGCTCTTCCGCGTCGCCGCTCCTCCGCGCGGCTGCGCGGCCGCGCCTCTGCTCCAGCCGCGTCTATAGCTCGTGTCGCTGCTCCTTCGTGCGCCGCCGCGTCGCTGCTCCTCCGCCCCGCCACGCCTATGCTCCTTCCCGCCGCCGCGCCTTCGCTCCTCCGCGCCGCCTACAGCTCGCGCCGCGCCGCTCTCCGTGCCGCTGACTCACGTCGTTGTGTTGCTTTCTCGCCCAGGCGAAAGCACCATGCCGTTGCTACCGTCTACACCCGGCGTTGCTACTGACTGTGCCTGGCTTTGCTCCGTGGCTGCTACGAACGAGATTTTTGCTACATGTGCCCGCTGACGATGCTACTCTATGCCACTGACACTGCTACGTACGGCGTGAGGTTTGCTAAGTACAGCCGACGGAGATGCTACCCGTGGCCGACAGCGGTGCTACAAGTGGCGTCAAGTTTGCTACACGCAGCCGGTGGCGGTGCTACATGTGGCACTCGGCTTTGCTACCGACGGCGCCCGACCTTGCTACATGCGGCGCCAAGCTTTGCTACCGACCATGGATGGCCTTGCTACGTGCGGTGCCAAGCTTTGCTACGGACCGTGGCCGGCCTTGCTACATGCGGTGCTCAGTTTTTTGCTACATTATCATTTTTTTTGCTATCACAGTTTTGCGATTTTGCTACAATAACGTAAAGTTTTTGCTACACGGTCTCCGGCGAGTCTACCGACGAATACCTCCGGCGAGTCTTCGGTGAGGTCGGGTTTGCTACATTAGCATAATTTTTTTACATACGGTCATGAGATCTCCAAATGAAATCTCCCATGGCGTCCAAATTTAATTTTCTATTTTTGAACGGTCAGTTTTCGCTATACGAAGAAATGAACTAGATAAGAAAACGAGACTTTCTATAACAAAAACGGAATTTTGATCCAAAAAAAGACACGTAATTGACGGGAGACCCGGAAATAAAAAGCACAAATACATAGACGGACGCGTAGGTCTGCCCAAAGCATATCGCCCGGAACCCAGCTGAAAGCACGGTGTCAATCCCGTGAATGCTTCCACGATTCCTCGAGCATATACGGCGAGTCTTAGCTGTTGACACGTTACATCACCTGTGTGACAATCCATCTCGAAAAGAAGACCCTTATTTTGGAAGAACCTCCCTTGGCCGCCCAATCGCCTCACTCCGGGCCAAAAATTGGGATGGCGCTGGTCCCAAACGCCCCCGCATGAAAGCCTGCCTCGAGGCCGAGGGATACACACACGCTGCTTTTTTGTTTTGTTTTGAAGAATATACACACGCGATGCGTGCTGCGTGCAGTTAGCGAAATTGTAATCAGCCCAATATAGTATCAAGAAGAGAAGCAAGTTATGGCATGGGCCGAACATAAAAGTGGCTCGGTAACTGGCTGTTCGGACTTTGGAACATATCAGGCTATATTGCTGGGCCAAGTACTTCATTCCGATCGCTGCAATGTTTTTTTTCTATTTGTCTTTTAATTAAAAAATAAATTCTGTTCTTACAGTATTATTTTGGAAGTTGATCTATTGTACTCCCTCCAGTACAATTTAGTTGTCGCGGGTTTAGGCAATATTGTCTTCAGTTGCAAGGAGAAAATGGGAAAAGTAGTTATTTTGTCTCTGTTTGGGAAGCAGAAAAAAATTAAGAGAGTTTGAAAAAAGGAACAGAATAAAGTTTTATTTCGAGGGAAGAAACTTGTGATGTATAAAATAATACACTTTTTTTAAGATTTTTCATATCTATTACACGTTTTTTGGATTTTACAAAAGTAGTACTTTGTCGGTGTGAAGGAAGCCGATTAGGCCAGTCGGCCTAGAGCAAGCCGACTGAGCGTCGGCACGTGGAACCACTGAGGGCCGTGTCGGCCAATCGGCCTGGGCCAAGCCGATAGGGATGCCCCAACCGTACTACTATTTGAGTTCACGGCTTTTTTAAGGCCATCTTCAAAGAGTGTCGATGAGATTTTAACATTAAGGCAAACAATAAATGAAAAGCACGAGTTAAACTGTCAGACGCCATGTTCACACTTTTTTAATTGATGAGTTAGCAACTGACCAAACCATCTTTTCAGCCAAAGAACAAAAACACAAATACCCATGTAATAGCAATTCACAAAGTAAGACAAAACTGCAGGGCCAAGTAAAAACAATCCTACCCAAGACACGCATCAGAGATTAGATTCAGAGTCACACTGTACCGAAACCAAGCAAGCAGCACACTCAAAGAAGGTTCGGTTACTCGATGATTATGCCAGGAAGATTGGGACACCCCCAGTCGGCTTGGCCCCGGCCGATTGGGGCAGTCGGCCTGCCCCTGACCGATTGGGCGACACGGTCCCAGCGGCCCTACGCGCTGACGCTCAGTCGGTTTGCTCCAGGCCGACTGGCCCAATCGGCCTCCGTCGGACCGACAAAATACTATTTTTGTAAAATATTAAAAACGTGTAATAGATCTAGAAAATATTAAAAAATGGTGTATTATTTTAAAAAATGCATTTGCAAGGGTCCTTACACGTCTTTTTTTTGAAGAGGGTTTGCAGATATAATATTTTCTAAATCATAGAGAAACACGGGTATCTAGCTAGTTTAATGTTATATATATATGTGTAAAACACAAAAAAATATTATATTACCAATATAATTTATTTAGAAAAATATACCCATATGACTCACTAGTCCTCGATCTAACTTATTGCACAACGTTAGATCAATCTAAGCAACACAATTCTTTCATCCCACCTATAACTGGGCATTTTCTGGGCCAGGCAGGGCTTCGGGTCGGGCCAAAAAAGCTTAACACAGAAAACTCAGGTCCGAGCCCGGCCTGGCCTGACTGTTGGGCCAAAATCCCAAACTACAAACATATCACTGGGCCGTCGGGCTGGTCCAGGCTTCCTTAAATTCGTGTTTTTCTTGGCCTGAGCCCGGCCCAAGCTTCCACCGAGCCACAGATCTACAACCTAGGCCTGACCCGCGAGCCAAAAAAGCCCAACCCGTCGGGATTTTTTCGGGCCAAGCTCAGTTTTTTATGCCCATGTATAATCCCACCACCTGCCCCACACCACTCCTTCCCACGAAAAAATGTCCTGTCCCATCTTCCAATGGAATGAAAGGAAAGAGAATTTCTTCTTTAATTGCAAGAAAAAGAAAAAATAGTTATTTTGTCTTTGTTTGGAAAGGAGAAAACAATTAAAAGAGTTTGAACAAAAGAACAGAATAAAGTTTTATTTCGAGGGACTAATCATGTGACGCTGCATTTGCAAGGGTCTATACACGTCTTTTGTCCGAAGCGGGATTGCAGATATAATATTTTTCTAAATCATAGCGAAACACGGATATCTAGCAAGTTTACTCTTATATAAGTGTAAAACACGAAAAATATATTATATTATCAATATAATTTATTTAGAAAAATATACCCACGGGACTCACTAGTCCTCGATCTAAATATTTGAAACAATATTATTCATAGTCAAAGATTTATAAGTTTGATTTAAGACATGTCCAAACAATATGCATTTGTTTTCAATCATATTTTATGATTTTTAACCTCTAGTTTGAGAGTCGTGAGCCTAAATATGCACTAGCTAGTTCTTCAGATTTGCTACAAGGATAAGACCACGTGCACAGCAAATCTGCCGGTTTCTAGGGTAGGAGGTTTTTTCTGTCCTAAGCCACAAGGCAGTAGCTAGCTAGTTAATTTCATGGAGAAGAGAGACAAAAAAAAAGGCTAAGCTAGCTAGCTACTATTGCACAAATCTCTATCTTGTCCAGAAAAGTTGTCACACTTAATTATATTAACCAGGCTATAATGTAGCACAGTATGCCTTGCATCCATGTTTGTGAGGAGAAAAAAGGCTACCAACTGTTCTTGCCGTTTGACATTTTGTGGCAAGAATCTATGATAAGTATAGTTCTCCTGTAGTGCTTCTGCTTCACAAAACAACCCTTAAACTAATTAACAGTTAATTGGTTCCCGTCAGCATCAATCATGCACGGCGCCGAACAGAACAGGGTCTTGTCTGCCATATAATTAGGTGCAAATGAACTCGTGAATTTTATTTGACTAATTAGTTAGTAGTTCATAAATTAGCGTTGGATTGCTTCTATGCCTAATCAGTCAGTTGCCCCTTGTTTACAATATCTAAATGTACGAACTGTTAGAACATGTACCCGTGAGGCAACTGCTTGTTAATCAGGTTCGGCCGTTCAGGCATACAGGATACCGTGCACGGACTAGCATAAGCTTGATGATGTTTCAGTATCAGGAAAAGTTATACCCAAATGGTCAAGGATTCATTTGATCACTAACAAACTTCAGAATTATCTTCTTCTTTTGGCGGGGTTCAGAATTACCTTACATGGTTAATTTACATGATACAAAGTACTTCTGAAAACGCAG
Source organism: Avena longiglumis (assembly GCA_030063025.1). Classification (NCBI taxonomy): domain Eukaryota; kingdom Viridiplantae; phylum Streptophyta; class Magnoliopsida; order Poales; family Poaceae; genus Avena; species Avena longiglumis. The sequence goes on from CP125974.1 coordinate 148,228,142, forward strand.
CTAGTAATACCTTAGTAATACAGGGTTCGTCACGTTTCTTTTTAGCAAGTTACCGCAATATAGTACCCTCTGTTTTTATTCGCACATAACAAAATGGATTTTTTTTTGACAATTAATTTGAAGGATCACACTTCATCGACTTCTCTTGTCATGTTATTTTGTGGGAGTTTTTTCCGGGGCTTTACTTGTCATGTTTTTGGTTTTTCCTTCAAATGCATAAAACATGATGTTAATTTGATTGCTGTTTTTAAAAACCTTTCCGCTGTAGCAAATTGTGATAGTTGAAAAAAAATCAATACCACTTTCATTTACATTAGATTTGAATCTATCGACCGCTAGAGCCCACCAAAACAAGTAATTTCCATGTATCAATTAAAGTAACAAGTGGGGTGCCACTATAAAGCATAACATAAACTGTCTGGGGGCTTTTTATAGTGTACAGGTGTACGAACTCCCAAGGGTGTTTATGGTTATATTAGACTTTTCCATTGGTCCTATTTGATTCCAAGATTAGATGGATCATACATATGGAGGTTATTAAAATGAGTTCTCAAACTTTAATTATATAAGCAGCCTGCCGTGATGCAAAATTCAAATGCATAATTTATTTGTGGCAGTTGGATAAAATAAAATAGCAGCAGTTTTTCAACAAAAACAATCTTACCTATATTTATGCATATCGCTTCTCTTTTAGTAATAAACGTAGCTACCCTCGACCTTGTCGAACTAGTCAGATTCATGCACAATCACATTATTGAACATTGGGCAAAGCATGCCCACATTATTGATGAGCACTGCACCTGAACATTTCAACACTAATTAACTATGTCTGTTAGAGAATTAATTAGCCAACTAGCCATTACTATATGGGTTAGTGATGTGTATTAGACTTTTGGATAACCCATCATATATGTCATTGTTTTGGAATATATCGTTTATATAATTCGTGTAGATGCCATTCTAGGTAGTGTAGACTCTAGAGAACGAAAAGGCCCTAATTAGATGCAACCTTTTTGTCTGCTATAATTTTCTTAATTAGGCTGATGCGGCCTAAGTGTGACCATTTAACCGACAGTTGGCACTTTTACAAAGTGCAGGCCAATTATATTGGGACTAAACAATGTACGTGCATGCATGAGCGGGAAACGGCCGGCCGTGGTGTGCCTTGACTCATCCACGTGGATATACTAACAGAACAATGACTTTTTTATGCATAACATATAGTTAGGACATCAGTGAAGTGCCAATATGCAACAGTGTTTTATTCTTACTTTAGTCTAACAACTATTTAAATGTTGGGCATGTAAACAAAAGTGTGTTATTTGGGTGTTTGGTTTGGAGAGACTGGCCGGTTTGTGCTGAGCAAAAGGACCACTTCTCACGTAGGCAGGGGCGGAGACAGGGAGGGGCGAGCAGCCCACATGATTTAGATTTTGTAACTAAAACTATCCATCAAAGTACTATTTGTATGATGTTTTATCTATTTTAGTCCCCCTAATCAAACTTATAACGCTAATACACTCTAATTGCCCCCCTCAATGATAAATTTTGGCTCCGCCCCTACACGTAGGTCATTCCTAGCAGACTGTAGGGACATCATAATTAGTTTACTTTATAAAGAGTTGCATTTTTAGATTAAGAAAAGAACTTTGTAATGTGCTTACTTTTTAAGAAATCAAGACAGTGAGCTCCTTGTATATAATTCTCCTCCACGACTACTTCAATATATGTTTGTGTGTCTACTATTTCTTGTAATTAACATCCTTCATGTTGTTCATGGGATCATAGAGCTTGGGATTTAGTGAAAGTTGTTTTACTGTAAAAGAGATCCATAGAGTAAATAAATAAACTCAACTGAAAATTTGCAGTTACTTTCTCAGAATAAAACACATCATAATTTTTTTAAAACCCAATAACCGATAGTGCTATGTTGGTTTCTTATAGTATTTTTACCTATAGAAGTGATAAAAGACACTTGGCAAGTGCTTTATGTTTCTCAATTAATAACATTATTTTTTGTGAAAGAATTTTGATATATCGGGAACTATAGTAAATATTAAAGGAAACATCATTATATCTTGTGTGTGTGTTGTATTGGGTCTTTCTAAAAACAATTCTAAAGAAAGGGCACGTTGAGAAATAAAAATATGTGTTTGACTTTTATTTACATTCATAGTGATGTGTTTTTGTCAGAGATGTCCAATGAAACAGTTTGACTATAGTAGCAAGACATAAGCCTCCCATTTTGAAAAAGAAGATAAGAGAGATTGATTTTTTTTTACATTTCCCTACAATATAGAAATTTTCATATTTTTAGTCTACTAAACTTACTTTATGTAAAACTAATCTTAATTCTTACTTTTTATCCATGTATGATTTATCTTACTATAAATCCATCCAAAAGTGAGCCTTTGAGATCATAGTATGGGTGCCTTTTTGTCACTTATGGGTGACGACATAGTAACAAGCTAGGGTTTCTTAGAGGTTAGTTTCATGTCTTGTTGAGTTATTTATTCCTTATTGTGGTTGTGGATTTTCAATATTTTTTTGCCGAAGTTTTTTCTCTACCATTGTTCTGATACAAATGAGTCAATATGGTTAGCTAGGCAAGTTTACGTAACATAAGATGATCCACTAGAGGAAATCAACTAAAAAATCATACAATCCCGTGTTTCCTTACTTTTTTAGATTAATCAACAGATCAAAAGGTAATCTATTGCCCATTACTTGATAACTGGATTAAGTTCTTTTTTACAAAAAGGGAAATAAATCCCTTTGCATCAATCGATGCACACAACCATTTCTATTGAAAAATTATCGTCCAAAGTAATACAGTGCAAAGATCAAAGAGGGTTGATACATGAATTAACTAGCAAAATAGATCTGGCATATATCACATATGTACTATGTATTCTATTAGTTTTGTGTGCTATGATTTTCTTATGCAGGATGATGCTGACTACTGGGCGACAGTTGACACTTTCACAAACTGCAAACCAATTATTTAGGGAATAAACAATTTATGTAACCAACTATTTGGGGATTAACCAATGTACGTAAGTGTCTTGACTCGCCCACGTGGATACACTACCAGAATAACAACAATTTTATGCTTAACATATAATCAGGACACTATAAAGTAAGAATATTGTTAGGCAACGATGCTTTATTCTTAATTTGGACTAACAACAATTTAAATGTTGGACATGTAAAGAAGAGTGTGCTAATTGGGTGTTGATTTGGAGAAAATGTTGGCTGACCTTGTCTTGAAAAAAATGTCCACTTCTCATATAAGTGATTCCTCGCAACCTATAGGGACAATTTTAATTAGATTACTAGTTCATATAGAGTAAATGAAGATATTAATTGTATGTGGATGTAGCATCCCAATTGTCTAACAATTGCAATGCTACTAGCCTAGTCTATATAAATGCTACTTCCTATATATAATTGTTGCATCATAATTATATCATGCTCATGTCATCATGCCACCTTGCATTTGAGCATCATATAAAAACCCTTTTTGTTTGGTTCTTCTCTCATAAGCATCATCAGTTGTATTTGCCTCTTGATATTGTATTTGGTTATTGATATATTGTTTAAATGCCCAAGTTGAGTTGGGGGCATATCTTTTAATCTACTCCACCACCCTTTCTTTTCACCACCTTATAATTCCACCATTCCATTATCCATGAGCTTGCATTTGATTTTCTTTTGGTATTTAATCTAGCTCATGGGAGATAGGATGGATCTACTTCTACAAATTCTTTTGCTTGGCCTTACTCCACATTTTGGGTAATGCATAGGAATAATGCCATGCTTATTATTTTGTTTTCACAAGATTAAGACATGGCATTTAATACCCTTGCATGGGCCATGCAACCCTCTCCAACTTTGGTCCTCCTTTGTTTTTATTTGAATTTTGAGTGGCTCATATCTCGTCTCTCTCTCTTCCTTCTTCATGCTTGATCTTGTTTGAGTTTGCTAACCCTACACCTCATCCACCTATTCTTGTTTGGTCTAGCTTGGTGCATGCAAGTAGCCAAACTCTAAGATAACCCTAACCACCCATCTCCCTCTCACCTCACCTCTCCTCTCTAACTCGAGCCACCACCCCATGATCTACCCCCTCTCACTTTATCCTCTAGCTCTAACCCTAGTTACACCCTACCCCATCTACCTTTTCCTCTCTCACCCTCCCTCTCCACGCCGAGCCCTTCCTTGCTAGCCCCACCTGGCCCTCTCTCTCCCTGGTCCAACCCTCGATCTCCCCTCCTCCCTTGGTCCCTCTCTTCCCTCTCTAAGCTACAGGACAAGAAGGAGGCAAGAGAGAAGAAACCTAGCCCGTGTATCCCTCTCCTCACCTTTTGCAAAAGCAAGCCAAAGCCCCATGTGCATATGTCTCCTCTCCCTTATCACCAACCACCAGCCCCAGCCCCAGATTGAGATCCCCAGGCCCTCCTCCTTCTTTCTTCCTCCCCTCCACCATGATCTCCATGTCCTAGTAAACCCTAGCCTTAGCCACACCTTCTTCCCTCGACCGGGTGTCCTCCATGATGAACAACGACCGCCGGCGTGTCCCTCTACCTCCCCTTCATCGACTGGAATCGGCGGATGCCGCTGGATCTCGTCGGAGCAAGATCTACACCGTCGTGAACCGCGGGTACAGGAGCAAGATGCCTCAAAGCCCCAACGTCGAGCGCCTCTGTCTCGAGATCTTCCACCTGCATAAGTTGGTCGCTGGTGAGTCCCCCGGCCTCCCAGACATCTCTTTGCCCCCTGTATCATCGTGACTCGCCGGCGGGTGCGCCGTCGCGCGCAGTCGCCGCCGTGAGAGCACCAACGACCATTCTGCTATTTTTGTTCATCAAGACATAATTGTCTCCATGATCCATCTCCGTTAGCGAATCCTGAATGAAAGTCGTAGCCTGAACCTCCCTCTTTCAAACGAGCCGCTACACGCCTTTTTCCGTCAAGTGAGACGGTCGGAATCGTGCCTGCAAGTTGGCACCGCCGCGCGCGCCTCTACAGTTCAGACAACACCAGCCGTTGTTCCTGCTTCTCTGTTCGTCTAGACCTAGCCGACGCCACGGCTCGCCTCCATCCATATCCTTTGCTCCTCATGGTAGCCCTTGGTCCCTGATTTAAATCAAGCCATCTCTCAGTTGTTTTGGTGCAGGAACGAAGCCGTGCTCGTCTCCGGAAGTCGGGCGCGCGACATAGTTCTTGGTCGCCGTCGTCAGTAAACCTCGTTGCAGTTTCTTCAGGTTCCGCAGCCCCAGGTTTCCCCCTTACCCTCTGTTCCTCGTCGAAGCCCGGCCAGCACAGCCCACCCCCGTAGTTTCTCCCTGAACGAAAGTTGTAGCCCTATCAACCCTCTTCATCTTTCATTTTTATATCATGGCGAAATTCGTAGTATATTGCTCGCCATCGTCATTCAAACATTGGATCAGCTAGCCTAATTCGCGATCAGTTCTTCAGTTTCGTCAGGCTCTTAACCGACATCTCCTAGACGTTTTGCAAAGAAACCCCTGACCTTTCCTTCTACCTAACCCGCGGTCCCTCCCTTCTCACCCTTTTTGCAAAAAGCCACCCACGCTTTTCCATCCTCAACTCATGGGCAGGATGGCCCGCGTGTCGGCTAGCCCGGTGAGCGTCGTGGCCTATTCTTGAGTCACCTGGCCCTTTGTCATCCTTCTTGGGTGAACTTCTCCAGGTAACAAAAGACCGAGCTTTCGGAAAATCCAAATTCAAATATATTTTATAAACTAATTCATAACTTTCAAATGATTTGGAATTTGAATTCAAACTCTATATGAAATATGTTTTGTTTTTGAATGTTAATTCAAATATTTAGTCAAATATTTTCAGAACTAATTCAAACTAGTCAAACCTTTGACTTTGACTCCATTTGACTAATTTTGACTTTAAAATAAATTTAAATTCATAATTTCAGATAATACAAATAATATATGTTTTGAAATCAGAAAAAATATGAGGAATTCAAATATGATATCCAAAATATATTTTGAACACTTTAATTTTCAAGTTGATTAAAATTACAATAAAATTCCCTTTTGCATTAATTAATTAATAACTTTTGATTTATAACTCCAAATTTAACAAATGATATGTCTAAAATGATCAGATCGACGAGACCTTTCTGTTTATGCATTCCATGTTCTGAATTGCAGCATGCATCATATAAATATAAAGATTACAGCAACTTATTTGAGGTTAAAATGTGACCAAAACTCAATAAAATGCTTATTGCTTGTATTCCACACCTCACCCATGCCATGCTACTTTATTGCCATGAAAATTGTGCATCATTCATCATGGCATGATTGTTTGCTTGTCGCATTTTATTCCTATGCTTGTGCACTTTATTTATGTTGGCCCTTGTTTGTTTGGTTCTTCTTCGAATAGACGCTGAGCAGGGGATATATCAAGAAACCCAGGAGCACTACCTAGATCCTTCTCTCGCTTCAACTGAGCTGCCAGGCAAGCACTACCACATGCTTGCATACATATAGTACCTATTGCCTCTATCTTATTCTTGCATCATTGAGTCGCGGTTGCATTAAATTGAATCCCAAGTATTGCATAGCCTTTACTTTTAAACCCCACCGAAGCTTGTTCCTCCATCCCATGAGCCATTACTACAGGAGTTGTTTGAGCCATGCGAGTCGTAGAACAGCATGTGTAGGGTATGTGAGTGTCTGATGGATAACGAGGTACCTAAAAAACTTAACCTGAGTAGTATGAGATAACTAATGAAAGTGGCACCGGTGAGCAATATCTGCTATTTGGTTTTTCATGCTCACTTGTGTCCCGTAGGACCCCGAGTACTTGATTCATGTTCCTTGAATATTCGCGCTATCCACATCCGGGAGGATTATGGGACCCCCCTGAGCCAGAGCTTGATTCAGTCTTATTTCTTGGGGCCACAAACTAGTTTGAGGTTTTATTTACTATCCTGTACTTATGCCATGCTTTACTGCTTTATTTAAATTGTGCGAGGTATTGCACCTGCATTGTTTAGGTAAGCGGAGAGTTTTCGCGGTATCGACAAGCCCAGTCACATTTTCGGGTTCCCAGTCGTTTACAGCCATTGGCGCAAACCTTGAGTCCGTTTCGGAGCCGGCCAGTTTCGTTGCGGGTAGCTTAATGGGGTGGTCCCCTGAAATATTTCTGAATCTTGTGATTGCTTTGTCGTGACTGCCTCGTTGGGTTTTGATTTGGTTTTTCCGAGGTTGATCGAGTGTGTGTTGCTATTTGTGCACCCCTGCAGGGTAAAACTTTCTGAAAGCCGTGTCCGCGGTTATGGACGACTTGGAGCAGTTCTCGATCATAGACAAGTATAACTAAAGTACCGCTTTTAATTTGACTAAATCGACTAGTAAATAGTGCAATCCTCATGGAATGGATAATAAAACTGCCAACGGATGGGGGTTGTTTCCGCTTCCTCGTTGGTAGCGAGGAGGAGGATGGATCTGTTAATATTCTTATAATGCTGTTATTAATTCACGGACATCCGTCTATCTTTGGTTAGGCGGATGGTTAGCGTATCTATAGAATTGCTAGGTATTATCTTTTGCTGCAATTCGTCACCCAGTTGTGTCCCCTTTAGAGGCATAAAGACTTCTTGAGTACCCTAGGGTCTCACACGATAAATTATTTGGTTCGGATGAACAGTACACTCACAAGATGGATCTTTGGGTGGAGGAGGCAGACGATGTGGACAACGATCATTCGGTGTAGAGATTAGAAGCGAGGATCCGTGAGATCTGTGGGCGGGATGTGTTTATTTATGGGGCATCTTATGCCGATTTGCTTCTTATCCGTACTCGGATCTTGTTTGCCGCTTCCGCCTGATACTCTGATGTTTGATGTATGAGGAGATATCCTAAACTATTATATATATCTAGGAAATTTGGATCTTGCCGTATGGCGTTGCAATATTTCCATTTCTTTTAGATGGAATGGCTCTGATGTACTGTTGTATGGTGGCTTGCATACATACTCATTTGTGTATGTAGTTGATCCCTTCGCCTGCCGATTACGCCGCCGTTCTTGTCCCGATGTTTGGAAATGGTTGGGACGGCCGAAAGGTCTACCTGTGCGTGGCATTTGGGCCCCACCGTACTATTTCAACCATTTCCGCTCATCCAGGCTTGTAACTAGGAGCGTAATTCACCGAGGTAGTTACAGTGGATAATAACATATTTATTGCATTTTTAGATTAAGAAAAGAGCTTTGAGGTAATGTGGTTACTTTTGTGGAGAAACCCGGGGAGTGGGCTGCTCTTGCATATAATCCTCCTTCATGACCGCTTGAGTATTTTTTCCTGGGCATCTACGGTTTCTTGTAGTTATCTTCCATTCATGGGATAGCAGACCTTGGGATCTAATCAAAGTTATTTTACTTTAAAGAGTTCCACGCATATGAAATAAATCTACCAATTAGGATAGAATTATTTAATAGTTATGTCCTTAGAATAAGCAACATTATGAGAATATAATTGAAGTTCGAGAAGTCATTTGTAACTTTTTTGTTTCTTAGAATAATTTTTACCTACTGTAAACTCATTAACCAATAGTTATTTGTTTGTTTGCATGGTTTGTTTATTCAGTTTTACTTGGAGACACCAATAAAGGAACTTGGCAAGTTGGCAAGGGTGCTTATCAATTAACCACATTAATTTTTGTGAAAGAAGTCTAACATATAAGGAACTAGAGTGAAAATTAAAATGAACTTCATTATACGCTGTGTATGTGGTATTGGGTGTTTCTAACATAAAGCTCAAAGAGAAGGCATACCGGGAAATAGAAAGAAGTGTTCGAATTATCTTTCCATTCCCTAACGATATGTTTCAGTCAGAGATTTCCAATCAGTAATTTTGACTATAGAAGCAGAACATAAAGATTAGCCTAGATTTAGAGGTCAATATTCTCCCATTAAAAAAGATAAAGAGTGTTTGATATTTCATTTTCCCATTTCCTAAAATATATGATTGTTCACAATTTCAGGCTCTATCACTTACTAGACATATGGAACTAATGTTGATTCTATTTTTTTTTGCCATGTATGCTTTATCTTACTATAAATTAAATCCATTCAGCAAGTGAACCCTTGAGATCATAGTTTGTGAGCTTTTATGTCACTCACGGGTGACGTCTTAGCAACAAGTAGTGGTTTCTTAGAGGTTACTTCCATGACTTGTTGAGTTGTTTACCCTCCTTATTGCAGCTGTGGTTTTTTAATAATTCTTTGGCCAGAATTTTTTTGCTTCCATCACTTTTGGTAAAAATGAGGGGCTATGGTTAGTTATTTTACCTGATATAAGAAGATCCATAAAATACGTCAACTAAAAATTATACAATCGTTGAAGTAAATCAAAGATGTGTACACTGGCATGGAGGAGGCATAACACCATTTCTGTGTCGTGAACAAATATGCGTATATTAAATGTGTAAATATGCCCGCTCCATTTGAATGGAGTTGTGTTAAGAAGTTACGGTTAGTAATAACCAAAGAGGTATATACACTTTTAGTCCCACATCTTGTATTGTGAGAGCGTTTCAGTCCCACATCTTGCAAAGTGATCAAGACTAGTTCCACAACTTGTATCCATAGAACATTTTCTAATTTGATTAAATTTTAGCAAGTTTGACTAAATTTGTCTATAATTTTTTTTAAATGATCCTTATGTATTTTTCTCTAACATTTGTGTTCTTCGCACGGACAGACAAGTGGGCCTACCTATCAGTACAAGTACAAATAAAATCGTTAAAACTCCATGCGTTAGAAGGACTCGAACTCAAAATCTCGTATTGCTAGACACCAACACAATCCACTATGGCAACAGATGCTATTGATTAAATTGGAGGACGTAATTATTTTATACAACATGAAAGCACACACGCGTGGTAATAATCAAAAACACCTTCATTTAAAAAAAAAGCTAGAAAAAAATATGTGGATCATTTAAAAAAATAGACGAATATAGTTAAACTTGCTGAGATTTAATTAAATTGGACTAAAATATTCTTTGGATACAAGTTGTGGGACCAGTCTTGCTCACTTTGCAAGATGTGGGACTAAAATTCTCTCACGATGCAAGATGTGGGACTAAAAGTATATATACCTCATAACCAAATGTAATTTGTAAAAAATAGAAAAATGGCCATACGCACTCACTGATTATAGGTATGATTTGTAATTAATGGGCAATCCCATCAATATTATGATTGATCTTCTTGAGCCTATCCCATCAGTGTCTTGATCTTCTCGAACGGAGTTTTGTAGGGAATTTGGTGTCCATCGGCCAGGACAGTCAAGGTTGGGTATCTGTCCATGGAGAGCTAAATGATGTTTTGTGGGTGTACATGGAGCTCTAATTTACTAGCGTTGTGTTCACGCGTATACCATTCCAGATAATCATGTAAGTTTGTTATTGTTTATCAACCTACCCATAATATAAGGTGTAAGTTGGTTCATTATAGAATTTCTACATTCCAAATAAATAATGACAGTTGTGTGTATCTAAAGAATTTTATTTTTATTTTGAAATGGAGGTTAAATCCCTGGCCTCTGCATCAATGCGTGTATCTGAAGATGTAGAGGACAGGATGTTTGTCTTTCGTTGATGAAGGTATACGGAACAAATCTATTTTACACCGTCAACTATCAAAAACTCGTACATAACCGATAGGAGGGTTGGATGAAACATTGGGTAACCAGTGGAGGTGGCTGTACGGCTAGGCCTTCCAGATAAAATGTCATTTTTGACGTTCCGAGAGTCTTATTGTTGAACAATCCCTGCCGGCTGGCCGGTCCCGAGGCTGCTCCACAACCAAGGAAGAAGACTAAGTTGAAGGCACACAAAGAATACACAAGAATTGACACAGGGAACAGGGAGAAGCTTTATTGATATGTCTCTGATAAAGTCACGTACAATGATTGCTCCTCTATTTATAGACTAAGGGGGATAGGATACCCACATGGGCTAACCCTAGCCTGATAGAGGCCACACCGATGTGCCTCTACCGACCCAGTTTCCCAACACTCCCCCTGAGTATCTTATCTGTATGACCATGGCCTAAAACTCCGAAAAATCCAGTGGGAAAAATATGGAGAAACGCGCATGGTATACATCTTGCTATGTTGCACGAATTGCCTCATTAAAAACCTTATGTGAGAAACTTCATAAAAACTCACTAAGGAAAAAAGAGTACAATTCACTTAACTATAAAGTTAAACACTTAATCATCGGGATCAAGATTTCAGCGATGAGTTTGTGAAGATTATCCCCCTGAACCTTGCATCTCCCTAAGTCTCATCATGCCGATCCCATGGACACATCTCTCAAAAGAAGATGCTGGCAATGATTTAGTGAACAAATCAGCGAGATTTTCACACGACTTAGTATGCAAGACTTTCACTTCGTTCAACTTTTGCAGTTCATGTGCATAGAAGAACTTGGGGTTTATATGCTTTGTGAGATTACTCTTCACGTAACCCATCTGGACTTGTGCAATACAAGCATCATTATCTTCATAGATAATTGTTGGGGTTTGTACGGTGTTCAGTCCACATGACATCTGGATGTGGTTGAATACTCGTCGAAGCCATACACATTCTCGTGATGCTTCATATAATGCTATGATTTCTGAGTGGTTCGTTGAAGTTGACACAAGAGTTGCTTAGACGATTTCCAGGAAATCGTTGTTCCACCACAAAGGAAAACATATCCAGTCTGCGACTTGGATGTGTGCGGGTCCGAAAGGTACCCAGCATCTGCATAGCCTACAACAGATAGGTCTTGGTCCTTTTGGTAAAACAAGCCAAGGTCCTTGGTCCCTTATATGTACCTAAAGATGTCCTTAATGCCTTTCCAATGCCTCTTGGTAGGCTCAGAACTATACCTAGCAAGCAGATTAACTGCGAATGCAATATCCGGTCGTGTACAATTTGTGAGGTACATAAGTGTGCCAACTGCACTTAAGTAGGGGAATTCCGGTCCCAGAATTTCCTCCCCCTTTTCTTTAGGCCTGAACGGGTCCTTGTCTTGCTGCAAAGATCTTCCAACCATCGGGGTCTTAGAAGGATATGCCTTTTCAAACCCAAATTGTTCCAACACCTTCTGGGTGTAGACCGACTGGTAAACTAGAATCCCAGCAGGGGAATTCTCAAGTTGCAGACCCAGGCAGAACTTGGTTTTTGCCTAAGTCTTTCATCTTGAATTCGGACATCAGGTAGGAACTTGCTTCCTCAATATCGTCAGGTGTACCGATTATATTCAAATCGTCCACGTACACCGAGATAATACAGAAACCATCCTGGGATCTCCGTATAAAAATACATGGGCAATCTTCGTTGCTCGCGTAGCCCTTCTAATGAAGGAAATCGCTTAAACGATTATACCACATCCTACCTGACTATTTTAGTCCATACAATGACTTCTTAAGATGAACACTGTATAAGCTCTTGTTTGCTCTATCCTGGTTCGGGACAGGGATACCTTCTGGTACTTTCATGTATATGTCTGAATCCAAGTTACCATATAGATAAGCGGTGACAACATCCATCAGTTCATTTTTAAGTCCATGTTTACTGATATTGAGATCAAGTATCTAAAGGTAATTCCATCCATGACCGGGGAGTAAGTTTCCTCAAAGTCGACACCTGGTCGCTGAGTGAAACCTTGATCAACAAGCCTTGCTTTGTACCTTACTACTTCATTATTCTTGTTTCTCTTTTGAACAAAAACCCACTTGTGGCCAACTGGGCGAATGTGGGGAGGAGTTAGTCAAACAGGTCCAAATACCTCTCTTTTGTTTAACGATAATAATTCAGCAGTGATTGCCTTCTGCCAATCTTTCCAATCCGACATTTTCTTACAATCAGCGAGCGTGCTAGGCTCAGGGTCAAGATCTATGATTGAGGAAATTTTCTTTGCAAAATAATTGTCAACATTTGCCATGGCTTGGTAGTATGACTCGCCCGAATTAACATAGTTAATGGCCATTTCGTCATGGAGTGCATGAAGGGAATATGCCCGAGAGGCAATATTAAAGTGGTTATTATCGTATTCCTTGTTTATGATAAATGTTTATTTTGCATGCTATTATTGTATTAATACGGAAACGTTAATACATGTGTGTTTAATAAACAAACAGAAAGTTCCTAGTTATGCCTCTCTTATAAACTAGCTCGTTGATTAACAAGATGATCAAGGTTTCCTGATCATGGACATTGGATGTTGTTAATAACGGGATCACAACATTAGTATAATGGTGTGATGAACATTCATACGAAGTATAGCATTACGATCAAAGTCATTGAGTTTATATTGCTATAGCAACTTACGAAGTGATCCTAATCCTTAGACCATGAGATCATGTCAATCGCTAACACCGGAAGAGTTTCTTGATAACATCAAACGTCACATCATAACAGGGTGATTATAAAGATGGATTCAGAACTAATAAAGTGTTATGTTGAGGCCCATGGATCGAGAGTGGAATTTGTTCATCCCGATGAAGGATAGATATGCTCTGGGCCCTCTCGGTGATATCACATTGATTAGCTTGCAAGCAAGTGATTTGATCACTAGAATGTTATATCACGGGAACGAGAAAAGAGTGCATGTCAGTAACGAGATAAAAATAGGTATGGAGATACCGATGATCGAATCTCGGACATGTAATATATCGTGAAACAAAGGGATTAAGATACTAGCGTAAAAGGTTTCGACGATCACAAGAAAGTCATCGTTGAATGTGTGGGAGTCAGTATGGGTCTCCAGATCCCGCTTCTGATTATTGATCCGAGAGGGGTCTCGATCATGTCCGCATTATTCACGAACCGTAGCGTGACACACTTAAGAGACACCGACATCCAATTGGAGCAAAAGTTTCATGCTGAAAGAATGAACAAGCGCAGGAATTTATTTCACTAGATACCGAAACAGGTTTTCGGGTGAAATTGCATAAAGTGGTTATGCAAGTGAAATAGAATTCTAGCAAGGGGTTATTTGTGAATGTTTGTCATTAAAGTAATTGAAAAAATTCTGAATAAAATAAAAGAGTTTTATTTAATGAGAGTTTGCATTAAATTTGGTGGAAATTTAATGGGAATTTGAGTGGGTTTTTGAGTGGAGAAAATTGAAGGGCCATTTTGTGAGTGGAGTGTTGTTATCGCCATATTTTGGCCAAAGGAGGAGATGGGCCATAATCAAGATGGGCTTGGAAGATATATATATGCAACGTGTTGTTGAATCGGCCTTGTACGTGGATTTGGGCTAAATTGCCCGTGTATCTGTATATTGTAGTAGGTTACGTTTCGGTTTAGGTAAGAGATAGAGTTGTAGAGTTATTCCAAAGATAGAAAGTCTCCGGACTATAAATATGTACCTAAGGTTATCGAGAAAAAGAGGACAATCACGTTCACAACAAACACAATCTCGGCGCATCACCACCCCTTGTTTCTAGGGTTTCTTTCGGGTAAGTGTCATGCTGCCTAGATCGCATCTTGCGATCTAGGCAGTATTTTCTTATGCGTTATTTGGTGTTACTCGTACTGAAGCCTTGTTGATGGCGAGTAATACTATTATCATAGATTTGTTTAGGTTAGCATCGGTAATTTTCGCTATGATTGTTTAAGTTATGCTACCTCTAGTTACCTCGCTGCTTTTGCACCTTTTCCCGGGCGTAAGGGTAGCATCTTGCTTGATCCTTATTCAGTTGATTCGATCTGTTATAGTTGTGCCTTGTTTTCCAAGGTTTAGTTTGATATCCACGTAGTCAGGCCTTGCAAACGGGTTGAACGATCCAGTAGTACGTAAGGATATGGTTTGCTAGTTCGAGAGGAGTTGTTCCGGTAATTGATCTTTCGTCGGTTGTTAGGCCTCCTCTAGGGTTAGTTTTCTATCATCTTTTGTATCTGCCAGGCTCAATTACGTGTAGGACGTTCCAATTACGTGGTGAAAACATTAAACTGTCGTAGATCGATTTGACTTGTAATGATGAAGCAAAACCCCATGTTATCGTAAATCTAATGCAGAACCATGGGACAATCGGCTCCAGGAGCCGATTCACAGGGAAACCTGGGAGCCGGTCACGGCTCGAATTTTACGTATACTTGTTTACCATGCAGGAAACTGATCGAAGCAATCCATCACCTTCCTGACCAGGTATAGGTCAGGTGGCACGCCCTCGAACCAAGCCAGGACGTGTGCCGGAGTTTTGCGGGCCGTTGCCCGAGGGACCAGGGCCCACCAGCAGCCTGGAGCCTCCGCTCTTCATGTTGCTCGTCGCTGCTCGCCGGGTTTTGACAGCAACACATTTCGCACGCAGTGGGACCTTCAACAAAGATCTGCATCAACATCCGACGCTGAGATGGGGGATGCATCACGACGCATTTAGCTGCCCGAGGAGCACAAGGCAAGTATGATGACATCAAAGCTCTCTTGAAGCCGATCTCATCGGCTCTTTTGAGAGGACCCGTAAGCATGGTATCGTGGAAAGGTTTCTCACCAAGGTGCTCTTGATGAGGTGGATCTGCTGTTCCTTGAGGAGCGCACGAGCTCTGCGACGAAGTCAACTACATGGTGGCTCATTCTCTTCACCGCCATTCCGAGAGCCCGTGAACGCTTTCGAGCGGATCGCATCGCGTAGTTCAGAGATCATGAAACATCGCATTCTCTCCGGGGCCTACTCGGGGACTCACCAGGAGAAAGACCGCCTGTGCCAGGCCACGCTGCCATTCACACTTGCAGCCCGAGCCACCAGGGGCAGCGGCGTCGTCGTCTATAAGGTCGGAGGCGACCAGCGATTGCCGCCTTCTGTTTGAGCCACCTAAAGAAATCCCACATGGATATGTGTGCACCTACGTGCGGATCGCAATAACCCGACACGCACCAACCAGATTGCAACCGCAGGATTTTCTGGCAGGAGTTCCCGGAGCAGGCTTCAGAGCAGGCGTTCTAGAGCGATATGCAGGATGGACGCCGACAAACAAGCGTGGCTAGCCAAGTATGCCACCGAACGAGTCATGAGAATCTAGCCCTGCAGTTCAAACAAAGGAGCAAATCCGTACCATCTTGAGAGACAGTTCGCCCGTGCGAAGAGAAGGACAATCGGCTATTCAAAGCCGTACCCAACGAGTTTGATCCGATTCCGCCACCCAAGTATCGGCTCCCGAGTTCTCAAGGTTTAGTGGATCGGAAGGGTCGAGCTCGATCGAGCACGTGAGCCGATACCGCAGCTTAGGCATGATTTCAGCATCGGATCGATTGCGTAAGGTTCTTTGCGCAATCTCCGACAGACCAGCTTTTGGGAGGTACACCTCGCCACCGATTCGATTCAGACTGGAAGCAAGCGGAAGAGCAGTTCCACATTCAAGATCATTCGAGGCTACCGAGGCTGGCATTGCGACTGCACAAAGTGCAAAAGCGGGAGAAATCAGAGCGAGTACATCCAGCGCAGACTGTCAAGAACCGATGTTACTCCGCTGCTTAATCGAAAAAGAAGCGTGAGAGCTGGCGATTGGGTCTCTCGGCACCTATCAAGGATCTGCTTTCAAGTAGAGTACAACTCATTGGCGCACATGGCCCGTGACGATGTATGAACAGCGCCACTCGAGTTGTACCAAGACAAGTTCAAACGTCCGATAGGCCTGGTCGTCTGTAAGAAGAAGATCCTACACAAGACCAGGAGGTGGCCGTGGCTGAATGGGCTCGGGGCGATCTGTATCCCGCAAATGGGTGAAACAAAGGGGCTCGCAAAGGGTTCGACTTGACGTGAGCAAAGCCGAGCAGATATTCGATTCTTCTTTGAAGGAGAAGCAGTGAAGGTTACCCAAGGCCACAAAATCCCTACTCGAGGAGATGAACGGGAGACCATACTGCAAGTGGCATCACTCGTTCACCCACACCACCAATGATTGCAAAGAGCTACGTCGCCAGATCCAAACAGCGATAGAACAAGGCCGTCTGATCCTTGGGCAGTTCGCCATGAAAGTGGACACAAACCCATTTCCTGGCGTCAACATGGTAGAACACAGTCACTCCACGAGGCGTCAACTGGATTTCTCGTTCGATGTTAATATGGCAGGATCTGGGTACCACCATGGCACATACAAGGAGGAAGGCGGTCGCTCTCGGGGCAAAAAAAGAGAGGAGGTTGGTCCACGCGACCGGCCCAGCTACGATGACAGGCGGTATTTAACTGAGGAACAAGTGAGGAGCGTGCGATATCAGAAGCCACATTCCACACATCTCCTTAACAAGTATGAGCGTCAGTATGACCGACGGCGCCGGCGCGATGGAGACGATGAAGGATATGAGCACCTCGCTAGGGGACCGTCAAAAGAAAAGGAAGGCGCAGACAAACATTGGGATTGTCCTTTCTTCAAGTATTGCTGGGATGCGGGAATGAGCCGATTGCCGACAATCGATAACTGCCCGGAATGTGGACAGCAGAAGGAGGACACGGGGCCAGTTTCAGTGTTCAAGCGTCTAGGGCCTCTCCCACCTCATAGCCGACACAGGGAGTCCGCTCGAGCAAAGGATCTCGAGGAGCCAATGGATGACGAAGAAGAAGACAGATATCACCGTCCAAGGTGGTGTCCCGACGGACTCAGACACACCCAAAAGCGTAGAGTGCAGCGGCTGCGTAACTTGGAGGAAGCCGAAGCGCAGTACCTCCACGCTTTAAGGAAAGCACGGCCCGATCTGGCCGTTAAAATTCGGAAGACCTTGGAAACGGAAGATCGCCCGAAAAGGAAAGAGTGGCGCCCCAAACCGGTAAAAGCCGATGCAAAGACATCGGCTGGCACAAACATGGTGTTCATACCTCCGTCGGAGTTCTGCGCTCCAAGAACCAACGCGCTACCGCGGGCATTAGCTTTGATCGCGCCCACGGCCGTTATCTTTGAGAAGCCACGAGAAGAGAAGGGCTACAAACACCGAAAGCCCTCACGAGGTTACATCAATGGGCAGCCGTCAAAGAAGATGTTGGTGGACACCGCGCCGGGCAACAATATAATGCCATACTCCATGCTACGCGGCGTTTGGACGCTTCCACCGCAGATCCGATCAAAACCAACGCCACGTTAAGCGACTTCAACGCCAGACTTGAAACGCAAGGCGTCTTGAACGTGGATCTGACCGTAGAAAAACCTTCCCACGCCGTTCTTCGTGGACAGCAAAAGCACCTACGCTGTCTTGCAAGGGAGATTGATTCACGCTAATTGCTGCATTCCATCCACGATGCACCAAAGGCCTACAAGATGGGATGGAGATGAAGTGGAGGTCATTCATGCAGATGATTCGATCGAGATCTCCATAGGCATGAACATCCGGGAAGCGTAAGACCAGAGGCGATCTCGGAATCACCGGCTGTGAGCGCATTGAAGCTACAAAAAACGGGGTGAGGCTGGTCTTATCCACTGGCCTGACAGAGTAGCAAAGTCCACGATCGTACGTGGTACGGCCGATCCCTGCGATCAGCCACAAAAAATAAAAAGCAGCAATCTTACGACAAGCAGATCATGTAGTCGTAGCAGGGAGATCCCCTGCCATTGTAAAACACAAATAAGGTGTAAACCGTCCTTGACTAATGCAATCAAAAAGGGGGCCGATTCAGGCAAACGGCCCAAATTATTTTTGTTATCCTCACCTACTGTTTGCCCTGTGTTTAGCATCGATTTAACAGGTGACGGAAAGCTAGGGTATGGGTTTACATCCGCTGACGAACTAGAGGAGATCGACATCGGTCCTGGGGATAAGCCACGACCAACATTTATCAGCAAGAAGTTAGATCCGAGTCTGCGGGGTCCGATGATAGCTCTGTTGAAAGAATATCCAGATCGCCGCCGGGACTATGAGAGATGCTGGACTAGACAGAGCATCATTGAGCATCGACTCCGGCAAAAGGATTTCGCCATTCCAAAGTGAGCACGACGGATGAAGGCGAAATTTTGGAAGAAGTAAAGAAAGAGGTCGAGAAAATATTGACACCAAGTTAATCAGGGGCCATGCGGTATGCCGAGTGGATTTCTAGTATCGCACTGAGAGAAAAGGATGATACCATGGCGTGTTGCCATAGATTTTCGGGATCTCAATAGAGCTACCCAAAGGATGAGTATCCGATCTTTGGTGGCGTAAACGTTAATCAAAGCAAAGGCTGGTCATAAGATCTTGAGCTTCATGGATGGCAATGCCGTTACAACCAAATTTTATGGCTCTAGAAGACATACACAAGACTGCGTTCAGAGTCCTGAGTTCGGGGTTGTTTGAATATGTAGTCATGACGTTTGGATGAAGAATGCCGCCACGCACCAAAGAGCCATGAATTACATTTTCCATGATCCGATCGGCAGCTGGTGGAAATTTACATCGATGACGTGGTGGTCAAGTCTGCTTCAAGACAAGGACACTTGGACGATCCGCAACGTCTGGACCGAACAAGAAAATTCGCCACGGATGAATCCAAAGAAGTGTGCCTTCGG
This sequence comes from Avena longiglumis, assembly GCA_030063025.1. Lineage (NCBI taxonomy): Eukaryota > Viridiplantae > Streptophyta > Magnoliopsida > Poales > Poaceae > Avena > Avena longiglumis. The sequence continues at coordinate 148,247,660 of CP125974.1, forward strand.
GTGACGGTCGGTTCTTGGGTTTTTTGGTCCATGAACGCGAATTGAGATCGGCCCGAAAAGTCGAGGCAAATAACAATGAAGCCACCTACCACGAAGAAAGAACTGCAGTCTCTCATCGGCAAGATCAACTTCGTCAGAAGATTCATCTCCAATCTGTCAGGAAGAATAGAGCCGTTCATGGGATTGGTGAAGATTAAATCTGACGAGGAATTCCGCTGGGGGGCAGAACAACAACGAGCCTTCGACGAGATCAAAGAATATCTGACGAAGCCGCCAGTGTTGGTTCCGCCCCAGCCGGATAGGCCATTCTACATTTACTTATCAGTAGCTGACACGTCCATCGCCTCAGTGGTGGTGCAAGTTTATGATGGGCTGGAGCGAGTTGTATTTTACATCAGCAGAAGGATGCTGGATGCAGAGACAAGGTATCCTGAGATCGACAAGTTGTGCCTCTGCCTGTTTTTCACCTGCACCAAGCTGCGCCACATTTTGCTATCAGCGGAGATTGTCATCATATGCAAATCAGATGTCATAAAGCACATGCTGTCGGCTCCTATGTTGAAAGGCCGACTGGGCAAATGGATGTTTGCATTATCAGAGTTTGACATCCGGTATCAACCCGCGAAGTTAAGGGTCGCATTGGCCGACCTTATCGCTGAAAGGATCAACACTAATATAGCGACCTTGCTATACGTGGGCTATGTTTTTGATGGATCGGTTTGTGACGATGGGTGCGGCATCGGCATGCTACGTGTCGCCTGGGGCAACATTTTCCTTCTCCATCGATTATCCGCCTCGCACCAACAACGTCCGCTGAGTATGAGGCGATACGAAGGAATGGAGTTGCTCATCAAGCCGGAGCGTAGTAGTGGAAATTTTGGAGACTCCAAGTTGGTGATTTCTCAACTCACGGAGGAATACAAGTGTGAGAGCGAATCGCTCTTCCCATTATGGCTGCAATGCCGCGGTGATGGCACGCCTGGTACATAAACTTCACCGGATCCCGCGATCGCGATACCGAGGCGAATGATCTTGCACAATGGCTTCAGCTACAAGGACGTAGTAGGGAGCCGATGTTCGTACGCCGGAAGCAGACGATCGAGAGCCGATATCTTCAATTACTTGAAGGATTCGCCTGGGGGAACCTAAATGGATAAGGTACAAGGCCATGAAGTATGTGCTTATCGGGACGACATGTTTTACAGGACTGGAGGGTTATTGCTCAAATGTCCGGGGCCGAGGCCAATCGGCTCCTACACGAGGTACACGAAGCTGTGGAACTCACCAATCGTCCCACAAGATGAAATGGTTGATCAGCGATCGTGGTTTTATTGGCCCACCATGCTTGAGGACTGCTTCAAGTACTACAAAGGGTGTCAAGCATGTCGAAATTTGGGAAGATTCAGATGGTACCCACAAGAATGAACCCCATCATCAAACCTTGGCCATTCCGAGGTTGGGGCATGGATATGATTGGCAAGATCAATCCTCCATCAAGCAAAGGCCACATGTGGATTTTGGCCATTACCGATTATTTCACTAAATGGGTGGAGGCTGTCGATGAAGTCGATGAACTCAAAGGATGTTATCAATTTTGTGAAAGAACATGTCATTCACAGATTCGGATTCCCAAACTATCACGACCGATGGAGGTTCGGTCTTCATTTCTCACGAGTTTATAAAATTCGTGAGGACACGGGATTAAGTGATTCGATCATCTCCATACTATGCTCAAGCAAATGGGCAAGTCAAGGCCCAACGAGCCTTATCAAGCTGATCAAGAGGAAAGTCGACGAGCACCCTAGGCGTTGGCACGAGGTTCTGTCAGAGGCTTTATGGGATTATCGCATGTCATGCCATGGAGCGATAAAAACCTCGCCATACCATATAGTCTATGGACAAGAAGCCGTATTACCTTGGGAAATTACGGCTGGATCGAGACGTGTCACTTTTCAGAACAATCTTACAACTGAAGAATATGCAACCCTGATGAGTGACAGTGTTGAGGATTTAACTGAGCTCAGGCTGTGGTCGCTTGAGAAAATCAAAGAGAACAAGGCCAAGGTAGCTCGTGCATATAACAAGAAAGTGAGACCAAAGGAGTTCCACGTTGGCGATCTGGTATGGGAAGCTGTGTTGCCATTAGGGACTAAGGATGCAACATATGGTAAATGTTCTCCAAATTGGCACGGGCCACAGTGGTCGATCAGGTTTTAAGAGGGAGCGTACATGCTTGAGGAGCTGGACGCGAAATTCCGAAAGGCATCAACGGCCAACATCTCAAGAAATATTTCCCAAGCATGTGGGATGATGGATGTGAAATGTGGGGCCGATACATGAAATCGGCGAATAAAAAAACAAAATATATAGCGATGCAGTCATCGACTCTAGAGGTTCAAACTGTTACAAGATGCCGTTTACATAAACGAGCTATTGAAGAAATGCCTCGAAGGCGTGGAGGGCCAAGACGGACACGATCCACCTCGGCGATCTCGGCCGTCATCTTCGCCCTTGCCGTCACACTAGCTGCGTGTTCAGGCACGATTTCGCCAGATCGGTCTTGATTGAGCTTTGAGGCTTTTCGCTTCGTCTTGGGAGGGCGATGGATTCTTCCTTGTCGAGAATGAGCTGTTTAGTCGCCCGGACCTTCTCTTCAAGATCTTCCAACTCCCTTTTCAAGGATGCGAGCTCGGCGGTACTGACAGAGGTGTCAGTTTTGGCGTCAAGAGACGCCTTTTTCTTGTTAAGCCGACATCCGTCTCGCGATATTGGCCTTGATGGAAGTTGGGCGCGCAGATCGATCCTCTCACGAGCTAACTTCACCCTTGACCCGTAGAAAGACAGAGTTAACCGACCAAAGCTTCACCTGCAACGCTACTGGGAGTTGGTCTTTGATTTCAGCAAGAACGCTCTTCACCTCCTCAGAACCCTCGATCAACTCTTCGATCGGGGAGGACAGCAGGGCTTTAAGACGCTGGAATTGAGGTGGAACACTGCTCGTGGTTCATCGTTGGCAGAGAGGGAGTTGGTTCGATGGATTCGTGGTCGAACGTCGAAGCCTGAAATATCACAACCTGGCAGCCCGGAAGGCGTCGATGTCGTCCAACATGCAAGGATGAGCCGAACATACCTCTCCTAAGGTCGAGGGATAGGATGACGAGACAATCGCTTGTGTGTGGTTCTTGGGGCTTGGCCAAAGTGGTAGCCGTTTCATCCGCACCTTCGGGATTGCTAGATCCGCTTGGCTAAAGGCATCGCACGCCCGGCTTTCCCACTAGAAGCATCGATCAAATGCATGGAAGGTGTTTAGCCGATGTAAATAATGATGAATCAGCAGATAAAAAGGAGTAAGTGGTAAGAGCATGAAGGGTGATGATTTTCGAAACCTCCTGGCTCGACGAAGAAGCTTGCAGTCCTTTGCGAGCTCTCTTGGGACCCACAGCTGGCCCCGCCTCGACTGGTGCTCGGGGGGCAGTAGGTTCAGGAACCGACCTTTTCCTGGAAGCCGATGGTGGTGAATCTGGCTGGCTCGGTGTGATGGTCCTCTCAGAATCTGTTGGGCCCAGTTCTCCTCGATCGGTCTGAGTGTCCTCGCTGGAGGTGTCTTCGACGGAAGCCTGTAAAAAAGGAGAACCAGTGAGCACAAGCATGTCTGCAAGAATGGAAGAATGAGAAGGATCGACCAAGGCATGGATCAGCCTACATGCGAGCTTTCTGGAGAAGGGCTCCGGCGCCTCAAGGTCTTCCTGGCAGCTACCTTCCTCGCCATCGTTCTTGTTTTAGTTGGAACTCGAGGGGCAGCTGACTTAGGAGTTGCTTGGTTCTTGGAAGCCGATTGTGGTGTTATCGGCTGGTTCTGCATCATGACCTTTTTCAAAGGTGGCGAGTTTTTGCAGAAAAGAACCACAGGAGCTGGCGGAAAGAACTCGAAGGGGGAGCCATCACTGTGCGTAGGTTCAGGGCCATCTTGTTGCTGCAAAGAGAAAGAATGGGTTAGTAGAAGAATCATTTGTGAGCTGCATCAAGAAAATTTACAAGTAGTGGTACCTGTTCCACGGGGATGTCATAGTCAGCATCGAGCTGTTTCAGCAACGGTCCCAGAGCTCTCCTGAAGGCGTGAGTCTTCCACATCGACCACCAGTCTTCAAAGCCATCGGTTGATGAGGCGAAGGTGAGGTCGTTAGGAATTGGGATGGTCAGGGCGTCGAAGAAGGAATAACACCTTTGGCTGGTGAAAGGATCAGGCAGGTCGGCTCTGCTCTCTGTAAGATGGTGGAGAAAGAAATGGGGAGGTACTTGTCCAAGGCTAAATTGCCGAGCTACTACGATCGGCTGGTAGAATTCATACCCAGGCTTGATTATTCTATTGGATGTACTCATGCCAACTGGAAGGAAACAGGGACGGATCACAGTGGAAAAGAGCTGCCGAGTGCTGGTGTCATTGGCAAAATTGTCTAGCCTGAAGGAGAGTGGGTTTTCAAAATGTTCCGATTCTTCCATGTAAGGAAAGAAGATAGGATTGTCCAGGCCTTGAAAGAAAGTGCTGAACCACTTGGATGACTCTTGAGGGGTCGCTTACTACCCGCGCCTATACAAAGCATGGCCATAGCTGGTGCATCGGATCTGCTTCCTTTACATCCGGAAAGGTGCAACTCGCCAAAAGGGAAGTTTGGGACGTGGTTTTGAAAATACAATGAGCCCATAGCTGAATGAACCACCAAGGACCACTGTTTTGTGCTATGCCGAAAAACATCTTGATGACATCAACTGGAGATATCGATAGACCTCCAAGGAACATGCCGATGCCAAGTTGAGTGCCTTTGGCCAGTTCGGGCTAAGGAGAGATAATTCTTGGTTGGAGCAAGGAAGGGCCACAGAATATGAAATGTTCCGCCGAAGTTGAGAAAGGTGTGTTCTTTCTCCGTGACAGGCCCTTTGTTTTCATATGGCGTTGGAGGTAGGCACCCGATGCAAATTGCTTTTAGAAGATAGTTTGTAGGGGACTTTGGTCAGTTTAAAAGCGAGGGCTGGGTGATGTAACATCCGGACAAAGAATCATCACCACGCCTAATGAGTTGGTGACATAGGGCCATGACCGAACATGAAGCGATTGAGCGCCGCACTGAAGTAGCCGATGGTTTTTAGAAGATTCTCATGTTTCTCAAGGGGAGACAATGACAAATGCAAGGCATCGTCTATTCCCGTGGTTTCCCATTGGTATTGGTAAGCTCTAGCTACCCCGCTGAACCAAGAGACCCAATGTTCAGGGGGATTAGGCCAGGCTCAAGCATCGGCCCAAGAGTTTAAATCTAGGTCTTGGCTTACGAAGGATTCTGTTTTGCAAGAGATCGATGGGCAGGACTAGAATCGACGAGGGCCAAGACAGAGAGAATTTGGGAGAGAAGGATGCGCGGCAGAATGTACGAAACCTAGAAAATTTAATGGTGGAATAAGGCATTAATTGGTGTTCGCCATTAATTCTAGCATCGCGTGATTGCGCGAGGAGTAGGCGTACCGGACCGAGACCTCAGGGTTGGTGTTGGACGATTCCGCCATCTAGTTTGCCTACAGAGATGGATCTATGCAGTTGGGGATCGAGGGTTCTTGTCATTGTGAGCTCGATCCGTCGGTGGGCAATTGAGATCTAGGTCGCCTTTTGAAGAGGGTCGCAGGTTACCGTTTGAAATTGGAAAGTGGCCGCTCAGAGTTGTCTAAGTATGCGACCAAGTTTTTGACCTTGTCAACGTTTTTTGAAAGCCGATGCTTTACCATCGGCTCTTTGAGATTTGACTTGTTTGACTGTATGAGCGCAGTGTGGTGAAGCCGATACAGTACTATCGGCTTCTGAAGCATCGACCTATTTTGACTATCGGCGGAATTGGGTCGGAAAAGCAATCTTCGAATTGGAAAAGTAATCTTCGTTCATTCAAAAGACGATTATTTACAGTGGAGCTGATTGCTTACAAAAGGAAATCTACTACTACTACTACTAGTAGTTCCTAATCTAGAGGCCGAGGTCGTCGCCGCTTGTCGCCATCGCCTTGTTCATTTGTCATCACACGGCGTCGTGCCGCTGCTTCTTCTTTGAAGATGCAGTGGGGCCTCCTCGTCCTCCTGCGTCTTGGTGTCCTCGCTGGACCCGGAAGCGCTTCACCGGCGGGATACTCGGAGGAGGTGTCCTCCTCCGACCTCCTCCTCATCGGAGGATTCGGCGTCCCAGACCAAAGGCGCTGCTCTTCGCCCAGTTCCCGTCGACGAGGAACTGCAGGCCTCCTCGCCGCCGGGCCGTGGACGCTGCCCTCCGACCAAGCGGCGAAATCCCAATCCCTCTCGTCCCACCATTGTGGGGCGAGAGTCTCGTACGCCGCCGTGGGCGGGTGCTCCGGCGTCGGCTCCCGGTCGCTAATGGTGTTGGAAGACTGGGAGGAAAGGGCGGAAGAAGAGGAGGCCATGGCGGAGGAAGAGGGTTTTTTCGGCGGAGGAAGAGGGTTTTTTGGCTACTGGAGGAAGATGGGGACTGCAAACTGCTCAGATGAATTTAAATAAGGGGAATAGTGGGAGGCGGTTCAATGCCATAGCGGTTTCCCAGAATGTGCTGCCAAAATCGTCAAATCATGCACTGCGAAGGAGTTGAGAAGACAGGGCATCATGATGAGGGGGTGGCGTGACGATTCTGCTCTGCAACGCGTAACCCGATGTGAAGAAAAAAAAGAGAAGGGAAAGAAAAAAACATCAACAGAGTGGTTTTGGATTTGTTATTGCCAAAACCAGGGGGGCATGTGTTATCGCCATATTTTGGCCAAAGGAGGAGATGGGCCGTAATCAAGATGGTCTTGGAAGATATATATATGCAACGTGTTGTTGAATCGGCCTTGTACATGGATTTGGGCTAAATTGCCCGTGTATATGTATATTGTAGTAGGTTACGTTTTGGTTTAGGTAAGAGATAGAGTTGTAGAGTTATTCCAAAGATAGAAAGTCTCCGGACTATAAATATGTACCTAAGGTTATCGAGAAAAAGAGGACAATCACGTTCACAACAAACACAATCTCGGCGCATCGCCACCCCTTGTTTCTAGGGTTTCTTTCGGGTAAGTGTCATGCTGCCTAGATCGCATCTTGCGCTCTAGGCAGTATTTGCTTATGCGTTATTTGGTGTTACTCGTACTGAAGCCTTGTTGATGGAGAGTAATACTATTATCATAGATTTGTTTAGGTTAGCATCGGTACTTTTCGCTATGATTGTTTAAGTTATGCTACCTCTAGTTACCTCGCTGCCTTTGCACCTTTTCCCGGGCGTAAGGGTAGCATCTTGCTTGATCCTTATTCAGTTGATTCGATCTGTTATAGTTGTGCCTTGTTTTCCAAGGTTTAGTTTGATATCCACGTAGTCAGGCCTTGCAAACGGGTTGAACGATCCAAAGAGTACGTAAGGATATGGTTTGCTAGTTCGAGAGGAGTTGTTCGAATTGATCTTTCGGTTGTTAGGCCTCTAGGGTTAGTTTTCTATCATCTTTGTATCCGCCAGCTCAATTACGTGTAGGACGTTCCAATTACGTGGTGAAAACATTAAACTATCGAGATCGATTTGACTTGTAATGATGAAGCAAAACCCCATGTTATCGTAAATCTAATGCGTAACCATGGGAAAATCGGCCCAGGAGCCGATTCACGTGGAAACCGGAGCCGTCACGCTCAATTTTACGTATACTTGTTTACCATGCAGGAAACTGATCGAAGCAATCCATCACCTTCCTGACCAGGTATAGGTCAGGTGGCACGCCCTCGAACCAAGCCAGGACGTGTGCCGGAGTTTTGCGGGCCGTTGCCCGAGGGACCAGGGCCCACCAGCAGTTCTGGGAGCCTCCCTGCTCTTCGTGTTGCTCGTCGCTGCTCGCCGGTGGGTTTTGACAGGCAACAAGTGTCCACCCACATGAATGTGGAAGAGGTGGGGGCAGCCCCATGGCTGGGCGCATGGCCCCTTGGGTGCCCCCCTCTCCCTATAAAAGGATCCCCCTCCCTCTCTCTCACTCACACCTCCTCGTGAAGGATCTCTCTCCCCCTCTAGAATTTATCCCCCATGGTCTCGGACTAGCGAGGTACATGTTCCTAGTGGCTATTCGGCAAGAAAGAGTTGTGCTTCCGCTGTATCGCTGGAGCGAGGAGGCGGAGGTTGCTCGGTGCCTCAAACGTGTGTGCGAGCACGGATGCACTGCTGATTTGCGGCGCTAGGACTTCCTCTCGATCTTGAGATCGGCAAGAGATCGTCTACATCAACCACGAGTTGAACTGGTTAAGCGTCTTTAAGGGTATGTTCTCTATGGATATACATCCGCCCGTTGTTTGTATCTAATAGATAGATCTTGGTACGTAGTTCACATCGTAGGAAATTTTTTGTTTTCTATGCTGCGAACCCTACAGTGGTATCAGAGCCGGATCTATGCGTAGATACTTTGCACGGGTAGTACACATATGAGTATGTGGGCGATGATGATCATTTTATTGCTTCTTAGTTGTAATTTGGATATTGGTGGCATAGTGGGATGAAGCGGCCCGGACAAACTTTATATGTCCTCGCACATGAGACCTGTTCCACGCTTGACATGCAACTAGTTTTGCATAAGTGGCTAGCGGGTGTCTGTCTCTCCTACTATAGTCAATATCTAATTTGCAACGAGTTGTCAACAATTTGGTTATCCTCGTTGTGGTTCATGTTCGTAGGTAAGAATGGTTCTATCTTCGAAAGCCCTAAGCCACATAAAACTTGCAATGGATAAATTAGAGGCGTCTAGTTTAGATTGTTGCTGGGCTAGTGTTATGATATGGTGATGTTGTAAGTAGAAGTATGAGATGATACTCTTACAACACACATAGCGTGTAAGTTCCATAGACCTTGGCATTACACATAAAGGTATGATAGAGATCATACCACGGTGCACATGATGGAGATCATATGCGGGAACCATATCATTTCACTAATAAACATGTGATGTTTTGATTGCATCTTATATTGCTTGTTTGGAGTTTTATTAGCATAATAAGATGATCCCTCATTTAGATATCAAGATAAGAATGTGTTCTTCCTTAAGTATGCACCGACAATGTTTCGTCACTTCAAGACATCACGTGATGATCGGGTGTACTTGAATCCATGAGCATATCTCGGGTGTAAGACAGTTACACACGCGAATACTAAGGTTCTTACTTGGCGAGCTTAGCATGTACATACATGGCCTCGGAACACAGACCTAAAGGTTAATCATGAGTCATATGTTTTTGATATGATGACCATATGGATGCTCGCCTTTGAAGCTACACCGACTCACGTGATGATCGGACTTGGTGTAGTGGATTTGGTTCATGTAATCACCAAAAAGACACGAGGGATGTCGTTTTTGAGTGGGAGTTCATTTCTAATTTGGATTAGTAGAACTCAATTTATCATAAATTAAATCAAAGTGAATTTGCATAATTTCTTGTAGTCATTGGTATTCGTTCACCACCTTATGCATAGTTGTAATTGAGATAATAGAACTATAGAATTCTGGATATATACTTTACGAACTGGTATCGTATTGTGTTGAATGTCAATCTAAATTTTAAAGTCCTATTGCAAACTTTCAGCAAACTTTATTTACTCCGTGAGATTTAATAATTGGTATTAAATCAAGAGTAACAATTCAAGTGTTAGTATCTTAAGTATCATATTTTCCTCCATGATTCTTGATTTAAATATCAAGATTATCTAGGAGCTGAAAGAATTGTTTCAGAAACCATCATGTGTGACAGATATAAGATATCTGAAACAATGTTTTGGTTGCAATATGATAGAGTATAATATATGTTCTCATATTGGATGAGAATTTACGAAGGTTGGAGATGCTAGACATCCTAATCATCCAAAAGGGTTTTGGAAAGTAATGTTATACTCACGATTCGCCTTTATAAGCTATAGTAGCTTGATCATGAAAGTCGTCATGATAAGGATGAATAAAAGATGTATGTAAAGTGTTTACTACACTAAAAGATTACTAAAGAATGGATTTTGAAAGAATACCGATCATTTTGATGATGGTGATCTACTTCAAAGTGCAAGTCCAAAGGCATTATTATTTGAATATACATGCTTTGGACTATGTGTCATGTATATGGCTCCACTTTTGATGTTGATAGATTCTTTTAAAAAAGGAAAAGGAAATGCTGAAAGAGAATCTATAAAATATACTTGGCAGAAAAGAAAAGATTGGAAATATCCAATTTAGGTATATATATGATATACATGTTATGGTTGTATTCTTTGCTTGTTAAACAATGTGGTTCTTGGGTATTGGATACCGAATTGGTTGGTATGAAATTTCATACAAAACAACGCAATTCATGAACCACAACGGCCTAAGTAACTAGCAAGAGAATATGTGATGATGTTCATCGAAAACAAACAAACCGTTGTTTGTATTTCTCGTTGACATCAAAGCTTGACTTCAAGATTTGTTTTAATAATTGTTATTTAAATCAGGTATTATGAGAACAAAGGTTGTTCAAATAATTACCGTATTCCATATAAGATGGATGATTTACAAATCTAGTTGGAGAAATCACATCCATAAAACCTAATGCTAAAATGTCGCAAGACAAATGATTGAAAGATCACTTATGAAGTGACATCGCTGTTTAAATTATATTGGAAAGAAAACATGAAGAATCTCCATATTCATGGATTTTTGAGTCTTTGATTTGATCAAGTGACGCTTGTGAGACTTTCCACGTGATAATTAAAACTTCGTTCAAAGGCCAAAGAAGAAAAAACGACTAAATTATTGGAATTTATACATATCGATGTATGTAGTCCATTATGTATAGTCGTAAGCGATGGATTTCAACTTCATATGCTTTCTCCAGAAATTTGAGTGAATATTCACTTGATGAGAAAGAAGTATGAAATATTTGAAAAACGTTTCAAAGACTTTCAAGATGAAGTGAAAATCATTGTGACAATAAAATAAATGGTTTATGATTTTATCATAAGAGATTTATTTGAGTTACAAGTGTAACAAGAAAAATAAATGAATTATGATTTTATCATAAAGGGATTTATTTGAGTTGCAAGTTTAGCAAAACACCTAGATTTACATCTCCCAAAACACCATAGGAGTATGGAGTGTTTGAGATTTGTAGTGAAACCTTGTTTAACATGGTTGGATCAAAGGTTTTATTTATAAAACTGCCATTATGTTTAAAAAGATTAAAAGCTTTAGAGACTTCCGCTTTTACACTGAAAAGAGCTCCATCTTGATCTGTTGAAATGAAACCATGGAAGTTATGGTTTGGGGTAAAACCCAAGTTGTCATTTCTTAAATTTTGCTATGCTAAACATAAGTAAGATGTTTACAACCGAAGTCGGATGAGCATGTCTTTGTAGGTTATTTTGAATAACAATTGGTTATTCCTCCATAACACCAAGGACAAAAGGGTTTGTCGCTTGAAATGTGAAGTTTCTTGAAGAAGGAATTTTTCATAAATGTTAAGTGGGAGGACAATAGAACTTTGATAAGTTTAACGAACCTTAGCTATATGTGTTGAGTTGCGCAGCGCCGGAAAATGTTCCGGAGGCAGCCAGAATGCTCATGGATTACGTGCCTCAAAGGTTGCGGTCATGGAGGTCTGAAGTTCCTATTGAACCAAGAAGGTCGGATAAACAATCAAATGATTAAGATTTGAGAGTAAATCATTATTGTTTGACAATGATGAACCGACTATATGCAAAAAAGCGATGATGGTCCCTGACTCCGTCAAATGGCTTGAAGCCACAAAATCCGTGATAGTTCCATACACGAGAAATCAAGTTTTAAACTTGGAAGACCCTCCGGAAAGGTGTAAAAACCTATCGGTCGTTTTTGGATCTATAAAGAAACAGACATGGATGTTTCACATCTATAAAATAGTCGACATGTCGTAAAGTATTTATGATAATGTTCAAAGAGTTAACTATGACAAGATTTTATCTTTCATAGCGATATTTAGTCTAGACGGATTAAAGTAGCAACCACTATATATAATTTTTTATATGGTAGATGAATAAACAAAACAAAGTTCTTCTAATAGAATGGTTACCTAGGACGTGTACATGACATGATCCAAAGGGTTTTGTTAATTCAAAGGATGCTAAAAAGGGCATGCAAACTTCAATGGTTGAAGTAAGCATCGCGGAGTTGGAATCTTCACCGTGATGAAAAGAGTTTTCATCAGGAGACGGTGAAGATGCTTGCATTTGCAAGAAATTAAGTGGGAGCGCTGAGACATATTTCTAATACATTATGTGGATGACATATTGTTGATTAGAAATGATGTATATTTCATTGACAAAGGTTAAGAATTTCATTTCGATGAAATACTTAGGCAAAACCCAAATATTTAGCGTGAATGTCTATAGTGGATAGACTGTGACGCTAATATGGTTGTGCCAAACGTACATATATCATATATTGAAGGAGTTCAATATAGAAACAACAAGAAACGGTCCTTGTCGCATGGAAAGGAATTGAATCAAGATTCAAGTGTATTGACACTTGATAAGTGAAACAAGATTCAAGTGCTTTGACACTTGATGAGTGAAATCACAAGGATGTTTTGATCAATCATACCATGATATGTACACATCCAGATATGTCCTATGCTCTAAGTGTTATGATCATATACCAGAATGAATCGTAAAATGATCATTGGACGATAGTGAGGATATTCTTATGATCTTTTGGAAGAACTAAGAATATATTTGTGTAGAGGTGACAAACAATTACAAATAGTTCATTGTAAAGCGTTACATTGATACTAGTTTTGTCACAAGATACAAATCAAGTTTATCTCAATTTAAACTATGGGTGGAACAATGTAATGGAAAGGAGATTACATGATGGATTTGGATGAATTCCAAAGTTAAGACATTGTGACGAATACTACAACAAAAGGCTAAGTATATGACTGCTATAGTAGCAGCAAAGGAGGGAATTTGTGTCAAGAAGTTTGTTATCAAACTAAGGTGTGGTTCGCAATGGGCTAAAACTAAAGATATATTGTATGACAATAGTATCGACATGATTTAACCCCAAGGAACTAAAGGTCTCACCGAAAGACCAAATTTATACAATGCCGTCTCATTGGAGAATGAGTGATGCGTGAAGACGCAAAGACATGCAAATACACAAGGACCTGAAGCGTCAGATCCGTAGATTATGTTAACCACTTGCAATTGCGTATATGGAACACCGGAAAGCCATAAGTGTTCAATACACAAAGTTCTCAAACTAGATTATTGTCTCTAGTGCAAGTGGGAGACTGAAGGGAATATGCCCGAGAGGCAATAATAAAGTGGTTATTATCGTATTCCTTGTTTATGATAAATGTTTATTTTGCATGCTATAATTGTATTAATACGGAAACGTTAATACATGTGTGTTTAATAAAGAAACAAAAAGTTCCTAGTTATGCCTCTCTTATAAACTAGCTCGTTGATTAACAAGATGATCAAGGTTTCCTGATCATGGACATTGGATGTTGTTAATAACGGGATCACAACATTAGTGTAATTGTGTGATGAACATGTTGGAGATATGCCCAAGAGGCAATAATAAAGTGGTTTATTATCATATCTTCATACTTATGATAAATGTTTACATACCATGCTATAATTGTATTAACAGGAAACATTAATACTTGTGTGATTTGTAAACATAAAAGAGTCCCTAGTAAAGCCTCTTGTTAAACTAGCTTGTTGGTTAATATATGATCATGGTTTCCTGATCATGAACATAGAGATATTATTAACAATAGGGTCATATCATTAGGAGAATGATGTGATGGACATACTCCTATAGATAAGCGTAGCATAAAGATCAAGTCATTTTAATAGTTCAATTGCTATATGCTTTCTGATACATAGTAACCTAATTCCTTCGACCATGAGATCATGCATATCACCTTTACCGGATGGATGCTTTGATGACATCAAACACCACACCGTAACTGGGTGGCTATAAAGGTGGCATTGAGTGTTCGGAAAGTATTGGTTGAGACACATGGATCAAGAATGGGATTTGTCCATCCATATGACGGATAGATATACTATGGGCCCTCTCGGTGTAATGTCATCCAATTAGCTTGCAAGCATGTGACTGGCTCACAAGGGATCACATAACACGGGAACGATAAAAGAGTACTTATCGGTAACGAGGTTGAACTAGGTATGCAGAGATACCGACGATCAAAACCTCGGATAAGTAAACTATCGTGAGACAAAGGGAAATTGGTATCGTATGTAAGTGGTTCATTCGATCGCAAAGTAATCGTGAGAAATATGGGAGCCATATGAATTTCCGATTCCTCTATTGATTATTGTTCGAGAAGTGTCTCGATCATGTCCGCATAATTCACGAACCGTAGGGAGACACACTTAAGGATTCGACGTTGTTTGAGTAGTTATGGAATGATGAGTAAGAGACCGAATGTTGTTCGAGTCTCGATGGAATCCGGATATCACGAGGAGATCCGGAATGGTCCGAGAATAAGATTCATATAAGGAAAGTCTTGTTTTGAGTTGGAGAATGGTTCCGTGTTTTCATCGGAATGTTCTAGAAGGTTCCGAATGTCCGCACTCGGAGGAAGGGTACATGAATGTGTCATTGCAAGTTGGAATGATTGCATCATGTACTAGGTGTCATCGCTGTACAAAATAAAGGGTTTAATCAAATCCTAGTTTGAAAAGTCAAACGCCAATTTGAAAAGTCAAACGGCTATTTTGGAAAGTGGAGAAGAAGTGGGAAACCGAGTTGGGGAGGAGTTCCTCCTCCACCTCCGGCCCACTAGGGATCCGAGTTGGGGAGGGACTCCCTCCCCTTGGCCGGTGCCTCCCTCCACCTATATAAGGAGGGGCTCCCTCCAGACACACAAGTTGCCTCCTCTAAACCTAAACCCTAGCCACAGCCTTAGGGATTTCTCCCAAGCCGAGTTAGAGCTTCTAATTGCCCTAGCCGCTGGTTTAGCCCCTTCTAATTGGTGTGTATAAACCCCAGATCACCAAGGCTCTCATAGTCCACCATACTCGCTCCGCTTAAGGCGAAGCCTCGAGATCTCCTCTACTTAGGTACCACGCCATCGTCTTGCCGAATCGCGAAAGAGTGCTACAACCTCCGCTACCGCTGGAACAAGGGAGAGGAAGGTATTCGTCGAAATTCAACGCAGACCGATCAAGGAGCGCCGAACGCAATGGAAGGATCGCTCACGTGAATCGCCTCGTTAACCGCTTTGGAATCTTCGACGGTGAGTTCCTCTATCGACTCGTTGCTACAATCTAGTAGATAGATCTTGGCTTGTTTGTTTGCATGCGGTAGAAAATTTTTGTTTTCCATGCTACGAACCCCACAAAGGGTATCGAGCCGTGTCTATATGTAGATCTCACAGACGAGTAGAACACAATGGTTATTATGGGTGTTGATGCTTTTGTTGTCGATTGCTTTTTGTGTACTTTGCATCTTGTGGGATGGTGGGATGAAGCGGCCCGGTCTAACCTTACATGACATCATTCATGAGAATTTATCCACGCTCGACATGCAAATAGTATTGCATAAGTCGCTTTACGGGTGTCTGTCTCTCCCAACATAGTTAAGATTCAATTTACAACGGGTGATTGACAATACTAGTATCAATGTTCTGGTTCTTGTTCATAAGTTAGAGCGACACTTATTGAAAGCCCCAAACCACGTAAAATATGCAAAGAAAATTAGAGGCGTCTAACTTTGTTTTGCAGGCGTGTGCTGTGATGTGATATGGCCATGATTGTGATTATATTTGATGTATGCAATGTTCCTTATTGTAAGTTGGCAACCGACAGGAGCCATATGGTTGTCTTTAAATTCTGTTAAGACCCGCGTGTCTATTCAAAGTAGTTGTAATAGTTGAAGCTGGTGGACGACAACCATGGAGAAGCGTCATTGACCTTGATGCAATGCCGGTGATGATGGAGATCATGTTCGTGCTTGAAGATGGAGATCGGAAGCACAAGAAGAAAGGCCATATCATATCACATATTATGAATCGCATGTGATGTTAATCCTTTTATGCATCTTGTATTGCTTAGTTCACGACGGTAGCATTATAAGATGATCCCTCAAGCACACAATTTCAAGTTTTAAAGTGTTCATCCTTAGTAAGCACTGTTGCTAAAGCTCGTTGTTTCAAAGCACCACGTGATGATCGGGTGTGTTAGATTCTGCGAGTGTATACAACGTGAGCAAGCCAGATTTGCTCATGCAGAAGCTAAGGTTTGATCTTGACGAGCCTAGCATGTACAGACATGGTCTCGGAACACGGATCACCGAAAGGTAAAGCATGAGTCATATAGTAGATATGATGAACATGTTGATTGTTCGCCATTGAAGCTACATCAACTCTCGTGATGATCGGTTTTGATGTGGTGGATTTGGTTCGTGTGATCACTAAAACAATGTGAGGGATATTGTTTTGAGTGGGAGTTCAACGGCAATATGATTAAAAGTTGAACACTATTTATCATAAATTAAATCAAAGTGAATTTGCATAGTTGTTGTAGTCATTGGCATTCGTTTACCACCTTGCGCTTAGTTATAATTGAGATGATAGAACTATAGAGTTCTGGTTAGTTACTTTACGAACTGGTATCGTATTGTTTTGAAGTGTTAATCTAAAGTTTAAAAGTCCTATTGCAAACTTTCAAGAAGTTCAAGTTACTACATGAAGTTTAATAATTGGTATTAAAACAAGAGTGACAATTCCAAGTGTTAGTGTATAAGTATCATGTTTGTCTCCATGATTCTTGATATTCAAAGGATTGTCTTAATATCAAGGTTATCTAGGATCTGAAAGAGTTGTTTCAGAAACCATGATGTGTGGAAGATATTGTGATATCTGAAACGAAGTTTTGGTTGCAACATGACAAATTATAATATGGCAAAAGTCATGTTCTCATATTTGATGAGAATTTGCAAAGGGTTGGAGACACTAGTTGTCCTAATCCACGAAAAGGTTTTGGATAGCAACATTATACTCACGATTCATCTTTATAAGCTAAAAGTAGCTTGATCATGGATAATTCCATGATAAGGGTGAATATTTGATGTAGGTAAAATATTTACTACACCAAGAGATTACTAAAGAAAGGAATTTGAAAGAACACCAAACATTTGATGATGGTGATCTACTTCAAAGTGCAAGTCCAAAGACATTGGTATTTAATTATACACGCTTTGGATTATGTGTCATATGTATGACTCCACTATTGATGTTGATAGATTCTTTCAAACAGAAAAGGAAATACTGAAAGAGAATCTCATAAATATATGGCAGAAAAGAAATGACTAGAATTGTTCAGTTTAAGTATATAGATGATATACATGTTATGGCTATATTCTTTGCTTATTAAACAATGTGGTTCTTAAGTATTTGATACTGAATTTGTTGGTGTGAATCGTCATACGAAACAACACAATTCATGAACTACAATGGCCTAAGTAACTAGCAAAAGAATATGTGATGATGTTCATCGAGAACAAATAAAGGGTTATTGTGTTGCTCGTTAAACATCAAAGTTTGCCTTCAAGATTTGTTTTATCAGGTATTATGAGAACAAAAGGGTTGTTCAAATAATTGCCGTAATCCATAAAAGATGGATGATTCACAAATCTCGTTGGAGAAATCACATCCATAAAACTAGTGCTAAAAATGTCGAAAGACAAATTGATTGATAGATCACTTAGGAAGTGACATCGCCGTTTAAATTATATTTGAAAGAAAACATGAAGAAACTCCGTGTGGATGGAATTTTGGAGTCTTTTGATTTTGATCAAATGACGCTTGTGAAACTTTCCTAGAGATAATTAAAACTTCGTTCATAGGCCAAAAGGGAACGAATGACTAGCCTATTGGAACTTGTACATATTGTTGTACGAAGTCCATTATGTGTAGTCAAGAGCGATGGATTTCAAACTTCATATGCTTTCTCCGAAAATTTAAGTGAATATATGAATATTTACTTAATAAGGATGAAGTATGAAACATTTGAAAAGTTCAAAGACTTTCAAGATGAAGTGCAAGATCATTGTAAAAGGAATATAAATAGTTTATGATAAAATCATAAAGGAAGATATTTGAGTTACAAGTTTAGCATAATACCTAAGATTTAAGGAATCGTTCTGTGGATTTGCATGTCCCGAAACACCATAAGAGTATGGAGCATTCGAGATATGTAATTAAACCTTGTTTGACATGGTGAGATCAAAGGTGTAATTCATAAAATGCCATTATATTTTAAAGATTAAAAGCTTGAGAGACTACCGTTTTTCCACTGAAAAGAGCTTCATCATAATCCTTTGAAATGACACCATATAAATTTATGGTTTGGGATAAAACCCAAGTTGTCCTTTCTTAAAACATTGGTATGCTTTGCATAAGAAAGATGTTTGCAACCAAAGTCGGATGAACCTGTCTTTGTATGTTATTTCGAATAACTGTTAAGTATTCCTCCATAACACCAGAGACAAAAGTTTTTGTCGCTTAGAATGTCAAGTTTCCTTGAGAAGGAATTTTTCGTGAAAAGTAAAGTGGGAGGACAATAGAACTTTGATAAGGTTAAAAGAACCTTATCTATATGTGCAGAGTTGCGCAACGCCGAAAAGTGTTCCGGAGGAAGCAACAATGCTCATGGCTCACGTGCCTCAAAGGTTGTGGTCACGGAGATCTAAGTTCCTATTAAAACAAGTAGGTCGGGTAAACAATCAAATACCAAGATTTGAGGGTTGAATCATTATTTGAGAATAATGAACCGACTACATGCAAAGAAGCGATGATGGGCCCTGACTCCGTCAAATGGCTTGAAGCCATAAAATCCGTGATAGTTCCATACATGAGAAATCAAGTTTTGAACTTGAAGGACCCTCGAGAAAGGTGTAAGACCTTACAATTGTGTTTGGATCTATAAAGAAATAGACATGAATATGGTCGACATGTTGGGAAAGAGTTCATAACAATGTTCAAGGGTTGACTATGACAAGATTTGATCTTTCATAGCGATATTTAGTCTAGACGGATTAATGTAGCAACCACGACATATAATTTTGTTATGTGTTGGATAAACAAAACAAATTCTTCTAATAGAAGGGTTACCTAGGATGTGTGCATGACACGGTCCAAAGGTTTTTGTTAGTTCAAAGGATTCTAAATGCATATGCAAACTTCAATGGTTGAAGTAAGCATTACGGAGTTGGAATCTTCACTATGATGAAACTGTTAAAGGAGTTTAAATTCGTCGGAGATAATGAAGATGCTTGCATTTGCAAGAAATTAAGTGGGAGCACTAAGACATGTTTCTAATACATTATGTGGAAGACATATTGTTGATTGGAAATGATGTATCTTTTATTAACACAAGATAATAATTTCATCTCGATGAAAGGCTTAGGCAAAACCCAAATATTTAGCATCAATAGACGCTAATATGGTTGTGCCGAAAGTACATAGATGATGTATTGAATGAGTTCAATATAGAAACTACAAGAAAGGTTCTTGTCGCACAGAAAGGATTGAATGAGTTCAATATTTATGATATATTCAAGTGTATTGACACTTGGTAAGTGAAACAAAGATTCAAGTATAGATTGATACTTGATGTATGAAATCACAAAGAGTATTTATATCAATTATGCTGTGATATGTACAAATCTAGATATGTCATATGCTCTAAATGATGTGAGCATATACCAGAATGATTCATAAGATGATCATTGGACAATAGTAAGGATATTCTTATGATCTTTTGGAAGAACTAAGAATATATTGTTTGTAGAAGTGACAAATAGATGGTTAGTTCATTGTAAAAGTACTACATTGATACTAGTTTTGTCACAAAGTACAAATTAAGTTTATCTCAATCTAAACTAAGGGTGGCACAATATAATGGAAAGTAAGTTCCATAATTGATTTGGATGAGTTCCAAATTTAAGACATTGTGACAGATACTACAACAAAAGGCTAAGTATATGACTGCTATTATAGCAGCTAAAGAGGGGATTTGGGTCAAGTAGTTTGTTATAAAACTAGGTGTAGTTCATAGCAAGATAATACTATGAAGATATATTGTACGACAATATTATCAACATGTTTTAAACCCAAAGAACTAAAGGTCTCACCAAAGGACCAAATTTATACAAAGCCATATCATTAGAGAATGATTGATGCGTAGAGATGCAAATACATGCAATTACACACGGACCTGGAAGTGTCAGATCCGGAGATCAGTTGACCACTAGCGAACGTGTACTTACAACACCGGAAAGCCATAGGTGTTGAATACACAAAGGTTTGAAACTAGATTATTGACTCTAGTGCAAGTGGGAGACTGTTAGAGATATGCCCAAGAGGCAATAATAAAGTGGGTTATTATCATATCTTCATACTTATGATAAATGTTTACATACCATGCTATAATTGTATTAACAGGAAACATTAATACTTGTGTGATTTGTAAACATAAAAGAGTCCCTAGTAAAGACTCTTGTTAAACTAGCTTGTTGGTTAATATATGATCATGGTTTCCTGATCATGAACATAGAGATTTTATTAACAACAGGGTCATATCATTAGGAGAATGATGTGATGAACATACTCCTATAGATAAGGGTAGCATAAAGATCAAGTCATTTTAATAGTTCAATTGCTATATGCTTTCTGATACATAGTAACCTAATTCTTTCGACCATGAGATCATGCATATCACCTTTACCGGATGGATGCTTTGATGACATCAAACACCACACAATAACTGGGTGGCTATAAAGGTGGCATTGAGTGTTCGGAAAGTATTGGTTGAGACACATTGATCAAGAATGGTATTTGTCCATCCATATGACAGATAGATATACTCTGGGCCCTCTCGGTGTAATGTCATCCAATTAGCTTGCAAGCATGTGACTGGCTCACAAGGGATCACATATCACGGGAACGAGAAAAGAGTACTTATCGGTAACGAGGTTGAACTAGGTATGCAGAGATACCGACGATCAAAACCTCGGATAAGTAAACTATCGTGAGACAAAGGGAAATTGGTATCGTATGTAAGTGGTTCATTCGATCGCAAAGTAATCGTAGAAATATGTGGGAGCCATATGAATTTCTAGATTCCTCTATTGGTTATTGTTCGGAGAAGTGTCTCGATCATGTCCGCATAATTCACGAACCGTAGGGAGACACACTTAAGGATTCGACGTTGTTTGAGTAGTTATGGAATGATGAGTAAGAGATCGAATGTTGTTCGGAGTCTTGGATGGAATCCAGGATATCACAAGGAGATCCGGAATGGTCCGGAGAATAAGATTCATATAAGGAAAGTCCTGTTTCGGAGTTGGGGAATGGTTCCGGTGTTTTCATCGGGAATGTTCTAGAAGGTTCCGGAATGTCCGGCACTCCGGATGGGAAGGGTACATGAATGTGTCATTGCAAGTTGGAATGATTGCATCATGTACTAGGTGTCATCGCTGTACAAAATAAAGGGTTTAATCAAATCCTAGTTTGAAAAGTCAAACGCCAATTTGAAAAGTCAAACGGCTATTTTGGAAAGTGGAGAAGAAGTGGGAAACCGAGTTGGGGAGGAGTTCCTCCTCCACCGCCGGCCCACTAGGGATCCTAGTTGGGGTGGGACTCCCTCCCCTTGGTCGGCGCCTCCCTCCACCTATATAAGGAGGGGCAGGGCTCCCCTCCTAGACACACAAGTTGCCTCCCTCTAAACCTAAACCCTAGCCACAGCCTAGGGATTTCTCCCAAGCCGAGTTAGAGCTTCTAATTGCCTAGCCGCTGGTTTAGCCCCTTCTAATTGGTGTGTCTAAACCCTAGATCACCAAGGCTCTTTCATAGTCCACCATACTCGCCCCGGATTAAGGCGAAGCCCTGCGAGATCTCCCCTCTACTTCCGGTACCACGCCGTCGTGCTGCGGGAATCGCGAGGAGAGTGCTACAACCTCCGCCTGCTTTGGAACAAGGGAGAGGAAGGTCTTGCCGAGTAAAGAACGTGTGACCGATTGCGAAGGCGCCTTGAACGCAGCGGGAAGGATCGTCTCACGCTGCTCGTTAACCGCTTTGGAATCTTCGAGGGTGAGTTCCTCTATCGACTCGTTGCTACAATCTAGTAGATAGATCTTGGCTTGTTTGTTTTCATGCGGTAGAAATTTTTTGTTTTCCATGCTACGAACCCCTACAGAACATTCATCTGAAGTATAGCATTACGATCAAAGTCATTGAGTTTATATTGCTATAACAACTTACGAAGTGATCCTAATCCTTAGACCATGAGATCATGTCAATCACTAACACCGGAAGAGTTTCTTGATAACATCAAATGTCACACCGTAACAAGGTGATTATAAAGATGGATTCAGAACTAATAAAGTGTTATGTTGAGGCCCATGGATCGAGAGTGGAATTTGTTCATCCCGATGACGGATAGATATGCTCTGGGCCCTCTCGGTGATATCACATTGATTAGCTTGCAAGCAAGTGATTTGATCACTAGAATGTTATATCACGGGAACGAGAAAAGAGTGCATGTCAGTAACGAGATCAAACTAGGTATGGAGATACCGATGGTCGAATCTCGGACATGTAATATATCGTGTAACAAAGGGATTAAGATACTAGCGTAAAAGGTTCCGACGATCACAAGAAAGTCATCGTTGAATGTGTGGGAGTCAGTATGGGTCTCCAGATCCCGCTTCTGATTATTGATCCGAGAGGGATCTCGATCATGTCCGCATTATTCATGAACCGTACGGTGACACACTTAAGAGACACCGACATCCAATTGGAGAAAAAGTTTCATG
The DNA here is from genome assembly GCA_030063025.1 of Avena longiglumis. Lineage (NCBI taxonomy): Eukaryota > Viridiplantae > Streptophyta > Magnoliopsida > Poales > Poaceae > Avena > Avena longiglumis. The sequence continues at coordinate 148,270,552 of CP125974.1, forward strand.
CCGAAAGAATGAACAAGCGCAGGAATTTATTTCACTAGATACCGAAACAGGTTTTCGGGTGAAATTGCATAAAGTGGTTATGCATGTGAAATAGAATTCTAGCAAGGGGTTATTTGTGAATGTTTTTCAATAAAGTAATTGACAAAATTCTGAATAAAATAAAATAGTTTTATTTAGTGAGAGTTTGCATTAAATTTGGTGGAAATTTAATGGGAATTTGAGTGGGTTTTTGAGTGGAGAAAATTGAAGGGCCATTTTGTGAGTGGAGTGTCCACCCACATGAATGTGGAAGAGGTGGGGGAAGCCCCGTGGCTGGGCGCATGGCCCCTTGGGTGCCCCCCTCTCCCTATAAAAGGAGCCCCCCTCCCTCTCTCTCTCACTCACACCTCCTCGTGAAGGATCTCTCTCCCCCTCTAGAATTTATCCCCCATGGTCTCGGACTAGCGAGATACATGTTCCCGGTGGCTATTCGGTAAGAAAGAGTTGTGCTTCCGCTGCATCGCTGGAGCGAGGAGGCGGAGGTTGCTCGGTGCCTCGAACGTGTGTGCGAGCACGGATGCGCTGTTGATGTGCGGCGCTAGGACTTCGTCTCGATCTTGAGATCGACAAGAGATCGTCTACATCAACCACGAGTTGAACTCGTTAAGCTTTGTCGGTCTTCAAGGGTATATTCTCTACGGATATAAATCCGCCCGTTGTTTGTATCTAATAGATAGATCTTGGTACGTAGTTCACATCGTAGGAAAATTTTTGTTTTCTATGCTGCGAACCCTACAGTGCATCAGACACATCCTCTTGCTCTACCGGATTTCCCAATCTAGGGGCTAGGTCCTTTAGCTTTCCCGCTCGGATGTGTGCGCACACAACTTCGCTGGGTATTTCCGATATATGAAAATTCAAGTCCGGAATTTCGTGCACTGAAATATCCGTACTTGTGCCAGGTCTCAACTGGCTCCCCTCAACAGGGGCAGACTATAATAAATCTCTCTTTTCTTTTTTCTTCGGGCGTCCCGGGGTACATGGGATTTAAGAAACCGGATTCCGCGTCATCTTTGGCCTTGGAACAGGAGCGGGTATACCATCATTTTTCTTCGGTATTTCAACCCTTTCCGGTGCATTGCATGCATGCACATGCGACTTTGTCACAGTCTTTAAATCACTAAAATGATCAGGCAGTTGATTCGCTAAGGAGTGCAAATCTAGTATCTTTTGGACTTCTCTATTAGACTCAACAGTGCACGGGTCATGAGTGTGGATCCCCGTGGCTTTACATGTGATTTCTCGACTTTTGTCATCCAGGGGTTGATTACCTCCCCCCAAAGTCGGAAAAAGATCCTCGTCAAAGATGCAGTCAGCAAAACGGGTCGTGTGACAGTCACCTGTCAAGGGGTCCAAGAACCTGATTATGGACACAGTCTCATAACCAACGTATATCCCCGACTTACGGAGCGGTCCCATTGCTGATCGCTGGGGTGGTGGTATAGGTACATATACCTGGCAGTCGAACCTACGTAGGTGGGAAATTTTCGGTGCCGACCCTTGCGCAAGTTGAATAGGAGAGTGGATATTGTAGGCCGATGGTCGAAAGTTGATGAGATTAGCAGCGTGTAACACCGTGTGTCCCCAACATGTAGTTGGAAAATTACAACCCTGAAGGAGTGGTCGGGCAATGAATTTAATTCTTTTGATCAATGCCTCCGCAAGTCCATTTTGAGTATGGACATGCGGTACAGAGTGCTCAAGTTTGATTCTTGTTGCCATGCAATAATCATCGAATTCCTTTGAAGTAAATTCTCCGGCATTGTCCATTCGAATAGACTTTAAACGATAATCAGGGATTTATTCCTTATTTGTATGATCTGAGAGATCAACTTTGCAAAAGCATGGTTCCTTGTTGACAGCAGGCAAACATTGTACCATTTAGAGGAAGCATCGATGAGCACCATGAAGTACCGAAACGGCCCTGAGAGGGGCTGAATTGGACCACATATATCCCCTTGTATACGTTGCAAGAACGTTGGGAGTTCATCCTTCACCTTTAGGGGGGACGGTCTAATGATCAATTTCCCAAGCATGCGAGCACTGCGAAATCATCGGGATTCGGGAAATTTTTCACATTAACATTATGACCATTCGATTTATTAATTATATTTCTCATCATCCTAAGACCGGGGTGGCCTAACCTATCATGCCAAATGCAGAATAGTTCAGAGCTTCTAAAGACAGTCTTAAGGGTAGTGTAAATAGGTGGTGCTACTATCTTAATGTAGTACAACCCAGTAGCTAATGAAGGGAGTCTTTCGACAACATGTTTACCATTTTCGTCGCGCTTGGTAATGAGTAGGAACTCCTTTCCATTCTCATCATCATCGGTTTCTACATGGAAACCATTTGCACGGATGTCTCTAAAACTCAAGAGAGTACGAGTCGACTCCGGATACAACAATGCCTCTTCAATGATTAGAGTTGTTCCATTTGGGAGTATGATAGTTGCTCTTCTGGAGCCAACTATATTCGGACCGCAGCTGGCGATCATCATTATGTTACCGGGGTTTTTGGTAATAGACTCAAAGTACTTTGTGAAGGAAATATGCCCTAGAGGCAATCATAGAGATGATGATATTTCATATGTATCCATGAGTTATTGTAATGTTCCTTGAATATCCATATCAGGCAACTTGTATTGATTGGCAATTACGTGAATTGTTTGTGAAACTCTATACTTGTATGGTTATTTAAGAGTTGTCCCTAGTCGGAGTTCATGTGAGGACACACGTGAGTATTAGACTAGCACATCGATTGGTTGATGACTATGTTTCGCAAGTCATAGACATGGAGATGTCAAACCAATGACGTGGACACATATTATGAACATGGGGTTGGACTGACCCAACCCGAGACTAGCAATTAGTTGCAGCTCTCTCTCTACACATCGTGTACGTTTTATCCTTAGACCTGAGATTGTCGCATGTACTTGAGATGTGGATCGACCTACTTTGGGGCTATCAAACGCTGCTGTGAATCGGGTAGTTATAAAGGTAGCTTTCGGGTTTGTCCTGAAGCATGCTGCAAGGCATGGTCAATCAAGATGGGATTTGCCCCTCTCTACTTGAGAGAGATATCTCTGGGCCCCTCGAGTGATCGGATCCAGAAATGCATGGCCATGCTACATATGGTTAAGAGTTAACCTAGTAAAGGGATTCCGAATCACGGTATCGAGAAAGGGAGGTTAGCTTGGAGCTAGACCAAATATCGTGAGGCAAAGGGAAAGACATGTACTAAACCTTGTGATGGTTCGTCCGATATGATCTTTGTATGCGTTTAGGAGTTGGCACGTATTGCTAGAGGCCGCTACCAACTATTGACAGAATAAGTGTATTCGTGTCATGTCTATACGCATATGAACCTATAGGGTCACACACTTAAGGGGCTGGAAGCCTAATGAGGATTGGATCTGAATTAGACCAGGCTTAGGGTACTAATGGGCTGCTAATGTAGAAGCCCACTAGGGACGCCTATATAAGAGAGGGTGGGGCGAGCTGACCTGGGTTAGATCTTAGACCTCAGATCATTCCCAGCCGCCACTCACGCCTCAGTGCAGCAGCGGACCTAGCAGTCCGGCGTCTGACGCTTCCACCCTGTACGTGTGGATACCTCGGAGGCGCTGCATCTGTAGCACTTGGACGAGTCGTGCAAGGGAAGCTTCTCGTAGGACGAGGACAAGGAGGAGACGTGGAACGTCTGCACTGCCTCGACGCGCTTCATCGATTCCGCAACTGCGCGTCTAGTGGTAATCCCATGATCTATGACAACAGTAATCCTGGTATACGCGGTAGAAAATTTGGATTTGCGCTAGTGTAGCCTACCCGTATCCCTTCAGTGGTATCAGAGCCGATGTTGTTCAGTTATAGGTTTGGGATGTTTGCATATGGTGATATGCAGATTGATATGAATGATGTGATCGTTTATATGGCGGTGGTTCAGGATTGATCTATGATCTTGCTTTCCGTGATCGTGATCTGAGGTTGTCGAACGACTTACCCCTACCGGTCGGTTTCCGCCATCGGGGTAGACAGTGATGCATAAATCCTATTGAATCACGCGAAGATCAATATGATTGATCGAATCGGAACCTAGATCTAAAATCGTTGTACCGTGATCAAAGGAGTTTGATTAGATCGAAACAACAGACGGTTTATGGTAAATTTGATTTGCCGATCAAAATCCTTAAAGAAAATTGTGAAGATTCGATCTCTCATTTTTCACGGTTTTTCGGACGCCCGGAGATACCGCAGGGGGAGACCCCCTAGACCCCCCTTAATCGTAGCCCTTTTTGTATCTCGTTAAGGTAACTAGGTGTTGCGATGTCACATGATCCGATAGAATACGATTCTATGCATAACTTGTTTTTGCAGGATGTATGTGATCAGTATGGCCCATATATGTATGTGATGCATGTATGAAAATTAGCATGACCTGCGTGTCGTGAGTAGGGCAACATGGCTGGAGCCATGTGTGTTGTCGTTTATTGTAATGGCCTGCGTGCCAACTTGTGATGATCCCAATACTATGTAATTTTGATTACTAGCTGTTAGGAGTAATAGCTTGTATTAGTTCTTGGAGGACTCATCACTTGGAGGATGGCTCACATGGAACATGAAGATGGAGATCATCATGGTGGACAGGTTCTATGGCGATGGAGATCACCATGAGAAAATGGGCCATACTGTGTCACATCTATGTGAAAGTTATTCTTATGTGTTTTACTACTATGCATGCTTAGATGATAGAAGTAGAACGATCCCTCATAAAGTTTAAGTTAAACCATGCCCTCCCAACCAAACCTTGCACCATCCTATGCCCTGTACAATCGTTGGTGGGCCTATGAAATTAGGGTGCCGTGGTTTTCCTTGGTTGGATGGGTTTGTATCGGATACCTACACGCATAAGGGTTGGTGAACTTGACAAGGTCATCTTAACAGTTAAGGACCTTGGGGCATAAAGGTTGGGCGCCTAGTTTTGACATAGAGATGTCACCCAACAACAAGAGTCATATGTGATATGATTAGCAAGTGTTGCTTACCGATTTACCTTGTCTTCTAGCAGTGATGCTAAAGCTAACTGGTCGACTTGTTAATTGTGGATCTTGAATCACTTAGTATCAATAGAGGGATATTGATTTAAGTGGGAGTATATGCTATTAAATTGTTTAATATGTTTTACTCTTTCTTGGTTACATGGCTTAGTATTTTGCATGTTTTATTTTGTAGATGAATGGCACCGAACACTACATCACCTTTCTCTTTGTGTTCGATTCTTGACAAAGATAAACTAAATGGAACAAACTATTCGGACTGGGTCCGTAACCTGAGAATTGTTCTCATGTCTGATAAAAAGGAAACGGTTCTGGATACCCCAATCCCCGATGAACCTGCTGATAATGCATCTGCTTCCCTAAAGAACGCCTAAAAGAGAGCATGTGATGATTCTCTTGAGGTTAGCTGCCTTATGCTTGCATGCATGGAACCTGAACTCCAAAAGAAGTTTGAGGATCAGGATGCCTACGATATGATCGTTGCGCTTAAGGACATGTTCCAAGATCAGGCAAGGACTGAGAGGTACAATGTTGCCAAGTCCTTTGTCGAATGCAAGCTAGCAGAGGGAGCAGCTGTAGGCCCCCATGTGATCAAAATGGTTGGTTACAGTCAGACTTTGGAAAAGCTTGGTTTTCCACTAGGCCAAGAGTTGGCCACTGACTTCATTTTGGCGTCTCTTCCATCCAGCTATGGGCAGTTCATTTCGAACTACCATATGCATGGGGTGGAGAAGGTCCTTAATGAATTATGTGGGATGCTTAAAACAGCAGAAAGTGACATGAAGAAGTGTGCAGGGCATAGCCATGTGATGGCTGTGCAGAACAAGCCTAGCTTCAAGAAAAAGGGTACTTCTTGGAAGAAGAAGGGCAAGGCTAAGGATACGATCCCTAAGTCTGTACCCAAGCAAAAGGCTGGACCTGTAGAAGACATTGAGTGCTTCTTTTGTCATGAACATGGCCACTGGAAGAGAAAATGCAGCAAGTACCAGGCTTCTTTGAAGAAGAGTGGAAGTAAGAGTACTTCCAACTCAGGTACGCTTGTTGTAAATGTTGTGGACATTCTTCTCGCTGATTCCTATGTTAACTCTTGGGTATTTGATACCGGATCGGTTGCTCATATTTGCAATTCGATGCAGGGGCTAATAAGGACTAGAGAAGTGCAGAAAGGCGAAGTGGATTTTCGCGTCGGAAATAAAGCAAGGGTTGTTGCATTGTTCATCGGCGTCATGCAACTTCACCTTCCTTCAGGATTTATTATGGAGTAGAATAATTGTTATTACATTCCAAGTATGGGTAGAAACATTTTATCACCTTCATGTTTGATGAGGGATGGTTATTCATTCGCGAGTGCAAACAATGGTTGTGTAATCTCTAAGAATGATATGTTTATGGCTAATGATCCCATTGTGAATGGGTTATTTATTTTAAATCTTGATGATGCATTTGTTTACAATGTTAGTGCTAAAAGGCTTCGGCCTAATGATTTGAGTCCTACCTATTTATGTCATTGTCGTTTGGGGCATATAAGTGAAAAGCTCATGAAGAAGCTCCATGGTGATGGTCTTCTAACTTCGTTTGATTTTGAATCATACGAGACATGTCAGGCTTGTTTACTTGGAAAGATGACCAAGTCACCTTTTTCGGGTTTACCCGAGAGAGCGACAGACTTGTTGGAACTCATACATACTGATGTATGTGGGCCAATGAGCACGAAAGCCAGAGGAGGATATCACTACTTCATTACTTTCACTGATGATTTCAGTAGATATGGTTATGTCTACTTGATGAGGCATAAGTCTGAAACTTTTGAAAAGTTCAAGGAGTTTCAGAGTGAAGTATAGAATCAAAGTGGCAAGAAAATAAAGGCCTTGCGATCTGATCGTGGAGGTGAATATTTGAGTCTCAAATTTAGCGATCATCTTAAGAGTTGCAGAATTGTTCCACAACTTACGCCGCCCGGAACACCTCAAAGGAACGGGGTCTCCGAACGGTGTAATCGAACTTTGTTGGACATGGTTCGATCTATGATGAGCCAGTCGGATTTACCATTGTCATTTTGGGGTTACGCTCTAGAAACGGCAGCTTTCACACTTAATAGGGTACCATCTAAATCCGTAGTTAAGACACCATATGAGATGTGGACTGGAAAGAATCCCAGTTTGTCTTTTCTAAAGATTTGGGGTTGTGATGCATTTGTCAAGAGACTTCAGTCGGACAAGCTAACACCCAAATCAGATAAGTGCATTTTCGTGGGATATCCGAGGGAAACCTTAGGGTATTACTTCTACAACCGAGAGGAGGGCAAAGTGTTTGTCGTCAGAAGTGTCTTCCTAGAGAAAGAGTTTCTCACAAAGGGAACAAGTGGAAGGTCGGTGCGACTTGAAGAAATTCAAGATGAGCCGGTTGGGGATGCTTCTACGAGTGATGCTATTAGCGTAACAAGTTGAGGAACCCGTGGCAATGAAGCACCACAACCACGAAGGTCGGCGAGGCTCAAGCACGGAATTATTATTGTTAGACAATGATGAGCCTGCGACCTATGCAGAAGCGATGGTGGACCCAGACTCTGAGAAATGGCTGATCGCCATGAGATCCAAGATAGAGTCCATGGGAGACAATCAAGTTTGGAACTTGGTTGACCTGCCTGATGGTTTTAAAGCCATCGAGTGCAAATGGATCTATAAGAAGAAGATTGATATGGATGGAAATGTTCACATCCATAAAGCTCGACTTGTTGCAAAAGGTTTTCGACAAGTTCAAGGAGTTGACTACGACGAGAATTTCTCGCCCGTAGCGATGCTTAAATCTATACGGATAATTCTAGATATTGATGCACATTTTGACTATGAAATATGGAAGATGGATGTCAAGACGGCTTTCCTAAACGGAATCCTAACTGAGGACGTGTATACGATGCATCCCGAAGGTTTTGTTGATCCAAAAAATGCTGGAAAGGTATGCAAACTTCTGAAGTCCATTTATGGGCTGAAGCAAGCATCTCGGAGTTGGAACATTCGATTTGATGAAGTTCTAAAGGAGTTTGGCTTCATCAAAAACGAAAAAGAACCTTGTGTTTACAAGAAGGAAAGTGGGAGAGCGCTGGTACTTCTAATCTTATATGTAGATGACATATTGCTGATTGGAAATGACATTCCTATGCTCGAGTCTGTTAAGACCTCATTGAAAAATAGTTTTTCAATGAAGGACTTAGGAGAAGCGGCATATATTCTGGGCATTAAGATCTATAGAGATAGATCAAGGAGGCTAATTGGATTAAGCCAGAGTACATACATTGACAAAGTGTTGAAACGGTTCAGCATGGAAGAGGCTAAGAAGGGGTTCTTGCCCATGTCTCACGGCATAAAACTCAGCAAGACTCAGTGTCCTTCGACTATTGATGAGCGTGAGCGCATGAGTAGGGTTCCATATGCTTCGTCTATTGGATCCATCATGTATGCAATGATATGTACTCGCCCAGATATTTCCTATGCTCTAAGTGTTACGAGCAGATACCATGCTGATCCAGGTGAAGGTCACTGGACAGCGGTAAAGAACATCCTTAAGTACTTGAAAAGGACTAAGGATATGTTCCTAGTTTATGGAGGTGAGGATGAACTCAGTGTAAAGGGTTACACAGATGCGAGTTACCTTAACGACTCAGATTATTCGAAATCGCAATCAGGTTATGTGTTTGTCATGAATGGTGGTGCTATGAGCTGGAAAAGTTCCAAGCAAGATACGGTGACCTCCTCTTCAATAGAAGCTGAATATATTGCTGCCTCGGAGGCTGTAAAGGAAGCTGTTTGGATTAGGAATTTCCTGATCGCTCTCGGTGTGGTTCAGGGCGCGTCCAATCCCTTGGACGTTTATTATGATAACAATGGTGCTATTGCACAGGCCAAGGAACCTAGACAGCACCAGAAGAACAAACATATTTGCATGCGTTACCATCAGATTCGAGAGTTCGTTGAGGATGGTAGTGTCATGATATGCAAAATACATACAGACTCAAATGTTGCTGATCCCTTGACTAAGCCTCTCCCGCAGCCCAGCATGATGAAGCTTACACAAGAGCAAGTGGTATTAGATACATTTTAGATTGACTCTAGTGCAAGTGGGAGACTGAAGGAAATATGCCCTAGAGGCAATCATAGAGATGATGATATTTCATATGTATCCATGAGTTATTGTAATGTTCCTTGAATATCCATATCAGGCAACTTGTATTGATTGGCAATTACGTGAATTGTTTGTGAAACTCTATACTTGTATGGTTATTTAAGAGTTGTCCCTAGTCGGAGTTCATGTGAGGACACACGTGAGTAGTAGACTAGCACATCGATTGGTTGATGACTATGTTTCGCAAGTCATAGACATGGAGATGTCAAACCAATGACGTGGACACATGTTATGAACATGGGGTTGGACTGACCCAACCTGAGACTAGCAATTAGTTGCAGCTCTCTCTCTCTCTCTCTCTCTCTCTCTACACATCGTGTACGTTTTGTCCTTAGACCTGAGATTGTCCCATGTACTTGAGATGTGGATCGACCTACTTTGGGGCTATCAAATGCTGCACCGTAACTGGGTAGTTATAAAGGTAGCTTTCGGGTTTGTCCTGAAGCATGCTGCAAGGCATGGTCAATCAAGATGGGATTTGCCCCTCTCTACTTGAGAGAGATATCTCTGGGCCCCTCGAGTGATCGGATCCAGAAATGCATGGCCGTGCTACATATGGTTAAGATTAACCTAGTAAAGGGATTCCGAATCACGGTATCGAGAAAGGGAGGTCAGCTTGGAGCTAGACCAAATATCGTGAGTCAAAGGGAAAGACATGTACTAAACCTTGTGATGGTTCGTCCGATATGATCTTTGTATGCGTTTAGGAGTTGGCACGTCTTGCTAGAGGCCGCTACCAACTATTGACAGAATAAGTGTATTCGTGTCATGTCTATACGCATATGAACCTATAGGGTCACACACTTAAGGATTTGGAAGCCTAATAAGGATTGGATCCGAATTAGACCAGGCTTAGGGTACTAATGGCTGCTAATGTAGAAGCCCACTAGGGACGCCTATATAAGAAAGGGTGGGGCGAGCTGACCTAGGTTAGAGCTTAGACCTCAGATCATTCCCAGCCGCCACTCCTCACGCCTGTGTCGCGCGCGCGGACCTAGCAGTCCGGCGTCTGACGCTTCCACCCTGTACGTGTGGATACCTCGAAGGCGCTGCATCTGTAGCGCTTGGACGAGCCGTGCAAGGGAAGCTTCTCGTAGGAAGAGGACAAGGAGGAGACGTGGAACGTCTGCACTGCCTCTACGCGCTTCATCGATTCCGCAACTGCGCGTCTAGTGGTAATCCCGTGATCTATGACAACAGTAATCCTGGTATACGCGGTAGAAAATTTTGATTTGCGCTAGTGTAGCCTACCCGTATCCCTTCACTTTGTTTCTCTCAAGATGGTATTTGTTGTGCCGCTATCAGCAAGGCACGTTTCCTCTATTTGGGCGTCACACGCGTTCTAAAATATAGTGTCTAATTAATATAATGGAGCGAGGAAGATGCTACATCAAGTAAGTAAAACACATAAACATTTCAGAACATCACACAACCAAATAATGGAATAAATGAATGAAATAAATGTCATCCAATCGCCAAAAACAAATAAATGTTATGCTCTCATACATCTTACAACCATATCGAAGAATTATATCAGATTATTTGCGGAAATAAATCATAACAACGAAAAGGAGCTCAGGTGGATTCTGCAAAGAAACCATCAATCTCAGCCTGTATCTCAAGATCGTTGAGCTTCTCTTCGTTGGCTATCATCATCGAGGCAGCAGAAATGTCTAGTTGGGGCGGGGGGGCACAACGTGCTCAACCCCCATGGGCACAGTGGCGTTCGTGGGAACCGCCAAAGGTGCTGCCACTTGTGCTACGTCCTGCGCCACTACGGGCGCGACGTTGTGCACGGGCGCCGCTCTGGGCACTAGTGGTGCCTCAACCTGGATGAGGTACGCCTCGCGCGCCTTCTTGTTGGCCTTGAATGCGTCCATGACGTGCTTAGGGGTCAAATACTGTCTGGAGAAGTGAGTCTTGGAGCCACAGCGGAAGCAGTCCTGGGGCCTTGCCTCCCCCATGCCCGCATTGCATTGCTTGGCCGGGTTGGAGGAGTTTGGGCCCTTCTTGCCCTTCTTGCCTCGCTTCTTGTGGATGGGATTGCGCACCTTGTAGGCGCCGTCATTGGCCTCATGACTTGTCCCCCCCCCCCCCCGCAAAGGGTTGCGCGGAGAAGTTCTTTTTCAGAACATTATCCTGCGCCTCGGCCACCTGGAGAGCATCAATAAGCGCTGCATATTCCGTGAATCCTTCCTGGCGAAAGTTTCGGGAGGACTGGATGTTGTCCGGATGGAATGTGAAGAGAGTTTTGTCTATCTTCTGCTGATTTGTGGTACTGCTCCCACACAGCTGAAGAATGGTACAAATCCGGTGTAAGCTGGAGTTGTACTCTCCCACGGTCTTGAAGTCCGCAAACCTCAGACGAATCCAATCTGCCTTCACCTGTGGCTGAATGGTGTACTTAAGCCTAGAGAACCGCTTGTTGAGGGCGGTCCAAAGGGCAGAAGCACTCCGTTCTGCCATGTACTCGTTCTTGAGAGTCTCACACATGTGATGGCGGAGGAAATGCAGGGCTTTGGCGTTGTCCGCCGGGATGGTGGTGCTAGGGGCCGTCGGGGTCCCCGCAATCAACGCATCCTTGATGCATCGGCCCTCGAGGACGATCTCAACGTCCGAGGCCCAAGTCAGGTAGTTAAGCCCATCCTGGGTTAACTCCGGGAACTCGCGGCTGACGATTTCGGTCATCTCCAATTTATGAAAAGTGTGTAAGATTACAGTAGGTAATCAGTTGCATAAATGCGATAATCGATACAATAATTCAAATATGACGGTGTTCCAAAATTTTAATTAAAATTGTACATGCTAACTATGTAATACAAGGAATTAAAAGGTGTAAAACATTTAATTACTATAGTAAAACATAGTACAAAAACATATACAATGAGGTGTCATGTTACGCGCATTTAAACGTAAAGAAAATGGCTTCAGGAAGCCATTTACAACTGCTTCTATGCATTTTTTTTCTCATTATTGTGCACCGGGCCGAAAGATGTACAGGAAATGGTCCAGCAGCCCATTCGGCTCTGCCTTCCATCTCCCCCTTCCCCGATTTTTTTCTCTCTGCACATCTCATGGGTCGGCCCATCCCACACAGTCCCAGCCCATTACGTGGGGGAACAGAGTTGTGGCAGCTCCCGAGTGGGACGGGTTGCGGCGGCGGAGGTGGCTGGCCCGCTGGCGGCCAGCAGGGCTGCGGGGCGGCGGGGTGGGGGCGGCATGCGCGCGGCGCAATGACGGCGTAACGCTGGCGCAGCTGGGTGCACGCGCGGCGCAGCCGGACGGCCGGGAGGCAGCCCGACGTGGCCAGCTGCTCGCGGCGCGTAGCGAACGCGGCGGCGGCGAGGCGGCTCAGCGACGCGGGCTGCGGCGGGGGCGGCACGCGACGCGGCGGCGGCTCGCCACGACGGACGGCGGCCAGCGGCTAGCAGCCAGCGGGGCTGCGGCGGCTATGCCCAACGCGAGCAGTGGTCATGGCGTTTGCATGCAACCGAAAACAAAACGAAAAAAAAACTTGGTATATCCGATCTGTTAAAAATCGGCGCGATCTACACAGCCGGTGCTCGCGGCGGTACAGTGATCAGCCGAATCATGTGTAACGTCTCCCTATAATACAGTCAACAAGTTTCTAATCCGAGAGTGATTAAATCGACATTGGTCGGCGACAGCAGGTCAGCTCGACTCCCGGGAGGAAAATCCGTACCATAGATGAGATCTGATCTACGAACTAAACGCAAAAATTGAAAGGAAATCGAACAACGAATCCATTTTTGCGATCAATTTCGGATTACCTTCAACGAAAGCCTGCGTGATGCAGGCTCGACGGTGGCTTGACGGAGGCTCGACGGAAAGACACGTGCTGATAACGTGTTGAACAACCCCTGCCGGCTGGCCGGTCCCGAGGCTGCTCCACAACCGAGGAAGAAGACTAAGTTGAAGGCACACAAAGAATACACAAGAATTGACACAGGAAACAGAAAGAAGCTTTATTGATATGTCTCTGGTAAAGTCACCTACAATGATTGCTCCTTTATTTATAGACTAAGGGGGATAGATACCTACATGAGCTAACCTAGCCTGGTAGAGGTCACGCCGAATGGGCCTCTATCGGCCCAGTTTCCCAACACTTATCACGGTGGATTATTCTTATAGTGAGAGGCCCCGACATTCCCATCGATAGCACGTGTTTTTGTTGACTTGATAGATTAAATCAACCTTGCAGCTCCTTGACTCCATCGGTTGATTTTGTGAGTATGTGTATATGCCAATATGTGCGTGTGATAGTGTCTATGCGTTTACGTCATGCCCGTTGTTTGAGAAAATTATCAATAAATATATATATATATATATATATATATATATATATATATATATATATATATATATATAAATCATGGGTTTTCCCATCAAACTATGAAAGCACGTAAAACGCACACTGTCATGTTGATTTCATCCATCTGTTTTGGACTGGTGGAATACTGGTTGATGGTGACTATTCGATTGGTGTTGGTCCTTTATTGGGCGATATTTAATTGCCATCTTAATCAATTGCTAGATAGATTAGCTAGAATGTGACATCGACTTGCTTTGGTATCAAAGCTACATAGCATGTTGGTAAACCGTTTTTAACCACACACTGATAAACACAGTTAAATATCGGAAGATTTCGACTGGATAGACTCCTTCAAAAACATGTTTCTTTTAGATATGGAGTCAAAATAAAAACTATGATTAGGTGTCCGTGACTACTAATTTTTATTGTAATATTTATACAACCCGAGAAAAATGCTATGAAATACTTTGAAACTGCACAGTGAATGTACAATATTTAATTCAAATGTCTCAAATCAATAATAGAAGTTTAAAATGTTTGATTGTCTCTCTACAAAACAATGTGCTCTGTAATTTTGGTGGAGTAACTGGACACATGTATGCGTGATATAAAATCGTATGATGCTTAGGTTTCTTTTTTTATCGCAAATTTACAAACAAGAAGCAAAAAAGTGCAATTTAAATACTTTGATCCTATTTTAAATAATAATAACCCAAATTAATGGCTATGAGATTGGAGGTGGATATTGTAGAGTTGAAGGCCTCTCTGGGAAATGAAATATTACTACCAAGTGTCACTGATTTAGTACAAAATTGTACGAAATTAGCGACACTTATGGATCGAATGGAGTAATAAAAACCAAGAACATGATAAACATGGGATTGCCATGGCTTTCTGAATCCTACAATCTAAGGAACCAAAACACAACGATTTGCAAACACGGCTCTCTACAAGCATTTTCCAGAACCTAGAAGAGAGAAAAGATACACTCTAAACCAAAAATAAAACTTCCATGCGGTCCAATTTGCTAGACTACGAAATTTCGACGTAAGTAAATACTCCCTCGTTTCCAAATATTTGAAGTTCCAGTTTTGTCTTAAGTCAAACTTGTCAAAGTTTGACCGAGTTTAAAGAAAAAAAATGTCAATATTTAGAACATCGAATCTATATAATGTAAGAGTATATTGCATGATGAATCTAACAAAACTAAATTTGTGTTCCAAGTGTTGATATAATTTTCTATAAATTTGGTCAAACTTAAAGTAGTTTGACTTAGGCCAAAATCAAACTTCAATTATTTTGAAACAGATGAGTAATTCATAAGAATTTAATTTTAGTGAGAATTTTCGTTTAATCCAAGTGACCTGCTGAGGAAAAAACTTCAATGTTGAATAGCAGGAGTAGTGGAGCATGTATGCTCACCACCAGGAGATAAAATAATAATATTCTTGATATTCTAGTCATAAAAATCTTCTTCATCCGGCTCCAGCAAGACCCACAACCATATTTCTTCAAGCAGGAGAATTTAAGAGCCTGCAAATTAGAGAGAGAAAGAGAGAGGGACATGTTGAAGCTAACTAAGCCTAATAATTAAGCTCAGATAAGTATAGGTATTACGTTTAATTAAGTCAATAGATCACCAGGGGTCAGCAACTCAGCATGATATATAATAGTGAATCTCTGTCTCCCTCTCTCACTCCTGGAGACGTCCATATATACCAGAGCCATTCCTCCACTTGGAAGACCCCTACACACAACTCCCAGCTTGACATCGTAGTGCCCATCCCAGCTCTATCTTTCCTTCTCTCTCTTTCCACATTTCGACGCACGTGAAGCGCCGAGCTAGCTAACACAGCCGCGCCATGGTGGTTCCTTCGGCGACGACACCGACGCGGCAAGAGACGGTGGCTCTGCTGCTGCCACCGCCGTGCCCCGCCATACCGACGGTGGACATGTCCGCTCCCCGCGGCCGCGGCGCGCTGTCGCGGCAGGTGGCGCGGGCGTTCGCGGAGCAGGGCTTCTTCCGCGCCGTCAACCACGGCGTGCCGATGCCGGCGGGCCCCGCCGCCCGGCTGGACGCCGCCACCTCGGCGTTCTTCGCGCTCCCGGCCGACGACAAGCAGCGCGCCGGCCCTCCCAGCCCGCTCGGCTACGGCTGCCGCAGCATCGGCTTGAACGGCGACGTCGGCGAGCTGGAGTACCTCCTCCTCCACGCCAACCCCGCCGCCGTCGCGCACAGGGCCGCCTCCATCGACACCAACGACCCCTCGCGCTTCAGGTACATGTACATACGACGTATATGTCCTCCTCATGTGCCTGTTAAACGTACGTGCTTACGTGGCACAGACATGCTACGTTAATGAAGCATTACTGTCTCTGTCTGTCTATAATTAATTAAGGTCTTCTTGAATCTTTTGTTTAACTAGTAGCTTGAATCTTGATTATATATACATATATATATATATGCATTCATGCATATATACTAATATACATATATATCTAGGGCTGTCTTTAGGCCCACCTGCCGGCAACCTTAAGATGTTCCGTCCCTAAAGTTTGATTTTGTTTTGGACCGATCGACGATCGAGTCTAAAGGCCGGCCTCAGGTTATAGCATATAGTCCAGATAATTAGCGGGAAACACGATGAAAGCCGGCCTCGGGTTATAGTATAATGATAGTCTTGTTGCCGGCTCAAAAAAGCTTGAGCCGTTAGAGAAAGACACGGTCATTTTCACTTCATGTACAATAACACTCAAGTGTGTCGCTCTCCATCACCATTAATCACACAAGCTCTAGACGGTTTCAAGCTTAATTAAGCTATTGAAGAGAGACGTCGACAAGCTAATGTATAGGTGTTTATTTATACATATACATATGTTGATGGCACTTGAGAGGCGCCATATGTCACGCTCCTATGCACCAAAGCTAGCATATAGCACTGCCCCTTAACCAACTGACTATCTTCATGTTGGTGTGATGCGGTTTGCATATCATAATCCTGGACCAGTTACATATTGGTATTGGTTAGCTTACCTAGCTATCAATTAATTTTTCTATAATACATATCGCCTCATGGAAATACAAGCTGTATATATTCTCACGCGGTATCAGGGTCTAGGTTTAAGTTTCGGTTTGATCTTTTTTCCATGTTGATTTCCTCGAATTGAGATCTATCCAAAATCAGTTTATTTTTTCTTGACCACCTTCCCGCACCTAGAGGTAGGGTTGCAAGCAGGATCCCACGATTTTTTTCTTTTGCTAGTTTATTTAGGGTTTTATAGTTCAACTTTTGTAAAAAAAAAAGATTGTACTAGAAAATGTTCAAATAAATTAGAAGTTGGACTTTCCTGGGATCAGCCATGCAACCCTGCCTAGAGGTGATGTAGGCTTGTAAGTAGGAGTACTACAAGCAGGAGTAGCACATGATGTCTACTGCATGCATCATGCATGCACATATAGGACTTTCTGCTCGGTACAATGTTGTTTTGTGTTTGCAAGTAAAAAAAAAGAAAAGCAACATACGCACGTGCACCACTCTTGCTGCAAAACTGAGCTTGCCTAGCTACTTCTTTTTTGGCTGGTACATTTACCGTGTTGTGATGTAGTACATGTTACAGACAGATTCTTTGAAGTACATATATGTTCTTCAATTTGTCTAGTATAGGTAAAAGTATAACTCCAGCCAAAAAAAAAGTGTCACTACACAGATTTTCGATTGATCCAAATAAAATATCTAACTCGAAATAGATGTAGCTAATGTTATGTGTAGAAAGTGTAATTTATAAATGTTGACAGTTGCCAAAAAAAATTAGATAGTTGCCAAAAAAAATTGGCGATGCCATATATATATATATGGTGATTATATGATGGTTTCTGTGTTCTTCAGTTCTAGTGCATGATAGAATTAACTTCAGTATGAACATATATTTTTCATCTTCAGATAGGCCCCATGAATTAAATTGCTGAAATGCATGAGCACATAGTTTTCAAAACAATAATTATCGCAATAATGCCATAATTGATGCTGAGCTAGGCAGGCCAATGATAAGTTGGTTCCAGCGATTTAAGATCAAACATAGCTAGTTTCTAAAGCAAAAGAAAAGCATACAATTGATGTGACACAACAAACCTGATAGCTCCACAGGGATGGGCTTAAGAGATTTCCTCATGAATGTTAGGTATCATGGTCTAACCCAATGAAAACAATGGAAAACGAACAAACATGAAAAATTGATCATTTTAGAATTTAGCTAAGAAATTTTACCATGATATGTTTGAAAGGGAAAGAAAGTTTTGTCCCTGATGGGAGCAAATGCCCATAAGGCCAACACTGACAGAACATAACAGAGGAGATCTTCTTGACTATGTTTGTGCATATGTTGAATAAGAAAGGTCACGAATCCAGTACTATGAGAGTGCAGCACTCACTACTCAGAGCAGCCAGTGCCCAGTGGCCTAATCAGAGTTTGTTGGTAGCAAATAAGATGAAAGGGACAAGAAAACCCTCTCTTAGGTAGTTAGCTAGAAGGACCCCTCTCAGGCCCCTCTCCAACAGACTGTGTATATCTGTGTATCAACCAATCTGACGCATATATGCAGTGGCCTCCAATTAATGGCAATATCCAACCACCAGCTGATGCAGCAATAGAATGAGAGTAGTTGAAAGTTGAACAGTCCATATCTACCAGATAGCTCTGCAAGCTTAATTAGCAAAGTACATCAAGTTTTCATACAGACAATGATATGTATTTTTATTTGGTGTACACACTAAAAAAAATTGGAACTCCTCTTAGCTCTACATTATCTCAATTGATCACTAAAATATAATCTCCAGGGATAAAACCAACTAATTCAGTAGTACAATATTTTTTATGTCCAATGCATTGATTACATGCAAAGGCCTATAGCAAGCACATCAAATGAGAAAATATTAATTGTGCCACCAAGCTAGTACAGTCACATCACACTACACAAAATAAACAACATAAATTATTAATAAAAATGCTTCGAGTTAAGAATAGAACAACCTGGAAAATTTTGCAGCAACAATGTTTCCATAAAAAACTCAAGACAAGAAGCAAGAGAGAATAACCTCTTTTTGTCATTGAAACAGTGGGGTGGGGGCAGATGGAAGTACACAAGTCTGAATGAGAATAAAAATGATCCTCAAGCCCCCTAAAGAGCATATCCATGCTATCCATATAAAGCCAAGCAAAAGAAAGGAGGCACACATGCAAAGGGTCCTTTTTATGGTAACAAAAATGCAATGTTCGAGAGCTTGTGTAGTGGCAGGAAGTGATATGTGATCCAAGCACCGATGGGTCTTTCAGTGGAGCAGTGAAAAAGGCATGGCCAATCCTGTCAAGAATCCATTTGCCCACTGGAAAATTTGTCACCCCCCAGATGCATCCTGACTGCAGATTCCGAGCATCCATGCACTACAAGAAACGAATATAGCATGTGTGTAGATGCAGGCAGGCAGGCAGACAAGGGATGCAGCTTTTGTGCTGCTGCAGGTGCACTCATCAATCAGTCAAAATCTTGCCCATCTTTCTCCTATGTTCTAGTACTTGCCATGGCACATGCAGCTGATTTTGTGACAATAGCACTCTTTCTGATAAAAATATTTAATCATGTATTCGATTTGACTCGCATGCTGAAACTCCCTCCTCCCATTTTGTTGCAGTTCTGTTGTGAATGAGTATGTGGAAGCAGTGAAGCAGCTTGCATGTGACATCCTGGACCTGCTAGGAGAGGAGCTAGGGCTAAAGGACCCCAGATTCTTCAGCAAGCTCATCACAGAAAGTGACAGTGACTCCCTCCTGAGGATCAACCACTACCCACCATCATGCACCATTCAAAAGCTTGACCATGATGACAAATGCAAGCTCAAGAGGATTGCCAGGACCAAGGCTGGCAATGGTGGGAACCCGGCGGTGGTGGGCGAGCGCATTGGGTTCGGTGAGCACTCCGACCCCCAGATCCTTAGCTTGCTCCGAGCAAACGATGTCGATGGCCTGCAGGTGCTTCTCCCAGACGTCGACGGCAAGGACGGATGGGTTCAGGTGCCGGCTGACTCATCAGCATTTTTCGTTAATGTTGGTGATCTCCTCCAGGTAGTGACATCAGTTAACCTTGAGAGGAAAATGAACAGCATTAGATACATTTGCTACAGGATAAACTATGCTTATAGGAACTGCTGAACAAAGAAACCCCATGGATTCTGAAACAAACAAATGGTTAAGTAGTTACTCATGTGATCAACCATTAGTACACATATGATTTGAAGATTTAAGTAATTTCTTTACAGTGGATAATGATAACAGTTTATTTGCTACTGAAAGCATGACCAAAATTGATCTTTATTTGATCCTTCCACATACATAAAGCATATTTTTAATGATGTAACACAACTAATGTGCCTGAGATTTGTTGTCTAATCTTTTCATCTTCCTTCTTATTTCCAGGCTCTGACAAATGGACTGCTGGTAAGTGTCCGGCACAGGGTAATTGCAACTGCGTGCAGGCCAAGGCTGTCTACAATCTACTTTGCAGCCCCTCCACTGCATGCAAGAATCTCGGCACTCCCAGAGATGGTCACAGCAGGCACGCCACGCCGATACCGGTCGTTCACCTGGGCCGAGTACAAGACAGCAATGTACTCGCTCCGCCTGAGCCACAGCCGCCTCGAGCTCTTCCATGTCGACGACGACAACAGCGATGGCAGCAAAGGAAAATGATAGGTCTAATGACTGGTTGAGTTGCAGGCAATGTGTCTGGTGGGGACTTTGAATTGTCCTCAAAATTTTGGCTCTCTGACAGAAACTCCCAGCATTATGGTGTAGTGTGTGTCCACAACCTGTGTAATAGTGGTTAGCTTTGTACAGAAGTTATCGTTGTATGGTAGTAATGTACTATTGCCTTTTCAGCAGAACTGATTGTTCCCTCGTATCTTCTATCTCTCAATCTTCCCTCCATCCATGTCAGATCAGGACTTTACTTAAAGCAACCTCTTCCACAAAAGTGAACCTAACTCCAGGCTCCAATTCACACAAACTGAAGGCCAATCCAGATTGTGGCAACAATATTCAGTACATTGAGAGCCAAGCACTGGCCTGGTGGCTTGACCTATCGCTCACCCAGGTCCGAGTCGCAGGTGCCACCGAATTAAACAGGGTGCTCTCTAAAGCGTATAAATCAGCTGCTGGAGAGGTCTCATCTTTTACCTAACAACGGACAGCCAAAGGAGGGGCCGTCCCCCTTTGGTCAACATTTTATTCAGTACATTACAATCATTTACAGACTTGAAGGTGATAGTGTTATCTGACAGATGTTTACCTACGTTGTCAACTAGGTGCATACACGTGGCCCTTCTACGATTGCCTTATCATCCAATGGCAGCACAACATGAGTGTTCTCTCTGTTATGTGTTGTGGCTCTCTCACATAGATAAATCATAAGTGCAGATACTCAGATTGCACATTATGGCAAGAAAATAATGAGGTTTAATGTTTTACCAATTGATGTGAAATTTCGATGGATGGCATGGGCATCTATATTGGTCATTCCTGTGAGAGGCAGTAAGTACAGCCTTCAAGCAGCTCCATGCCCTTCTTTCAAGTTAGAATGTTGGCCAACCCTCCATCTTGGAGAGTAGAAACCAAGCAATAACCTATGTCAGATATAGCTGTGATTGCTTCCACTTGAATCCTCCAGGCAGGAAATCATAATTGTGCTTGTAATTGACCCGTGACCACTTCATTAATGGCCCTTCTGTCAAGCCTCCCCATGTTCGTGCAAGACAGTATAAGCTACAGAACAAATAAACTGCAGTGTTAGCAACAATCCATAGAGACGAGGTGAGCAAGAAAGTTGGGTCATTTCTTCTGTCTTTCTGTACTAAACCTTATTTTTCCAATTTCACATGGTGGAGCATCATCTACATTCTTCCAATCTTAAAAGAGAAGGGGAAAACAAAACTTGAAAGCAATTTCTTGACATCAGTGTGCCTGCCACTGTGGATTATGTCTACATCCACCAGTACAATAATATGACAACAGGATAGGTACTTATTATTTGAAATGCCCTGATGCAAATTTGGGAAAATGAGAAGAAATTCTTAGAAGATAGAATAAAGCAATAAAACATGAATATTTAACCAACCAAGAGTATGAATGAGATGGTAAAAAATAAAAGGGTATCATCTGCATCATGTTAAGTAATGTGTGTTATAGTTTGTGTGGCACAATGTGACAGTTTTATGTTGTAAAACATCAATTTAATTTATTTAAGTTGGGTGTAGTAAAACTTTCTGGTGAGCACTAGAAATTAAAGAAGCAGGATGATGCTTAAAAATAGCAGCAGCATTCAAAAGCATCTTGGAAACAAGTCATCCGGGCTCAAGATCCAACAATCAGAATGGGGGACAAAGATCAGTAGAGCTTACTCAAATTATTGCACAAAGTCTTTCTAATTCAAGTGATTAAGTTTGTTACCGAATTAAATTGACAAACACATCCTATGAAAGCATTTCTATTCAGGGTTTTTTGTGCATGATAACATTACGACCTCAGAAAGCAAACACTGATTAAAAATCGAGTTATGTACAACGTGATTTACCTGATACATTTTTTCTTGAACGCACATCATCTATATTAGAAAAATAGCCAAGAAGGCACAAGAGTACAAAGGCCAAGCAGCCAAAAACTGGAAAGAAAATAAAGCACAGAGCACAATAAAAAGTAAAACTGTACAAAAGAAAACAAAGGCAAAACAGGCTGCATTAGTTGACATTTCCCCATCTGGATTAAATGTTAGAGAATATTCGAACTTGCTAATGTGTTGCGCCTACATAATATGTCCACTCAAAACGAGCAGAAAATTCTGAACTGAAAGTACCGTTGCAGTAGCTATAATTATTCATCAACTAAAGTCTAGTTCAGCTGTGCTAACTGCATCCTCCAGGAAAACGAAAGAATTTTGCACCATCTAACCTTCATTTAACAAAAAATACAATTATAAGTCTACATACGCATCGAGCAAGTGCTAGAAACATAGAAGAAGTACACGATTCTGCAGTCTAGATCAGAGAAGCACAATACAAGAGAGGTGCCATTTGAGTAAGTCCATGCTGCAGTCACAGGTTGGCAACATTGGCAATGCTAGCAATACAATCAATTCCAGACATGTTTAGCATGGACCACCCTCCATTGCACAAATCATGCACGGTGTTCCCGCAAAACAAAATGCACTGAGACACAAATTGTGCAGCTCTCTGCTCCGCCTCAAACAGTTGCCAGTGAATGTGCCAAAAATGAAGCATGAGGAAGTTCCCACTAATCACAACCACCACCCATTACACAGAACATGAAAGGTGTCATAATGTGCTCCCGGCAGTTGGTAGCAAATGTGCCAAAAGTTAGCCTGCCCCAGGCTAAGGCATCAATCAGGAACTCCGGCCGCACGGTTGCAATCAATAACGTTTACCATCACATAACAATGTTATAATCTTTAGCCGTGACATAACAGTACCAAAATAGTTAGACAGCAGAAAAAAATGCTTACAATGCGCTGCAAATTCTAAGCTGGTTTGGAATAGGCACACGGTTGTACCCCCAAAAGAACATGATATTTTCCAACTCAACCTCCTCTTCCCAAGTGCTGCAAAAAGTTGGCAGAGAACTCTATCTCCCATTGGCCGCCGCCCAAAACCCATGGTACAGGTTCCAAATTCGTGCAGACAAATCAATCCATCAGTGTATGTACGGCTGTTTCTCACCTGGAGCAACATCGTCACTGCCGATGCCAGCCTCCACGCAGAGCAAGGACCCCCACCGCCGACAGGTGGATGGAAAGAGAGATGATGACAGAAGATGGGGTCAAGATGTAAGCCTTGCGTGTGGGCCTGCCAGCCTAGAATGGGGCCCTCCCGTCAGTCTGAGTGAGTAGTAGCTATATCAGGGCATCTCCGAGGTAGTCAGCATTTGGCTCCCAAGCTCGTGTGCATGGGATATTAAAAAAAATCGGAAAATAACATTTTGGATTTGGAAAGATTCTGATTGTTTTCAAGGGTATACAAATGTGTTCTACGTGTAGTGGAAGGTCTGCCATGCATTGGTAGTTGCATGTACTCTCTTCGTTCCTCCTTAAATGAAGATCTATAAATATTATGAAAGTCAAACAATGTAAAACTTAACCAAATTTTTAGAAAATACTATTAAAAATTATAATGTTATATGGATACATATAAAAATATATTTCATAATGTATCTCACGATATCGATTTGAGTTATATGAAAATAGAACCATAACAGTCAGCCTTTTGGGAACAGCGCAGGGGTCACGCAACCACGCGCTGACCGGCATCATCCAACGATTAGTAGCTGACAACATCTCGATGAGCTCGCCGTCCAGACCAGCAAGCAGGAGTTTTACGGCCTGCGGCTTCCATGCCTGCTCTGGAAGACCCTCGATGCTTAACGTGGTCTTGTGCCCCATCTTCAGTCTTTTACTCCATCTTCCCTGCCGTGGCACGCGCGTAACAACTCCAGCGGCGGAAAATGCAAGTAATACAGGTGTGTTTGTGTAATCACAAAGAGAATTCTGGTCTCTTTCTAGTATCAGTGTTATCTACTTATAATTCCGACAGGCAACGAATGAACACAGAGCAACAGCAATACATCATCCTAGCAGCGATCCAGTACTTGTAAAACATCTAACAAATCACAAGTGCATCAGTGCTACTAGAAAAATTGAATGCGTTATATGCGGTGATGGAGCAAACTGCAGATGATTTAAGACTGGAAATTGCATAGAAAACCCGAAAGAGGGTGGCCCTATTGCACATGAACAAAACATCCAAGTGCATCTGGAACCCATGCATCTCATCAGTCATCAGCAAAGATGAGCAGTTTAGTAACACAATGCTGCTGCAAACTCAAGTCTGAATCATCAATGGCAATTGAGCATCACACATTTCTTCCCATTACAATGTCAGATTTTGAACTCATTGTTCTCTACTACACTGAATTCAAAATCTGAACAAAAAAAGAAGGGAGGTTCTTTTAAGCTGCAAGTGTAACTGACAAACCTTGGATCACTTCTCCGGCGCTGGAGCGGCAGGCGCCTCCTCGACGGGTGGCTTCTCTGCCTGCGCTATGGCTTCCTAGCGAGCGCGGAGGGGGCCGACAACGGAGACGGCGGGCATCTGGAGGCAGCCGAGGAGGTACTGGTAGGACTAGACCCTGGTGGGCATGGCCTCGAGCTGCGCAAAGTCGTCGGGGCCGTAGAGGCGTCCCTCGTAGACGGCTCCGTGAAGTCGTTGAGCTGGAGCGGCTACTCCTTCCGGAAATCGCGGTAGGGCCGGAGCGCCGGCGGGATCTCATCGGAGCGCACGAAGAGTCACGCGTTCATGTCGCGGGCTACGAGGCGGAGCGACTCCCGCTGCGTGCCATATACCGCAGCCGCGAGGTCGGAGCCGCGCCGTCGGGGGGAGCGACGCGCGTATGCTCCGGAGCTGCGCCACCGTGAAGCCATGGAACCAGATGCCCGCCAGGAGCTGGGACCCGTACAGATCGCGCCTGAGAACCTCCGGGCGCGCACACGCTCCACCGCCAGACGGGTATGGAGGCGGCAGCCGGCAGAGAGGACCGCGGGGCGGGCTGGAGCCGACGCACTACGCCGGCGATTTGTTCCAGAGAGAGCGAGATGAGAGACAGGGTGACAGGTGGGGCCATATTAGATTTTAAAAAAAAAAAGTTGTTGAAACTGCTGCTTAAAAAACAAGGCAGATTTCCATTTGCTATTGGAAAATGACGCCGTATCTCCGGGATAAAAGGAATCGATCAGCCGGGTCGTCGCTGCTAGCACGTACCTCCGACGCACGACGTTCGTTGAAATAACTGCCTTATTTTCTACCTACAGATTACACCGCGCGCCTGTGCCTAGGATTTCTGCCGCTCGTGCGTTCCATAGCTCCACGCTCTCTCACCGGCGGTTGGCCATTGACGACGACGACTATCTCCCCATGGAAGCATCCTGCTCCACTATCTCCCATGGCACAAGCCCCTCTCTGCATCTTCTCATGGTGTCCGCCCCCAACTCCTCTAGGACAAGAGCC
Organism: Avena longiglumis; assembly: GCA_030063025.1. Lineage (NCBI taxonomy): Eukaryota > Viridiplantae > Streptophyta > Magnoliopsida > Poales > Poaceae > Avena > Avena longiglumis. The sequence goes on from CP125974.1 coordinate 148,296,278, forward strand.
CCAAGCCCCTTCGCATGTGCTCCGACGCTAAAACTCCTCTGCCACGGTCGACGGCGACGACCATCACCTCATAGCACCTGCCTGCTCCGCGGCTGAGTTCACTGGTGCGGACACGGCGTCTTTTGCTACCTATGACGAGTGTCATTGCTACTTGCGGCGAGCGACGTTGCTACCTACGGCGAGTGACATTGCTAGTTGCGGCCAAGGTCTCCAGCAAAATTAGATTTGTTATATTAGCAGATATTTTTTTCTACAACTTTTTTTGTTTTTGCTACAATAGCATATAGCTTTTGCTACATGATTTTTTGGGTCCCGGTGAAAGTCTCCGGCGATGTCTCTGATGAAGTTTGTTTTTTGCTACATATGCTAATTTCTTTTGCTAAATTTGTTTAATGGTTTTGCTACAATATTGTAAATTTTTTGCTACAAGTTCTCCGGCGATATATTCCGGCGAAAGTCTCCGACGAGTCTCCGGCGACATCGGTTTTGCTACATTAGAACGAAACTTCTGCTACAAAGTCCCCAGCGAGGTCTCCGGCGAGAAAGGTCTTTTTTGTTCTATTTTCTGGGCGAACTGTTTTTTTGCTACAATGGAGCAAAAACGGAACAAATATAGCAAAAGCGGGACAAATGTAGCAAAATCGATGTCGATCTGGACCATCGATCTGCGGTGATCTAACGGCTTGGGACCCGGGGATGGAAAGTTTACATCCCCCGGAGACGCCTAGCATTGCCCTTTGCTATTTAGTCTGGAAAAAAGATGCTTCTCATGAAAAAGGTTTCACTCCGGTGTTATCAAAGAGAAAACAGAAAAATCTATGAGATCTGCATGCAAAGTTAGATTGAGGAAAAATCAATTAGATTCTCACGATGAAAGAGCACAATATAAATCAAGTGTTTTTTTAGGAAAGGCCTACTGGCAATTTATTGATTGCTAAGAATGGTTACATCATCTATTAGATATGGCAATATGAAACATGGAGGGTCACCATCCCAAACTAAACATTGCTTTGAATCATATGCATACTTAGCTAAATAATGTGCCACTTCATTAACTTCCCTTTGACAGTGCTGAAATGAAATCGAGTCCATCATACTAGCCTTCTGAAAGCACTCTACCATGATCGCCGAGTAGGGACTCCATAGCTCATTAACATAATTGCATGCTTGAATCAATTCAAGAGAATCTGACTCGATAATTACCGAAGAAACACCAATTTTCTCCAGGAATTCTAAGCCCTTGAGTAAGACCAACGCCTCAGCAGTTGGGGCATTCAGAACATAATCAATTCGAGTAGCCACAACTGCTCTAGCTTTGCCTTCATGATCTCTCAACACAACCCCCACGGTACCAGATCCATCATGGTGTATCGATCCATCAATATTCAATTTATAAGAATCGTATGGTGGTTTCGATCACATGAGATTTTTCTGTTTTGACTCATACTTAACACTCCCATAGTTTGCGTTAATAGCAAAAGACAAACTAGGAATATCTACAACCACACCCCTGATCTTATTTCTTCGCTTCCACCAAATATACCAACAACCCACATCTATCCTTTCCTTCAGGCCCAAATGATCGATAACCTGTGATTTCTCTTGTGCATTGCAGAGCAGGAATTCCAAAACGATAGACCCTAACCGATCCACAACAAGGGCGTGCTGGATAATTGGGAATAGGTCAAACTTCTTCCACACCTCCCTTACTCTATCACAAGTGAACAACATATGCTTTATATCCTCCACTCCATGAAAACATATTGGGCATTAAGCTGGAACTTTAATAGGTCTATTTGCTAGGATTGTTATCCTGAAACAATACCATGAAGTGCTTTTCAAAGAAAGATCTAAACCTTTCCTGGTACATTTAAATTCCATAATATGTCCCAAACAGGGTTGACACCCAAAGAGCCTTGGCCATCCCTCCTCTAATTTTTGGCCCCAAATTGATGATCACATTCACTATAATAAGTTGATCTTACTGAAATGATATGTGACTTTGTTTATGACATGCCAAAAATTCTTCCGAGAGTTGTGCACTAAGAGGGATATGCAAGATCCTTTCAGCATCCACTTTGAGAAATATCTCCCTGATCAGAACTTCATCCCACTCGTTAGTAATAGGATCTATAATCTCATCAACTGTTCTCGGGATTTTTTGTCCACGACTAGTGATAACCTTTCTTGTGGGGATATTGGAAATCCAATGATCCTCCCAACTGTTCACCTTCTCACCAGAATCGATCCTTCATATGTGCCCACGTTAAAAGGTTTGCAAACCCGCCACCATGCTCTATCATGTAAAAGAAGAACCCTTCTTTGGTCCAGCTTTTAGCAGATTACCATCCGGGTAATATTTAGCTCTAAGGACACGTGCACACAACGAATCAGGACTTGTAGTTAATCTCCTACTTTGTTTGGCCAACATAGCAAATTTGAAAGAGTGTAGGTCTCGAAAGCCCATGCCACCCATTGATTTTGGTATACACATCCTCGACCAAGCAAACCAATATATTTTATTTTTATCATCAGTATCTCCTACCAGAAACTTGCTATAACATCATTTATGTCCTTACATAGCTTAATCGGAATTTAAAAACTACCATTAGCGAAGACAGGGATTGATTGAATAATTGCTTTCAAGAGAATTTTTGTACCTTTCATTGATATTAGCTTCTATTTCCATCCTTGTAGTCTCTCAATGATTCTTTCCAATAGGTATAAAAAAATCCTCAGTACGATTAAGACACACCATAGTAGGCAGCCCAATATATCTATTAGATATTGCCTTTGTCATTATATTTAGTTCTTGCAAAAACCTTTTGCTTTTACCTCCACATCCACACATGGACTAAAGAACACACTACACTTTGATTCACCGATCAACTGTCCCGAACATGCATAGTAACTCATCAGTGCCCGTCTCAGGCCCAGTTCTTTTGGCGACTTCTCCGAGAAGCTGCCTTATCCCCAGCTTCCTGAAAAAGCCGGTTCAAAAAAATTACGAGGCTTCCAAAGTGTCTAAGACTAAACTAATTTGGAAGCCTCATAAAATTTTTGAACCGGCTTCCCCAGGAAGCTGGGGTAGGGCAGCTTCTCGGAGAAGCCACCAAAAGAACTGGGCCTCAATGAGGTTGCACTGGTAATGTTTCCTTCACTAGTATCAGGGAGTCATCTGCAAATAACAAATGAGAAACTGCTGGTGTATTTCTGCACACCCGAATACCTTTTATGCCACGAACCTCCTCTTCATGAGCAAGTGCACTAGATAAACCCTTTGCACAAATAAGGAAAAGATATGGTGAGATGGGGCCCCCTTGACGAAGCCCTCTACTCGGTGTAAAACCATTTGTTTCCTGATTATTATACCGTACCTTATATTTCATTGTACGCACGCACGTCATAAGGAAATCAATAAAATCCCTATGAAAACAAAGGTGTGTCAACATCCTCTCCAAAAATACCCACTCCACGCGGTCATAAGATTGTCCAACTTGACAGCATAATATCCTTCTTTCCCCTTATTTTATTTTTGATAGTATGCAAGCTCTCATAGGCAAGAATAATATTATCACTAATTAGTATCCCCTGTACAAACACAGTCAGGACTTGACATATCACTTCATCCAGAATTACTTTCAGTCGTATAGCAACCATCTTCGAAATCACCTTCTATAGCACATTGCACAAACTGTTAGGCCTATATTGAGTTATCTTTTCAGGGGTACCCACCTTAGTAATTAGGACAATAATAGTATCATTCCATCCATCAGGAATTACTTTATTATTAATAGCCGTCAAAACCTCTTGAGTTAAAACATCACCTAGGATATGCCAGCACTTCTGGAAAAAATAAAGCATGAAAACCATCTAGGCCAGGAGCTTTCATGTCTCCAATAGATAATTAGGCTTTTTGACATCATCCTCCATGTACGGTTTTAATAATCCATCATTCATGGCAGCAGTCACACTGGGGAGTCACCAAACCTATTAATTCAGGGTCTGGTTCATCTATTTCAATAGTAAATAGATTTTCAAAGTAGTCAGATTTCATAGGATTAAGATTAGCAACTCCTTCATGCTAGGATTTGATGACCCACAAGTATAGGGGGTGTATCATAGTACTTTTGATAAATAGAAGTGTCGATCCCAATGAGGAGGAGAAGGTGCTGAACAGTGGTATGAAGCAGGAAATCCATGTGAATACTTAGCAAATGGATTTTTAGTGGTTTTCTAACAAGACAACAAAACAAGGAGCAAGTAACAAAGGTAACGAACAAACGAAGCAAGTGGCACAATCCTTTCTTAGCAAAGGACAAGCCGGTGGAAATACTTATAAGGACCAAACGTTCTTGAGGACACATGGGAATTTTGTCAAGTGTTTTTGCTTCAAATAGCCGAGTACTCTTCTCTAGTGTTGTAAGTGTTGTGTGGGTGAACCTATGTGCTAATGTATGGACCGTACTTGGACTAATACATGCTTGTGATTAAACCCTCTACAAACATCCGTAACTACAGGAAAGTAATTAAGATATAAATAACCACAGCCTTAAACTCTGAGATCCTATGCTCCCTTATGCAATGGTGTCCTAACGGGGGTTCAGGTTTCTGTCACTTCGGCAACCCCACAATTAGTATCCAAATACACAATGCATTCCCATAGGACCATAAATGGTGAAGTTTCATGTAGTCGATGTTCACATGACACCACGAGAAGAATAGCACCACAACTTAAATACTAACCATTGAATAATAACTCAACACAGATCCACTAATAACAACATGACTTCTCCCATGTCCTCAAGAACTAGATAAACTACTCACAAGACATCATATGGATCAAGATCAAAGATGATACGATAATGGATAACATCTAAACATAAACAATAATCCAATGGTTCCACTCACAAGCATCAAATTCAATAATAATTAACACTGGGAAAGTTTCCCCTAAGAACTAAAGCAATATCCAACACAATTATTACAGCAGGATGGAGTGGTGATGATGGTGCTGGTGGAGATGATGGTGTGGATGATGATGATCCTGATGAAGCCTATCTTGATGATGGTGTTGATGGCGACCGTCTCCCCTCTCCGGGAAGGAATTCCCCCGATAGAAATTTGTCTGCCGGAGAGATCTTTCTCTCTCGGTGTTTTCCGCCCCCAAGAGGCGGTGGAAATATATCTGTGGTCGCCCCCTAGCCTTAGGGTTTCATAGGGAAGATATAGGAGAAGGGGAGGAGTCGGAGGCCGGGCAGGTGGACCATACCTGCCCTAGGTGCGGGGTCAGGTGGGCCCGCGCCTAGGGGGTGTGGGCCCTCTGCGGCCCCTCTTCGCTCCTCCTTCTGGCTTCCTTCGTCTTCTGGTAAAATAATATATTTCCATATTTTTCTGGTATTTTTCTGTTCTTCGCGAAATTGCATCAAAACGCCTTCTTTTCCATCAGAATCTATACTCTGGCAGTCCATTCTCCAAGAATCATCTAACAGGCATAAACAGATGAAAAGCCATAAGTAATACCTCATAATAAGACAAATATCAATGAATAGAGGTAAATTATGATATAGAATGGTGATGCAAATTGGGCGTATCAACTCCCCCAAACTTAGACTTCGCTTGTACCCAAGCGAAAACTGAGCTTAGTAAACATGCCCACAGGTTTATGGAGTAAAGTGTCGATAAAAGAATATGAACAAGAAGCATCACACTTACCATTGCACAACTCACAGAAGAAAGCAACTCACCATTATATAACTTAGCTTGCAACCAAGTACATCAGTCACAATAGAGATGCATAAAGATAAATCATAATTGGAATTGGCAAACTTGTTCTTGGTCAGAGAACACCTGGAAAATAGTTTCGCAAAAGCTTTTTGTATAAGTTTCAAAACAGGAGCACTCTTTGCTCAAAAGGTTTTTCACAAGTGAAGGCTTTCAAATTAATACTCAATAGATAAGACTCTTGTGCAAACAAGGAAGATAAAGAACATGATTGAATAAATCACCATATGGATGCTTGAAACATAACAACTCAAAAGCTTACTGGAGATAGAGAGGAAGTAGGTTTACTGACTGAAACTGATAACTAGGAGAAAGGTCCCTTCTTAGAGGGAAGCAGGGATTACAAGTCATAAAGAGCTTCCAAAAGATTATGGTACTTACTAGCTTTGATCCCTCATTGCCCCTATCATAGGCAGCTTGATATGATTAAGGTTAAAGTGCGCAAAGATAGAGTATATACTTGACGAAATATAAGTTGGCAATCTCATGTCCCTGGAATATGAGGGCCACTCCTCATGCTACTCAACTTTGGGCCCAGGTAAGTTCTTGTCATTGTAAGTATTTGCATATCATTGAGAACCGCCAATGGGATACCCCTTGCAGATGGTACATGAGTTTTCCCATAACCAAAATGACAAGGTAAGCAGACAATGAGCATCTCGGCGATCTTTTTATTTACTATATGTATAGATTTTTATTGAGGATGCTTCATAGATAGCTCACTATGGTGATGCTGCAAGTTTCCAGGGGCGGAGCTAGAGCTCGAGTGTAGAGGTCCCAACCTTTAATAAGGTAGATATCCCTGTGTTTACAATTCTAGTCCCTGGATCAATAGCTAGCATCCACAGTTAAGATGTAATATCAAGAAACAAAGGTCATAGTACAACTTTATAACCAGGAATAAAATAATTCATTACATCTTGCATATCTCATTTGGCTATCTCATTACAATGCAGCAGAAAATAACTATAGCATGGAGTCCTTCATCTTCAAAGTGCCACAGGCAATCATGTTGGTTGTAGACTTGTAATCCTAATCAACACACTTCACTAACATCAAACAAACCTGCAACATAATAAGTTCTAGCCACAAGGGTCAATACATTTGAATTGTATTGGCAAGTGATACTATGGTAGTATAGTGGTATCTATCATCTATATGCATTTGGCTAAGTGGAGCTTAGGCTTGGTTTGCTCAAAATAGATTTTCCTTATCATTTGAAAACACTAAGTTTTTGTTTATCAAATTCACCAAAGGCATCTCCCAATAGAAATTGGTGATCCTTTAACCCTTGTTCAACCACAAGTTTTAACTTAGAAATTGGGATGAGGAGATTCTTGATAGCTTCCATGTCTTGATGCTCAAATTGTCCATTGCCAGGGACATGGCTAAGTACTTAGATTTTATACTATGCAGAGGTGGTGCACTTTCCCCACAAGACTTGATTTTCACCAAGACAAGATCTTTCAGAAGCCTTCCCTTAGACCAGAATGGACGCGTTCCAACCTATCATCCCCTACCACGAATTTTCCATTTGGCTAAGTTATTGCAACCTATATGATCCGGGCAGAGCCCATAATGCCAAGTGGCTGCACTTGAACCTTCTCAACATTTGACATCTCAAATCTCTTTGTTCCTGGGTGGCAATCCACAAGTGAGATACACAAGGTAAACCATAGAAATGGGCCTTGTGTAACCACTCAACACAAACCATTCTTTCCATTCCACGCAGGTGATTCATTCACTTAGTTTTTTTGTTAAACAAACACAAGTCCTTGACTTGGAAATATTCCATAGCATGAATATAATCCACCCTTGTTTTCTACTAGCTAATATAAGCATGATAATAGTAGGAATCTTAACTTAGGAAAATTCTACTAAGGTTTCATATACTAGGATTTCCCATGGCATAGTTTATACTTAGCAAAAATTCCATGCAAGTCCTACTTAGAAATATCACTAATGCATAGTGAAAATAATGGGAAAAAGTATGTAGCACCACTTGCCTTTTTGGCAGAGAATATAAGTTCACTCCTTGATCTTGCAATAGTCACACTCTTCAAATTCCACTACAATTCAATCAAGCAAGAAAATATTCAATCTACCAATTAAGAATCATCACATAGAATAATAAAAACAAGGCAATGCATGCAAGCATGCCAAAGATTGTTTTATTTGGAAAAAGTGGTTTCTAATAGGTTATAAACATTTTAAAACACCCATTGGTCATTTATAATAGTGGTAAACCATTTGATATTAAGTTAGTGAAAATGGCCATTTATATCATTCTTGTTTTGTTTAGAAATGATTTAAATCAAGTATTATTTTCTAGTGTTTGACAAATACATTTTAACACAAATTCTAGTGTTTTAAGATCAAGTGTTTAATATTGAAACCATTTGCAAAAGGTTTTACCTAAAAATCATTTTTATATCAAAGTAATATTTTATGTTGTTGAAAATGCCTTTTAGCAAAGTAATAATTTATAGGGTTCATCATATATATTTTTATATCCTAAAACTTGGTGTTTAGGGTCAGAGAGTTTAAATCAAATCATTTTCCAAAGGTTTTGCTCAAAAAGCATTTTTAAAACATAATTAACATTATTATTTAGTTAGAAATGCTTTAATTCAAAGATTTATTCTTTAGCTTCACAAAATATGTTTTTAAAACCACAAGTTGGTTTCTATGGTCAGCAGGTTCATAAAAATCCATTTTCCAAAGATTTTACCTTAAAAATATTTCTAGAATAATTTTTATATTCAAATTATGCCTACACAAGTTTCTGTAAAAACAACCAACTTAACAGAAGCAATTTACTAAACAAAGTGCATGGTTGGAAAGTACTTGTTTTGCTGATTCCATTGATATAAAATTTGCAAATTTTGGACTTGTATATTAAAAGTTATGAATTTTACAAAATCAAATCACTAATAGATCTAATTTGTTTTTTTAAAATCCTGAGTCTGGCTACATGTCAGCTTTCCATTGGCGCATACCGCTTCGTAAGGATTGATCCCTATGGGTCGCTAGATTTAAAGTGATCCGTGCGGTTCAGATTCAATTATACCGGTTTGCGTAAGTCACCTATCCTAGCCAATGGATCCAGATCCAACGCTCTAGATCGTTTTGACCACAGATGGGCGGCGCTGGGTCAACGGCGAGCGGCGACGCGCTCGAGCTACAACGTTGTGGTGGCTACGGGAAGCGAGGAATAGGATGGGGAGGCTCACCAGGTTCGCCGAGACGTGTTGAAGCTCAACGTGGCAGTCGTCTGTCGAGGGGCACACTGAGTTTCCGGTGATTCCTCGCCGGAGTTCGTGGAAGCGTCGGGCGTGTCCTGTTGTTGACGGGGACGGGGCTGTAGACCACGAGAAATTGATTGGGAGGGGACATTAGACTCGCGTGGAATCAGGGAACATCTGAGTGTCATCGAGAGAGAGGGGGGTCAGGGTTCACCTGTGGAGGTCGCCGGAGTCAAGGCCGAAGGCGGTGGCGAGCTGGTTGTTGAGGTTGCCGATGCTAGGAGGCTTGCACGGCTGAGCTCGGGGTACTGGGAGATGCAGGAGATGCAGGGGAACGTGCTCATGTGGTCGAGGGGGCAAGGCGCGGTCTGAGCTCGCTGGAATTCGTCGGTGAGCTCGTCGGAGGCAGTGACGATGCGGGTAGAAATTCCCACAGCCTAGGGGCAGAGGGGGAGTGGCGTCTAGGGGATAGGAGAGAGGAGACGCGGGATTTTAAGATAGCGAGGTAGCTGGCGGGATTAACTGAGCTATCAACGCGAATTTATCACCGCAAATTCATCGCAGAAATGCTCGGGAGGAACGGTCGTGGGGATGACGATGACTGCGTGGCAGTGGGACCAGGCGTCAGCGAGGTAAAGGAAATGCGCGTGGGGTCCAGACATCAGTGGCTGAGGGGTTTATTCGTGCGGTGTGAAACGTTTTCTAGAGGGAGAAAGAGAGAGGCCGATGGTGGGCTTAGTAGGCTGCTTAGGTTGGGCTGGCTTGTTTCCAGTTTTTTTCTGATTCATTTTTCTTTTTCTATTTTCATTTCTGTTTTGATTTTGTTTAAACATTTTAAACAACCATTTGAAATCAAAACCTTCCAAACTTTTCAGTAAGTTTTTAATATGTTTTAAACATGTATTTAAAGTCCTTTTTAGGAATAAATCCTTTATTTATTTATGGTTTATATTTTATTTAAAATGGGCACTTTCCTTTATTAAATAAGATTTCATTATATTTTCAAACCCTTATTTAAATTCCAATTTTTCACAAAACCTTTTCAGTAGGTTTATTTATTTAATAGGGTGTTTAAATAACTCACTTTGAATTATTTAAAGTATTTTTAATATGATTATTAATCATTTAAATTGAGCATTTGTCTTCATTCAAAATAAAATCCAATATGGTTTTAATTCCATATAATTTTATTTAAATGTTTCTTTTATTTCATTTAAGTTAATTAAATAACTTTTATTCCACTTTGGGTAAATTCCATTTATTATTTTCTTATGATTTAATTAATCATTTCTATTAGGAATTTTGTCTTTATTTAAATAGAATGGAATTTGGTTAATGCCATATAATTTTATTTGAATATTCTTTTGTTGGAGATATGCCCTAGAGGCAATAATAAATGTAGTTATTATTATATCTTTGTGTTTATGATAAATGTTTACATTCATGCTATAATAGTATTAACAAGGAAACATTGATACTTGTGTGATTTGTAAACTTAATTTGAAGTCCCTAGTATAGCCTCTATACATCACTAGCTTGTTGGTTGATAAATGATTGTGGTTTCCCTATCATGAACATTGAGATGTTATCAACAACAAGATCATATCGTTAGGAGAATGATATGGTGGACATACTCCTATAGATAAGCGTAGCATAAAGATCAAGTCATTTCAATAGTTCAATTGCTATATGCTTTCTGATACATAGTAACCTAATTCCTTCGACAATGAGATCATGCATATCACCTTTACGGATGGATGCTTTGATGACATCAAACACCACACCGTGAATCGGGTGGCTATAAAGGTGGCATTGAGTGTTGGAAAGTATTGGTTGAGACACATGGATCAAGAGTGGGATTTGTCCATCCATATGATGATAGATATACTCTGGACCCTCTCGGTGGAATGTCATCCAATTAGCTTGCAAGCATGTGACTGGCTCACAGGGATCACATATCACGAACGAGAAAGAGTACTTATCGGTAACAAGGTTGAACTAGGTATGCGAGATACCAGCGATCATAACCTCGGATAAGTAAACTATCGTGAGACAAAGGGAAATTGGTATCGTATGTAAGTGGTTCATTCGATCGCAAAGTAATCGTAGAAATATGTGGGAGCCATATGAATTTCTCGATTCCTCTATTGGTTATTGTTCGGAGAAGTGTCTCGATCATGTCCGCATAATTCACGAACCGTAGGGAGACACACTTAAGGATTCGACGTTGTTTGAGTAGTTATGGTATTATGAGAAAGAGACCGAATGTTGTTCGGAGTCTCGGATGGGATCCGGGATATCACGAGGTGATCCGGAATGGTCCGGAGAATAAGATTCATATAAGGAAAGTCCCGTTTCGGAGTTCGGGAATGATTCCGGTGTTTTCATTGGGAATGTTCTAGAAGGTTCCGGAATGTCCGGCACTCCGGAGGGGAAGGGGTACATGATTGTGTCATTGCATATTGGAATGATTGCATCATGTACTTAGTGTCCTCGCTGTTCCAAATAAAGGATTAAATTGAATCCTAATTTGAAAAGTCAAATAGCTAGTTTGAAAAGTCAAACGTCTAAAATTGGAAAGAGGAAAAGAGGAAGGAGAGGGAAACCGAGTTGGGGAGGGAATCCCTCCTCCAACCGGCGGCGCCCCCTCCAAGCCGAGTTAGGGAGGGACTCCCCTCCCTCCCCTTGGCGCGGCCGGCCCCTCCACCTATATAAGGAGGGGTAGGGCTCCCTCCTCTAAACACACAAGTCCCTCACCTCAAACCCTAGAAAGCTGCAGCCCTCCATAGCCGCCGCCACCATCTAGGGTTTTGCCCTAGCCGACTTGGGGTCCCGGAACCCTAGCCGCGGCTCTAGCCCCCTCCTTGGTGTGTCTAAACCCTAGATCGCCGAGGAGCTCTCATACTCCACCATACTCGCTCGGCTTAAGGCGAAGCCTGCGGGATTTTCCCTCTACCGGTACCACGCCGTTGTCTTCGGAATCGCGAGGAGAGTGCTACAACCTCCATTCACTGGAACAAGGAGAGGAAGGTCTTCGTCAATCCGAACGTGTGACCGATCGGGAGCGCTGCGAACCTTGGCCGGAAGGATCGTCTACGCGATCTTGAGATCGGGAAGAGTACGACTACATCACCCACGAGAATCCGCTCTCGTTAAACACTTTGGAATCTTCGAGGGTGAGTTATTCCATCGACTCGTTGCTATAATCTAGTAGATAGATCTTGGCTTGTTTGTTTGTATGCGGTAGAAAATTTTTGTTTTCCATGCTACGAAACCCTACATCTTTATCCATTTATTTCATTTGGATTTGGATTATATTTATTCCATTTGCTTATGGATTAGGCCAAGTTTTAATTTGGCTTTTAAATATTCCCTATTAATTATTTCTTTCTTTATTTTAAATAATCCATATCTTTTTATTTATAGATCCAAAGTTGGTGATTCCAATTTGTAAAGTCTTGTTTAATATTTATTTATCCTTTTAAATCTCTTTAGGATTATTTGATCACCATTTGGTATGGATTTTAGACAGGGGCTTTATTAGCTTTGAAATTAATTCCTTTTATCTTAATTAATTCATAAGTCTTTATCCATTGTTCCAATTTGAATGGAATCAATTTCTATGATCTTATAATTTTTTATTTATCATTCTTGATCATTTATAATTGTTTGTTGACCAATTTTTATATGGATCAAATCTATAGTCTTAGAGAGATCTTGGAAATGATTTCCTTCCATTAGAGTTTTAGTGTTTTGGTTTATTTTCCAAGTGTTTAAATTTCAAGATGCATTTATGAAGAATGCATTTCACTTGATTTGAATTTAGTTGGATTCAAGCTTTATTCAAAGTTTGTTCAAGTTGGGTTTTAATGTTTCCACTTTAAAACAAAAAGTTTCTTTTCACTCTAAATTTCTACAATTATTTATTTTGTTTATTTATTTTTTTCACATTTAAAAATTTGGAAATTTTTGGGATGTGACATCGAGTCACCCTAATGCACCGCTTTGTTATCGCATACAATTTTCAAGAAAAAGTATACTACATAAACCACTATGGTTTATAAATTCCTACATAGATAATATGACGTAAAAAGAGATAACTTATAATACAAAATAACTCATAATAAATAATCAAAATGACTAAGTACTATATTGAGGAAACAAAGGACAAAATTACTTGAAATTGGATGTATTGCATTTTCAACTTCCGTAATAATTTTCCTCCATATTGAAACTCATCTTTCCAGTTCATATATTCTGGGACAACTTGTGATGGAGTTTTTCTTTTTAGAATAAACTTGTCCATAATACACCTGTGCTATGCATTCGTACAAACTGATACATATAGTATACCTTGCATAAACCATAAGCACAATTTTCACAAAATTTCATTACTAGTGATAATTCCGCAAATAAAATAGAGAAAAATAGAGAATTATTACCAGCCAGCCAAGTTGAATCTATAGAATTTCTTACCGATCGAGGTCGTCGCACCAGCCGCCCAAACAGGGACTAGGCAGACTAGCGTCTAGAGGTTCTATAGTAGAAGAGGATTTGGAGAAGAAATGCACTATATCTAGAGGTTCTGCGGTAGAAGAGGAATTGGAGGAGACGCCAAGCTGCACGTGTGCTGGCCTGTGTCCACGCATCAGGCAGTCGGGGGATCGCCGGCCTGCTGCTTGCGCTCCTGCGCCTCGCCCCTAGAGATCTAGGAGACAAGAGTTCTGGTTCGGTCGGTCTCGTGTGACCTACCGACGCTTCAGCTTTTTCCCCTTTCGATCGAGAATCGAACCAAGCATCACAGGCTTGCATTTATGATATAATCAAACAACTGCCGTGGATGGGCAGGCCGGACTGGGCTTGGTCTTTGTCTCCCTGATGCACTACATGTGGCCTACCCTGATGCACTAGCCCTATTCACATGGTAAGCACCCCTAAAAAATATTTTGACCCTGATGCCCATGCATCATGGTAAGTCTATTGGGCTCCGCCCCTGCAAGTTTTCATCATGATTAGGCATGGTTTAGGCTAGCGGCCCAGGCGTTTATCTAACACAGGATACAAACTCCATGGACTTACAAGTTCCCTCTTTATTTCACACCATTGACTCCATAGATAAAAGAGCACGATATCAACTGTGTACAGAGTACATGTGCAATGTTGAAAACGTTCCCCGTGACAGCACGGTTCTGCTAATTCCAACGTATAGATGCAAGCATATACAACTTCGATGTCACAATGATTCATGTCTATTAGGGGCAAGAAAATAAGGTGTGCCATCAAGTTCGTGAGAGCTTTACTAACTAGTTTTCACATAACAAAATACTTTTTTAATTCGAAAGGTATATGAAGCTTGAGAATTTGCTAGGAATAGCAAAATCTACTAGGTAGATATGGTGGACACAAATGGCAAACGTTTTGGTTAAAGGGTTTTTTCGTGGTGGTGGCACGACAGATGCCATGGGTAGGCTAAAGTATGGAGCCAATGGACTTACAAGCTAAAGTTCAAGGTGCATTTGAATTTGCCAGTTTGCTTGAAAATACTGATGGTGCACCTTATGAATATGAGGTTTATGAGATAGTTAAATTTTTCTTTGATAATTACAAGGAAGAAAATGGCTATATTCTTAAATATTTTAATAGGTGCTTTCCACAAACATAAGAGACTAATGCTTTGCAGGAGCTTATGGAAGAAAAAATTGCTGAAACAGGAAGCTCATTAGATGAAAAAGAGGACTAGAGAGATGGTCAAGAGGGGGAAGAATGGATCTACCCATGCCTACCTTCTAATGAGAGTAACTCTTTACCTCTTATATTATTTGATTGTCCCCCATGCTTACCAAAGGAGGATGAATGTTATGTTCCTATCGATTCTTTTGAAATATCGGCTATGGGTAAAACTTGTGATAATAGTTATGCTCCTGTTATCTATGATAATCCTATATTTGTGACTAATTTCGAAATGCATGGTACTAAAGAGTTTTGCTTAGAAAATGTTTATGATAAAGCTCTAGATGATGGTCCTATATTGAATGATCAGTTATCTTGTTATAAAATTGTTAAAAGTGGGTTTGAAGGTTTTAATCCCACTATTTTTGAGCTTGATAAAAATTATGTGTTCGTAGATCATGAAAATCATACTTTATGTGATATTTATATTGTTGAGATTATTCATGAGGCTACTGAAAATTATTATGAGAGAGTAAAATATGGTTGTAGAAGTTTTGATGGTACTAAAACACCTCTCTATGTGCTGAAAGTTTTGAAGTTGCTCTTGTTTTATCTACCCATTCTTGTTACTATGTGCTTCTTTAACTTACTTTCTTACAAGATTCATATGCATAGGAAGTGGGTCAGACTTAAATGTGTTTTGAATTTGCTTTTTGATGCTCTCTTTTACTCCAATTCATATTTCTTATGTGAGCATCATCAAACTATCATGTCTAACTTAAAGGCGTTAAAGAAGAGCACTTCTTGGGAGATAACCCAATAGTTTTCTTGAGTCTTGGAAGTTATTACTTCTGTAATAACCTCTCCTTATCCTTTTTATTTGCCTTTTGTGCCAAGAATAACCTCTAATGAGAGGGGAAGTAAGATTTGGGGAGTTGCTGTCCCGAAACATATTTTTGTGCTCCATCATAAAAATTCATGTAAAATCTCTGTAAGTCGTACTGAGCTTATATTTTCTGAATAACTCCCCCAGTATGTTAGCTAACTTTCGTTAGTTCAACACTTTTTTATTTGAGCAACATAAGGTCTTCAAAAAAATCTGTTTCTACCTGCTGGTCTGTTTTGACAGATTTCTGCCATTATTTGCATTTGCTTCTTATTGATTCCTTTTTGGGTTCTTTTTGAGGAAATTGCTACAGTATCTTGTGTTTTTAGTGAAAGTTTTGCTGTTCTAAAACCAAAACCCAAGGATCTATTTTCTTTTGAATACACTAATGTTGCTAATGAAGATTGTGTGAAGTTTTGTATGACGGAAAATTTCCATGTGTAGAGGAAGAATGATGTAATGAGATGAAGAATGGACAAAAGCTCAAGCTTGGAGATGCCACCCCGTGTCACCCCAATAAATATTCAAGAGGTACAAGTGTCAAAGCTTGGGGATGCCCAAGGCATGCCCTTCTTCATCAATAAAAATCTTAGGTCTTTCGAGACCCTTCGTTTTTATTATTTCATGCACTATTATGTTGTTCTTAGAGCGTCTTAGTTTTAATTTTAGTTTGCTTAGTTTGCTTGAATAAAGTAGTTTGGACCCCCATTCTCGCTATGTTGTTGCAAATAAGTTGATCGGTGTTGGAGAGGAGTAGAATTTTTTTGCTTGAGTAGTACAAGAGGAGCTTGCTTTGACTGTGGCTTAGACTTTATCATGTCATGCTAGATGTTGTTTTCACCTTATTCTTAGTTATTATTGCTTTAGAATTACTTGTTCCAAACAATTGAGATTTCTTAATGTGCCTTGAAAGAATCATGCGTTGTTTTAGCATCCAAAAGCATAGTATTATGGTATTCTCCTTTGATGATTTGTTTGGGTTGACTTGGCACATGCTCACACCATGTTATGACTATGAACAAGTCACCATAGCCTCTATGATAATTTAGTCCTTGACTTGTAGTACCACTTTATGCTTTAATTAGTAATGTTTTGTCGCTCTGCATGATTATGACCATTATTGTTGTCTTAGTTGGTCGCTCCCAGTATTTTGCTTGCCTCCACTTGTATGAGTAAGCTCTACTCATGCATCCAACTCCCAAGAAACCAAGTTATTCCAAAGTGAACACTATAAATTCCTATGCATGGTGCGTTACACCATTCAAATTATATTCTTGTTTTCATCTATCTTCCAATTAAAAAGCCGTTTTGTTATGTGAAAACTTAGTGATTAAAGCTCTCACGAACTTGATGCCACACTTTATTTTTTTCTTGTCCCTAATAAACTTGAACCATTGTGTCATCTATGTTGTATATTTTTGCACTTATACGTTGGGATTAGCAGAACTGTGCTGTCACGAGGAACGCTTTCAATATTGCACTTGTACATTGCACACAGTTGATATCATGCTCTTTTCTCTATGGATGTCGTCGGTGTGAAATAAAAGGGGAGCTTGTTAGTACATGGAGTTATGTATGTGTGTTAGATAAACGCCTGGGCCGCTAGCCTAAGCCATTCCTAATCATGGTGGAAACTTGCAGCATCACCATAATGAGCGATCTATGAAGCATTCTTCTTATTAAAAAAAGCTAGAAAAATAGATTGAGAAAAAGAAAAAAATATGAGAAAAGAGGAAAGAGAGAAAAAAGCACCATTTTCCCATGGTAAATAAGAAGATTGCTGAGATGCTCATTGTCTGCTTGCCTTGTCATTTTGATTATGGGATAGCTCCTGTATCATGTGCAAGGGGTACCCCGTTGGCGGTTCTCTATAATACACATGTACTTACTATGACAAGAACTTGCAAGTAACTAAACTTGAGTATCATGAGGAGCGTCCCTCGTATTCAAGGGACATGAGATTGCCAACTTATACTTTGTCAAGCATATACTCCATAGTTTGTTCACTTTAACCTTAATCACTACAAGATGCTTTTGATAGGGGCATAAAGGGCTGAAAGCTAACAAGTACCATAATTTTTTGGAAGCTCTTTTTGAGACTTGAAATCCCTGCTTCCCTCTTTATAAAGGGCATTTATTCCACCATTATATTGAATCTCCACCTTCTATCCTTAGGCACCAGTTAAGAGAGCATATTTGCCATTCTTAGTTCTATGTGCATTGTCCCAAAACGTATTGATTGATGCATATTGTTGATATTACTTGTCCTTGTGCTATTTGTATCTAGTCACTCTTATGAACTTTGAAGGTGTCCTATGCATCTATTTACTACTCCATGAGGGACAAGCTGAATGCCACTATGCTATGTTTTCTATATGTGAAACAAACAAACGTCTTTCAATGCATTATTATTCATGATCTTTGTTTGTAACCTTTCATGTTGCATGCATGGTTACTTTGTCTTATTGTTAGAACTCCATCTTTCATGCTCATGTTTAGAGTTCTTTGATCCCAGCTTTCAATGATTGCAAATGGTTTGATCTTGATTTTGATGGTGCATGTCACCTCAAAAATTATTCTTTTTATCACTTACCTACTCGAGGACGAGCAGGAGTTAAGCTTGGAGATGCTTGATACATCGGAAACGTATCTATAATTTTTGATGTTTCATGCTTGTTTAGTATCTACTTTGCTTTGCTTTTTATACACTTTGAGGTGTTTTTATATGTTTTTTGGACTAACCTATTAACAAGATGCCATAGTGCCAGTTTCCTGTTTTCTTTTGTTTTTGGTTCCAGAAAAGGCAGAAAATCAATATTCTCGGAATTGGACGGGACAAAAGCCAAAGTCAATATTTTACCATGGGGATCAGGAAGCCAGAGTACGAGACGGAGAAGATCCACCAGGGGGCCACACCCCCTGGCCGTGCGGCCTAGGTGGGCCCGCGCCTGGGGGTTGCGGCCGCCTGGGTGCCTCCTGCCTCACCTCTTCGCCTATAAAGAACCCCCGATACCAAAACCCTAGGGACCCGATCAATCTTCCACGAAACAGTCCGTAGCCGCCGCCACCATCGTCCCTAGATTGGGAGGGATCTGAAGCTCTTCCCGGCACCCTCCCGGAGGGGAGATCCTCTCGGAGGCCTTCTTCTTCATCATGCCAGCCTCCGGTATGAAGCGTGAGTAGTTCCACCTTGGACTACAGGTCCATGTAGTAGCCAGATGGTTGTATCTCCTGCTTTGTGCTACCATGTTTAGATCTTGTGAGCTCCGTTCATGATCAAGATCATCTATTTGTAATCATGCATGTTGTGTTTGTGGGGATCCGATGGATATTGAAATTACTATGTTAGATTGATTAATGGTTTTGTCTTATTGATTCTACCATGTCTGTGTTGTTTGTGATCTTGCATGCTCTCCGTTTCTAGTAGCTATCTTGGCCAAGTAGATGCTAGTGAGTCCAATAGGGGGTATTTATGCTCGATAGTGGGTTCATGCCTCTATTTAATCTAAGGGAAGTGACATAAATATCTAAGATTGTAGATGTGTTGTTGCTACTAGGGATAAAACAACGGTCTCTTGTTCATGCAACAAGTGGATTGTTTACCTTACACACTTTGCTTAAAGCAGTTATCCATTGCTTGCAAATTAATACTGGAGGGGGTTCGGATGATAACCTGAAGGTGGATTACTAGTCATAGATGCAGTTGGATGGTGGTCTATGTATCTTATTGTACTGCCCAATCAAATCTCATAGGATCATGAATGTCTAGTATTTCATTGTTATGCCTTGCTCAGTCCTGTCAATTGCCCTGCTGTAATTTGTTTACCCAGCATGCCATGTTTGTTTATCTTAAGGAGAACACCTCTAGTGAACTATGGACCCCGGTCCAATCTTTACCATTGATACATCTTCCACTGTTCCTGTTTACTTTCTGCAAACCACTATTACCTTCCACACCATACAGTTAACCCATTGTTTTTAGCAAACCGGTGAGATTGAAAACCTCACTGTTCGTTGGGTCAAAGTCTTGATTTTGTGTTATGCAGGTTTCCAAGTTGCTAGAAACAGCTTTGAGTCGTTTCCTTCCTCCTACTGGTCCGATAACCTTGGTTTCTTACTGAAGGAAGAACTTGCTGCTGTACTCATCATACCTTCCTCTTGGAATCTCCCAACGAAGCTGTATAGTGATCTGAGCCGCATCTACAGAGGATAATATTGTACACACGTTAAGGTTTCAAGAAACCAGAAGGGAAATACTATTTCCTTACAACTTCGAGTGAGTGTTATTGTCTTGTATACACTTTCTATTTCGCTTACTCGACGTTAAGTGTATAATTGATGAGTTATACATGCGTAGCTTCCACTATATTCTACTAATCATTTAACCTGATAAAGGGCAGGTACTAGTCATGGACTCGAAACATAAACCCCTTGAGACATGGACGAACACGCAGATGATGATCCGGCGGCAATTCTAATCATTACAACACTATATCGGCAATATATTCATGAATTTCATGATATCAAGTATTTAATAACTCCTTTTATTCATTTTCTTCGCCGGGCAACGCTTGGAAATGGTTCACCAAGAAGGCTAGGGGTGTTTGGAAAGAGGAGCTTACATTTAAAGGACTAGATGTAAGTACCAGTAGCTAGATCCGCGCATCTCTTTGATTCTAGTTTTGATATTGTTATCATGCTTGATTATTATTTTAATTGAACTCTGTTCTCGTAAAGTGCCTGACGGAGAGACCAGGGAATAATTTATGTGGATACTATGTTTGCGAGTTCATCCGTCAGACATGCCGTGAGAAGGGCAGAAATTTAGAGCAACTTAACATAAGTAAACAATTTTCATAGTTTTTTATTACCATCAAATTGTGTTTAGTTCTATTCATATAGGTTGACTCCTTTTTTAAATCAGCTCGAACGGCTGCGGGACGGTATTCTGCCAAAGGATCGCGTACGAGAAATTCCGGAGGAATTGGCGGGATTCTTGGATGCATAAGTCATAAACCCAAAAGGAGAATACCATGCGTATTTGGGTGTATAAGAAATAGGGACTCTACAAAGAACTTATTTTGTATATATGTGCATGAAACCCATGTATCGAATGTAATATGTTCGACACTTGGATCTCTATTGTTATGATGATGTTGTGTAATATAATGGTGCTTCATTGATGAGTACAAAACACAAAATAAAAAATAAAACAATATAAATAAATTCTCTATCATGGCACAAAAAGTGGCTAAAATGCTGCCACGGCAAAAAATGTGGCTAAAATGAATTCTCTGCAGTGGCAGAGAAATGTGCCAAGTTTCTGCCGTGGCATAGAGTGATTTTTCCCGGTTTATAACACGAACCGGGACGATTGTGTTAGGAATAGACAAAGTTATATTCCTCTGGGGGCCAAAGGCCACAATATATAGTACAGGTACAGGGCAAATATGCAGGAAGCCCCCTAACATATGGGGGAAATACAATATACAGATATATACATCTAACACCCCCCCTCAAACTCATGGTGGATCCACAACACTGAGTTTGGAGAGTAAGAAATCATGCTGCGCTCTAGTCTGTGCCTTCGTAAAAAAATCCGCCAACTGTAAATCTGAAGGCACATCTTGAAACAACTGAGCTTTGCACAGCACGTGTATAGAAAGCATCAACACCAATATGCTTGGTAAGCTCATGCTTGACCGGATCACGTGCAACACTAATAGCACCTGTCGCCGACAAAACCAGACTGGGTGTGGTAATAGAGACCCCAAAATCCGCAAGTAACCATCGTAACCAGGTCACCTCAGCAGTCAACAAAGCCATAGCACGCAACTCAGCCTCAACACTCGAACGGGAAACCACTATCTGTTTCTTTGTCTTCCAAGCAACGAGCGAACCACCAAGAGACACATAGTAAGCAGAAAGTGAACGGAGATCCGAAAGATCACTCGCCCACGTAGCGTCCGAATAGCCTGGAGCTGGAGGGAGCTGGAACGAGGAAAGAAAAGGCGACGAGTGATCGTACCACGAAGATAACGAAGAACACGGAGAAGATGACTATAGTGAACAGTGGTAGGAGCATAAACAAACTGACTCAGAATATGAACAGGATAAGAGATGTTAGGACGAGTGACAACAAGATAAACAAGACTCCCAACAAGATGACGATAACGTGTCGGATTAGAAAGAGGATCACCATCAGTAAGTTGAAGCTTAACATTAAGCTCCATAGGGGTCTCAACAGTGAGCTCATCCCCAAGAGCAGCACGAGCAAGAAGATCCTGAATATACTTTTACTGAGAGATGTAAAAGCCAGCAGAAGTGGAGGAAACCTCAATCCCAAGAAAGTATCGAAGAGGACCAAGATCAATCATAAGAAACTGATCACGAAGACGGGCCTTAACAAAGGCGATATAATCAGGATCATCACCGGTAATGATCATATCATCAACATAGAGAAGAAGAAGAGTGCGTCCATGAGGAGAAGTGTGAACAAACAACGCTGGATCATGAGCACTAGGGGAGAAACCAGCAGCAGTCACTACAGAAGCAAAGCGCTCAAACCAGGCATGAGGGGCCTGTTTGAGGCCATAAAGAGAATGTTGAAGACGACAAACCATCCCCTCGGGAACAGAATACCCAGGAGGAGGATGCATATAAACCTCCTCACTCAGATCACTATTGAGAAAGGCGTTCTGAACATCAAGCTGGGACACAGACCAGTGACGAACAGAAGCAACAGCAAGAAGAATACGCACAGTGGTCATATGAGCCACAGGAGCAAAGGTCTCATCATAGTCACGACCATGCTCCTGCTGAAAACCACGAGCCACAAGACGCGCTTTATAGCGCTCAAGAGATCCATCAGAGCGAGTCTTAATCTTATAGACCCACTTACACATGATAGGACGAACACCAGGAGGGGGAGAAACAAGATCCCAGGTGCCAGTGCGCTCAAGCGCAGCAATCTCCTCAGCCATGGCCAGCTGCCATTCAGGATGATGCTCAGCATCCCGGTAAGAAGTCGGCTCGGAGGCAACAGAAAGACCATACTGACTAGGAGAGTAACGGTTGGGGGCACGGCAATGACGAGGAGAGGGAAGATCATCAGAGGAAGACGACACAGGAGAAGACGATGAAGAAGAGGGAATAGTAGAGGAAGACTCCGGAGAACGAGGAGAACTAGGAGAACTAGACGGAGCAGAGGAGGACGGTGTCGAAGAAGGGACAGCAGGGGGAGGAGATCCTGAAGAAGACACAATAGGGGTAGAAGGAGGTGTGTCAGGAAACAGAAGGAAAGAGATATCTTCCACCGGGTAAGTACCAGAGGTGGGACGAGGATAGAAAGGACGCGTCTCATCAAAGATAACATCACGAGAGATACACATCCGACGACCAACGGGGTCCTAACAGCGATAGCCCTTATGCTCATCACTGTATCCAAGGAAAACACACTCAACAGACTGAGCAGTCAGTTTGGTGCGTTTGCGAGGAGCAAGGAGAACATAGCAAACACAACCAAACAAGCGAAGCATGGAATAGTCTGGAGACTGTCCAGATAGGCGCTCAAGAGGGATACCACCCTGCAAGGCAGCAGAAGGCTGAATATTGATGAGGTAAGCGCGTGGCGACGACCCTCGGCCCGTAAATGCGGAGAAGAAGCAATCATTAGAGCGCGGGTGGTCTCAAGAAGATGGCGATGCTTACGCTCAGCAACGCCATTCCGAGCATGTGCGCCAGGACAGGAGAACTGAGCAAGGGTGCCCTGCTCAGCAAGAACACCTCGCAGCATCTGGGAGATATACTCACCAGCAGTATGAGCACGAAACACACGAATGGGGGTAGAATACTGAGTACAGACCATGGCCGCAAAACACTGATATATGGAGAGCACTTCGCTACGAGAGCGCATAAAATACAACCAAGTGTACAGAGAGAAATCATCGATGAATAAAATATAGTAGCGATGACCCCCTTTCGAAGCGAAAGGAGCCGGACCCTAAACATCTGAATGAACTAAATCAAAAGGTCACTGAGATACATACGCGCTAGTAGGATAGGGAAGCTGAATCTGTTTATCCAACCTACAGCCCTGAAAATATAAAGACCCATCTCCTGAGACAGACCCCAGAAGACCACGATGAACTAAATACGACAGACGCGAGTCACAAAGGTGACCAAGACGATGATGCCACTGCTGAAAGGAGCTGTAGCAGAGGCGGCGACTGAAGAAGAACTGGCAGATGAAGTGGCAATAGAGGGAACATGAAGCCAATCTAACTCCCAAAGTCCTGAAGAGTCACGGCTGCGAGGGCCAGCTCCAACCAGGGCCTGCGTGCGACGGTCCTGGACAACACAAGAATCAGCATCAAGAATGACGCGATAACCAGAGTCAGTAAGCTGGCTAGCAGAGAACATATTCATCTTAAGAAGAGGGACATCACAGATATCAGGAACAAAAAAAGAAGAAGTAGAAAGAGTGGCCCGACTAGAAACAGGAAGAGAGGTACCATCAGCCGTAAAAACACGGACATGAGAAGGGAGAGAACGAAGAGCGGACAGAAAAGAAGACTCAGAGGTCATATGAAAGGAGGCTCCAGAATCCAGATACCACGGGGACGTACCTGACTGTGTAGAAGGTGGTGGTCGCGCAGGGCCTGAAGAATCAGTCACAGAACCAGCGGTTCCTGTCGAAGAAGAGCCTGTAGCAGCAAGCAGACCGCGAAGACTCCTGATAATGTCCTGATCAGAAAGAGCAACTGCTGAAGACCCGGAAGAAGCCAACTGCCCACGATCCTGGTGTTGCTGACGTAAACTAGGGTCCCGTGTATAACAGGTAGCCTAAGTGTGGCCATCCCTGTTGCAGTAAGAGTAGTGACAAAGAGAACCACGGCGACCCTGGCCACGAGCCTGCACTAGCCATGTTAAACTTCATGCACTAGCCAACACAACCAAAAGTCCGAACTGATGGAAAGGGCTAGTGCAATCCACTTATACACTTCAACACCCCCTCCCACGTGTGACAGGGAGAAGTCAGCACGTGCAACTGGAAGAGAGCGACGGAGCGCGAAACTTACGTATGACTCAAGAGGCCTATACATGGACACAGAGAGGTCAACAACAATTTTAGAATAAATTGCGAAAGCCAGGACTCGAACTCAAGACCTTAGGCTCTGATACCATATTAGGAATAGACAAAGTTATATTCCTCTGGGGGACAAAGGCCACAATATATAGTACAGGTACAGGGAAAATATGCAGTAAGCCCCCTAACATATGGGGGAAATACAATATACAGGTATATACATCTAACAGATTGCTCCTCCCCCTCGCGCGGAGCAACAGCCACGTGGAGCACTTTTTGTCCCGGTTCGTGGCCGAACCGGGACTAAAGGGTGAGGGCTTTAGTCCCGATTGCCTCGTCCCGGTTAAACAACCGGGACTAAAGCCTCTTACTAACTGGGACGCATTGGACGCATGGCCCAGTTTGTACTAGTGAGTACCCCGCATAAACCGATGTATGATGTTTGACTTAAGTATCACGGCTAATGCAAACAAAGGAGTGTCAGTCTCTGTTCAGTCAAATCATCGCTGGACAAGGCCTGATCCTAGGCTGGTTGGTAAAAATTAATGTTGATGCCTCATTTCATTTTGATGAATCCACTGGTTCTGTGGGGGTGGTTTTGTGTCAGCTTTAACCGTATACTAGACAGACAAGCGCGCTTCGCCGCGCCGCCTACCCAACGTTGTTGTATGGGGTGGCAATGAAGATACAGTCTTAGCAGATTTGATCTAGGTTGCGGATAGGTTTAACTCATAGTAAATATACAATGGATCATAGTGGTCTAGGATAATTCTGCTTTTGAGGACAACAAAAAAGAACCTGGAGCTATATTATCAGATAGAATTTACATTAACTCAAAAAACTTAAATGTGACGTCAGAGATGTAATTGTTACTTATCCAGCCAACATTGATAATTAGGTTAAAATTACAATCATAGTAAAAACAGAAAATACACACAAGAAACATCAATAAAGAGTTCAGTCTTTTTTATCTTTGGTAAGGATCTGAGGATCAATGTTTATTCTTCTGCTCAAACTAAACTAAGATAATGGTAACTAAAAATTATGTAGCATCTCTCTGCTAGTGATCTATTTTTTACTCGTCATTAAATTATAATTATCTGCTAGACCTTACTGGTTTCATGTTATCATCAGTCATAATCAATTTTCTTTGGCACAAAGGGTGATAGCTCAAATGGTTCCGAATCTACATCCTGCCAAAAGGAAAAGGAGTAATAATGGACTGCATGGATACATCAAGACATGAATCAATATAAAGTAGAAAAATCCATTAACTCGTGAATGTTAACTAAGAAAACAAATTATCAGATTGCAGATAAGTTTTGGAGGGAGTACAGTGTAATTGATAGCATGGAGATCCGGAAGATCAGACCCAACTTTATCTAATTGAGTTCCTGTAAGCACAAACCATCAACATCCATTGCCGAAATTCTAAGACTATCCATTAAAATGCAAGCTTCTCAACAACATATATAGCCTCCATTTATATCAAATTTACTGTTGTCCATAGCCTACCAAATAACACTATAAGGTATATAGCCAGACATGTTGATAACATGGGCATTGGTGAAGACTGTAGGGGTTCGTAGCATGGAAAACAAAAAAATTTCTATCGCATACAAACAAACAAGCCAAGATCTATCTACTAGATTGTAGCAACGAGTCGATGGAATAACTTACCCTCGAAGATTCCAAAGTGTTTAACGAGAGCAGATTCTCGTGGGTGATGTAGTCGTACTCTTTCCGATCTCAAGATCGTGTAGACGATCCTTCCGGCTGCGTTCGGCAAGCTTCATGATCGCTCGATTTTCGACGAAGACCTTCCTCTCCTTGTTCCAAGGCAGTGGAGGTTGTAGCACTCTCCTCGCGATTCCGGCCTGGCGTGGTACCGGAAGTAGAGGGGAGATCCCACAGGGCTTCGCCTTAAGCCGGAGCGAGTATGGTGGATTATGAGAGAGGGCTATTAGTGGTCTAGAGATTATACACACCAATTAGAAGGCTCTAAACCGCAGGCTAAATCAATTAGAAGCTCTAAACCAAACGGCTCTAAACCGGAGATTAGAGGTAGAAACTTGTGCGTATCAAGGAGGAGCCCTGCCCCTCCTTTTATAGGTGGAGGGGCTAGGCGCGCCAGGGAGGGAGGGAGTCCCTCCCCAACTCGGCCTAGGGCTTGGGCGCCGGCCTGGAGGAGTGGGACTCCTCCTCCAAGTTGGTTCCAACTCCTCTTGCTTGTTTCCCACAGTTTTCTTTTTCCCACAGTTTCCTGTTTTCCACAGTTTCCTGTTTTAGCCGTTTGACTTTCAAACTGGCAATTTGACTTTCATGTTTTTGGAACAGCAAGAACACTTAGTACATGATGCAATCATTCAATGACACACTCATGTACCCTCCCCGGTCTTGGGACAATCCGGACCCTTCTAGAACATTCCGATGAAAACACGGAATCATTCCCGAACTCCGAAACGGGACTTTCCTTATATGAATCTTATTCTCCGGACCTTTCGGATCACCTCGTGATATCCGGATCCCATCCGAGACTCGAACAACATTCGGTCTCTTTCTCATAATACCATAACTACTCAAAACAACGTCGAATCCTTAAGTGTGTCTCCCTACGGTTCGTGAATTATGCGGACATGATCGAGACACTTCTCGAACAATAACCAATAGAGGAATCTGGAAATTCATATGGCTCCCACATATTTCTCGATTACTTTGCGATCGAATGAACCACTTACATACGATACCAATTTCCCTTTGTCTCACGATAGTTTACTTATCCGAGGTTATGATCGTCGGTATCTACGCATACCTAGTTCAACCTCGTTCCGATAAGTACTCTTTTCTCGTTCCGTGATATGTGATCCCTTGTGAGCAGTCACATGCTTGCAAGCTAATTGGATGACATTCCACGAGAGGGCCCAGAGTATATCTATCCGTCATATGGATGGACAAATCCCTCTTGATCCATGTGTCTCAACCAATACTTTCCGAACACTTAATGCCACCTTTATAGCCACCCGATTCACGGTGTGGTGTTTGATGTCATCAAAGCATCCATCCGGTAAAGGTGATATGCATGATCTCATGGTCGAAGGAATTAGGTTACTATGTATCAGAAAGCATATAGCAATTGAACTATTGAAATGACTTGATCTTTATGCTACGCTTATCTATAGGAGTATGTCCATCACATCATTCTCCTAATGATATGATCTTGTTATTAATAACATCTCTATGTTCATGATCAGGAAACCATGATCATATATTAACCAACAAGCTAGTTTAGCAAGAGGCTTTACTAGGGACTCTTATTTTAGTTTACAAATCACACAAGTATTAATGTTTCTGGTTAATACAATTATAGCATGGTATGTAAACATTTATCATAAGTGTGAAGATATGATAATAACCACTTTATTATTGCCTCTTGGGTATATCTCCAACAGTCTCCCACTTGCACTAGAGTCAATAATCTAGTTTCAAACCTTTGTGTATATAACACCTATGGCTTTCCGGTGTTGTATGTACACGATTGCTAGTGGTCAACTGATCTCCGGATCTGACACTTCCAGGTCCGTGTGTAATTGCATGTCTTTGCGTCTCTACGCATCACTCATTCTCTAATGAGATGGCTTTGTATAAATTTGGTCTTTCGGTGTGACCTTTAGTTCTTTGGGGTTAAAACATGTTGATAATATTGTCGCACAATATATCTTCATAGTATTATCCATCTGTGAACTACACCTAGTTTGATAACAAACTACTTGACACAAATGCCCTCTTTTGCTGCTATAATAGCAGTCATATACTTAGCCTTTTGTTGTAGTATCTGTCACAATGTCTTAACTTTGGAAATCATCCAAATCCATTATGGAACTCACTTTCCATTATATTGTGCCACCCTTAGTTTAGATTGAGATAAACTTAATTTGTACTTTGTGACAAAGCTAGTATCAATGTAGTACTTTTACAATGAACTAACCATCTATTTGTCTCTTCTACAAATAATATACTCTTAGTTCTTCCAAAAGATCATAAGAATATCCTTACTATTGTCCAATGATCATCTTACAAATCATTCTGGTATATGCTCACAATATTTAGAGCATAGGACATATCTGGATTTGTACATATCACAGTATGATTGATATAAATATTCTTTGTGATTTCATACATCAAGTATCAATCTATACTTGATTATTTGTTTCACTTTACCAAATGTCAATACACTTGAATATATCATCAATATTGAACTCATTCAATCCTTTCTATGCGACAAGAACCTTTCTTGTAGTTTCTATTTTGAACTCATTCAATATCTCGTCTATGTACTTCTGGCACAACCATATTAGCATCTATTGATGCCAAATATTTGGGTTTTGCCTAAGTCTTTCATCGGGATGAAATTCTTAATATGTGTTAATAAAAAATACATTATTTCCAATCAACAATATGTCTTCCACATAATGTATCAGAAATATGTCTTAGCTCCCACTTAATTTCTTGCAAATGCAAGCATCTCCATTGTCTCGATGAACTTTTAAACTCCTTTAACAGTTTCATCACGTGAAGATTCCAACTCATGATGCTCACTTTAACCATTGAAGTTTGCATATGCTTTTAGCATCCTTTTGAATTAACAAAACCCTATGGACCATGTTATGCACATGTCCTAGGTAACGATTCTATTAGAAGAACTTGTTTTGTTTATTCAACTACCATATAACAAATTATATGTAGTGGTTGCTACACTAATCCGTCTAGACTAAATATCGCTATGAAAGATCAGATCTTGTCATAGTCAACCTTTGAACATTGTTGTGAACTCTTTCCCAACATGTCGACTATTTCATAGATGTAAAACATCCATGTCTATTTCTTTATAGATCCAAACACAACTGTAAGGTCTTACACCTTTCTCGAGGGTCCTTCAAGTTCAAAACTTGATTTCTCGTGTATGGAACTATCACGGATTTTATGGCTTCAAGCCATTTGACGGAGTCAGGGCCCATCATCGCTTCTTTGCATGTAGTCGGTTCATTATTCTCAAATAATGATTCAACCCTCAAATCTTGGTATTTGATTGTTTACCCGATCTACTTGTTTCAATAGGAACTTAGATTTCCGTGACCACAACCTTTGAGGCACGTGAGCCATGAGCATTGTTGCTGCCTCCGAAACACTTTTCGGCGTTGCGCAACTCTGCACATATAGCTAAGGTTCTTTTAACCTTATCAAAGTTCTATTGTCCTCCCACTTAACTTTTCACGAAAAAATTCCTTCTCAAAGAAACTTGACGTTCTAAGCAACAAACACTTTTGTCTCCGGTGTTCATGGAGGAATACTTAACAGTTTATACAAAGACAGGTTCATCCGACTTTGGTTGCACACATCTTTCTTATGCATAGCATACCAATGTTTAAGAAAGGACAACTTGGGTTTTATCCCAAACCATAACCTTATATGGTGTCATTTCAACGGATTATGATGAAGCTCTTTTCAGTGGAAAAACGGTAATCTCTAAAGCTTTTATTCTTTAAAATATAATGGCAGTTTTTATGAATTACACCTTCGATCTTACCATGTCAAACAAGGTTTAACTACATATCTCGAACACTCCATACTCTTATGGTGTTTCGGGAAAATGCAAATCACGGACGATTCCTTTAAATCTTAGGTATTATGCTAAACTTGTAACTCAAATATCTTCCTTTATGATCTTATCATAAACTATTCATATTCTTGTTACAATGATTTTGCACTTCATCTTGAAAGTCTTTGAACTTTTCAAATGTTTCACACTTCATCCTTATTAAGTAAATATTCATATATTCACTCAAATTTTCGGAGAAAGCACATGAAGTTGAAATCCATCGCTCTTGACTATACATAATGGACTTCATACAACAATATGTACAAGTTCCAATAAGCTAGTCTATCATTCCCTTTTGGCCTATGAACGAAGTTTTAATTAACTCTAGGAAAGTTTCACAAGCGTCATTTGATCAAAATCAAACAGACTCCAAAATTCCATCCATATGGATTTTCTTCATGTTTTCTTTCCAATATAATTTAAACGGCGATGTCACTTCCTAAGTGATCTTTCAATCAATTTGTCTTTCGACATCTTTAGCACTAGTTTTATGGATGTGATACCTCCAACGAGATTTGCAAATCATCTATCTTTTATAGATTACCGCAATTATTTGAACAACCCTTTTGTTCTCATAATACCTGATAAAACAAATCTTGAAGGCAAGCTTTGATGTTTTAACGAGCAACACAATAACCCTTTATTTGTTCTCGATGAACATCATCACATATTCTTTTGCTAGTTACTTAGGCCATTGTAGTTCATGAATTGTGTTGTTTCGTATGACGATTCACACCAACAAATTCAGTATCAAATACTTGAGAACCACATTGTTTAATAAGCAAAGAATATAGCCATAACATGTATATCATCTATATACTTAAGCTGAACAATTCTAGTCTTTTCCTTTCGCCATATATTTATGAGATTCTCTTTAGTATTTCCTTTTACATTTGAAAGAATCTATCAACATCAATAGTGGAGTCATACATATGACATATAGTCCAAAGCGTGTATAATTAAATACCAATGTCTTTGGACTTGCACTTTGAAGTAGATCACCATCATCAAATATTTGGTGTTCTTTCAAATTCCTTTCTTTAGTAATCTCTTGGTGTAGTAAACATTTTACCTACATCAAATATTCACCCTTATCATGGAGTCGTCCATGATCAAGCTACTGTTAGCTTATAACGATGAATTATGAGTATAATGTTGCTATCCAAAACCTTTTGGAGGATTAGGACAACAAGTGTCTCCAACCTTTTGCAAATCCTCATCAAAATATGAGAACATGAACTTTGCCATATTATACTCTATCATGTTGTAACCAAAACTTCGTTTTAGATATCACAATATCTTCCACACATCATGGTTTCTGAAACAACTCTTTCAGATCCTTAGATAACCTTGATATTAAGACAATCTTTGAATATCAAGAATCATGGAAACAAACATGATACTAACACTTGGAATTATTACTCTTGATTTAATACTAATTATTAAACTTCATGGAGTAACCGGAACTTACTGAAAGTTTGCAATAGGACTTTTAAACTTTAGATTAACACTTCAAAACAATACGATACCAGTTCGTAAAGTAACTAACCAGAATTCTATAGTTCTATTATCTCAATTATAACTAAGCGCAAGATGGTAAACGGATGCCAATGACTACAACAACTATGCAAATTCACTTTGATTTAGTTTATGATAAATTTAGTTCTAATTAATAATTAAATTAATCTAGGTGAACTCCCACTCAAAACAATATCCCTCACATTGTTTTAGTGATCACACGAACCAAATCCACCACATCAAAACCGATCATCACGAGAGTTGATATAGCTTCAATGGCGAACAATCGTCATGTTCATCATATCTACTATATGACTCATGCTCTACCTTTCGGTAATCCGTGTTCCTGAGGCCATGTCTGTACATGCTAGGCTCGTCAAGATCAAACCTTAGTTTCCGCATGAGCAAATCTGGCTTGCTCACGTTGTATACACTTGTAGAATCTAACACACCCGATCATCACGTGGTGCTTCAAAACAACAAGCTTTAGCAACGGTGCTAACTAAGGGTGAACACTTTATGACTTGAAATTCATGTGCATGAGGGATCATCTTATAATGCTACCGTCGTCTACTAAGCAATACAAGATGCATAAAGGATTAATATCACATGCAATTCATAATATGTGATATGATATGGCCTTTCTTCTTTGTGCTTCCGATCTCCATCTTCAAGCATGAACATGATCTCCATCATCACTGGCATTGCATCAAGGTCAATGACGCTTCACCATGGTTGTCGTCCACCGGCTTCAACTATTACAACTACTTTGAATAGACACGCGGGTCTTAACATAAATTAAAGACAACCATATGGCTCCTGCCGGTTGCCAACTTACAATAAAGGACATTGCATACATCAAATATAATCACAATCATGGCCATATCACATCACTGCACACCCTTGCAAATCAAAGTTAGACGCCTCTACTTTCTTTGCATATTTTACGTGGTTTGGGGCTTTCAATAAGTGTCGTTCCAACTTACGAACAAGAACCACAACATTGATACTAGCATTGTTGATTACCCGTTGTAAATTGGATCTTAACTATGCTAGGAGAAACAGGCACCCGCAAAGCCACTTACGCAATACAAGTTGCATGTCAAGCGTGGAGCAAGTCTCATGAACGATGTCATGTAAGGTTAGCCCGGGCCGCTTCATCCCAACATACCGCAAGATGCAAAGTACACAAGAAGTAATCGACAATAAAAGCATCAACGCCCACAATGACCATTGTGTTCTACTCGTCTGTGATCTACATATAGACACGGCTCGATACCCTTTAGGGGTTCGTAGCATGGAAAACAAAAAAAATTCTATCGCATACAAACAAACAAGCCAAGATCTATCTACTAGATTGTAGCAACGAGTCGATGGAATAACTTACCCTCGAAGATTCCAAAGTGTTTAACGAGAGCAGATTCTCGTGGGTGATGTAGTCGTACTCTTTCCGATCTCAAGATCGTGTGAGCGATCCTTCCGCTGCGTTCGGCAGCTCTTCCGATCGGTCACACGTTCGACTCGACGAAGACCTTCCTCTCCCTTGTTCCAGTGAGGCGGAGGTTGTAGCACTCTCCTCGCGATTCCGGCGGCAACTGGCGTGGTACAGGAAGTAGAGGGAGATCATGAGGCTTCGCCTAAGCCGGAGGCAGTATGGTGGATTATGAGAGAGGGCTATTAGTGGTCTAGAGATTAGACACACCAATTAGAAGGCTCTAAACCGTAGGCTAAAGCAATTAGAAGCTCTAAACCAAAGCGGCTCTAAAGGAGATTAGAGGTAGAAACTTGTGTGTATCAAGGAGGAGCCCTCCTTTTATAGGTGGAGGGCTAGGCGGCCAGGAGGAGGAGTCCCTCCCCAACTCGCCTAGGGCTTGGCGGCACGGAGGTGGGACTCCTCCTCCAAGTTGGTTCCAACTCCTCTTGCTTGTTTCCCACAGTTTCCTGTTTCCCACAGTTTCCTGTTTTCCACAGTTTCCTGTTTTAGCCGTTTGACTTTCAAAATGGCAATTTGACTTTCATGTTTTTGGAACAGCAAGAACACTTAGTACATGATGCAATCATTCAATGACACACTCATGTACCCTCCCCCCCGGAGTGCCGGACAATCCGGACCCTTCTAGAACATTCCCGATGAAAACACCGGAATCATTCCCGAACTCCGAAACGGGACTTTCCTTATATGAATATTATTCTCCGGACCTTTCCGGATCACCTCGTGATATCCCGGATCCCATCCGAGACTCCGAACAACATTCGGTCTCTTTCTCATAATACCATAACTACTCAAAACAACGTCGAATCCTTAAGTGTGTCTCCCTACGGTTCGTGAATTATGCGGACATGATCGAGACACTTCTCCGAACAATAACCAATAGAGGAATCTGGAAATTCATATGGCTCCCACATATTTCTACGATTACTTTGCGATCGAATGAACCACTTACATACGATACCAATTTCCCTTTGTCTCACGATAGTTTACTTATCCGAGGTTATGATCGTCGGTATCTCCGCATACCTAGTTCAACCTCGTTACCGATAAGTACTCTTTCTCGTTCCGTGATATGTGATCCCTTGTGAGCCAGTCACATGCTTGCAAGCTAATTGGATGACATTCCACCGAGAGGGCCCAGAGTATATCTATCCGTCATATGGATGGACAAATCCCACTCTTGATCCATGTGTTTCAACCAATACTTTCCGAACACTTAATGCCACCTTTATAGCCACCCAGTTACGGTGTGGTGTTTGATGTCATCAAAGCATCCATCCGGTAAAGGTGATATGCATGATCTCATGGTCGAAGGAATTAGGTTACTATGTATCAGAAAGCATATAGCAATTGAACTATTGAAATGACTTGATCTTTATGCTACGCTTATCTATAGGAGTATGTCCATCACATCATTCTCCTAATGATATGATCTTGTTATTAATAACATCTCTATGTTCATGATCAGGAAACCATGATCATATATTAACCAACAAGCTAGTTTAGCAAGAGGCTTTACTAGGGACTCTTATTTTAGTTTACAAATCACACAAGTATTAATGTTTCCGGTTAATACAATTATAGCATGGTATGTAAACATTTATCATAAGTGTGAAGATATGATAATAACCACTTTATTATTGCCTCTTGGGTATATCTCCAACAAAGACTACATATATGAAAGCTGCAACTACTCAAGTCCTCGTGGACTGCAATTCTTTAAGCAAACTGTTTTAGTTTGAAAAATAATATTGAAGTCTAGAATCATAGTCAAAAACAAAGGATACACACAAGAGGCATCAATAAAAAGTTTAATTTTTATCCTTGGTAAGAATCTGAGGAGGATTAACTTTTTATACTACCACTCAAACTGAACTAAGAGAATGGCAATTAAAAACTTGTGTAGAATGTACATTGAATCCACTACTGAACTAAGACACAATATGACTTATTTAGCACTTGCTAGTGAATCAAGGATGTATATCCTACTCCCACTTGAAGAATCATGGTGAGAATACAAGAAAATAAAGCTCATGATCAATTAAATTAGCTCAAATATGTTAGGGAGCATTATGAACATTCTGATTTGGCCATATCCTCTTGTTCCTTTTATGCTGACTCTTCCTGACTCGCAAGAGAAGAAACATCACAGGGGTACGGGTCCATAGGAGTTTGTGGTGGGGGACCACCTGCACAACGAAAGCAAACATGAGTATGTGAAGCAGGCATGTATAACCAGTAGCAGGGAAATCTCCTAAGTATAGTGAGTCAAAGTATAGAGGATTCAATCCATTTTCTCAGTGCTACCTATAACTTCCCTGAATTCATACACACATGAAAAATACAGGGACGTAGAAGTACCGCACATGCAGTTTGGAGAGGAATACAACACCTGAATTTCACAAGCTTATTCTCTATATCGAAACGACACTCCAAATTAGTGCACGAGGATAGGAGAATTGGTGGATCAAAGAAAAAAGCATAACATACTGTTCGGATTGTCTGTCGTTGCTTCAACATACAATACAAACACAATACTTTTTCTTTCCAAAATTACAAATCTAGGGACCCTTCCTATAATGACTTGGTAGCAATAATACTCCAACATAATAACTTCGGCTCGACCACCGGACAAACCACCATCAACACCCACATACTTCATACCCAAAAAACAACTTTATCACCATAAGGAAAAAAGCAGGGATACTACAAAAACATAAGAGCAGGGTGCAAAGGCAATATCCTTTCATAAAAATCACCAACAAACAAGATGGATAACTCAGGTACCATAGAAGGGCCTATAGACCTCAAGATTGGTCGAATCAGAGCCGACAACTCGAATACGTAGCCAAACCGTCATGGAGGTCGTTGTCGTGACTCCGCATTTGGATCCTCCAATCGGCTGGAGGAAGGCGGGGCGACGGCCAGAAACCCTAGAACGCGAGCTCTAGAGGAATAGTAAGGAGGAGAGAGGAAAAAGCTGCGATCCTGCGTACGCTTTGGGATTTTTTTACTTCTTGGAAGTACACGGTCGCTGACCTGTGGATGTGTGTTGTGTGCGGAGCCACTTCATAGTGACACACTTGGTGCATCTTGGAGTATGGTTCTGAGTTGCAAGGCCACGCTTCCCCTCCCCCTATCGACTGTATCCACGCGACAGAGGCTGGTGATCTCTGATGACCTGAGCTGCCTCGCTCCTAGCCGGCATACAGAGTAGAGTAATACCGACCTTCATGCCTCTGAATATATAACATCTCTTCATCCCCCCAACAAATCTTGAAGTGTCACCAACATTTCAATCCAATCATATACCCCAACATAGCTAATATTC
Organism: Avena longiglumis; assembly: GCA_030063025.1. NCBI lineage: Eukaryota > Viridiplantae > Streptophyta > Magnoliopsida > Poales > Poaceae > Avena > Avena longiglumis. The sequence goes on from CP125974.1 coordinate 148,332,948, forward strand.
TAGCAACGGATATTCTGAATATTCTAATCATCCACCCCAACATAGCTAATATTCTAGCAATTAGAATACATGCCCACTTAAAATAAAATCTAACAGGAAGAAACCAACTTGAAACATAGTAACTACATATACAAAGTCATAGATTAGTACATCTACACAGAACATCGTAACACATCGATCAACAATTTGTGAATGTACATATCCATTTACTTGGAACAAACAATGCAAAAAAGTTGTGTACGATGATATTATTGTGCTACGTCCCCATGAATCCAAATTTCTAAGTGATTTTGTTCATCATGTGAACACCTATTTGAACATGAAAAAAAAATCCTTCCAACATCATGAGGACCAAGCCCATCATTTATTTGGAGCTCGATGGTTGGATATTTCGAGATATTTCTACATAGTAGTTCTTAGTTCAAACTTCCATTATCTTGTTTATAGTTGAAATATCACATAGGTGGTAATATAAGAAGGGTCATACGAAGACAAGTGCATCTACCACTGAATGGTGCTTCCATTGCACCTCCTAGATCAATTTTCTCGTGACAGGTAACTGTATACAAGGTGCTATCGATACGATCAGCAACTTCAGTTGTCTTTGATGATAATTTCTTATCAAATCTGATATCAAACCGAGAGCAGAGAAGTGCATAGTAGTACTAACTGTACAGAGCCGCTTCAGTTTCAAACAAATGTAGCTATGCAAATGCTCATTTTTTGAATGTGGTATTTACAGACTTATACTTGTATTACCAAAAGTTTAGAAGAAGATCCTAATAAATCTCAAGCTAGACATTAACAAAATCACAGAAAGTAAAATGCATAACCGCGCCAGGAAATAGTCAGTTGGAACAAGTGAGCAGAATGCTACTGGCAAGAAGATCAAGCGCACTGACGGCAAGCCTTTTAGTTATCACTTAATAGTTGGGAATAGGATACATTAAAAAACAAATTATAGACTTTTCCAATTAACTCAATTGGGTAATGTACATGTTGTATCACGAACAAACCCGGGCTTGCATTTGTGAATAATTTCTAGGAAAGTATCACACGCAATGAGCAATACGCTTCATAAATTACATACGGCAGGAAATGTAAAAATTTGAAGCAAGCACTAAAACCTTTGTGCAAATTTAGAGCAAAGCACAACTATACAAAGTGTAAATTATGTTTTTCTTTCCCACGATAGATGCAAAGAAAATCAAATCGAAGAGATGATGGTGCTGGTACCTGACCTTTGACTATGTGGTGGTTCTTCAAGTCCAGGGTGGTTGTAACAGACATAAGAAAAGGAATAGACCATGCACAAGATTAATCCCAGTGTACATCACGCTATTTAGGCCAGCTTCTTTCTGCTGTGCTGCAATAAGCTCCATTTCACGCATGCCTTCTGATTGATTGCTAAGAGGAGAGACGACTGATTGTATCAATATTAGATATAATCAATCTTCTAAATCTAATTCTAGAAATAACAAAAGATAAATAAACACCAGATCTTTCTTTTTGCAATAGGCTTACATGATTATTCTATGATGGCTAGGTGCACTAATCCCGTGACCTGAGTTCTGTTGTTCTTCGACTCCTGATTATATATGCGTGCCTTTATACTTCACTATAAAATTCAATCTACAGTTCAATGGATTAAAATGGGTCTGGACACTAAATAAAAGATGCATTTGTAGTCTAACTGGAAACAACACAATATATGAAGTACAATAAATTATGATAAAGTACTAGAAGTATAAGAAATCATATAGATTAATCCAACATACCGAATGGGTATGCATGCGACATAGAAAAAACTCGAAATCACCTTTGTCGACCCCGCCACAGATACAGAGTTAGCTCCTCCTTCCAATGATGCAGACCTAATTAATACATAGGAGGGACTGAAAATAAATCTTTCAGAGTCTCTTATAGTACATACCAACAGAAAGGGTGATATGTAGAAGGTTGAAGCTTGTGTATGTACAATAACAGAGCTTTTAGTGAGTAAGATTTTATTAGAAAGATAAGTAATGCAAGCTCAGTATATGTACAAAATTAAAAGATGATGCAAGACATACTATTCATATTTCCTCAAGACCGTAGCCTGAGATGTCAATAAGACTAAGCTTTTCTAATTTTTCATGAATCCCAATCAATTGACCGAGCGAACAAATTAATAAGAAAAGGGAGATGCAGCCTTTTAAAAGTTCTTACACATCTGACCCGATGAACACATCAGAATGAGCCAGTATTGAGGTTCAAGCCAACACGCATCTAGTGTTCCCCTTTTTAAGTAGTGGTCTGCAAACTCTCTTTCTCTGCTACAAAGCTAATGAAACAACACCTGACTACAGGGACGTACGTCATTCCGGTGTAGGTTCTGGTGTTCATGAGCACTATAACCATCACCTCATCCAATGAGGAATCAACCTGGAGTAGAAGTGGCGGCTCGAGCCCGTGCATAGCGGGATAACGTCGAACACCTTGACCGCGGTGGCGGCAACGAGAGGGAGGGTGACGACATGGTCGATGTGTGGGCCAGCCACCGCTCGGCCATGACCGCCTGGATCGGGTGCATGGCAGCCTCGAGCACCCGCAGTGTCTCCTGGATCGGGCGCATGGCGGCCTCGAGCGCCCGCAACACCCCCTGGATCTCCTCGAGTCAGGGCCCAACACGCTCGTCGACATCCTCATCCATGGCGCCAAGGTACGGGAAAGAGAGGAGGAAAGGGCTCTTGCGCGACCCTCTCCCTCTCCGCCATAGACCAACCAAGTGAGAACGGAAACAAGCCCACGACCCGAGGGCCTTGGGCGTCGCTGTGGAGGTGATACATAAGAGGGGGGGGGGGGGGGCGCTGCCGTGGGGAGAAGAGAGACTATGTGGGGGCTCACGGCTTTGACCAAAGAAGGAACGGGACGAAATGCATGTCAAAGCCCACCCTCCACGCCAACAAGAGACGACACATAGACGAAAGATCGTGTCCCTAGGCCCACATCCAGCAACAAGACGGACCGCCTCGTGCCCGCAAGTGCCCTGGAAATCTTCCCTGCTGCTCACGCTTAAGCAATTAGATAATGTTCCAAATGTTCTATCAGCTGCAGCAAGGGAGGCATTGGCCATGAGAGAGGGACAATGATCCCCTAGTTTTATTCTTGCCAAACTTTTAAAGATGTAACTATTGTGTTAGTTTAATAAAGCCTCGCGGCTGTTTCCCTCAAAAAAAAGATACGCCAATTACAATGAAATCTCACCTCATTGTAAATGTATGTGCATCTATAGTGGTACCGTATATAAGAATTCAAATCATTAACATGTTTCCATCGCATGTAGTGCAGCAGACAGCAGTGGTAGCTAGTTTAGCGATATACAGCATTTTTCGACATGAGGATTAGTCTTCAGCTAGCAGCGTGCTCTCGCTTGTTATTACAAGCCGGGTTTTCCGCGAGGCTGGCGATCCACACCTGGTCGGCCACCACCGGCTGGTCGTCGTCGTTCCGGTGCCACGTCCACAGCGCGTGCGTCGCGTTCACCACCCGCAGCCTGCCGTGGCCGAAGCTCGCCTCGCGGAACACCGACGCCTTGGGCTGCGGGTCGACGAACTCCTCCGCCAGCCCTTCCCGGTTCCCGCCGTCGCCGATGGTGACGTGCACCGGCCCGCACGGGTCCTCCTTGCCGCGGTACACGCGCTTGAACCTCTCGTACGCGTGCACGTGCCCGGCGAACACAGCGTCCACGCGCGCGCCATAGAGCAGCGCCTCCATGGCGTCGCGCATCTCGTCGCCCTCCCCGCGGTGCGCCTCGTTGCTGTTGTACCACGGAGCGTGCACCAGCGCCACCACGAAGGACGCCCTGGCGCGATCGATCCTGGCGAGGTCACCCTGGAGCCACTGGTACTGCGCCGTGCCGGCCTCGTAGTCGGTGTAGGACCCTAGCATGATGACGTGCACGGCGCCGCCGGCGACGTCGAAGGAGTAGTAGAGGTTGGACCCCGACGGGGAGGCGCCGGCGTCGTAGGGCATGCGCCACCGCGCGTTGTAGGCCTTGAAGGCTTGCGGCTCGAGGAGCGGGATCTTCTCGATCTCGTGGTTGCCCTCGGTGACCATCCACGGCCGCGCGCTCGCCAGCGGCTCCACGAGGCTGCCGTACGAGTCCCAGAGCGGCTGGAAGGTGTCGGCGTACGACAGGTCGCCCGGGAGGAGGAGCATGTCGTAGTCGGCGGCCGCGACGTGCTGAAGAGTTGTCTTGGTCCACCCGGTCTGGCCGAGGTCGCCAACGATGACGAACTCGAAGGGGAGGCTGGACGGCGGCGTCCGGAAGGAGAACTCGCGCGAACGGTCGGAGCTGCAGAGATAGTAGTAGGTAGTGCTGGGTTTCAGTGGGCCGACCACGACGTCGTGGATTTTGCCCGAGCGGTAGACGAGGTACGAGTAGGAAGTGGTCGTTCCGGTCTGCGAGAAAGGGTATTTGCCTGACGTCGTGCCGTACTCCACGACCGCCCGTGCATCGTCTTTTGTGATCCATGTCACCCTCATCTTGTCAGAGCCAACTGTTGACACGTGCACCTGAAATTAAGTTGAACAAATCCATAAAAGCATATATATATTTATGATACTCGGAATATTTATATAACTAGGTGAATGCAGGGGAGGGCACACACTATATCAACGGTATTCAGTTGAATACCCATACATTCTGGCAAATAATTTAAACCTAATCGTCGATCCATCAATTTCTTTGATTTGTGTAGAATCCCATGGAAGTTGTGACATAAGGACTTGTTGGTAGTGTTGGTTGGAACAAGTACCTTAACTTATTCAAATTGATTTTTTTTGTATTTTTGATATTTTGAATACCTGTTGTCAAAATCTAGCGCTCCGTCGAGTTAGCCTGCCTGCGTCGCTTGCATGGCCGTGGGGCAATGCGCGGTGCCTACATGCTGGCAAGTGGGAGCCAAGCACCAAGACGCTACTCAGAGCATCTCCAAGAGCTTACCCATATATAGATAAGAGGGACAATAACTTTTTTTTTTAGGTAAGAGGGGTCGAAAACATAGCTCCTTCTACCCAAAAACGGTCCCCCACCAAAAAAATTGGGTGATCACCCATTTTTAGCCCCTTCTACCCATTTTTGGATAAGACTAGCTAGATTTTGGGTAAGCCTCCACGTCCGCAAACATGGACGCGGGAGGCCCAACTGCCATCGCGCGGAAGCTTCCTCGAGCGGGCCATCGTCGTCTACCACGTCTCCGGGCACCGGCGACCCTCTGACGCGCCTCCCCAGACACCTCGCCCACCACCGCGACCCCCCGCCTCACTCCTCCAGGCCTGCACACCACTCCGCTCGATCGAAATCGCGTCGCCGTTGCAGAAATCATTCGCCGCCGCCGCTACAGAAATCCCCCATTGCGTCGAGTCCCTCCTCGTCTACGACTACCACCACCCACCCTAGTGAACTAGCGGGCTCGATTCGTCCATGGAAGGGCCGCGAGGTGATTGGTTTGGTCGGGCCTAGGGTTGAGCGGATCTTGGCGGGGTAGGGGCTAGGCGGGGTCACTGGTGCTTGGATGGGCGGGGGTAGTCCAGGGCTAGCCGCGGTGGTTGGAGTGGAGGCTGGGATGGAGGCGGGATGGTGGCGGGGATGGAGACGGGGGCTCGACATGTTGAGGAAGAAGGGAGAGAGGGGAAAAAGAAGGGAGAAAAAAAGAAGGAAGAAGGGAGAGAGGGGAGAAAGAAGGGAGAAAAAAAGAAGGAAGAAGGGAGAGAGGGGAAAAAGAAGGGAGAAAAAAAAGAAGGAAGAAGGGAGAGAGGGGAGAAAGAAGGGAGAAAAAAAGAAGGAAGAAGGGAGAGAGGGGAAAAAGACGGGGGCTCGACATGTGGGTCACATCCTGAGATTTTTCTTTGGGCAAATTTTAGGTAAGCTCATATGGGTAAGCTAGAAAAACAAAACATATTCTACTTACCTATACCATTTCTCTTCTCTTACCTAAACTATTTTTGCTTATCCATTTATGCATAAACTATTGGAGTTGCTCTCATCTACTCAGATGTGTGACACCTGATGCTTCTGGCGTCAAGGCGTGATGCTACCACGGCAATGCGGCGCTGCTACCGACGTTGAGGCGCGATGTGGTACTGCGGCGATGCCGTTGCCGTTGAGGCTTGGTGTTATCTTAGCATGGTGCTGCTACAACGGCCAAGCAGTGCTACCATCAGAAGAGTTTTCTGCTACAACCATTCTTTGTCTTTTCATCATGTGAAGTGTTTTGTTGCTACAACCGTTTTGTGGTTTTGCACCATACATTCTGTGGATCTGTATCAATTATAGATTTATTTTTGCCACAACCATTATATGGTTTTTCTATAATAGTATAGTCTTTGCTATAGGGTCTCCGGCCATGTTGGCTTTACTACGATAGCAGAAAAATTGTTACGAGGTCTCCGGCGGGGTTTTCGTCTATGTCTTTGATGAGATTTGTTTTTGCGATAATAGCATAATATTTTTGCTACAGTCTCCGGCGAGGTCTCTGACAAAGTCAATCTCTTTGTTTTGTTTTGTTGTGCGGATGAATCTGTTTTGCTATATAGAAGCAAAAGTGAGACCTTTCTTTGCTACATAGAAGCACAATGATCATTTGCTCAGCACTTGCCTATTAAAAATGACGCCATGGGAGAAACCCCTCTGTCTTATATTAAAAGAGTGTGTCAACCCATGATTGCGACCGATCGACGCGCAACAACCCATCTGGCAATGCCTAGGTTCACTATGGTCAATGAGCATTATGCATCGCCGGTTATGTTTTTCAAGGCGAACTAAACTATCGCTTAGTTTTTGTTTAGCTAACCACCATACGAGCCAGTAACTTATATAGAATGTACGATGTAGTTTATGTACGGCATATTCCTTTGGCATTGAACAAGATACGTGTTGAACGAGGAGCTCTATTAAATATCGTTCAGGGTAGTAGACACGTTATTCTTGCCATGACAGTGAGCAGATGCGAACTAGTTATACAATGATCTAAGATAGCCTTGCTGGCGTCTTTGTGTAAATGAACCTACGTTTTTAGTCAAAGATACCAGTATCTGGGACAGCATAATCCCTTGCTTGCCAGTTCCTACCTGTCATACTGTCAAGAAATGAAGCCCCTACCTGTCACTATCCTAGTATTATTATCCCATGAATCAACCACGATCTTGGAGCACGCCACGATGTGGCAGACCGGCACACCAAGCAAGTACCGGAGAAGGGATATGCTAGTTATCATCCAGCCCTAAAAACCACTCACATTTTCTCTATCTTCTTTGACAACTTCGACGACAAAGAGGCTGTCATGGCTGAGTGGTTCGGATCATGAGGTGAAACTCGCTAGCGACAAGGAGGACACCGCGATGGGAACAGGTTATTAATTGTTTGGGGTTACAAGGCATTGCGGCGATAGTGAAAAACCACCGTAAAGAAACGGCCAAAGAAGCGGACTAATTTACAACAAGTCATAACACAACGGCGATAGCAAGCGGGGACGCTAGGTGAGGAGACAACAGTGGAGTGGTTTTATGACCGGAGAAGAACCGCGTCCTCTCACATCAAGAAAGATTGGTCGCGAACGGTGGCGGAAGAGGGGGCGGGGTGAGGTGGCACAATAGCACAACTCGCTAAAACGGGTCGGAGCGGGAGAACTGGCAGGATTAAGGGTGGCAAAATGGATCTTGAAATCGACAAGTCAAAATTTGAACAAAAGTTTGAACTAATTCCTTCAACTAAATGATTTTGAAGTTGGACAGATGTTGGATCCTTGCATAGATCGACCTTTCCGGAGAGCGCGGGAGGAAGAGAGCGGTGAGGAGGTAGGATGCTTACTCGCCATAGATGTGTTAAAAGTTTGATGGTGAGATCTAAGGTGGATGTAGCTAGATTACAAAATCCTCCGAATGCTTTTTGACAAGGTAAATAAATACTCCCCTTAACAGAACTCTTGAACCAAAACTTTTCTTTCACGGCGTCGTTAAGTTGATTTGATTGAGTTCAGCAAAATATTTCAAGCTGGCAGCCGAACTGCAGAAGAAGAAACGTGGACATATAAGTATACGAGCTAGCATTGGTGAAGTGTTCGTACCTGCTGCGGCGTCTTGCCTTCGGCGGCGGCCTTGGCCACGGAGAGTGTCGTCCTCGGCCTCGGCCGCACATACGGCGATGTCACGGCGCGAGAGGTCGGGAGCACGGACAAGGCGGAGGCGGCGAAAACGATTAGAGACAGCACGGCTGTGCTCCCCATTGCCATGGCGATAAGAGCTTAGTACAGACGGATGCAAAACCGGCCGGAGAGAAGGGAACGAGACGAACGACCGAACAAGGGAAGGGACCGCATATATATATACTCGTGGAGACGCTGACTTTTGGATCTACGGTGTTTGTTGGCATGTGATGTTTGGCCGACACCTATCAACGTCGAGATGTGCTAGCCTCCTGGAGATCACAGCTTGTGATTTAAGAAGGTGAAAAAAAACTGACAAGTTTTAGAAAATTTTGAATTTTTTTTGGAAGATACAGAAGTGTGTTTAACATATCTGTGATGTCTATCTATCTATTATATACTAAAAGTAATATACGAATGTCTAATAGAGCCACCACGTTAAGCCACATCATTCGAATTAATTTTGATAGTTAGATCTAAAAATTTATGGTTAGGATTTAATCTAATATTAATATTTACGTAACTGTCCGTCCAGTTTGACACACGTTTTGTGTTGCCTGTGTCAACACGTACAAAATATAAAAGAGTACTCTAGACACGTACCAGAACTTTCGGTAATACTGTAGCTTGAATAGGATATCCCACGGGACTCTTGCAGTGTCCGTTAAAACAAATTGATCAATAGTGTGATGATGTAACATATTTCCATAGGACTCTAGCTGTGCTCATTGAAACAAAATTCATACACAGCTAGCTAGGACGTCAAGAAAACTAGAAACCTGGGATTCGTTTAGGCAAGTATAATATTGTGTGAATTTACACGGTAGCATCTCTCATTAACCTAATCCTATCTCTAAATGTAAATCAACCAGCAGTACCATGTCCATGCAATCCAATCTGTGCATGCAAATAGATGACACGATTCTAGCATGCTACTTATGGTCTTAAACGTGAACAAACAAAAATCATACAGTATTATACCATGAACGGAGGATGTATAATTATAATGGTAAGGAAATCGGTAATCGTTAACTGCTCGGTTGGCTTGAGAGTAGCGATTAATCGGAATTTGAACGATTAACTGATTTAGTCGGTCGACTATTAATCGGTACAGCCTACAAAAATTAGCACCTAAAACACGTATGAATCCTCTTGAACCTCAACCAACTACCCTATTAAGGGTAGCCTTAAGCTTCCTCATGAGATCCTCAAGGCACCCGAGTTCTTGTATCTAAGGTCTGGTCGACAACTACGAGGAACTGGCCAACAACGACAAGGAACTGGTTGGTGATAGCGGAAATCAAGCTCCTGGAGGCAGGGATCGAGCGGGAGCTTCGCAAAACGTACTTCATTGGGGTGGGCTAGCAGATGGGTGGGCGATATATGTTGATAATTTTCCAACTTTTTGACCAAGTGTAGTGGTTAATCGGAAACATACCTAATAATCGGAGTGTTAGACCTATTAATCGGGATAAACGATTAACACAAATGATTAGTGGTAATCGACACGGTCAGGTCCCTAGTAGCGATTAATCCGCCTATTAATCGCTGGTTCGGCCTAGTTTTTGAACAGTGATAATTATATACAGAATTTCTTCAACCATGCAGTCAAAATTGATAGTATTTTTATGTGGATTTGTTTGAGCTTTAGGAGAGAGAGAGTGTAACTACCTCGGTGAACTACGCTCCTAGATACAAGCCTGGATGAGAGATAGCGGTTGAAATAGTACGGTGGGGCCCCAAAAGCCACTCACTGGTAGTCCTTTCAGACGTCCCAACCGCTAACCTCTCAACGGGACCTGTACGGGCGGCGTAGTCGGCAGGCGAAGGGATCAACTACGTACACAAGTGGGTATGTACGCAAGCCACCATACAAGAGTACATCACAGCCATCCCATCTAGAAAGAAATGAAATATATAGCAACGCCATACGGCAAGATTCAAATGACCTAGATAGATCTATATTTCAGGATAGCTCCTCATACAACACACATCAGAGTATCATGCGGAAGCGGCAAACAGAATCCGAGTACGGATAAGAAGCAAATCGGCATAAGATGCCATAGAAATAAGCACATCCCAACTACAGGTCTCACGGATCCCCGTTCCCGGAATCTCTACACCAAACGTTCGTTGCCCACATCATCGGCTTCTTCCACCCAGTATCCGTCCTGAGAAGGTACCTGTTCATCTGAATCAAGAATTATCGTGTGAGACCCTAAGGGTACTCAGCAAGTCTTAATGCCTCTAAAGGGGACACAACCTGGGGTGACGCAATTGCAGCAAAAGATAAACCCTAGCAATTCTACAGAAAAACGCTAACCATCCGCCTAACCAATGATAGACGGATGTCCGTGAATTTAAGTACAACAGTTATAATGGTAATCTCATCCGATCCATCCTCCTCCCTGCTTACCAACAAGGAAGCGGACGAACACCCCCATCCGTTGGCAATTTTATTAACCATTCCATGAGTATTGCTCTATTTACTAGTCAAGTTACTTAGTCAAATTAAGGCGGTACTTTAGTTATGCTTGTCTATGATCGAGAAACTGTGCTCCAAGTCGTCCATATCCGCGGACACGGCTTTCAGAAAGTTTTACCCGGCCGGGGTGCACCAATAGCAACACACGCTCGATCAACCTCGGAAAAACCAAATCAAAACCCAACGAGGCTTTCACGACTGAACAATCACAAGATTCAGAAGTATTTCAGGGGGCCACCCCTTAAGTAGATCCCGCAACGGAGTAAGCAAGCTCCGAGACGGCCTCAAGGTCTGGGTGGACGGCTGTGAGCGACTGGGAACCCCAAACGGGGCTTGTCGACACCGCGTAAACGTGTCCCGATCCTAAACAGTACAGTGTGCAGTACCTCGCACAATCGTAAATAAAGCAGTAAACATGGCATAAGTACAGGATCGTAAATAAAACCTCAAACTAGTTTGTGGCCCCAAGAAATAAGACGGAATCAAGCTCTGGCCCAGGGGGGTCCCATATACCTCCCGGATGTGGATAGCGCGATAAATCAAGGAACAGGAATCAAGTACTCGGGGTCTTACGGGACACAAGTGAGCAGGAAAAACCAAATAGCAGATATTGCCCACCGGTGCCACTTTCTTTAGTTATCCCAGAACTACTCAGGTTAAGTTGTTTAAGTACCTCATTATTCATCAGACTCTCACAAACCCTACACATGCTGTTCTACGACTCGCATGGCTCAAGCAACTCCTATAGTAGTGGCTCATGGGATGGAGGAAACAAGCTTGGTGGAGTTTAAAAGTAAAGGCTATGCATACTTGGGATTCAATTTAATGCAATCGCGACTCCATGATGCAAGAATAAGATAGAGGCAATAGGTACTGTATGTATGCAAGCATGTGGTAGTGCTTGCCTGGTATCTCTGTTGAAGCAAAGGACGGTTCTGGGTGGTGCTCCTGGTTCTCTTGATACAACCCCTGCTCAGTGTCTATCCGAGAAAAACCAAACAAACAAGGCCAACATGAATATAGAGCACAAACATTGGAATTAGATGCGTCAAGCAAACAATCATGCCATGATGAATGATGCACAAGTTGCATGGCAATAAGTAGCATGGCATAGATGAGGTGTGGAGGACAGGAAAATAACATTTGAATTGGGTTTAAGTCATATTTTGTTGCCATAATAGTTGCTGTTCCCTATATTTTTATATGATGCATGCTGCAATGGGAAACATGGATAGCATAAACAGAAAGGTCTCTTCGAGATGATCAATTTAGACTATTTATTTGCTAAATTTGGAATTGTAAAACCAAAGTTATTAATTGTTGAAAATCCAGTGGCATTTGATGTAATTAACATAACTTGGAATTTTACTTGTCCAAAATACAAAATAGATGGCATATTTGAATTCCTCTCATCTTGCTGATATCCAAACATATATTATTTGTCAAATTTGGAATTAGTATGTAAAAGTTATTAAAAAAAATCTGAATAGAATTTGAATTTGAATTAATTTAAAATAAGTTTGAATTTTAAAACAAATCTGAAACGTTTTCTACACAGCCTAACTTAACCTGAGTCGCAGACAGGTGGGGTCAGATGGTTCGGTGGCCCACGCGCCAGCGTCTGGGAAAGAACTGGACCGCGGGTTCATTAGGGATAAGACAGGGAGCCTTTTTGCAAAACTTACTCAGACGCTGACAAGGGGCCTGAGGACCGCGGGTTGAGGCGCCGGTAAAAGGAGGGACCTAAACAGGAAAGTGTCTGGGAGGTTGTCTGACGAACTGAATCTGTCCGCGAAAACGGCTAGCTGATCCCAAAGTTTGGGCGAAGATGACGAACAAACGGCTGCGAGTTTCGCAAAAACGTAAAAACCAAAACTGAAGAGGGATGTGCAGGCTACAGGGTTCGTGTTGAGGTTTTCTTCATCGGAGGTCTGCGAGGGCCGGAAAACTGGGAAGCAGAGGCCGCCTCATCGCCGAGACGAAACTGCTGCACCCAAGCTGCAAGTCGAGCGATCTTGCGAGGAAGAAAGCGAGCAACCCAGGCAGATCTGGCGACGCGCAAAAGGAAAGATGCAGAGCAGGCCTAGGGCTACAACCGATGTTTGGGGTTTTCGCGAAGGGTAACTGCAGCGGTCGGGGCAAGGTGATAAAGAGGGCGTGCTCGGCAGACGGCCAGCTGCCGCCGCTGCCGTTACATGGCGAAGCGTCTGCGTCTTGGCGCGGCGATGCACGGTGGGCTGGTACGGCCAGGTAAGAGGGAGGTGGAGCTCACCGAGAAGGTGCCGGCGACGGTGGCGATGTGCTGGGAGCGACGCGACGACGGCGAAGGGTGGTGCACGGCGAGACACGCGAGCGACGGCGCACTCGGGTGTCCGGTCGGCGACGGGCGGTGCGGTGCTCTCTGGCGTCCTTGTCCTCTCGCAGCGCAGCACCAGACGGACCACGCGACGAGCCGGCCGGGTGGCGTCCACGGCAGGTCGGCGGGCGGCTAGGGTCTAGCGCACACGGCAATGGTGGGCTAGATAGGAGATGGAGGGGGAGGAGGATCTCGATCTGGTGCCTGGGAAGATAAGAGAGACGAGGCTCACGTGGTTGTGCTGCGCTACTGCCTTGCTTTTTGCAAAGCGAGGAGGGCGGTCCGGGCGTGAGCGAGGTATGGCAGGGTCACGTGCTCGATATCCGGGAAGAGGAACAGGGCTCCGCTCGCTGGTCTGGTTGCAACATGAGGTAGCAGGGGTGGCGCCAGGGAGGGACCAGGAGGGTGGCTTCGGTCTACCAGGTTCAGGTTGAGCAACGATCAAAAGTGGTACAGGGAAGGACGCGAGTTGACCGGCTGGGCTTTGATCGATGGCTTGATGAGCACCTAGCTTGGTAGGGATATGGGGTGTCTGCACGTGAGGTTGGAGAGGCGTGTAAACAGATTTGGGTGTATTGTGTATAGATGTGGGTGTATGTGTGTATATGTACACGTGATAGGTTTTTGAAATAAAAAGGAACTGGAGTTTTATATAGTCCAAACTAGACTAGATGAGACTGGTTTTAGGCCAAAACTTTAGACGGACTTAGTGTCAACTTTTACTTTAGTCAAACAGGAAAACCTTTTATGATTTTTAAACGGTCCAAAAGAAAATGTGACTAGATAAAAGGCTTATTACCACATGTGACATGCAATATTAAGCATGCAAGAGGAAAAAAAAGGAGGGAGATAGAGAGATATGGGGTTTGGTGTCTATATTTCATGTGACATGAAATAATGGTACCCCCACATAGAGGATGATTTTACAAACAGAGGAAGGGATTATTTTCCTTTTCATGATACTTTTGGAATAATGGGCATGTTTGAATAAAGGGAGAAATTATAATGGGTGTGTATTCGCTTTATTTCATATGGCCACCTTGCATTCAAATAAGTCCATAATTCAACAACCATATAAAGGAAAACAAAAGGACACTACTCCACTTAGCCATGCAAGGATGGTCATGTAGGCTCCCATACTACATATTATGAAAATAATATGGGACCATGTATGGAGGCATGTAGCTCAAAGATAAGGATCCATACCTCCTAGTAATGAGCTTGAGTTTAATAACAAAATAAGATGCAAATGCTCACCTTAAAAGGGATGGTAGGATTATAAGGTGGTGGAAGGAAGGTGGTGGAGTCAATAAGAGAGATGCCCTCAACTCAACTTGGGCATTTTAACAATTTATTAAGAACCAAATACAATATCAAGAGGCAACTACATATAATCATGCACATGAGATAAGAACCAAACAATAAAGGGTTTTGTATGATGCTCAAGTGCAAGGGGACATGATGGCATGAGCATGATATGATGATGATGCAACAATTATATGTTGGAAGTGGCCCTTTTTATTATTATGACATGTAGCATTACAGGGGTTAGACAACTGGGATGCTACAACTCTCCCCCACTAAACAGGAATCTCTTGAGATTCTAGGAAGAAGAAGAAGACACAAAGAGAGAAGGATGGTTGGCGGAGTTCATCTTCACGCCCCATGTTGCTTCATCAATGAATGGTGTGACCATCGCACCTTGCAAAACTTGATGGACTTGTTGCGAGTCCTACGCTCATGGGTCTCAAGGATTTTGGTGGGTGTTCACGATAAGAGATCTTCTTGGAGGTCGATTAGCTCATGATCCACGGTCTTGCGGGTCTTTGAAGCACTTCTTGAGCCGAGAGATGTGGAAAACATCGTGGACTTTGAGTTTTTCCTAAGCTCCGATTGCATAAGCAACTTCTCCTCTTCTACCACGTATCTTGAAAGGACCGATGTATCTAGGAGCCAACTTTCCTTTGATACCGGGCGGTGTGTTCCTCTCATGGGAGTGACACGAAGGTAGACGAGATCACCAGGGGCATATACCATATCTGTGTGCTTCCTGTCATAGTTGCTCTTCTGACGACTCTGAGCAATCTTCAGGTTCTCCAGAATGATATGCACCTTCTCCTCGGCCTGAGTTACAATGTCAGGGCCAAACCAGATTCTTTCTCCTGCACCTGACCAACCAATGGGAGTTCTGCACTTCCGACCATAGAGAGCCTCGAATGGTGCCATCTTCAGACTCTTCTGAAAGCTGTTGTTGTAGGAGAATTCAGCATAAGGAAAGCATTCTTCCCACTTCATGCCAAAGAGATGACGCAAGCTCTAAGCATATCCTCGAATCGATTGATTCTCTCCACTTGTCCTTGAGACCGAGGGTGGTAGCGGTCTGAAGTTCAACTTCGTTCCCAAAGCTTTTTGGAAACTCTCCCAGAACTTTGAGGTGAAGATGCTCCCACGGTCTGAACTGATTTCATGTGGAACCCCATACAAAGAGACAATCCTGTTGATATAGAGCTCAGCCAACTGAATTCCAGAAATTGTTTCTTTAACTGGGAAGAAGTGTGCCACTTTAGAAAGCCTGTCGATGACAACAAAGATTGCATTGTTGCCCTTCTGCGACCTCGGAAAACCAGTGATGAAGTCCATTTCTACTTTCTCCCATTTCCATTCCGGAGGTTTCAATGGCTGTAGAAGACCAAATGGTTTCTGATGGACAGCCTTGACTCTGCGGCAGACATCACATTCTGAGACATACTTGGCACAATACCTTTTCAACCCAGGCCACCAGTATTGTGTTTTCAAATCCATGTACATCTTTGTGCTGCCAGGATGGATAGATAGAACCGAATCATGTGCCTCCTTGAGAACTTGGTCTCTCAGACCCGGGTAGTTTGGAACAAACATCCGGTGTTCAAAGAAGAGCGAGCCTTGATCATCAACATGGAAGGATTCATACTTCGGAGTGCCAAGCTTAGAGATGAGCTTTCTAGTGTGCGGATCACCAAGCTGACGAGAACGAATTTGTTCTTCCAAGAGAGGAGTAGCCAGAAGGTTCAGAAGATGCCCTTGTTCCACTATCTCCAGGTTGAGCTGACGGAATTCCTCGCACAAGAGAGGCTGCTGCTCTTCCACCATGAGGTTGTTGACATAAGCTTTACGGCTAAGCGCATCTGCCATGACATTTGCTTTGCCTGGAGTGTAGTTGATGGTCACATCAAAGTCATTGATTGCTTCAATCCATCTCCTTTGCCGAAGATTGAGATCAGGCTGAGTGAAGATATACTTCAAACTCTTGTGGTCCGAGAAGATCTCACAACGGTTCCCAAGCAAGTAGTGCCTCCATAGCTTCAAAGCAAAGACCACTGCTGCTAGCTCAAGGTCATGTGTGGGATAGTTGACCTCATGCGTCTTCAACTGACGAGAGGCATAAGCAACCACCTGTCTCTCTTGCATAAGGACCGCACCCAATCCTTGCAAAGAGGCATCGCAGAAGATCTGGAAAGGCTTAGATGTATCTGGAGGAACCAACACTGGTGTGGAAGTGAGCTTCTCTTTGAGTGTCTCGAAACTTTCTTGACAAGCAGGAGTCCACAGGTACTTCTTGCCTTTCTTGAGGAGATCGGTAAGAGGCTTTGCTATCTTCGAGAAGTTCTGCACAAAACGACGACAATATCTAGCCAAGCCGAGGAAACTCCGCACTTCCTTGACATTAGCAGGAGGAAGCCATTCAACTATTGTCTTCACGGTTTCCGGGTTGACTGCAATGCCCTTGGCAGAGATGACATGGCCCAGATATGTTACTTCAGGCAGCCAGAACTCACACTTTGAGAACTTTGCATACAAGCGGTTCTCACGAAGCTTGTTCAGGACACACCGCAGGTGCTCTTCATGCTCCTCCTTGGACTTGGAATAGACCAGAATATCATCCAGATATACCACCACAAACTTGTCCAGGTACTCCATGAAAACGGAGTTCATCAGCCTCGAGAAGGTAGCAGGTGCGTTGGTGAGGCCGAAAGACATGACCGTGTACTCATACAGGCCATAGCGAGTGGTGAAAGCTGTCTTGGGCACATCCTCTTTGCGAATTTTGATTTGGTGATAACCACTTCTCAAGTCGAGCTTAGAGAACACCACAGCTCCTGCCAGCTGATCAAATAGATCGTTT
Organism: Avena longiglumis; assembly: GCA_030063025.1. Classification (NCBI taxonomy): domain Eukaryota; kingdom Viridiplantae; phylum Streptophyta; class Magnoliopsida; order Poales; family Poaceae; genus Avena; species Avena longiglumis. The sequence continues at coordinate 148,350,137 of CP125974.1, forward strand.
ATCCGAGGAAGAGGATATTTGTTCTTGATGGTTTTAGCATTGAGAGCCCGATAATCAACACATAGCCTATCGGTTCTGTCACGCTTCTTCACAAAGATTGTTGGGCTACCCCAAGAAGAAGTGCTGTGTTGAATGAAACCCAATTTCTCTTGTTCATCAAGTTGTCGTTTGAGTTCAGCCAACTCAGAAGGACCCATTTTATAAGGCCTCTTGGAGATAGGAGCCGTTCCAGGTTCAAGCTCAATCACGAACTCAACCTCACGATCCGGAGGCATACCTGGCAACTCTTCAGGAAAGACATCCGGGAACTCACAGACCACTGGTACACCCTGAATAGCTTCCATAGCATCATTATTCAGAGCAGCCAAGGAATAGAGCTGGACAGCAGGAGTCAGACTTGGAGAAAATACTAAGTGACCTTCAGGAATCTTCAGAGACACTGAGGCTCAAAGACAATCAATCACAGCTGCATTTGCTGTCAACCAATCCATGCCCAAAATGACATCAATGTCAGAGTTGCCCAGAAGAATCAAAGAAGCCAAGAATGAAGAGCCACCAATCTCAATCTGATTCCCATGACTGATATGCTCAGCCCTCATGTTTGAACCAGGTGATTGTACCACCAACCGCTTAGAGAGAGGAACCAGAACTAACTCATTCTCATTTGCAAACTTGTGAGACACAAATGAATGCGATGCACCAGAATCAAAGAGAACTCGTGCAGGAACTGAGTTAACTGAAAGCATACCCATGACAACTCCAGGTGCGAGCTCAGCTTGAGAGGCGTTGACGCAGTTAGCTCGAACAACCGCAGACCCGGGCTTAGTGTTGATGTTGAGAGCCCGAGGCGGTGGTGCCCGAACCGAAGGAGAGCTTGATGCAGATCTTGGCGGGGGTTGAGGGAGAGCTTTGTTCTTCAATGGGCAGTTCGGTGGGGATGTCCAGATCTCCACACGTATGTGCACCGGTGGACGTGGAGCGAGTAGCTGAGGACTCCGCCAGCGCCTGTGGTAAGAGTTGTTGTAGCCCCAGGAGCCGCAGCAGTGGTGAAGTTTGATGGCCTTGGCGCGTAAGTTGCAGGTCTTGGTGGAGCCGGAGCGACGGTGGGTGTTAGGAACCCGAACACGCCGCTTAGAAGGAGCTGCCATTGTCTGCCGAGCTTGATGCATCCTCGCTGTTTCTTGGACTCCTCGAACATCGCCTACTAGCCTCCTCTTGTAGTGCCATATGCGCAGTTCAGAAGGTTGCCGGTCTTGCATGCGTGATTGCATACTTGATCGACGCATTGAGCCCTCTCGAACCTTTTTCTCGCTTCTTGTCATCGATACCTCATCACCACCATAGCGAGACAGTTCATAAAGTTCTGATATAGGTGTTGACGTTATCATTTCCTGCTTCAGTTGAGGAAAGCATCCTTCATCCTTTCCATCACAATCTCGAGAGAAACTCCTTGAAAGCTCGCAGTGAACCTCCCAAGTAGGTCGGAACCAGGCAGCTTGCCTTCAAGTAGTTTTCCCACCATAGAGCTGCATCTCCCTTGAGAAGGTGGGTAGCACACTTGACCCACTCGCTCGAACATCGCCAGCCTCGAGCAACCTTGAGATCTCGCACCCAATCATCCGCGTCAAGAGGTCGCCGACACATCAAACTGACGAGGGTTGAACTTGAGGAAGCTCTTGATGTCGCCACGCTTGGGAGGTGGAGGAAGTGGAGTGAACTCGTTCCTTCTGACGCTCTCCTCAAAGCGCAGCTGGTTCTCTTGCATTGCCGCCAAAGCATTAGCTATGCTTGACAAATGAGCCCGCCTGGAGGAATGTCCTCCTCACCCATGGGGGAGCCATCCTGTCATTGATGTAAAACTCAAGTCATACTATAATGGAAGATGATAATAGTCCAAAATAGTACCAAGATGGAATTAACCAAGATTAAAGGATACAATTCTTGAGATGATATAAAAATATCAACAAAGTTCATAGCACCTCAAAGATATTAAGCATATCGCACACGACTGAAAAGGAGTGTGGTACACAAACATATCAAAGAAAAATTTTCCACAAATTTCGGCATTAAAATACCAATAGATGCGCAAAATTACTTAACGAATCAAGATTAGTGACTCTGCCGATCCAATATACAAAAGCGAATGATACAAGTAGTGGTATGGTCGCGACTCCATCCCGCACTCAAATCATTACTCCGCACATGAACAAGTGGAACACATATCCTAACCCCTTCTTATCACGACGAAACCTAAAGATTGGTAACTCCGGAAACGAACACCCCAACAAGATAGCGTCGGATACAAAAGGAAGATAGATTGCGTCGGTTTACAAAAGCCTGTCGGTATGGAATGTACCAACAGTTGATAACCAAAGGCAGATAAGATAACAACTTGGATGCAACAGATAGACAAGGGATTACACACACACACACAACCTATGGTACTACGGAAACCCCGAACACGTGAATCCTAATTTGAACTTTGAGAAGAGGAATGAAAACGTTGCACTTCCTTACCAGAAAAGGGTGGGTGGGAGGGTAAGAAGAAAAATGGAAGCAGTCCTACTCTCGCGTTTGTTTTTCCCTATATACATAACTACCAAAATATTTGCTAGACTGACAACGACCGTTTATTGAAACCACAAGGTCGGGATGGCTCTGATACCAATTGTAACTACCTCGGTGAACTACGCTCCTAGATACAAGCCTGGATGAGAGATAGCGGTTGAAATAGTACGGTGGGGCCCCAAAAGCCACTCACTGGTAGTCCTTTCAGACGTCCCAACCGCTAACCTCTCAACGGGACTCAGACGGGCGTAGTCGGCAGGCGAAGGGATCAACTACGTACACAAGTGGGTATGTACGCAAGCCACCATACAAGAGTACATCACAGCCATCCCATCTAGAAAGAAATGAAATATATAGCAACGCCATACGGCAAGATTCAAATGACCTAGATAGATCTATATTTCAGGATAGCTCCTCATACAACACACATCAGTATCATGCGAAGCGGCAAAGTAATCCGAGTACGGATAAGAAGCAAATCGGCATAAGATGCCATAGAAATAAGCACATCCCAACTACAGGTCTCACGGATCCCCGTTCCCGGAATCTCTACACCAAACGTTCGTTGCCCACATCATCGGCTTCTTCCACCCAGTATCCGTCCTGAGAAGGTACCTGTTCATCTGAATCAAGAATTATCGTGTGAGACCCTAAGGGTACTCAGCAAGTCTTAATGCCTCTAAAGGGGACACAACCTGGGGTGACGCAATTGCAGCAAAAGATAAACCCTAGCAATTCTCTGAACGCTAACCATCCGCCTAACCAATGATAGACGGATGTCCGTGAATTTAAGTACAACAGTTATAATGGTAATCTCATCCGATCCATCCTCCTCCTTGCTTACCAACAAGGAAGCGGACGAACACCCCATCCGTTGGCAATTTTATTAACCATTCCATGAGTATTGCTCTATTTACTAGTCAAGTTACTTAGTCAAATTAAGGTACTTTAGTTATGCTTGTCTATGATTGAGAAGCGTGCTCCAAGTCGTCCATATCCGCGGACACGGCTGAGAAAGTTTTACCGGCCGGTGCACCAATAGCAACACACGCCGATCAACCTCGAAAACCAAATCAAAACCCAACGAGGCTTTCACGGTGAACAATCACAAGATTCAGAAGTATTTGAGGGGCCACCCTTAAGTAGATCCCGAACGAGTAAGCAAGCTCGAGACGGCCTCAAGGTCTGGGTGGACGTGAGCGATCGGGAACCCCAAACGGGCTTGTCGACACCACAGAACGTGTCCCGATCCTAAACAATACAAAGGTGCGACTCGCACAATCGTAAATAAAGCGATAAACATGGCATAAGTACAGGATCGTAAATAAAACCTCAAACTAGTTTGTGGCCCCAAGAAATAAGACGGAATCAAGCTCCGTGGGGGTCCCATATACCTCCGGATGTGGATAGCGCGATAAATCAAGGAACAGGAATCAAGTACTCGGGGTCTTACGGGACACAAGTGAGCGGAAAACCAAATAGCAGATATTGCCCACGGTGCCACTTTCTTTAGTTATCCCGAACTACTCAAAGTTAAGTTGTTTAAGTACCTCATTATTCATCGACTCACAAACCCTACACATGTTGTTCTACGACTCGCATGGCTCAAGCAACTCCTATAGTAGTGGCTCATGGGATGGAGGAAACAAGCTTGGTGGAGTTTAAAAGTAAAGGCTATGCATACTTGGGATTCAATTTAATGCAATCGCGACTCCATGATGCAAGAATAAGATAGAGGCAATAGGTACTGTATGGATGCAAGCATGTGGTAGTGCTGGCCTGGTATCTCTGTTGAAGCAAAGGACGGTTGGGTGGTGCTCACGGTTCTCTTGATACAACCCCGCCAAAGGTGTCTATCCGAGAAAAACCAAACAAACAAGGCCAACATGAATATAGAGCACAAACATTGGAATTAGATGCGTCAAGCAAACAATCATGCCATGATGAATGATGCACAAGTTGCATGGCAATAAGTAGCATGGCATAGATGAGGTGTGGAGGACAGGAAAATAACATTTGAATTGGGTTTAAGTCATATTTTGTTGCCATAATAGTTGCTGTTCCCTATATTTTTATATGATGCATGCTGCAATGGGAAACATGGATAGCATAAACAGAAAGGTCTCTTCGAGCTGATCAATTTAGACTATTTATTTGCTAAATTTGGAATTGTAAAACCAAAGTTATTAATTGTTGAAAATCCAGTGGCATTTGATGTAATTAACATAACTTGGAATTTTACTTGTCCAAAATACAAAATAGATGGCATATTTGAATTCCTCTCATCTTGCTGATATCCAAACATATATTATTTGTCAAATTTGGAATTAGTATGTAAAAGTTATTAAAAAAAAATCTGAATAGAATTTGAATTTGAATTAATTTAAAATAAGTTTGAATTTTAAAACAAATCTGAAACGTTTTCTACACAGCCTAACTTAACCTGAGTCGCAGACAGGTGGGGTCAGATGGTTCAGGCCCACGCCATGGGTTCGGGAAAGAACTGGACCGCGGGTTCATTAGGGATAAGACAGGGAGCCTTTTTGCAAAAATTACTCAGACGCTGACAAGGGGCCTGAGGACCGCGGGTTGAGGCGCCGGTAAAAGGAGGGACCTAAACAGGAAAGTGTCCGGGAGGTTGTCTGACGAACTGAATCTGTCCGCGAAAACGGCTAGCTGATCCCAAAGTTTGGGCGAAGATGACGAACAAACGGCTGCGAGTTTCGCAAAAACGTAAAAACCAAAACTGAAGAGGGATGTGCTGCGTGGTTCGTGTTGAGGTTTTCTTCAGGAGGTCTGCGAGGGCGGAAAACTGATGGGAAGCAGGCCGCCTCCGCCGAGACTGAAACTCTGCTGCACCCAAACTGCGAAGTCGAACGATCTTGCGAGGAAGAAAGCGAGCAACCCAGGCAGATCCGGACGCCAAAAAGGAAAGATGCGAGCAGGCCTAGGGCTACAACTTCGATGTTTGGGGTTTTTGCGAAGGGTAACTGCAGCGGTCGGGGCAAGGTGATAAAGAGGCGTGCTCGGCGGACGACGGTCGCCGCTGCCGCTGCCGCAAGGCTGTGGCGAAGCCTTCTGCGTCTTGTGGCGCGGCGACGCAGGTGCGCGCGGTACCGGCGGTAAGAGGGGAGGTGGAGCTCACCGAGAGGGTGCCGGCGACGGTGGCGATGTGCTGGGAGCGACGCGACGACGGCGAAGGGGTGGTGCACGGCGAGACACGCGAGCGACGGCGTGGCGCACTCGGGGTGTCCGGTTCGGCGACGGGCGGGGTGCGGTGCTCCTCCTGGCGTCCTTGTCCTCTCGCAGCGCCGGCAGCACCAGACGGACCACGCGGACGAGCCGGCTGGGTGGCGTCACGGCAGGTCGACGGCAGGCGGCGGCTAGGGTCTAGCGGCCACGGCCATGGTGGGCTAGATAGGAGATGGAGGGGGAGGAGGATCTCGATCTGGGGCCTGGGAAGATAAGAGGCGAGGCTCACGTGGTTGTGCTGCGCTACTGCCTTGCTTTTTGCAAAGCGAGGAGGGCACGGTCCGGGCGTGAGCGAGGTATGGCAGGGTCACGTGCTCGATATCCGGGAAGAGGAACAGGGCTCCGCTCGCTGGTCTGGTTGCAACATGAGGTAGCAGGGGTGGCGCCAGGGAGGGACCAGGAGGGTGGCTTCGGTCTACCAGGTTCAGGTTGAGCAACGATCAAATGTGGTGAGGAAGGACGCGAGTTGACCGGCTGGGCTTTGATCGATGGCTTGATGAGCACCTAGCTTGGTAGGGATATGGGGTGTCTGCACGTGAGGTTGGAGAGGCGTGTAAACAGATTTGGGTGTATTGTGTATAGATGTGGGTGTATGTGTGTATATGTACACGTGATAGGTTTTTGAAATAAAAAGGAACTGGAGTTTTATATAGTCCAAACTAGACTAGATGAGACTGGTTTTAGGCCAAAACTTTAGACGGACTTAGTGTCAACTTTTACTTTAGTCAAACAGGAAAACCTTTTATGATTTTTAAACGGTCCAAAAGAAAATGTGACTAGATAAAAGGCTTATTACCACATGTGACATGCAATATTAAGCATGCAAGAGGAAAAAAAAAGGAGGGAGATAGAGAGATATGGGGTTTGGTGTCTATATTTCATGTGACATGAAATAATGGTACCCCACATAGAGGATGATTTTACAAACAGAGGAAGGGATTATTTTCCTTTTTCATGATACTTTTGGAATAATGGGCATGTTTGAATAAAGGGAGAAATTATAATGGTTGTGTATTCGCCCTTTATTTCATATGGCCACCTTGCATTCAAATAAGTCCATAATTCAACAGAACCATATAAAGGAAAACAAAAGGACACTACTCCACTTAGCCATGCAAGGATGGTCATGTAGGCTCCCATACTACATATTATGAAAATAATATGGGACCATGTATGGAGGCATGTAGCTCAAAGATAAGGATCCATACCTCCTAGTAATGAGCTTGAGTTTAATAACAAAATAAGATGCAAATGCTCACCTTAAAAGGGATGGTAGGATTATAAGGTGGTGGAAGGAAGGTGGTGGAGTCAATAAGAGAGATGCCCTCAACTCAACTTGGGCATTTTAACAATTTATTAAGAACCAAATACAATATCAAGAGGCAACTACATATAATCATGCACATGAGATAAGAACCAAACAATAAAGGGTTTTGTATGATGCTCAAGTGCAAGGGGACATGATGGCATGAGCATGATATGATGATGATGCAACAATTATATGTTGGAAGTGACCCTTTTTATTATTATGACATGTAGCATTACAGGGGTTAGACAACTGGGATGCTACAGAGAGAGAGAGAGAGAGAGAGAGAGAGAGAGAGAGAAACTTATGTTGAGTCGTGTATTGATAAATATAGTTTAATTGGCTTCTCACTCGAGATTTCTTCTATGTAGAAAAATAACCAGTTATGTCAGGTGGAAGGTCAAATGATTTGCAGTATATTAATTGCTGGTAGTATCATGACCTCCTAATTTTCTTTATAATAGGTGTGGTTAATGTTTTTATGTACATTGTGGGTAATTTTTAGTTGATTTTTTCTTTACATATTATTTTAATTTCCTGCAAAAATAATATTTCTTATAGAAAATTGATACTAACAAGTTATAAATTTTTTGAGGAGTGATACACTGAAAATAGTTCACCAACATTATCGAGCATCGGTATAGGAGTACGTGGAGGAGCGTTTATCTTTTAACCAAAAAGCTTGAGGGGTGTTCCGGTCATTAATTAGTTCAAAATATCTTTATTTTTTACCAAACATAAATCCATTGTATATGCAATAGTGAATCTCAGCACTAAATCTACAATTTGTTAGGTAGACAATAGGAATAGACAAATCAGATTGATGTGCATAAAATTTCAGATGCTCAGGGATGAATATTTGCACGGGCTGTGCACACAACAATTGAACTAGCATGCCTCCATAATGCGAGATATTTTATTCTTTGTTATGATAACTTCAAGTCTAATTGTTCAAACATTTTATTGAGAAGACAACAATTCATACTATTAGATTTTTGTATTTCTTAAACTTATCTAATTAATTGTGTATTCAGATTGGGGGTACATGGAAAGACGAAATGTCCGTGCAAAATAAAAAATATAGTTAACACATTTGACACACGAGTTTGCATACCCTTGGATTTGTATGAACCCTATTTAAATTAATTACCATTTGAATAGTCGATCTTCATAATATACCAATAGATTCCAATATATTGATCTTATTAAATCTATGTGGATCTGATATAAAATGGTTTAGATCTACCAAATTATTGTGTGTGCGTGCTCCTTTTTAAAGTTGTGGAAGTATCTTCTCGTGGTGTGCTAGAGTTCACTATCGTTCGTATCATACCAGGACATGTGACATCTGATTTGAATCTTAATCAGTGCGAGTTGAATTATGCATATGGATGGTCAAAGTAGTGGAGCTTGATGGATATGCATGTATATATATATATGTGTTTTAGTGTGTAATATACATATTAATTGATCTAGACAAGTCTGTGTCAATTAATTTGGAACATAGTGAGTACCCTTTTGGTTATAAGAGTCAAATTTACACACATGGCCATGACAAAGTAACAATTAATCGGTGTTTATGTGTCAATCTAAGTGGTTTATTATCCCTTAATAATAAAGCGGATGGGCCACTAAGATTACATTTTTAATCTTGCGAATCAAACAATTCCCTAAGGTATCGTAGTGTTACGATGACACTACTAATAATTAGTGTTGATGACTAACTTGCATAAAATATGTGTAATGCGATAGTGGGAATGAAAAATGCCATGTGGCAAAGATACACAAGAAAATAGATTATTAGTTAATTAACATTACCTCTTAATATTGTTACATGATACAACAATACACATAACGCTAATGTAGAACAAATGTATCAAAAGGTGGAAGCTACCACTGAATGAGTTATAGAAAGTAGATAAAAATATGACTATCTTTGTTTCGGTATATATCACGTTGTACTATATTACAGATATTTAACAAAATAGTATCACATTCGAGCATGCCCAAAATATTTATAGAATTCCATTAGTATGAAGATATTTAAAAAGTTCAAATTTAAATCTTGGGAATGGTGTCTCTTTCTAAAACATGACATGTTTTAGAACAAATGGAGAATGCCAATATTTTACACTTGAGGGAGTAATGATAAAATAAATTTATTCATAAAAAATAGGATAAACATTCTCACGTTATCAAAGTATTAAAATGGTTATAAATAAAATAATCATGTGTTACACTATTTGGCATTGAAAAGTCATCTTCATACTGTCATACGTGTTCATATCTGTCCAAGGTTATCATATTTAAGCACATAAGATCAATCCATAAAAAATAGAGAATCGGTCTGGACAACCTCATGGTAGACTAGAATATTTGGTCACCTGACCACAGCTGATAGTTTTTCATGATACCTATTGATGATATATCTTTATTATAGTAGTCTGCGAACAATTGATCTGAGAAACTATACATAGATTTCATTGATCGGCAAATTATTATTTACACATGAACATATAGAATAGATCAAAATAGGTGTGCATATTATGAGATTTAAGCTCACATCCAAGTAACCTGAAATAAAATTTAGATTATAGATTTTGTATAAATTTAATTATATGTACTTATCTCATATCAATATGTACAAAAATCTCATATAGTCGTTGATTAGGTCTTTTTATGGAAACATTAACAGTTATCCAACAAATTAAAGATGTCTGAAGCACAGGTTTTATTTTATTTACCGTCATATTTATGCTAACTATATAGATCTATGTTAATTACAGTCACATAACACGCCTTTATATGGAACCATAAAAAATTATTTTACACCAATTCATATGATGCCCTCGCATCGCGAGGGCCATCGTGCTAGTTATATACTAAAAGCAATATATGTATGTTTTTCGAGGCATTAGGTTGATCCACATTACCTAAATTATATTAATCATTAGATCTACTATTTATGACTACGATTTAAAGATAACAAAAGCTTACGTAAAACTGGTTGGTACAAACATAAGTCAATAGTGTCACGTAAGTTGATTGAAGTTGATTTAATTAGCGAGGAAGGAATTAGGGACATACATAGTCGTGTAGTCCCGGGTCTATTTGAATAGAAGACCGGGCAATCACTAGGGCAACTTCCGTACACTAATACACGCCAAAGTTTTGTCACCAAAAAATTCGAGCATTACTTATATATACGCTGGACCGCTGGTACGTTGCCCGCTGTCGTCACTTGCAATAAGGCCATCAACGAGAGAATACTTGGATTGATCGTGTACAAGTTTGCACGTTAAACTAGAGTCTATCGGTATGGATGTTTGAACTGCTCCAATAAAGTAAAGTAGTTGTAGTTTACAGACAGCAACGTGCTTTTGCAATTTGTCTGTATAATATTTAACAAACTGAAGGCCCTATTTAGTATCAAAGTATTTATGATATTCAGAGAATACTTTGGTTTTTGAAATTTCTGAAGTATTAAATACTTCAAGATGTTTTTCTCCAATAAACGTTGTAGTTTTAGAACTGAAGTATTATCCAAAATTATGTTGTTTTTAGTATTGTAGAATGGCGGCTGGCCCTCTTTTTACAAAAATTGAGAAAAAAGATAAATGCTTGGTATTTGTCCGCCAGACGCTGAAATATATACTTTGGTCTTCAAACACTTCGGTTTAGAAAATTACCAAACAGTGCAGAAATCATCTACTAGGAAAATGATCGGCCACTTCTATAATTATCATTATCGTTAGTATTACAAAAGGTTTCATGGAATCCAAGTTTCTCTCGTACTCTTGGTTTGGCTTTCCATGTTTCTTGGGTCCATAAATTCCTTGTGACAAAAACAAATCTGATGTTGAATCTTGTGATATGCTATACATCAAGACAACCAGATCTCATGCAGTCAAAGCTGCTACCTTCATACCGGTTTATTTGGCTAACACAGAGTTAAAAAAAGTTTAACCATAAAATTTATCCATAAAACATAAGTTATATATCACAAAATTATACCATTGGATTGATATTTAAAAGCTCTTTCCAATGATATAATTTTTGTGACATATGATTTATATTTCGTTGGTCAAATTTATAGTCAAACATATTTCTTAGGCTCCGTGTTATTCCAATAAACCGGTATGGAGGGAGTATTAAAAATCAGTCGACCTAATGCACGCCACCTCCATCATTTTAATTTTACCTTGGGGAGTAACTTGACCCTTATTTTGAATGAACACTATCGTGCGGGAGAGGGCTTTCCGACTGTCTACTCCTTCAGCCACAACCTTGCACCATCTCTTTGCAGTTTTCTTAGATTTCTCCCGCCACTACGATTGGACTTTATCGACTTTGAGGATGAAACATGTCAGGTATTTTTGGGATTGCTCTTTCGTGGTAGTTTTCATTCCTTAGCAACATACTTATATCTTGCAAAACTGAAATTCTAAATACAGAGACACCCACATATATGATCCTAAATGTTCATGGTTCGTGATCATGTTAAGTACTAGCAAGTATACTACCGTCACTATCAGAATATAGCATATGGATTTCTTAGGTAGAAATTATACCCTTAGATTTGTCATCTTACGAATGTAGCTTGAGTCAAGTAGGCAGTAAGCTTGTCTGAGTAAGCGCTAAGATAACCTCATTTGAAGTGAACGGCATATACTCGGTAGGTGGTGAGCAATTAAATCAGCTTAGTCGAAGAATAAAATAGAAAAGATAAATAAATAATTTATCCACAAGATTACAACATAGATGGATGGCTAAATTTCGGTAGACCAAGTCTTAAGAAAGAGTCAATTAACTAAGAATTAGAAAATTATTTTTTTACATACAACCATGCAGGTTGACCATTTACATTGAAGATAAGTTACATGTTAATCTATAATGCCACAATAGTTTAGCAAATACCCCTTCCTAACGGAATTGATACAAAAAACTTAAATTGTCTATATGGTGATAAGGTGATAACCACAATAGTACAGAGTAATATCATTCTACATGTTCTGGACCAAATAATGATGAGGGCTTACGATAATAATGATAAGATGATGCATAGATTCTTGAACAAAAATGAGAAATGATAAATACACATGAGATATTTTTTTTACCAATGTAGCTGTGATGGTCATGGAAACATATTATTATGTACAGCGCATAATGTGAATAATCATGAGAACACACTCTAAATCTATAAAGATGCTGCCCTCGCATTTGTGAGGGCCATCTTGCTAGTTTCGTTAAATAATATAATGTATTTCGAGCTGCACAAAAGTCACCAAATCTTTCTCTAAAATACAAAAATAACTTGAGCTTGCTACCCACATTTGTCCTTTATGTAGGTCACAGATGAAAATATATTTTCATTGTTCATGCTAGACATCTATATGTATACTCATGAATATTTTAGATTTCTTTGAGATCTAAAACTGAAGCTACTGATATTTACTTAACCCAAACGGATAACAGTGTACGGTGTCTAGTTTATCACAGGGAGCCACTGATTTCTAGCCGTCCGATCGTCTCAAATGACGTGTCACGTGTGTGTTTTATCAGTCCAAGAAGTTTCCAACTTGGGTGTGTGAGGAGACGTTAGAATCCCACGTCTCCTTCCTCTTCTCCATCATTACTCCCATTCCCCATTCCACCTCTCTCTAGGGCTCCATGGAGATTTTGCCGACACAAGCGGTATTTCTCAGTGCTCGTCCGTGGAGAGGGAGACGTGCCGGAGGAGGGTGTCGAGTTCATCATCTGAGAGCTCCAAACGCGCGAGGAGTGGGAGATCGTCGGCCAACGGCGAGGCGCGGGCGAGCTCGACGATGGAGATTGACCCACGAGCGAGTGTGATGCTCGGCGAGGACGAGTGCGGGAGGGGCACTGAGTTCAGCGGCAGAGAGCGCTCCGACGACGACGACGACGACGGGCATCCCATCTCGATTTACCCCGTGTGGATCATGTTTGTTAAGGTTTTTGCGAAACCCTATGAAGGGTTCTTACGGACTAGATAAAACTTTTTCATTCACCGGAACTCCATTGGTACCATCATCTACCAAGATGGGGTCAGTAGAGGTTGTTGTAGGATTAGTGTTTGTGGGGATGTTTTTGTTGCCACGAGGGGTTGGTGGTGGCGCTACATTGAACTGATTTTCCTGGCACTATTTGCACCTGAATCACCACCATATGCAAATTGGTCAACTATAACGTTGTCTAGAGGGGGACGCCTCTCTGAGAGCCTGCTACAGTAACCCTCCCAGATCTCGCGAGACCGGGCCGATCCCGAGCCCCTCCGGCGGCCATGGTGGCCGGAGGCGGCGGAGGGGAGGCGCCGGAGTAGTTTTAGGGTTGTGGCCGTTGTGCCTGTAGTTGTGGAGTAGGGTGCTGAAGCTGGGGTCGAGCTTGGCACATCCGGTGGAGGAGATTGGGCGCGGTGTGCTCCGGTGGCTGGAGTTGGTGTGCCTCGTCTCTGGATCCGGGATCTCCGTAATAAGACCCGCCGCTCCGCTTCAAGCTTGTGGTGGCTCTGCTCTCCCGCTCCCGGCCGGCCGTGGTGGTGAGGGGGATTGGAAGAGTGTGTCCTCCTCAGTTTGATCTGGTGGTGGCAGGGGCTCCTCTTGGTGCGTTGGCGCGGCACCAAGGTTTCGCCTCAGTCGACCTCCACTTAGATCAATGGTGGATCCAAGCCGGAGACCTACTGGTGGCAAGCCCTTTCATAAGGCGCCTAGGAGCTGGTGCTTGGCGTGTGATCTGTGGCCTCTTAGCTCTCCTTGGCCGGCCTTGGTGGCGAGGGAGGTGGGCGTGGAGGTGGCTACGTGGTTTTGCCTGATTCCCGGCCGGCCGTGGTGGCGAGGGGGGTCGAGCGGCTACGTCGCCCTTTTCTTTTCGTCCAGGCGCTGGTGCTGTCCATGTCGCGGTGGGCTTCTCTCCTGTCTGCTGCAGTGCCCAGGGTGGTCGCTTCGAGTGTGCAGTCGGGGAGTCTGCGGCGGCGGTTTCTTTGGAGCTCCTCTCCGGTGTATCGTGGCGGCTTCTTCCCGTCTTTGCGCCGGACCGAATGGCAGTAGGGCTGCCGCTCCGCCGCTGCTCTGCTCCGTCCGTCGGTATTCTTCTGCTCCCGTCTCCAAGTGGCATTGGAGTCGCCGCAGCCGACGCCGGAGCTTGGTTCTGGAGGAGGAAGAGGACCGGGGACTTGATTGCTTTTCAAGTTTTTCCCCAAGGTTCTTTGTGCTTATTTTTGGACCCCTGTGTAATTTTTCTGTTCTTTTGGGTTCCCTTGTACTCCAGATATTTTTAATAGCAGCTTTCTGTCGGGTGGGTTCCACCCGTTGACCGTTCAAAAAAAAAAAAAAAAAACGTTGTCTAGAGATTCCTCTACAATTTCTTTCTAGACAACTTGAGTGCAGAACAGTGGCTCAGGGCCATTTAATTTTGCATCTTGAATGTCGGTATCACCGGGTAATGCGTTAAGATCTAGACCGAACATCTGCGAAGAATTTATAAAGTATATTTTGATTAGGAACCCGAACTATTTTTGCCCGCACATACACAACAAGCAAATATACAAGCAAACCAGTTCCTGATTTATTTTTTGCGAGTACAATTTTCGGGTTCATGTTGTTCATCTTGCAGCTTGTTAAAGGTGATGACACACTCCAAAGTGGAGAATGAATGGTTGTCGCCTTTGTAGGAGGGACGAGTGGAGGTGGCTGGAGCTGAAGCCAAGGGCTTCATTCATCTTCCTCACCGCTTCCATCAGAATCGTAAGTTTGATGTCCTCCTCGTTAGCGACAATAATCCTGTCAAGTGCCGAAGCCGCTTGGCGAGCTAGTTGAGCTGCCTTTCCCTTTGATAATCCAGCTGGGCCTATGGCGCCTGGAATAGTGATGAGCTCCCCTGCGCTATGGTCACTTACTATGGCATCATTAGCCGAAGATTCAGCCGTAGTAATTTCCAGGAATCCACTTTCATTGCTAGTCTGGGTTTCCTGTGAAGCCGGATCTTTTTGAATTTGGGCGGTACAGCTTGACGTTTCCTTTGCCGCCGGAGACGACTATGCCTCCGGCGCAACCGGTGGTTTGGCGATAGGGGTGGAGGGAACAGTCGTAGGGGATGACAACGACAAAGTTTGTTGAATTAAACCTTTGGCCATTTTTTACGCGGGTTTCTTAAGAGCTTTCGCCCTGCATGAGAACACGCCTGTAAGTGTCAAGAAGTACAAAGAAAATCAAAGAATATCGAATTGGCTATGGGATATAGATAATTGGGACAATTATCGAATTGCCCTCTGAGGCGTCCATGTACTCAATTTTGCCCCTACTCACGAATGGTGCTCACGCAGTGCATTGTATCGCGCATTTCATCCACAATTCACTCGCCTCTCTCACCGCTCCCCTCCCTTCCTCTTCTGAGCGTCCAAAAAGCAAAGCCGGGCCGCCCCCGAGCTCTCTCTGCCGGTGTTGCCGGTTGGAGATGGCGGAGGGGTGGTGCCGGAGTAGTTAGGATAGGTAGTGGTAGCAGCTTAGTGCCGGGTGTGGGCTATATGCCCGTAGGTAGAAGAGGTGGCTGGGATCTGAGCAGCCAGATCCGGTGCTTCTTAGGGTTGCTCGCCGGTATGCTCCTGGTCCTTGGTGGATGGGTGGTGGCGGCGGTGACCGACTCTTCTACGAATAAAGCTTCTTTCGGTGCTTCCATCAAGTGGTTGCTCCAAGATCCAACCCTTTCTCTGGCCGGCCGTGGTGGCGGGGGGAGTTGGGCGGGATCTGGCGTGCGACGACGAGATGAGGCGCCTCCGAGCTACTCCTCGGTGCAGGCAAGCGGCGTCAGGAGGTTTCTAGGCATCCTCCCCTTTGGTGCTCCTATGGTTAGAATCATCGAGGGGAGGCACGGCTCTGGTGTCTCGGGCATAAGGCTTGGGTTCTTTGACGACAAATCGACGATTTGGGGTCCTTTCCTCTCCTCTTGTCGCGGGGAGAGCTGGAGAGGGGACCTTGGCTTGTCGCCGTTGCTGAAGAAGGAGGCTGCCTGGATGAACCAGGCGGCGATGCTGCGATTCCCTCGACGTTTACCAAGCGGAGGCTGCATGCTTGTCGCTATCTCTGGCCTGGGTGTTGGCCATGCCGTGCTCGAGTGCTCGTGGAGCCCGAGCTTCTTCAACCGCCACGGGCGGACTGTCTTCTCCCTCAACGCGGCATTCCGCGTTGTTGCTGGCCCAACTGGTGTCGTCCCCGGTGCCAGCGACTACGGCTGCATTCTGAGGAGAGCGTGTTGCGGACGGCAGGGGTTGGATCGTGTTTTGGCGACGACCTGCAGGGTGCTCGCTGTTAATCTTAGGCACCTCAGTGTAATTTCTTGTTTTCTTTTGGTTCTTGTTGTACTATGTACCAATCGCTTCTTTAGTCGCAGTATCTAGGTCCTTTGGGACCTATCTCAGTGAAGAAGAAAATGAATTGTGCTCAGTTTTGCCCTTACTTCGGGCACAACTACTATGACGATGCCAACGGTCTGTCTAAATGAGCATAGCAAATTTAGGAAAAAATAAAAAAGATAAAAAACTTGCACAGATTTATCAACTTGAATCGTTAGTATAAAATATAAAAAGACTATGTGCGCAGGTTTTTTTCTTCTGAATTTGTTATGTTCATTCAGACTGACCGTTTGGCCTCGCTATAGTAGCTGCGTGCGAAATAAGGACAAAACTGAGTACCATTCGTGGCTAGGAGAAAAACTGAGTATATGAATGCTCTAAGAGAAATCCGATAATTGTCCCTAGATAATTTACCTCTTGAAATAGGCTTTCGCCCCGCTTTATAAATAAAGCAAACCGATGAGACCGCTGCTGGGCCAGACAGCACAACGCCCAAAGAACTTGCTGGGGCCACAGCCCACGCAAGCCCAAAAGAAAAGAAAAAGAAAAAAAGAAGAACAAATGCCAACATTGGCAGATCGATGACCGAAGACGGCCCTCTACCGTTGTGCTCCCCCGGATAGTACCCACCGCGCTCCTAGCATTTCGAACCACCGTGTATCAAGCAGCACCTTCAGCAAGGAATGCGACGATGACGCCGCTGCCACCCGGACTAGTCCTAGGGTTTCCCCCGGTACACGGAGGGAGGGTGGGGAGGAGGTACACGACGCCCTCCAGGAAGGAATGGCGACACCCTCGGGCGTCGCCGCGTCGGTGCCGGGCAGGGCCGACAAGGATTTCTCCCACCCCCAAAGAACCACCACCCCCGGACGGTCCCAAAGTGCCCACCCAACCAACCGCCAACAAGATCGCACCACCACGGAAGAGGCGCCATCTTCGTCATCTCACCGTGGACATCAACGCGAGGCCTCGAGTTCCGAGCAAGGGGACAGTGGTACCGAGGGTAGTAGCACCGCAGCCGCGCGGGAGGGAACTACCTCCACCGCCGTGGCAGTAGCCGACCGGGCGCGGCAACGGGGGCACACCAGGGCTGACCCGGCCGGGCCCAGATGGGCCCGCAAAGCCCCCGTCGCCACGTTGCAGCAAGGGCAACCGCAGCCACCACCACCAACCCAGGCCCTCCGACGCCCCTCCTCCACCTCCAGGAAGCCGCAGAGGGCAGTGCGGAACCAGGCCCGCCCAACCCAGATGGGGCCCAAACGGGCCCAGATCTGGGCCGAGCAGGGCACCACGCGCCGCCACTGAGACCTCCACTGCCCCGCCGCCAACGCCGGCGCCGCACACGCCTCCGCCCACCCCGCCCCTGGGAGTCACTCCAGCAGGCCGGACCGCCGCCGCCTAGGAGCTCCGTCGCCGTCGGGAGCCCCGCCTCCCTCTGCACGGACGGGAAGAGGAAGAACCGCCGCCGCCAGCACCGCCTGGGAAGCCCCAGCGGCCCACGCCGGCGGCGGCGGCGTCAGGGAGGAGGTGGAGGGAGCTGCTTGGTAGGAGGAGTGGGCGGCGCCCGCCGTCGCCCTGCGGGGGGGCGAGAGCGGGTCGGGGTTTTTTTTTCCTCCCACCGGAGGTTCGTTGCCGATAATTTACCTCTCGGTCGTAGGAATGTTTGGCGGCACGGTGCCGGTAACACCTCCGTCTAGAGAAAGGACGGCCTGAACTTTCAGTTTTTTGGCATGCTTCTTCTCCGCCTCTTCATCAAAGGAATATCTTCTGGCAGATACCCATCGGGAGGGACGAGTTCGTTATCTACAAGCTCGTACAGTTGACATGATGAAAAAATATAAGTCTTACAACTATGACCAACAAGAGAAATGGAAACCCGAAAACTTGAGATGAAAGTTACCTTGGTCAACGGTTTCTCTATTGTGTACGGAGTACATGTGAAGAGAGACGTCAGGAGGCATATCGTTGCCGTCACTCTCTTTCACCAACAGCTTGATCCGCTTGATGTACTCCTTCTCTGTCAGGGAGTTGGAACATACCCTCAAGTCATTTAGCTTACTAGCAATTAGACCCGTGCGTTGCTACGGTTTGACCCGCTCCTTTCATCCGACTTCCACATCGCATCACTCCCTCTACATGTGCGTCGCCTTCCTGCCCTCCATCAGTGTAGGAGGCCCTCCCACACCAACGCCTCCTTTCTCGAATTCCCTACGCATCACCCAACTCGAGGGCCCACCTGCCTTCACAACGTTCCGCCCAACCTTGGAAAATAGGTGGCAATGTTTCACCAAACCCTAGGGCGAGCGAGTAGGAAGCAGGCGGACTCAAAGTGCATCTTAGTTTAACAGTTTAAAAAAAACTGTCTAGATACATCTAAATTTTAAAAAGTTTGAGACATTTATATTAAGACGGAGAGAGTACATATAATCGGTTTTTAACGGGAGTGAGTAGATACTAAATAATGTCTAGATACACCCAAATTTAGAAAAATTTGAGACATGTCTTTTAAGACAGAGGAAGTACATGTAATCGGTTTTTAACAGAAGTGGAGAAACATGCTTTGTAAAATAGATTTCACATAGAGTAGAGATACCGCAAAAAAGAATAGTCTAGGTAGTTCCACATAAACTATCCCCGTGTATCTATCAAGTGGTGCAAGGATCAAGGTGAGTTTTTCTTTTTCAAACAGCTCACGATGCTTCCTATGCCCCGCAAAAAAATATTGCTGCCTGCGTTTGTTTCTCGTCTGAGAGGTTAGACGTTGCCTGCTTGGTTTGATCGAAATATGTCAACCCGCTGGACCGCTTGTGCGCAATCTTTTTTTAATGAACGATGAACGATGAACAATGAGCCAGTTTACATGGATGGCCGGACAGCAGCCCATGTGGGCGCTCATACAGAGACTCGATGGATCACGACAATGCCGTAGCGAGGTCTCTAATTGCTGACGGAGTCGGCCCGCGGATCATGCATGACAGCTATAATAAACCTTAAAACGAACGGTTTTTTGATTTACCAGTGGCATTGGTTTGTAATATGGGCTTTGGTGGGAAGATAAACCTGTCTAAAAATGTGTTGGACCGGAAGAAACACTTCATCCTTTATTATTACTAGCAAACTACCCGCGCGTTGCGGCGGATGGGAAAACAATATGCTTCCTTTTCTCTAGGCGGACACATATCCGCCGCAGGCCAAGTGGAGGTCAAAACAGGCGGGAGACCGAGCTCGTACTTGGTGTATCTACTTTTCGCGCCGCCTACAGCCTTTTCGATGACCTTTGGATCATCATTGTTATCCCCTCATGGTGGCTCTTGGCAGGAGCAAAAAAAAATACAAAGTAATTTATTTTTATCTAAGTACAATAGATGATATGGCAATTTTAGTACTCGAGTTGAGAAAAGTAATTATCATTAAAGAAATTAGAGAACGGAGTTTACAAAAAAGTGCAATGCAAAGCTATAGCATCTTAAGTGATTGATGATTGAAAAAGTTATATACAAATAGTACATGCTTGAAAATAAGCTAGAACCAACTTTACCTCACATGATCAAACCTGCACACGGGACTATAGAAAATATATTTTGCCGGCCGCCACGTTTGTGTCCAAGGAGGCATCAACATCATCTAGACAGAGGCATGAGTACTACAATCTCCTTGTGGACTCAATGCTTGCAGCGACGTGCGGACAACCCCTCTTCCAGGTGCTAACTCCACGCGGTACACGGGCGGCGAGCTGCTAGTCATCGGCACAGTCGTTGACCACAGGGGCAAGCAACGGCATCATGTATGGTGCCGACCACCACCAGATAGCTGGATGTCCGGGACCTGCATGATCGAACACCCAGAGCACCACATTACCAAAGCATCATTGGACACCAAACGGAAGGAACGAAGGAAGATGTATGCCAACATAACGGATCGATCAGCAACAGAAATCGAGGAAGAAGATGTATTCCAGCATGGAGAGAACGAAGACTGTAGGCTTTCTAGAGCACGTCGTGCACCCAAAGGCTGAGCACCACGGAGGCCATCTGGATCGGCGGTGTTGTCCCATACTCTGCCTTGTCGATGGTGGATGTTCTCCGTCGGGTCATGCAGGAACCAAACGACGGCGGTCTCTTCTCACCATGGTTGTTGATTGGTATCGAGTGCGAAAACCTAATTAATAGATCCCATGATGTAGGCAAACCTTGGCTAGATAGACAGTTTTAGTTGGGATAGGATAGGACTCTGACGTGCCAAGGTGGGCTGCGCAGAGTAGTTTTAAAATCGCTTATGTTACCGGTTTTTAGCCTGGCGTGGATGGTAATAGTGGTTTGGTGGAAGGACAAACTGGTCTAAAAAAGAGTTGGACCGGAAGAAACACTTCGTCCTTTATTATTACTAGCAAAATGCCCGCGCGTTGCGGCGGAAGAAGTTAGTCTTTATTATGCCGGTGGTGAGTTTTTTTAAAATTGGTGGCACGTCATCTGTCACAACCACATGGTACTCCAAACCTTGCTGCCATTTGCAAATTCTGGTTGCTCTGGCCAAAACAATCACTACGCTTCACCTTTCCAAGTGCAACAGAAATGAGCATTTTATGTTCAGTTCAAACACACCACCTGGATACAGGAGAACAAATTCATTTCAACTGAATAACTTGGTGATTGGACTTGCACGCTGAACTCGTCCACCCGGCAACAACACTGGACTCTATCTAGTGGATCTCTCCCAGTTTAGGGTGCAGGTGTACAACCATACAACCCGGCCAACACTCGCTCGAACTGCTTTTCTCCTCCACTGTCCAGGAACGCGGCTCCATGAACCATTCACGCCGGCAGCAGCACCTCCATTCACGCGTCTCTGAACACGAATTCTCCACATTCGCAAGACAAATAATTGGAATTTCCTTCGGTAGCAGCATGGACCAAAGAAACGTCCAAATAAAATCGAGGAGCAGCTCGAAGAAACCAAAATCATCAACCTCCTCCCTCTAGGTTATTCATCGTCAGCCAGGCCGCAGAACAAAAAGGTTAGATCCCTTGACTTTTGCTCCGAAATTTTAGTATATTTCTCTCTAAGAACTGGAAAAGAGAAGGATCTCTTGTCAGGAGGGAGAGTTCTTGAGAGAGGGAGGAGTTCTCGGTAGGAAGGCCGCTTCCGCTGCAAAACCATCGAGCATCGGATCTGTCGGTTTGAACTCATCTATTCTCGCCGCCCCTCATCCTGGACGCCGACACGCCATCGCGCCGCCACCTTCATCAGCACCTAACGCTCCTCTGACCTACCTCGCCGACCCTCATCCTCCAAGATCCAAAGAGGACCATCGACCGGAATATCACGACCAGGCCGGCGCTCTTCTGGTACAGCCACACCTCGACGAGCGGGTTGCAGGGGCTCGTGGCTGGCTCGAGCAGTGGAGGAGGCGAGGACCTGTGGGAGGCGGAGCACTACGGCCAGAACGAGCGGCGGCGGTGGGGCAAAACAATTAGAGAGGATCCAGACTGCCTCGCGTGGGAACGAAAGGGTATGCAAGGCTGTTCAGTTGGAGAGAAGAGAAGAAAATATCATAGCGGTTCGATCATACAAAGAAAAAAAATTGAACAATTACATGACTTATGTGTGGCATGGTGGGTAATATACCTAAATTGTTAGGGGCAAAGTTGTCTAAAAAAGTGTTGGACCGGGAGAAACACTTATATATATATATACATATATATATATATATATATATATATATATTAGGTATAGATTTCGCGTGACCTGATGCACGAGACTAGGCTACTCTTGAAGCGGCTGAATCCATTCTTCATCTTATTTTCTCTAGAGCCAGCAATGCACTAGGTCGGTGCCCTTCAATCTATTCTTCATCAACTGCTTTATCCGCCTCTTGGTGTGGAGAAGATCTTCAAGCAGATTTTTATCCAACTCCTCATCCCAACTATCTTTAGGGGTGGTCGGCCGTCGGTGAAATCCGACAACCCTTCTGTCTTTCCCGGTGAAAGGATTATATGGGCACCTAGAAGGGGAGTAAATAGGTGCTACTTCAAATTTTACTCTTTTTCAAATTAGGGTTTGACACGAAAGGTAAATTCTCTAGATTATACAACTAAGGTAAATTTACCTATATGTCAAACTAGCACATACACTAAGCAAGAACAAGTAAAGTAAAATGCGGTAAAGGATATAAGTAACCAAAGTGGAGCACGCGGAGACACAAGGGTTTGTTTCCCGTAGTTCCTTCCTTTTAAGGAAAAGTACGTCTACGTTTGGAGAAGGGGTGGTTTTAAACCACCAACGCCACGAGAGGCCTCTCTTATTCTCCGATGAACCTCATCCCAAAGGGTTCGATTCACCTCTTCCACTATATCGACAACCTTCGAGGTAGAAGCCGACACCTTTATAACAAGTTCGAGGCACACATACACAACCTAATTGGAGGCTCCCGAATACAAGCAAGTTGTCAAACAATCAAAGACAAGCTTTTAAGAACCAAATCAAAAACTAGGGTTTCCAAAGAAACACTAGAGCAAGGGGCCCTCAAATGAATGAGGGGAAATGAATATCTCTCTTGGTGAAGCTTTAGATCAAGGCCTCCTCCTTCGAGATCAATGACTTTGGATGGTTGAGTGAAGAGATCTTATGGATTTGGTGGCTCAAACAGTGATGCTGTTCTTGACCTGATCGAGCAGCTCCCAACGTAGAAGAAGGGGCCTTTATATAGGGCCCTAGAAATTAGAGCCGTTGGGAGTCACTTATACCGGACAGTCCGGCAGAATCAAACCGGACAGTCCAGCCTAGTCGGACACTCCGGTGTAACCCAGTCGGACAATCTGGTCTGGCAGAGTTTTTGGCAGGTGTCCGGGTAGTGTCCGAAAGGGCACACAGAATGTTCACACCCCGCGAAGAAAATCTGGCAAATACCTAGGGCCGAACACTCCAGCAGAATCAGGCCGGACAGTCCGGCGCACATCAGCTGGACAGTCCGGCAGGACTTTGACCCTGCACAATATTGATCATGGGAGGCTCTTTTTCCTTGGGTACAAATTACAAAAATGTATATAATATATCCTAAAACATTTAACGCCAGATTAAACCTATCCAAGTGTTGTCAACAAACAACAAAAAAATATGAAAGGCATAAATGCCCTTTCAATCTCCCCCTTTTTGGTGTTTGATGACAACCCAAGGATTTTCATATAGGATATTTCACAATAGGATATTTTACAAAACATAGTAAGGCTCTCCCTAGATGTGTGACCAATTTAGGTTTGCATTTGAATACAAGACCACACACCCTAGGATCACATCCTCACTAGATTTCTAGATAACAAGTTATGACATGATATAATAAAGACTAGATAGATAAGCTAGGCATAACATAGTCTTTAACATAACTGGGTATGCATGTCCTAACACACAGAACACATAGAACAAAGTTCAACACAACATAATTCTCAAACCAATAAGATAAAGACACGAAGCTTCAAAAAGGCAAATCGAAATAACGTGAAGCTCATGTACCCATGCAAATCCCCGGTAGCAACCTAATAAGGGGCTACTTCTCCCCCTTTGGCATCGCGATGCCAAAAAGGGAAAAGAGCAATACTAAAGCGTCCCAAGACAACTCTAGCCACGGAAGTCGTCATCGGCATCCTCATCCTCGTCCTCATCATCATAATCATCCTGAGTCGAGCTCTGGCCGTGAGGGCGAGAAGAAGAAGACACGTCCTCAAACATGGACCAGTCCACACGTCCCTGACTCCAGTGACCATGGGAAAGGGTGCCATCAGATGCCTGCTGCTGAGAAGGATCAACATCCATGGGCCGTTTGATCCACTTGAGCTCCTTCATGACATTCCGGTTGGCCTTGTATGCATCATACTGTCCATGGCGAATGTTAATGCTCTGGCACAGGAACAGCTTCTTCCACCAAGAGGCCTTCTTCACCTTCTTGTGCACTTCCTCCTTAGAGGTGTTGAAGCGATATGTGTTGCTAGCATGCTTCATGCGAGGGCCACGAGTCACAACCTCCTGCACCTCCTCAGAATCATCACTGTCAGTAGCATCAACATCCATCTCATTATCCTCAAAGATGTCCTGAGCAGGAGGGTAGCCTCGAGGAGCCTTGGTGGTAGGGGCACCCTTCCTCTGTAGCCTGGCAGCAAGGTGAGGAACAAGATCATTGTAGAGTAGGGGATTTGCTGGAGTGTGAGCAACAATGAGCTTCATCACATTAGGAGCAAACATTGGCACTTATTGTCAGTGATGCACTTGTACAAGTCCTAATAGATGAAATCCATGACATCAATAGCACCACCTGGATGATCTGGACCATGAGTATACACCGTGTGAGCATGGGCCATAAGATTGATTTCAGCACCCCTCATCTCATCCTTGTTTCCAGCCTTGGGAGTGAGTGTGTGGTGGAACATGCGAAGCAAAATGTTGTAGATGATCTTAATATTGGTGGTTTGGCCAACCACACCATGCTGAGAGTAAATCGGGCCAGCCTCTTCTTGTCATATGCATGTCCATGTACATGCATTCTGAGACCACATGGAGCATTGGGATTGAAAGTCAATCCAAGGATTTGTGCAAACTGAACCATGTTGGAACGACACCTGATAGTGCCCGACATCCACTCGAGGGGAATATCAGTAGTGTCCCCGAAGACCACAGTGACATAGAACTGCTGGACCAACTCAACATTGTAGTCTTCTTTTACTGAAAGATGGTGTGCAGGCCAATCTTCTCAGTCACCCAAAGAGCATCCTCAAAGTAGCTGTGAGAACGAAGCTTCTCGATATCCAACCACTGCATGGGACAAACAGGAGACCTGAATCCACAAAACAACTCGGAAAAGAGAAGGGCTTGCTCATTTCTCCAGAAGCGATCATCGGTTTAGGTGCGTGGGAGAGTAAAACTGCTGGAGTCTCATCTCAACAAAGTCCTCGGTACCCAAATCTTCTAGGGTAGTCAATGCTTCAAACTTCATGCGCTTGGCTTCATCTCTTTTCAGATGTCTAACCTTTTCTTGCTTTGATGCAGCACGGTCTCGAGCAGCCTGTCTGACCACAAAGGGATCTACATGAATGTCTCGCTCTTCATCATACCAGAACTTGTGAGTACAAGTCTTCTTAGCAGTCCGAGGACGGTGAGGATGAGAACTACCTGTGAGATCAGAGCAGAAGGATAGCATATGGGGTAAGCACATTTGTCCTAGAGATTCAAACAACAAGTAGTAGTCAAAGTAATTCTGGAACTGCACTGGCTGAACACCCCGGACTTTCCGGAAAATTTGCCCCGAAGATTCCGCCTAACCCGAACAGTCCGGTGTGTACACGCCGGACATTCCGGCTGGACCGGAGTGTCCGGCCCGTACACGCGGGACATTTCGGCTAGAACCTTGGCGATTTTTCAGGAAGTGCGGGAGTGTTCAACCAGAAAAGATCGGGATTGCTAAAACTACTACAAGGGCGAGGGTTACACGCATATATGATGTATCCATGGATCTGGGTAAGACATTGCCCCAAAAAGTTCATCTAGGCCAACCCTAGAGATGGAGAAGGGGAGGGGCACTATACCAGCATCCATGGAGACCTTCACCGGAGGGGAAAGGATCCCAGCGGCAAAGGGAAGATAATGGCCGGTGGCAACCGCAAGATCCGGGGTGGAGGAGCCCTCTCGGTGGTGCTCTTGGTCGGGGGCAGCAGCCTGAGTGCAAGAGGGAGTCGGGGAGAAGAAGGAGGACTGAACCGTCCACATCTCCCTGGCCTCTATTATCAGATCGAAACTGTTGGGGCCGGACTATCCGGGTGAAATTCATCGGAGTGTACGGCCTGACTGGAATGTCCGGTCTAGATCAAGCAGAGAGTCCGGTCTGGCCGGACAATCCGGTTGGTACAGGGCGGACATTCCGGGCCCCTGCGACCAGAAAGCGCAGTTTTCAAATGGTGGACAAATGTGTGGCAAGAGGAGCATGTTTACAGGTGAGAGTAGGCCTAGGATTCAGAGGATGTACCATGAAGAACCAAGAAATCGAAGATATCTAAGAAGATGGCAAAATTAAGTTCCAAACAAAACGAACCAAGAACCAACTGATACATCCAAAACGTATCTACTTTCTCGATCACTTTTTCTATTCTTTATCCTCTTAACTTGTGTGATTTGGATACAACTAACACGGACTGACGCTGTTTTCAGCGGAATTGCTTTGGTGTCTAGTTTTTATGCATAAAATCAACTTTCATGAAAAATCCCGTAAAATATGCCAAAACTCCTATTTTACCAGAAGATTCACGGAGCCAGAATATGAGACGGAAGAGGGCCACAAGGGGCCCACACCAATTGGTCACCCGGGCCAGCCCAGACCATGAATGGGAGGGGTGTGGACACCTCGGGCACCCCCTCGGCCTCCCTCTTTGCCTACATAAAGCCTCCTAACCTAAAAACTCCGGGGGGTTCAACGTTTTTCCAGATAGAGTTCCGCTGCGCCGCCACCACCAGAAACCGTGATTCGGAACGAGAAACTCCGTTCTGCCACCCTACCGGGACGGGGAATTGGAGGAGATCATCGCCATCATCATCACCGACGCCTCTCTATCAACCATCCATGTTTCCCCCATCCATGAGTACGTAATCTGCCGCTGTAGGCTATGGGGATGGTAGGGATTGGATGAGATCTATCTTGTAATCGAATAAGATTGTTAGGGCATGGTGCCTAGTATCTTTGTTAGTGCTATTTGACTTTGTTGCAAATTTTTGTGCTTAATGCTTGTCACTAGGTCCCGAGTGCCATGATCTCAGATCTGAACTTATTATTGATTCATGAGGATAGTATTGTTTGTGATCTTATCTGCAAGTTGTATACATGTATCATTGTCCGGAACCAAAGGCCCTGAAGTGACAGAAATTGGGATAGCCGGAGGGGATGGATGTGATATGAGGATCACATGTGTTCACGGAGTGTTAATGCTTTGCTCTGGTGCTCTATTAAAAGGATTACCTTAATTGCTAGTAGATTCCCTTGAGGCCCCGCTGCAACGGGCTGGCAGGACAAAAAATGCTGTGCAAGTTCTCATTGCGAGCACGTATGACTATATATGGAACACATGCCTATGATTGTTTAGTACTTGGATGCTTTATCTTATTTATCTGCAAATGCCCTATATCTTGAAGTTATATGAATAGTCTCGTCCATGCAACGCCCGTCCATCCATCCATATGCCTACCGCACTCATATCCTACTGTTTGTTACTATTGTTACTACTGCCTTTGTTTTACTATTGCTGGTACTTTGCTATTTGCTACTACAAAACTGTTGCTACTGATAAACTACTGTGAGCAAGACTATTTCCAGGTACAGCTGAATTGACAACTCAGTTGTTAAGGCTAATAAGTATTCTTTGGATCCCCTTGTGTCGAATCAATAAATTGGGTTATACTACCCTTGAAGACTGTTGTGATCCCCTATACTTGTGGGTCATCAAGACTATTTTCTGGCACCGTTGTCGGAGAGCATAGCTTTATTTGTAAGTTCACTTGGATCTATTATTGTTTGATGTTATTCCTTTCATCATGGGAAAGTCTTGTGATAGAAAGTTTCCTATTTTACCATCCAGTACAAGAAGAGGTACAGTTCTAAACACCTCTGTTGCTCTTGATTCACTGTTTGTTATAAGTAAACTTGTTACACCACCACCACATACACATGCTACACACACTACTACTACTGCTGAATCTGAAATTTCTTCTGATACTCATGATGTTACTTCTACTGTGCTTGATGAGAGTGGTTCATTAGGTCCTTTCCTAGATGCTACTATTGCTAGAACTATATTGGAAAACACCGAAACTCCTAGTGAAGACACTATTACACCTGTTAGCTCACCTAAGTCTAGAGAAAGCTATGATATGAATGATGGTTACATTGAAATGACTGATGAATTTATTGAATAATATCGAAACACACGTGGTGCTAGTGCTATTAGGAGTCTCCTTGAGAAACGTACTATTATACCTAAATTGTCTCCTGATGCTAAGTTTGCTACTTCTCCCATAGACATTAAAGATAAAGATTATGATTTCTCTCTTGATTTATCATATATAAACATTGTTAAGAAAGAACCTTTTTGTGGGACTGAGAATGAAAGGGTTGTGGCACATATGAATGAGCTTTCCACTATGAGTGCCTTATTTTCTGATGATGTTAAGATGTGTACCTACTTTGTTGCTAAGATTTTTCCTTTTTCACTAAAAGGGGAAGATAAAGATTGGTTTAATAGTTTACCTCCTGGATCCATTGATAGCCCTGATTGCTTGATTGCTACTTGCTTTCAGAAATATTTCCCTCCTAGTGCTAGACATGGTGCTTTGCAGAAACTTTTTGATTTTAAACAGGGAGAAGAGGAGAAATTGCCTGAGTCATGGACAAGGTTCTGTGCCTTGATTCATGCACACCCTGGATGTCCATTACCTAAAAATGAGCTTATTGATATATATTATATTGGACTAACTGATGAATCTAGGATATACCTGGATAGTTTTGCTGATTGTGTTTTCAGGAAAAGAACTCCTGCAGAAGCTGAAGAATTAATGACTAAAATAAGCAAAAATTATGATGATTGGACTTAAGCTAAGCCAATTACACTTGAGCCTACTACTCCTAAACCAATTGTGCCCGAAACAACTCCAACACCAACACCAAAGAAGAGGGGAGTGATTGAATTAAATGATGAAGTGATGAAAGAAGCTAAGAAATGTCTTAAGGAGAAGGGTATTAGATCTGAAGATGTGAAGAATTTACCTCCTATAGAAGAATTATGTAAGCCAATTTCCCACTCATCCACTATTGAGGTATACTCTCTCCAACACTTTGATGAAGGTGATATTCCCTATGGTAAACCTCCTGATCAATGCTTAGAGGAACTTGAAATTTTTTATTGTTAAACAAGGTAATTTTAATAAACAAGTTTAGAATCATTTATTGGAAAACTCTAGAGCTATTAATGAGTTGAAAGATATTCTCGAAAGAACTGCTAATGGTGTGATACGTCGGAAACGTATCTATAATTTTTTATGTTACATGCTTGTTTAGTATCCACTTTGCTATGTTTTGTCTACACTTTGAGGTATTTTTATACACTTTCTGGAACTAACCTATTGACAAGATGCCACAGTCTTAGTTGCCTGTTTTCTGCTGTTTTTGGTTTCAGAAAGCTAAAAAATGAATATTCTCAGAATTGGACAGGACAAAAGCCAAAGTTCATATTTTTCCCTGA
Source organism: Avena longiglumis (assembly GCA_030063025.1). Taxonomy (NCBI): domain Eukaryota; kingdom Viridiplantae; phylum Streptophyta; class Magnoliopsida; order Poales; family Poaceae; genus Avena; species Avena longiglumis. The sequence goes on from CP125974.1 coordinate 148,379,892, forward strand.
ATGATACGGAAAATCGAAGACGAGACGGAGCAGGACACCAGGGTGGCCACGCCATAGGTGGGCGCGGGTCCCACTCTGGCTACGCCCATAGGGGGTGTGGGCCCCTGGCCCTCCATCGACCTTGCCTCCTTCGCCTATAAGAAGCCTACGACCTAAAGACCCTAAATCATCGACCAAAAAGCCACGAAAAGTTCCGCAGTGCTGCCGCCACCGAAGGGGAGATTCAGGGAATAGAAAGTATCTATTTTGGCACCCTGCTGGGACGGGGATGTGCCCCGGAGCCATCTCCATCGATCTCCACCACCATCTTCATCACCATTGCTGATTCCCATGACGATGAGGGAGTAGTTCTTCCTCGATACTAAGGTCTCTACCGATAGCTATGTGTTCATCTCTCTCTCTAAGCATGATCATATTCTAGTCATGAGCTTTGTAATCAAGTAGATCTACCTTGCTACTCAAGTGCTTCAATAGATCTCTGCTCTCCCCATGTGTGTGAAAGTGACAGCGTGCATGCCATGGTGGCACTTAGGCTAGAGTCTACATAAATACTCATCGTGCTTTAATAGATCTATGATTTTCCTCACGTGTGTGAAAGTGACAGCGTGCACGCCGTGTGTGGCACTTAAGATAGACTACATATATATTTATCATGAGTTATATTTGGAGTTGGACGTCTTTATGAAGTTGTGGTGTTTGTTGGAACCATTTAGCGTTCAAGGTGGCGGTGTGGGGTTATCTAGATTGGGGAAGGCGGACTTTGAGGAGTGTTGTTATAGCCCTACCATGGATTAGAGTGTCCAACCGGAGAGTAGTTTAGGGTAGTATCATGAAGAGAATATATTTATATGAGAGAGTGTTCACTAGTGAAAGTATGATCCCTAGGCCTTGTTTCTAAACATTGAAACACCATTTACAACTAGATCTGTTGCATGTTTGCTTGCTTCCATATTTATTTCAGTTTTCTTTTAGTCTCTCCCACGTCAACAAAAAGCCAGAAAGCTTCTGGCACCGTTACCACTTGTATTTCACTATCTCTTCACCGAACTAGTGCACCTATACACCTGACAAGTGTATTGGGTGTGTTGGGGACACAAGAGACTTCTTGTATCTTGATTGCAGGGTTGCTTGAGAGGGATACCTTTGACCACTTCCTCCCTGAGTTCAATAAACCTTGGGTAATCCACTCAAGGGAAACTTGCTGCTGTTCTACAAACCTCTACACTTGGAGTCCCAACAACTGTTTACAAGAATAGAAGTGCGTAGACATCAAGCTATTTTCTGGCGCTGTTGCCGGGGAGGTTTTGGGTCTTTTACCTTTCCTCCATGCCAAGCTCCATCAAAGCTATTTTCTGGCGATGTTGCTGAGGAGGAAAGGTAAAAGGCACTCACACACGTTACCCCTGACAACAGCAAGCCAGAAAGCTTTTTTCTGGCGCCGTTGCCGGGGAGGTAAGGTAAAAGGTACTCACATCCTCTTGGTGTGTGAGTGCTCAAAGCTATTTCCTTTAGATTCTGCAATCTTGTCTTTTTGTTTTTTGTTTTCACTAGTTAGTCTTAATAGAAAACAACAACAAAATTAGAGAGCTTTATAGTATTTATCTTGAGTTAGGACATGAAGTGTTTGAAGATAAAATTAAAAAACCTATGGAACTTTCTTTGCATGCTAATAGCAATGTTATTAGTATGAATTTTTTGAACACCATTGTTACTAATGGTATGTAAACGTCTAAGCTTGGGGAAGCTAGTTTTTATGAAAGAGATCTTTTTAGTTCCCTAGCTTTTGGGAAGAAAATTTGCTCTTATGATACTTTATCCCCATATGTGGTAATTCTAATGATACTTGTGATATTTTAAATCCACATACTGAAAGTGTCCCTTTTAAAATACCTATTGAAATTGTTGAATGTGTTATGAATAACTGCTATTTTGGAGATGGAACTGTCCATCCTAGTGATCATTTACTCTTTATACATGAATTATGCGAGTTGTTCAAGTGTGCAGGTATTTCAATGGACCAAGTTAAGAGGAAACTATTCCCTTTCTCACTTAGGGACAAAGCAAGGGAGTGGTATGAGCTACTAGATGATCCTCATCATTTGGAGCGGAAGGAACTTGAATCTCTCTTTTACTCTAAATTTTATCCTCCTCATGAAATTCATAAAGATAGGAATTATATTTATAATTTTCATCCTCATGAGGGAGAAAGTATTGCCCAAGCTTGGGGAGATTGAAGTCACTAATACTCAAATGTCCCATTCATGAGCTCCCCAGTAATATTATTATCAATAATTTTTATGCAAGGCTTTCAAGACATTACAAAGACTATCTAGATACCTGTTTAGAGGGATCCTTCACAAGTAAGAAGGTCAAAGCTAAGTGGGATATTCTTGAAACAATTCAAAGTAATACCGAAGATTGGGATAACGACAAAGGTAAAGAACCAGGTATAAACTATGAGTATGATTGCATTAAGTCTTTCGCTGAAACTGCTAATTTTTAAGAGCTTAGTGCTAAATATGGTCTTGATCCTCAAATTCTTGTTAGATATTATAGAGCCTTTGCTTACCATATTAATTCTCCTAAAGAAAAATGGGACATGTATCATGAACCTTTTAAAGACACTTGCATGGAAAATTAAAATGTTATTAATGATTGCAATAAACATGCTCAAACTTCTGAAAGTACTATTTCTTATAAGCATGTTAATTTTTGTGGAATGCATAGACCTTGTGAAAATAATCAAAATGAAGAAGACTATTGTATCACCCATTGGAATGAAAAAACTAGAATGTGGTATAAGGCTCTAAATAATCTTGGTAAAAAAGTTTGTGCCCTCTATCCTTTTATTTGTGAACTCTGCTATGAAGTGGGTCATTTCAATTTTCAATGCTCAGTACATAATAATGACCTTTCTAATCCAATGAGTACTGCAAGTTTGTATTGTGATAACGCGATCACTGATAATCAACATGATGAACTTACATTATTTTTAGGGTGTGAAGAGTTATCAGAAAAACTTCTTTGGTAGACATGAGTGCTTTTGATATAAATAGTGTCCTGCATGGTTGTCATCTTTATTGTGTTTTTAATTGCCACGGAAATACTTACATACAAAATCTTATAAAAGATGATATTTTACCAAAATATGACAGGACTGATATGAGTTTTGTTCTTATTAATGAAAAGAAGGAATCCTCCAAAGTTTCTTCTATTTTCTCTAACAATAAATCAGGGTATGTGGAGAAGCTTCCTTTCAAGCCTCTCCCTCCTAAAGAGGAGGAGGAGAAGAAGAAGAATAAGAAGAAGAAGAAGAAGAATAAGAAGAACAAGAATAAGAAGAGGAGGAGGAGTAAAAGGAGAGAGGAAACGGTATCTTCCTCTAAGCATGTTGCTCATATCATAGTTTTTGCTGATGAGTCTAAACTAGATGATGTTCCTATGCCTGTTAGTTATAGTAGTGATCATGATTGGGAAAAGCACACCACTTTTGATATTGAAAATCTCTTTGGTACCAATTCTGAAAATAATGATATTAATAGTTGTTGTGCTATTAGTGCTATACATGTTCCTTCCAATGATGATATGTTTACAAATGAAGACACTTGGGAAGATGGCTATTCTATTGCTTATGATGATACCAAACCTCCAATATATGATGATTACAATGATGAATATGATATTTTCAGTCCACCTACTATTGAGGAGAAAATTTATTGTGATTACAGTATGCCTCCTATATTTGATTACTATGGTGATGAGAATAATAATGATAGCTATTTTCATGAATTTGCTCCCACTACAATTAATAAGAATGACTATGCTTATGTGGAGAGTAATAATCATTTTATGCATGTGGATCATGATAATAATGTTTTATGTGATAGTTATATTGTTAATTTTATTCATGATGCTATTTAAAGTTATTATGAGAGAGGGAAACATGGTTTTATGCATCTCAAAAATATTAAGTTTCCCCTCTTTATGTTGAAAATTTTGAAGTTGCATTTGTTTTGCTTTCCTATGCTTGTGGCTTTGTGCTTTCATAATTTGTTTATTTACAAGATTACTATGCATAGGAAGTGGGTTAGAATCAAATGTGTTTTGAATTTGCTTCTTGATGCTCTCTTTTACTTCAATTCATATTTCTTATATGATCATCTTCTCAAACTATCAAGCCTAACTTAAAGGCGTTAAAGAAAAGTACTTGTTGGGAGATAACCAAAGAGTTTTCTTGAGTCTTGGAAGTCATTACTTCAGTAATGACCTCTCCTTATCCTTTTTGGTTTGCTTTTTGTGCCAAGAATAACTTCTAATGAGAGGGAAGTAAGATTTGGGGAGTTGTTGTCCCAAAAAATATTTTTGTGCTCCACCGTAAACATTCGTGAGGAATCTCTATAAGTGATATTGAGCTGATATTTTGTGAATAAATCCACCAGTATGTTAGCTAACTTTATTTAGTTCAACACTTTTTGATTTCAGCAACAGAAGGTCTTCAAAAAAATCGGTTTCTACCTGCTGGTCTGTTTTGACAAATTTCTGCCATTATTTGCATTTGCTTCTTATTGATTCCTCTTTGGGTTCTTTTTGGGAAATTGAGATTTTTGAGGGAATTCCTACCGTAGCATGTGTTTTTAGTGAAATTTTTATTGTTCCTAAGATAAAACCAAGGTCTATTATCTTTTGAATACACTAATGTTGCTAATGAAGATTGTGTGAAGTTTTGTATGAAGGAAAATTTTCAGGTGTAAGGAAAGAATGGTGTAATGAGATGAAGAATGGATAAAAGCTCAAGCTTGGGGATGCCACCGCATGTCACCCCAAGAAATATTCAATAGGTACAAGCGTCAAAGCTTGGGGATGCCCAAGGCATCCCCTTCTTTTTCAATAAAAATCTTAGGTCTTTCTAGACACTTCGCTTTTATTGTTTCATGCACTATTGTGTTGTTCTTGGAAGCATCTTAGTTTTCGTTTTTGGTTTTTGTTTGCTTAGTTTGCTTGATTTAAGTTGGTTGATTACAACACACTTATTTTGGAGAGAGACACACTCTTTTTTTATTGTTTAGAACATTCTAGTTTTCACTCCTATTGTTTTGTGAGTGTTCTCTTTTGCTAGCACTATGTTTAGCACTAGTTTTCTTGTGCTTTAAACTTAGAACTTTTTAGTTATTCTTTGTGGATTGGTGATACAAGCTCACTGGTATTTATTGATTATTATCTTTGTGAGTTGTTTCAAATAAGTTGATTGGTGTTGGACAAGAGTAGGAAGATTCATGCTTATAGTGGTACAATGTCACATCCCAAAAATTTCCAAATTTTGAAATGTGAAAAATAAATAAACAAAAGAAACAATTGTTGAAATTTAGGGTGAAAATAAACATTTTGCTTCTTAATGGAAACATCAAAACACTTCTTGAACAAATTTGAATGAAAAGGAAATCCAACAAAATTCCAATCAAGTGAAATGCATTCATCAATGAATGTATCTTGAAATTTAAACATTTGGAAAAGTTAAACCAAAACCCCAAAACCTTAATGGAATAAATCATTTCCAAGATCTCTCTAAGACTATAGATTTGTTCCATATAAAAATTTGGCAACAAACATTTATAAATGATCAAAAATGATAAACAAAAATATTATAAAACCATGGAAATTGGTTTCATTTAATTTGGAGCCATGGATAAAAACTTATGAATTTATTAAGATAAAAGGAAATAATTTCCAAAGCTAATAAAGCTCATAGATAAAATCCATGCCAAATTGTGAACAAAATAATCCTAAAAGGATTTAAAAAAGATAAACTAATATTAAATAAAATTCTACAAATTGGAATCACCAATTTTGGATCTATAAATAAAAAAATATGGATTTTATAAAACAAAGGAAGAAATATATAAATAAGGAATATTTAAAGGTCAAATTAAATCTTGGCCAAATCCATCAACAAATAAAAGTTATTGAATAATAATAAAAAAAGGAATAAAAGATTATTTAAATAAAATTATATGAATTGAACCAAATTCAATTTTATTTAAATAAAGACAAATTTCCTAAACTAAATAGATAATAAATACCAAGAAAATTATTTGGAAGACAATTTAAAACTTGAATTAAATCCATAAGCAAATGGAATAAAAATAATCCAAATAAAATAAAGTAATAAAGATTATTTGAATAAAAACTTATATGGACTTGAACCATATTTGTTTTGAATAAAGACAAAATCCCTAATAAAAATGATTTATCAAATCATGAGAAAATATTTGAATATTTTCCAAAGTGAGCCAACTAATCAACTCCTAAATGGTTTAAAACCTACTCAAAGGGTTTGGTGAAATTTGAATTCAAATGGAAGCTTGAATCAATGGTTTGAATAAAGACACAAACCTCATTTAAATAAATATTAAATTATAAAATAATATTTGAATATTCTAAAATAGAATTTAACCACATTATTAATCAGTACAAACTTACTGAAAAGGTTTGGTAAACATTTTAGAATATTTGAATATTCTAAAATGGACTTTAAAATACATTATTAAACAGTATAAAAACATACTGAAAAATTTGGGAAAGATTTGAAATCAAATGAGTGTTTGAAAAATTTGAATAAAATCAAAACAGAAATTAGAAAAGGAAAAAAGAAAAAGAAATCAGAGAAGGAAAAAATATGAAAATAGACGACCCATCTAACCCTACCCAACCCACCTGGCCCAACTTGGCCTAGCAGCCCACCCGGCAGCCCCTCTCGCGAAACGTTTTTCTCACCGCACGTAACCCCCTCCTCCTCACTGACAAAACGGACCCACACCTGCCTCGTCATCATCGTCTACCCCGCGCGACCCGTTCCCCCTCACCTCGCTGATATTTCTGCCTTTGATTGCGCGTCTTCAATTCGCATCAATGGCCGAGTAATTCTCGCCCATGACCACGCGTACATAATCGCCTCAGTCCCTTCTCCTTTTCCCCTCAGACCACGTTGCCAGATCTCCCCAGCACTGCCCCAATTTCCCCTGCAACCACTTCTGCTCCGACGAGCTACAACGACGATCCCGGCAACGCCCGACCTCCCCACTTACCTTGGCTCACACGCGTCTAATACCCAACTCCTTGCGCACCTTCCATTAGCACTAGCTCGCTCACGCACGCCCCAGAGCGTCAACTCCGTCTTCACCAGGGCATGCCCGACGACCGGCACATCTCCGGCGACCTCTACTGGTAAACCTGACCGCGCCTCTCCCCCTCAACGATGTTCGTGTACTCACCTTGATCTTGCGCGTCTAACAGGCCCTTTATATTGCCTTCCCGAGCCGCGTAGCCTCGCCTTTGACCACAGTAGAGCGTGCCCGACGAAGGCAAGAATTCCGGCGAGCAATCGCCAGCAGCCCCGTGCACCCCCTGCTCTACGGTGACCACCTCGAGCATCCCCATGCCACGGCGAACCTGGTGAGAATTCCCCCTTCCTCCCTTGCTTCCTGTTTCTCCAGAACCACCGTCGCCTGAGCGCCACCGCCGCTCGCCGTTGAGCTAGCACCGGCAGATTTTGACCATTTGATTAGGGTCGTTGTATCTTGATCTTGTGGATACAATAGAACACTTAATTAAAACGGTACGAGTCAATTTGATCTGCACGATTCTATTTTAATCTTGCAGCCTATATTAGTCGATCCAACTGAACCAGTATCGTCCTATAGCAACTAGCCACGTGGCCTAGCCTGTGTTTTAAAAACAGAAACATTTCTATTAGTGGTTTGATTTTGAAAAATTCATAACTTTTGATCCACACGTCCAAAATTTGCAAATTTATTATCATTGGAATCAGGAAAACGAAACCTTTGCAGAAACATTTCTAGTCCTATTTTGAGTATAAAATTTATTCTAAAAAATATTTTTGGGTAAAATCTTTTGCAAATGAATTGTTTTGAACCTAATAACCAGAAACACAAACTTTTGGGTTTATAAATATATTTAATTAACCCTAGAAAATTATTACTTTGATTAAAGGCATTTCTAGTAAAACAAAAATGTTGCTATTATTTAAAATGATTTTTAAGTAAATCCTTTTTGCAAATGGATTTGTTTTGAACTCACTGACCCTAAAAACTAACATTTGTGTTTAAAAATATATTTGGCAAACACTAGAAATTATTCCTTTGATTAAAATCATTTCTAGCAAAACAAAAATGATTTAAATGGCCCATTTTCACTAACTTGATTTTAAATGGTTTTACCACTTTTATAAATGACCAATAGGTGTTTTAAAATGTTTACAACCTTATTAGAAAGCAATTTTCAATAAAACAATCTTTTGCATGCTTGCATGCATTGTTTTGTTTTTATCATTTTATGTGGTGAATTGTTTGAATGCTAGTTTGAGTTTGTGCCTTGATTGAATTGTAGTGAACCTTGAAGAGTGTGACAATTGCAAGATCAAGGAGTGAACCTAGTTAATCTACCAAAAAGGAAAGTGGCGCTTCATACATTTTGTCCTATTATTTTCACTATCCATTTGTGATATTTTGAGTAGGACTTGCATGGAATTTTTACTAAGTATGTTATGCCTTGAGAAATCCTAGTAGATGATGCCTTGGTAGAATTTTCCCTAAGTTAAGATTATTGCTACTAGTATGCTTAGCCTAGCTAGTAGAAAACAAGGGTTTATTATATTCATGCTATGAAATATTTCTACGTCTATGACTTATGTTTTGTTTAATAAAACTACTAAGTGAATGAATCACCTAGGTGGAATGGTATGAATGAGATATGTTGAGTGGTTACACAAGGCCCAGTGACTGGCAACCTTGTGTATTACACTTGTGGAAAGCCACCCAGGAACAAAGAGATTTGAGATGTCAAATGTTGAGAAGCTTCTAGTGCAGCCACATGGCATATGGGCTCTGCCTGCATCATATAGGTTGCAATAACTTAGACAAATGGACAGAAGGTGGTAGGGGGTGATAGGTTGGAACGCGTCCATTTGGTCTAAGGAAAGGCTTCTGAAAGATCTTGTCTCGATGCATGTCGAGTCTTGTGGGAAAAGTGCAGCACCTCTCGAGAAGGAAAATCTAAGTACTTAGCCATGTCCCCGGCAATGGACAATTTGAGCATCAAGACATGGAAGCTATCAAGGATCTCCTCATCCCAATTTCTAAGTTAAAACCTTGTGGTTGAACAAGGGAAAAGGACCAATGGTTACACAAGGCCCAGTGACTGGACTACCTTGGTAACACACTTGTGTTCCTTGGGAGTTTTTGACAAACAAAAACTTAGTGTTTTCAACTAATAATGAAAACCTTATTTTGAGCAAAGCAAGCCTAACTCCACTTAGCCAAATGCATATAGATGATAGATACCACTATTCTACCATAGTATCACTTGCCAATAAAATTCAAATGTATTGACCCTTTGGCTATAATTTATTATGTTGTAGGTTTTATTGATGTTAGTGAAGTGTGTTGAATAGGATTACAAGTCTACAACCAACATGATTGCCTGTGGCACTTTGGAAGATGAAGGACTCCATGCTATATAGTTATTTATGCTGCATCGTAATGAGATAGCCAAATGAGCTATGTAAGATGTAATGAATTATTTTACTCCTGGTTATAAAGTTGTATTATGACCTTTGTTTCTTGATATTACATCTTAAACTGTGGATGCTAGCTATTGATACAGAGACGATCATTGTAAACACAGGGATCTCTACCTTATCAGGTTGGGACCTCTACAGATGGTATCAGAGAACTGTGTTACCTATAGGGTTGTAACCCTAGGATTGGACAAAACCCCTTAGAAAAATAGGAGTTGTATTTGTTCAAACTTATTTGCAAACAATATTGTAAACTCTTTTCTCAACTTTTGTTTTCATTCTACATCTCTCCCTCTTCCACTTGATGGACAAAGACTTCACCATGAGCAAGGACTTCAACATCACCAATGAATTCAACTTTAGTTTCACCAAGGACTTCAACTTGGACATCACTAAGGACTACAAGTGAGACAAGAAGAATACTCAAGACTTGAAGACTAAGGAAACACAACTTAGAAGAAACCATCATCACCTTTGAAGTTTTGTGACCAAGATGCAAGAATTTTTCCAAGGAAACCATGATCTTATTCAAGAAGAAACAACTAAGAAGAATGGAATGATCTCAGGTGGCAACTATAGTTGACCACCATACTAGTGTTTAGCTTAGTTCACATATTGATCACACCAACTTATGAGGTGCAGCAAAAATATTTTGTTGCCTAAAAATATGTTTGAATCTTGTTGTTTGAGTGGAATGTTTGATTGTGATTGCTTTCTCATTGCTTTGTGTGAATTGTTGTGTGTGAGTAGGATTCTTACTCTAGAATTTTTTTTCCTACTCTAGTCCCAATCCAACCCAAACAGATGACTTCCCCAAGAGACCACAACCCCAACATCAAGGATGGTGACAACAACAACCAAGGGATGCACATGAGAGAACAACTTCTAGCAACCCAAGCACAGTTGAATCAAGTGACAACTCAGTTTTTATCCAGCAACAATGAGTTAGACCCAACCATGCAAAAATTCTTGGAAACCCAATCCCAATTGCTGCAAAGGATGGCCAACCAATTGATCAACCTAAGAAACAACCATCTCCAAGGAGATTGTGACAACAATGGTGTCAAGGATGATATTATAGTAGGAACTCAAGCTTGCAATATTTGTGGAGACATGGAACACACTTATAAAGACCATGTGGATCAATGCCCTAATTGTGAAGAGAAACATCCAACTAAACAATGCCCCACATCTCAAGTTACTTGTTTCCTTTGTGAAGTAAATGATCATGTCCCTATCCAATGCCCCATCTATCCTATAGTTCAACAAATGAAACAAGATGGAATGCATCAAATGTTTGGAAAACTCCATGAAGGAACAACTTCTACCAAGAAGGATGAAGACAAAGTAAAATCTCAGTATGCACCTCCATACATTATGACTCACCATGGTGGACAAAAGAGGAAATATGGACGTTATCCTAGGAATCGTTCAAGGAACCGAGGAAGTTTTCCCACCTTTGAGGTGAGATATGAAGAACATGAACTAGAAGAACTCGTAGTTTGGGATAAACCCAAGAAGAAGAAGAAGAAGAAGAGCCAAGGAAACAAACAAGCAATAGTGAAACCAAAGATGAGAAAGGATATTAGCCAAGTGATGTGCAACCACTGCAAAGAGCTAGGCCATTATGCATCATATTGTACATAGAAGGCACCTCAAGATCTCAACCTTATCACATGTTTCAAATGTGGAAACAAAGGACACTATGCAAACAACTGTCCAGAGAACTTTCATCAAGACCCCAAGTGAGCCAAAATTTAATCTAGTTGAAAACCTTTTTAAGGGTGGTAGTACTCTAGTTCTCTTGAAGCCAACTTGTAAACTCTAGACTTCCCAAATCTCAGGACGAGATTTCTTTTAAGGGTGGTAGCCTGTCACATCAAATTTTCCAAATTTTTAAATGTGAAAAATAAATAAATAAAAGAAACAATTGTTGAAATTTATGGTGAAAAGAAACTTTTTGCTTCTAAATGGAAACATCAAAACCCTTCTTGAACAAATTTTAATGAAAAGGAAATCCAACAAAATTTCAATCAAGTGAAATGCATTCATCAATGAATGTATATTGAAATTTAAACATTTGGAAAAGTTAAACCAAAACCCCAAAACCCTAATGGAATAAATCATTTCCAAGATCTCTCTAAGACTATGGATTTGTTCCATATAAAAATTTGGCAACAAACATTTATAAATAATCAAAAATGATAAACAAAAATATTATAAAACCATGGAAATTGGTTTCATTTAATTTGGAGCCATGGATAAAAACTTATGAATTTATTAAGATAAAAGGAAATAATTTCTAAATCTAATAAAGCTCCTAGCTAAAATCCATGCCAAATTGTGAACAAAATAATCCTAAAAGTATTTAAAAATATAAACAAATATTAAATAAAATTCTACAAATTGGAATCACCAATTTTGGATCTATAAATAAAAATGGATTTTATCAAAAACAAAGGAAGAAATAAATAAATAAGGAATATTTAAAGGTCAAATTAAATCTTGGCCAAATCCATCAACAAATGAAAGTTATTGAATAATAAAAAAATGAATAAAAGATTATTTAAATAAAATTATATGAATTGAACGAAATTCAATTTTATTTAAATAAAGACAAATTGCCTAAACTAAATAGATAATAAATCCCAAGAAAATTATTTGGAAGACAATTTAAAACTTGAATTAATCCATAAGCAAATGGAATAAAAATAATCCAAATAAAATAAAGGAATAAAGATTATTTGAAGAAAAACTTATATGGACTTGAATCATATTTGTTTTGAATAAAGACAAAATCCCTAATAAAAATGATTAATCAAATCATGAGAAAATATTTGAATATTTTCCAAAGTGGGCCAACTAATCAACTCCTAAATGGTTTAAAACCTACTGAAAGGTTTTGGTGAAATTTGAATTCAAATGGAAGCTTGAATCAATGGTTTGAATAAAGACACAAACCTCATTTAAATAAATATTAAATTCTAAAAGAATATTTGAATATTCTAAAATGGAATTTAAACACATTATTAATCAGTACAAACTTACTGAAAAGGTTTGGTAAACATTTGAATTTAAAACAGATGTTTAAATAATTTGAATAAAATAAAATGGATGAGAAACATATTTAAATCTTATTTAAATAAAGACAAGTGTCTATTTTTAAATAAATATTAAACCCTAAGAGAATATAAGAAAATATTCTAAAATGAACTTTAAAATGCATTATTAAATAGTATAAAAACATACTGAAAATTTGGGAAAAATTTGAAATCAAATGAGTGTTTGAAACATTTGAATAAAATCAAAACATAAATTAGAAAAGGAAAAAAGAAAAATAAATGAGAGAAGGAAAAAAATGAAAACAGTCGACCCATCTAACCCTACCCAACCCACCTGGCACAACTTGGCCTAGCAGCCCACCCGGCAGCCCCTCTCGCGAAACGTTTTTCTCACCGCGCATAACCCCCTCCTCCTCACTGACGAAATGGACCCACTCCTGCCTCGTCATCGTCATCTACCCCACGCGACCCATTCCCCCTCACCTCGCTGCTATTTCTGCCTTTGATGTGTGTCTTCAATTCGCATCAATGGCCGAGTAATTATTGCCCGTGACCACGCGTACATAATCGCCTCTCTCTCCTCTCCTTTTCCCCCTCAGAGCACGCTGTCAGATCGCCCCAGCGCTGCCCCAATTTCCCCTACAACCACCTCTGCTCCGACGAGCTGCAACAACGATTCCAGCGACGCCCGACCTACCCACTGCCCCTGGCTCACACGCGTGTGATCCCTAACTCCTTGCGCACCTTCCAGTAGCACTAGCTCGCTCGCGCACGCCCTAGAGCGTCAGCTCCGTCTTCACCAGGGCATGCCCGACAACCAGCACATCTCCGGCGACTTCTACTGGTAAAACCTGACCGCGCCTATCCCCCTCAATGATGCTCGTGTACTCACCTTGATCTTGCGCGTCTAACAGCCACTTTGCCTTACCTTCCCGAGCCACGTAGCCTTGCCTTCGACCACAGTAGAGCGTGCCCGACGGAGGCAGGAACTCCGGCGAGCAATCGCCAGCAGCCTCGTGCGCCCCTACTCTACGGCGACCACCTCGAGCATCCTCACGCCGCGGCGAACCTTATGAGCATTCCCCCTTCCTCCATTGCTTCATGTTTCGCCGGAACCACCATCGCCTGAGCGCCACCGCCGCTCGCTGTTGAGCTAGCACCGCCATATTTTGACCATTTGATTAGGGTCGTTGTATCTTGATCTTCTGGATACAATAGAACACTTAAATAAAACGATACAAGTCAATTTGATCTGCACGATTCTATTTTAATCTTGCAGCCTATATTAGTCTATCCAACTGAACCGGTATCGTCCTATAGCAACTAGCCACGTGGCCTAGCCTGTGTTTTAAAAACAGAAACATTTCTATTAGTGGTTTGATTTTGAAAAATTCATAACTTTTGATCCACACGTCCAAAATTTGCAAATTTTATATCATTGGAATCAGGAAAATGAAACCTTTGCAACCATGCCCTTAGTTTAGTATTTTTCTTCTGGAAAATTAGGGGGTTCTGCAGAAACATTTCTAGTCCTATTTTGAGTATAAAATTTATTCTAAAAAATATTTTTGGGTAAAATCTTTTGCAAATGAATTGTTTTGAACCTGCTAACCAGAAACACAAACTTTTGGGTTTATAAATATATTTGATTAACCCTAGAAAATTATTACTTTGATTAAAGGCATTTCTAGTAAAACAAAAATGTTGCTATTATTTAAAATGATTTTTAAGTAAATCCTTTTTGCAAATGGATTTGTTTTGAACTCACTGACCCTAAACACTAACATTTGTGTTTAAAAATATATTTGGCAAACACTAGAAATTATTCCTTTGATTAAAATCATTTCTAGCAAAACAAAAATGATTTAAATGGCCCATTTTCACTAACTTGATTTTAAATGGTTTTACCACTTTTATAAATGACCAATAGGTGTTTTAAAATGTTTACAACCTTATTAGAAACCAATTTTCAATAAAACAATCTTTTTCATGCTTGCATGCATTGTTTTGTTTTTATCATTTTATGTGGTGAATTGTTTGAATGCTAGTTTGAATTTGTGCCTTGATTGAATTGTAGTGAACCTTGAAGAGTGTGACAATTGCAAGATTGTCGTGGGAATGACCACGGCAGATGCTGCAATCGGCAGCGAGTAGTAGAACATGGGGCAAGGGCGGCCAGCCATCTGCGGTGCGAGATGAGGGCTGAGACACAAGGGTTTACCGAGGTTCGGGCCTCCTGAGGGTAAAGACCTACTCCTGATAGATTGTATTATGGTGAGAGTACAATGGGGCGAGCTGGACGGCTAGGCGGCGATTCGCTTGGGTGTATGATGGAACATATCCTCTATGCGCCCTCTAGGGAGGTTTATATAGACTCTCCCCCTAGGGTTTACAGATCTCAACCGAATCAGTTAAGGATCCGGTGACCCTATGACCTAATCCGACTGGGCCTATTTACACTTATGGGCCTTCAGCTTCTAGTCGCTTGAGTCCACGCCAGATCTTGATCCAGTCGCCGTCATGCAGGCACACTCGCTGGCGCCTGGGCCAATAGGAAACGTCCTGCTGAGTATACCCCGGTAGGCATATCCCCATCAGTAGTCCCCGAGGCCGTCGTTGATTGGTCGCAGGCGTTCGCCTGCAGTCGGAGTATGCGGGTCCAATGCGGACGTCCAGTCGAATCGGCGGCGGACTCCTGAATAAAGAAAAACTAGTTATTCCAGTCGCAATAACGGCGACTACTCGTGTTGCAGCTCGGCGAACGGGTCAGCGAGTACTCAGTCACTGTTATAGTGATCAGGTCGGAGAATTGTCGAGTCGCGTGGAGCGACGAGTCGAATAGGTGAAGTCGGACCGTCAATTTGGGTCAAACTAGCCGTTGGGGTAATCCAACGGTAACTTGGGCGTAATTACCGCGTAGTAACGACTCCCGAAATTGGCGGGTAGCAACCGCTATATAAGGAGAATGACAAGCGAACGGGGAAACACTCCTTCGTTCTTCCTCTGATCTCGCTCATCTTCGTTTCCCCCTCCACATAGCGATCCAACCGATCCAGAGAGCCCCGACCTCCACGAACTTCCAACCGATGGCCCCCTCCACCAAATCATGGGGCAGATCCAAGTGCACCAGGGCGCTACTGGCGTCCTTCGAGGAGGCTGGGATCCTGCGCGCCGGCAGATGGCGCATCCCCGCGGCCGGATAAGTGACTCTGGACCCGCGCGAGGGAGAATTCATCTGCTTCACCAGCCACCTCGAGCGGGGGCTGGGGTTTCCCACTTCCCTCTTCTTCCGGCGTTTCTGCGCCTACTACGGGATCCAGCTGTCGGATCTAGGTCCGCATAGTATCGAGCAGCTCGCCATTTTCGTGGAGATCTGCGAGTGCTATCTGGGCTGTAAGCCCTACTTCCCCCTGTGGCAAGACCTGTTCCATGGGAGGATCAGCCGCGAAGAGTCAGGCGGCCCAATGCTAGCTGTGGGTGGCCTGACATTCCAGCTGAAGTCAAAGGCGTCGTTCTTCGACCTGATGCTGCCTGCCAAGGCGGCAAACGAATGGAAGAAGTCCAGGTTTTACGTCACCGAGTCGACTCCAGACGGCGAAGTGGCGCTTCCAAGGTACTCCGCCGACCGGCCCGAACCGTGCCGGCTCCAGGTCGGCAAGCTCCCGCTGGATCAGCGGATGGTTGTCGACGAAATGCTGCAAACCATCCGCGGCCTAAAGAAGAAGGGCCTCCGGACCATCAACCTCTACAACTGCTGGTTCGGGCGGCGACTCGTGCCCTTGGCCCACCGCGACCACTACATGTACGAGTATACGGGTAAGGACGATCCGACGAAGTCCTTCTTCGCCGAATGGCGTCTTGAAGACTACACCCTGGCCCTGAAGAAGAATACCTAGGTGGTGTATCTGGACGCGAAGGCCGGGGTCGCCCCCTATACCGCTAGGCGCCCAGCTCCGACGGTAAGCCGTCATTTTGCCACCACTCGCAGTCGCAGATGATGCATTTGCGGTTGTGTTGACATTGTCTTTTGCTTATTGTTGTTCCAAGTGGTGGAAGGGTGGCTCCCACCCGCAGACGACGAGAACTCGATCTCGTCCGTCTAGGACGGGAGCGAGTCGCCGCCCACCAAAGGCGACGCCGAGAGCGACGAGGGTGACGACGACGACGAAGACGAGCCCATGGAAGACGCTGCCCCAACGATTCGCAAGACTCGCGGGCAACACCAACACGATCTCGAGGTGAGAAAAATCTTCGAGCCTCACGATGACGACGAAGACGAGCTTCCCGAGCACACCTCACATCGTGAGGCCACGCCATCGAAGAAGAAGAAGGAGGCGAAGGCTCCGCCGAAGAAGAAGACGAAGCCGGCGAAGCACATGTCTCCGCCCCGATCCGCGACCAGTTCCGACGCCACCAGCTCGGCTAAGAGCGCAGCGGCGCGCGCGACTATGGCACCGGATGATGTTGCCCCCCTGGACGAGGTGCCTCTGGCATCGCTACCACCTCCATTCGCCTCAGCCGCTGGTTTGGGCGATTCTCCGGCCGCAAGGGCCTCGCCTCCAAGGGAGGGTCCCGCAGCAATTATCGCGGAGGCTCCTGCCGCGGCCTCATCTTCGAAGAAGCCATCAGAGTCTTGGGCACACGATGTGTTCGAGACGGGCCTCACTCGTAGGTTGGGGCCCGAGTTGGAAAAGCCGGCTAGCATCCGCACCGGTCTGCGATTCATACCAGTCGCCAAGTGGGTACTGTCCATCTGCCTGTTTTTTCGTTGTAGTCGGACAGTCTTATTCATGTCGTTGTTTTACAGGACTGGCGTCAAAAAGACTGGCCATCCTTTCGTTGCCAAGGTTCCGCCAGTCGTCACCGAGGTGGACTCCTCACAGAAGAGGAAGATCGACGAAGTCGCTGCTCCCGCCGAAGGTGTCAAGCAGGCGAAAGGCGATGACATTGTCACAGTCTCTGACGACACGGCGGTTGCTCCGAGCGAACCTCCGACTGTGGCGGAAGTGGCCTCGAAGACCAAGGAGGTTGTTGCCTCACCCGACGTGGCCGAGCCGGCTCCGAGTGGCGCCACAGCATCTGCAGCGACCTTCCCTCGGTTCATGGCGAAGGCAGCCGCAGCAAGTGGCTCGGCGCCAACAAGCCAGATGTCTGGGGTCGCCGAGGTGGAGGTCAAACAGCGTCGTGGCCACACTCCAGTCGTGCTTGCATCTGTGGACGCGCTAGAGCTTCACGACGTGTTAGATGCTGCCATCCAGGTATGCCCAGTCCCCGAGGATCGGGCCACTGAATTTTAGTGGTCGGATTCTTAATGTTTTTCAATGTCCAGTCCTCGAGTGCCTGGTTGCTGAATTTCAGCGAGTGGGCACTTAGGATTTTCAATGTCCAGTCCCCGAGTGCCTGGTCGCTGAATTTCAGCGAGTGGGCACTTAGGATTATCAATGTCCAGTCCCCGAGTGCCTGGTCGCTGAATTTCAGCGAGTGGGCACTTTAGGATTTCGTTGTTGTTGACGTTGTAGTTTGTAAGCAAGGCCTGCAACGCGAATCGGTCGATCGGCTTGCGGCAAAGTGTCGCTTGGAGAAGGAACTCGTTGTCGTCCGAGAGACAAACAAGGGACTTCAAGCCATTGCAGCCGAGGGGAGGAGGTCCGCCGGGGCCTTGTCCCGGTGGGTGACCTGACGGCGGCCCAATCTGCTTTGAGTACGGCCGAGAAGCGGATCGCTGATCTGGAGCATGAGCTCAAGGAGGCGAAGGCGGAAACAAGTTCGGCGGATGGGCGAGCGAAAGCTGCTATTACGTCTGCCGCTGAAGAGCGGAAAGTGTCTAACGCACTTGTTGCTAGGCTGCAGAACGACTTCTCCTCTCTTCAAAGCTTCATCACGGGCCTCTGTCGTCCGCTAATTGGTAAACCTTTCTTCCTCTTTCCTCTGCCTGCACAACTGTGTTATGAAGTCGTTGGTGTGCTCACTGCCTGCTTCTGTTCCACAGGCCGGATTATTGATAGCTCGGAGGAGGCGCAGTCATTCGACGCGTGGCAGTGTGTGACTATCCTAGTCGACTCGGCCGCGTTGTCCGCGACTTGCATTCGAGCATACCTTCAAGAGATATCGCCCACGGAGGTGATTCCCAGCGACCTCGTCGAGGTATGGCGCTACCTTGAAAAGGCTCCATCGGTCGTCGAGTTCATGACGCGGTCAGCCTTCCGGCGCGGGGCGTCGACGGCGCTCAGCCTTGGGCTTGCTCATTTCGCGGAGGACTTCGACCTTGATGATGTGACGAGCGGCTACCCCTCGTCCACAGGCTCCGTGGAGATTGCCAAGGTGCTGAAGCTGACGGACCGGGCCGCGGTGTATTCCGATCGTGTTTGGGCGATGGGCGACCTCCTCCCCTATCAAGAGACGGTCGTCGCCCCCAACGATCCCGAACCGAAGCATATGGACTTCAAGGTCGAGCAGCCGTTACGTGCGGCGATGGCGGGCAAGTTGACGACATACCCATCGAATGAAGGGAATATGCCCTGAGAGGCAATAATAAAGTGTTTATTATGTGTATTCCAAGTATATGATAGATGTTTATTTTGCATGCTATAATTGTATTAATACGGAAACGTTAATACATGTGTGTTTAATAAACAAACAGAAAGTTCCTAGTTATGCCTCTCTCATAAACTAGCTCGTTGATTAACAAGATGATCAAGGTTTCCTGATCATGAACATTGGATGTTGTTAATAACGGGATCACAACATTAGTGTAATGGTGTGATGAACATTCATCCGAAGTATAGAATTACGATCAAAGTCATTGAGTTTATATTGCTATAACAACTTACAAAGTGATCCTAATCCTTAGACCATGAGATCATGTCAATCACTAACACCGGAAGAGTTTCTTGATAACATCAAACGTCACACCGTAACAGGGTGATTATAAAGATGGATTCAGAACTAATAAAGTGTTATGTTGAGGCTCATGGATCGAGAGTGGAATTTTTTCATCCCGATGACGGGTAGATATACTCTGGGCCCTCTCGGTGATATCACATTTATTTTCTTGCAAGCAAGTGATTTGATCACTAGAATGTTATATCACAGGAACGAGAAAAGAGTGCATGTCGGTAACGAGATCAAACTAGGTATGGAGATACCGATGATCGAATCTCGGACATGTAATATATCGTGAAACAAAGGGATTAAGATACTAGCGTAAAAGGTTCCGACGATCACAAGAAAGTCATCGTTGAATGTGTGGGAGTCAGATGGGTCTCCGGATCCGCTTCGATTATTGATCCGAGAGGGGTCTCGATCATGTCCGCATTATTCACGAACCATAGGGTGACACACTTAAGAGACACCGACATCCAATTGGAGCAAATGTTTCATGCCGAAAGAATGAACAAGCGCAGGAATTTATTTCACTAGATACCGAAACAGGTTTTTGGGTGAAATTGCATAAAGTGGTTATGCATGTGAAATAGAATTCTAGCAAGGGGTTATTTATGAATGTTTGTCATTAAATTAATTGACGAAATTCTGAATAAAATAAAAGAGTTTTATTTAATGAGAGTTTGCATTAAATTTGGTGGAAATTTAATGGGAATTTGAGTGGACTTTTGAGTGGAGGGATTTTAAAGGGCATTTTGTGAGTGGAGTGTCCACCCACATGAATGAAGGAGGGGAGGGGGCAGCCCCATGGCCGGCGGCCACCCCCTTGGGTGCCCCCCTCCTCCTATAAAAGGAGCCCCCTCCTCACTTGTCTCTCACACCTCCTCGTGAAGGATCTCTCTCCCCCTCTAGAATTTATTCCCCATGGTCTCGGACTAGCGAGATACATGTTCCCGGTGGCTATTCGGCAAGAAAGAGTTGTGCTTCCGCTGCATCGCTGGAGCGAGGAGGCGGAGGTTGCTCGGTGCCTCGAACGTGTGTGCGCACGGATCTTGCTGATTTGCGACGCTAGGACTTCCTCTCGATCTTGATATCGGCAAGAGATCGTCTACATCAACCACGAGTTGAACTCGTTAAGCTTTGTTGGTCTTCAAGGGTATGTTCTCTACGGATATAAATCCGCCCGTTGTTTGTATCTAGTAGATAGATCTTGGTATATAGTTCACATCGTAGGAAAATTTTTGTTTTCTATGCTGCGAACCCTACAGTGGTATCAGAGCCGGATCTATGCGTAGATACTTTACACGGGTAGTACACATATGAGTATGTGGGCGATGATGATCATGTTGTTGCTCCTTTTTTGTAATTTTGGATATTGGTGGCATAGTGGGATGAAGCGGCCCGGACAAACTTTACATGTCCTCGCACATGAGACCTGTTCCACGCTTGACATGCAACTAGTTTGCATAAGTGGCTAGCGGGTGTCTATCTCTCCTACTATAGTCAATATCTATTTTGCAAGCGAGTTGTCAACAATTTGATTATCCTCGTTGTGGTTCATGTTCGTAGGTAAGAACGGTTCTATCTCGAAAGCCCTAAGCCACGTAAAACTTGCAATGGATAAATTAGAGGCGTCTAGTTTAGATTGTTCTTGGGCTAGTGTTATGATATGGTAGTGTTGTAAGTAGAAGTATGAGATGATACTCTTACAACACACATAGCGTGTAAAATCCATAGACCTTGGATTTACACATATAGGTATGATAGTGATCATACCACGATGCACATGATAAAGATCATCTGCGGGAACCATATCATTTCACTAATAAACATATGATGTTTTGATAGCATCTTATATTGCTTGTTTAGCGCTTTGTTAGCATAATAAGATGATCCCTCATTTAAATATCAAGATAAGAATGTGTTCTTCCTTTAGTATGCACCGATTATGTTTTCTTCGCTCCAAGACATCACGTGATGATCGGGTGTTCTTGGATCCACGACCATATTTCAGGTGTAAAACAGTTACACACGCGAATACTAAGGTTCTAACTTGGCGAGCCTAGCATGTACAGACATGGCCTCGGAACACGGACCGAAAGGTTAATCATGAGTCATATAGTTGATATGATGCCCATTTGATGCTCGCCTTTGAAGCTATACCGACTCACGTGATGATCAGACTTGGTATAGTGGATTTGGTTCATGTAATCACCAAAAAGGCACGAGGGATGTCGTTTTTGAGTGGGAGTTCATTCATAATATGGATTATTTGAACTCAATCTATCATACACTTAGTCTAAACTTTACAAATTCTGTTGTAGATGGCACCACCTGCTTTTAATTTCAATGTGTTCATGGAGAAAGAGAAACTAGCAACGAACGGTAGCAACTTTACCGAATGGGCCATGAATTTGAGGATTCTCCTCTCTTTGTACAAAAGCAATATGTGCTAGAAGCGCGTTAGGCCCCCCTTTAGATGATGCCCCGACGAGGAGAAGAATGTCTATCGGACTCGTCGGGAGGACCACAACTTAGTTCATTGCGGCATATTGTATGGGCTAGAGCGGAACTTCAAAGCGTTTGAAAACGGCAATGCATTTGATACAATGGGTGAGTTGAAAATGATTTTCGACACACATGCTGTGAGAGAGCTACAACGAGAAAAGTTCTTTAGCTGCATGATGGAAGAGCACGCTCCGTTAGTGAGCATGTACTCAAGATGTCGATTACGCCGATAAGCTTGTGTCCTTGGGAATATCGATTCCCATTGACTTAGGCATCCATCATGTTCTGGTCTCGCCACCTAGCTATAAGAGCTTCGTGATGAACTATAATATGCAAGGCATGAAGAAGTCTCTCCCGAGCATCTCAATGCTTAAAAGCTGCAGTGGAGATCAAAAGGAACATCAAGTGTTGATGATCAATAGGAACACTGGTTTCAAGAAAGACAAGAAGGAAAACGAAGGGAAGTAAGGCGGCAAGCCTGTTGCCGCTGAAAAGAATCCCGAGTTGGACCTAAGTCGATTCCGAGTGCTACTATTGCAAGGGGATTGGCCATCGAAGCGAATCGCCCCAAGTATCGGCAGACAATAAGGCGCAAGGCAAACAAAGGTATATATGATATACATGTTATTGATGTGTACTTGACTAGTGCTCGCGTAGCACCGGTATTTGATACGGTTGGTTGCTAATATTTGTAACCCGAATCGTGGGCGGAACAAGCGACCGCTAGCAAGGGGTGAGGTCAAGATGCGTGTCGGCAATGGATCAAGCGTTGATGTGATCGCCGTCGAACGCTGCCTCTCCACTTGCCGTCGGGATTAGTTATAAACTTGAATAAATGTTATCGGTGCTGACCGAGCATGAACATTGTATGGATCATGTTTGATGCGAAGTGGTTATTCATTAAATCGAGAACAATGGTTGTTCCATTTATATGAATGAAATCTTTTATGGTCATGCAGATGATGAATGGTTTATTTCTATTAGATCTCGATGATAATATTACACATATTCATAATGTTGATGCTAAAAGGATTAAACTTAATGATGATATATCCGCATATATGTAATTGCCGTCTAGGTCATATTGGCGTTAAACGCATGAAGAAGCTCCATTCGGATGGACTTTTGGAATCACTTGATTATGAATCATTTGATACATGTGAGCCATGCCTTATGGGCAAGATGACTAGAACTCCGTTTTCCGGTTCAATGGAACGGGCGACAGATTTATTGGAAATCATACATTCTGATGTATGTGGTCCAATGATTGTGTCGGCGCGAGGTGGATATCGTTATCTTGTTACTTTCACGGATGATTTGAGTAGATACGGTTATATCTACTTGATGAAACACAAGTCTGAAACCTTTGAAAAGTTCAAGGAATTTCAGAATGAAGTGGAAAATCATCGTAATAGAAAGATCAAATTTCTACGGTCCGACCGTGGAGGTGAGTATCTAAGTTACGAGTTTAGCACTCACATGAAAGAGTGTGGAATTGTTTCACAACTCACACCTGCCGGAACACCACAGCGAAATGGTGTGTCGGAACGTCGTAATCGTACTTTATTAGATATGGTTCGATCTATGATGTCTCTGACGGACTTGCCGTTGTCATTTTGGGGTTATGCACTAGAAACCGCTGCATTCACTTTAAATCGGGCACCATCTAAATCCGTTGAAAAGACACCATGAATTGTGGTTTGGAAACAAACCTAAGTCATCATTTCTTAAAGTTTGGGGATGCGATGTTTATGTGAAGAAACTTCAACCGGATAAATTCAACCCAAAGCGGAAAAATGTGTCTTCATAGGATACCCTAAGGAAACTATTGGGTATTCCTTCTATCACAAATACGAGGGCAAGGTTTTTGTTGCCAAGAATGGATCCTTTCTAGAGAAATAGTTTCTCGCGAAAGGTGTGAGTAGTCGGAAGGTAGAACTCAAGAGGTTGTGGAACCTTCTCTTCAAAGTATGGCGAGTAGCGCAGCGGAAGTTGTTCCAAGTTGGCTCCACTGTTGAAGAGGAACTAATGATAATGATCATGAAACTCGAAGAGAGTACTCAAGAACCTCGCAGGTCAAACAGGACACGTCGGCTCCGGTGTCAGACGAAATCTGTCATGAATTTCATGGTTGATGAAAATGATGACACTGCGACGTATGAAGAAGCGATGATGAGCCCGGATTCCAACAAATGGTTAGAAGCCATGAAATCCGAGATGGAATCCATGTATGAAAATCAAGTTTGGAACTTGGTGGAATTACCTCATGACCGAAAGGCCGTGGAGAACAAATGGATTTTCTAAAAGAAAACTGATGCTGATGGTAATGTGACCGTCTATAAAGCTCGACTTGTCGCAAAGGGGTTTCGACAAATTCAAGGAGTTGACTACGATGAGATTTTCTCTCCCGTAGCGATGCTAAAGTCAGTTAGGATTATGTTAGCAATTGTTGCATATTTCGATTATGAGATATGGCAGATGGATGTCAAAACCGCGTTTCTCAATGGTAATATTGAAGAAGAGTTGTATATGATACAACCAAAGGGTTTTGTCGATCCTAAGGATGCTAACAAGGTGTGCAAGCTTCAGCGATCCATCGATGGATTGAAGCAAGCATCACGAAGTTGGAATCTCCGCTTTGATGAGGTGATCAAAGAGTTTGGATTTGTCCAAACTTATGGAGAAGCTTGTATTTACAAGAAAGTGAGTGGGAGCAATGTGGCATTTCGATATTATATGTGGATGACATATTATTGATCGGAAATGATATAGATCTTTAAACAGTGTTAAAAGTTATCTAAACAAATTTTCAATGAAGGACCTAGGTGAAGCGTCATACATATTAGGCATAAAGATCTATAGAGATAGATCTAGGCGCCTAATAGGGCTATCATAAAGTACATACCTTGATAAGATTTTAAAGAAGTTTAAAATGGACGAAGTAAGAAGGGGTTCTTACCTATGTTGCAAGGCAAGACATTGAGTAAGACTCAAAGTCCGGCTTGGAAGAAAGAGAGATAATGGACAAAGTCCCTATGCTTCAACCATAGGCTCTATAATGTATGCCATGCTATGTACAAGACCGGATGTGGCACATGCTATTAGTTTGACTAGTAGGTACCAATCGGATCCGTGTTGAACATCTGGATAGCGGTCAAGAATATCCTTAAGTACTTACGAAGAACTAAGGATATGTTTCTTGTATCTGAGGTGAAGAAGAGCTCGTCGCTAAGTGTTATGTCGACGCTAGCTTTGACACCGATCCGGATGACTCTAAGTCTCAATTCGGATCGTATTTCTCATGAATGGCGGAGCGGTTAGTTGGAGGAGCTCCAAACAACCTGTGTGGTAGCGGATCAACAACGGAGGCGAATATGTTCTTTGCTTGAGCGGCTCAGAAGCGATTTGGATGAAGGAGTTCATATCCGAACTAGGAGTGGTGGCAAGCGTTGGACCCAATGGTGATCTATTGTGACAACAATGGTGCCATTGCCAATGCCAAAGAGCCAAGGTCTCACAAGCATTCCAAGCATATTAAGCGCGGTTTCACTCCATCCATGAGCATGTCAAGGATGGAGATATAAAGATTTGTAAAGTACATACGGATCTCAATGTAGCAGACCGTTGACTAAAACTCTCCTAGAGCAAAACATGATCAACACCGTAACTCAATGGGTGTTAGATTTATCACTATGTAACTAGATTATTGTCTCTAGTGCAAGTGGGAGGCGAAGGGAATATGCCCTGAGAGGCAATAATAAAGTGTTTATTATGTGTATTCCAAGTATATGATAGATGTTTATTTTGCATGCTATAATTGTATTAATACGTAAACGTTAATACATGTGTGTTTAATAAACAAACAGAAAGTTCCTAGTTATGCCTCTCTCATAAACTAGCTCGTTGATTAACAAGATGATCAAGGTTTCCTGATCATGGACATTGGATGTTGTTAATAACGGGATCACAACATTAGTGTAACGGTGTGATGAACATTCATCCGAAGTATAGCATTACGATCAAAGTCATTGAGTTTATATTGCTATAACAACTTACGAAGTGATCCTAATCCTTAGACCATGAGATCATGTCAATCACTAACACCGGAAGAGTTTCTTGATAACATCAAACGTCACACCGTAACAGGGTGATTATAAAGATGGATTCAGAACTAATAAAGTGTTATGTTGAGGCTCATGGATCGAGTGGAATTTGTTCATCCCGATGGCGGATAGATATACTGGGCCCTCTCGGTGATATCACATTGATTAGCTTGCAAGCAAGTGATTTGATCACTAGAATGTTATATCACAGAACGAGAAAAGAGTGCATGTCGATTGAGATCAAACTAGGTATGGAGATACCGATGATCGAATCTCGGACATGTAATATATCGTGAAACAAAGGGATTAAGATACTAGCGTAAAAGGTTAGACGATCACAAGAAAGTCATCGTTGAATGTGTGGGAGTCGGATGGGTCTCAGATCCCTTTCGATTATTGATCCGAGAGGGGTCTCGATCATGTCCGCATTATTCACGAACCGTAGGGTGACACACTTAAGAGACACCGACATCCAATTGGAGCAAATGTTTCATGCCGAAAGAATGAACAAGCGCAGGAATTTATTTCACTAGATACCGAAACAGGTTTTCGGGTGAAATTGCATAAAGTGGTTATGCATGTGAAATAGAATTCTAGCTAGGGGTTATTTATGAATGTTTGTCATTAAAGTATTTGACAAAATTCTGAATAAAATAAAAGAGTTTTATTTAATGAGAGTTTGCATTAAATTTGGTGGAAATTTAATGGGAATTTGAGTGGACTTTTGAGTGGAGGGATTTTAAAGGGCATTTTGTGAGTGGAGTGTCCACCACATGAATGAAGGAGGGAGGGCAGCCCCATGGCGGCCACCCCTTGGGTGCCCCCCTCCTCCTATAAAAGGAGCCCCCCTCCTCACTTGTCTCTCACACCTCCTCGTGAAGGATCTCTCTCCCCCTCTAGAATTTATTCCCCATGGTCTCGGACTAGCGAGATACATGTTCCCGGTGGCTATTCGGCAAGAAAGAGTTGTGCTTCCGCTGCATCCCTGGAGCGAGGAGGCGGAGGTTGCTCGGTGCCTCGAACGTGTGTGCGAGCACGGATGCGCTGCTGATTTGCGGCGCTAGGACTTCCTCTCGATCTTGAGATCGGCAAGAGATCGTCTACATCCACCACGAGTTGAACTCGTTAAGCTTTGTCGCTCTTCAAGGGTATGTTCTCTAGGGATATACATCCGCCCGTTATTTGTATCTAGTAGATAGATCTTGGTATATAGTTCACATCGTAGGAAAATTTTTGTTTTCTATGCTGCGAACCCTACATCGAACCCATACGTGCCCTTCATTCGTAACCGCAGGGGTGGCAGCGAGTCGGCGTCCAAACCTGCAGAGTAGAAGCGTTTTGCCCTGGGGCGTTAGTAAAAGTAGTTATTGAACTTTCTTTGTAATTTGACACAACTTTGTGCTGCTATGAAGGAGATTCGTGTTGTTTTGTCGTTTGCTTTGCAATATTGGATTTTGATTGAACGAGTCCCCGAGCGCGTCCGCCCTTTTTATGGGGTTTACCTTGTTTGTTATGTGTTTGCGAATTTTTTGGTGGATTTAGGTCGACTCGCCAGGGCTCAGAGAGCCAGTCGCAGGGCGACTCCCATGGGTGCTCTTTACTTGACCGTTTTCCCGTGCGCGAACGAGGTCGGATAGCCGAGTCCCCGAGCGTGGTACTTGGTGGTTCTAGTCGCAACTCCAAGGTAGGTGAGGACTAGGCGCGTGAAAGTAGCGCGTCACTCCTGCCTGACCCGAAGGATTAGTCGCATGGAGAGTCCTGAGCACGCTCTCATACTTGGCATTTTTCCCTAGTCGCTCGTATTTGGCTGGGCGTCAGTCCCCGAACGTGGTACTTGGCCGTTCGAGTCGCTGCGCCAGGGATGCAGAGGACGTGGTCACTGTGAGGAGCGAGTGCAGTTGTCTTGGCTCGGTGAGCCAGTCGAGCTAGGCGACTCCAATGGGGCTCCGGGTTGGCGTTTTTCGCGGACGATACGAGGCCTGGAGATTCCCAGTGCCCTTGTACCGCACTACTTAGCCGTGCTGGTCGCTTTACCAGAGGTTGACTTCTGCGAATAGCATAACGCTGTTATTACGAGTGCGAGTGGCACAAGACACGGAGAGTAGGCACAATTTTCGGTAACCGATCTGTTTTATTTCATAGCGGGTGGAGAGTACATGTATGGAGTTCTAGGAATAGAACTTCCGTAGGAGGTTTACATTCCATGGTCGTTTGACGTTGAGTTTTTCGTCTCCTCGAACGTCGGTGAGGTAGTAGGCGTCGTTGCCTAGGACTCGTCCGATGGCGAATGGTCCCTCCCAAGGGGGGGGAAAGCTTGTGCATGCCCTTCTTGTCCTGGATTAGGCGCAGTACCAGGTCGCCTTCCTGGAAGGTGCGAGTCCTTACTCGGCGGCTGTGGTAGCGGCGTAGCCCCTGCTGGTAGATGGCGGTGCGGGAGCGAGCTAGGTCGCGTGCCTCGCCGAGCTGGTCGACTCCTTCTTGGCGTGCGAGTTCGTTTGCGGCCTCCGTGTAGTTGACCACCCTTGGCGAGTCGTGCTCTAGGTCGGTGGGCATGACTGCCTTGGCGCCATACACCATGAAGAAGGGGGTGAACCCTGTCGACCTGTTGACGGAGGTGCGGATGCCCCAGATGATGGAGGGTAGCTCCTCGACCCAGCATACGGCGGTGTGCTCGAGTGGTACTTGGAGCCATGGCTTCGGGCCATGGAGGATGCTCTGATTGGCGCGTTCCGCCTGGCCGTTGGATTCCGGGTGGGCGATTGAGGCGAGGTCGAGTCGAATGTGGTGTTCCTCGCAGAACTCGGCCATGGCTCCTTTGGTGAAGTTGGTGATGTTGTCTGTGCTGATGCTATTTGGGAACCCGTAGCGATAGATGAGCTCGCGTAGGAACTTGGTGGCGGTCTTCCCGTCGCATTTGCGGATTGGCTTGGCCTCCACCCATTTTGTGAATTTGTCGACTGCGACTAGGAGGTGGGTGAAGCCGGAGGGGGCCTTCTTGAAGGGGCCTACCATGTCCATGCCCCATACGGCGAACGGACAGGTAATGGGGATTGTCTTGAGCCCCGAGCTTGGCACGTGGGTCTGGTTGGCGTATTTCTGGCATCTGACGCACCGCTGGACAATGTCGACAGCATCTGCGTGTGCGGTGAGCCAGTAGAATCCGTGCCGCATGGCTTTTGCGACCAGAGAGCGGGCGCCGGTGTGGTGGCCTCAATCGTCGGAGTGAATGTCTTGGAGGATTTTGCGTCCTTCAGTAGGCTGAACACAGCGTTGGAACACGCCGGTCACGCTGCGCTTGTGGAGCTCGCCGTTGATGATGACGAAGGATTTGCAGCAGCGTGCTATCATCTGGGCGTCCGTTTTGTCCGCTGGCAGGGTGCCTCCCTCCAAGTAGGCGATGTATGGCGCGGTCCAATCGTCTGGCTCGGCGATTAGTGCGACCAGGGATGCTTCTGGTTGCAGCAGGATTCCGATGTCGATCTCCCTGGGGGAGAGACGAAAGGCTTGGCGATGGTATCAAGGAAGACGCTGGCGGGTGGTGACAGTCGAGCCGAGCCGATGCAAGAGAGTGCGTCGGCCTCCTCATTCTCCGCTTGTCAATCCACTCGACGGAGTATCCTGTGAAGTGTCCACCCAGTTTGTCCACTGCTTGGCGGTATGCCGCCGTGGTGGGGGAGACGGCGTCGCAGGTGCGAGCGACTTGCTCGACGACGAGGTCGGAGTCTCCGTAGCAGCGCAGCCGATTGACATTCATCTCTTTGGCAGCTCGCATGTCGTGGAGTAGCGCCTCGTATTCGGCCATGTTGTTGGTGTAGGGTGTGAAGTCGAGGTAGAGGACGTAGCATAGCTTGTCGCCCTTCGGAGATGTTAGAACGATTCCTGCTCCTGCACCGTCCGCATTCTTGGAGCCGTCGAAGTGTAGGCTCCAGTAATGGAGGTATGGCAGCTTTTCTGGCTGCTGGGCCTCCTCCCAGTCGGTGATGAAGTCTGCGAGAGCATGTGACTTGATCGCCTTGTGCGGCTCGTACTTGATGTTGCGGACGCTGATATCGATGGCCCACTTGGAGACTCGCCTAGTCGCCTCACGGTTGCGGATGATATCCTGCAATGGTGCTGAGGAGACGACCGTTATCGGGTGCTCCTGGAAGTAGTGCGGCAGTCGCCGCTGTGCTCTGAAGACCGTGTACACCAATTTCTGGTATTGCGGGTAGCGCTGGAGCAACTCGGTGAGGACTTAGCTGATGTAGTACACTAGTCGCTGCACCGGGCGCTCCTTTCCTTCCTCTGGTCGTTCGACGACCATGACGACGCTGACGACGCGCTCGGAAGCCGCGACATAGACCAGCATGGGTTCCTTGTCGACGGGGGCGGCGAGTAGCGGTGCTGCGAGTAGCACTTTCTTGAGGTCGCGGAGCGCGTCATCTGCCTCCTTGTCCTACTGGAAGGTGGGGTTCTTGCGCATTAGGCGGTAGAGGGGCATCGCCTTTTCGCCCAACCGGGGTATGAAGCGACTGAGAGCCACGACTCGCCCGGCCAGCTTCTGGACGTCGGCGCAGGCACTCGGGTTTGCCGAGTCGAGCGATCGTGTCGATCTTGGTGGGGTTCGCCTCGATCCCATAGTTGGAGACAACGTATCCCAGTAGCTGTCCAGCTGGTACACCGAAGGTGCATTTGCCTAGGTTTAGCTTTATCTTGTACTTCCGCAGGTTGGCGAATGTTTCCGCCAGGTCGGCGGGTAGGTCGCTCTGGCGGGCGGACTTCACCACCACGTCATCGATGTAGACATGGATATTGCGGCCAATTTGGATTGCAAGGCACTCCTGCATGCACCGCTGGTAGGTCGCCCCGGCGTTCTTGAGGCCGAAGGTCATGGCGGTGTAGCAGAAGGCTCCGAATGGTGTGATGAACGCCGTCTTCTATTCGTCTTCGACGACCATTTTGATCTGGTTGTACCCAGAGTAGGCGTCGAGGAAGCATAGCGACTCCGAGCCCGCAGTGGAATCGATGATTTGGTCGATCCGCGGGAGGACGAATTGCTCCTTCGGGCAGGCGCTGTTTAGGTTTGTGTAATCGATACACATCCTCCAGGTCCCGTTTTTTTTCCGACCAGGACTGGGTTTGCCAGCCACTTTGAGTACTTGATTGGCCGGATGAAGCCTGCAGCAAGTAGACGCTGCACCACCTCGGCGATGGCTCGGCGGCGCTCTTCATTGAAGGGCCACAGCGACTGCTTGCCAGGTCGCACTTTGGGGTCGGCGTTGAGTTTGTGCACAGCGAGTTCCCTAGGGACACCAGGCATGTCAGAGGGCTTCCACGCGAAGATGTCCCTGTTCTCACAGAGGAACTCGATGAGCACGCCTTCCTATGCTAGGCTCATGCCCATCCCGATCGTCACCGTCTGGCTGGAGTCGCCTTGGACCAGCTCGACGGTGCGGGTGTGCGTTGTTGCCTCAAAGGCGGTGGGGTTGCCGCCCTCCGAGTTGGGCTTCTTGAGTATGGTGGGGTCGTCGTTGTTGACCCCGCTCGCGTACTTGGCGATCTCGTCGGCGTGGTTGGCCTCCACCGCGATGACAGCGTCTTCGAGTTCGACTCCTTTGGCCTCGCACTCGGCGGCCATGTCGGGGTTGCCGTGGATGGTGATGACGCCACACGGCCCGGGTAGCTTCATAGTGTTGTATGTGTAGTGGGGCGCTGCCATGAACTTGGCGAACTCCTGGCGCCCCAGGACGCAGTGGTAGGGGCTGTCGAAGGGCACCAGCTCGAAGACGATCCGCTCGGTGCGGAAGTTCGCCGGTGTGCCGAAGGTGACTGGCAGTGTCACCTTGCCGATCGGGTACGCCTTTTGACTGGGGACGATGTCGTGGAACGTGGTGTAAGTCGTCTTGATCATCGACTGCGGGAGCCGTAGTCGCGTGAAGGTGTCCAGATACAGGATGTTGATGGATCTGCCACCGTCCATCAATGTTTTAGGGAGCCAGTAGTCTCCCACCTTGGGCTTGACCACCAGGGCGACTCGGCCTGGGTACTCGATCTGTGGCGAGTGGTCCTGGCGGCTCCAAGTGATTGGTTGCTCGGACCAGTTGAGGAACTGGGGGATGTCCACTTGGGCCACCGCGTTGACGGCGACGGCGTGGGCGATGACCTTCTTCTCGCGCTTCATGTTGAATCCTGTGAAGGTATGGAGCGACGCTGCCGAATTTTCCGCCGTTTGGCGGGTTGTTGTCGGGGTCCTCCAGCACGCGTCGTGCCTTCTCGATCTCTTTGAGAGAGTGGCAGTCGGCAGTCGTGTGTGTGGTGGGCTTTCCTTCCCTGCTGTGAAATACATAAGGTTGGTTAAGAAGGGCCGTGGGGTCGAACCTCGGCTTCGCCTTGTAGTTTCCACCGTCGCGGCGTTGTCCCCCATCGCGGCGGAAGCTCTTGGGCTTGCGCTGCGCGTATCCAGCTTTGGCGAAGAAGTCGACTCGTCCGTCACTGTGGCGCTTGCCGGTGAGGCGAGTGTTGCTGTAGCGTAGATCGGGTCGTCTCCCGTTGTCGTGGCCGCTCGTGCGGCGTTGTCCTCCCGACTCGTCGTCGGTTTCTTAGTTTGGGTCTTCCTCCGCGTACCTTTTTGCGATCTCCGGGAGATCCGGTATGTTGTCGAGTGTGCGGTACTCTCGTTTGAGCTTGGCGACCAAGGGCTCGTAGCGGCACGAGGTCTTGAAGCAGTGGATTGCGGTGTCTGGGTGGATGCCGACCGCGTTGTACCACAGATCTTGCCACCGTTGGACCCAGCTATGGGTCGACTCGCGAGGTCCCTGGATGCACCGTTCCAGGTCCTCGATGGTGGTGGCGCGGGTGTATGAACCCTCGAAGTTCCTGACGAAGGCGTCGCACATCTCTTCCCAGGAGTCGATGCTATCCGCGAGAAGTGTGTTAATCCACTGCCTGCACGCCCCCTCCATCATCAGGGGAAGGTAGCGGGCGGCTAGTAGATCGGTGTGGCCGGCGATCCCCATCGCCATGAGGTAGGTGTCCAGCCACACGGAGGGGTCGTATTTCGCTATTTCCTTCGGCGCTTTGAAGTTCGCCGGGTATCTCTCGCCTCAGATCATCGGTCTGAAGCACCGGGGCCCGAGTCGGCTTAGCGACCCCCTTGGATCGCCGTAGCGGCGGTTGGTGAGGGTATGCCACAGGTCGTCGGGCTGGCATGCGCGCCAGCTCTGGTTGTTGATGATGTGGTTGCGGGCGTCGACGGGTTGACCGTTGGCAGCGATGAAGTTGGTCGCCGGCCGGGGGTCGTTGGTGGAGAGTGCCGCGTTCGCGGGTAGGTGTTGGAGCTGTAGTGGTTCGGGTGGCGGGCAGTTGAGGGTGTTTGCCGCCATGGGGCGGCCGCTTGAGGCCGCTCTGCTGCCCGATGAATGCGAGTACATCCGACCCTGTGAGTCGACGCCTGCGTTTTGTTGCTCGACCGCTTTTGAGAGTAGGGCCTTGGCGTACTGGATCTGCAGGGCGCCTTCACCAGTGGCCGCGATGTTGTCGACTGCTGCTCGGCCCGCGACGAGGTTGTCCATTGGGGTTGAGAACAGCGGGAGTTCGTTCGCGTCTCGCTCCCGTGAGGAGACCACGATCCTTGGTTGGTCCCTGGGGGTGCGCGGTTGGGTTGTGGCGGG
This sequence comes from Avena longiglumis, assembly GCA_030063025.1. Classification (NCBI taxonomy): domain Eukaryota; kingdom Viridiplantae; phylum Streptophyta; class Magnoliopsida; order Poales; family Poaceae; genus Avena; species Avena longiglumis. Next base: position 148,413,688 of record CP125974.1, read on the forward strand.
GCGCCATTGGCCGTTGCCCCTGGTGGGGGCCGAGTGCTTCCTCCTGGTGGCGCGTTCTCGCAGATCGCGCGCTCGGCCACGCGGGCCGGGTCGCTCTCGTCGTCGAAATTCAGGGCGCGCCCCTGGACGGTGGGGTTCAGGCGCGACCTGATTCGGAGCTGGTGGTAACGCGACAGCTCCTGCGCTGTCACCTGCTCGAGGTGAAATTTTTCGCGCTCGGCTTGTTCCTTGCGGACTTCTTCCGCCAGCTTCAGGCGGAGTTCCTCGACCTCCGTTGTCGTCGCGTTGGGAGGTATCGGAGTGGAGAATGGATCTTCCGGCGGGTCGGTGCCAGTCGCCATGTAGGTCACGGCGTGGCGGCCGGTTCCATCGCGGAGATCGGCGGAATTCTCCGACCCGGAGTCGAAGTCGAAGATCCCAAGGATAGAGGGATCCTCGAAGTCTCTGACGTTGGAGACCTGGGTGATGGAGCCCGCGGGTGACGCGGCGACAATGGATCCGGCGAGTGACGTCGGGGTCACCGAGTCGGCGTCGGCGTTGAGGGCCGCGTCTTTCGCGGTTGCGGTGGTTTCGGCCACGTTGCTGTGGGCCGAGTCGTACTCGGAGGCGAGGCGGTGGATCGTGCGGACCTGACTCTCAGAGAGCCGGTCGCGTGGCGGCGACTCGCGGATGCGAGCCGAATCCTCCGAGATGATGACGTCGGTGAGGCCGACGAAGAGGCTGATCGTGCCGACCGGCAGGATCATGCTATGCGTGACGGGTCGCGCCGCCGGGACGTAGCTGCTCGGCAAGATCTGGAGCATCTCGCCGATCGCGATCATGCGGCCGGTGGCGATCGACTCGTTTATGGGCAGATTGGATCTCGCCGCAGAACATCGGCCTGACCAGCCAGGCCCCACGGTGGGCGCCACTGTCTTGGGAATGACCACGGTAGATGCTGCAATCGGCAGCGGATAGTAGAACATGGGGCAAGGGCGGCCAGCTGTAAGGGTCCCAACCTTTAATAAGGTAGAGTCCCCTGTGTTTACAATGCTAGTCCCTGGATCAATAGCTAGCATCCACAGTTAAGATGTAATATCAAGAAACAAAGGTCATAATACACTATATAACCAGGAATAACATAATTTTATTACATCTTACATAGCTCATTTGGCTATTACATTATATTGCAGCAGAATATCTATAGCATGGGGTCCTTCATCTTCAAAGTGCCACAGTGCATATTGTTGTAGACTTTGTAATCCTAATCAACACACTTCACTAAATCAATCAAACCTGCAACATCACAAGTTACAGCCACAAGGGTCAATACATTTGAATTGTATTGGCAAGTGATACTATGGTAGTATAGTGCAGTCTATCATCTATATGCATTTGGCTAAGTGGAGTTGAGGCTTGCATTGCTCAAAATAGATTTTTCCTTAACATTTGTAAACACTAAGTTTTTGCTTGACAAAATCATTTTTCTCAATCAAAGATTGAAGATCCTTTAACCCTTGTTCAACCACAAGTTTTTAACTTAGAAATTTGAATGATGAGATTCTTGATTGCTTCCATGTCTTGATGCTCAAATTGTCCTTTACCAGGGAAATGGCTAAGTACTTAGATTTTACACTCTACAGAGGTGGTGCACTTTCCCCACAAGACTTGGTTTCCCAAGACAAGATCTTTCAGAAGCCTTCCCTTAGACCAAAATGGACGCGTTCCAACCTATCAAACTCTACCACCAACTGTCCATATGGCTAAGTTCTTGCAACCTATATGATCCAGGCAGAGCCCTTAATGCCAAGTGGCTGCACTTGAAGCTTCTCAACATTTGACATCTCAAATCTCTTTGTTCCTGGGTGGCCATCCACAAGTGAGATACACAAGGTAAACCATAGACATGGGCCTTGTGAACCACTCAACCAGAATCCACCAAGCAATTACCATTCCACCCAGGTGATTCATTAACTTAGTTGTTTTACTAAACAAAAACGCAAGTCCTCAGACTTAGAAATTTTTTCCATAGTGTGAATATATATTCCACCCTTGTTTTCTATTAGCTAAGCTAAGCTTGATAGTAGTAGGTTTCTTAACTTAGGAAATGTTCCACTAAGGTTTCATCTACTAGGTTCTCCTATAGCAAGGTTTATACTTAGCAAAATTCCATGCAATTTTTACTTAGAAAAATCACTACTGCATAGTGAAAGTAATGGGACAAAAAGTATGAAGCATCACTTGCCGTTTTGGTAGAGGGTATAAGTTCACTCCTTGTCCTTGCAACAATCACACTCTTCAAGTCACTACAAGTCAATCAAGCAAGGCACAATCTCAATCTACCAATCAAGCAAAACATCACATAAAATAATAAAACAAACAACACATGCAAGCATGCAAAAGGGTTGTTTTATTTGTAAAAGTGGTTTCTAATGGGTCATAAACATTGGAAAACACCTAAGGGTCATTTTATAAAGTGGAAAAGTCATTTGCAAAAGGTTTCACTTTATAAACCATTTTCAAAACAAAGTATCATTTTATGTGGTGTAGAAATATTTTTACTAAGGCATTAATCTATAGGGTTCACTAAATATGTTTTCAAACCATAAAACTTGGTGTTTGGGGTCAGAGGGTTTAAAACAAAACATTTCCCAAAAGTTTTCTTCCAAAACCATTTTTAGTAAATAAACCACCTTTCTATTTGACTAGAAATGGTTTTAAATCAAAGAATCATTATTTTGTTTCACCAAATACATTTTTGAATCCACAAAGTGTTTCCTATGGTCAGTAGGTTCAAATCAATCCAATTGCCAAAGATTTTATCCCCAAAATCAATTTTGAACAATTTTTACAATCTAAACAAGCATACAAATGTTTCTGCAAAAACAAACATTTTTCCAGAAGCTTTTGACTAAACAAAAGGCATGGTTGGCTAGGGCTTGTTCCACTGATTCCATTTATATAAAGTTTGCAAAAATTGGATGTGTGGATCAAAAGTTATACCAATTACAAATTTGCATTCTAATCAGATCAAAAATCTGTTTTAAATCGAATCCAGTCCACGTGGCTGTTTCTGATTGGACAATAACGGTTCGCTCGGATCGGCTACGGGGTGCGTTGGATCTAACTAAAAACGTGCGGCACAGATGGACGCGTACCTTTTCGATTGGATCTAATCCTAGCCAGATGTTTCTCCTCCTACGGTGTACAGCGTGCCAGCCATAGATGGGCGGCGCTGCGGTGGCTACTGGCGGCGGAGCGGCCAGACGGTGGCGGCGCCGGCGATACAGGAAGCTAGAGTGGTTGTGAAGGTGCTCACCGCGTTCGCAGAAGCCTGGGGAAGATCAACGTGTTCTCGAGGAGTCAAGGGGCGCTCTGGTCCGACGTGGATTGCTCGCCAAAGTTCTGCTGGCGTCGGTTGCGCGTGGTCGTGGTCGAGGGTGAGGCTGCAGAGCATGAAGAAGCAAGGTAGAGGGTGCGTTAGACGCGCAAAGTCATTGTGGTGATGCGAGCGTGAAGGAGGAGGAGAGGGGCGGTCAGATACTACCTAGGAAACTCGCCGGAGTAAGGTGCAGACGCGGCGGTGCTCAGTTGAAGACGGAGCCGACGTTCTGGAGCGCCCGCGGGTGAATGGAAAGCGCCGGGAGAAGCACCAGGGCTAGGAGAGTATGTGAGTGTGGTCAAGGAGGCGAGGGGTGGCAGGACATGGCCGGAATCGAGGGAAGAGTTCGTCGGTGGTAGTGAGGTTCGGAGAGGAATCAGGGCGGCCTGGGGGCGTGCTAATGTGGGGTGACAGAGGGGAAATGGAGAGGAGGCATGGGCGTTTAAGCTTGCGTGATCAAAGCGAGTAATGGTGGCCGCGTTAAGACGAATTAAACCGGAGGAATCAACGGCAGGAGCGGGGAAGAACTGGTCGCGGGTGTAGACGATAAACAGGAGAGGGTGGGGTCGGCTGGTCAGTGAGAAAGGGAGTGAGGGAACGGGGTCCACTTGTCATCGTCTGTATGGGTGCGTGATCGAGTGAACAACGTTTCGCTGAGGGAAAGAAAGGTGGTCATGAGTTGGCCTTCTTGCTGTCAGCTGGTTGGGTTGAGTCCTTTGCATGTTTTTTTGTTCTGAAATCTTTTCCTTTTTCAATTCTATTTTCTGTTTTGGAAATTCAAACAACAATTCAAACATTCAAACAATTCAAACATTCACCACACTTTGCAATTGAATTTGGTTCTGTTTAACAACATAAACCAATTCCCAAAATAAAATAATATTTTTATTTTAGAGTCCATTTATAATTAAATAAAATGGACACTAGTTAATAAATCAAAAGGGTTTTAATTTATTTCAAAACTCCATTTGAAATCTAAATATTTTCAAAACCAAATCAGTAGGTTTTATTTGAAAATAGAGAATACTTGGAAAACTTGTTTTAAAAATAAAATAACATTTTATTTTAGGGTCCACTAATAAAAAATAAAATGGACCTTAGTTATTAAATCAAATAGGATTTGTTTTATTAAAAACTTTATTTAAAAAAAATCTAAAATAACACCAAAACACTTCAGTAGGTTTTATTTGAGAATATAAAATATTTGGAAAGCTTGTTTTAAAATAAAATAATAAGTTTTGATGTTTAATAAAAATAGTAAAACCTTTTTATTTCTAATAAACTTTGGATATTAAATCCTTATTATTTTATTTAAATAAACCTTTACTATTTTTATCAAAACAAAACATTTTATTTCAAAAACTTGGCCAAGGTTTAATTTGGCTCTATAAAAATAGTCCTTATTTATATTTTTGCCTTTTCTTTTGAAAACCAAATCTTTTATTTAAAGATGTAATTCCACTTATTCAAAATATTTTCTTTATTAATTGTTTAACTTTTCAAATCCCTTTAGGATTAGTTTGATCAAAAAGGTTTGAAGGTTTCCAATTGGATTCAAAAAGTTTCTTCTCACCCTGAAAATCAACAAAGTTTTATTTTATTCCTTTATTTTTCACATTACAAGATTTGGAAAATCTTGGGATGTGACACCAGCCATCTGCGGTGCGAGATGAGGGCTGAGACACAAGGGTTTACCAAGGTTCGGCCCCCCGGAGGGTAAAGACCTACTCCTGCTAGATTGTATTATGGTGAGAGTACAATGGGGCGAGCTCGACGGCTAGGCGACGAGTCGCTTGGGTGTATGATGGAACGTATCCTCTATGTGCCCTCTAGGGAGGTTTATATAGACTCACCCCCTAGGGTTTACAGATCTCAACTGAATCAGTTAAGGATTCGGTGACCCTATGACCTAATCCGACTGGGCCTATTTACACTTCTGGGCCTTCAGCTTCTAGTCGCTTGAGTCCATGCCAGATCTTGATCCAGTCGCCGTCATGCAGGCACACTCGCTGGCGCCTGGGCCAATAGGAAACGTCCTGCTGAGTATACCCCGGTAGGCATATCCCCATCAAAGATCAAGGAGTGAACCTAGTTACTCTACCAAAAAGGCAAGTGGTGCTTCATACATTTTGCCCTATTATTTACACTATGCATTAGTGATATTTTGAGTAGGACTTGCATAGAATTTTTACTAAGTATGTTATGCCTTGGGAAATCCTTGTAGATAATTCCTTGCTAGAATTTTACCTAAGTTAAGATTCTTGCTACTAGTATGCTTAGCCTAGCTAGTAGAAAACAAGGGTGGATTATATTCATGCTATGAAATATTTCTAAGTCTATGCCTTATGTTTTGTTTAATAAAACTACTAAGTGAATGAATCACCTGGGTGGAATGGTATGAATGGGATATGTTGAGTGGTTACACAAGGCCCAGTGACTGGCAACATTGTGTATCACACTTGTGGAAATCCACCTAGGAACAAAGAGATTTGAGATGTCAAATGTTGAGAAGCTTCTAGTGCAGCCACATGGCATATGGGCTCTGCCTGGATCATATAGGTTGCAATAATTTAGCCAGATGGATATAAGGTGGTAGGGGGCGATAGGTTGGAACGCGTCCATTTGGTCTAAGGGAAGGCTTCTGAAATATCTTTCCTCGATGCATGTCGAGTCTTGTGGGAAAAGTGCACCACATCTAGAGAAGGAAAAATCTAAGTACTTAGCCGTGTCCCCGGCAATGGACAATTTGAGCATCAAGACATGGAAGCTATCAAGGATCTCCTCATCCCAATTTCTAAGTTAAAATCTTGTGGTTGAACAAGGGCAAAGGACCAATGGTTACACAAGGCCCAGTGACTGGATTACCATGGTAACACACTTGTGTTCCTTGGGAGTTTTGGACAAACAAAAACTTAGTGTTTTCAACTAATAAGGAAAACCTTATTTTGAGCAAAGCAAGCCTAAGCTCCACTTAGCCAAATGCATATAGATGATAGATACCACTATTCTACCATAGTATCACCTCCCAATACAATGCAAATGTATTGAACCTTGTGGCTGTAACTTATTATGTTGCAGGTTTGATTGATGTTAGTGAAGTGTGTTGAATAGGATTACAAGTATACAACCAACATGATTGCCCGTGGCACTTTGGAAGATGAAGGACTCCATGCTATATAGTTATTTCTGCTGCATTGTAATGAGATAGCCAAATGAGCTATGTAAGATGTAATGAATTATTTTACTCCTGGTTATAAAGTTGTATTATGACCTTTGTTTCTTGATATTACATCTTAAACTGTGGATACTAGCTATTGATCCAGGGACTAGCATTGTAAACACAGGGATCTCTACCTTATCAGGTTGGGACCTCTACATACAAAAGGGAGCTTGTTTTGACTGTGGCTTAGACTTTATCATGTCATGCTAGCTGTTGCTTTGACCTTATGCTTAGTGATTATTGTTGTAGCATGACTTTTCCCAAACAATTGGGATTGCTTAGTGTGCCTTTAAAGAATCATGCGTTGTTTTAGCATACAAAAGCATAGTATTGTGGTATTCTCCTTTGATGCTTTGTTAGGGTTGACTTGGCACATGCTCACACCATGTTATGACTATGAACCAGTCACCTTAGCCTCTATGATCATTTAGTTTTTGACTTGTGGTACGAATTTATGCTTTGATTGATAATGTTTTATCGCTTTGCATGATTATGGCCATTATTGCTCTCTTATTTGGTCGCTCCCAGTCTTTTGCTAGCCTCCACTTGTACTCAGTAAGCTCTACTCATGCATCCAACTCCCAAGAAACCAAGTTATTCCAAAGTGTCTACTATAAATTCCTATGCATGGTGTGTTACACCATTCCAAGTATATTCTTGTTTTCATCTATCTTCCAATTAAAAAGTATTTTGTTATGTGAAAACTTAGTGATTAAATATCTCACAAACTTGATGGCACACTTTATTTTTCTTGCCCCTAATAAACTTGAACCATTGTGTCATCTATGTTGTATATGTGTGCGCTTATACGTTGGAATTAGCAGAACCGTACTATCATGGGGAACGCTTTCAACATTGCACTTATACTTTGTACACAGTTGATATCATGATCTTTTCTCTATGTATGTCGTCGATGTGAAATAAAAGGGGAGCTTGTAAGTCCATGGAGTTATGTTTGTGTGTTAGAGAAATGCCTGGGCCGCTAGCCTAAGCCATGCCTAATCATGGTGGAAACTTGCAGCATTACCATAATGACATCTATGAAGCTTTCTTCTTATAAAAAAGTGACATATTGAAAAGAGGAAAGAGAGAAAAAAGCAACATATTCCCATGGTAAATAAGAAGATTGCTGAGATGCTCATTGTCTACTTGCATTGTCATTTTTATTATGGGATAGCTCATGTATCGTGTGCAAGGGGTACCCCATTGGCGGTTCTCTATGATACACATGTACTTACTATGACAAGAACTTACATGTGACTAAAGTTGAGTAGCTTGAGGTGCGGCCCTCGTATTCAAGGGACATGAGATTGCCAACTTATACTTTGTCCAGCATATACTCCATATTTTGCTCACTTTAACCTTAATCACTTCAAGATGCTTATGATAGGGGCAATGAAAGCTAAAAGATAATAAGTACCATAATTTTTGGAATCTCTTTATGAGACTTGAAATCCCTGCTTCCCTTTATGAAGGGCCTTTCTTCCACCTTTATATTAAGTCTCCACCTTCTATCCTTAGGCACCAATTAAGAGGGCGTAGTTACCATTCTTAGTTCTATGTGCATTGTCCCAAAACTTATTGATTGATGCATATTGTTGATATTGCTTGTTCTTGTGCTATTTGTATCTAGTCACTCTTATGAACTTTGAAGGTGTCCTATGCATCTATTTGCGACTCCATGAGGGACAAGATGAATGCCACTATGCCATATTTTCTGTATGTGAAACAAACAAACGTTTCTCAATGCATGTTATTCATGATCTTTGTTTGTAACCTTTCATGTTGCATGCATAGTTACTTTGTCTTACTGTTAGAACTCCATCTTTCTTGCTCATGTTTAGAGTTCTTTGATCTTTCAATGCTTGCAAATGGTTTGATCTTGATTTTGATGGTGCATATCACCTCAAAAATTATTCTTTTTATCACTTACCTACTCGAAGACGAGAGGGAGTTAAGCTTGGGGATGCTTGATACGTCCGAAACGTATCTATAATTTTTGATGTTCCATGCTTGTTTAGTATCCACTTTGCTATGTTTTGTCTACACTTTGAGGTATTTTTATACACTTTCTGGAACTAACCTATTGACAAGACGCCACAGTGCCAGTTGCCTGTTTTCTTCTGTTTTTGGTTCCAGAAAAGGTAGAAAATCAATATTCTCAAAATTGTACGGGACAAAAGCCAAAAATGAATATTCTCGGAATTGGACGGGACAAAAACCAAAGTTCATATTTTCCCTGAATGATACGGAAAATCGAAGACGAGATGGAGGAGGACACCGGGGTGGCCACGCCATAGGTGGGCGCAGGTCCCACTCTGGCCGCGCCCACAGGGGGTGTGGGCCCCTGGCCCTCCACCGACCTTGCCTCCTTCGCCTATAAGAAGCCTCCAACCCAAAAACCCTAAATCATCGACCAAAAAGCCACGAAAAGTTCTGCAGCACCTCCGCCACCGAAGGGGAGATTCGGGGGACAGAAAGTCTCTGTTCCGGCACCCTGATGGGACGGGGAAGTGCCCTCGGATCCATCTCCATCGATCTCCACCACCATCTTCATTATCGTTGTTGATTCCCATGATGAGGAGGGAGTAGTTCTTCCTCAAGGCTAAGGGATCTACCGGTAGCTATGTGTTCATCTCTCTCTCTAAGCATGATCATATTGTGGTCATGAGCTTTGTAATCAAGTAGATCTACCTTGCTACTCAAGTGCTTCAATAGATCTCTGTTCTCCCCATGTGTGTGAAAGTGACAGCTTGCACACCATGGTGGCACTTAGGCTAGAGTCTACATAAATCCTCATCGTGCTTTAATAGATCTATGCTTTTCCTCACGTGCGTGAAAGTGACAGCGTGCGCGCCATGTGTGACACTTAAGCTAGACTACATATATATTTATCATGAGTTATATTTGGAGTTGGATGTTGTAACATCCCAAAAATCATGATTTATAAAGTTTGCATATCATTCATGCATTCATAAGCATTTGGATCATTTTTTAAATAAGATTTCAAAACAGAAGTAAATTGTTGCCTAATATTTTATGTAGGAAAGGCAATGGATTTATTTATACTCTCCAAAATATGAATACTTTGTTTCAACCAGAAAAGGGTTGATTATAGGTTTGAATGTTGACTCCCAAAGCTTGTTCAAAATTTCAAAACCAAAATCTAAATTCAAAACCATTCATATGCCTATTTATAAATAAATTATTAAGGCATGGTTTTATTTTAATTTCAATGGGCCAATGTATTTTTTAGTGAACAACAATGTTTTATATTCAAATATGTGCATGGTTCATTTTACAAAAAATCCAGAGAAAGTTTGAATTCAAACTCTTTTGAAAAACATTTGAAAATGATTTCAGAAAATCAAAACAGAAATAGAAAAGGAATAAAGAAAAGAAAAAGGGCCAGCGCCACCTATTCGGCCCAGTAACAGAAACAGCCCACCCGGGTTTTTCCCTCTCCCTCCGTTTCTCACCCACGCGCACACCCCTCCCTCACTGACACCCCGGACCCACCTGTCCCGTCATCGTCGTCCCCAAACCCCGCCCACGACCGAGCCCTCCGCCGTTACATTCCCCGCGTCACTGCCGTTGTTTGCGCGCTTAAATGTCGTTGATTCGCCGAGTAATTCCTCGACCAGGTCCAGCTACTTAAACCCCACAGCCCCCGCTCCATTCCCCCCCCCCATTCAATTCCTTCTGAACGCCGCCAGGCTGCTCGCCTTTCTCTCCACACCGTCGTTGTCCCGACGCACTCCGGCGACGGATTGTGGTAAGCTTCGTGCGCGCCTCACTCTCTAGTTCATGCAGGATTGTCCGCTATCTCCTTGTGCACCTCCTGACGATCGCCATTTACTTTATTTCACACCAGAGCATCGCCTTCGACGACGACCGTGAGCACCCAACGACGGGCTCCACTTCGGCGAGCGATTATGTCTGTGTTCGTGCACCCCACCCTTGTCAATGACCACGTCGAGCGTCACCTCATCTTTGCGACCTCAGTAATCCCCTAATCCCCTCCCTTGCTCTATGGCCTCGCTGGAACGCCGTCACCAGACGCGCAGTCGCTGCTCTGGCCATTTGCGCCGCCACTTGATGGTCAGAGCTGTGTAGATCGTTGGATCTATATCTAGGGGTTAGGATTAGAAGTTAGTGAGAAGGGGTATGGACAGATCTAGACCGTAGGATCTCACTTAGATCCAGCGGCTTGCAAGCATGATCCGCATGAACTGGTACGGGCCAATCAGATTGCGCCGCGTGTCAGGGTTTTTGATTTAAAATTCTGATTTGATTTAATTAGATGGTTAAACTTGTAAATTTAATAACTTTTGTTCTGTTTATCCAAAAAATACAAATAAGATACCATTGGAATCACAAAAATAAATCCTACACATCTATGGACTTAGTTTTGTATTTTGTTTCTGTTAAAATGGAAATTTTTGCAGATACATTTGTAGGCCTAATTTGTGTATAAAAATTGTTTGGAAAATGTTTTAAAAGCCAAATTAAGTTTATTTGGTGTAAAAATGTTTAGTTTATTGTTTAGTACTGTTTTAATTGTCTTGTTTGATTTATAAAAATCATCACATGGCATTTGCATGCATTCATATATTTTTGCTTGATTATTTGAAATGTGAATTTGGTGCTATCATTTTATGTGTAGATTTTGGTGCTAGTGGTGATTGTGACTGTGAGGATTGTTGTTACACCCCCAACTACCAAGGCAAGTGGTGCTTCATATTTTTATCCCATTATTTTTACTATGCATTAGTGATATTTTGTATAGGGCTTGCATGATAATTTTTGCTAAGTATCTATATGCTATGCTTGGGAAATCCTAGTAGATTGTAGAATTGTTAGAATTTTCTCTAAGTCAAGATACTTGCTATTGCCATGCTTAGCCTAGCTAGTAGCAACCAAGGGTGGATTATATATATGCTATGGAAAAATATTGCTAAGTCTTTGACTTATGTTTTTCTTAATAAAACAACTAAGTGAATGAAACACCTGGGTGGAATGGTAATTGCATGGATGGATTTTTCTTGAGTGGTTACCAGGGCCCATTGTTCAATGGCTTACCCTGTGTATCTCACTTGTGGAATTCCACCCAGGAACAAAGGGATTTGAGATGCCATATGTTAAGAAGCTTCTAGTACAGCCACATGGTATTATGGGCTCTGCGTGGATCATATAGGTTGCAATAACTTAGCCAAATGGACAGTTGGTGGTAGAGGGTGATAGGTTTGGAGTGCGTCCATTCTGGTCTAAGGGAAGGATTCTAAAAGATCCTGTCTTGATGAAAATCAAGTCTTGTGGGGAAAGTGCACCACCTCTGCAGAAGGAATAATCTAAGTACTTAGCCGTGTCCCCGGAAATGGACAATTTGAGCATCAAGACATGGAAGCTATCAAGAATCTCCTCATTCCAATTTTCTAAGTTAAAAACTTGTGGTTGAACAAGGGTAAAGGTTCACTAATGTATATTGGTGGTTCCTTGGGAGTTTTTGCCAAACAAAAACTTAGTGTTTTCAACTGATAGGTAAAACCTATTTTGAGCAAAGCAAGCCTAAGCTACACTTAGCCAAATTCATGTAGAAGCTAGATACTATTATTCTACTAAGGTATCACTTGCCAATACTATTCCAATGTATTGACCCACTGTGGCTGTAACTTGTGATGTTGCAGGTTACTCTGATGAGGATTAGGGTTATGAGTCTACACTCAACATGCTTGCCTGTGGCACATGAAGATGAAGACTTTTATTTACATTGTTAAGTTAAACTCTTGTACTAGCCTATGGCTATGGAGTTGTAAAAGACTATGATATCTCTAGAATGACGATGTAATAATGACCTTTGTTTCTGTGTACTTCATCTTAAACTGTGGATGCTAGCAATTGATCCAGGGACTAGCATTGCAATCACAGGGACCTTTACCTTTATAAAGGTGGGGTCTTACAGATGTATATATGAAATTGTGGTGTTTGTTGGAACCATCTAGCGCTCAAGGTGACAGTGTGGGGTTATCTAGATTGGGGAAGGCGTACTTTGAGGGGTGTTGTTATAGCCCTACCATGGATTAGAGTGTCCAACCGGAGAGTAGTTCAAGGTAGTATCATGAAGAGAATATATTTATATGAGAGAGTGTTCACTAATGAAAGTATGATCCCTAGGCCTTGTTTATAAACATTGAAACACCGTTTACAACTAGATCTGTTGCATGTTTGCTTGCTTCCATCTTTATTTCAGTTTTCTTTTAGTCTCTCCCACGTCAACAACAAGCCAGAAAGCTATTTTCTGGCACCGTTACCACTTGTATTTCACTATCTCTTCGCCAAACTAGTGCACCTATACACCTGACAAGTGTATTGGGTGTGTTGGGGACACAAGAGACTTCTTGTATCTTGATTGCAGGTTTGCTTGAGAAGGATACCTTTGACCACTTCCTCCCTGAGTTCGATAAACCTTGGGTGATTCAGTTAAGGGAAACTTGCTGCTGTTCTACAAACCTCTGCACTTGGAGGCCCAACAACTGTCTACAAGACTAGAAGTGCGTAGACATCATGGTGTTAAAATGCTTGTTAAACACTTACAAATGGTTCAAACCAAAATTGATCAACTTACTAAGGTACAAAAAGATATGCTATTTAATGCTTCTAGAGATAAACATGGTTATGGAATTAGAACTAGGAGTGGTGTAGCCACTCAAGATCCCTTATATCCTGAGGGACATCCTAAAAGTATTGAGCAGGATTCTCAATAAGATGAGAATAGTGGTAGTCCTTCTAAGAGAAAGAAAAAGAAACATAAAACGGTTGAGGAACCTTCTGAACCTGCTGTAGATCCTAATAGTATATATGTCTCTGATGTTGAAACTGAAAGTGGTAATGATAAAAATGATGCTCCTGAAAAGGAAGAAATTGAGGAAGAACCTGAGAAGCACACTAAGAACACTAAGGAAGATTTTATTGCTAAAAAACATGGTAATGAAAGAGAACCTTGGATGAAGAAACCAATGTATTTTCCTAATAAGGAACACAAGTCAAAGGAGGAACACCACTATAACAAGTTTTGTGCGTGGATGAAACCTTTATTTTTGCAAATTCCTTTGACTGATGCTATTAAGTTGCCTCCTTATTCAAAGTATATGAAGCATATTGTCTCTAATAAAAGGAAGATTCCTAATGAGGAAATTTATACTTTGCTTGCTAATTATTCCTTCAATGGTAAGGTTCCAAAGGAACTTGGGGATCCAGGTATTCCAACTATTCCTTGCTCTATTAAAAATAATTATGTCAGAACTACTTTGTGTGATTTGGGAGCTGGAGTTAGTGTTATGCTTTTTTTCTCTACAAGAGACTTTAGCTAGAAAAATTGATACTAATTGATATATTTTTGCAAATGGCTGATAAGTCTACTACTATTCCTATTGGTATATGTGAGGATGTTCCTATTCAAGTGGCTCATAATTTCTTAGTATTAACTGATTTTGTTGTGATTGATATTCCTGAAGATGATAATATGTCTATTATTCTTGGGAGACCTTTTCTTAATACTGTAGGTGTTGTCATCAACTGTAATCAAGGAAAAGTAACTTTTAATATTAATGACAAAGAGCATACTGTATATTTATCCAAGAAGATTGATAAGAGTTGTGGCATCCCGCAAAACCACTACTAGAAAATCGCGTTGAATTTGTGCATTGCATCGTCATCATCATGCATTGTTTGCATAAAACTATTTTCGCAAAGCCTGTTTTGTTTCTACAAGCGCCCCATCTTATTCAAACACCGAAAATCTGGGTCGCCGGAATATTTTGTTTTGCCGATTTCGGTTTGCAAAAATGTTGTTTGAAATAAATAAAATATTACATTAATTTTTAGCGGGACAGTCGAACGGGCCGATTCGACCCGAACGACTGCCCCAGGTTTTAAATCGGTCCACCCCAACCAGCCCCTCTAAACCTACAGCTACCTAAAACTCTACCCCACCCCTACCTCCACATCACTCCACCCAATCAGTATGCGCCACCTCACCTCCTCCCTCTCCCTCAACCACTCACACTCTGCCAACTCAGCTGGCCCCACCCCACTCTCTCACCACCACACTCCCTCACAGCCACACCCTCCCCTGGACCCTACCCACCCCACACCGCACGCTACACGCACACGCTGCACTCACGCGGCGCCCCTCATCTCCCTGACGCGTGGCCCCCACCCAGCCCCACACGCAGCACTCCCCACCTGCCCGCGTGTCCCCGTCCCTGTTCACCATCTCCTACCTACTGCCACCAGCCCTGCCTTGGCAGCCCCGACGCCTCAAGCCCGCTCACCGCCTCGCCTCACCCGCTCCTCTCCCGCTGCGCCCGCGCCTCTCCAGCTCATGGCCGCCAACCTCTCCGCCGCTTCTCCTCCATGAGCCGCCGCCTCCGACCACGCTGCCCCGCCCGCCACCGAGCTTCCTCACACCGCCCGCCGCCCCGCCTCGGCCCCGGCCCGACCCAAGCTCCGCCGGCGCGGCTGCAACCCCGCCGCGAGCACGCCCTGCAACCTCCTCCCTCCGCAGCAACTGGGCTCCGCCGCGCCGCACTGAGCTCCTCCGCGGCGGCCTCCTCGCCAGCCTTCCTCCGCAGGCTCGCGCCGCCCGCCGGGCGTGCGGCTCGCTCCGCCTCCGTCCGACCAGCGGCCTCACCTCCGTCGACCCAGCGTGCTCCCCCTCCGTGCGCCTCCGCTCGCTTCCCGAAGCGGCCCATGAGCACCTCCCAGCGCCGCCCTCGCCCGTCACAGGCCTCGAGCCGCCGCCCGCCTGCGACCCTCCCCCGCTCGCCTGACCGCCCGGTTCCGCCGAACGCTTCGCCGCCATAAGCTCGCCGCCAGGTCGGCCCGCCTCGCCAGACCTGCCCGCCCGCGCCGCCGGGTTAGCTCCTCCGTCTCGCCTCTCCCTCGGCGCGGTCCGCAAACCACACCGCAGCAAGCGATCCTCGCCTCTTCGTGCCGCTGCTGGCGTGCGGCTAGCCATCAAGACGAAGGTCGGCGAACCTCTGCCAAGGGCAACCGGACGTGGAAAACCCCGATAAGCGGCAAGGCCTACATCGACGACAGCACCATCCGCACAACCTCGGCCCGCCACTGAAGAGCGAACCTCAAGCTTTTACCCAACCTTCGGTGCCACAAGATCGTCAAGAGAGAACCGGCGGCCCCGGTCCCGCGGACTCGAGTACCCCGACGCCCCGAGACCGAAGGACCCCACAAGACCGTACCAAGCCGAAGGTGTCCGAAGGATCTCCGACAAGAACCCCATCACGGAACATCTAGCACTCCGACAGGGGACCCTGTAGCCCCCGGCGTCGAGCCCCAAGTTCGTTCCCGAGAATCAAGGTGGAACCCCAAGACCCCGAAGCCCCGATCCGGCGACCGATCCGAAGCGCCAAGGCCTCCGCCATGGGATCAACAAGATCATCACGAAACGTCGAGTACTTCTTTCAGAACGCCATGATCGTCAACATGACCCGAAGACCGCGAATGCGACAAGAACGGCACCAACCAGGGCGAGTCCGAAGCCCCGACGCCAGACCAAGTACTTCCTCGCGGAACCACAAGAGCTTCTCCTAGATAACCGCCAAGGCCGTCATCGGAACCACAAGGCCGTTGCAGTGAACTCGACAAGATCTACCCCAGTAACCCGAGAACGCTCCCGCTGAGACCGAACCGTCGAACCCTGGACCCTGAGACCGACCCCGAACCCCGGAACCCCAAGACCGTCGCGACCCCTAATGTGTGAACCCCTTCCCGAAACCCTATTTTATAACATAATAACAACTTGTTGCATATTGGATTGTCATACTCGCATGCTTATCTGTGGTTTGGGGGCCTTATGCCGATTCACCTCATAATTAAATATGGGGCCCATATGCGGGCAAATTTAGTCTCATATTGGCCTCATTTAAATTGGTGTAGCGAACCCGGTACTATCTTCTGCCATGTTAAACAACATTTAACTTGCGGGGGTTCTAAATAACTCGAACCATCTAATTAAATGTCGGGACCCCGGTTCCGCTTAATATGACCTAATTGCCTCGCACCTTTGCCATGTCATGCATCATGCCCGATCTTCTGCCGATCTTAAGTATTGCATCCGGTGTTTATTCTAGTGTTTTGCTTCTTCGCGGATAAGGCCGATGAGTTGATGTGAGCTTCGCCCCGATCTTCGGTTGAATCTTCGACAATGTTTTCAGGCGAGCACCTCCCCCTTTGCTACCTATCTTACTTTTATAGTCTTTATTTCCCTCCTGTTGATCTATTGCTATACGTATTGCGATGCTTTAGTTTCCGCACTGTGAAATACCGTGCAGCCCTATATTTCCTTGGACACACCCTATTGCACGGTGTTTGGTAGATAGTTGGTCTTGCGTAGCCGCGATGCTTGCTATATTGCTGTTGCTTGTCGTCGAGTGCCACAGTTGCTGATGTATTTGCCGCATGTTGATGTTGGAGATGATTCTAGTTTTACTTATCGTCACTTTAATTTCTGTTTAACAACTAAAATTGAAATAAGCAGAGGCATCGGTGGGTGATAGAAAATATTTGGTGTCCGAACGCCCACTTGTGTCCCGTAAGACCCCGAGTACTTGATACATTCCTTGTTTTATCGCTATCCACATCCGGGAGGTATATGGGACCCCCCTGAGCCAGAGCTTGATTCCGTCTTATTTCTTGGGGCCACAAACTAGTTTGAGGTTTTATTTACTATCCTGTACTTATGCCATGCTACTTTCTGTATTTAAATTGTGCGAGGAGCACACTGTACTGTTTTGGATCGTGGCACGATTCCGCGGTGTCGACAAGCCCAGCCACACTTTCGGGTTCCCAGTCGTTCACAGCCGTCCCCACAACCTTAAGTCCGTCTCGGAGCCGGCCGGCTTCGTTGCGGATTCTACTTAAGGGGTGGCCCCCTGAAATAATTCTGAATCCTGTGATTGTTCAGTCGTGAAAGCCTCGTTGGGTTTTGATTTGGTTTTTCCGAGGTTGATCGAGCGTGTGTTGCTATTGGTGCACCCCGGCCGGGTAAAACTTTCTGAAAGCCGTGTCCGCGGATATGGACGACTTGGAGCACAGTATCTCGATCATAGACAAGCATAACTAAAGTTTACTGCTATGAATTTGACTTATAATGACTAGTAATCAGCTTCACTATAACGGAATGGCTAATTAATACTGCCCACAATTGCTTGTTTGGTTGTCGCTTGCGACAATTGTACCTGACTAGTAAATCTTGCAACTACAACGGAATGGCTGAATAAAAGTACCAACAACTGCTGGGTTTTTGGGTTATCTCATGATAAATGCATCTGACTAGTAAGTGTTGCCACTATCACGGAATGGATAACTAAAATTGCCCACTATTTACTTTATCAGGATGATTATCTAAACCTGACTAGTAACTGCTGCAACGATAACTGAATAAATAAAACTGCCAACGGTGTGAGTTCCTCGGTTGACTTCCTCGTTTGGTCTCGAGGGGCGAACACCAGGATGGGTTTGTTTGATGATAGAATCAGGTTGGTTCCGAATAGGTCCTTCTTACCCCTCTCTGTTTGACGCCAGTGTATCGAGTCTCTATAGGTTGTTTAGTGCATGCTGCCGCCTCGATCCACCATACCTATGTAGGCGAGGACCCGAATTCTAGCCTCGCCGTGTCTTGGCCTCGATCGGCGCTCCTTCTTTTTCCTTTGCCCTTTGTCGGCACCCCTTTTGTTTAAGCAGGTTGAGATCGACGTCGTTAGCAGGGTTACCCTTCCGGCTTGGCCTGGGCAGGGTTATGGACGCCATTGGTTATTCTTCAGGGCTCTTAGCCCCATTTGCTTCTTGTCCGTAGTCGGACGCTCTACCATTTTCAAGGTGATTTGGATCTTGTATATTATATCTGTATTCTTGACTCCTTGAGTCGCTGTTATATATATCTGTTCTGTGGGTCCCATCGAGGACTGTTGTGTAATGTTATTACTTCGTTTTCCACCCGCACGAAAGTGCCTGGTGGGCACCTTTGAATCGTTTCTATGCGGGTTTGGTGAATTTTGCCCAAACTTGCATAGGTCCGATTCTGAGGGTGTTACAGAGTGGTATCAGAGCTCAGCAGTTGTGATACCCCACAAGTCCAGCCTGTAGGATAACCTAGCTAACGGCCGAAGTAGAGTGTCAAAACTATTTTTGCAAAATCGGTTGGATAGTTCTGATTAGGTCTGATTTTACTCCTTACCCCTCTGCTGTTCTCCTCTTACCTCTACGTGTTTTGAATCCGCTCTCGTCCCTTTCTTCGAGTCCAGGAATTCTCGTGGTTGGGTTCCGTTGTACCTTCAGGGTTTCGCTTCCTCTTTGATAACGGTGTTCTACCGTCCGGTGTTCAAGCTGCCTGATGAATCCGTCTGCTGTGGTATCATTCTTTGTTCCTTGTTTGAGCTTCCCGGTGTTTTCCGACGCGACGACATCTACGCCAGATCCGATGCGAGTCGCATCACCTTTGTTTCGAACCTCGCTTGTCGAGATCTTGATCGATTCGAGAGTGGGTTGCATAATTCGCCTATTCGGTATGCAGTAATGCTTTGGGTGCGCGATGGACTGATCACCATCCGACTACTCTTATCATTCGCTCCTGTACATCGAATCAGTGGATCCAGCAGTTTTACTCCATCCACGGAAGTTAGGGGTGGCTTATTGTGGATACCCCTACCTTCGACCTTTTGTTCCCGGAGTGTTCTCTCGACGATCACGGACAACGAACTCTTGTTAGTGGTGTCGCTAGGATCTACATGCAGCGAGAAGATTCGGACCGCCGACCTCCCTTTCCGGTACATGAGGCGGATCTCGAGGGCGAGATCCTTTGTTAGTGGTGTCGAATTGTGGCATCCCGCAAAACCACTACTAGAAAATCGCGTTGAATTTGTGCATTGCATCGTCATCATCATGCATTGTTTGCATAAAACTATTTTCGCAAAGCCTGTTTTGTTTCTACAAACGCCCCATCTTATTCAAACACCGAAAATCTGGGTCGCCGGAATATTTTGTTTTGCCGATTTCGGTTTGCAAAAATGTTGTTTGAAATAAATAAAATATTACATTAATTTTTAGCGGATACCGAACGGGCCGATTCGACAACGATCGCCTGTGTTTTAAATCGTCCACCCCAACCAGCCCTCTAAACCTACCTAAAACTCTACCCCACCCCTACCTCCACATCACTCCACCCAATCGATGCGCCACCTCACCTCCTCCTCTCCTCAACCACTCACACTGCCAACTCAGCTGGCCCCACCCCACTCTCACCACCACACTCCTCACGCCCACACCTCCTCGACCCTACCCACCCCACACTGCGCTACACGCACATGCACTCACGCTGGGCCCTCATCTCCTCGACAGGCTCCCACCCAGCCCACACGCAGCTCCCACCTGCCCCGTCCCTGTTCACCATCTCCTACCTCACCGCCTCGCCTGCGCCCCTCTCCGGCTGGCCAGCCGCCAACCTCTCCGCCGCTTCCTCCGCGAGCCGCCGCATCCCCGTCGACCACGTCGGCCTCCCGCGGCCGCCACCGGAGCTTCCCTCACGCCGCCTCCGGCCTCCGGGCCCGACCCATAAGCTCCGCCGGCGATCGGCAACCCCGGCCATGAGCACGCCGCCAGCGCCGCCCGCAACCTCCTCCCTCCAGAAACTGGCCTGGCTCTTCTTCGAGCCTCCTCCGCTCCTCCCGGCCTCCTCCCGCCTCTGTGCGCCTCAGCGGCTCTCGCCCTTCCCAAGGGCCCCCGCACCTCCCAGGCGTCGCCGCCCTGCGTCCGCCCCGAGCCGCTCGCCGCCCTGCGACCCCGCTCGCTCGGCTCCGCCCGACTCCGCCCAGGCCGGCCCCGCCGCTGCAGTCCGCCCGCCGCCTCGAAGCTAGCTCCTCCGGTCGCCGTCTCCGGCCTCTCCCTCGAGCGCGGTCCCGCAAACCACACCGCAGCAAGCGATCCCTGCCTCTTCGTGCCGCTGCCGTGGGCGTCGGCGTGCTAGCCATCAAGACGAAGGTCGAAGGACGAACCTCTGCCAAGGGCAACCGGACGTGGAAAACCCCGATAAGCGGCAAGGCCTACATCGACGACAGCACCATCCGCACAACCTCGGCCCGCCACTGAAGAGCGAACCTCAAGCTTTTACCCAACCTTCGGTGCCACAAGATCGTCAAGAGAGAACCGGCGGCCCCGGTCCCGCGGACTCGAGTACCCCGACGCCCCGAGACCGAAGGACCCCACAAGACCGTACCAAGCCGAAGGTGTCCGAAGGATCTCCGACAAGAACCCCATCACGGAACATCTAGCACTCCGACAGGGGACCCTGTAGCCCCCGGCGTCGAGCCCCAAGTTCGTTCCCGAGAATCAAGGTGGAACCCCAAGACCCCGAAGCCCCGATCCGGCGACCGATCCGAAGCGCCAAGGCCTCCGCCATGGGATCAACAAGATCATCACGAAACGTCGAGTACTTCTTTCAGAACGCCATGATCGTCAACATGACCCGAAGACCGCGAATGCGACAAGAACGGCACCAACCAGGGCGAGTCCGAAGCCCCGACGCCAGACCAAGTACTTCCTCGCGGAACCACAAGAGCTTCTCCTAGATAACCGCCAAGGTCATCGGAACCACAAGGCCGTTGCGATGAACTCGACAAGATCTACCCAAGAACCGAGAACGCTCCCGCCGAGACCGAACCACGAACCTCGACCGAGACCGACCCGAACCCGGAACCCCAAGACCGTCGCGACCCCTAATGTGTGAACCCCTTCCCGAAACCCTATTTTATAACATAATAACAACTTGTTGCATATTGGATTGTCATACTCGCATGCTTATCTGTGGTTTGGGGGCCTTATGCCGATTCACCTCATAATTAAATATGGGGCCCATATGCGGGCAAATTTAGTCTCATATTGGCCTCATTTAAATTGGTGTAGCGAACCCGGTACTATCTTCTGCCATGTTAAACAACATTTAACTTGCGGGGGTTCTAAATAACTCGAACCATCTAATTAAATGTCGGGACCCCGGTTCCGCTTAATATGACCTAATTGCCTCGCACCTTTGCCATGTCATGCATCATGCCCGATCTTCTGCCGATCTTAAGTATTGCATCCGGTGTTTATTCTAGTGTTTTGCTTCTTCGCGGATAAGGCCGATGAGTTGATGTGAGCTTCGCCCCGATCTTCGGTTGAATCTTCGACAATGTTTTCAGGCGAGCACCTCCCCCTTTGCTACCTATCTTACTTTTATAGTCTTTATTTCCCTCCTGTTGATCTATTGCTATCTGTGTTGCGATGCTTTAGTTTCCGTACCTGTGAAATACCGTGCAGCCCTATATTTCCTTGGACACACCCTATTGCCTGTTGTTTGGTAGATAGCTGGTCTTGCGCGTCGCAGTCGCTTGCTATATTGCTGTTGCTTGTCGTCGAGTGCCACAGTTGCTGATGTATTTGCCGCATGTTGATGTTGGAGATGATTCTAGTTTTACTTATCGTCACTTTAATTTCTGTTTAACAACTAAAATTGAAATAAGCAGAGGCATCGGTGGGTGATAGAAAATATTTGGTTTCCGAACGCCCACTTGTGTCCCGTAAGACCCCGAGTACTTGATACCTGTTCCTTGTTTTATCGCGCTATCCACATCCGGGAGGTATATGGGACCCCCCTGAGCCAGAGCTTGATTCCGTCTTATTTCTTGGGGCCACAAACTAGTTTGAGGTTTTATTTACTATCCTGTACTTATGCCATGCTACTTTCTGTATTTAAATTGTGCGAGCACACTTGCTTTTGGATCGTAGCACGATTCCGCGGTGTCGACAAGCCCAGCCACACTTCGGGTTCCCGATCGTCACGGCCGTCCCCACAACCTTAAGTCCGTCTCGAGCCGGCGGTTGCTATGGATTCTACTTAAGGTGGCCCCAAATAATTCTGAATCTGTGATTGTTATCGTGAAAGCCTCGTTGGGTTTTGATTTGGTTTTCCGAGGTTGATCGGCGTGTGTTGCTATTGGTGCACCCGCCGGGTAAAACTTTCGAAAGCCGTGTCCGCGGATATGGACGACTTGGAGCACAAGATCTCGATCATAGACAAGCATAACTAAAGTTTACTGCTATGAATTTGACTTATAATGACTAGTAATCAGCTTCACTATAACGGAATGGCTAATTAATACGCCCACAATTGCTTGTTTGGTTGTCGCTGCGACAATTGTACTGACTAGTAAATCTTGCAACTACAACGGAATGGCTGAATAAAAGTACCAACAAGCTGCGGGTTTTGGGTTATCTCATGATAAATGCATCGACTAGTAAGTGTTGCCACTATCACGGAATGGATAACTAAAATTGCCCACTATTTACTTTATCGGATGATTATCTAAACGACTAGTAATGCTGCAACGATAATCGAATAAATAAAACGCCAGCGGTGTGAGTTCCTCGGTTGACTTCCTCGTTTGGTCTCGAGGGAACACCGGATGGGTTTGTTTGATGATAGAATCAGGTTGGTTCGAATAGGTCCTTCTTACCCCTCTGCTTTGGCCTTGATGTATCGAGTCTCTATAGGTTGTTTAGTGCATGCTGCCGCCGCCTCGATCCACCATACCTATGTAGGCGAGGACCGCCAATTCTAGCCTCGCTGTCATCGCCTCAAGATCGACGCTCCTTCTTTTTCCTTTGCCCTTTGTCGGCACCCCTTTGTTTAAGCAGGTTGAGATCGGCGTCGTTAGGTGGTTACCCTTCCGCTTGGCACAGGCGGTTATGGACGCCATTGGTTATTCTTCAGGGCTCTTAGCCCCATTTGCTTCTTGTCCGTAGTCGGACGCTCTACCATTTTCAAGGTGATTTGGATCTTGTATATTATATCTGTATTCTTGACTCCTTGAGTCGTTGTTATATATATCTGTTCTGTGGGTCCCATCGAGGACTGTTGTGTAATGTTATTACTTCGTTTTCCACCCGCACGAAAGTGCCTGGTGGGCACCTTTGAATCGTTTCTATGCGGGTTTGGTGAATTTTGCCCAAACTTGCATAGGTCCGATTCTGAGGGTGTTACAAGAGTTATGGCCTGAATTCAATTGAAAATATTGAGAGCATCAAAGTTGGAGAAATATACTATCCCATTCCACAAGAAAGTTTTGAAACTATTATGATTGGGACTATTGCTATCAAGATTGAGGTAACATAATCATTTTGTGAAATGCAAAGTTTTGTTTCATATAAGATTGTTTTGGTAACAATACTTGATCAACCTTGTTAACAAAGGGATTTTAATGAACAAAACAATGCTTTCACAATGGTTATACTTGCTCACTTGTATTCCAATCTTTGATATTCGTCTTTTTTGTCTTAGTTTTGCTAGTTGTTTGCTTTTTGGAGTGTCTTAGAACTTCTGTAGTTTTTGTTTTGGTTTGCTTTTTGTGTCTTTCAAAAATCTTTTTCTGCGAGAAAATCAATTTTCATAACCTGAAAATTGGCCAAAAATAAAGTTTTCCAAAAAATTTCAAAAAATTCATATTAAATTTTTCCTTGAAAAAAGGGGCAGAGGGGCACCTGGATTATCCTAGGGGGACCCACCAGGCCAGACACCCCCTGGTGGCACAGCCAGCCCCAGGTGGCGCCTGGCCTGGGTGTGGCCCACCTGTGGCCCTCCAAGATTCCTCCTTCCAGCCATTTCTTTCTCTCTCCAGAAAAACACCGGAAAACTTTTTCAAGATCGAGTTCCTGCTATTCTTTCTCCCGAATTTCGATCTCCTTGCTTAGCCCATCTTTGCTGCTAATTTTTGGAGGGATTACTCTCCGGTATGTGCCTCCTCCACTTGTCCAATTAGATTTTTGATTGGTGGATTGTATCTTGAGTATTTTACTACTGTAGGTGACAGGTTGTGTGAGCTTTCATGCTTGTTCTATTCTTAGAGATTTCATTTTTATGCATGTTTAGCCCTCTAGCAAGTTCCTATAGTAGTCTCTCGTCATTTATCAACTTGGAAATCACTTGGTTTGATGTTTGTCTAAAAATTTCAGAAAATGGGTCATGGATAACCACACCTTTGGAGAAGTGTTTGAGAGTGATGCACCTAGGAGGACAAGGCCTTCGATATCATCCTCTCGATCTAGGCCATCATACAATGAGGATCTTATTGCGCCGCGCTTTGGCAACGAGGGAGATGAGGGGGATGCGCACCCTTCTACCTTCCCTTGTTTTACCTTTTTGCAAGCTGCAGGGATTCTAGATGATTTCCTAAATCTTGTTCGGAGGGTTGGTCGAACCGATTATATGCAGGATGGGAGTGAGCAATATGCTATGCTCACCAAAACTTGTGTGGAGAGTTTCTCTTTAACTAACACCCCTTTCAGGACAGATGTTTCATTCAAAATCTATGATAGGCTTGTCACCATGACATTGAAGAAATTTTGCAACATTATAGGTATTGGCATGGCCGGGACCGTGACAAAGATTCAAGCTCTACTCGATGATTTGTTGGAGCTCTACCGCGGGGTAACTAAGGATGATGACCGCACAGCCCAGCGCGGGAAGATAAGAAATATTCAACTCCCAGCTCTCATATATTTTGCTTATTATCTTGCCACTAGCATTCTTGGTAGGGAGAACACTAGCAATGTTTCCAACTATCATTTGGCTTTTCTAGCTGCTGCACTTAACAATGAAACCAGGTATAATCTTGGTTCTCTCATTGCTCACCGCCTAACTGCTAGAGGACCCATTTATGGGGGCATTATTGTTGCACGTGTAGTTGCTGCCTTAGAACTTTCTGTTGATCCGAATGATACAGTGCTGGCACCACACAGGCTCGATCTAGCTGCCATGAAAGCGCATCACTTTGTTACTGCTAGCTCTATCCTTGAGAGTTTAGTTTACAGGATGATGTTTACTGACGGGGATGATAGGGAAATTCCTTTGCCACGGGTTACTTTGTTCAGTATTTGCAGGGGTCCTTGGTCACGCTCCAAGGAGGAGATGGACGATCAGCTCCGCATTTGTGGTATCCACGGACACTACCAGGGGGACGCGCCCTCTTATGACCACTCTATGCACTACACATGGGCCTCCTCGAGCACGTACTAGGATGAAGGGGCCTCTTCGTCACATTATGGAGGCATGATATGTTGGAAACGTATCTATAATTTTTTATGCTCCATGCTTGTTTAGTATCTACTTTGCTTTACTTGTCCACACTTTGATGTGCTTTTTACATGTTTTCTGGTACTAACCTATTAACAAGTTGCAACAGTGCCAGATGCATGTTTTCTGTTGTTTTTGGTTTCAGAAAAGTTAGTAAATAAATATTCTCGGAATTGGACGGGACAAACAATAAAGTCAATTACTTTCCGTGGGGAACAAGAAGTCCAGAGGGGAGCCGGAGGGGCTAGCCAGGGGGCCAGACCCACCCCAGGCGCGGGTGGGCCCAGCCCCGCGCCTGGCTAGGGTTTGGTGACCCTGGTCGCCTCCTCGGACTCCCATTCGCCTATAAGAAGCCCCCGATGCAGAAACCCTGGGTACCCGATCAAATATCCACGAAACCGTCTATAGCCGCCACCACCATCGTCCCTAGATCGGGGGGATCTGAAGTTCTTCCTGGCACCATGCCGGAGGGGAGATCATCCCGGAGGCCTTCTCTCCGGTATGATGTGTGAGTAGTTCCACCTTGGACTATGGGTCCATGTAGTAACTAGATGGTTGTATCTCCTCATTTGTGCTTTCATGTATAGATCTTGTGAGCTCCATTCATGATCAATATCTAATCTATTTATAATCATGCATGTTGTGTTTGCGGGGATCCGATGGATATTGAGATTATTATGTTGGTTTGATTAATGATTTTGTCTTTATGATTCTATCATGTCTATGTTGTTTGCGATCTTGCATGCTCTCCGTTGTTAGTAGCTATCTTGGACAAGTAGTTGCTAGTGACTCCAAGAGGGGGTATTTATGCTCAATAGTGGGTGCATGCCTCTAGTTTCCAAGGGAAGTGACAGAAATCTCTTCGGTTGTAGATTGTTGTTGCCACTAGGGATAAAACAAAGGTCTCTTGTTCATGGAACATGTGGACTGTTTACCTTACACACTTTGCTTAAAGCAGTTGTCTGTTGCTTGCAGCTTAATACTGGAGGGGGTTCGGATGATAACCTGAAGGTGGACTTCTAGTCATAGATGCAGTTGGATGGCGGTCTATGTATCTTGTTGTATTGCCCAATCGAATCTCATAGGATCTTTCTGACTAGTAATTGCATTGTTATGCCTTGCTCAGTTCCTGTCAATTGCCCCGTTGTAATTTGTTTACCCTTCATGCCATGTTGTTATCTAAGGAGAGCACCTTTAGTGAACTATGGACCCCGGTCCAATCTTCACCATTGATACATCTTCCACGGTTACTTGTTTACTTGCTGCAAACCATTGCCTTCCACACCATACGTTTAATCCTTTGTTACAGCAAACCGGTGAGCTTGACAACCTCATTGATTCATTGGGGCAAAGTCTTGAGTTTGTGTTTTGCAGGTCTCCGCGTTGCTTGCAACACATGTGTGACGTTTCCTTCCTCCTACTGGTTCGATAACCTCGGTTTCTTACTGAGGGAAAACTTGCTGCTGTGCTCATCACACCTTCCTCTTGGGGTTTCCAACGAAGCGTCCCACGACAAGTGATGGGCTCCATCAAGGCACTCCTTCTTGGCCAGGCTGGGATTGATCTCCACTTAGGCCAAAAGCCTAAGCTTGGGGGGGAGGTATACCAACATCACACTCATCTACATATCATGCTTCATCGGTATTTTGTATATCCATGTTTCGCTTTCTTTTTTTTTGTTTCTGGTTTCCAAAACACAAAAAGATCAAAAATATTTTTGTTGTTTCTCTTGGTTTGTTTCTTTGCTTTTTAGCTATGATTTGCTATAAGAAAAATCCAAAAAGATTTTTCTTTGTTTGTTTTTGCTTTGAGTGCTTGCTTTAAAAAATCGAAAACCCAAAAATATTTGTTGTTTTTCTTTGGTTTTGTGAAGTTCGTTGCAGGGTTCAGCGATCCTTAGTGAAGTTTGATTTCTTGTTATTATTCAAGCCACACAAGTGAAAGGCAATAAGGATGATCTATGACAACTCGAGGTGTGGTAAGAGGCTGGTAATGAACTCTATTTTTCTTCATTTTTGTACATATACTCATCATTGTGTGCATGCTTAGTCTGTTCATGTAAGGTGTATGTATTTATTGGATGCTTAGTAGTTCTTGCTCTCTTATGATTAGCTCCATCTTGCTAATAGTTTGTAGCATGTCATATGAATGTTTGCTTGCATTGTTATATTCATAACTTGGTATGACATTATGGTATCCTCCTCTGAATGTTTCATAATCGACTTGGCACATGCTCACGCATGCATATGACTGAACAAAAGTCAGTTAAGCCTCGATGATTTATTTTGCCTCAGAGTTCTTGTATCACTTTTATGCCATAATTAATTCTGTTTTGTTGCAAGCATGATTATGACAGTTATTGCTCTCTCGTTTGTCGCTCCCTTTCTATTGCTAGCCTTCACTTGCACTGAGTATGAGCTCTACTCGTGTTTCCAGCTCCCCAAAACCAATATTGTCAAAATTGTCCACCATATCTACCTATTAGCATCATTTGTTATTCCGTGTATATTTATTATGCCTCGTTTTCTTCCAAATAAAATGTTTGCTTGTTATGAGAAAGTTAGTTAGTAAAGCTCTCACGAACTTTATGGCACACTTTAATTTCTTGCACTTAATAAACCTGAAACATTGTGAATGTTCATGAAAGTTATATGCTTGCAAATTATAGGCTGGGAGTTAGCAGAACCGTGTTGTCACGGGGAACGCTTTCAACACTTGTAAATATATACCCAGTTGATATCATGCTCTTTTGTTTATGGATGTCGTCGGTGTGAAATAAAAGGGGGTCTTGTAAGTCCATGGAGTTATGTATATGTGTTAGAGAAACGCCTGGGCCGCTAGCCTTAGCCATGCCTAATCATGGTGGAAACTTGCAGCATCACCATAATGAGCAATCTATGAAGCATTCTTCTTATAAAAAAGAGATTGAGAAAAAGAAAAAAAAAAGATGTGAAAAGAGGAAATAGAGAAAAAACACCATTTTCCCCATGGTAAATAAGAAGATTGCTGAGATGCTCATTGTCTGCTTGCCTTGTCATTTTGATATGGGATAGCTCTTGTATCATGTGCCAGGGGTACCCCGTTGGCGGTTCTCTATGATACACATGTATTTACTATGACAAGAACTTACCGGTAACTAAAGTTGAGTAGAATGAGGAGCGGCACTAGTACTCAAGGGACATGAAATTTCCAGTTTATGGTCTGTCAAGCATATAACTCATATTGGACCTCACTTTAAACTTAATCACTTAAATATGCCTATGATATGGGAAATGAGAGCTCAAAGCTAATGAGTACCATACTTTCAGCATTTGGAAGCCTTTCAAACTTTTCAAAACCTTTTCACTTCCTTGTTGAGTCACCAATTATTCTATGAGCACCTTCTTGAGAGCATAGTTGTCATTCTTAATGTAATGTGCTTTTCTCAAAACTTGGTTAATTATGTCATGACTTTGATGCTTGTTATCTTTGATATCTCTACTTATAGTCTTCACTTGAACTTTAGAGGTGCCTTGGAATTTATGTTTTGCTCTACAATCAAAGGCAAGCGAGATACCACTCTATCATACCTTCTTATGAGCATTGCAATGTTGCTTATCTTTATGTTTCATGCTACTTATTATTATTGTGTTGGAATCTCTTCATAGCTTTCAATGACTATTGAGTAGACTTAGTTGCATACTCCTTATTATGAATTGTCTAAGTACTGATCATATGTTGAGAATGTATACATTACATGAAGCAAATGTGTTCGTGAAAGTTTCTTTTGTCGCACTCAGTTTTCAACAGAATTGCTTGAGGACGAGCAATAAGCTAAGCTTGGGGGAGTTTATACGTCCAAAACGTATCTACTTTCTCGAACACTTTTGCTATTGTTTCTCCTCTAAACTTGTGTGATTTGGATACAACTAACACAGACTGACGTTGTTTTCAGCAGAATTGCTTTGGTGTCTAGTTTTAATGCAGAAAATCAACTTTCAGGAAAAATCCTGGAAAATATGCCAAAAATCCTATTTTACCAGAAGATTCACGGAGCCAGAAGATGAGACGGAGGAGGGCCACGAGGGGCCCACACCCCCTGGCCACGCGGGCCAGCCCAGGCCGCGCCTGGGAGGGGTGTGGCCACCTCGGGCACCCCCTCAGCCTCCCTCTTCACCTACATAAAGCCTCCTGACCTAAAAACTCCCGGGGGTCAACGTTTTTCCAGATAGAGTTCCGTTGCGCCGCCACCACCAGAAACCGTGATTCGGAACCAGAAACTCCGTTCTGGCACCCTACCGGGACAGGGAATTGGAGTATATCATCGCCATCATCATCACCGACGCCTCTCCATCAACCATCCATGTTCCCCCATCCATGAGTGAGTAATCCCCCGTTGTAGGCTATGGGGATGGTAGGGATTGGATGAGATCTATCATGTAATCGAAAAAGATTGTTAGGGCATGGTGCCTAGTATCTTTGTTAGTGCTATTTGTCTTTGTTGCAACTTGTTGTGCTTAAGGATTGTCACTAGGGCCCGAGTGCCATGCTCTCATATCTGAACTTAATATTGATTCATGAGGATAGTATTGTTTGTGATCTTATCTGCAAGTTGTGTACACATATCATTGTCCGAAACCAAAGGCCCCGAAGTGACAGAAATTGGGACAACTGGAGGGGATGGCTGTGATATGAGGATCACATGTGTTCACGGAGTGTTAATGCTTTGCTCCAGTGCTCTATTAAAAGGAGTACCTTAATTTCCAGTAGATTTCCTTAAGGCCCCACTGCAACGGGTTGGCAGGACAAAATATGTTGTGCAAGTTCTCATTACAAGCACATATGACTATATATGGAACACATGCCTATGATTGTTTAGTACTTGGATGCTTTATCTTATTTATCTGCAAATGCCCTAGATCTTGAAGTTATATGAATAGTCTCATCCATGCAACGCCTGTCCATGCATCCATATGCCTACCGCACTCATATCCTACTGTTTGCTACTATTGTTACTACTGCCTTTATTTTACTGCTGCTGGTACTTTGCTATTTGCTACTACAAAACTATTGCTACTGATAAACTACTGTGAGCAAGACTATTTCCAGGTGCAGCTGAATTGATAACTCAGATGTTAAGGCTTATAAGTATTCTTTGGCTACCCTTGTGTCGAATCAATAAATTGGGTTATACTACCCTCGAAGACTATTGCGATCCCCTATACTTGTGGTCATCAAGACTATTTTCTGGCACCATTGTCGAGGAGCATAGCTTTATTTGTAAGTTCACTTGGATCTATTATTGTTCGTTGCTATTCCTTTCATCATGGGAAAGTCTCGTGATAGAAAGTTTCCTATTTTACCATCCACTATAAGAAGAGGTACTGTAAAGGGAAGGGTTGTGAAGGACTCCCCTTGTGAAGCCGTCCTTACCCTCCCCGGCAACAGCGCCAGAAAACTCGTTGATGCGGCTCAGATCAGTGTAGAGCTTCGTTGGGAAACCCCAAGAGGAAGGTATGATGATCACAGCAGTAAGTCTTCCCTCAATATGAAACCAAGATTATCGAACCAGTAGGAGGAAGGAAACGACTCAAAGGTGTTGCTAGCAACTTGGAAACCTGCATAACTCTGATACGTCCAAAATGTATCTACTTTCTCGAACACTTTGCTATTGTTTCTTATCTAAACTTGTGTGATTTGGATACAACTAACACAGACTGATGCTGTTTTTAGCAGAATTACCTTGGTGTCTTGTTTTTGTGCAGAAAATGAACTATCAGGAAAAATCCCGGAAAATATGCCAAAAAATATATTTCACCAGAAGATCCACGGAGCCAAAAGGGGAGACAAAGGGGAGGCCTGGGGGCCCAGACCCACCCTAGGCGCGGGCCCACTGACCCCGCACCTGGGGGAGGTTTGGCCACCCTAGGCAGCTTCTCGGCCTCCCTCCGCGTCTATAAGTTGCCTTCTGACCTAAAAACAGAGGGGGGTTCGATAGTTTTCTAGAAAGAGTTCCGCCCGCCACCGAAAACCAAGATTCGGATCGAAACTCCGTCGCACCCTGCCGGAACGGGGAATTTGGAGAGGATCATCGCCATCGTCATCACCAATGCATCTCCATCAACCACCGATGTTTCCCTCATACATGAGTGAGTAATCCCCCGTTGTAGGCTTGGGGATGGTAGGGATTAGATGAGTTCTATCATGTAATCGAATAAGATCTGTTAGGGGCATAGTGCCTAGTATCTCTATTAGTGCTATTTGACTTTTTTGCAACTTGTTGTGCTTAATGCTTGTCACTAGGGCCCGGGTGCCATGATCTCAGATCTGAACTTATTATTGAATCATTATGATAGTATTGTTTATGATCTTATCTGCAAGTTGTGTACATATATCATTGTCCGGATCCAAAGGCCCCAAAGTGACAATAATTGGGACAACCAGAGGGGATGGCTGTGGTGTGAGGATCACATGTATTCACGGAGTGTTAATGCTTTGCTCCGGTGCTCTATTAAAAGGAGCACCTTAATTTCGATAGTTCCTAGAGGCCGCCACGGCTGGTGGATGTAAGATGTTGTGCAAGTTCTCATTGCGAGCACGTATGACTATATTTGGAGCACATGCCTAGGATTGTTTAGTACTTGGATGCTTATTATTATATATGCAATGCCCTAGTTCTTTGAAGTTACATGTTTAGACTCGTCCATGCAATGCCCGTCCATCCATCCCTATGCCTACCGCACTCGAACTACTATTACCGTTACTGTTACTACTGCTGTTGTTTCACTGTTGCTATTGTTGTTGCTGTTGATTTTCTGTTGCTACTACAAACTATTGCTACTGATAAACTTCTGTGAGCAAGAACTATTTACAGGTGCAGCTGAACTGACAACTCAGTTGTTAAGGCTTGCAAGTATTCTTTGGCTCCCCTTGTGTCGAATCAATAAATTGGGTAATACTACCCGCGAAGACTGTTGTGATCCCCTATACTTGTGGGTCATCAAACTCAAACTCAAGACTTTGCCCCAACGAACAGTGAGGTTTTCAATCTCATCAGTTTGCTGAAAACAAAGTATTAAACGTATGGTGTGGAAGGTAATGGTGGATTGCAGAAAGTAAACAGTAATAGTGGAAGATGTATCAATGGTAAAGATTGGACCGGGGTCCACAGTTCACTAAAGGTGTTCTCCTTAAGATAAACAACATAACATGCTGGGTAAACAAATTATAGCGTGGCAATTGACAAGACAGAGCAACGAAAAACAATGCAATACTAGACATTCAGGATCCTATGAGATTCGATTGGGCATTACAACAATATACATAGACCGCCATCCAACTTCATCTATGACTAGTAATCCACCTTCAGGTTATCATCCGAACCCCCTCCAGTAATAAGTTGCAAGCAATGGATAACTGCTTTAAGCAATGTGTGTAAAGTAAACAATACAATTGTTCCATGAACAAAAGATCGTTGTTTTCTCCCTAGTAGCAACATCACATCTACAACCTTAGAGATTTCTATCACTTCCCTAGATTCAATAGAGGCATGAACCCACTATCGAGCATAAATACTCCCTATTGGAGTCACTAGCATCTACTTGGCCAAGATAGCTACTAGAAACGGAGAGCATGCAAGATCTCAAACAACACAGACATGATAGAATCAATAAGATAAAACCATTAACCAATCTGACATAGTAATCTCAATATCCATCGGATCCCCGCAAACACAACATGCATGATTACAAATAGATGATCTTGATC
The DNA here is from genome assembly GCA_030063025.1 of Avena longiglumis. Classification (NCBI taxonomy): domain Eukaryota; kingdom Viridiplantae; phylum Streptophyta; class Magnoliopsida; order Poales; family Poaceae; genus Avena; species Avena longiglumis. The sequence continues at coordinate 148,447,198 of CP125974.1, forward strand.
ATTAACAGAGCTCACAAGATCTAAACATGGTAGCACAAAGGAGGGGAAACAACCATCTAGCTATTGTATGGACCCATAGTCCAAGGTGGAACTACTCACGCATCATACCGGAGGCTGGCATGGTGAAGAAGAAGGCCTCCGGGACGATCTCTCCCCTTCGGCAGGGTGTCGGGAAGAGCTTTAGATCCCCCCGATCTATGGACGATGGTGGCGGCTACAGACTTTTTCGTGGAGATTTGATCGGGTCCTTAGGGTTTTGGTATCGGTTGCTTCTTATAGGCGAAGGGGGAGACCGAGGGGGTGCCCGAGGCGTCCGCACCCCCCCAGGAGCTCCTCTGTCTCGTATTCTGGCTCCGTGTTCTCCTCGGTGAAATATTTACTTTGGCTTTTGTCCCGTCCAATTTCAAGAATATTCATTTTCTGGCTTTTCTGGAACCAAAAACAACAGAAAACAGGCAACTGGCACTATGGCATCTTGTTAATAGGTTAGTCCCAGAAAACGTATAAAAATACCTCAAAGTGTAGACAAAGCAAAGCAAAGTGGATACTAAACAAGCATGGAACAACAAAAATTATAGATACGTTTACGACGTATCACCCTTCAACCTAGCATTTTCTTCAAGCATATTTGTACAACTAGAAGGAATGAAAGTACTAGGTGAAGAAATATTGGTCAATTGAGTTTGAAGATTTTCACGAGACTTTGTGAGTAACAAGAGTTCACTCTCCAAGGCCTTGGGAGCCTTGTCAAGCATCCTAAAGTCCTCGACAAGTTTTTCATGAACAACACCAAACTCAATCTTGTCCTTTTTAGCCTTTTTATATTTAGCAATAGCATGGTGTTCCTTGATGAGTCTATTAACAATTATGTCAGTATCCCCATCAAGCCCTTCAATTTTTAGTTCAAGAGACATCCTAGTCTCTTGTTCTTCTTCTAGAGCATTATTTAGAGCTTCTACCTCAATCATGTGCTCTCTCCCTAGTTTACATCTCTCATCAAGAAGCTCTTGTGTGTGAGAAAGTTGATCTAAGAGGTCCACAAAATGTCTCTTGTGTTACTCCTGCAAGTTATTCATGAACTCATCAAAAGAAATTATTTCCATTTTGACCTCAAGAGATATATCATCATCAATTTCATCATTAACCAAGGAGGAGGGGTGTGATGATGATAATACCTCTGTTCCTCTTGCCACAAGGCAAGTGACGTTCTTGTTGGAGATATTATCAGTTGGAGATTCGAAGAGCGAGAATGTGGGTGTAGTAGTAGTGGCAAGAGCAGCCACACCACTTGATGTTTCCTCTTCATCATATTCATCGTATTCATTGTCGAAGGAGAATTCTTCATGAGTGATCAATACAATTTCACCCGACTTCTTGTTGATGGGATTCTTCTTGATGAAGGGTTTCTTGAAAGGGGCTTTGGAAGCTTTCTTTAACACAAGTTTACCCCCGTGGTCTTCTCTTTTCTCATAGGAACAATCCGCCACAAAGTGATAGTGGTCACCACAATTTAAGCAAGTTCTCAATTTACTGACATTGTCTCTTCTCCCATCTAGGTTGCTTCTTTGTTGCATTTCCATCTTGGCCTTGGCGGGATCTTTCCAAAAGATTTTTGCATAGAAGGCCATATATTCACCATGAGCAATCTTTGGCGGGATCCGCAAACAAAAGAGCATGATATCAACTGGGTAGATATTTACAGGTGTTGAAAGCGTTCCCCGTGACAGCACGGTTCTGCTAATCCCAACTTATAGATGCAAGCATATACAACTTTGATGACACAATGGTTCAAGTTTATTAGAGGCAAGAAAATAAGGTGTGCCATCAAGTTCGTGTGAGCTTTACTAACTAGTTTTAACATAAAAAAATAATTTTTAATTTGAACTATAGATGAAGCTTGAGAATTTACTTGGAATAGCAATAATGCTAATAGGTAGATATGGTGGACACAAATGGCACAGGTTTTGGTTTAAGGGATTGGATGCATGAGAAGTATTCCCTCTCAGCATAGGTTTTTGGCTAGCAAGGCTGGGTAGCAAGCAAAAGAGTTGAAGGAAACAAGCAAATATACAAGTGATAAAGTCAAACATGCAACCTTCCTTGAAGACACAAAAGATCTTAAATAAAGAATACGAAGCTTATGAGCCAATCAAGAAAGAAAATAAATGATACAAAATACCTGTAAGCTTTTCTCTTTTCCTTTCAAACCTAAAAAAGTGTTGCTACTGACCATAGCTTGGTTTGCCAAAACCAATTTAGATTCACTTGATGCTCCCAAAGTGATACCAATACTGATCAACAAGATCAATCATATAATAGAGACTGCAAACTAAAATAAGAAGTGAAAAAAGTGAAAGATGAAACTTCTCATTAATATTCCATAAAGGCACTCACACCAAGGGATAAATAGATAACCAACTAAAGGAGAGATACTTCCACAATGCAAACCAACCTATAAGATAACTTCTCTACCCAAGATATGAATCTACTAAAAAGGAAAAAAGATAAAATATAATGATGTGATACCGCGGCACTCCCCCAAGGTTGGAACAAGCCAAGGGGATGCCAAACCTAATGACGAATTACTCCTTCGGTGGTGGTGGTGTTCCCTTGATGAGATTTTCAATAAGCTTCCTCAAGTCCTCTATCTCAAAGGTCAAATTACGAACCAACTCTGAATTATGCTCAATGTAGTTCATGATCATGTCGGACCAAGAATCCCAATCCTTGTTATTCTTTCCCCACTCTTCCTTCTTAGAGTGTTCCTTCCCTGCATGGTTAGAATGAGGCATATCCCAACTAGAGGGCAACTTCCCTTTGGGCACTTTTTGGAATTTTTGATCATGTATAAGAGTATGGAAGGGGTTCTTGGTGCATAGAGGAAGTGACTGTGGAGCGAGGCAATGACGCGAAGGTTTCCCTCCTATAGACATCCGTGTTGTCCTCCTAAGCTTGATAGGGTTTGCCACCATTCCAATGCTTGTGACGGTCGAGTGGTGTCCGGATGCTCGTCCTCCTGATCCCCAACCAAGATCTCCTCCTCCTTCGGGTTTTGAGGATCATCTTCCACGGGCTTATTGCCCAAGTCGTTGGCGGAGACCATGGTGCCTCTAAACTTGAGAAAAAATTTCCTAACAAAAACAGATCGAAACGAAAACACGATGAGAACACGATATACAAACCTCGGGGGGTCCGGGGGTTATATATTACGAGGTTTTACAACATAAGGAAGGTACTGTGCAAAAACGAGGCGGAGACGGACTCCAGGGGGCTCACACCCCTGGTGGCGCGGCCATCTAGGGCCCGCGCCACTGGTGGGTGTGGCCCACCTGGGCTCCGTTTCCTCCTCTGTTTCGTCTCATAACCTTCCATATGTAATAAAATCATTAAAAATATAAAGAAATAAGGTTTTCGCGAACCTTCTGTTTGCAGCACTTTTACCTATTCAAAGACGGACTCTGCAGATTCCTTCTCTCCATCACCTGAAAATTCCTTTCATGCAAAGTCTCACACAAATTTCATTAGCAACATTAGTGTGTGCAAAAACAATAAACCTTTAGATTCAAACTTCAACTGAAATCCATCAAAACAAAAGATACTATAGCAACCCCCTTCCAAAATCCCAAAAAGAATCTGAAAGGGAATCAACATAAGAGACAAATGCGAATGATGGCAGAAATCTGTCAAAACAGACCAGCAGGTAAAGGTTAATTTTTTTCAAAAAACTTCTATTGCTCAAATCAAAAAGTGCAAAACTAATGAAAGTTGGATAACAACTTGGGAAACAGGCCTAGAAAATTACAGCTCCAACCAATGAACTGAGCTCCTTCACGCATTTTTACAATGTAGCACAAAAATCTGTCCCAAGACAGCAACTTTTCACAAATCCTCTACTTATCAAAAGTGGTTGATCTTGAATCAAAAAACAAAACAAAAAGTAAAAGGAGAGGTTATTACAAGTAATAACTTCCAAGACTCAATAAAACTATTGGGTTATCTCCCAAGAAGTACTCTTCCTTAATGCCTTTAAGTTAGGCTTGATAATTTTAAAGATACTCACATAGGAGATATAGATTTGAAGTGAAAGGGAGCATCAAGAAGCAAATATCCAACACATTTGAGTCTAACCCACTTACTATGCAAGGGAGTATCACGAGAAAACAAATTATTGAAACAAAAGGCCACTAGCATAGGGAGACAAAACAAATGCAACTTCAAAGCTTTCAACATAAAGCAGGGAAACTTAATATTATCGAGATGCATAAAACCATGTTTCCCTCTCTCGTAATAACTTTCAGTAGCACTTTGAATAAAGTTAACAATATAAATATCACAAGAAACAACTTTATCATCAGAATGAGCATACTTACACTACTAGGAAAAAGGCCATTCGTGACGCACCTGAAAAGGCCATCCGTGGCGCACTAGCAGTGCGCCACTATCCTCGCGCTATGGCTAAAAGTTAGTCGTGGAGCACTAGGTGGTGCTCCACGCCTATGAAAATATAACTGTGGCGCACTATGTGTTGTGTGCCACGCGTATGAAACGATAACCGTGGCGCACTACGTGTCATGCGCCATAGATACAAATTTCAAAATTCAAAAAAAGCGGCAGATCTCTGGATCTCGCCGTCAGTGTCGTCGCTCGTCGGTACAGGTCGTCGTCGTCACCTCATCATCGTCGCCTCGTCGTTGTCGTCACCTCGTCGGAGAGGCCTCGTCATCGTCGGAACTGCAAGGAGGAGGAGGAGAAGAAGAGGAGGAGAATAAGAGGAGGCCTTGTCGTCGGATTCGTCGGAACTGCAAGGAGGAGGAGGAAGAGGAGTAGAAGAAGGAGCCCGGCATCGTCTTCGTCACTGCAAGGAGGAGGCCCCATCACCATCTTCACTGCAAGGAGGAGGAAGAGGAGGAGAAGGAGAAGGAGAAAGAGAAGAAGGAGGAGGAGGAGGAGGAGGAAAATGAGAAGGAGAAGAAGGAGGAGGAGGAGGAAAATGAGAAGGAGAAGGAGGAGTAGGAGGAAAATGAGAAGGAGAGGGAGGAGGAGGAGAATAAGAAGGAAAGGAGAAGGGAGGAAAAGGAAAAGGAGAGAATGGGAGGGAAAATAAAAGGGGTAGCTAGGCGGGGCGGGGATTCAAATTTTGAATCCTGCCCAACTTACTCGTAGCGCACTAGGTAGTGGTGCGCTACGGGTAAGTTGCCATCTTTTTTTTCTATAGGAAAAAATAGTCTTTTGACTGTAACTTTTTACTCTTTTCGAATTTTGAAAATCTAAATAATCTCTAAACGACCGAAGGTGGTTGCGAGCGAATGCGCAATCTCGTTCTCGTCATTTTGTTATATTATACGATTTTTTCGATATCGTATGCCAAGTTACGGCCGTTTTACCGTGGCATGATTTTTTTTGCAGAAAAAGTCGAAATTATTATTTGTTAATTTTCCTACAAACTATACCACACTACCTACCTAAGTATTAAAGGATTTTATTTTCTAAAGTGTTTTTCATTTTATTTTATTTTATTTTTTGCAAAGCCTAAAAAGGCGATCCACTGTGGGGTTGGTGCAGGGTACTTAGCCGTAGGGCACTAGGGCAAGGTGCCCTACTACTAAGTTTACACATCCGTGGCGCACATGGCATAGTGCGTCATAGAACTTGCCACAACCGTAGCGCATATACCCCATGTGCTCTACGGGTATGTGGCATGCGGCTGGCAGGCCCCTGACCCATACATATCTGTGGCGCACATACCCCATGTTCCACGGTTGTTCTAGTTACTAGTAGGGCACTGCCCACAGGTGAGCCACGCTTATCTTACCCGTGGGGAACTTCAACCATGTGAGCCATGGATGTGCGGATTACCTATAGCCCTTTTCCTAGTAGTGTTACAATCATCAAAAAGAGGTCTAAGGTCATAAACTAGATCAATAGAAGCAAGTTGTTCAACCCCAAAATCCTCATTAGGCAATTCATTTTCATAAGGAGTTTTAGAAAATTTGGAAAAATTAAACTCATAAGATTCTCCATCAAACTTAGTTAAAACTTTCTCCTTCTTACAATCTATAATAGCTTCACAAGTGTTCAGAAAGGGTCTACCAAAAATGATAGGATAAGTTTTACTAGATGCTAAACCAAGCACTAGAAAACCAGCAGGATATTTAATCTTACCACAAAGAACCTCCACATCACTTACAATGCTAATTGGACAGACTGTCTCTCTATTAGCAAGGTGAATAACCACATCAATGTCCTCAAGTTCACAAGGACCAATTTCATGCATAATTTCCCTGTAAAGATCATAAGGAATAGCACTAGAACTAGCACCAATATCATATAAACCATAATAGCAATGATCACCAATTCTAACATAAAGCATAGGGACACTAGTTTTTCTAGCTTTACTAAGATGAGAGACAATATTAGAAGCGTCTTCATAGAAGACAATGTGCTCATCCTCTATACTTTTAGTGACAAGATCTTTCACAATGGCTACTATAGGTTCAATGTTTATTTGCTCATCGGGTTCCATAGTTTTCTTTGTACTTTTGCTGACCACATTAGCCATAATAGAATGTTCCTTTACCTTGACAGGGAAAGGCATTTTATCAATATAAGGTCCAGGCAAAATAGGATCAATAGTACAAACTTCAGTGTTTCTAACAGGAAACGATTAACAATATCTTTATAAGGCGCATGGTACTTGTCCCACTTTGATGGGGATATGCCTACCGGGGTATACCCAGCAGGACGTTTCCAACTGGCCCAAGACCCGGCGAGTGGGCCTGCAGAACGACGAGTGGATCAAAGCCCAGCCAGGAGTTGAGCGACTGGAAGCTGAAGGCCCAGGCGAGTAGATACGCCCAGTCGGACTAGGTTAAACGATTACTGAAGTTGTAACCGAATCGGTTGAGATATGTAAACCCTAGGGGAGGTGAGCCTATATAAACCTCCCAATAGGGCGAGTAGAGACACGTTCCCTCATACACCCAAGCGACTCGCCGCCTAGCCGAGCCTCGCATTGTAACACCTCCATAATACAATCTAGGTGAGTAGGTCTTTACCCTCCGGGGCGAACCTGGGTAAAACCACGTGTCTTTCCTCATCTCACACCGCAGATGGCTGGCCGCCTTGCCCTCGTTCTACTACTGCCGCCGACAGCATCCGCCGTGACAATACCCACGGCAGTGGCGCCCACCGTGGGGCCGGTCAGGCCGGTGTTTGCGGCGAGATCCAATCTGCCCATCAACGAGACGGCCGCCACCGCCGCATGATAGCGATCGGCAAGATGCTCCGGATCTTGTCGAGCAGCTACGCCCCGGGCGCGACCCGTCACGACAAGCGTGATCCCGCTTATCGGCACGATCAGCCTCTTCGTCGGCCTCACCGACGCCATCGCCTTGAGGACTCGGCTCGCATCCGCGAAGTCGCCGCCACGCGATCGGCTCCGAGAGCCAGATCCGCACGATCCACCGCCTCGCCTCCGAGTACAACTCGGCCCACAGCAACGTGGCCGGGAATTCAGCGGCCGCAGAGGATGCGGCCCTCACCGACGACGCCGACTCGGCGACCCCGGCATCACTCGCCGGATCCATCACCGCGGCCTCATCCGCGGGCTCCATCGCCCAGGTCTCCAACGCGGGATATTTCTAGGACCCCTCCATCCTCGGGATCTTTGAATTCGACTCCGGGTCAGAGAACTCCGCCGACCTCCACGATGGAACCGGTCGCCACGCCGCGACCTACATGGCCACCGGCGCCGATCCGCCGGAGGATCCTTTCTCCACCCCAATCCCTCCTAACGCCACGGCAACGGAGGTCGAGGAACTCCGCCTGAAACTGGCGGAGGCGGTACGCAAAGAGCAAGCCGAGCGCGAAAATTTCCGCCTCGAGCAGGTGACGGCGCAGGAGCTGTCATGCTACCACCAGCAGCGGATCAGGTCATGCCTGAACCCCACCGTTCAGGGGCGCGCCCTGAACTTCGACGACGAAAACGACCCGGCCCGTGTGGCCGAACGCGCGATCTGCGAGAACGCGCCACCAGGAGGAAGCGCCCGGCCCCCGCCAGGGTCAACGGCAAGGGGCGCCCCACCTCCACCCAGCGGCACCCCTCCCAGGGACCAGCCGCGGATAGTAGTCTCCTCACGGGAGCGAGACGCGAACGGCCTCCCACTGTTCTCCACCCCAATGGACAACCTCGTGGCAGGTCGAGCAGCAGCCGACACCATCACAGCCACCGCGACGCCCTCTGAGATCCAATACGTCGTGGCCCCTTTCGCGAAGGCCGTCGAGCAGCAAAAGCGGCGCCGACGGCAGTCGAGTATACTCGCGTTCCTCGGAAGCGAGCGGCCTCCAGCCCAGCGGCAAACACCCTCAATCGCCCGCCACCGAGCCGCAGCTCCAACACCGACCCGCGAACGCTGCACTCTCCACCACGACCCCAGGCAACCAACCTTGTCGCCGCCAACGGGCAACCCATCGACGCCGCACCCACATCATCAACAACCAAATGGCGCGACGCCAGCCCGACGACTTGCGGCACACTAACTAATCGGGCGCGACGGCGAGCCTATGGGTCGCTCGACTCGACCCAAGTGCTTCGGACCAATGATCCGAGGCGAGAAGTACCCGCCGAACTTCAAGGCGCCAAAAGAGATAGAAAAGTACGACTCCTCGTACGACCCCACCGTCTGGCTCGACACATACCTCATGGCGATGGGGATCGCGGGTCACATCGACCTACCGCCGCCGTTACCTCCCGATGATGGAGGGGCGTGCGGTGGATCAACACTCTCCCCGGGCGATGTCGACTCACGGGAGGAAATGCTGACGCCGTCGGCACTTTGAGTGCTCCTACCGCGCCACCACTATTGAGGACACGGCAGTGCGTCCAGGGATCCCGAGTCGACCATGAATCGGGTCCAACGGTGGCAAGAGCTTTGGTACAACGCGGTTGGCATCCACCCGGACACCACGATCCATTGCTTCAAGACCTCGTGCCGCTACGAGCCTCTAGTCGCCAAGCTCAAGCGACACTCCCGCACACTCGACAACATCCTCGACCTCCTCGAGATCGCCAAGCGATGCGCCGAGGAAGATCCGAACCAGGAAGCGGACGACGAGTCAGAGGTCAACGCCGCGAGGCGGCAACGACAGCGGACGCCGAACCTCACTTCTGGCACTTTCGCCTCATCGGCAAGCGCCGCGGACGAGCGAGTCGACTTCGTCGCCAACACGCAGCGCAGCTGAGACCAAGAGCTACCGCTGACGGAGGGCAACGCCACGGCGGCAACTACAAGAACAAGCCAAGGTTCGATCCCGCGGCGCTCCTTAACCAACCATGTGCGTTCCATAGCAGGGAAGGGAAGCCCGCAACGCACACCACCGCCGACTGCCACACCCTCAGGGAAATCGAGAAGGCACGGCAAGCGCGGGAAGACCCGACAACGACCGCCAAGCGGCGGAAAATTACAAAGTAGGCTCGCTCCACACCTTCACAGGCTTCAACACGAAGCGCGAGAAGAGGGTCATCGCCCGCGCCGTCGCCGTCAATGCGGTGGCCCAAATAGACGTCCCCAGCTCTGAACTGGTGCAGCCCATCACCGAGCCGCAAGACCACTCGCCGCATCGAGTACCGGACGAGTCGCCTTGGTGGTCAAGCCCAAGGTTGGCGACTCGGCTCCCCAAGACAGCGATGGACGGCGGCAGCTCCATCAACATCCTACCTCGACACCTTCGGCGGTGCGGCTCCGATCGATGATCGAGACGACCACATTCCACGGCATCGTCCCGGTCGGAAGGCGTACCCGATCGGCAAGGTCACGCTACCGGTCACCTTCGCACCGGCAAACTTCCGCACCGGCGGATCGTCTTGAGCTGGTGCCCTTGACAGCCCTACCACTGCGTCACAGGGCGCCAGCGTTCGCTAAATTCATGGCAGCGCCACTACGCCGCATAACGCGATGAAGCTCCGGGCCGTGCGGCGTCATCACCATCAACGGCGACCCGACATGGCCGCCGAAAGGCGAGGATCCAAAGCTTCGCCGACGCCGTCATCGCGGCGGAGACCAACCACGCCGACGATCTCGCCAGTACGGCGGGTCAACAACGACGACCCCACCATACTCAAGCCCAACTCGGGCGTAGGCACCTCAACCTTTGAGGCCACGACACACCGCAGCGCACCGTCGAGCTGGTACCAGCGACTCCGGCCAGACGGTGGCGATCGGGACGGGCATGAGCCCAAGATAGGAAGGCGCTCATCGAAGTTCCTCCGTGAGAACGAGGACATCTTCGCATGGAAACCCTCCGACATGCCCGGTGTCCCTAGGGAGCTCGAGCACAAGCTAAACGCCGACCCCAAAGTGCGACTGTCAGCGCCGTGGCCCTTCAATGAAGAACGCCGTCGAGCAATCGCCGAGGAAGTGCAGCGTCTACTTGCCGGCTTCATCCGCCAATCAAGTACTCAAGTGGCTGGCAAACCCAGTCTGGTCGAGAAGAAAACGGGACACGGAGAATGTGTATCGACTAAACAAACACGAGCAGCGCATGCCCAAAGGCGATTCGTCCTCCATGGATCGACCAGATAATCGATTCGACCGCTGGCTCGAGTCGCTCTGTTTCCTCGACGCCTACTGGGTACAACCAGATCAAAATGGCCGTCGAGCGAGGAAGACGGCGTTCATCACGCCATTGAGCCTTACGCTACACCGCCATGACCTTCGGCCTCAAGAACGTCGGGCAACCTACCAGCGGTGCATGCAAGAATGCCTCATGAGCCAAATTGGCCGCAACATCCACGTCTACATCGACGGCGTGGTCGTAAAGTCCGCCGCCAAGGCGACCTACTCGCCGACTGGCGGAAACTTTCGCCAACCTGCGAAGATACAAGATAAAGCTCAACCCAGCAAGTGCACCTTGTGTACCGCGGACAACTCTTGGGTACGCGTCATCTCCAAACGAGGGATCGAGGCGAACCCCACAAAGATCGACACGATCGCGGCTCGGCAAACCCGAGTGCTGCGCGACCAGAAGCTGGCGGGCGATAGCGGCTCTCGATCGCTTCATCCCCGCTGGTAAAGGCGATGCCCTATACCTCCCGATGCGAAGAACCCCACCTTCCAGTGGGACAAGGAGGCGGACGACGCGCTCCGTGACCTCAAAAAGGTGCTACTCGCCGCACCACTACTCGCCGCCCCCGCTGACAAAGAACCCATGCTGGTTTACGTCGCGGCGTCCGAGCGTCGTCGGCCGTGATGGTCGTCGGCGACGGAGGAAGGAAAGGAGCGCCCGGTTCAGCGGCCGGTGTACTACATCAGCGAGGTCCTCACCGAATCGCGCCAACGGTACCCGCAGTACCAAAAGCTAGTATACGCAGTCTTCCGGGCTCAGCGTCGCCTGCCGCACTACTTCCAGGAACACCCGATTACGGTCGTCTCCTCAGCACCACTGCAAGACATCATCCGCAATCGCGAGGCGACCGGGCGAGTCGCCAAGTGGGCCGTCGAGATCGGCGTCCACAACATCAAGTACGAGCCACGAAAGGCGATCAAGTCACAGGCACTGGCAGACTTCATCGCCGACTGGGAGGAGGCCCAGCAGCCAGAGAAGCTGTCGTACCTCCACTACTGGAGCCTGCACTTTGACGGCTCCAAGGACGCGGACGGCGCAGGCGCAGGGATAGTGTTGACTTCACCAAAGGGTGACAAGCTCCGCTACATCCTCTGCCTCGACTTCACGCCCTGCACCAACAACATGGCTGAATACGAGGCCCTACTCCACGGCATGCGAGCCGCCAAGGAGATGAACGTTAATTGCCTCCGCTGCTACGGAGATTCCGACCTTGTCGCGGGGCAAGTCGCCGGCACCTGCGACGCCGTCTCCCCCACCATGGCGGCGTACCGCCAAGCGGTGGACATCACGGCTAGACCGGCCGCCGGCGGCTACTCCGTCGAGTGGATCGACAGCAGCAACGGCGCCCTATCTCGTGCATTCGGTCGGCTCGATCGCACCACCCGCCGTGTTCCTCGACACAATCTCAAGCCATCAGTCTTCCCCGAGGAGATCGACATCGGAGTCCCACTCAGGCAGCAGGTGACTTTTCGTCCGCCGAAGATCACGGCCGACCAAGCCCTACATCGCCAGCATGGCACCGCCGGCGACAGACTCGAATGATCATCGCCGATGCAAGTCCTACACCATCATCGACGGCGAGGCCAGCGGCGCAGCGTCATTCCAAGCGCTGCGTCCAACCGGCTGAAGGGACGAAATCCTCCGACATTCACTCGGTGATCGCGGCGCCACGCCGCCTTGCCAGGTCGCCAAGGCTATGCGACACGGCTTCTCATCGCGACACGCCGACGTTGTCGATGATCGTCGTCAGCGATGCGCGGGTGCAATCGCCGTCGGGCGCACGACTCGGCGGCTCAAAACAATCCCCATCACCTGGCCATTCACCGTGGGGCATGGACATGGTAGGCCCTTCAAGAAGGCCCTCGCTACACCCACGCTGGTCGCCGACAAATTCACGAAGTGGGTGGAGGCCAGTCGAATGCGACGGGAAGACCGCCACTAAATTCCTACGTGAGCTCATATATCGCTACGGGTTCCCCAACAGCATCATCACGGACAACGGCACCTACTTCGCCAAGGGAGCCATGGTCGAATTCTGCGAAGCGCCCCCTATCCGGCTCGCCCTCGGCCGATTGCCCACCCGAATCCAACGGCGGGCGAACGAGCCAACCAAAGCATCCTCCACGGCTGGCCGCGACTCCAAAGTACCACTCGGCGCATCGGGTGCTGGGTCGAGTTGCCCTCGTCATCTAGGGATCCGGACTTCCGTCACAGATCGACGGGTTCACCCCTTCTTCATGGTCTACGGTCGAAGCGGTCATGCCCACCGACCTCGAACACGACTCGCGAGTCGTCCACTATCTGGAGGCTAAAACTGGCGCCCGCCAAGATGGGGTCGACCAGCTCGACGAAGCGCGACCTCGCTCGGTCACGCACCGCCATCTACCAGCAAGGACTTCGCCGCTACCACGGCCCGGCGGTGAAAGCTTCGCACCTTCCAGGAAGGCCACGGTGCTACGCCTCATCCAGACAAGAAGGGGATGCACAAGCTTTCCTCCGTGGGAAGGCCCATTCGCTATCGCGTGCACAGCAACGACGCCTACTACCTCATCGACGTCGCGGGACGGCGAACTCGACGTCAGCGACCATGGAATGTAAACCTCCTCCGGAAGTTCTACTCCTAGAACCCCACATGTACTCTCCGGTCGCTATGAAATAAAAGAAATGGTTACGCAACTTGCGCTTACTCTCCATGACTTGTGCCACTACTTTTCGTAAAAACAGCGTTATGCTAAACGCAGAAGTCAACCTTTGGTACAGCGATCGGCACGGCTAAGTAGTGCGGTGTAAGAGCACTGAATCACTTCAGGTCTTGCATCGTCCATGAATAACGCCAACCCGGAGCCCCATTGGAGTCGCCTAGCTCGACTGGTTCTACGAGCCAAGACAACTGCCCTCGCTTCTCACAGCGACCTTGGTCCTCCGCATCCTCGGCATAGCGACTCGAACGGCTAAGTACCACGCTCGGGGACTGAAGACCAGTTCGTCGCGAGCGGTCAGGGAAAACGCCAAGTAAGAGAGCGTGCGGGACTCGCTGCGGTGACCCCACGGGCGGGCAGGGCGACGCTCACACCAACGCGCTAAGTCCTCAACCACCCCCGAGTCGCGCCTAGAACTACCAAGTACAACGCTCGGGGACTCGGCCACTCGACCTCGTTCGCGCACGGGAAAACGGTAAAGTACAGAGCACTCAAGGGAGTCACCTAGCGACTAGATCTTCGAGCTCGGGCGAGTCGACTAAAACATCAAAACACATAACAACAACACATACATCATATACGAGGTAAACCCCACAAAAGGGCGGATGCGCTCGGGGACTCGTCCAAAACCAATCAAAAGCACACAAACAAATATCAAAATAGACACGACGTCTCATTCAATCACATGTTGCATTGTTTCATGTTACAAAATATGTCCGCGTGGCAGAACTGCTGCTAACGCCACAAGGCAAACTACCCTACTCTGCAGGCTTCGAAGACGACTCGCCAGCATCCCGGCGACTGCGGATGAACGCCGTGTACGGGTTGGATGGATACGTCGTCATTTCACCCGCCATCGCCGCGCGAAAAGGCTGCTCGACCTTGAAGTCACGATGCGGCGGCTCGGGGTCGTTTGGCGCGACAAACGTCTCCTGGTACGGCAGGAGGTCTCCCATCGCCCAGACACGTTCCGAGTACGTGGCGGCACGTTCTTGCAACTTGAGAACCTCGGACAGCTCCACCGCGCCAGTCGACGATGGATACCCACTCGTCACATCGTCAATGTCGAAATCCTTGGGGAAGTGGGCGAGTCCAAGGCTCAGTGTCGTCGACGGTCGCTGGGCGCCTTCTCCAAGTACCTCCACACCTCAACGAGGTCGCTGGGAATCACTTCCGTGGGCGATATTTCTTGGAGGTAGGCACGGATGCACGTCGCCGACAACGTCGCCGAATCGACGAGCATGCTTACGCACTGCCTCGCGTCGAGCGAGCTCGCCTCTTCTTCGCTATCAAGGATGCGACCTGCGAGTAGAAGACAATGATAAGTATGACGGACACCACAAAAACCACAACTGTTATAAAGGGGAGATGGACTCACCAAGCAACGGGCGGGCGAGTCCCGTGATGAAGCACTGAAGCGATGTGTGGTCGTCCTGAAGCCCAGCAATAAGGACTTCTGACACCTTGCGATCCTCTTCAGCGGCCGCAATGGCGGCCTTAGCTCGCCCGTCCGCCGAGCTCGCTTATTCTCTCGCCTCTCGCAGTTCGCGCTCGAGGTCGGCGATCCGCTGTTCAGCGGCACCCAGAGCAGATCGCGCCGCCACCAACTCACCAGCGGGGACAAGCCCCTGGCGAGCTTCCTCTGCCTTCACAGCAGCAGCCTGAAGCCCCTTGTTCGCCTCCTGGATGATGGCCAGCTCCTTCTCCGGCGCTGCCCGCCAATCGGTCCGCCGACTCCTGCAGACCACGCACATCACCAAAAAGTCGGTCAAAATGAATTCCTAAGTGCCCACTCGCTGAAATTCAGCGAGTGCGCACTCGGGGACTGGCGATCAAGAAATTCCTAAGTGCCCACTCGCTGAAATTCAGCGAGTGCGCACTCGGGGATTGGCGATCAAGAAATTCCTAAGTGCCCACTCGCTGAAATTCAGCGAGTGCGCACTCGGGGACTGGCGATCAAGAAATTCCTAAGTGCCCACTCGTTGAAATTCAGCGAGCGCGCACTCGGGGACAGGATGCGAAAATAAAAAAACGAGAAATTATAAGAATCATGCCGCTGCAAAGCACCGACCTGATCCTCGGGGACTGGATGTACCTGGATGGCCGCGCCGAGCATGCCATGGAGTTGTATCGCGTCCAAGGATGCGAGTAACGCCGGCGTGTGTCCACGACGTTGGTCGACTTCTGCATCGGCGGTCCCAGGAGCATGGCTCGAGGGAGTAGCCTCACTCGCCGTGGCTGCCTTGGTCACGAAGCGGGGGAAGGTAGCAATAGAGGCACCCGCTCCAAGGGAGGTCGCTTCCGCCATTCCAGGCAAGGAAGCACCCTCCTTCGTAGACGTGGCTGCCTCCACCGCGGGCCCGGCCGGCGCGCCCGCCGCGTCATCAGAAATCGTGACGACATCATCACCCTTGGCCTTCTTGCTGCCGTCCGCTGAGGCGACGACCTCGTCCGCCTTCCTCTTGCGGGAAGGGTCCTCCTCGCTTGCGGCGGAAGGTACCTTGGCCACGGTCGGGTGGCCCATCCTTTTCACTCCGGTCCTGCGCTTTAATCAAATCAACAAAGACAATTGGAATAGTTATGGAAAATAAGGAGGGGTGAGCGCACTCACTTGGCGACTGGGATGAAACGCAGCCCTGTACGAAGGCCGGCCGGTTTTTCCAGTTCAGGGCCCAGTCGGCGACGGATCCCCAGTTCCAGGACGTCGCGTGCCCAAGACACGGACGGCTTCTTAGTCGTTGAGGCCGCGAGTGGTGCCTCTGGGACATCCTCGGCGGGAGCTTCCTCGCGAGTTGGGGCCGCTGTAGCCGGAGCCTCCTTGCGAGGCGAAGCCTTGATCGGAGCCTCCTTGAGGCGAAGTCACCAGAGTCGGAGCCTCCCCAGCCCAGGCCGGGCGAATGGCGGAGCATTGAGGCCAGCGGCACCTCCATCGCCCGCGTCTGCGGTTGTCGGAGGCGCGCCGCCACCGGGCTGGGGCATCGAGCTGCACGAGTGTGGCGGTGAGGCCGTTCTCGGCACCGTTTTCTTCTTGAGGCCCTTGCCTCCTTTCCTTCTTCTTATTCTTCTTTGACGGGGTGGGTTGACGCGAGGTGGTCTCTGGGAGCTCGTCGTCATCGTCATGACGCTCGAGGCTTCGCTTGCCTCGATCTCGCTGTCGTTGCCGCGGTCTTTCGACCGGTGGGCGACCTCCTCTTCGGACTCGTCCTCGTCGTCTTCGTTGCCCTTGGTAGGCGATTCGCCTATGTCGGGCCCGAGCTCTCATCGTCCGAGGGTGGGAGCCACCTTCCACCACTTGGAATAGCTGCAACAAATACAAGACGAAATCGAATTACATGCTGCATTTACTGCATCGCGAGCAAGGTAAAGAAATTACCGTGGGGCGGACGCTTCAGCGGTATAGGCGACCCGACCTGCGCATCCGGTACACACTGGGTAATCTTCTTCAACGCTGGGAGATAATCCTCCAGCTTCCACTCGTCGAGACAGGCCTTCATCGAGTCTCCCCGGCCCGTGTACTGGTACATGTAGTGGTCGCGGTGGGCGAGTGGAACGAGCCGCCGCCCGAGCCAGCAATTGTACAAGTTTATCGTTTGAAGGCCCTTCTTTTTCAGACCGCGGATGGTCTGGAGCATCTCGTCGACGACCATCCGCTGGTCGCCGGGGAGCTTGCCGACTTGAAGATTGCGCGGCTCGGAGCGACTATCGGAGTACCGCGGGATCGCCACCTCGCCCTCCGGGGTCGCCTCGGCCACGTAGAACCACGACTTCTTCCGATCGCCGCGCCTTGGCGGGTAGCATCAGGTCAAAGAAAGAAGCTTTGGACTTGAGCTGGAACGTCAAGCCGCCCGCGGCAAGCATTGGGCCGCCTGCCTCCTCGCGGCTGATCCGTCCGTGGAACAGATCTTGCCACAGGGGGAAATAGGGTCGGCAGCCCAAGTAGCATTCGCAGAACGCCACGAAGATGGCGAGCTGCTCGATGCTATGGGGACCCAGATCTGAAGGCTGGATCCCGTAGTAGGCACAGAAGCGCCGGAAGAATAGGGACGTAGGAAACCCTAGACCCTGCTCGAGATGACTGGTGAAACAGATGAATTCCCTCTCTCGCGGGTTTGGGGTCGTTTCTCCGGCTGCGGGGATACGCCAACAGCCGGCTCGCAGGATCCCGGCCTCCTCGAAGGAGGCCAGCTGTGCCCTTGTGCACTTGGACCTACCCCACGGCTCGGTGGAAAGGGCCATGGCCGAGAGATTGGTTGGAGATCGGAAGATTTTGGGTCGGCTGGATCGCGGAGCAAAGGAAAGAAAATGCGCGCACTCGGAAGAAGTGGTGAGGAGTTGGCTCTACGACTGCCTGCCATTCCCCTTATATAGCGGGAGTTATCCGCCAAATCAGGGAGCCGTTACCGCGCGGTGATTACGCCAAAAGTTACTGTTGGATCACCCAACGGCTAGTTTGACCATGCCTGACGGTCCAACTACGGCCACTCGGCTCGCCGACCCAATCACTAAGACAGTGTTTCCGCCGACTCGACTCGCCAAAGCTGCGACCTGGATCATTGATTGTTTCCTTTATACAGGAGCCCGACGATTATTTGGATGCCTACTCAAGCCGTATACTCGATCGCCAGCCACCCACGCCCAATCGACGGCCTCGGGGACTCTTGATGGGGATATGCCTACGGGTATACCCAGCAGGGCGTTCCGCGCCCAAGACCCGAGTGGGCTGTGAGCAGCGAGTGGATCAAAGCCGGCCAGAGTTGAGCGACTGAAGGCCCAAAGTAGTAGATAGGCCCGGTCGAACTAGGTTAAACGACATCAAGTCAGAATCGGTTGAGATATGTAAACCCTAGGGAGGTGAGCCTATATAAACCTCCCAATAGGCGAGTAGAGACACGTTCCTCATACACCCAAGCGACTCGCCGCCGAGCTCGCCCATTGTAACACCTCCATAATACAATCTAGCAGAGTAGGTCTTTACCCTCGGGGCGAACTCAGGTAAAACCCTGTGTCTTTGCCCTCATCTCGCACCACAGATGGTTGGCCGCCCTTGCCCCTCGTTCTACTACTCGCTGCCGA
This sequence comes from Avena longiglumis, assembly GCA_030063025.1. Lineage (NCBI taxonomy): Eukaryota > Viridiplantae > Streptophyta > Magnoliopsida > Poales > Poaceae > Avena > Avena longiglumis. Next base: position 148,465,593 of record CP125974.1, read on the forward strand.
TTGCAGCATCTGCCGTGACAATTCCCACGACACACTTCTTTTTAGGAATCTCTATATAAGAGGCAAAGGCCTTAAACAATTGACTATACTTCGAGAATCAAGACCATACTTAGTACTAATATCATGAAAGTTATCAGTTCCCATAAAAGATTTAATGCATTCATAATAATAATTTATACCTAACTTTCTTCCTTTGTCATTCTCCCATGCTTCAGTGTTCTCTTGAATACGGTCTAGAAGATCCCATTTAGCTTCTTCCTTCATGCGTGTGAATGATCCAACACAAGAAGTATCTAATAAATCTTTATCATGAAGAGAAAGCCTTGCATAAAAGTTATTAATAATAATATTATTAGGGAGTTCATGAATAGGACATTTAAGCATGAGTAACTTCAATCTCCCCCAAGCTTGGGCTGTACTCTCTCCATCACGAGGACAAAAGTTATATATTAGATTCCTATCCTTATGAATCTCACTGGGAGGATATAATTTAGAGTAAAAGAGAGGTACTATTTCTTCCCATTCCATGGATTGTCCATTCTTCAGCAGTTTATACCATTCTTCAGGTCTTCCTTTCAATGATACAGAGAGTAACTTCTTCACTTGTTCAGTTGTGATACCTGCACACTTAAACAACCCGCATAATTCATGGATAAAAAGCAAGTGATCACCAGGATGGACAGTTCCATCCCGAAGATAATAATTATCCATAACACGATCAATAATTCTTGTAGGTATCTTAAAAGGATCTATCTCAACAGGTGGTGATTCATCTACTACCCTAACAGTGGTAGTAGTTTTCCCAAACAGGAAACCAAGTGGGTTATCCATATTGGAAACAAAGTAACAAAAATAAATAAAAAACAATACTCATAGTAGAAGTTTCCTTTACGAGTTCCACTCTTCAATAGCGCTTCACTCCCCGGCAACGGCGCCAGAAAATAGTCTTGATGACCCACAAGTATAGGGTGTGTATAGTAGTACTTTCGATAAACAGGAGTGTCGATCCCAACAAGGAGCATAAGGTGCTGACTAGTGGTATGGAGCTGGAAATCTCTGTAAATACTTAGCAAACGGAATTTTAGGTTTTTTTTTTATAAAGCAAGGAAATAAAGTGCAAGTAAATAAAGACAGCAAATAATTGCAGCAAGTGGCCCAATCCTTTCTTAGCAAAGGACAAGCCGGAGGAAATACTAATGAGGACAAAACGTTCTCGAGGACACATGGGAATACTGTCAAGTGCTTTCGTTTCATATAGCTGATTAATCTTCTTTGGTTTTATAAGTTTTGTGTGGGTGAACCTGTGCTAATGTAGTGACCATACTTGGACTAATACATACTTATGATTAAACCCCTTGCAAGCATCCGCAACTACAAGAAAGTAATTAAGATAAAAACCTAACCACAGCCTTAAACTCTGAGATCCTACACTCCCTTGTGCAATGGTTTCCTAACGGGGGTTCAGGTTTCTGTCACTCAGGCAACCCCACAATTAGTAGCCAAATACACAATGCATTCCCCTAGGCCCATAAATGCTGAAGTATCATGTAGTCGACGTTCACATGACACCACTAGAAGAATAGCACCACAACTTAAATATTAAACCATTGAATAATACCTCAACACAATTCCACTACGAACAACATGACTTCTCCCATGTCCTCAAGAACTAAACGAGCTACTCATGAGACATCATATGGATCAAGATCAAAGATGATATGATGATGGATAACAATCTGAACATAAACAATAATTCAATGGTTCCACTCACAAGCATCAACTACAATAGTAATTAATACCAGGAAAGTTTCCACCAAGAACTATGCAAGATTCAACACAATTGTTATAGCGGGATGGAGTGGTGATGATGGTGCTGTGGGAAATGATGGTGTGGATGATGATCCTAATGAAGTCTAGCTTGATGACGGTGTTGATGGCGACGATCTCCCCTCTCCGGGAAGGAATTTCCTTGATAGAAATCTGTCTGCCGGAGAGCTCTTTCTCTCTCGGTGGTTTCTGCCCTGTAGAGGCGACAGAATATTTCCGTGGTCCCTCCCTTGACTTTAGGGTTTTGAGGAGAACATATACACCCCTGTAGGTGCAGCCCAGGGTGGCCCGCGCCTGGGGGGTGGGCCCCCTATGTCCCAACTCCGCCTCCCCTTCTGGCATCCTTCGTCTTCCGGGAAAATATGATTTTCTGTAGTTTTCCTGGTATTTTTCTGATCTTCACGAAATTGCATTAAAACACCGCCTTTTCCATCAGAATCCTAACTCCGGCAGTTCATCCTCCAAGAATCATCCAACATGCAAAAACAGATGAAATAACATAAGTATCACCTCTTAATATGAAATATATCAATGAATAGAGGCAAATTATGATATAGAATGGTGATGCAAATTGGACGTATCAGTAATCTTTTGTTCCCAATCCTTGTTGAATCATGTGCAAAGCGGTGGCATTGAGTTGACTATTGACAACTTCTCTTCTTATCAAGTTGGTTGGATCCATAATATGGAGTCCTTCTTCAATAATGTTCCATAACTCAATGCAAGAGCTGCGCACATGAGATTTCATTAGTGATTGCCATTGAGCAAAATTAGATGCAACAAGCTTAGGTGGGTCACCCCTATTGTTTATATGTGGGTGAGGAATAGGTGGGCTGGGAGAGTACCAATTGGGAACCTCATGATGTTCTCCTTTCCCATTATCCCTTTTTGTGGAGGAATTAGTGTTGTCTTGATTATCCCCCACCACCACAACCGCGGGTGATGCCGAGGCATTCACCTTTGGTAATGATGGAGCTTCCTCATGAGGAGGAGGATATGGTGAGGCAAGTTTATCTTTAACAAGTTGCTCACGTAGATTGTGCAATTGTTTGATTTCGTTGCTTAGGGTGGAGCTCAATCTCGTTTCTAAGTTATTGAGATCCTCCATGGTTGCCGTGTGGCTAGTATCACCGTCATCTTCTCCTACTCGGCTACCCATTTACTCTTAGACGGTAAAGACCGAATAAAAAGTCGAGGCTCTGATACCAATTGAAATGATCGTATGGGCACCTAGAGGGGGGGTGAATAGGTTCTACTTCAAATTTTACTCTTTTTAAAATTAGGGCTTGACACGAAAGGTAAATTCTCTAGATTATGCAACTAAGGTGAATTTACCTATATGTCAAACTAGCACATACACTTACCAAGAACAAGTAAAGTAAAGTGCGGTAAAGGATATAAGTAACCAAAGTGGAGCACGCAGAGACACAAGGGTTTGTTTCTCGTAGTTCCTTCCTTTTGAGGGGAAGTACATCTACATTTGGAGAGGGGTGGTTTCAAACCACCAACGCCACGAGAGGTGATGACCCACAAGTATAGGAGATCGCAACAGTCTTCGAGGGTAGTATTACCCAATTTATTGATTTGACATAAGGGGAGCCAAAGAATACTTATAAGCCTTAACAATTGAGTTGTCAACTCAGCTGCACCTGGAAATAGTCTTGCTCATAGTAGTTTATCAGTAGCAATAGTTTTGTAGTAGCAATATAAAAGTAACAACAGCAGAAAAACAAAGGAAGTGGTAACAATAGTAGCAAACAGTAGGATATGAGTGCGGTAGGCATAGGGATGGATGGATGGGCGTTGCATGGACGATACTATTCATGTAACTTCAAGATCTAGGGCATTTGCAGATAAATATAATAAAGCATCCAAGTACTAAAAATCATAGGCATGTGTTCCATATATAGTCATACATGCTCGCAATGAGAACTTGCACAACATCTTTTGTCTTGCGAGCCCGTTGCAGCAGGGCCTCAAGGGAATCTAATGGAAATTAAGGTGCTCCTTTTAATAGAGCACCGGAGCAAAGCATTAATACTCCATGAACACATGTGATCCTCACATCATAGCCATCCCCTCTGGTTGTCCCAATTTATGTCACTTCGAGGCCTTTGGATCCGGACTATGATATGTGTACACAACTTGTAGATAAGATCACAACCAATACTATCATCATGAATCAATAATAAGTTTAGATCTGAGATCATGGCACTCGGTACCTAGTGACAAGCATTAAACACAACAAGTTGCAACAAAGTCAAATAGCACTAATAGAGATACTAGGCATCATGCCCTAACAATCTTATTCGATTATATGATATAATTCATCCAATCCCTATCATCCCCATAGCCTACAGCGGGGGATTACTCACTCATGGATGGTTGATGGAGAGGCGTTGGTGATGATGATGGCGATGATCCTCTCCAAATTCTCCATCCCCGCAGGGTACCAGAACGGAGTTTCTGGTTCCGAATCGCGGTTTCTGGTGATGGCAGCGCAACAGAAGTCTTTCTAGAAAAACGTCGTGTTGGAGATATGCCCTAGAGGCAATAATAAATATAGTTATTATTATATCTTTGTGTTTATGATAAATGTTTACATTCATGCTATAATAGTATTAACAAGGAAACATTAATACTTGTGTGATTTGTAGACTAAAATAAGAGTCCCTAGTAAAGCCTCTATATAATACTAGCTTGTTGGTTAATAGATGATTGTGGTTTCCCTATCATGAAAATTGAGATGTTATTAACAACAAGATCATATCGTTAGGAGAATGATATGGTGGACATACTCCTATAGATAAGCGTAGCATAAAGATCAAGTCATTTTAATAGTTCAATTGCTATATGCTTTCTGATACATAGTAATCTAATTCCTTCGACCATGAGATCATGCATATCACCTTTACCGGATGGATGCTTTGATGACATCAAACACCACACCGTAACTGGATGGCTATAAAGGTGGCATTGAGTGTTCGGAAAGTATTGGTTGAGACACATGGATCAAGAGTGGGATTTGTCCATCCATATGACGGATAGATATACTGGGCCTCTCGGTGAAATGTCATCCAATTAGCTTGCAAGCATGTGACTGGCTCACAAGGGATCACATATCACGAACGAGAAAAGAGTACTTATCGATGTGAGGTTGAACTAGGTATGCAGAGATACCGACGATCATAACCTCGGATAAGTAAACTATCGTGAGACAAAGGGAAATTGATATCGTATGTAAGTGGTTCATTCGATCGCAAAGTAATCGTAGAAATATGTGGGAGCCATATGAATTTCCAGATTCCTCTATTGGTCAATTGTTCGTAGAAGTGTCTCGATCATGTCCGCATAATTCACGAACCGTAGGGAGACACACTTAAGGATTCGACGTTGTTTGAGTAGTTATGGAATGATGAGAAAGAGTCTGAATGTTGTTCGGAGTCTCGAATAGGATTCGGGATATCACGAGGAGATCCGGAATGGTCCGGAGAATAAGATTCATATAAGGAAAGTCCCGTTTCGGAGTTGGAGAATGGTTCCGGTGTTTTCATCGGGAATGTTCTAGAAGGTTCCGGAATGTCCGGCACTCCGGAGGGGAAGGGTACATGAATGTGTTATATCAAGTTGGTATGATTGCATCATGTACTCGGTGTCATCGCTGAACAAAATAGAGGGTTTATTCAAATCCTAGTTTGAAAAGTCAAACGCCAAGTTTGAAAGTCAAACGGCTATTTTTGGGAAGTGGAGGGGAGGTGGAATCCGAGTTGGGGACAGTTCCTCCTCCCACCGTCGGCACCACCAAGCCGAGTTGGGGAGGACTCCCCTCCCGCAGCCCCTCCACCTATATAAGGAGGGTCGGGGCTCCCTCCTGACACACAAGTTCCTACCTCTAAACCCTAGTACCAAGCCACGCCTCCATAGCCGCCAGGCCCTAGGCAACCGCCGCCGCCTAGCTAAACCCTAGTCACGGCTTGCCCCTCCTCGGCGTGTCTAAACCCTAGATCGTCGAGGACTCTCTCATACTCCACCATACTCGCTTAAGGCGAAGCCCTCGAGATCTCCTCTACTTAGGTACCACGCCCGTTGTCTTTGTGGAATCGCGAGGAGAGTGCTACAACCTCCGCCTCTTTGGAACAAGGAGATGAAGGTCTTCGTCGAAATCCGAACGATGTGACCGATCGCGGAGCGCCATCGAACTTAGCATTTGGAAGGATCGTCTACGCGATCTTGAGATCAGGAAGAGTACGACTACATCACCCACGAGAATCCGCTCTCGTTAAACACTTTGGAATCTTCGAGGGTGAGTTATTCCATCGACTTGTTGCTTCAATCTAGTAGATAGATCTTGGATCGTTTGTTTGTATGCGATAGAAATTTATTGTTTTCCATGCTACGAAACCCTACAGTTGTATCAGAGCTGTGTCTATATGTAGATTTGTTGCACGAGTAGAACACAATGGTCATTGTGGGCGTTGATGCTTTTATTGTCGATTGCTTCTTGTGTACTTTGCATCTTGCGGTATGTTGGGATGAAGCGGCCCGGGCTAACCTTACATGACATCGTTCATGAGACTTGCTCCACGATTGACATGCAACTTGTATTGCATAAGTGGCTTTGCGGGTGCCTGTTTCTCCTAGCATAGTTAAGATCCAATTTACAACGGGTGATTAACAATACTAGTATCAATGTGGTGGTTCATGTTCGTAAGTTAGAACGACACTTATTGAAAGCCCCAAAACCACGTAAAATATGCAAAGAAAGTAGAGGAGTCTAACTTTGTTTTGCAAGGATGTGCTGTGATGTGATATGGCCATGATTGTGATTATATTTGATGTATGCAATGTTCCTTATTGTAAGTTGGCAACCGGCAGGAGCCATATGGTTGTCTTTAATTTATGTTACGACCCGCGTGTCTATTCAAATTAGTTGTAATAGTTGAAGCCGGTGGACGACAACCATGGAGAAGCGTCATTGACCTTGATGCAATGCCGGTGATGATGGAGATCATGTTCATGCTAGAAGATGGAGATCGGAAGCACAAAGAAGAAAGGCCATATCATATCACATATTATGAATTGCATGTGATGTTAATCCTTTATGCATCTTGTATTGCTTAGTAGACGACGGTAGCATTATAAGATGATCCCTCATGCACATGAATTTCAAATCATAAAGTGTTCGCCCTTAGTTAGCACCATCGATAAAGGTTGTTGTTTCGAAGCACCACGTGATGATCGGGTGTGTTAGATTCCGCAAGTGTATACAACGTGAGCAAGCCAGATTTGCTCATGCGGAAACTAAGGTTTGATCTTGACGAGCCTAGCATGTACATACATGGTATCGGAACACGGATCACCGAAAGGTAAAGCATGAATCATATAGTAGATATGATGAACATGTCGATTGTTCGCCATTGAAACTATATCAACTCTCGTGATGATCGGTGTTGATGTAGTGGATTTGGTTCGTGTGATCACTAAAACAATGTGAGGGATATTGTTTTGAGTGGGAGTTCACCTAGATTAATTTTATTATTAATTTGAACTCAATTTGTCATAAACTTAGTCTAAACTTTACAAATATGTTGTAGATCAATGGCAGCCCCTACCATTAATTTTAATGCGTTCCTAGAGAAAGAAAAGTTGAAAAACAATGGGAGCAACTTCGCGGATTGGTTTCGCAATTTGAGGATTGTCCTCACAGCTGGTAATTTGACCTATGTCTTTGGATGCACATTTGGGTGACCCACTGCAATGATGCTTCCGATGAAGTAAAGAATGTTTACCTTACTCGGAAGACTCAAGATCTACCGATTCATGTGCTATCTTGTATGGTTTAGAATCGAGCGTCGAAAAGGTTTGAGAATTCAGACCCATATGATATTGTCGAGGATCTCAAATTGATCTTTGAGACTCATGCGGCAACCGAAAGCTATGAGGCTTCCGAAAAGTTCTTTAACTGCAAGATGGAAGAGGGCTCTGTCAGTGAGCATGTGCTTAAGATGTCTGGGCACGCAAACAAACTTCAAAGCTTGGGTATAGTGATTCCTAATGCTTTGGGGATTTACCGCGTCCTCCAATCACTACCACCAAGTTACAAGAACTTTGTGATGAACTACAACATGCAAAACATGAACAAGACATTGCCAGAACTCTTTGCCATGTTGAAATCTGCAGAAGTGGAGATCAAGAAAGAGCACCAAGTGTTGTTGGTCAATAAGACCACCAAATTCAAGAAAGGCAAGTCTAAGCAGAAGGGACACTTCAAGAAGGGTGGTAAGAAAGTTACCACGCCAACGAAGAAGACCAAGGCTAGACCTAAGCCTGATACTGAGTGCTTTACCGCAAGGAGAAGGTCCTCGAAGGAATTGCCCAAAGTACTTGGCGGATTTGAAGAACGACAACATCAAGAAGAAAGGTATATCTGATATACATGTTATTGATGTGTATCTCACTAATAATCGTAGTAGTGCCTGGGTATTTGATACTGGTTCGGTTGCTCATATTTGTAACTCGAAACAGGTGTTGTAGAATAAACGGAAGCTAGCGAAGAACGAGGTGACGATGCGCGTGGGAAACGGATCAAAGGTTGATGTGATCGCGGTCGCACGCTACCCTTCATCTACCATCGGATTAGTTTTATACTTAATTAATTATTATTTGGTGCTGCGTTGAGCATGAACATTATATCGGGATCTTGTTTATTGTAGACGGTTACTTGTTTAAGTCCGAGAATAATGGTTGTTCGATTTATATGAGTAATATTTTTATGCACATGCACCTTTGATAGATGGTCTATTTTTATTGAATCTCAAGTGGAAATACACATATTAATAACATTGAGGCTAAACGTTTGAAATCGAGCGATAACTCGACCTATATGTGGCAATCGCTGCCTTGGTCACATTGGAGTGAAGCGTATGAAGAAACTCCATTCCGATGGAATTCTTGAATCACTTGATTTCGAATCACTTGAAAGATGCGAAGCATGTCTGATGGGTAAAATGACTAAGACTCCATTTTCTGGTATGATGGAGCGAGCTACAGACTTATTGGAAATCATACATACCGATGTATGTGGTCCAATGAGTGTAGCGTCGCGCGGTGGTTATCGTTATGTTCTTACCTTCACGGATGACTTGAGTAGATATGGGTATATCTATTTCATGAAACATAAGTCTGAAAATTTTGAGAAGTTTAAGGAATTTCAAAGTGAGGTAGAGAATCAACGTAACAAGAAGATTAAATTTCTACGTTCTGATCGTGGAGGTGAATATCTAAGTTACGAGTTTGGCGAGCATTTGAAGAAATGCGAAATACTTTCACAATTGACACCGCCGGGAACACCACGGCGTAATGGTGTGTCCGAACATCGTAATCGAACTCTCTTAGATATGGTTCGTTCTATGATGTCACTTACAGATTTACCGCTATCATTTTGGGGTTATGCATTAGAAACAGCCGCATTCACTTTAAATAGGGTACCATCTAAATCCGTTGAAACAACACCGTATGAATTATGGTTTGGGAAGAAACCTAGATTGTCGTTCCTTAAAGTTTGGGGTTGCGAAGCCTATGTAAATAAGTTACAGCCGGACAAGCTTGAACCCAAAGCGGAAAAATGCGTCTTCATTGGATACCCGAAGGAAACTATTGGGTATACCTTCTATCATAGATCCGAAGGCAAAATCTTCGTTGCCAAGAATGGATCCTTTCTAGAGAAGGAATTTCTCTCGAAAGAAGTGACTGGAAGGAAAGTAGAACTCGACGAGGTTGTCGAACCTTCTCTCGAAATTGCGAGTAGCGCAAAGACCGAAGAAGTTCTGTGGTGCCCTGCACTGCTAGAGAGGAAGCTAATGATGATGATCATGAAACTTCTGAAGTTGCTATAGAGCCTCGCAGGTCAACGAGAACTCGTACCACTCCAGATTGGTATGATCCCGTTATAAGTGTCATGTTGGTGGACAACACCGATGACCCCGAGACATAAGAGGAAGCAATGATGAGCCCAGATTCCAATAAATGGCAAGAAGCCATGAAATCCGAGATTGGATCCATGTACGAAAACCAAGTATGGACTTCGTGGACTTCCGGATGGTAGGAAGGTCACGAGAACAAATGGATTTTCAAGAAGAAAGCAGATCTCGATGGTAATGTTATCGTCTATAAAGCTCGACTTATCGCAAAGGGTTTCGACAAATTCAAGGAGTTGACTACGATGAGACTTTCTCACCGAGCGAAGCTAAAGTCTGTGAGGATTATGTTAGCAATCGCTGCATATTATGATTATGAGATATGGCAGATGGATGTCAAAACAACATTCCTCAATGGAGACATTGATGAAGAGTTGTATATGATGCAACCCAAAGGTTTTGTCGATCCTAAAGATGCTAACAAGGTATGCAAACTTCAACGGTCCATCTATGGATTGAAGCAAGCACCTCGAAGTTGGAATCAACGTTTTGATAAGGTGATCAAAAGTTTTGGTTTTATACAAACTTATGGAGAAGCTTGTATTTACAAGAAAGTGAGTGGGAGCTCTGTAGCATTCTTAATACTATATGTAGATGACATATTGTTGATTGGGAATGATGTAGACCTTCTTAATAGTGTTAAGGAATATTTGAATAATAGTTTTTCAATGAAGGATCTTGGCGAAGCAGCTTACATATTAGGCATAAAGATTTATAGAGATAGATCGAGACGCCAAATATCATTGTCACAAAGTACATATTTGGACAAAGTTCTAAAGAGGTTTGGAATGGAAGATAGCAAGAAAGGGTTCTTGCCCATGTTGCCCAATACGACCTTGAGTAAAACTCAAAGTCCGACATCGCGTAAGATAGAGAAAGGATGAGTAAGACTCCCTATGCCTCAGCCATAGGATCTCTAATGTATGCCATGCTATGTACTAGACCCGACATTGCATATGCTGTTAGTTTAACTAGCAGATATCAAAGTGATCCAAGAGTGGATCATTGGACAGCGGTCAAAAACATCCTTAAGTACTTGAGAAGAACTAATGACATGGTTCTTTCTTATGGAGGTGATGAACAGCTCGTTGTTAATGGTTACACCGATCCGGATGATTCTAAATCACAATCTGGATACGTATTTATTTTGAATGGTGCAGCTTAGTCGGAGGAGTGCAAAGCAAAGCGTTGTGGCGAGATCTTCAACTGAATCGGAATACATGGTCGCTTTGAGGCTTCACAAGAAGCGATATGGATGAAAGAGTTCATTACAGTGGGTGTGGTTCCTAGTGCTACCGGACCCAATGTCTATCTACTATGATAACATGGGCGCCATAGCCAATGCGCAAGAACCAAGGTCACACAAGAAGCTGAAGCACATCAAGCTACGTTTTCACGCTATTCGAGAACATATCCAAGATGGGGATATAAAGATTTGCAAAGTACACAGATCCGAATGTGGCGATTCGTTGACTAAACCTCTCTCGAGGGCAAAACATGACCAACACCAAACTGCCATGGGTGTTCGGTATATTACCATGTAATCTAGATTAGATGACTCTAGTGCAAGTGGGAGACTGTTGGAGATATGCCCTAGAGGCAATAATAAATATAGTTATTATTATATCTTTGTGTTTATGATAAATGTTTACATTCATGCTATAATAGTATTAACAAGGAAACATTAATACTTGTGTGATTTGTAGACTAAAATAAGAGTCCCTAGTAAAGCCTCTATATAATACTAGCTTGTTGGTTAATAGATGATTGTGGTTTCCCTATCATGAACATTGAGATGTTATTAACAACAAGATCATATCGTTAGGAGAATGATATGGTGGACATACTCCTATAGATAAGCGTAGCATAAAGATCAAGTCTTTTTAATAGTTCAATTGCTATATGCTTTCTGATACATAGTAATCTAATTCCTTCGACCATGAGATCATGCATATCACCTTTACCGGATGAATGCTTTGATGACATCAAACACCACACCGTAACTGGGTGGCTATAAAGGTGGCATTGAGTGTTCGGAAAGTATTGGTTGAAACACATGGATCAAGAGTGGGATTTGTCCATCCATATGACGGATAGATATACTCTAGGCCCTCTCGGTGAAATGTCATCCAATTAGTTTGCAAGCATGTAATTGGCTCACAAGGGATCACATATCACGGGAACAAGAAAAGAGTACTTATCAGTAACGAGGTTGAACTAGGTATGCAGAGATACCGGCGATCATAACCTCGGATAAGTAAACTATCGTGAGACAAAGGGAAATTGATATCGTATGTAAGTGGTTCATTCGATCGCAAAGTAATCGTAGAAATATGTGGGAGCCATATGACTTTCCAGATTCTTCTACTGGTTATTATTCGGAGAAGTGTCTCGATCATGTCCGTATAATTCACGAACCGTAGGGAGACACACTTAAGGATTCGACGTTGTTTGAGTAGTTATGGAATGATGAGAAAGAGTCTGAATGTTGTTCGGAGTCTCGAATGGGATTCGGGATATCACGAGGAGATCCGAAATGGTCCGGAGAATAAGATTCATATAAGGAAAGTCCCGTTTCGGAGTTGGAGAATGGTTCCGGTGTTTTCATCGGGAATGTTCTAGAAGGTTCCGGAATGTCCGGCACTCCGGAGGGGAAGGGTACATGAATGTGTTATATCAAGTTGGTATGATTGCATCATGTACTCGGCGTCATCGCTGAACAAAATAGAGGGTTTATTCAAATCCTAGTTTGAAAAGTCAAACGCCAAGTTTGAAAGTCAAACGGCTATTTTTGGGAAGTGGAGAGGAAGGTGGAAACCGACTTGAGGGAGGAGTTCCTCCTCCCACCGCCAGCGCACCACCAAGCCGAGTTGGGGAGGGACTCCCCTCCCCTTGGCCGCCCCCCTCCACCTATATAAGGAGGGGCAGGGCTCCCCTCCTAGACACACAAGTTCCTACCTCTAAACCCTAGTACCAAGCCGCCGCCCTAGGCAAACCGCCGCCTAGCTAAACCCTAGCCGCTTGCCCCTCCTCTCGTGTCTAAACCCTAGATCATCGAGGACTCTCTCATACTCCACCATACTCGCTTAAGGCGGCTCCTGAGATCTCCTCTACTTCCTGACACGCCAGGTCTTAGGAATCGCGAGAGTGCTACAACCTCCGCCGCCTTTGGAACAAGGAGAGGAAGGTCTTCGCCGAAACCGAACGCGTGTGACCAATCAAGGGAGCGCCTTGGAATGCAACACGGAAGGATCGTCTACGCGATCTTGAGATCGGGAAGAGTACGACTACATCACCCACGAGAATCCGCTCTCATTAAACACTTTGGAATCTTCGAGGGTGAGTTATTCCATCGACTCGTTGCTTCAATCTAGTAGATAGATCTTGGCTTGTTTGTTTGTATGCGATAAATTTTTTTTGTTTTTCATGCTACGAAACCCTACACGTCGAACCCCCCTCAATTTTTAGGTCAGGAAGCTTTTTATAGGGAAGAGGGAGGCCGAGGGGGTGTCAGAGTTGGCCACACCCCTCCCAGGTGCGGCCTGGGCTGGCCCGTGCGGCCAGGTGGCGCGGGCCCCTCGTGGCCCTCCTCCGTCTCATCTTCTGGCTCCATGAATCTTCTGGTGAAATAAGATTTTTGGCATATTTTTCGGGATTTTTTCTGATAGTTGATTTCTGCACAAAAACTAGACACCAAGGCAATTCTACCGAAAACAGCGCCAGTCCATGTTAGTTGTATCCAAATCACACAAGTTTAGAGGAGAAACAATAACAAAGTGTTTGAGAAATTAGATACGTTTTGAACGTATCAACTCTCCCAAGCTTAGCTTATTGCTTGTCTTCAAGCAATTCAGTTAAAAACTAAGTGCGATAAAAGAACTTTTACGAACACATTTGCTTCATATGATGTAAATATTCTCAGCACATGAGAGATACTTAGACAAATCATAATAAAGAGTATGCAACTAAGCTACTTAATAGTCATTGAAAACTATGAAGAGATTTCATCTTAATTATAATAAGTAGCATGAAACATAAACATAAGCAACATTTTAATGCTCATAAAAAGGTATGATAGAGTGATATCTCGCTTGTCTTTGTTTGTAAAGCACAACATAAATGCCAAGTATCTCGCTCTGGCCGAAACATACGAACTAGAAAAGAAATACAAAAGTATACGTAGCAATAATGATATTTGATTTGTCAGCTCATGTTGATCAATCAATTGTTGTGGACGTACAAGAACAAATGGTGAGCACCGACCCAGCTGACACATGCAGGAATACGCACGGGAGGAGTCCAAATGCCCCTAAATAAGCTAAACAATGAGAACAAATAATTATAACTCTTTGAGTTTAAGTGGCACATCTGCGGGAAGCTAGCCAAAGTACCTTCCAAGGCGCTTTCTTCCACATGTCTATTTCTTTAAATTTGAGTGCTTTTTCCACTAGAAAGCTGCAAAAAGCCCAAACAAGCCCATCGGCACACACCTTCGCACCGCCTTTCCCTATTTGTCAGGGGCAGAATCGTCATATTGTTGCAACAAGCCAACAACCCACACACCTCGCGGCTCCGCCTGCCTTTTCCCCTCTCGGCTCGCAGTTTCGGAGGTCGGTCGCTCGCCCCGAGCCCGACGCCTGCATCCCTCCCCCGCCCGAACTCTAGCCCCGCTGCCGGCGGCCGCATCCCCGTCCTTGTCGAGCCGGCGAGCATCACCCGGGTACGTCCCCGCCTCCCCCGTCCTCCCTTCCTCCGAGCCGAGCCGGGGCCGAAACCCTAACCACCTCCCTCAGCGTCCCATTTCCCTCCACCATAGCACCGCCGCTTGACGCCGAAGAGGAGGAAGCAGCCGCGTCGCGCGGACGCGAACTCGCCTCCCGCCATCCGCCCCACCGGCGAGCCCGAAGAAGCGGAGGCTTCCTTTGCGGCCTCTCACCCGCGGGGCGAAGGATTCGGAGGGAACTCCCCGGAGGGCCCGCCCTCCGCGCAGACGACGGGACACTCAGGTTGGTTCCTCTCTCTCTGTCACTCTCCGCTTAGGTGTCTGATCTATGATTCTAGGGCTTGGAAACAACCGTGTCGCTCCGTTGATTAGGGGATTGAATAATTGAACGTCTATCCTGGCAAAATCGATTTTGTAGGGTTAGGTTAAGGAATCGGGAATTCTATGTTGGTACATGTCTCAAGGGACAATTCAGCGTCTACCCTGCCATAATTTTATTTTATTGGATAATAATCCGTTTAAGGTAGTTTTGTTAGGGCTGTCATATCGCGCGACCCAAGTGGTGGCGGCCACGGTCACCTGACATCAGCACTCCCAGCTATATAACATCACCATCGTAACTCACGGGGCAGTGCACAGCTGGTCACGCACTCACGCTACAGGACATCCTCCGCAAGTTCGCGCCATATTTTCCTGTTTTTTTGTTATACTGCATAGATGAACTATACGCAAATCAAAAAACCTCGTGATCCTACAATCTGATACCATTGACAGAAAACAACGATACCCAATCTCCCTGATACTGAGAAGCTTGATTTATAATAAGCTTACAAGCTACAACCCTTGTATGAGGCAATGGCACATGGCATCTGCGCTGGCTATCTTGCTATATCTGTCAATCGTTCACATGTCCGTTGCTGTATATGTTGTTTCAACCAGACATCCTTTAGTTGAATTATTGTTATTTGCTACTTTATCGAGTCTCTTTTTGTGTTTTTTAGAACTTTCAAGCAGCACTGAACGCTGAAGTAGTGAAAAATATTTTGATCACAACTTAATTTGAAGCATAAGAAAGACACACCTTTGTCCTTTTTCCTGTTATTTCTGTCGCTGGAGCTAAAATTGTTCATAATTGTTAAGCGTTGTCGTAAGCATTAGTAAAGATTGATCCGAGTAACTTCTGAATTAAGTACCAATGTTGAGAGGCGAGTTCAAAATTTAGTGTAGTACTTTGCTACTATGTCGGTTGTTTTGGTGATACTAAAGTGATGTTTGTGCCAATGAAATTGTAAACATTGAATCAGTACTCCCTCCGATCCATATTACTTGTTGTTGAAATGAATGTATCTAGCACTAAAACATGTCTAGATACATTCATTTTAGTGACAAGTAATATGGATCGGAGGGAGTACCATTTGTTTTCTTAGTTTGGAAAAAGAGTTGCCATAGCTTGTTCAGTTTTATCAATAACAGAACAAGAATAGTTTGGGGATTGGGCATTTTTTTTATTAACTTCCGATTACATTGCCTTGTGCAATCCCTGTCCCACATGTGTTAACTTGATCTGTACTTGCTTCTTAGGAACAAAATGGCTAAAAAGGAAATATGCTGAAATGGAATGTGGAGTTCACTTATTGGGAAAGTTTTCTATGGGAAATATTTCATGCTTATCGAACATCTTTCCTACTAATAAAGTTTGGAGTGGTGGTCAGTTCACTCCTCTTCGTTCACAATTACTCCATGTGGACCAACAGCCTTGCAAAAGTTCCAATTCCAATAAACAAATGCACCTTCACTGACATGTGGGACCAGCACACTTGTAGAAGAAACAGAACCACAAATAAACAAATGTAGGATCGGGATTCCGACCCAAAACCCATCTCTAGGTTTTATAGTTCTTTGCCCAACCAACTCACAGTTTCGTATCGTAGCATAAAGGAGCGAACAGCACTACAAACATTAACGTGATAAAATCTCGTCCTCCTACATTATTGTGGTCCTCGTCCTTGATGCCCATCTTTCCGTGTTTCAATATTTTAAATGTTGTCTAGCTTCAAATCTTTCAATGGCCTTTCCATGGTAGCTTCAGGTGATCCAAATCCTCAGTGACTATAACATGTTTTTTTCGCTCTCTTTTATCGCTGGAACTTAGCAGCGGTCGTGGGACACTAAGGTCTTTCGATGATCTTGCAAGTTGGTGTCCTAACTCGTCTTTTTACTGGCTTTGTAGCAATGCACTTTCATTATGCTAGTTAGCTTGAAAATATCAACTAGCTTTTTGAACGAAGCATGCAAGTGTACATGAGGCATATCTTGATGTGTTTTTTTTTGTTGGTAAAAACACAACATAGGATACACCTCAAGTGTTCTTACTTGCATGTTACATTTACTGCATTCATTTACTAGGACTGGCTATCTTCTGTTTTGTTTCTAGCGGGAGCAGATTGCGGAGGCAATAAGGGTGTGGTTGGTTTGAGCCCCAACTAGCCCAACCAAAACTTCTGTGGACTCACTCGCAAACTTTCAGAGAAATTCAGAACAAGAGAGAGACAATGTTTTTGCGCTGCAGGCAACTGTGCAGCTTTTTTGCTTTTCTTCTTGCCTTTTATTTAACAGCAAAATACAAACGTGTCTGGTCGCATGATCCCCTCTAACGAGCGTGCCATCCCACGTGCAGGTGACCGGGTTTACTCGATCAAGATCAAGTCTAAATCTTATCTAAAACAACCCTAGCAAATAGCTGAAAACTCTGAAAACTGACACGCTAACTGAACTTATTTGACACCTGAAAGCTAGATTAGCTAACAAACTCCCCCTAATCTAGGTCTTCTTCACTTTGACGACGCCAATGTGATTGCGCAGATCCTGAAACAGCACATGCCCAAGGCATGGCCAGAGCAAGGGCATCACCAAAATTTTGATGAGTCACGCTTGTTTGAATTGTAGCCACTGTACCAACCAAAAATTTGGCAAAATTATTAGTCCTTCATTTGGGTGCGTCCAACTATCTTGGCAAACATTTGACAACTTGTATTAACCAGTACCGATTCCGATTCAGTTCATAATGAGCCAACAAAAACTGTGAGACGTTAAAAAACTTGTGGCTTTTGCCTTGAAACAAAACTCACAACCGAGTATGAGCTGCCATGGAGTACAGAGCACAATTTATGCAGCTGCTTACACGAAATTAAACCAGCCTTGATCGATTCAAATGCCGCTAGGTAGGACGCAACTTGTTAACTGTTAATCCGCCACATTATCAATTTAAATATACAATACTGACTGTGGCGCACGGATCTAACGCGGGCGAGCAGGGCTACCAATTTATTGGCAAACGATTCGTACGCCCTTGGCGCGTCCAGGCGTTGGCGAAAATTACACTGGAGCACTGATAGCGGGCTTTGGAGAGCCAATATTTTGGCGTCTGTCCAAACGATAGCCAAGTATCACGGGCGAGCCAAAATTTGGGTAGGGTCAGTATTGGCTGTAAACCAAACGTACCCTAACTCTGTGTTTCCTGCACACATTTTGTCTTCCTCGTTTAGGCTTCTTACTTGCCTCTTTCCAGGCACAAGGAATGCAGTAGTGACCACTGATTGTCTGTATGAGCAGTTAGTGATGTTATTTCATACATCTTATTTGATCAATATTGCCATAGGTTTTGTTCTGTTAAATAATCAGTTCTTATTAAAATTGATAGTGCATGATCAACTCCAATTGTTGTTCATCTATTTCCTTTGGCCGGACTACTTATTCTTCTAGTCATGTTAAGCAGCTTCCTTCTGACGGGATATTATGTTTCCAGCCCTGACTGAGAAGATGTGCTGTGTCGTGTGTGCCTATCAGAGAGGGCATCACCAAGTCTGAAGTTATTGGTCATTTGTTGAGACTCAAGACAAGAAAGTAAGGATTGTAACTAGACACAATGACCACACAAGCCTGTAAGAGGAGGTCAGTTTACATAAGCAGTGGGTCAGAAGATTCTGGTACAGATTCAGAGGTTGAAGGAAGTAAACCGTCTCAAAAATCTAGATTGGCGTCAATTTCTTCGTGTGGGCATCGACCATCCTCTAACAACAAGGCTAAAAGCATGAACGCTAGCAAGACAAGGGTGTGTAGAAGTGTTCTGGGGAAGCTCATGGATTACCCAGGTGGTTGGCTTTTTCATCAACCAGTTGACCCGGTCCTATTTGGGATCCCTGATTACTTTGACGTTATCCGTAATCCAATGGACTTGGGCACTGTCAAGAAGAAACTCACAAACAAGAGCTATTGTGGCACTGATGAGTTTGCAGCAGATGTGAGGCTAACATTTTCAAATGCAATGAAGTATAATCCTCCTGGAAATCAGGTTCATTCATTAGCTGAACAACTGAATATAATGTTCAATTCCGAATGGAAATTGTATGAAAGAAAATGGAGAGACAGAAATCTGGCGTCAGAACAGCTGCAGATGAAGGTTAAGGCTCGTACCGCTGTCAATTCAAAGCCAGTAGTTTCTAGAGGGCTGGTCTCATGCTCGAATTCACTTGCAAAGAAGACATTGACAGATGCAATATCCTCCAAAGTAAGATCACACGAGGGCTTCAATTACTTGATGATGTGTTATTTTGGTCCTTTTAACAGGAATATAATTTAAATTTACTGCTATATGTCGTCTGCACAGATAAAAATTAAGTTCTCTGTGCGGGGCTCTGGGCAGACCTTGTCCAATGGTGTTAATGGTGTGACTTTTTTCATTATGTGCCAAACTTTTCTTGATTGCACCCTTCTGCCAAGATTATTGATGTTTTATTTATTTATTTATTTTCAATTCAGATAAACCTCAAGCAGCTGCTAGCAGAATGGGCTCCTTAAATCATTCTATCCCTTGCACGAAGGTTTTGACAATACGTTATTTTTATTTGGTTAATTTCTCTCAGTCTTATAGCACATTATTAATAAAGCAAATTCTCAGCTAACCCTCCTAAGCCATGTTTTCTATCTTTAGGAGAGTGCTAAAATAACGAAGGCGCAGTCAAGTGAGCAGAGCTCTCGGTCGATTGGTATGTTCAGGAATTCCACACAATTTTATTCAATGCTATCCATCTTTGCTAAAACACATATTTGCTATCTCAGGAAATGAATCTCAATCTTGCATCGATACTTCAACTTCACCTCTTTCATATGGGCAAGGTTCTTTTGGCTTGTTCTCTTTTCATTATATGTTCATTTCATCTGGTTGTTGTTTAATTCCTTTCTTGTAGTGATAACATAACAGTCAGGAACTTGGAAATATCTTGTTGCCATATAATTTGGTGCTAATGTATCGCTTTTGGGGATGTGAATTTTAGGAGACGGAAGTTATATATATGATGAACCTCTGTCACCAACCAAAGCCCTTCGTGCAGCAATCCTTAAGAGACGTTTTGCTGGAACAATAGTGAAGGCACAGCAGAAGGCACTTCTGGACCATGTGATGTTTCTAAAATGCATGCTAAACTGTGTACATTACCTTTATGCTATTCACTTGCAGTAGGCAAGTCTTTCTGTGCACTCATGCAGCCTTAGCTGACATGCTGGTTTGATCTCCTAGGGGCAGAAAATAGACCCTGCAAAATTACAGATGGAAAAGGAGTTGCTGGAAAAAAGGCAGCAAGAAGGTACTAATTAATCCCGAGCTTCTAATGTATAGGCTGGTTATGTTTTGTTGTCTGCCAGTATTGTGAGTTGGGTAAGGATCAAATGTGTGCACTGAGCTCTCTTGGATCCAAAATAAGATCAATTATCTGAATTCTCAAGGTTTGATAATTTCTGTTGTCCAAAATGGTCTGGTGGATGTTGGAGAAGTGTCAGGAAGCAAGTGTTCAGTATGGTCTTGTATACTGACATGGTAGATGGTATATTCACCTAGTATTTGAGCTAATATTGGATTGATTGGTTACAGTTGGGAACTTTCTAGGAACTGTCCTTCGCGAGCCATGGAGATGAGTTCTATGCCATCAACTTTTTCCGCTTCTAAATTGGGTCATTGGTTAACCAAGTTCTCCTTTCTCTCTATTTTTCTGAAAGTAATTTTCCTTTTGATGAAAACATTCATGTGCCAACCAAATCTGGAAGGGTTGAGCTCGGTTTGTAGTTACTTATCTGATGCCGGGAACAAGATGTCGACATAGATAGGTTAATAAATGAAGAATTGATATGCATTAGCAGTAATAATCATTAGATGTAGACAGTTGTGTCTCAGTCAGTTAGGCAGCCAGTTTGTAGCTTCTATGAAAGGACGACCTTTTTTTTTCAGTGATCAAAGATGGAAGAAGTTATAACATCTGGGTTAGTTTTTTTAAGCTGGGAAATAGTTATCGGAAGAGTCCCTGTTGTTTGTTGATGTGTTGAGGAGATGGATTAGTCAGTTCCATGAGTTTTTCCCTGCTCGTACTGTAGAATTCACTCGAAAATTTAAAATTGATATGGTTGTGAGTACTAGGATCATTATATTTTTATTATAGGTAGCTTAAATTCCTTTATTGAAAAATTGAGATGGAAACTCTAGGTCTGTATGGCTTGTTTTAGGCTGTACCTTTTAGTGTTGCATTCACATTGCGTTATGCCTGCTGACCTTCCATGGCGTCTTTCTCCAAAATTTATTCTTTGCCACAGAGAAAGAAAGGATTGAGGCCCAGGTGAAGGCGGCTGAAGCCGCTGCACAGTTCAAGTTGGATGAAGAAATAAGGATAAAGAGGGATCAGGAAAGAGAGGCAGCACGCCTGGCACTACACATGGTACTGGCTGCTTGTCTTCTGACCAGGGAGTTTCTAAGCTTGATGTTACAGAGTGCCTATTCAATCTCCTCTTTTTGTGTAGATGAAGAAGACTATTGATATTGACAACAGCGACATTCTAAAGGAACTGGAAAACATGAGCAAAAAGTGGGAGCTGAACCCCCCGGGCAAATTAATTGTTGATTTTGTCGACAGGACTGATCTTCCACCTGGCCTGGGAAGCCCGCTTGAGAGGCTTGGCCTTTTCATGAAGAAAGATCTTGAAGATTTCGAGTATGAAATGGAGGACAGCATATCACCCTCCATGGATGTCGATGTGGAGGAAGGAGAGATTGGATGCTGTGGGTAGCACATCTCTTAATCGTCCATTTTTATTCTTCCATTGAATCTTAGATCATAGTCAGTATGCTCCCTGGGGTTATAAGATTATGATCCTGTCCTGTAACCAAGACCCACCATAATGTCTACACCGAACTCTGAAATGGAGTGATTCTCGATCTTGTGGTTGTCAGCAACAATATGATGGCATTGTATATTGTAGGTGTTCTGAGTCTATTTATAGTGAGTTCCTTGTATGAACATCCTTTAAAAACAAGAACGAAAAAAGAGAAAAAAGGATATAGACATTGTAGTTGCCGAACGGAGCCTTTCCAATGTTTGGTGCCTCCTTGTCCCACCGGAATGGTTCTTAGGGTGTGTTTGGTTGAGCTGTAGATTCCTAAAAATCAGCTGTGGAGAATCTGCTGTGGGACGTGAAAAATCTGAAAGCTGTTTGGTTGTAGGTTGTAACAGCTATCAACTGTGGATTTCAATAGAAAATATATGTCAAGCCCTTAAAACTCCTATGAATTTGTTCAGTAATAGGCATGCAAATAACCATTTTGGAATGGAAATTTCTATAATATCATTATTTTTGTGAAGACAAAGATAGTATCTGGTCTATAATTTTTGTATTAGAACTGGGTGTTGGCGCCTGGATTCTCATTGGGCTCGGTACAGTATGGAGGCTGAGGGCGACGGTGTTCTTCGATGCTTGAGGCGGCGGCGCGATGGGCCAAGTAGTGGAAGCGGCGGCCGGCGGCGTGCGTCCTCACTAGAGACGGCTGCGAGGCAGGCCGCGAGAAGGAGGTGGATAGAAGGAGGATATAGAGGAGGGTCCGGTTCAGGTGGAGGATGGAGAAGGGTTCACCATAGACAGCCGGCGCGAGGCCACCGGAGTTCGGCGGCGAGGCGGAGGAACCCTAGCTGGGCCTGTCCTCTGTGTCGCAGGGGAAAAGAGAGGAGGTTTGGAGGAGAAAAAAAATCAAATCGTACACTTTTGACTTACCGATGGCATTGCGGGTTATTTCCACCAACTTTCCTGAACGCAAAGCAGCAAAATCTGGAGGTAGCTCAGCTTTCATTTTACACTGTAGAAATCTGCTGCGTTCCAGAATCAAGGTGGGCTAGAAAAACCGTCTGGTTTAGTTGTAATGATAAGCATCCTGCTGACAAGTGCCCATGAAGGCTGTAGAAGGTGTAGACGGTCTGCAGCGTGGAAGCGGCGAGCACAACAACACTAAATAGCTAAATATTGGATATATAGACAACAAAGTGGCTGTAGTTTAGTGGTGAGAATTCCACGTTGTGGCCGTGGAGACCTGGGCTCGAATCCCAGCAGCCACATGAAATTTTATTTTAGACATGATTTGTTATTTTTTAAACACACTTATTAACCTTTTTGAATGGTGCAAATGAAAATTCCCTAATTCCAAAGGAAGTAAGTGCCAACGCCAGACCATGCATCTGATGTTTCAAAGCCATATAAAATTTCATTTTAGACATGTTTTGTTATTTTTTAAACACACTTATTAACCTTTTTGAATGGTGCAAATGAAAATTCCCTAATTCCAAAGGAAGTAAGTGCCAACGCCAGACCATGCATCTGATGTTTCAAAGCCACATGAAATTTCATTTTAGACATGATTTGTTATTTTTTAAACACACTTATTAACCTTTTTGAATGGTGCAAATGAAAATTCCCTAATTCCAAAGGAAGTAAGTGCCAACGCCAGACCATGCATCTGATGTTTCAAAGCCACATGAAATTTCATTTTAGACATGATTTGTTATTTTTTAAACACACTTATTAACCTTTTTGAATGGTGCAAATGAAAATTCCCTAATTCCAAAGGAAGTAAGTGCCAACGCCAGACCATGCATCTGATGTTTCAAAGCCACATGAAATTTCATTTTAGACATGATTTGTTATTTTTTAAACACACTTATTAACCTTTTTGAATGGTGCAAATGAAAATTCCCTAATTCCAAAGGAAGTAAGTGCCAACGCCAGACCATGCATCTGATGTTTCAAAGCCATATAAAATTTCATTTTAGACATGATTTGTTATTTACCCTTTTTAACACACTTATTAACCTTTTTGAATGGTGGAAATTCCCTAATTCTAAAGGAAGTAAGTGCCAACGCCAAAAACGAGTAAAGAATGAAATGCATGGGTTGCAGACCATGCATCCGATGTTTTAAAGCCACATAAAATTTTATTTTGGGCAGTACCTTTTTTTTAACACACTTATTAACCTTTTTAAATGGTGGAAATTCTCTAATTCCCGCAAGGCCCTGTTCAGCAATGCTCTAGCTCCTTCTCCCTAGCCGGAACGAGCGGAATTGCCTCAAACGCGTGGACGCTCCGGGATATACAGGAAAACAACGAAGCGACTATTTCATCGATCCGCGAAACGGAAAAATACATAGGGGCTAAAAAATTACATAGCAATGCCATCGGTAAGTGATCGAATTGGTATAACTCCATCATCTCTCCTTTATCTTTTCTCTTTTCTCGCCACTCTCCCGAGAACATCCCATGGCGCCTGAACTCTAGTTCGTCTCCCAGATTAGACCCACGATGCCGTTCAACTGACAGTTGGCACCGTCGGAAGGATTTGATTCCACACGCATCCAGGATCTTGTGTTGCCGATGCTATCTGCCTCGCTTCCAGGTGTTGAACTGCCACAGTGCCACTATGAGTTTCCGGCCGCCGCCTCCAGGTTCTACGCCGCCACAACTAGTTCCTAAAAGGCTCCAATATTCATCCCAAGCAGCTACTTAGCACTAATGGGCACAATGCCCATCATCGTATAACTCTCACAACCCTGAACATGCCCTTATCACCACCCGATCAAGCTAGAATTGGCGGAATGGACTAACAACCCAATTTCTCATAGAGCGGAGCGAGCCAAACACGAATCAATTGTTCGTATCGATCGAAAGAGCGCTTCGCGTATGGATCGGAGTGGAGCGAGGAATTTTGGTGGAGTGGAGTGTTGTCGAACAGGCCCTAAGTGCCAACGCCAAAAACAAGTAAAGAACGAAATGCATGGGTTGCAGACCATGCATTCGATGTTTCAAGTCCTTGATGGTTCCTCACATAAGAAAACACAAGCATAATGATAATTAATGTAACTTGTGTTGCCCGGGGTGCAAAATGGTCAGAAGTCCCTATAAGACATAAACATGGCGAAATATCCCTTCTATATTTTTCTACCCTAATAGCACTGTCACATTTTCTCATTTCCCCGAATTGTGATAGAGCGTGATGGTTGTACACCACCATGATAGTGCACACTCGCCACCTCTGCCCTGGGGCTGGGGCTGGGGCATGCACAGTCAACATGCTTAGCACGACCGCACGGCTCCCCCAGTTTATCAAAAACCATCTTGACAAGATTGGGTGAAAGGGTAATTGCCCCTATGTGTGGTTTTGGTGATTAATCACAATCCCTATGGACTAATGTTTTCACTGAGTTTTATATGAAGGAATATTCCATAGGTCATGCTTGTAGTCCATGTGTTGGATTCAAGTATGGATGCCATGAAGATAAAGATATACCTTGAGTATTGGCATCAAAATCATCGAGTTGAATAGAAGAATATGATATGATCAAGATATTGAGAGTGTGATCTCAATAGAAGAATTCAAGATATGGCTCTAAGTCGGTGTCATGATAGCCTCATTAGTTGAGCTATGGTTGACTAACATTTAGAGCATGTATTCAAATGAAGAGTTCCTTATGTACCTCAAGATATTAAGACGGAGCACGAGAAGATACTTGGTTGACCAATAAAAAGAGTGAATAGTGATTTCAAGTTGGTCAACACATGAAGCATAAAGAATGTACCATATGGATCTTGTGGTATGGTAAGCCTTGTAAATTATGCATCATGAACTAACCCATTATGTGCCTTTGCATTTTATATATGGGATAGGTATCTTTCCATGGGAATGCTTGAAAAGTGAAGATCTTATATAGCCCCTGAGAGGATGACATCAAGTGGTGATCGTCATCAAGGTTGAGAAGGGCAAGTTCAAGATAAGCATCTCGAGAAGATCATTTGCTTGAAGCTTGTCATCCATATTGGTGATAATGGACATGTGAATACATGTATTAATGAAGCTATCCCATAGTGGTGTATGGGGGATCAAATTATGAGTCTTCACGAAGCAACAATGATCAAGTGTTGCATTCCGGCTTGGGTGGAGCTTGGAGCGTTGTCATCAAGATCAAGCGGGATGCGCAAGGAAAAGGTATGGCATTGCTAGGTTTTACTTTTACCGGTATCAAGGTGGTTGTTGGGAGACCGGGTTATAGGATAGATAGTCGCACTATCAAGAGGGGCTTTCGGTTGGGTAACTTGATCACTTTGTCATAGGGAGATCAATCCTTTGCATACTTTGCATATTCCTATTTTGTTGCTTCTTGGTGTTTCTCCATGTGAGGTTCTTGAGATTGTTTCTAGCTCTTCAACAAGCCCAAGTTCATCGAAAACGGAATTCGTATGCATCTTCTATGGCGTTTTCGAGTTTGAAGGTTCTATCGGTTCTTCTTTATGGAGGATTCTTACCTTTCTTCATTTGGTTCTATCCTACTTTGCTGGGATATGAAGTTTCTATGCATTATATTGTATAGCTTGTTGTCCTCGTTAAAACAAGCCCAAGATCATCAAAATCAGAGTCCGGATGCAAAAGTTATTGCATTTTCATGAAGTCTGTTTCATCCCGGTTGTGGATCCGGTTCAACCGGTTCCCAGACCGGGTGGTCCGGTGCTAGCACCGAAAAACCGAGATTCAATCGGGTTTCAACCAAGATTAAACCGGGATTGTCGATTTCCTTATACCGAGTCTAACCGAGGCCGGGGTCAGTAACCAAACCTGGTTGGAGTCTGGTTTTCCAGGCTGAGAACCGGACCATCCGGTGTGAGGGCCGGTTCAACCAAACTTTCAACCGAGTTCGCACAGTTTTATCCCAATGGCCATATTTGCTTTCCCCTATAAAATGAGGTTCTTCCCCAACGCGTTTTTGGGTGTTCTTGACCACGAAATTGACCTCCATTGTTGAACCTCTTGAGCTTGCTTCCTCCCTCTTCCCTCCTATGATTCTTGCATCTTTTTTATGGCTTTGGAAGAGGAGATCTAGATCTATAATCCCCACCAACCAATTCCTCCTCTAAGTGAGGGGAACCCATTGGATCTAGATCTTGGAGTCATTTGTTGACTTCCACCATTGTTCTTCCTCTCTAATTCCTTACTAGCACTTGTTGCTTTGGTGGGATTTAAGAGTGAAGGATTTGAGCATCCTTGGTGGTCTTGCTTTGCATTCTTGCATAAGTGTTGAGCTCTCCATTACGATTTGTTCGAGTGAGAGACCGTGAGCTTGTTACTCTTTGAGGGTGACCTCCTAGTTGGCTTGGCGGTTGGTGTCGTGGTTGTAGGGTTTCGTAGCATGGAAAACAAAAATTTTCTATCGCATACAAACAAACAAGCCAAGATCTATCTACTAGATTGAAGCAACGAGTCGATGAAATAACTCACCCTCGAAGATTACAAAGTGTTTAACGAGAGCGGATTCTCGTGGGTGATGTAGTCGTACTCTTCCCGATCTCAAGATCGCGTAGACGATCCTTCCGGCGCTGCGTTCCAGCAGCGTTCCCACAGTCGGTCACACGTTCGATACTCGACGAAGACCTTCCTCTCCCTTGTTCCAGCAGGCAGCGGAGGTTGTAGCACTCTCCTCGCGATTCCGGCAGCACAACGGCGTGGTACCGGAAGTAGAGGGGAGATCTCGCAGGGCTTCGCCTTAAGCCGGAGCGAGTATGGTGGAGTATGAGAGAGTCCCTCGACGATCTAGGGTTTAGACACGCCGAGGAGGGGCAAGCCGGCGGCTAGGGTTTAGCTAGGCGGCGGCGGCGGTTTGCCCTAGGGCCGGCGGCGGCTATGGAGGCGGCGGCGGCTTGGTACTAGGGTTTAGAGGTAGGAACTTGTGTGTCTAGGAGGGGAGCCCTGCCCCTCCTTATATAGGTGGAGGGGGCCGGCCAAGGGGAGGGGAGTCCCTCCCCAAATCGTCTTGGTGGTACGCCGGCGGTGGGAGGAGGAACTCCTCCCCCAAGTCGGTTTCCACCTCCCTCTCCACTTCCCAAAAATAGCCGTTTGACTTTCAAACTTGGCGTTTGACTTTTCAAAATAGGATTTGAATAAACCCTCTATTTTGTTCAGCGATGACACCGAGTACATGATGCAATCATACCAACTTGATATAACACATTCATGTACCCTTCCTCCGAGTCTGGGACATTTCGGAACCTTCTAGAACATTCCCGATGAAAACACCGGAACCATTCTCCAACTCCGAAACGGGACTTTCCTTATATGAATCTTATTCTCTGGACCATTCCGGATATCCTCGTGATATCCCGAATCCCATTCGAGACTCCGAACAACATTCGGACTCTTTCTCATCATTCCATAACTACTCAAACAACGTCGAATCCTTAAGTGTGTCTCCCTACGGTTCGTGAATTATGCGGACATGATCGTGACACTTCTCCGAACAATAACCAATAGAGGAATCTGGAAATTCATTTGGCTCCCACATATTTCTACGATTACTTTGCGATCGAATGAACCACTTACATACGATATCAATTTCCCTTTGTCTCACGATAGTTTACTTATCCGAGGTTATGATCGTCGGTATCTCTGCATACCTAGTTCAACCTCATCGATAAGTACTCTTTTCTCGTTCCGTGATATGTGATCCCTTGTGAGCTCCACATGCTTGCAAGCTAATTGGATGACATTTCACCGAGAGGGCCTAGAGTATATCTATCCATCATATGGATGGACAAATCCCACTCTTGATCCATGTGTTTCAACCAATACTTTTCGAACACTCAATGCCACCTTTATAGCCACCCAGTTACGGTGTGGTGTTTGATGTCATCAAAGCATCCATCCGATAAAGGTGATATGCATGATCTCATGGTCGAAGGAATTAGATTACTATGTATCAGAAAGCATATAGCAATTGAACTATTAAAATGACTTGATATTTATGCTACGCTTATCTATAGGAGTATGTCCACCATATCATTCTCCTAACGATATGATCTTGTTGTTAATAACATCTCAATGTTCATGATAGGGAAACCACAATCATCTATTAACCAACAAGCTAGTATTATATAGAGGCTTTACTAGGGACTCTTATTTTAGTCTACAAATCACACAAGTATTAATGTTTCCTTGTTAATACTATTATAGCATGAATGTAAACATTTCTCATAAACACAAAGATATAATAATAACTATATTTATTATTGCCTCTAGGGCATATCTCCAACAGTCTCCCACTTGCACTAGAGTCATCTAATCTAGATTACATGGTAATATACCGAACACCCATGGCAGTTTGGTGTTGGTCATGTTTTGCCCTCGGGAGAGGTTTTAGTCAACGGATCCGCCACATTCAGATCTGTGTGTACTTTTCAAATCTTTATATCCCCATCTTGGATATGTTCTCGAATAGCGTGAAAACGTAGCTTGATGTGCTTCAGCTTCTTGTGTGACCTTGGTTCTTGCGCATTGGCTATGGCGCCCATGTTATCATAGTAGATAGACATTGGGTCCAGCGCACTAGGAACCACACCCAGCTCTGTAATGAACTCTTTCATCCATATCGCTTCTTGTGAAGCCTCCGGGCGACCATGTATTCCAATTCAGTTGAAGATCTCGCCACAACGCTTTGCTTTGCACTCCTCCAGCTAACTGCTGCACCATTCAAAATAAATATCCAGATTGTGATTTAGAATCATCCGGATCGGTGTTCCAACTAGCATCGGTGTAACCATTAACAACGAGATGTTCATCACCTCCATAAGAAAGAACCATATCCTTAGTTCTTGTCAAGTACTTAAGGATGTTTTTGATCATCCAATGATCCACTCGGATCACTTTGATATCTGCTAGTTAAACTAACAACATATGCAATGTCGGGTCTAGTACATAGCATGGCATACATTAGAGATCCTATGGCTGAGGCATAGGAGTCTTACTCATCCTTTCTCTATCTTACGCCGATGTCGACTTTGAGTTTTACTCAAGGTCGATAGCAACATGGGCAAGAATCCTTTCTTGCTATCTTCCATTCCAAACCTCTTTAGAACTTTGTCCAAATATGTACTTTGTGACAATGATATTTGGCGTCTCGATCTATCTCTATAAATCTTTATGCCTAATATGTAAGCTGCTTCGCCAAGATCCTTCATTGAAAAACTATTATTCAAATATTCCTTGACACTATTAAGAAGGTCTACATCATTCCCAATAAAAAATATGTCATCTACATATAGTATTAAGAATGCTACAGAGCTCCCACTCACTTTCTTGTAAATACAAGCTTCTCCATAAGTTTGTATAAAACCAAAACTTTTGATCACCTTATCAAAACGTTGATTCCAACTTCGGGATGCTTGCTTCAATCCATAGATGGACCGTTGAAGTTTGCATACCTTGTTAGCATCTTTAGGATCGACAAAACCTTTGGGTTGCATCATATACAACTCTTCATCAATGTCTCCATTGAGGAATGCTATTTTGACATCCATCTGCCATATCTCATAATCATAATATGCAGCGATTGCTAACATAATCCTCAGACTTTAGTTTCCGCTCTTGGTGAGAAAGTCTCACCGTAGTCAACTCCTTGAATTTGTCGAAACCCTTTGCGACAAGTCGAGCTTTATAGACGAACATTACCATCAAAGATCTCTTTTCTTCTTGAAAATCCATTTGTTCTCGACAGCCTTCCGGCCATCCGGAAAGTCCACCAAAGTCCATACTTGGTTTTCGTACATGGATCCAATCTCGGATTTCATGGCTTCTTGCCATTTATTGGAATCTGGGCTCATCATTGCTTCCTCATATGTCTCAGGGTCATCGGTGTTGTCCACCAACATGACACTCATAACGGGATCATACCAATCTGGAGTGATACGAGTTCTCGTTGACCTGCGAGGCTCTATAGCAACTTCAACCGAAGTTTCATGATCATCATCATTAGCTTCCTCTCTAACTGGTGCAGGCACCACAGGAACTTCTTCCGGTGTTGCGCTACTCGCAATTTCGAGAGAAGGTTCGACAACCTCGTCGAGTTGTACTTTCCTTCCAGTCACTTCTTTCGAGAGAAATTCCTTCTATAGAAAGGATCCATTCTTGGCAACAAAGATTTTGCCTTCGGATCTATGATAGAAGGTATACCCAATAGTTTCCTTCGGGTATCCAATGAAGACGCATTTTTCCGCTTTGGGTTCAAGCTTGTCCGGCTGTAACTTATTTACATAGGCTTCGCAACCCCAAACTTTAAGGAACGACAATCTAGGTTTCTTCCCAAACCATAATTCATACGGTGTCGTTTCAACGGATTTAGATGGTGCCCTATTTAAAGTGAATGCGGTTGTTTCTAATGCATAACCCCAAAATGATAGCGGTAAATCTGTAAGTGACATCATAGAACGAACCATATCTAAGAGAGTTCGATTACGACGTTCGGACACACCATTACGCTGTGGTGTTCCCGGCGGTGTCAATTGTGAAAGTATTCCGCATTTCTTCAAATGCTCGCCAAACTCGTAACTTAGATATTCACCTCCACGATCAGAACGTAGAAATTTAATCTTCTTGTTACGTTGATTCTCTACCTCACTTTGAAATTCCTTAAACTTCTCAAAAGTTTTGGACTTATGTTTCATGAAATAGATATACCCATATCTACTCAAGTCATCCATGAAGGTAAGAACATAACGATAACCACCGCGCGACGCTACACTCATTGGACCACATACATCGGTATGTACGATTTCCAATAAGTCCGTAGCTCGCTCCATCATACCAAAAAATGGAGTCTTAGTCATTTTACCCATCAGGCATGCTTCGTATCTTTCAAGTGATTCGAAATCAAGTGATTCAAGAAGTCCATCGGAATGGAGTTTCTT
The DNA here is from genome assembly GCA_030063025.1 of Avena longiglumis. NCBI lineage: Eukaryota > Viridiplantae > Streptophyta > Magnoliopsida > Poales > Poaceae > Avena > Avena longiglumis. The sequence goes on from CP125974.1 coordinate 148,497,205, forward strand.
CATACGCTTCACTCCAATGTGACCAAGACGACAGTGCCACATATAGGTCGAGTTATCGCTCGATTTCAAATGTTTAGCCTCAATGTTATTAATATGTGTATTTCCACTATCGAGATTCAATAAAAATAGACCATCTATCAAAGGTGCATGTGCATAAAAAACATATTACTCATATAAATCGAACAACCATTATTCTCGGACTTAAACAAGTAACCGTCTCGCAATAAACAAGATCCCGATATAATGTTCATGCTCAACACAGGCACCAAATAACAATTATTTAAGTATAAAACTAATCCCGATGGTAGATGAAGGGGTAGCGTGCAATCGCGATCACATCAACCTTTGATCCGTTTCCCACGCCGCATCGTCACCTCGTTCTTCGCTAGCTTCCGTTTATTCTCAAAGACCGCTTCGAGTTACAAATATGAGCAACCAAACCAAGATCAAATACCCGTGCACTACTATGAGTACTAGTGAGATACACATCAATAACATGTATATCGATATACCTTTCTTCTTGATGTTGCCGTTCTTCAAATCCGCCAAGTACTTTGGGCAATTCCGCTTCAATGACCTTCTCCCTTGCAAGAAAAGCACTCAAGATCGTGCTTAGGTCCAACCTTGGTCTTCTTCATGGCGTGGTAACTTTCTTACCACCCTTCTTGAAGTGTCCTTCGCTTAGACTTGCCTTTCTTGAATTTGGTGGTCTTATTGACCAACAACACTTGGTGCTCTTTCTTGATCTCCACTTCTGCAGATTTCAACATGGCAAAGAGTTCTGGCAACGTCTTGTTCATGTTTTGCATGTTGTAGTTCATCACAAAGTTCTTGTAACTTGGTGGTAGTGATTGGAGGACGCGGTAAATCCCCAAAGCATTAGGAATCACTATACCCAAGCTTTGAAGTTTGTTTGTGTGCCCAGACATCTTAAGCACATGCTCACTAACGGAGCTGCCCTCTTCCATCTTGCAGTTAAAGAACTTTTCAGAAGCCTCATAACTTTCAATTGCCGCATGAGTCTCAAAGATCAATTTGAGATCCTCGACAATATCATATGGGTATGAATTATCAAACCTTTTCTGAAGCTCCGATTCTAAACCATACAAGATAGCACACTGAACTGTGGAGTACTGAGTCTCCCGAGTAAGGTAAACATTCTTTACTTCATCGAAAGCATCAGCTGCAGGTGGGTCACCCAGCGGTGCATCCAGCACATAGGTCAAATTACCAGCTATGAGGACAATCCTCAAATTGCGGAACCAATCCGTGAAGTTGCTTCCATTGTTTTTCAACTTTTCTTTCTCTAGGAACGCATTAAAATTGATGGTAGGGGCTGCCATTCATCTACAACATATTTGCAATATTTTAGACTAAGTTTATGACAAATTGAGTTCAAATTAATAATAAAATTAATCTAGGTGAACTCCCACTCAAAACAATATCCCTCACATTGTTTTAGTGATCACACGAACCAAATCCACCACATCAACACCGATCATCACGAGAGTTGATATAGTTTCAATGGCGAACAATCGACATGTTCATCATATCTACTATATGATTCATGCTTTACCTTTTGGTGATCCGTGTTCGAGACCATGTGCGTACATGCTAGGCTCGTCAAGATCAAACCTTAGTTTCCGCATGAGCAAATCTGGCTTGCTCATGTTGTATACACTGCGGAATCTAACACACCGATCATCACGTGGTGCTTGAAACAACAAGCTTTAGCAACGGTGCTAACTAAGGCGAACACTTTATGATTTGAAATTCATGTGCATGAGGGATCATCTTATAATGCTACCGTCGTCTACTAAGCAATACAAGATGCATAAAGGATTAACATCACATGCAATTCATAATATGTGATATGATATGGCCTTTCTTCTTTGTGCTTCCGATCTCCATCTTCTAGCACGAACATGATCTCCATCATCACCGCATTGCATCAAGGTCAATGACGCTTCTCCATGGTTGTCGCCCACCGCTTCAACTATTACAACTAATTTGAATAGACACGCGGTCGTAACATAAATTAAAGACAACCATATGGCTTCCCCGTTGCCAACTTACAATAAGGAACATTGCATACATCAAATATAATCACAATCATGGCCATATCACATCACAGCACACCCCTGCAAAACAAAGTTAGACGCCTCTACTTTCTTTGCATATTTTACGTGGTTTTGGGGCTTTCAATAAGTGTCGTTCTAACTTACGAACATGAACCACAGCATTGATACTAGTATTGTTAATCACCCGTTGTAAATTGGATCTTAACTATGCTAGGAGAAACAGGCACCCGCAAAGCCACTTATGCAATACAAGTTGCATGTCAAGCGTGGAGCAAGTCTCATGAATGATGTCATGTAAGGTTAGCCCGTGCCGCTTCATCCCAACATACCGCAAGATGCAAAGTACATAATAAGCAATCGACAATAAAAGCATCAACGCCCATAATGACCATTGTGTTCTACTCGTGCAACAGATCTACATATAGACACGACTGTGATACAACTGTAGGGTTTCGTAGCATGGAAAACAAAAAATTTCTATCGCATACAAACAAACAAGCCAAGATCTATCTACTAGATTGAAGCAACGAGTCGATGGAATAACTCACCCTCGAAGATTCCAAAGTGTTTAACGAGAGCGGATTCTCGTGGGTGATGTAGTCGTACTCTTCCCGATCTCAAGCTCGCGTAGACGATCCTTCCGGGCCGCAGCGCTCCATGATTGGTCACACGGGTACTCGACGAAGACCTTCCTCTCCCTTGTTCCAAAGAGTGGAGGTTGTAGCACTCTCCTCGCGATTCCCAAGACTGCACGTGGTACCGGAAGTAGAGGGGAGATCTCGCAGGGCTTCGCCTTAAGCCGGAGCGAGTATGGTGGAGTATGAGAGAGTCCCTCGATGATCTAGGGTTTAGACACGCCGAGGAGGGGCAAGCCGGCGACTAGGGTTTAGCTAGGCGGCGGCGGCGGTTTGCCCTAGGGCCGGCGGCGGCTATGGAGGCTAGGAGGGGAGCCCTGCCACTCCTTATATAGGTGGAGGGGGCCGGCCAAGGGGAGGGGAGTCCCTCCCAACTCGGCTTGGTGCTGTGCCAGTGGTGGGAGGAGGAATTCCTTCCCCAAGTCGGTTTCCACCTCCCTCTCCACTTCCCAAAAATAACCGTTTGACTTTCAAACTTGGCGTTTGACTTTTCAAACTAGGATTTGAATAAACCCTCTATTTTGTTCAGCGATGACACCGAGTACATGATTCAATCATACCAACTTGATATAACACATTCATGTACCCTTCCCCTCCGGAGTGCCGGACATTCCGGAACCTTCTAGAACATTCCCGATGAAAACACCAGAACCATTATCCAACTCCGAAACGGGACATTCCTTATATGAATCTTATTCTCCGGACCATTCCGGATCTCCTCGTGATATCCCAAATCCCATTCGAGACTCTGAACAACATTCGGACTCTTTCTCATCATTCCATAACTACTCAAACAACGTCGAATCCTTAAGTGTGTCTCCCTACGGTTCGTGAATTATGCGGACATGATCGAGACACTTCTCCGAACAATAACCAATAGAGGAATCTGGAAATTCATTTGGCTCCCACATATTTCTACGATTACTTTGCGATCGAATGAACCACTTACATACGATATCAATTTCCCTTTGTCTCACGATAGTTTACTTATCCGAGGTTATGATCGTCGGTATCTCTGCATACCTAGTTCAACCTCGTTACTGATAAGTACTCTTTTCTCGTTCCCGTGATATGTGATCCCTTGTGAGCCAGTCACATGCTTGCAAGCTAATTGGATGACATTTCACCGAGAGGGCCTAGAGTATATCTATCCATCATATGGATGGACAAATCCCACTCTTGATCCATGTGTTTCAACCAATACTTTTCGAACACTCAATGCCACCTTTATAGCCACCCAGTTACGGTGTGGTGTTTGATGTCATCAAAGCATCCATCCGGTAAAGGTGATATGCATGATCTCATGGTCGAAGGAATTAGATTACTATGTATCGGAAAGCATATATGATGGGGATACGCCTACTGGGGTATACTCAGCGGGACGTTTCCGACTGGCCCAAGGGCTGGCGAGTGGGCCTGCAGAACAACGAGTGGATCAAAGCCCAGCAAGGTACCAGGCGACTGGAAGTTGAAGGCCCAGGCGAGTAGATAGGCCCAGTCGGTCTAGGTTAAACGATCAAGTCAGAATCAATCGGTTGAGATATGTAAACCCTAGGGAGGTGAGCCTATATAAACCTCCCTATGGGGTGAGTAGAGACACGCCTCATACACCCAAGCAACTCGCCGCCTAGCCGAAGTTCGCCCATTGTAAACACCTCCATAATACAATCTAGCAGGAGTAGGTCTTTACCCTCAGGGCCGAACACGGTAAAACCGTGTCTTTGCCTCATCTCGCACCGCGGATGGCTGGCCGCCTTGCCCCTCGTTCTACTACATTTGCCGATTGCAGCATCTGCCGTGGCCATTCCCACGGCAGTGGCGCCACCGTGGGCTGGCCGGTGTTCTGCGGCGAGATCCAATCTGCCCATCAACGAGACGGTCGCCACCGGCCGTATGATAGCGATCGGCGAGATGCTCCAGATCTTGCCGAGCAGCTACGTCCCGGCAGCGCGACCCGTCACGCACAGCGTAATCCTGCCAATCGGCACGATCAGCCTCTTCGTCGGCCTCACCGACGTCATCACCTCGGAGGACTCGGCTCGCATCCGCGAGTCGCCACCACGCGATCGGCTCTCTGAGAGCCAGGTCCGCACGATCCACCGCCTCGCCTCCGAGTACAACTCGCCCACGAACGTGGCGGGAACTCAGCGCCGCGAAGATGCCCTCACCGACGACGCCGACTGGCGACCCCGCGTCACCGGGATCCATCACCGCTGCCTCGTCCGCGGCTCCATCGCCAGGTCTCCAACGCGGAGATTTCGAGACCCTCCAACTCGGGATCTTCGAATTCGACTCGGTCGGAAAACTCACGACCTCCACGACGGAACCGGTCGCCATGCCGCGACCTACATGGCCACGCGCCCGATCCGCCGGAGGATCCTTTCTCCACCCCAATCCTCCTAACTCCACGGCAACGGAGGTCGAGGAACTCCGCTGAAATTGGCGGAGGCAAAGCGCGAAAGCGCGTACCGCCTCGAGCAAGTCGCGCAGATCAGGCATCACGCTACCAGGCGCCAGATCGGATCGGCGGGTGCCCCACCACCACCCAACCGCACCCTCTGTGGACCAGCCGGATAGTCGTCTCACGGAGCGTCTCCACGGGAGCGAGATGCGGCCTCCCACCATTCTCTCCACCCGATGGACAACCTCGTGGCAGGCAGCGACCCGATAGCATCACGCCGGCCGCACCGCGCCTAAATCATCCAAGATGCCAAGGCCACTTTCGCAAAGGCCGTGGAGCAGCAAAGAGCGGGCGCCGACCGCAAGGGCGAGTATACTCGGCTCCTCGGAAGCAGGGCGGCCTCAAGCGCCCAGCAAGCAAACACCCTCAATTGCCCGCCACCAGAGCCACTGCAGCTCCAACGCCGACCCGTGAACGCGGCACTCTCCACCAACGATCCCAGGCCGGCGACCAACTTCGTCGCCGCTAACGGAGAACCCATCGACGCCCGCACTCACATCATCAACAACCAAAATCGCAAGACGCCAGCCCGACGACTTGCGGCACACCCTAACTAATCGCCGCGATGGCGAGCCTATGGGGTCGCTCAGTCGACTAGGGCCTAAGTGCTTCGGACCAATGATCCGAGGCGAAAAGTACCCGCCAAACTTCAAGGCGCCAAAGGAGATAGAAAAATACGACTCCTCGTACGACCCCGCAGTCTGGCTTGACACATACCTCATGGCAATGGGGATCGCGGGTCACACTGACCTACTCGCCGCCCGTTACCTCCCACTGATGATGGAGGGGACATGCAGGCAATGGATCAACACGCCCCCGTGACGATGTCGACTCACAGGAGGAAATGCGACGCCCGCCGTGCACTTCGAGTGCTCCTACCCGCCGCCACCACCATCGAGGACACGGAATGATGCGTCCCAGGACCTCGCGAGTCGACTCGCAATCGGGTCCAACGGTGGCAAGAGCTGCACAACGCGGTCGGCATCCACCCGGACACCGCGATCCATTGCTTCAAGACCTCGTGCCGCTACGAGCCTCTAGTCGCCAAGCTCAAGCGACACGCCCGCACACTCGACAACATCCCCGACCTCCTCGAGATCGCCAAACGGTACGCCGAGGAGGACCCCAACCAAGAAATCGACGACGAGTCAGGAGGGCAACGCCGCACGGGCGGCAACGACGGCGGACGCCGAACCGAACTACGCTACAGCGGCACCCGCCTCACAGGCAAGCGCCGCAACGACGGGCGAGTCGACTTCGTCGCCAACGCTGGGCACGCACAACGCGAGCCCAAGAGCTACCGCCGCGACGGAGGGCAACGGCGCGACGGCGGCAATTACAAGAACAAGCCAAGGTTCGATCCCGCGGCACTCCTTAACCAACCATGTGCGTTCCACAGCAGGGAAGGAAAGCCCGCAACGCACACCACCGCCGACTGCCACACCCTCAGGGAAATCGAGAAGGCACGGCACGCGCGGGAGGACACCGACAACGACCCGCCAAATGGCGGAAAATTCGGCAAAGTAGCCGGCTCGCTCCACACCTTCACGGGCTTCAACACGAAGCGTGAGAAGAAGGTCATCGCCCGCGCCGTTGCCGTCAACGCGGTAGCCCAAACAGACGTCCCCCAGTTCCTGAACTGGTCGGAACAACCCATCACCTGGAGCCGGCAAGACCACTCGCCACGCGCCAGTACCGGTGACGAGTCGCCGGTGGTCAAGCCCAAGGTTGGCGACTCGCTCCCCAAGACAGCGATGGGCGGCGGCAGCTCCATCAACATCCTCTACCTCGACACCTTCAGCGGCTGCGGCTCCGCGATCGATGATCGAACAACCCACTACGTTCCACGGCATCGTCCCGGTCGGAAGGCGTACCCGATCGGCAAGTCACGCTACCCGGTCACTTTCGGTCCGACAAACTTCCGCACCGAGCGGATCGTCTTCGAGCTGGTGCCCTTGACAGCCCTACCCGCTGCGTCACGGGCGCCAGCGTTGCTAAATTCATGGCGCGCCCCTCTGGCGTACGCAATGAAGCTCCGGGCGTGCGGCGTCATCACCATCCACGGCGACCCGACATGGCCGCGAATCACGAGGCCAAAGAGCCGAACTTCGCCGTCGCCATCGGCGTAAACTAATCACGCCGACGAGCTCGCCAAATACGGCGGGGTTAACAATGACGATCCCACGATACTCAAGAAGCCAAACTCGAGGGCGCAAACACCTCAACCTTTGAGGCCACGGCCTTTTCGCCGTCGAGCTGGTCCCAGCGACTCCGGCCCGGTGGTGACGATCGGGACAGGCATGAGCCCAGCATAGGAAGCGCGCTCGAGTTCCTCCGTGAGAACAGGGACATCTTCGCATGGAAACCCTCCGACATGCTGGTGTCCCTAGGGAGCTCGGCGAGCACAAATTAAACGCCGACCCCAAAGTGCGACCCGTCAAGCGATCGCTCGGCCCTTCAACGAAGAACGCCGTCGAGCAATCGCCGAGGAAGTGCAGCGTCTACCGCTCCGGCTTCATCCGGCCAATCAAATACTCAAGTGGCTGGCAAACCCAGTCCTGGTCGAGAAAAACGGGACACGGAGAATGTGTATCGACTACAAACCTGAACAACGCCTGCCCAAAGGAGCAGTTCGTCCTCCCACGGATCGATCAGATAATCGATTCAACCGCGGGTTCGGAGTCGCTATGTTTCCTCGACGCCTACTCCGGGTACAACCAGATCAAAATGGCTGTCGAGGATGAGGAGAAGACGGCGTTCATCACGCCATTCGGAGCCTTCTGCTACACCGCCATGACCTTGGCCTCAAGAACGCCGGGGCAACCTACCAGCGGTGCATGCAAGAATGCCTCGCGAGCCAAATTGGCCGCAACATCCACGTCTACATCGACGACGTGGTCGTGAAATCTGCTCGCCAAGGCGACCTACTCGCCGACCTAGCGGAGACCTTCGCCAATCTGCGGAGGTACAAGATAAAGCTCAACCCAGGCAAGTGCACCTTCGGTGTACCCGCCGGGCAACTTCTTGAATGCGTCGTCTCCAAACGAGGGATCGAGGCAAACCCAACGAAGATCGACACGATCGCCCGACTCGCTAAACCCGAGTGCCTGCGCGACGTCCAGAAGCTGGCCGGGCGTGTAGCGGCTCTCAGTCGCTTCATCCCCCGCCTGGGCGAAAAGGCTATGCCCCTATACCGCCTGATGCGCAAGAACCCCACCTTCGATGGGACAAGGAGGCGGACGGCGCTCGCGACCTTAAAAAGGTGCTACCGCCACCACTACTCGCCGCACCACCGACAAAGAGCCCATGCTGGTTTACGTCGCGGCGTCCGAGCGCGTCGTCAGTGCTGTAATGGTTGTCGAACGACCAAAGGAAGGAAAGGAGCGCCCAGTCCAGCGGCCGGTGTACTACATCAGCGAGGTCCTCACCGAGTCGCCAGCGATACCCACAGTATCAAAAGCTGGTATACGCGGTCTTCAGGGCTCAGCGGCGCCTGCCGCACTACTTCCAGGAGCACCCGATCACGGTCGTCTCCTCGGCACCACTACAAGACATCATCCGCAATCGCGAGGTGACCGGGCGGGTCGCCAAGTGGGCCGTCGAGATCGGCGTCCACAACATCAAATCTGAGCCACGAAGGCGATTAAGTCCTGCACCGGCGACTTCGCCGCCCGGGAGGAGGCAGCAACGGAGAAGCCGCCGTACCTCCATTACTGGAGCACACTTGACGGGTCCAAGAACGCGGACGGTGCGGAGGGGATAGTGCTGACTTCACCAAAGGCGACAAGCTCCGCTACATCCTCCGCCTCGAATTCACGCCCTGCACCAACAACATGGCTGAATACGAGGCCCTACTCCACGGCATGCGAGCCGCAAAGGAGATGAGCGTCAATCGCCTTCGATGCTACGGAGACTCCGACCTCGTTGCGGGACAAGTCGCCGGCACCTGCGACGCCATCTCCCCCACCATGGCGGCGTATCGCCACGAGGTGGATAAGTTGGGCGGCCACTTCACCGGCTACTCTGTCGAGTGGATCGACAGGCGGAAAAACGAGGAGGCCGATGCCCTTTCTCGAATCGGGTCGGCTCGACTCGCACCACCCGCCGGCGTGTTCCTCGACACAATCTCCAAACCATCAGTCTCTCCCCCGAGGGAGATCGACATCGGAGTCCCACTCCAACCAGAGGCAGCCTTGGTCGCACTCATCACCGAGCCGCGATGGACCAAGCCCTACATCGCCTACCGAAACCGGCACCCTGCCAGGCAGACGAGACAACGCTCGAATGATTGCTCGCCGATGCAAGTCCTACACCATCGACGGCGAGCTACACAAGCGCAGCGTCATCGGCGTCTTCAATGTTGCGTCCAACCGGCGAAGGGCCAAAACCCTCCACGACATCCACTCGGTATTGCGGCCACCACGCCAAGGCCTCCTGGTCGCCAAGGCTATGCGACACGGCTTCTACTGGCCCACCGCTCACGCAGACGCCGTCGATATCGTCCAGCGATGCGCCGGGTGCCAGAAATACGCCAACCAGACGCACGTACCAAGTTCAGCGCTCAAAACAATCCCTTCACTGGCCATTATTTGTGTGGGGCATGGACATGGTAGGCCCCTTCAAGAAGGCCCCTCGGCTACACCCACTTGCTAGTCGTCGACAAATTCACGAAGTGGGTGGAGGCCAAGCCAGTCCGGAAATGCGACGGGAAGACCGCCACTAAGTTCCTACGCGAGCTCATATACCGCTACGGGTTCACCAACAGCATCATCACGGACAACGGCACAAACTTCGCCAAGGGAGCAATGGCCGAATTCTGCGAAGAGCACCACATCCGGCTCGACCTCGCGTCAGTCGCACACCCGGAGTCCAACGGCCAGGCGGAACGAGCCAACCAAAGCATCCTCCACGGCACGAAGCCGCGACTCAAGTACCACTCGGCGCACGCTGGATGCTGGGTCGAAGAGCTACCCTCCGTCATCTGGGGAATCCACACCTCGGTCAACAGGTCGACGGGATTCACTCCCTTCTTCATGGTCTACGGCGCCGAAGCAGTCATGCCCACCGACCTCGAACACGACTCGCCGCGGGTCGTCCACTATACGGAGGCCGCAAACGAGCTGGCCCGCCAAGATGGGCTCGACCAACTCGACGAAGCACGCGACCTCGCTCGATCGCGACCGCCATTTATCGGCAAGGCTCGCCGCTACCACAGCCGACGGGTGAAAACCCGCACCTTCCGAAGGCGACACTGTTACGCCTCATCCAGGACAAGAAGGGCATGCACAAGCTCTCCTCCGTGGGAAGGCCCGTTCGCTATCGTGCGCGTGCTAACGCAGCGCCTACTACCTCATCGACGTCCGCGGACGGCGAACTCGACGTCAGCGGCCATGGAATGTAAATCTCCTCCGGAAGTTCTACTCCTAGAACCCCACATGTACTCTCCGGTCGCTATGAAATAAAAGAGCGTTCTTGCAAATTGCGTCTACTCTCCATGCCTTGTGCCACTGACTTTCGTAATAAACAGCGTCATGCTAAAATGCAGAAGTCAACCTTTGGTACAGCGATCGCACGGCTAAGTAGTCGATGTAAGAGCACCGAGTCATTTCAGGTCTTGCGTCGTCACGAAAACGCCAAACCGGAGCCCCATTGGAGTCGCCTAGCTCGACTGGTTTTGCGAACCAAGACAACTGCCCTCGCTTCTCACGGCGACCTCGGTCCTCCGCATCCTCGGCGTAGCGACTCGAACGGCTAAGTACCACGCTCGGGGACTGAATACCAGTTCGTCGCGATCGGTCAGGGAAAACGCCAAGTAAGAGCATGCCGGGACTGCGCGCGCGACCCTCCGGGCAGGCGGTGGCGCTCACACCAACGCTCGTCCTCAACCACCCTCGAGTCGCGCCTTGAACTACCAAGTACCACGCTCGGGGACTCGGCCACCCGACCCCGTTCGCGTACGGGAAAACGGTAAAGTACAGAGCACTCAAGGGAGTCGCCTTGCGACTGGCTCTCCGAGCTCGGGCGAGTCGACTAAACTAACAAAACACATGATAACAACAAACATCATATACGAGGTGAACCCCACAAAAGGGCGGACGCGCTCGGGGACTCATCCAAAATCAATCCAAAACACACAAACAAATAGCAAAATGAACATAACGTTCCATTCAATCGCATATCGCATTGTCTTATATTACAAATTATGCCCGCATGGCAGAACTGCTGCTAACACGTCTAGGCAAACTACCCTATTACGCGAGCTTCGGACGGCGAGCGTAATCCGGCGCCTCGGATGAACGCGGTGTACAGATTTGTGGATCGTCGTCAGCTCACCCGCCATCGCCGAAAAGGTTGCTCAACCTTGAAGTCACGATCGGCGGCTCGGGGTCGTTCGCGACGACACCGTTTCTGGTAGGGAAGGAGGTCGCCCATCGCCCGAACACGCTCGAGTCTGGCGGCACGTTCTGCAACTTGAGAACCTCGGACAGATCCACCGCCGGTCGACGAAGGATACCCACTCGTCACATCGTCGAGGTCGAAATCCTCGGGGAAGTGGGCGAGTCCAAGGCTCAGCGCTGCCGACGCTCCACGCCGAAACGCCGACCGCGTCATGAACTCTACGACCGCGGGCGCCTTCTCCAAATACTCCCACACCTCAACGAGGTCATCGAGAATAACCTCCGTGGCGACATCTCTTGAAGGTAGGCGGATGCACGTCGCCGACAGCGTCGCCGAGTCGACGAGCATGCTTACGCACTCCCTCGCGTCAAGAGAGCTCGCTTCTTCTTGGCTACCAATAACACGACCTGCGAGAAGGAGACAATTATGAGCACCACGGAAACCACAAACAATACAACTGAAAGGAAGGGAAGACGGACTCACCAAGCAACGGCCGGGCGAGTCCCGTGATGAAGCTCTGAAGCGACGTATGATCGTCCTGAAGCCCAACAATGAGGGCTTCCGACACCTTGCGGTCTTCCTCCGCGGCCGCAATGGCGGCCTTAGCTCGCCCGTTCGCCGAGCTTGCTTCTTCTTTTGCCTCCCGCAGTTCGCGCTCGAGGTCGGCGACCCTCTGCTCAGCAGCACTTAACGCAGATCGCACCGCCACCAACTCACCAGCAGGGACAAGCTCCTGGCGAGCCACCTCCGCTTCTTGACAACAGCCTGAAGCTCCTTGTTTTCTTCTTGGATAGTAGCCAGCTCCTTCTCAGCACGCTGTTTCGCAGCCAATCGCTCCGCCGACTCCAGCTGCAGACCCTGCACGTCATCAAAGTCAGCGAACACGAAAATTACTCAGTGCCCACCCGCTAAAATTTAGCGAGTGCGCACTCGGGGACTGGCGATCACGAAAATTACTCAGTGCCCACCCGCTAAAATTTAGCGAGTGCGCACTCGGGGACTGGCGATCACGAAAATTACTCAGTGCCCACCCGCTAAAATTTAGCGCGTGCGCACTCGGGGACTGGATGCGAAAGTACAAAACGAGAAACTATAAGAATCAAGCCGCTACTAAGCACCGACCTGATCCTCGGGGACTGGAGGTACCTGGATGGCTGCACCAAGCATGCCATGGAGTTGTATTGCGTCGACAGACGCAAGCAGCGCCGGCGTGTGCCCGCGACGTTGGTCGACTTCAGCGTCGGCGGTCCCTGGAGCGAGGCTCGGGGGCGCAGCCCCGCTTGCCGTGGCCTGATAATTCTGAAGCGGGGAAGGTAGCGATCGAGGCACCCGCCAAAGGAGGTCGCCTCCTCGGTCTACAAACGAAGCGCCATCCTTCGTGACGCGGTTGCTTCCACTGCTGGTCCGGCGGTGCGGCGCCGTCGCAGAGACAGCGGCGATGTCGTCGCCTTTGGCCTTCTTGCTGCCTTCCGAGAGGCGGCGACGTCCCCTTTCCTCTTACGGAAGGATCCTCCTCGCTAGCGGCGGAGGTACCTTAGCCAGTCGGTGGCCCATCTTTTCACTCCGGTCCTGCATATCAAATCAAATCAATAAAAGACAATCAAGTACTTATAGAAAATAGAAGGCGAATGCACTCACTTGGCGGAATGAAACGCAGCGATGCGAAGGCCGGTTTTCGATTCGAGGCCGGTGGCGACTAAGCCCGATTCCGGGGCGTCGTGGGCCCAAGACACGGACGGCTTCTTCATTGAGGTCGCGGTGGCGCCTGGGGCGCCGGCGGGGCCTCCTCGCAAATTGGAGCCGCTGCGGAGCCTCCTTGCGGGCGAGACCGCCCGTTCGGGACCTCCTTGCGGCGAAATCGCCACGCGGAGCCTTCCTAACCCGAGACGGCGCGAATGGCGGAGGCATTGAGGCCAGCGGCACTTCGAGATGGCGCATCTAGCGCGGTTGTCCGGGCGCCTTCACCGGCCGAGCTGTGAGCATCGAACTGCTTGTTGAGTGCGGCGAGGCCATCTTCGGCAACCGTTTTCCTCCTCGGGGCCCTCGCCTCCTTTCCTTCTTCTTCTTCTTGAAGGAGTGGCTGGCGGCGAGGTCGTATCTGGAGCTCGTCGTCGTGGCGCCGAGGCTCTGCTCGCTTCGATTTGTGGCGTTGCCCGCGGGTCTTCGGACCAGTGGGGCGATTTCCTCTTCCGACTCATCCTCGTCGCCCTTGTTGCACCTGGCGGGAGGCGATTCGCTTCTATCCTGGGCAGATGGTCCCGGGCTCTCGGCGTCTTCGGGTGGGATCCACCCTTCCACCACTTGGAACAGCTGCGATGAATCTGAAACAGAGTTAGAATTACGCGATCGTGCATACGCTGCATTGCGAACAAGACAAAGAAATTACCGTCGGGCCGGACGCTTGCGGTGTGGGGACCGGCTGCGCATCCGCCAGATATCGCTGGGTGATCTTCTTCAACGCCGAGAGGTAGTCCTCCAGCTTCCACTCGTCGAGGCAGGCTTTCGTCGAGTCTCCCCGGCCCGTGTACTGGTACATGTAATGATCGCGTTGGGCGAGCGGGACGAGCCGCCGCCCAAGCCAACAATTGTACAATTTTATTGTCTGGAGCCCCTTCTTCTTCAGACCACGGATGGTCTGGAGCATCTCATCGACGACCATCCGCTGGTCGTCGGGAAGCTTGCCGACCTGGAGATGGCGTGGCTCGGAGCGGTTGGCCGAGTACCGCGGGATCGCCGCCTCGTCCTCCGGAGTCGCCTCGGTCACGTAGAACCATGACTTTTTCCAGTCGCTCGCTGCTTTGGCCGGCAGCATCAGGTCGAAGAAGGAAGCTTTGGACTTGAGTTGGAATGTCAGGCCGCCCGCGGCTAGCATTGGGCCGCCCGCCTCCTCGCGGCTGATCCGTCCATGGAACATATCTTGCCACAAGGGAAAGTAGGGCCGGCAGCCCAAGTAGCACTTTCATGACGCATACGAAGATGGCGAGCTGCTCGATGCTGTGGGGACCCAGATCTGAGGGCTGGATCCCGTAGTAGGCGCAAAAACGCCGGAAGAACAAAGATGTGGGAAACCCTAACCCCCGCTCGAGATGACTGGTGAAGCAGACAAACTCTCTCTCTCGCGGGTTCGGGGTCGTTTCTCCGGCTGCGGGGATACGCCAACAGCCGGCTCGCAGGATTCCGGCCTCTTTGAAGGAGGCCACCGCCTGTGCATTTGGATCTGCCCCAAGGTTCGGTGGAAGGGCCATGGCGAGAGGTTGGTTGGGGATCGAAGGATTTCGGGTCGATTGGATCGCGGAGCAAAGGAAGGGAGATGCGCGCACTCGGAAGAAATGGTGGGCGGTTGGCTCTGCGATAGCCTACCATTCCTCTTATATAGCAGGAGTTGCCCGCCAAATCAGGGGGCCGTTACCGCGCGATGATTACGCCAGAAGTAACCGTTGAGTTACCTTAACGGCTAGTTTGACCACGCCTGACGGTCCAACTCCAGCCACTCGGCTCACTAAGTCACTCGCCGAGACCGCGTCTCGTTGGCTCGACTCGCCCAAGACGCGACTCGGTTCGCCGGATTTTTTCCTTTATACAGGAGCCCGCCGACGATTCGACTGGATGCCTGAAGCCGTATACTCCGACTGCCAGCAGCCACTCACGCCTAATCAACGACGGCCTCGGGGACTACTGATGGGGATACGCCTACTGGGGTATACTCAGGGCGTTCCGATCGCCCAAGGGCTGGCAGTGGGCTGAGCAGCGAGTGGATCAAAGCCCAACAAGGTACCAGCGATGGAAGTTGAAGGCCCAAAGTAGTAGATAGGCCCAATCGGTCTAGGTTAAACGATTCAGGCTGTAACCGAATCGGTTGAGATATGTAAACCCTAGGGGAGGTGAGCCTATATAAACCTCCCTATGGGGTGAGTAGAGACACGTTCCCTCATACACCCAAGCAACTCGCCGCCTAGCCGCCGAGTTCGCCCATTGTAAACACCTCCATAATACAATCTAGCAGGAGTAGGTCTTTACCCTCCGGGGGGCCGAACCTGGGTAAAACCCTGTGTCTTTGCCCTCATCTCGCACCGCGGATGGCTGGCCACCCTTGCCCCTCGTTCTACTACTCGCTGCCGATTGCAGCATCTGCCGTGGCCATTCCCACGACAATATAGCAATTGAACTATTAAAATGACTTGATCTTTATGCTACGCTTATATATAGGAGTATGTCCACCATATCATTCTCCTAACGATATGATCTTGTTGTTAATAACATCTCAATGTTCATGATAGGGAAACCACAATCATCTATTAACCAACAAGCTAGTATTATATAGAGGCTTTACTAGGGACTCTTATTATAGTCTACAAATCACACAAGTATTAATGTTTCCTTGTTAATACTATTATAGCATGAATGTAAACATTTATCATAAACACAAAGATATAATAATAACTATATTTATTATTGCCTCTAGGGCATATCTCCAACAGTGGTGTCCTCTTCGTAGAAGATTGTGAAGAGACTCGGGCTTCTCCTTCGTGGAGCTTGTGAAGTGGTTGTGGATCTTGCCATCTCCAGAGTGGAGGAAAATCTAGCCACAAGGAAAGGGCCTATTCCTTTGTTGGATAGACTCGGAGAAGAAGGTGAGCCTTCGTGGCGTTGGGAAATCCTTCATGGAATCCCACACCTCTTAAATGTGACGTACCTTACTTGTAAGGTAACACGGGAATACATCTTCGTCTCCGCATACCTCGGTTATCTCTATACCCGAGCTTACTTTCCTTGTGATAGCCATCGAGCTTGAAGTACTTATATCTTGCTTATCACTTATGGTATATTTATCTTGTGCTATCTTGCTTAGCTTAACTTGTTGTTGGTGCACTTAGTTGAGCCTAGTGTATTTAGGTTTTGTTGTAAAATAAACGTTAGTTTAATTCCGCATTCTATCAAGCCAAAACCGTAATAGTTTTGAAATTTCCTATTCACCCCCCTCTAGGCAACATCTCTATCCTTTCATTGGGGTCCTCACTTACTAAAATAACATACTAAATTAAGGACACAATTATCTAGCGAATATTTTGAGAATTGCAAAACTCGGCGGACATTTCAACAGCCTGCACGAGTGATATTGTGAATGCATGCTTTGGACAAGTGTCAAAAAAATATGTTTAGCCCATTAATAAACGCAAAACAACAAAAACAATAGCTAAATAAGGCCGACAGTTCCACCAGATTTTGAGCATGTCGATCAAACTTGCTGATGTCAGCAGCTTTTAATGCAAGCATATGCGAATTTAAAATGCGATCAAATCTTTCGCCCCATTTAGGATCAGTTTTCACTGTTGGAGTAGTCGCGACGAGATCTTTAAAACTAGATCCCATGTTGATATGTCCCGATGACCTTTTATTTTGACCCAAAAGTTATCCACCAGTAACACAAGAGTTATCCAAACTATATCATGTAAGTTACTGATGACCCACAAGTATAGGGGATCACAACAGTCTTCGAAGAAAGTTAAACCCAATTTATTGATTCGACACAAGGGGAGCCATAGAATATTTATAAGCCTTAATAACTGAGTTGTCAATTCAGCTGCACCTAAAAATAGTCTAGCTCACAGTAGTTTATCAGTAGCAATAGTTTTTTAGTAGCAATAGCAAAGTAACAGAAGTAGTAAGATAAAAGCAGTATTAACGGTAGTAGCAAACAACATGATTTGAGCGCGGTAGGCATAGGGATGGATGGACGAGCGTTGCATGGACAAGACTATTCATGTAATATCAAGATCAAGGGCAATTGCAGATAAATAAGATAAAGCATCCAAGTACTAAATAATCATAGGCATGTGTTCCATATATAGTCATACATGCTCACAATGAGAACTTGCACAACATTTTTTGTCCTGCCAGCCCGTTGCAGCGGGGCCTCAAGGGAATCTACTGGCAATTAAGGTACCCTTTTTAATATAGTACCGGAGCAAAGCATTAACACTCTGTGAACACACGTGATCCTCATATCACACCCATCCCCTCCGGTTATCTCGATTTCTTTCACTTCGGGGCCTCGGGTTCCGGACAATAATATGTGTAAACAACTTGCAGGTAAGATCACAAACAATAATATCATCAAGAATCAATAACATGTTCAGATCTGAGATCATGGCACTCGGGCCCTAGTGACAAGCATTAATCATAACAAGTTGCAACAATGTCAAAAAGAACTAACAAAGATACTAGGCACCATGCCCTAACAATCTTATGCAATTACATGATATATCTCATCCAATTCCTACCATCCCCATAGCCTACAGTGGGGGATTACTCACTCATGGATGGGAAAACACGGATGGTTGATGGAGAGGCGTTGGTGATGATGATGGCGATGACCTCCTCCAAATCCCCATCTCGGCAGGGTGCCAGAACGAAGTTTCTGGTTCTGAATCACGGTTTCTGGTGGTGACGGCGCATCGGAACTCTATCTGGAAAACATTGACCCCCCATTATTTTTAGGTCTGGGGGCTTATGTAGGCGGAAGGAGAGTTCGAGGGGGTGCCCGAGGCGGCCACACCACCCCCTGGCGCGGCCTGGCCTGGACCGTGCCACCAGGTGGTGTTGGCCCCTCGTGTCCCTTCCCTGTCTCGTCTTCTAGCTCTATGAATCTTCTGGTAAAATAGGAGTTTTGCGATATTTTCTGGGATTTTTCCTGAAAGTTGATTTCCTGTAAAAAACGAGACACCAAAGCTGAAAGAACATGTGGCCCCCCATTTGTGGTTTTGGCAATTAATGACAATCTTTATGGACTAATGTGTGTATTAAGTTGTACTTGTAGGATTTGTCCATTGGCATCGCCTGGACCTTGTGTTGGCTCCAAGGTCGATAATATGAAGAAGAAGATATGTTGCGCAATGTAAGACGCCACCTTTATAAAGGTAAAGGTCGCTGTGATTGCAATGCTAGTCCCTGGATCAATTGCTAGCATCCATAGTTTAAGATGAAGTACACATAAACAAAGGTCATTATTACATCGTCATTCCAGAGATAACATAGTCTTTTACAACTCCATAGCCATAGGCTAGTACAAGAGTTTAACTTAACAATATAAATAAAAGTCTTCATATTTATGTGCCACGGGCAAGCATGTTGAGTGTAGACTCATAACCCCTAATAATCATCAGAGTAACCTGCAACATCACAAGTTATAGCCACAGTGGGTCAATACATTGGAATAGTATTTGCAAGTGATACCTTAGTAGAAAATTAGCATCTAGTTACTACATGATTTTGGCTAAATGTAGCTTAGGCTTGCTTTGCTCAAAATAGGTTTTACCTATCAGTTGAAAACACTAAGTTTTTGTTTGGAAAAAACTCCCAAGGAACCACCAATAGAAATTGGAGAACCTTCACCCTTGTTCAACCACAAGTTTTAACTTAGAAAATTGGGATGAGGAGATTCTTGATAGCTTCCATGTCTTGATGCTCAAATTGTCCATTACCGGGGACACGGCTAAGTACTTGTTTGTTCCTTCTGCAGAGGTGGTGCACTTTCCCCACAAGACTTTATTTGCACCAAGACATGACCTTTCAGAAGCCTTCCCTTAGATCAAAATGGACGCGTTCCAAACCTATCATCCCTCTACCACCAACTGTCCATTTGGCTAAGTTATTGCAACCTATATGATCTAGACAGAGCCCATAATGCCATGTGGTTGCACTAGAAGCTTCTTAACATATGGCATCTCAAATCCCTTTGCTCCTAGGTGGCATTCCAAAAGTGAGATACACAAGGTTCACCGATCCCCTGGCCTTGTGTAACCACTCAACATAAACCAATCCACCATTCCACCCGGGTGTTTCATTCACTTAGTTGTTTTGTTAAGCAAAACATAAGTCAAAGGCTTAGAAATTTTTCCATAGCATGTGTATATAATCCACCCTTGGTTGCTACTAGCTAGGCTAAGCATGGCAATAGTAAGTATCTTAACTTAGAGAAAATTCTAACAATTCTACAACTACTAGGATTTCCCAAGCATAGCATATAAATACTTAGCAAAAAATATTCATGCAAGCCCTATACACAATATTTCTAATGCAAAGTCAAAATATTGGGACAAAAGTATGAAGTACCACTTGCCTTGGTAGTTGGGGGAGTAACAACAATCCTCACAGTCACAATCACCACTAGCACCAAAATCTACACATAAAATGATAGCACCAAATTCACATATCAAAATAAACAAGCAAAAATATATGAATGCATGCAAATTCGATGAGATGATTTTTATAAATCAAACAAGACAAGTGGAACAGTAATGAGTCATAAACAAAATAATTATACACTAAATAAACTTTATTTAGCCTTTAAAACATTTTCCGATTAATTTCTATACACAAAATAAGCCTACAAATGTCTCTGCAAAAACAACTAACTTTACTTAAGGAATTCATTAGATAAAGTACATGGTTGTAAAGTACTCTTTATGCTGATTCCATTGATATAAAATTTGGAACATTTGGACGTGTGGATCAAAAGTTATGAATTTTACAAGTTTGAACATCTAATAGATCTAAATTCAGATTTTAAATCTAAACCCTAGCCACGCGACAGCTTCTGATTGGACGGTACCGGTTCGCACGGATTAGGGTCTCTGAATCTTCAGATTAAAAGTGCATCGCACGGCTCAGATCTAAACATTCCTCTTTGCTTAAGTCATCTATCAAATGCGTTGGATCTAGATCTAACGGTCCAGATCTAACAGACTTAAAACGGGCGGCGCTGCGACGGTGGCTGGCGGCGGAGCGCTCGGGCGGTGATGCTGCCGGCGATACAGGAAGCGAGGAAGGCAGTGTAATAGCTCACCGAGTTCGCGTGATGATGCTGGTGCTCGAGGTGGTCTTTGTTGGCGAAGGGGCGCATGAGGTCGTCAGGGATTGTGCGCCAGAGTCGCTTCTGTCATCGGGCGTGTACTGCTGAAGACGGTGGCGATGCTAGGGGTCACGCTAAGGCACGGGAAAGGTTGCGTTAGATGCGTGCAGACAAGGCGAGTGTGTGAGTATGAACGAGAGGGGGATGCGCGGTCAGTACTAACCAGGGGAGCTCGTCGGAGTTGATGGCTTCGTCGGGCACGTGGAATCGTCGACGTTGGCGAGGTTCTGGATGGTCCTAGCACACATCAGTGGTGTTAGAAGATGCACAAGGTTGCAGTGATCATACTGGCAAGACTAGAAGGCAAGGGGCGGGGAGTGCTCACCGAAATTTACCACCGGAGATCGTCGGTACTGCGGCGGAGTTCTGCGAAATATGGGCAGCCTGGTGGCGGAGTGGGGGTGCTGAGTGAGGGGAAGTGGTCACAGAGAGGTGGGGGTTAAGTAGCCGGAGCAGGGGCGAGAATCACGCGTTGCATCAATGGAATTTAAGTACATTTGCGTCGGGAGGAAACGACCGCGCCGGAGCTGGTCGCAGGTGTGATTTGGGGACGATGAGATGACGTGGCTGCGGGGCCCAGTAGTCAGCGAGGGTGTGTGCGCGGGCGTGGTGAGAAACAGAGTGAGAGGGAAAACCCCGTGTGGGCTGGCTATTGGGCTAGGTTTGCTGCTGGGCCGAATAAGTGGCGCCGACCCTTTCTGGTTTCTTTTGTTCTTTTCTTTTTCTATATTGATTTTCTGCATTCATTTTAAAATGTTTTTCATATGGGTTTGAATTCAAACTTGTTCTGTATTTTGTAAAGTGGACCATACATATATTGACTACAAAACAAAGTTGTTCACTCAAAAAAATACATTGGTCCAATGGATTTTATAAATAAGCCATGCTTTAATTTAATTGTTTATATTAGGCATATGAATGGTTTTGAATTCATATTTTGTTTTGAAATATTTGACCAAGCTTTGGAAACATCATTCAAAACTATGTTCAAATCTTTTCTGGCTAAAACAAGAATTTTGGAGAGTAATAATAAGGTCTTTGCCTTACTTGCATAAAATAATAAACAACAAATGCTTCTGTTTTTGAAATCTTATTTGAAAATGATTCTAAAATGATTATGAATGCATGAATGATATACAAACTTTGAAATCATGATTTTTGGGATGTTACAAATCTAACCCCCTTAAGATGAATCTCGCCCTCGAGATTCGGATTGGCTAGCAAATAGGTGAGGGTGGTCTTTCCGAAGATCATCTTCTCTTTCCCAAGTTGCTTCTTCCTCGGAATGATGGTTCCACTGAACTTTGCAGAATTTGATAGTCTTTGTCCGAGTAACTCTTTCTGCATTTTCAAGAATCTTGATAGGTTTTTCCTCATAGGTGAGATCACTTTCCAATTGGACCTTCTCCAAAGGTATTGTATCCTTCAAAGAGGCCTCTTCCATATCCGGATGACATTTCTTTAGCTGACTCACATGAAACACATTGTGAACGGCAGACAATGATTCATGCAATTCAATCTCATAAGCTACTTCTCCTTTACGGCTTAGAATCTTGAATGGTCCAACATATCTTGGGGCCAATTTTCCTTTGACTCCAAACCTCTTCACTCCACGAAGTGGTGATACTCTAAGATATGCTCTATCACCCACCTCATAGGTGACTTCTCTATGCTTTGGATCTGCGTAGCTCTTTTGTCGGGACTGTGCTATCTTCAATCTGTCCTTTACCAACTTGACTTTCTCTTCAGCTTCCTTGATTAGTTCTGGCCCGAACAAGTTTCTTTCTCCAACACCATTCCATAACAATGGTGTAGTACACTTTCTCCCATAGAGAAATTCAAACAGTGCCATCTCAATGCTGGCTTGATAGCTGTTGTTGTAAGAGAATTCTGCGTAAGGCAGACTTTCATCCCAACTAGATCCATAATCTATGGCACATGCCCTCAACATATCCTTAAAATCTGGTTGGTCCTTTCTGTCTGTCCATCAGTCTGAGGATGAAAAGCAGTACTGAATTCCAATCTCGTTCCCAATGACTCATGCAGTTGCCTCCAAAAATGGGAAGTGAATTGAGTTCCCCTATCAGACACAATACTCTTTGGTACTCCATGCAGACACACAATCCTACTCATATAGATCTTGGCCAACTTAGCACTTATATAGGTTGTCTTCACGGGTATAAAATGAGCCACTTTAGTAAGGCGATCCACTACTACCCAAATAGAATCATATCTTGGCAATCCGGTGATGAAATCCATGCCAATCTTGTCCCACTTCCAATCAGGAATAGGTAATGGTTGTAACAATCCTGCTGGTTTCTAATGTTCCGCTTTCACTCTACTACATACATCACACAAAGCAATATGTTCGGCGATGTCCTTCTTGAGATTATTCCACCAAAATCTTTCCTTCACATCCAAGTACATTTTGGTGTTACCCGGATGAATGGAATATGGTGAGTTGTGTGCTTCTTGTAAAATCAGTTTCCGAAGTTCCGGATCTTGCGGAACACAGATACGTTTTCCATACCATAAAGTACCCTGTTCGTCTTCATGGAATCCTTTGGCTTTTCCGTTTCCAATCTTTCCCTTAATCTCTTCAATTTCCTTGTCCGTCTTTTGGGCTTCCTTGATTTTTTCCAACAAGGTTGGTTGAACATCCAATGACATGAGATATCCCTTAGGCACTATCTCCAATCTGTGACCTTTGAATTGGGCACACAGATCATCTGGCAATTCCCCTTAGTAAGGCCATTCACATAAACCTTACGGCTTAGTGCATCTGCTACAACATTTGCTTTACCGGGGTGGTATTGCAAACTCAAGTCATAGTCCTTGATGAGTTCTATCCATCTTCTTTGTCTCATGTTGATTTCTTTCTGAGTAAAGATATACTTCAAACTTTTGTGATCTGTGAACACTTCACATCGCTTTCCCAAAAGATAATGTCTCCATGTTTTGAGTGCATGGACAACAGAGGCTAACTCTAAATCATGAGTAGGATAATTCACTTCATGAGTTGTTGAGTTGTCTCGAGGCATAAGCCACAACTTTCCCTTCTTGCATTAAAACTGCACCTAATCCTTGGTGAGATGCATCACAATAAACTTGGAAATCCTTCTCCAAATCTGGCAGACATAAGACTGGTGTTGTCACTAGTCTCTTCTTCAACTCTTGGAAACTGAGTTCACATCCTTTAGTCCAATCAAATTTCTTGTCTTTCTTGAGTAACTCCGTCATTGGTTTAGCTACCTTTGAGAAATTCTCAATAAACCTTCTATAGTATCCTGCCAAGCCAAGGAAACTACGAACTTATTTTACTGACTTAGGAGATTCCCATTCAGTTACAGCTGACACTTTTGCGGGATCAAGTGCTACACCATCTCCTGACACAATGTGTCCTAGAAATCCAACTTCATCCAACCAGAATTCACACTTGCTGAATTTGGCATACAACTTATGCTCTCTAAGCTTCTCAAGTATCAAACACAAATGTCCTTCATGCTCTTCATTGCTCTTGGATTAGATCAAAATGTCATCGATGAAAATGACAACAAACTTGTCAAGAAACTCCATGAACACCTTGTTCATCATATTCATGAAGTAGGCTGGTGCATTGGTCAAACCAAATAGCATCACGATGTACTCATACAATCTATACCTAGTGGTGAAAGCAGTCTTAGGTATGTCTTGTTCCCTTATCTTAAGCTGAAAATAGCCTGACCGGAGATCAATCTTTGATAACACACGGTCTCCTTCTAACTGATCAAACAAGTCATTGATTATGGGCAAAGGATATTTGTTCTTGATAGTTACCTCATTGAGTGAACGATAATCTATGCATAACCTTTGACTTCTATCTTTATTTTCAACAAACAAGACTGGTGCTCCCCAAGATGAAGAACTTGGTTGAATAAATCCTTTCTGCAACTGTTCTCCAAGTTGTTTCTTGAGTTCCTTTAGCTCATCAACTGACATCTTGTAAGGTCTCTTTGCTATTGGTCCAGATCCCGGCAGCAAGTCAATCAGAAACTCTACATCTCTATCTGGTGGCATTCCTGGCAATTCCTCGATAAACACATCTGGATATTCTCTCACAATTAGCACACTTTCTATGCTAACCCCCTTAAGAGAATTTAGCTTACTTCCTTTTGATTCAAAGTTAGTCTTGAATCTAATCCTTTATTATCCGGGGTTGTGAGTGTGACAGTATGATTGGCACAATCTAGTACCCCCTTATACTTAGTCATCCAGTCCATTCCCAAAATGACATCCAATCCTTGGGAATTCAGGATTATCAAATTAACAGGAAACTTATACTTCCCAAATTCTATGACTAGGTCATGGCATCCTGAGTTCACTATCATTTCTCCACCAGGAGAACTTAATTTTATAGGACACCCACTAGTTTCAACTAGAAGTCCATTTCTATCAACAAATGCTCTTGATATGAATGAATGTGATGCGCCAGTATCAAAAAGAACAAGTGCTGGAACAGAATTGAGTTTGAACTTACCAGCCACAACATCAGGTTCCTCATAAATTTCTTCCACATTGATGTGGTTCACTTGTCCTTTTTGGAAGGGATTGGGCTGGTTGGCACCTTCAACTTTCTTTTCTGGGCACTCATTAGCATAGTGCCCCATCTTATTACACTTGAAGCATTCAACCTTACTGAGATCTTTCTTGACAGGCTGACTTCCACTACCACCTCCACCTCCATTGTGGTGGCTCTTGTATCCGCTCTTGTGGTTCTTATACTTGTCGTTATCATGACTGCGGTGATGCTTGTTGTCATGATGACGGTTGTGGTTGTGGTGGTTATTATAGTTTCCACGTTTGTGGGATCCAGAACTCCCACTGCCATCATGATGGGAACGTTTGTGAGATGATCCCGAGCTGTGCTTGTCAAAGCTATGCTTCCTCTTTCTGCTTTCAACCTATTTCATCTTGTTTTCCAAGATGGTAGCCTTATCACAAAGTGATTGGTAGGTTGGTACATACGCAACAGACAGCTGTAGATTCAGTTCATCATTCAGTCCTTCGAGGAATTTCTCCTTCCTCTTGGCATAAGTATCAACTTCATCCGGTGCATAACACGCCAGATTGCTGAATTCCTCAATATATTCAGCCACACTGCGGTGGCGCTGCTTCAGATTATGGAACTCCTTCTTCAAATTCATCACCCCGGATGAGATGTGAGCTGTACGGAATCCATCCTCAAAAATAGCCCAAGTCACATCCTCAGTGGGAGTGCTGATCTGAAAGTTATCCCACCAGGTTGTTGTTGGCCCTTCCAGTAGATGTGCTGCAAACCTGACCTTTTCTTCGTCGGTGTAGCCGACGGTCACTAAATCCTTGTTCACTAAACATAGCCAATCATTGGCCACCATTGGATCAGTGGTTCTTGAGAACTTTGCAGGCCTCAATCTTAGGAATCTGGTGAGCATGTCAAATCCCGGCGGATTATTCTGGTTGTTGTTGTTATTGTTGTTGTTGTTGTTGTTGTTGTTGTTGTTGTTATTGTTGTTGTTGTTATTCTGGTTCTGGTTCTACATGAAAGTGGTCATCATCTGCATCAGTTGTGTCTGTGTTGTCATCAACTGTTGCATCTCGGGGGTGACATTGTTGTTGTTTGGGTTGGGGTTGGCACGTCGAGGAGGCATCTGTGGTTTTTCATAAGGATAAGGATGAGATACCCATAGATGCTAAACATGCACAATACATCACATAGACAATCACAATAACCAAGCATCAAAATAACATAGAGTTAAAACGACATAAACAACAAGTTTTGGAAAAAGCAAACACACCATAGCAAGCCATCCACATGTTGGATGGTCATTGCGACTCAATAATCAAAGTACGGTATATGAAAGAAAATCGAGTAGTCTACACTACTCCCCTGCATCAATCTCCTCGTCAACAAGTGTAAGACCTGCACTCTTCATGGCGGTCTTGTACTCATCAACACTAGTAGTCAAGGCCTCAATCTTGCCCCTAAGAGCCCTCTTCTGTGAGCGAAGCCTCTCGATCACTCCCTGCTGGTGCTCGAGCTTGAAGTCCTTGGCCTCTAACTCTTCCTTCATCTCCAGGAACTTCTTGTTCCTGTCTTGGACCCTTTTCTCCTGGATCTTGAACTTCTTGTCCTGGCTTTCAAACTTGGCCTCCATTTCCTTGACTATCTCGTCTTGCTCCGCGAAGAGCTTGTCCTTCTCTCATAGCTGAACCTGTAGATCGTCATTGCTAAGCATGACATTGGTCCTATCAGTATCTAGGTGCCTAATAAGACCCTCTAGGTCCTGAAGGTACAGACGAATCGGCTCCATCGTCTCTCTAGCAGCATCCTCATACTCTATGGCTTCACCCTCCTCGTCGCGTCTCCCGAAGGGGTGAAAGTAAAGACCTCTAAGCTCGGTGGAGTGTCTCCCTACCAGGCGCCCGAGTAACTCCTGCATGACTACATCTAAGCCTTTCTCTTTGTCGTCATGCATCAGCTTGAAAGTGATGGTCTCCGTGGTTGGCTCTGTCTAGCGTCCGGGTTGAGTGACTCTTAAGCCCCAAAGGTCCTTCCTCTCAAACTTGGTGAGCGGGAGTGTCATGATGCTAGGAAGTGGAAGGTTGAGCACACTAGTGAGCTCAATGAGACGAGTACCAAAACGAGTTCCCTTGAACTCCTCGGCCGTGTTGATAGTAACATTAGGCATCTATTTTTTTTATAAGATAAAGAAAAGTTAGAATCAACATCAAATAGAGAAAATCACAAGACAAAATATCACAAGAATATATTTTGCAACGAACACACAAGTCATGGCATACACAAATCCATTACAAGCATCAAAGGTTCAACATAACTTAGACAAATTTTTGGAAGGAAAACGATAAGTGTGGTGGTCCAACTAACGAAGTACGTTACAACTCTCACTCACTAGACAAAATAGCTAACAGGGCATCCTTAGTAGCCATCTGTCTATCTTGCTCACAAGACTCCTAAATTAATTCTATGATATCTCCCCTTAGTTGTTGGTTGGTAGTCTCTAACTCTTGGGTATGCTTCTTTTCTTCTCTAAGGTCATTTTGGGTGTTGAGCGTTCTGCACTTGAATCTATCACAAAGTTCCTTGATGGCATTCCAAGCTGCATTTCTTACAGAGTCAAAGAATGTTGTGTGCATTTCAGAGTTGGTGACCATGCAGAATCCTGACTCCTTGTGGTTGTCTTCCTTGTTCTTGTACAAGTGAAGTTGCACCCACCAGTACTCCTCTCCTTCATCCATCACAGGGAATCCTTTGTACACAGCTGCACCATGTATCCCCATGGTAACCATAAGATTCTTGAGGGCCTTGGGAAATTCAGTATCACATTCCAAAATCATGGTCATGAGTGGTCCCTTCCTTACGGCTTCGTTGATGGATTTCATCTACAAATAGAGATGAGAAAGAAGATTAGAAAAGTTTACGAGAATAAAAAGACAAGTGTAGAAAATTTTCAAAGTGTTGGAAGTTTTTCCTTAGTGGTTTCTAATCCAATCCTAGGGTCATAATCCTACAGGCAACACAGTGCTCTAATACCATCTGTAAGACCCCACCTTTATAAAGGTAAAGGTCCCTGTGATTGCAATGCTAGTCCCTGGATCAATTGCTAGCATCCACAGTTTAAGATGAAGTACACAGAAACAAAGGTCATCATTACATCGTCATTCCAGAGATAACATAGTATTTTAAAACTCCATAGCCATAGGCTAGTACAAGAGTTTAACTTAACAATGTAAATAAAAGTCTTAATCTTCATGTGCCACAATCAAGCATGTTGAGTGTAGACTCATAACCCCTAATCATCATCAGAGTAACCTGCAACATCACAAGTTACAACCACAGTGGGTCAATACATTGGAATAGTATTGGCAAGTGATACCTTAGTAGAATATTAGCATCTAGTTACTACATGATTTTGGCTAAATGTAGCTTAGGCTTGCTTTGCTCAAAATAGGTTTTACCTATCAGTTGAAAACAGTAAGTTTTTGTTTGGCAAAAACTCCCAAGGAACCACCAATAGAAATTGGAGAACCTTCACCCTTGTTCAACCACAAGTTTTAAATTAGAAAATTGGGATGAGGAGATTCTTGATAGCTTTCATGTCTTGATTCTCAAATTGTCCATTACCGGGGACACGACTAAGTACTTAGTTTCTTCCTTCTGCAGAGGTGGTGTACTTTCCCCACAAGACTTTATTTGCACCAGCACAATACCTTTCAGAAGCCTTCCCTTATACCAAAATGGACGCGTTCCAAACCTATCATCCCTCTACCACCAACTGTCCATTTGGCTAAGTTATTGCAACCTATATGATCTAGACAGAGCCCATAATGCCATGTGGTTGCACTAGAAGCTTCTTAACATATGGCATCTCAAATCCCTTTGCTCCTGGGTGGTATTCCGCAAGTGAGATACAAAAGGTTCACCAGTCCCCTGGCCTTGTGTGACCACTCAACATAAACCAATCCACCATTCCACCCAGGTGTTTCATTCACTTAGTTGTTTTGTTAAGCAAAACATAAGTCAAAGACTTAGAAATTTTTCCATAGCATGTGTATATAATCCACCCTTGGTTGCTACTAGCTAGGCTAAGCATGGCAATAGTAAGTATCTTAACTTAGAGAAAATTCTAACAATTCTACAACTACTAGGATTTCCCAAGCATAGCATATAAATACTTAGCAAAAAATATTCATGCAAGCCCTATACACAATATTTCTAATGCAAAGTCAAAATATTGGGACAAAAGTATGAAGTACCACTTGCCTTGGTAGTTGGGGGAGTAACAACAATCCTCACAGTCACAATCACCACTAGCACCAAAATCTACACATAAAATGATAGCACCAAATTCACATATCAAAATAAACAAGAAAAAATATATGAATGCATCAAATTTGATGAGATGATTTTTCTAAATCAAACAAGACAAGTGGAACAGTAATGAGTCATAAACAAAACAATTATACACTTATTTAGCCTTTAAAACATTTTCCAATTAATTTTTATACACAAAATAAGCCTACAAATGTATCTGCCAAAACAACTAACTTTATAGAAGCAATTAATTAAACAAAGTACATGGTTGGAAAGTACTCTTTATGCTGATTCCATTGATATACAATTTGCAAAAATTGGACGTGTGGATCAAAAGTTATGAATTTTGCAAGTTTGAACATCTAATAGATCTAAATTCAGATTTTAAATCTAAACCCTAGCCACGCGGCAGCTTCTGATTGGACGGTACCGGTTCGCGCGGATCAAGCTCTCTGGATCGTCAGATTAAAAGTGCATCACACGACTCAGATCTGAACATACCGCTTCGCTTAAGTCATCTATCAAATGCGTTGGATCTAGATCTAACGGTCCAGATCTAACAGACCTAAAATGGGCGGCGCTGCGACGGTGGCTGGCGGTGGTGCGCTCGGGCGGTGATGTTGCCAGCGATACAAGAAGCGAGGAAGGCAGTGGAATAGCTCACCGAGTTCGTGTGATGACGCTGGTGCTCGAGGTGGTCTTCGTTGGCGAAGGGGCGCACGAGGTCGTCAGGGATTGCTCGCCGGAGTCGCTTCTATCGTCAGGCGTGTACTGCTAAAGACAGTGGCGATGCTACGGGTCACGCTAAGGCACGGGAAAGGTTGCGTTAGATGCGTGCAGGCGAGGCGAGTGTGTGAGTATGAACGAGAGGGGGAGGCATGGTCAGTACTAACCAGGGGAGCTCGTTGGAGTTGATGGCTTTGTCGGGCACGTGCAGTCGTCGATGTTGGCAAGGTTCTGGATGGTCCTAGCACACATCAGTGGTTTTAGAAGATGTGCAAGGTTGACGTGATCATACTGGCAAGACTAGAAGGCAAGGGGCGGGGAGTGCTCACCGGAATTTACCGTCGAAGATCGTCGGTACTGTGGCAGAGTTCTGCGAAATATGGGCAGCCTGGTGGCAAAGTGGGGGTGCCGAGTGAGGGGAAATGGTCGCAGAGAGGTGGGGGTTAAGTAGCCGGAGCAGGGGCGAGAATCACGCGCTGCATCAATGGAATTTAAGTGCATTTGCGTCGGGGAGGAAACGGCCACGGCGGAGCTGGTCGCAGGCGTGATTTGGGGACGATGAGATGACATGGCTGCGGCGCCCAGTGGTCAGCGAGGGGGTGTGCGCGGGCGCGGTAAGAAACAGAGGGAGAGGGAAAAACCCGAGTGGGCTGGCTATTGGGCTAGGTTTGCTGCTGGGCCGAATAAGTGGCGCCGACCCTTTCTGGTTTCTTTTGTTCTTTTCTTTTTCTATTTTGATTTTCTGCATTCATTTTCAAATGTTTTTCATATGGATTTGAATTCAAACTTGTTCTGTATTTTGTAAAGTGTACCATACATATATTTGACTACAGAACAAAGCTGTTCACTAAAAAAAATACATTGGTCCAATGGATTTTATAAATAAGCCATGCTTTAATTTAATTGTTTATATTAGGCATATGAATGGTTTTGAATTAATATTTTGTTTTGAAATCTTTGACCAAGCTTTGGAAACATAATTCAAACCTATGTTCAAATATTTTCTGGCTAAAACAAGAATTCTCATATTAGAGAGTAATAATAAGGCCTTTGCCTTGCTTACATAAAATAATAGACAACAAATGCTTCTGTTTTTGAAATCTTATTTGAAAATGATTCTAAAATGATCATTAATGCATGAATGATATACAATCATGATTTTTGGGATGTTACATGCAAGATCAAAATGTGTCATCTATAGAATATCTCATGTTTGATGTTTGCCATCGTCGGTGATCATGGATCGATGATGAGGAATCAAGAAAGGTGTTCCATCTTGGGAAGGTCAAGTCCGTCTACATCGAGCTCAAGTGGAATGCTCAAGGAAAAGGTATAATCTTGATAGGTTTCCCCTTTTGCCAGTCTCATGTTGTGTGTGGGAGACCGTGTTTAGGATAGATAACCGTACTATCAAGAGGGGCTCTCGAATGAGTAATTCGGTCACATCATTCAGAGAGAGCTCAAACCTTTGCATACTTGCATCATCGTATTTGGTTGTTATTTGGTATTACCCATGTGAGGATTTAGAGCTTGTGGTAATCTCCATAACAAGCTCTTGTTCATCAAAATCGGATCTCTCTTTTATATCTTATTGTGATTTTGATCTATGTGGTTTTTCGGTCTCTCACCAAGTGAGGTATCTCACATTATTGTACTTGATACATTCTCACTTGGTGATAATCAGTAATCACTTGTCTTCCTCTATCCAACGCAATTGGAATCGGGTCAATCGGAGCTTCCAGTCAAAAGTTATTGTCGTTTGAGTATTGGCTTTTATTCGGTTTAAAAGAAAAGGAAAAATCTGTTTTTCTGGGCCGAGCGGTAGTACCGCCCGGGCGGGTCGGTACTACCGCCCGCATCTGAGCGTCCTCTAACTATTCTCTGCCTCGCCCAATACCATTTTTAGGTAGTACCGCCGGGGTGGGCCGGTACTACCGGCCGGCCCTGGAAAGATTTCCCCAGATCCCTGCTTGCTGCGCCCCGCGTTGACCATGTGGCCGCTACGCGCGCGCCAGCCCCGCCTCGATCCTGCTGCGATTCCTGTGCGTCGTCCGCACCCGCGTGCGTTTCTGCGCGCCCACCCCGCGCACGCCCCGCTAGCCTTGCTCGCTCTGATGGGCCCCGCCGCTGCCGCCTGGGTATCGCGCTCGCATGCGTGTCGCTCGCTGCGCCGTTGATGACCAGCGCGCGCCATCGCGCCGCGTTGACCAGCGCGCTTCGCTGCCATCGCTGGCCTGGCGCTGTCTTCTGCTGTTGGATCGCCCGTTCGCATCGCTGCTGGGCCCCACGCTAGCGCTGGCTCGCTCCTGTTGCGGCCCACACACTGCTAGCTGACCCCGCCGCCTCTGCTCGCTCGCTGCGCTTTCCCTGCTGCTCCGCTCGCTGGTTTCTTTTTCCCGGGGTTCGCTGGTTTGGGTCTGGTAGTACCGGACCGTTCTGAAAATATGCTCCAACGGCCATATTTTGTCTAGCCCTATATAAGTCTTTTGTCCATTTTCGTTTAGGGTTGCTTCTTCCTCTTCTATTAGGCTAAACTTTGTCCACACTTGCTCTAGATCTTGAAGCTTGCCTAATCTTTTCCCTCTGATGATTCTTGCCCATATTTGAGTGGAAGAGAGAGGAGATCTAGATCCACGTTTTGACCTAACCGATTCATCTCTTTGTGAGTGCATCTTTGGGGATCTAGATTTTGGGGGATTTTGTGTCTCTCTTTGATTCCTCCTCTCTTGTTTCCCCAATAGCTTTAGTAGCTTTGTTGGAACTTGAGAGTGAGGGATTTGAGCACCTTTGTGGTGTTCTTGCCTGGTGCATCGGTTTGAGTTCTCCTCGGAGGATTTGGTTCGTGTGAATCATTGGATCTTGTCCCTCTTGGGTTCTTGGAACCCTAGACGGTTTTATGGCCTTGGTGGCGTTTGTGGGATCCTCCAATTAAGTTGTGGAGAAGTGCCCCAAACTTGTGAGAGGTTCAGGTTGCCACCAACAAGTGCACCGATAGTGGAAGCGTGGATCGATCCCATTGGGGTGAGATTCACCGGAGAATAAGGGAGGCCTTTTGTGGCGTAGGTGGTTAGAAACCACCCCCTCTCCAAACGAGACGTACTCCATGTTGGGAGGAACTCGGTAAAATATCGTCGTCCCCGCGTGCCTCGGTTATCTCTATACCCGAGCTCTTACTTATGCACTTTACTTTGTGATAGCCTTTGTGCTTGAAGTATATATCTTGCTATCACATAGTTATTTGTCTTGCTTAGCATAAGTTGTTGGTGCACATAGGTGAACCCTTAGATTGTTCTAGGTTTTGTGCTTGATAAAGTAAACGCTAGTTTAATTCCGCCTTTGTCGAGCCACTCTCGGAAAAGTTTTAATCACCTATTCACCCCCCTCTAGGCGATATCTGTATCCTTTCAAAAGCAATTCTGCTAAAAACAGCGTCAGTCTGTGTTTGTTGTATCCAAATCACACAAATTAGAGGAGAAACAATAGCAAAAGTGTTCGAGAAAGTAGATACGTTTTGGACGTATCAACTCCCCCCAAGCTTAGCTTATTGCTTGTCCTTAAGCAATTCAGTTAAAAACTGAGTGCGATAAAAGAAACTTTCACGAACACATTTGCTTCATAAGATGTATATATTCTCAGCATATGATCAAATACTTAGGCAATTCATAACAATGAGTATGCAAATAAGTCTACTCAATAGTCATGCAAGCTATTAAGAGATTCCAACACAATAATAATAAGCAGCATGAAACATAAACATAAGAAACATTGTAATGCTCATAAGAAGGTATGATAAAGTGGTATCTCGCTTGCCTTTGATTGTGGAGCAAAACATAAATTCCAAGGCACCTCTAAAGTTCAAGTGAAGACTAGAAATAAAAATATCAAAGATACAAGCATCAAAGTTATGTCACAATTAACCGTGTTCTCGGACAAGCACATTACACTAAGAATGAAAGCTATGCTCTCGGGAAGGTGCTCATAGAATAAATGGTGACTCGACATAAAAGTGAAGGAAAAGTTTAAATTTTTTGAAAGGTGATGTCTACGCACTTGTATTCTTGTAGATAGTTGTCGAGTCTCCAAGTGCAGAGGTTTGTAGAACAACAACAAGTTTCCCTTAAGTGGATTACCCAAGGTTTGTCGAACTTAGGGAGGAAGTGGTCAAAGGTATCCTTCTCAAGCAACCGTGCAATCAAGATACAAGAAGTCTCTTGTGTCCCCAACACACCCAATACACTTGTCAGGTGTATAGGTGTACTAGTTCGGCGAAGAGATAGTGAAATACAAGTAATATGGATGATTATAAGACAACGGTACCAGAAAAGAGCTTTTTGCGGGGAGGAAAAGGTTGAAGCTGTCATGTATATCCCCGGCAACGGCCCCAGAAAGGAGCTTGATGGGTAGGAAGAGACTAAAGGCAAACTGAAATAAAGATGGAAGCAAGCAAACATGTAACATATCTAGTTGCAAATGGTGTTTTAATGCTTAGAAACAAGGCCTAGGGCTCATACTTTCACTAGTGAACACTCTCAATAAATATATTCTCTTCATGATACTACTCTGAACTACTCTCCGGTTGGATAACTCTAATCCATGGTAGGGCTATAACAGCACACCTCAAAGTTCGCTTTCCCCATCTAGATAATACCACACTGTCACCATGAGCGCTAGATGGTTCCAACCAACACCACAATTTCATAGAGACAACCAACTCAAAATATACTCATGATAAGTATTTATGTAATATATAACCTAAGTGCCACACGGTGTGCATGATGTCACTTTCACACACGTGGGGAGAGCCAAAGATCTATTAAAGCACTTGAGTAGCAAAGTACATCTACTTTATTACAAAGCTCATGATCACAATATGACCATGCATAGAGAGTGTCACATCCCAAGATTTTCCAAATCTTGTAATGTGAAAAATAAATAAACAAAATAAATAATTGTTGAAATTTAGGGTGAAAAGAAACTTTTGTTTCTAAATGGAAACATAAAATCCCATCTTGAACAAACTTTGGTAAATGTTTGAATCCAACTAAAT
Organism: Avena longiglumis; assembly: GCA_030063025.1. Lineage (NCBI taxonomy): Eukaryota > Viridiplantae > Streptophyta > Magnoliopsida > Poales > Poaceae > Avena > Avena longiglumis. The sequence goes on from CP125974.1 coordinate 148,532,316, forward strand.
TCAAATCAAGTGGAATGCATTCTTCATAAATGCATCTAGAAATTTAAACACTTGAGAAATAAACCAAAACCCTAAAACCCTAATGGAAGAAAATCATTTTCAAGTTATCTCCAAGCCTATGGATTTGATCCATATAAAAATTTATCAACAAACTTTTACAAAAGATCAATAATGACAAATAGAAATATTATAAACCATATAAATTGGTTTCACTTAATTTGGAGCCATGGATAAAATCTTATGAATTTAATAAGATAAGGAAATTGAATTTCCAAGGCTAATAAATCAATTATCTAAAATCCATACCAAATGGTGAGAAATTAATCCTAAAGGGATTTAAAAGGATAAACAAATATTAAATAAGATTATACAAATTGGAATCCCCAAGTTTGGATCTATAAATAAAAAGATATGGATTTTATAAGATAAAGAAAGAAATATTAAATAAGGATTATTTAAAGGCCAAATCAAATCTTGATCTAGTCCATAAGCAAATGGAATGATTATATTCCAAATACAAATAAAAATATAAGGATAAAGAATTTTCCAAAATAAAATAAAATGGCTTAAACCAAATTCCATTTGAATAAAGACAAATCCAATTTTAAAAGATTAATAAATCATATTAAAAACTTTTCCAAATAACCCAAATAAACAAATAAAAACCTACTGAAAAGGATTTGGAAGGATTTAGAAATTTAAATGGTGTTTAAAAATATTATTAAATCTTATTTGATTTAAAACAAGGGCCTAATTAAATAATTAAAAGACCCTAAAAAGAATAAAATAAATATTCTAATTTGACTTTAAAATGTATTGATAATCAGTATTAAAACATACCCAAAGTTTTGGTTGAAGTTTGAAATCAAATTGATGTTTGAATTGATTAGACAAAATCAAAACAGAAATGGAAATAGAAAAAGAAAAACAAAGCAGTACAAAAAAAGAATTTAGCCAGCCCAGCCCACTAAGCCCAACAGTCCAGCCCATTCCCCAGCCCCACTCCCACCCCGGGCGAATCGTTTTTCACCCAGCCACTCACCTGCACCCTCTCTGACGCCTGGACCCCACTACCTCTCTTCCTCTCCGCTGACGAAGCGCCCCCACCGCCAGCTCATCTTCGTACTCACCCGCGCGAAGACCACGCTCCTCTGGCCGTTTCTCAGATGATGAATGCCGGTGTTAAATCTCCATCAATCCCGTGCTAAAACCTCGCCGCGACCGCGTATATTTAGTCGCCCCTCTCTCCTCTACCATTCCCCTCTGCTCCCGTTTCCCCTCTGCCTCCAGGCTGTCCTAATTCATCCATACTCTGCCACTGCTCCGATGAGCTCCGCGAGAAATTCCGGCAGCCCCGCGTCACCCCTTGCCTCCTCGACCCCGCTACCTTGTTTCCCATCAACCACCGCACCTCCCAGTGGCCTTATCATGCTCGCGCTTGACCCACAGCCTCGACAACGACCAAGACCGTCACTACCATCGTCTGCCACCTCTCCGACGAAGCCCTGGTAAAAATCTGACCGCCCTAACTCCTCTCCTTCACACGCACGTTCTCGCCGTGACCCCGCGCATCTAACGACACCTCTTTTTATCTATGGCGTGCACCGTGCTTTCGCCATCATCTTCAACAGGACGAGCCCGACGCGGACACGAACTCCGGCGAGCGATTCAAGCCAACTCCAAGCGCCCCTGTCCAACCTGCGGCCACCTTGAGCATCACCACGACCACGCGAACCTGGTGAGCCATTCCCTTTCCCCCCTTGCTTCCTGTAGTCGCCGCGATGCCGTAGCCAGAGCCAGCGCCGCCACCTGCCGCCGCCACTCGATGGCTAGCGTGCTGAACACCGTTGGATCTTGATCGCGTGGCCACGATAGAACATGATCGAAGGGGTACGCTTGCTTCTGAGCCACACGATTTGTTTAATATCCAACGCCTCTCGCTGCACGATCCGCACGAAGCGGTAAAGACGAATAAGAACACGCCACGTGGCCCTGCCTGTTTATAAAAACCAGGATTTGATCTATTTGATGTTCCAATTTGAAAAATTCATAACTTCCAAACCACACGTCCAAATTTTGCAAATTTTATATCAATGGATTCATCAAAATAAATACTTTCTGACCATGCACTTTGTTTAGTAAAATGCTTCTGTTAAATTGATTTTTTTGCAGAAACTTATATAGGCATATTTAGAATATAAAATTTGTTCTAAAATGATTTTTGAGATAAAACCTTTGGCAAATGGTTTGTTTTGAACCTACTGACCATAGAAATCAATTGGTAATTTCAAAAATGTATTTGGTGAAGCAAAAGAATGAATCTTTGATTTAAACCATTTCTAGTCAAATAAAAATATTGTTTATTTGTTAAAAATGCTTTTTGGAGAAAACCTTTGGGAATGTTTTGATTTAAACTCTCTGACCCCAATCACCAAGTTTTATGATTTGAAAATGTATTTGGTGAACCCTATAAAAATTATTACTTTGCTAAAGACATTTTCAACCACATAAAATATTGACTTGGTTTAAAAATGGTTTATGAAGTAAAATCTTTTGCAAATAATTTTGCCACTTTATAAAATGACCAATAGATGTTTTCAAATGTTCATAACCTATTAGAAACCACTTTTCCAAATAAAACAATCTTTTGCATACTTGCATGCATTGTTTTGTTTCTATCATTTTATGTGATGTTTTGCTTGAATGGTAGATTGAAATATTGCTTGCTTGATTGAATTGTAGTGATTTGAAGAGTGTGAACATTGCAAAGATCAAGGAGTGAACTTATATTCTCTACCAAAAAGGCAAGTGATGCTTCATACTTTTGTCCCATTATTTTCACTATGCATTAGTGATATTTCTAAGTAGGACTTGCATGGAATTTTGCTAAGTGTAAACTATGCCATGGGAAATCCTAGTAGATGAAACCTTAGTAGAAATTTCCTAAGTTAAGATTCCTACTACTATCATGCTTAGCTTAGCTAATAGAAAACAAGGGTGGAATATATATTCATACTATGGTATATTCTAAGTCAAGGACTTGTGTTTTGATTAATAAAACAACTAAGTGAATGAATCACCTGGGTGGAATGGAAGGAATGGTTTGTGTTGAGTGGTTCACAAGACCCATTTCTATGGTTTACCTTGTGTATCTGACTTGTGGATGGCCACCCAGGAACAAAGAGATTTGAGATGTCAAATGTTGAGAAGCTTCAAGTGCAGCCACTTGGCATTATGAGCTCTGCCTGGATCATATAGGTTGCAATAACTTAGCCAAATGGACAGTTGGTGGTAGGGGTTTGATAGGTTGGAGCGCGTCCATTCTGGTCTAAGGGAAGGCTTCTGAAATATCTTGTCTTGGTGAAACCAAGTCTTGTGGGGAAAGTGCACCACCTCTGCAGAGTGTAAAATCTAAGTACTTAGCCATGTCCCTGGTAAAGGACAATTTGAGCATCAAGACATGGAAGCTATCAAGAATATCCTCATCCCAATTTCTAAGTTAAAAACTTGTGGTTGAACAAGGGTTGAAGGATCACCAATTTCTATTGGGAGATGCCTTGGGTGTTTTTGTCAAGCAAAAACTTAGTGTTTTCAAATGATAAGGAAAATCTATTTTGAGCAAAGAAAGCCTAAGCTCCACTTAGCCAAATGCATATAGATGATAGACTCCACTATACTACCATAGTATCACTTGCCAATACAATTCAAATGTATTGACCCTTGTGGTTGTAACTTATTATGTTGCAGGTTTATATGATGTTAGTGAGATGTGTTGATTAGGATTACAAGTCTACAACCAACATGTTTGCCTATGGCATTTTGAAGACGAAGGACCCCATGCTATCGTTATATTCTGTTGCATTGTAATGAGATAGCCAAATGAACTATGTAAGATGTAATAAATTATTTTATTCCTGGTTATAAAGTTGTATTATGACCTTTGTTTCTTGATATTACATCTTAAATGTGGATGCTAGCTATTGATCCAGGGACTAGCATTGTAAACACAGGGATATATACCTTATTAAAGGTTGGGAACCTTACAGAGAGAGATGAACACATAGCTACCGGTAGAGCCCTTAGCCTCGAGGAAGAACTACTCCCTCCTCATCATGGGAATCAACAACGACGATGGAGATGGTGGTGGAGATCGACGGAGATAGATCTGGGGGAAATTCCCCGTCCCGACAGGGTGCCAGAACAGAGACTTCTGTCTGTGGATGGAGGCCGATTCATCTAGGGTTTTCTCATCGGGGGCTTTATATAGGCGGAAGGGAAAGATTAGTGGAGGGCCAGGGAGACCACACCCTCTGGTTGCGCCACCAGGGGCTACCCGTGCCACCATAGGGTGTGGCCGCCTTGGTGTTCTCCTCCGTCTCTGCTTCGTGTTTCCGTATTGCTCTGGAAAAAATAGGCAGATTGGCTTTTGTCCCGTCCAATTCCGAGAGTATTCATTTTTATATTTTCTGAAACCAAAAATAGCAGAAAACAGGCAACTGGCACTACGGCATCTTGTCAATAGGTTAGTTCCAGAAAGTGTATAAAAATACCTCAAAGTGTAGAAAAAACATAAGACAAATGATATAAAACAATCATGGAGCATAAAAAATTATAGATACGTTTACGACGTATCAAGCATCCCTAAGCTTAACTCCTGCTCGTCCTCGAGTAGGTAAGTGATAAAAAGAATAATTTTTGAGGTGACATGCACCATCAGAATATTGATCAAAATATTTGTAAAGCATTAATAGCTGGGATCGAAGTACTCTAAACATGAGCATGAAAGATGAAGTTCTAACAATAAGACATAGCAACTATGCTGCAACATGAAAGGATACAAACAAAGATTCATGAATAGCAATGCATTAAAAGATGTTTGTTTGTTTGTTTCACATATAGAAAACATGGCATAGTGGCATTCAGCTTGTTCCTCATGGAGTAGCAAAACATAAATGCATAGGACACCTTCAAATTTCATAAGGGTGACTAGATACAAATAGTTCGAGAACAAGCAATATCAACATTATGAATCAATCAATAAGTTTTGGGACCATGCACATAGAACTAAGAATGACAACTATGCTCTCTTAATTGGTGCCTAAGGATAGAAGGTGGAGACTCAATATAAAAGTGGAAGAAAGGCCCTTCAAAGGGAAGCAGGGATTTCAAGTTTCATAAAGAGCTTCCAAAAATTATAGTACTTGTTAGCATTCATCTCTCATTGCCCCCATAATAAGCATCCCGGAGTGATTAAGGTTAAAGTAAACAAAATATGGAGTATATGCTTGACAAATTATAAGTTGGCAATATCATGTCTTTGAGTACGAGGGCCGTTTCTCATGCTACTCAACTTTAGTTACTGGTAAGTGACACGTCGGAAATATATCTATAATTTTTGATGTTCCATACTTGTTTAATATCTACTTTGCTTTGATTTGTCTACACTTTGAGGTGATTTTATATGTTTTCTGGTACTAACCTATTAACAAGATGCCACAGTGCCAGTTGCCTGTTTTCTTCTGTTTTTGGTTCCAGAAAGGCAGAAAATCAATATTCTTGGAATTGGACGGGACAAAAGCCAAAGTCAATAGTTTACCGTGGGGAACACGGAGCCAGAGTATGAGACGGAGGGGAGGCACCAAGGGTCCACACCCCTTGGTGGCGCGGGCTAGGGTTAGCCACGCCTGGGGTGTGTGACCACCCTGGACGCCCCCTACCTCTCCTCTTTGCCTATAAATACCCCCTGATGCCAAAACCTTAAGTACCCAATCAATATTCCACGAAACCGTCTATAGCCGCCGTCAACATCGTCCCTAGATCGGGGGATCTGAAGCTCTGCCCGGCACCCTGCCGGAGGGGACATCATCCCGGAGGCCTTCTTCTTCATCATGCCAGCCTCGGGTATGAAGTGTGAGTAGTTCCACCTTGGACTACGGGTCCATGTAGTAGCTAGATGGTTGTATCTCCTCCTTTGTGCTACCATATTTAGATCTTGTGAGCTTTGTTCATGATCAAGATCATCTATTTGTAATCATGCATGTTGTGTTTGTGGGGATCCGATGGATATTGAGATTACTATGTCAGATTGATTAAAGGTTTTGTCTTATTGATTCTATCATGTTTGTGTTGTTTATGATCGTGCATGCTCTCCGTCTCTAGTAGCTATCTTGGTCAAGTAGATGCTAGTGACTCCAAGAGGGGGTATTTATGCTCGATAGTGGGTTCATGCCTCTATTTAATCTAAGGGAAGTGACAAAAATCTCTAAGGTTGTAGATGTGATGTTGCTACTAGATAGAAAACAACAGTCTCTTGTTCATGGAACAAGTGGATTGTTTAACTTACACACTTTGCTTAAAGCAGTTGTCTGTTGCTTGCAACTTAATACTGGAGGGGGTTCAGATGATAACCTGAAGGTGGATTTCTAGTCATATACGCAGTTGGATGGCGATCTATGTATCTTGTTGTATTGCCCAATCGAATCTCATAGGATCATGAATGTCTAGTATTGCATTGTTATGCCTTACTCAGTCCTGTCAATTGCCTCGCTGTAATTTGTTTACCCAGCATGCCATGTTTGTTTATCTAAGGAGAACACCTCTAGTGAACTATGGACCCCGGTGTAATCTTTGCCATTGATACACCTTCCACTATTACTATTTACTTTCTGCAAACCACTATTACCTTCCACACCATACAGTTAATCTTTTGTTACAACAACCGGTGAGATTGACAACCTCACTGTTCGACAAAGACTTGAGTTTGTGTTGTGCAGGTCTCCAAGTTCCTAGCAACACCTTTGAGACGTTTCCTTCCTCCTACTGGTTTGATAACCTCGGTTTCTTACTGAGGGAAGACTTGCTGCTATGCTCATCACACCTTGCTCTTGGGGTCTCCCAACGAAGCGCTACCGCGCACCATCAACAAGTTTTATGGCGCCGTTGCCGGGGAGGCTAAGGACGTCTTCACAAGGGGAGTCCTTCACAACCTTTCTCTTTACTTTGTTTTTGTTTTGTTTAGTTTCTTTTGCTTGGTTTTGTTTGCCTATTTTTATCAAAAACTCCAAAAAAATAGTTTAGTTTGCTTTGCTTTCTCTTATAAAAACACAAAAAAATTAGTTCCTGCTCTAGTTGTTGATGTTGTTGGCTTGCTCCACTTTTGCCAAAATGAACTCTGCTGCGAACACCAAGTTGTGTGACTTCACTAGCACAAACAACAATGATTTCCTAAGTACTCCTATTGCTCCACATGCTCCTGATGCTACCTTTTATGAAATTAAGCCTGCTTTGTTGAATCTTGTGATGAGAGAGCAATTTTCTGGTGCTAGTTCTGATGATGCTGCTACCCACCTCAATAACTTTGTTGAACTTTGTGAGATGCAAAAGTATAAGGATGTAGTTGGAGATATTATTAAGCTCAAGTTGTTTCCTTTCTCCTTGAGAGGAAAATCTAAAGAATGGTTGCTATCCTTGCCTAGAAATAGTATTGATTTTTGGATTAAGTGCAAAGATGCTTTTATTGGAAAATACTATCCTCCTGCTAAGATTATATCTATGAGAAGTGATATTATGAAATTTAAACAACTTGATAATGAACATGTTGCTCAAGCGTGGGAAAGAATGAAATCTTTGGTTAAGAATTGTCCCACTCATGGACTTACTGCTTGGATGATTATCTAGACTTTTTATGCAGGTTTGAACTTTTCTTCAAGAAACCTGTTGGATTCAGCTGTTGTAGGTACCTTTATGACCATTACATTGGGTGCTGCAACAAAGCTCCTTGATAATATGAAGGTTAATTATTCTGAATGGCACACTAAGAGAGCTCCACATGGTAAGAAGGTAAATTCTGTTGAAGAAACCTCCTCTTTGAGTGATAAGATTGATGTTACCATGGCTATGATTGTTAATGGAAAAGATCCTTTAGATACTAATAATGTTCCCTTAGCCTCTTTGGTTGCTCAAGAAGAGCAAGTTTATGTGAACTTCATTAGAAACAACAATTTCAACAACAATGCCTATAGGAATAATTTTGGTAGTAACAACAATTATAGGCCTTATCCTCCTAATAATGACAATATCTATGGATACTCCTACAACAATACTAGAAGTGCTCCCTCTGAACTTGAAGTCATGCTTAAAGACTTTATTAGTAAACAAGCCACTTTCAAAGAGACTATGGAAGAAAAGCTTTTGAATGTTGAGAAAAATATTTCCTCTTTGTCTGAAGAACAACCCTCCTTGATTAATAAAATGGCTGCTAAACCTGAAACTTTGGAAAGTACCTTTTCTACTACTCATGCTATACAAGTTACTATTGATGAAAATGTTAGACGGTTAGCCCAACTTCATGCTAAGTGGGAAAAAGAGGCTGAAATTGCTAGAAACAATAGTGTGTGCACTATCACCACCACCAATATGGATGCTACTAAACCACAAGAAGTCCCTATTCCTCCTACCACAATGCCTAAACCCAATGAGTCTACTAGTAGTGATGCTATGTTTGATTTTGATCTTGATGGTTGCAATATTTCTGAAGTGATTATGTTCCTACAAAAGCTTGCGAGAAGTCCTAATGCTAGTGATATGAATGTAGTTTTCACCAAACACATTACAAATGCTCTCATTAAAATTAAGGAAGAAAAGTTGAAACACAAAGCCTCTATCCCTAGGAAAGTAGAAGATAGTTGGGAACCCATTATTAATATGCAAGTGAATGACTTTGACCTCAAAGCTTCATGTGACCTTGGTTCTAGTGTCTCTATTATGCCTAGAAAGATTTATGAAATGCTTGATTTGCCACCTTTCAAAGATTGTTATTTGGATGTCCCACTTAATGATAATGCTAAAAAGAAACTCATGGGGAGTGTTAATGATGTTCTTTTTATGGTTAACAATGCTTATGTCCCTATTGATTTCTATGTTTTGGATGTTGAATACAATGCTTCTTGTCCTATTACTTTGGGAAGACCTTTCCTTAGAACTGTTGGTGCCATCATTGATATGAAAGAAGGCACCATTAAATATCAATTTTTATTCAAGAAAGGTATTGAACACTTCCCTATGAGAAGAGAAAAGTTGTTTTTGCTCCTTATTTGAAAGCAAGGTTTGATGTTAATGCTTCTTCATTTGAAAATACTCGATTCTTGCTTCTTGTGCCTAACTTAAAGGCGTTGAAGAAAAGTACTTATTGGGAGATAACCCAAAAGTTTTTTTGAGTCTTGGAAGTTTTTACTTCAGTAATGACCTCTCCTTATCCTTTTTATTTGATTTTTGTGCCAATAATAACCTCTAATGAGAGGGAAGTAAGATTTGGGGAGTTGCTGTTCCGAAACAAAAAAAATTGATCCACTGTAAAAATTCGTGAGGAAACTCTGTAAGTAGGATTGATCTGATATTTTCTGAATAAATCCATCAGTATGTTATCTAACTTTCGTTAGTTCAACACTTTTTTATTTGAGCAACAGAAGGTATTCGAAAAAATCGGTTTCTACCTGCCGGTATGTTTTGACAGATTTCTGCCATTATTTGCATTTGCTTCTTATTGATTCCTTTTTGGGTTCTTTTTGGGAAATTGAGCTTTTTGAGGGAATTGCTATAGTAGCTTGTGTTTTTAGTTAAAGTTTTGCTTTTCTAAAGCTAAACCCAAAGGTCTATTATCTTTTGAATACACTAATGTTGCTAATGAAGATTGTGTGAAGTTTTATATGAAGGAAAATTTTCAAGTGTAGAGAAAGAATGATGTAATGAGATGAAGAATGGACAAAAGCTCAAGCTTGTGGATGACACTTCATGTCAACCAAATAAATATTCAAGAGGTATAAGCGTCAAAGCTTGGGGATGCCCAAGGCATCCCCTTCTTCATCAATAAAAAGCTCATGTCTTTCTAGACACTTCGTTTTTATTGTTTCATGCACTGTTGTGTTGTTCTTGGAGCATCTTAGTTTTCGTTTTAGTTTGATTAGTTTGCTTGAATAAAGTAGTTTGGACCCCCATTATCGCTGTGTTGTTGCAAATAAGTTGATTGATGTTGGAGAGGAGTAGAAAGTTCTTGCTTGAATAGTGCAAGAGGAGCTTGCTTTGACTGTGACTTAGACTTTAGCATGTCATGCTAGATATTGTTTTGACCTTATGCTTAGTGATTATTGTTGTATCATGACTTGTTCTAAACAATTGGGATTTCTTAGTGTGCCTTGAAGGAATCATGCGATGTTTTAGCATATAAAAGCATAGTATTGTGGTATTCTCCTTTGATGCATTGTTTGGGTTGACTTGGCACATGCTCACACCATGTTATGACTATGAACAAGTCACCATAGCCTCTATGATCATTTAGTCCTTGACTTGTAGTACCACTTTATGCTTTGATTAGTAATGTTTTGTCAATCTGCATGATTATGGCCATTATTGCTCTCTTAGTTGGTCGCTTCCAGTCTTTTGCTAGCCTCCACTTGTATGAGTAAGCTCTACTCATGCATCCAACTCCCAAGAAACCAAGGTATTCCAAAGTGTCTACTTTAAATTCCTATGTATGGTGTGTTACACCATTCCAAGTATATTCCTGTTTTCGTCTATCTTCTAATTAAAAAGTATTTTGTTATGTGAAAACTTAGTGATTAAAGCTCTCACAAACTTGATAGCACGCTTTATTTTTCTTGCCCTAATAAACTTGAACCATTATGGCATCTATTTTGTATATGCTTGCACTTATACGTTGGAATTAGCAGAACTGTGCTATCACGGGGAACGCTTTCAACATTCCACTTGTACTTTGTACACAGTTGATATATTGCTCTTTTGTCTATGGATGTCGTCGGTGTGAAATAAAGAGGGAGATTGTAAGTCCATGGAGTTATGTATGTGTGTTAGATAAATGCCTAGGCCGCTAGCCTAAGCCATGCCTAATCATGGTGGAAACTTGTAGCATCACCATAATGACATCTATGAAGCTTTGTTCTTATAAAAAAAGAGACACATTGAAAAGAGGAAAGAGAGAAAAAAGCACCATATTCCCATGGTAAATAAGAAGATTGCTGAGATGTTCATTGTCTGCTTGGCTTGTCATTTTGATTATGGGATAGCTCATGTATCATGTGCAAGGAGTACCCATTTGGCGGTTCTCTATGATACACAGTACTTACTATGACAAGAACTTACAGGTGAATAAAGTTGAGTAGCATGAGGTGCGGGCCTCGTATTCAAGGGACATGAGATTGCCAACTTATACTTTGTCAAGCATATACTCCATAGTTTGTTCACTTTAACCTTAGTCACTTCAAGATGCTTATGATAGGGACAATGAGAGCTGAAAGCTGACAAGTACCATAATTTTTGGAAGCTCTTTTTGAAACTTGAAATCCCTACTTCCCTTTTGTGAAGGGCCTTTCTTCCACTATTATATTGAGTCTCCACCTTCTATCCTTAGGCACCAGTTAAGAGAGCATAATTTCCATTCTTAGTTCTATGTGAATTGTCCCAAAACTTATTGATTGATGCATATTATTGATATTACTTGTTCTTGTGCTATTTGTATCTAGTCACTCTTATGAACTTTGAAGGTGTCCTATGCATCTATTTGCTACTCCATGAGGGACAAGATGAATGCCACTATGCCATGTTTTCTGTATGTGAAACAAACAAACGTTTTTCAATGCATGTTACTCATGATATTTGTTTGTAGTTTTTCATGTTGCATGCATAGTTAATTTGTCTTACTGTTAGAAGTCCATATTTCATGCTCATGTTTAGAGTTCTCTGATCCCAGCTTTCAATGCATACAAATGGTTTGATCTTGATTTTGATGGTGCATGTCACCTCAAAAATTATTCTTTTATCACTTACCTACTCGAGGAAGAGCATGAGTTAAGCTTGGGGATGCTTGATACGTAAGAAACGTATCTATAATTTTTGATGTTCCATGCTTGTTTAGTATCTACTTTGCTTTGCTTTGTCTACACTTTGAGGTGTTCCCCGTGACAGCGCGATTCTACAAATTATCGACTTATAAGTGCAAGCATATACAACATAGATGACACAATGGTTCAAGTTTATTAGGGGAGAGAAAAATAAAGCGTGCCATCAAGTTTGTGAGAGCTTTAATCACTAATTTTCACATAACAAGTTTAATTTGTAAGATAGATAAAACAAGAATATACTTGGAATGGTGTAACACACCATGTGTAGGAATTTACAGTGGCCACTTTGGAATAACTTGGTTTCTTGAGAGTTGGATGCATGAGTAGATCTTACACAATACAAGTGGAGGCTAGCAAAAGACTGGGAGGGACCAACTAAGAGATCAATAATGTCCATAATCATGCAAAGCGACAAAACATAATCAATCAAAACATAAAGTGGTATCACAAGCCAAAAACTAAATGATCATAGAGGCTAAGGTGACTGGTCCATAGTCATAACATGGCGTGAGCATGTGCCAAGTCAACCCAAACAAAGCATCAAAGGAGAATACCACAATACTATGCTTTTCTATGCTAAAACAACGCATGATTCTTTCGAGGCACATTAAGCAATCTCAATTGTTTGGAACAAGTCATGCTACAACAATAATCACTAAGCATAAGGTCAAAACAACATCTAGCATGACAAGATAAAGTTAGCCATAGTCAACGCAAGCTCCTCTTTGTACCACTATAAGCAAGAAACTTTCTACTCCTTTTCCACACCAATCAACTTATTTGAAACAACTCACAAAGATAATGATCAATAAAGATCAATGAGCTTGTCTCACAAATCCACAAAGAAGAAATAAAAACTTCTAAGCAGAAAGCATAAGAAAACTAAGGCTAAGCACAGTGCTAGCAAAAGAGAACACTCACAAGACAATAAGAATGAAAACTAGAGTGTTCTAGGCAATGAAAACAAAGTGTGTCTCTGTCAAAAAGAAGTGTGCTGGGATCCAACCAACTTTTTCAAGCAAACTAAGCAAACAAAACCAAAAACAAAAACTAAGACGCTCCAAGAACAACACAAAAGTGCAAGAAGCAATAAAAATAAAGTATTTGGAAAGAAAACCTGAGATTTTTATTGATGAAGAAGGGGATGCCTTGGGCATCTCCAAGCTTTGACGCTTGTACCTCTTGAATATTTCTTGGGGTGACACTATAGGGGTTTGTAGCATGGAAATCAAAAAAATTCTACCGCATGAGCACACAATCAAGATCGAATCTATGATCAAGCCACGATCTATCTACTAGATTGGTTCAACAAGTTGATAGAGTACTAACCCTCAAAGATCCAAAACGGTTAACGAGAGCAGATTATCGTGGGTGATGTATTCGTTCACTTACCGATCTCAAGATCGCGTAGACAATCCTTTCGGCGCCGCGTTCCGGTAGCTCTCCCACAGTCGGTCACACATACGGTACTCGACTAAGACCTTCCTCTCCCTTGTTCCAGCTAACAGCAGAGGTTGTAGCTCTCTCCTCGCGATTCCGGCAGCATGACGACGTGGTGTCGGAAGTAGAGGGGAGATCCCGCAGGGCTTCGCCTAAGCCGGAGCGAGTATGGTGTAGTAGAGCGATTCCCGGTGATCTAGGGTTTAGAGGCCGAGGTTTAGAGGTAGCTAGCAACTAGGGTTTAGCTAATTGGTAGCGGTTTAGAGGAGATCTAGATTGGCCGCAACTAGAGAGGGGGGCGGCGACCAACCTAGGGTTTCTTGTGTGTGCAAGGGGGGCGCCCTAACCCTCATTTTATAGGTGGGGAGGCGCCAAGGGGGAGGGAGTCCTCCCCCAACTCCACTTCATGTGGCCGGCCCAAGGGAGAGGGAGGATTCCTTCCCTAGGTAAGAATCCTTCTCTCCCTCCACTTGGAAATATTGTCCTAGTTTGACTTTTCAAACTGCCCTTTTGACTTTCAAATTAGAGTTTGATTTCTCTCTTCCAAGTGTCCAGCCAAGTGACCTAGGACATGATGCAACCATTCCACTTTGTCATGACACATCCATGTACCATTCCCCTTCCGGATCGGCGAACCTTCTAGACCCTTCTAGAACATTCCGGTGAAAACACCGGAACCATTCCCAAACTTTGGAATTGTACTTTCCTTATATGAATCTTATTCTCTGGACCATTCCAGATCTCCTCGTGATATCCTGAATCCCATCCGAGACTCCGAACAACATTCAGTATCTTTACTCACTTTCCATATCTGCTAAACAACATTGGATCCTTAAGTGTGTCTCCCTATGGTTCGTGAATTATGCAGACATGACCGAGACTCTTCTCCGATCAATAACCAATAGAGGAACATGTAAATTCATATGGCTCCCACTACTTCATGATCGAATAAACCATTTACATACGATACCAATTTCCCTTTGTCTCACGATATTTTACTTATCCGAAGTTTGATCGTTGGTATCTCTGTAGGGGTTCGTAGCATGGAAAACAAAAATTTTCTATCGCATACAAACAAACAAGCCAAGATCTATCTACTAGATTGTAGCAACGAGTCGATAGAGGAACTCACCCTCGAAGATTCCAAAGTGGTTAACGAGAGCGGATTCTCGTGGGTGATGTAGTCGTACTCTTCCCGATCTCAAGATCGTAGACGATCCTTCCAGCCACGCTCCGGCAGCCTCCCGCAATCGGTCACACGTTCGGTATTTCGACGAAGACCTTCCTCTCCTTGTTCCAAAGAAATGGAGGTTGTAGCACTCTCCTCGCGATTCAAGAAGACAACCTGTGGTACCTAAGTAGAGGGAGATCCCGCAGGCTTCGCCTTAAGCGGTGCAAGTAGTATGGTGGAGCTTATGAGAGAGGATTAGTGGCCTAGTAATTAGACACACCAATTAGAGGGCTCTAAACCAATTAGAAGGCTCTAAACTGTTGGCTAAAGCAATTAGAAGCTCTAAACCAAAACAGCTAAACCCGAGATCTAGAGTAGAAAGTATTGTGTCTATGGGAGGAGCCCTGCCTCCTTTTATGGGAGGGAGGTCCTGGCCAGCAGGAGGGAGGAGTCCTCCCAAGTCGGCCTTGGCTGGGGCCGCCCTGGAGGAGTCCAACTCCTCCTCCAGGTTGGTTCCAACTCCTCTTGCTTGTTTCCCAGTTTCTTGTTTTGGCGCTTGACTTTCAAACCGACATTTGACTTTTCTGTTTAGGATTCAATTTAATCCTTTATTTGGGACATCAATAACACATAGTACATGATGCAATCATTCAATGAGCAATGACACATTCATGTACCCTCCCCTGAGTCTTGGGACAATCCGGAACCTTCTAGAACATTCCCGATGAAAACACGGAATCATTCCCGAACTCCAAACGGGACTTTCCTTATATGAATCTTATTCTCCGGACCATTCCGGATCACCTCGTGATATCCCGGATCCCATCCGAGACCAACAACATTCGGTCTCTTTCTCATAATACCATAACTACTCAAACAACGTCGAATCCTTATGTGTCTCCCTACGGTTCGTGAATTATGCGACATGATCGAGACACTTCTCCGAACAATAACCAATAGAGGAATCTGAAATTCATATGGCTCCACATATTTCTACGATTACTTTGATCGAATGAACCACTTACATACGATACCAATTTCCCTTTGTCTCACGATATGTTACTTACCCAAGGTTATGATCGCGGTATCTCTGCATACCTAGTTCAACCTTGTTCGATAAGTACTCTTTTCTCGTTCGTGATATGTGATCCCTTGTGACCAAGTCACATGCTTGCAAGCTAATTGGATGACATTCCACCGAGAGGGCCCAGAGTATATCTATCCGTCATGTGGATGGACAAATCCCACTCTTGATCCATGTGTCTCAACCAATACCTTCCGAACACTCAATGCCACTTTTATAACCACCCTGTTACGGTGTGGTGTTTGATGTCATCAAAGCATCCATCCGGTAAAGGTGATATGCATGATCTCATGGTCGAAGGAATTAGGTTACTATGTATCAGAAAGCATATAGCAATTGAACTAATGAAATGACTTGATCTTTATGCTACGCTTATCTATAGGAGTATGTCCACCATATCATTCTCCTAACGATATGATCTTGTTGTTGATAACATCTCAATGTTCATGATAGGGAAACCACAATCATTAATCAACCAACAAGCTAGTGAAGTATAGAGGCTATACTAGGGACTTCAAATTAAGTTTACAAATCACACAAGTATCAATGGTTTCCTTGTCAATACTATTATAGCATGAATGTAAACATTTATCATAAACACAAAGATATAATAATAACTACATTTATTATTGCCTCTAGGGCATATCTCCAACAGTCTCCCACTTGCACTAGAGTCATCTAATCTAGATTACATGGTAATATACCGAACACCCATGGCAGTTTGGTGTTGGTCATGTTTTGCCCTCGGGAGAGGTTTAGTCAACGGATCCGCCACATTCAGATCCGTGTGTACTTTGCAAATCTTTATATCCCCATCCTGGATATGTTCTCGAATAGCGTGAAAACGCAGCTTGATATGCTTGACTTCTTGTGTGACCTTGGTTTTTGCGCATTGGCTATGGCGCCCATGTTATCACAAGAGATAGACATTGGGTCCAGCGACTTGGAACCACACCCACTGTAATGAACTCTTTCATCCATATCGCTTCTTGTGAAGCCTCAAGCGACCATGTATTCGATTCGGTTGAAGATCTCGCCACAACGCTTTGCTTTGCACCTCCAATCAGCTGCACCATTCAAAATAAATACGTATCCAGATTGTGATTTAGAATCATCCGGATCGGTGTTCCAACTAGCATCGGTGTAACCATTAACAACGAGCTGTTCATCACCTCCATAAGAAAGAACCATATCCTTAGTTCTTCTCAAGTACTTAAGGATGTTTTTGATCATTGTCCAATGATCCACTCGATCACTTTGATATCTGCTAGTTAAACTAACGCATATGCAATGTCGGGTCTAGTACATAGCATGGCATACATTAGAGATCCTATGGTGAGGCATAGGGAGTTTTACTCATCCTTTCTCTATCTTCGCGATGTCGGACTTTGAGTTTTACTCAAGGTCGATGAGCAACATGGGCAAGAACCCTTTCTTGCTTTCTTCCATTCCAAATCTCTTTAGAACTTTGTCCAAATATGTACTTTGTGACAATGATATTTGGCGTCTCGATCTATCTCTATAAATCTTTATGCCTAATATGTAAGCTGCTTCGCCAAGATCCTTCATTGAAAAACTATTATTCAAATATTCCTTGACACTATTAAGAAGGTCTACATCATTCCCAATCAACAATATGTCATCCACATACAGTATTAAGAATGCTACTGAGCTCCCACTCACTTTCTTGTAAATACAAGCTTCTCCATAAGTTTGTATAAAACCAAAACTTTGATTACCTTATCAAAACGTTGATTCCAACTTCGGATGCTTGCTTCAATCCATAGATGGACCGTTGAAGTTTGCATACCTTGTTAGCACCTTTAGGATCGACAAAACCTTTGGGTTGCATCATATACAACTCTTCATCAATGTCTCCATTGAGGAATGCTGCTTTTGACATCCATCCGCCATATCTCATAATCATAATATGCAGCGATTGCTAACATAATCCTCCACAGACTTTAGCTTCACATCGTGAGAAAGTCTCATCGTAGTCAACTCCTTGAATTTGTCGAAACCCTTTTGCGACAAGTCGAGCTTTATAGATGAACATTACCATCAAGATCTGCTTTTCTTCTTGAAAATCCATTTGTTCTCGACAGCCTTCCGCCATCCGGTAAGTCCACCAAAGTCCATACTTGGTTTTCGTACATGGATCCAATCTCGATTTCATGGCTTCTTGCCATTTATTGGAATCTGGCTCATCATCGCTTCCTCATATGTCTCGGGTCATCGGTGTTGTCCACCACCATGACATTCATAACGGAATCATACCAATGGAGTGGTACGAGTTCTCGTTGACCTCCGAGGCTCAGAGCAACTTCAACCAAGTTTCATGATCATCATCATTAGCTTCCTCCCTTATTGGTGCAGGCACCACAGAACTTCTTCCGGTCGCGCTACTCGCAATTTCGAGAGAAGGTTCAACAACCTCGTCAAGTTCTACTTTCCTTCCACCACTTCTTTCGAGAGAAATTCCTTCTCTAGAAAGGATCCATTCTTAGCAACGAATGTTTTGCCTTGGATCTATGATAGAAGGTATACCCAATAGTTTCCTTCGTATCCTATGAAGACGCATTTTTCCGCTTTGGGTTCAAGCTTGTCCGGTCAGAACTTCTTTACATAGGCTTCAGATCCCCAAACTTTAAGGAGCGACAATTTAGGTTTCTTCCCAAACCATAATTCATACGGTGTCGTTTCAACGGATTTAGACGGTGCCCTATTTAAAGTGAATGCGGTTGTTTCTAATGCATAACCCCAAAATGATAGCGTAAATCTGTAAGTGACATCATAGAACGAACCATATCTAAGAGAGTTCGACACGACGTTCGGACACACCATTACTGTGGTGTTCCCGGTGTCAATTGTGAAAGTATTCCGCACTTCTTTAAATGCTCGCCAAACTCGTAACTTAGATATTCACCTCCACGATCAGAACGTAGAAATTTAATCTTCTTGTTACGTTGATTCTCTACCTCACTTTGAAACTCCTTAAACTTCTCGAAAGTTTCGGACTTATGTTTCATGAAATAGATATACCCATATCTACTCAAGTCATCCGTGAAGGTAAGAACATAACGATAACCATCACGATGCTACACTCATTGGACCACACATCGGTATGTATGATTTCCAATAAGTCCGTAGCTCGCTCCATCATACCAGAAAATGGAGTCTTAGTCATTTTACCCATCAGACATGCTTCGCATCTTTCAAGTGATTCAAAAAGTCCATCGGAATGGAGTTTCTTCATACGTTTCACTCCGATGTGACCAAGACGACAGTGCCACATATAGGTCGAATTATCGCTTGATTTCAAACGTTTAGCCTCAATGTTGTTGATATGTGTATTTCCACTATCGAGATTCAATAAGAATAGACCATCTATCAAAGGTGCATGTAAAAACATATTACTCATATAAATCGAACAACCATTATTCTCGACTTAAACAAGTAACCGCCTCGCAATAAACAAGATCCCGAGATAATGTTCATGCTCAACGCAGCACTAAATAACAATTATTTAAGTATAAAACTAATCCCGATGGTAGATGAAGGGGTAGCGTCGACCGCGATCACATCAACCTTTGATCCGTTTCCCAGCGCATCGTCACCTCGTTCTTCGCTAGCTTCCGTTTATTCTGCAAAGACTGTTTGAGTTACAAATATGAGCAACCGAACCAAGATTATCAAATACCCATGCACTACTACGAGTACTAGTGAGATACACATCAATAACATGTATATCAGATATACCTTTCTTCTTGATGTTGCCGTTCTTCAGATCCGCCAAGTACTTTGGGCAATTCCGCTTCCAGTGACCTTCTCCCTTGCAGTAAAAGCACTCAGTTTCAGGCTTAGGTCCAGCCTTGGTCTTCTTCGTCGGCGTGGTAGCTTTCTTACCACCCTTCTTGAAGTGTCCCTTTTGCTTAGACTTGCCTTTCTTGAATTTGGTGGTCTTATTGACCAACAACACTTGGTGCTCTTTCTTGATCTCCACTTCTGCAGATTTCAACATGGCAAAGAGTTCTGGCAACGTCTTGTTCATGTTCTGCATGTTGTAGTTCATCACAAAGTTCTTGTAACTTGGTGGTAGTGATTGGAGGACACGGTAAATCCCCAAAGCATTAGGAATCACAATACCCAAGCTTTGAAGTTTGTTTGCATGCCCAGACATCTTAAGCACATGCTCACCTTTGAGCTGCCCTCTTCCATCTTGCGGTTAAAGAACTTTTGAAGCCTCATAGCTTTCAATTGCCGCATGAGTCTCAAAAATCAATTTGAGATCCTCGACAATATCATATGGGTCGACTCTTCAAACCTTTTCGAAGCTCGATTCTAAACCATACAAGATAGCACCTGAACTATGGAGTCTTGATTCTTCCGAGCGAGGTAAACGTTCTTTACTTCATCGGGAGCATCACCTGTGGGTCACCAATGTGCATCCAAAGACATAGGTCAAATTACCACCTGTGAGGACAATCCTCAAATTGCGGAACCAATCCGAAGTTGCTTCCATTGTTTTTCAACTTTTCTTTCTCTAGGAAGCATTAAAATTGATGGTAGGGGCTGCCATTGATCTACAACATATTTGCAATAGTTTAGACTAAGTTTATGACAAATTGAGTTCAAATTAATTAATGAAATTAAACTAGGTGAACTCCCTCAAAACAATATCCCTCACATTGTTTTAGTGATCACACGAACCAAATCTACTACATCAACACCGATCATCACGAGAGTTGATATAGTTTCAATGGCGAACAATCATCATGTTCATCATATCTACTATACGATTCATGCTTTACCTTTCGGTAATCCGTGTTCCGAGACCATGTCCGTACATGCTAGGCTCACAAGATCAAACCTTAGTTTCGCATGAGCAAATCTAGCTTGCTCACGTTGTATACACTTGCGTAATCTAGAACACCCGATCATCACGTGGTGCTTCGAAACAACAAGCTTTAGCAACGGTGCTAACTAAGGGTGAACACTTTATGATTTGAAATTGATGTGCATGAGGGATCATCTTATAATGCTACCGTCGTCTACTAAGCAATACAAGATGCATAAAGGATTAACATCACATGCAATTCAATATATATGTGATATGATATGGCCTTTCTTCTTCGTGCCTTCGATCTCCATCTTCAAGCACGAACATGATCTCCATCATCACCGGCATTGCATCAAGGTCAATGACGCTTCTCCATGGTTGTCGTCCACCGGCTTCAACTATTACAACTACTTTGAATAGACACGCAGGTCTTAACAGAAATTAAAGACAACCATATGGCTCCTGCCGGTTGTCGACTTACAATAAGGAACATTGCATACATCGAATATAATCACAATCATGGCCATATCACATCACTGCACACCCCTGCAAAACAAAGTTAGACGCTTCTACTTTCTTTGCATATTTTACGTGGTTTGGGGCTTTCAATAAGTGTCGTTCTAACTTACGAACAAGAACCACAACATTGATACTAGCATTGTTGATCACCCGTTGTAAATTGGATCTTAACTATGCTAGGAGAAACATGCACCCGCAAAGCCACTTATGCAATACAAGTTACATGTCAAGCGTGGAGCAAGTCTCATGAACGATGTCATGTAAGGTTAGCCCGGGCTTCATCCCAACATACCGCAAGATGCAAAGTACACAAAAGCAATCTACAATAAAAGCATCAACGCCCACAATGACCATTGTGTTCTACTCAGGCAACAGATCTACATATAAACCGGCTCGATACCCTTTGAGGGTTCGTAGCATGGAAAACAAAAATTTTCTATCGCATACAAACAAACAAGCCAAGATCTATCTACTAGATTGTAGCAACGAGTCGATAGAGGAACTCACCTCGAAGATTCCAAAGTGGTTAACGAGGCGGATTCTCGTGGGTGATGTAGTCGTACTCTTCCCGATCTCAAGATCGTGTAGCGATCCTTCCAGCCACGTTGCAAGCGCTCATGATCGGTCACTGCGTTCGACTCGACGAAGACCTTCCTCTCCCTTGTTCCAGCAGCGGAGGTTGTAGCACTCTCCTCGCGATTCGAAGACAACTGGCGTGGTACGGAAGTAGAGGGAGATCCCGAGGCTTCGCCTTAAGCCGGTGCGAGTATGGTGGAGCTTATGAGAGAGAGGATTAGTGGCCTAGTAATTAGACACACCAATTAGAGGGCTCTAAACCAATTAGAAGGCTCTAAACTGTTGGCTAAAGCAATTAGAAGCTCTAAACCAAAACAGCTCTAAACCCGAGATCTAGAGTAGAAAGTATTGTGTCTATGGGAGGAGCCCTGCCCCTCCTTTTATGGGAGGGAGGTCCTGGCCAGGAGGAGGAGTCCTCCCAAGTCGGCCTTTGGGCTGGGCGCCGCCTGGAGGAGTCCAACTCCTCCTCCGGTTGGTTCCAACTCCTCTTGCTTGTTTCCCAGTTTCTTGTTTTGGCTTGACTTTCAAACTGGACATTTGACTTTTCTTTTAGGATTCAATTTAATCCTTTATTTGGGACATCAATAACACATAGTACATGATGCAATCATTCAATGAGCAATGACACATTCATGTACCCTCCCCGAGTCTTGGGACAATCCGGAACCTTCTAGAACATTCCGATGAAAACGGAATCATTCCCGAACTCAAACGGGACTTTCCTTATATGAATCTTATTCTCGGACCATTCCGGATCACCTCGTGATATCCGGATCCCATCCGAGACTCGAACAACATTCGGTCTCTTTCTCATAATACCATAACTACTCAAACAACGTCGAATCCTTAAGTGTGTCTCCTACGGTTCGTGAATTATGCGGACATGATCGAGACACTTCTCCGAACAATAACCAATAGAGGAATCTGAAATTCATATGGCTCCCACATATTTCTCACGATTACTTTGCGATCGAATGAACCACTTACATACGATACCAATTTCCCTTTGTCTCACGATATGTTACTTACCCAAGGTTATGATCGTGGTATCTCTGCATACCTAGTTCAACCTTGTTCTTGATAAGTACTCTTTTCTCGTTCCGTGATATGTGATCCCTTGTGACCAAGTCACATGCTTGCAAGCTAATTGGATGACATTCCACGAGAGGGCCCAGAGTATATCTATCCGTCATGTGGATGGACAAATCCCACTCTTGATCCATGTGTCTCAACCAATACCTTCCGAACACTCAATGCCACTTTTATAACCACCCAGTTACGGTGTGGTGTTTGATGTCATCAAAGCATCCATCCGGTAAAGGTGATATGCATGATCTCATGGTCGAAGGAATTAGGTTACTATGTATCAGAAAGCATATAGCAATTGAACTAATGAAATGACTTGATCTTTATGCTACGCTTATCTATAGGAGTATGTCCACCATATCATTCTCCTAACGATATGATCTTGTTGTTGATAACATCTCAATGTTCATGATAGGGAAACCACAATCATTAATCAACCAACAAGCTAGTGAAGTATAGAGGCTATACTAGGGACTTCAAATTAAGTTTACAAATCACACAAGTATCAATGGTTTCCTTGTCAATACTATTATAGCATGAATGTAAACATTTATCATAAACACAAAGATATAATAATAACTACATTTATTATTGCCTCTAGGGCATATCTCCAACAATAGCAGTCATATACTTAGCCTTTTGTTGTAGTATCTGTCACAATGTCTTAACTTTGGAACTCGTCCAAATCCATTATGGAACTTACTTTCCATCATATTGTGCCACCCTTAGTTTATATTGAGATAAACTTAATTTGTACTTTGTGACAAAACTAGTATCAATGTAGTAGTTTTACAATGAACTAACCATCTATTTGTCACTTCTACAAAATAATATATTCTTAGTTCTTCTAAGAGAGAATAAGAATATCCTTACTATCGTCCAATGATCATCTTATGAATCATTCTGGTATATGCTCATAATATTTAGAGCATAAGACATATCTAGATTTGTACATATCACAGTATGATTGAAAAATACTCTTTGTGATTTTATTCATCAAGTATCAATCAATACTTGAATCTTTGTTTCACTTACCAAGTGTCAATACACTTGAATTTTGATTTAATCCTTTATGTGTGGCAAGAACCTTTCTTGTCATTTCCTTATTGAACTCATTCAATATCTCATTTATGTACATTTGGCACAACCATATTAACGTCTCAATCTATCTATATAGATATTGATGCCAAATATTCGGGTTTTGCCTAAGCCTTTCATCGAGATGAAATTCTTAACCCGTGTCAATAAAAGATACATCATTTCCAATCAACAATATGTCTTCCACATAATGTATTAGAAATATGTCTTAGCACTCCCACTTAATTTCTTGCAAATGCAAGCATCTTCATCGTCTCTGATGAATTTAAACTATTTTAACAGTTTCATCATGGTGAAGATTCCAACTCTGGGATGCTCACTTCAACCATTGAAGTTTGCAAACGCTTTTAGCATCCTTTGAATTAACAAAACCCTTTGGATCGTGTTATGCACACATCCTAGGTAACAATTCTATTAGAAGAACTTGTTTTGTTTATTCAAGTACCACATAACAAAATTATATGTAGTGGTTTCTACATTAATCTGTTTAGACTAAATATTGCTATGAAAGATCAAATCTTTTCATAGTCAACCTTTGAACATTGTTGTGAACTCTTTCCCAACATGCCGGCTATTTCATAGATGTGAAACATCCATGTCTATTTATTTATATATCCAAACACGACTATAAGGTCTTACACCTTTCCAGAGGGTCTTTCAAGTTCAAAGCTTGATTTCTCGTGTATGGAACTATCACGGATTATATGGCTTCAAGCAATTTGACAGAGTCAGGGCCCATCATCGCTTCTTTGCATGCAGTCTGTTCATTATTGTCAAATAATGATTCAAACCTCAAATCTTGGTATTTGATTGTTTATCCGACCTACTTTGTTCAATAGGAACTTAGACCTCCGTGACCACAACCTTTGAGGTACGTGAGCCATGAGCATTGTTGCTGCCTCCGGAACACTTTTCGGTGCTGTGCAAATTTGCACATATATCTAAGGTTCGTTTAACCTTATCAAAGTTATATTGTCCTCCCACTTAACTTTTCATGGAAAATTCCTTCTGAAAGAAACTTGACGTTCTAAGCGACAACAACTTTTGTCTTCGGTGTTATGGAGGAATACTCAACAATTATTCAAATAACATACAAAGATATGTTCATCCGATTTTGGTTGCAAACATCTTTCTTATGCATAGCATACCAATGTTTAAGAAAGGACAACTTGGGTTTTATCCCAAACCATAACTTTATATGGTGTCATTTCAACGGATTATGATGGAGCTCTTTTTAGTGGAAAAACGGTAGTCTCTAAAGCTTTTAATCTTTAAAATATAATGGCAATTTTATGAATTACACCTTTGATCTTACCATGTCAAACAAGGTTTCATTACATATCTCGAACACTCCATACTCATATGGTGTTTAGGGAAACGCAAATCCATGGAATGGTACCTCAAATCTTAGGTGTTATGCTAAACTTGTAATGCAAATATATTCCTTTATGATCCTATCATAAATTCTTTATTTTCTTGTTACATTGATTTTGCACTTCATCTTGAAAGTCTTTGAACTTCTCCAATGTTTCACACTTCATCCTTATTAAGTAAATATTCATATATTCACTCAAATTTTTGGAAAGCATATGAAGTTGAAATCCATCGCTCTTGACTACACATAATGGGATTTATACATCTATATGTACAAGTTCCAATAAGCTAGTCATTCGTTCACTTTTGTCCTATGAATGGAGTTTTAATTATCTCTAGGAAAGTTTCGCAAGCGTCATTTGATCAAAAATCAAAAGACTCCAAAATTCCATCCACATGGAGTTTCTTCATGCTTTCTTTCCAATATAATTTAAACGGCGATGTCACTTCCTAAGTGATCTTTCAATCAATTTGTCTTTCGACATTTTTAGCACTAGTTTTATGGATGTAATTTCTCCAACGAGATTTGTAAATAATCCATCTTTTATGGATTACGGCAATTATTTGAACAACCCTTTTGTTCTCATAATACCTGATCAAAATAACAATTATTGAAACAAATCTTGAAGGTAAGTTTTGATTTCAAC
Source organism: Avena longiglumis (assembly GCA_030063025.1). Taxonomy (NCBI): domain Eukaryota; kingdom Viridiplantae; phylum Streptophyta; class Magnoliopsida; order Poales; family Poaceae; genus Avena; species Avena longiglumis. The sequence continues at coordinate 148,558,063 of CP125974.1, forward strand.
GAGTAGCGCAACAAACCTTTATTTGTTCTCGATGAACATCATCACATATTCTTTTGCTAGTTACTTAGGCCATTGTAGTTCATGAATTGTGTTGTTTCGGTAGACGATTCACACCAACAAATTCAGTATCCAATACTCAAGAACTACACTGTTTTATGCAAAGAATACAACCATAACATGTATATCCTTTATATACCTAAGCTAAAAAATTCTAGTCTTTTCTCTTCTGCCAAATATTTCTTAGATTTCTCTTTCAGTATTTCTTTATCCTTTCAAAATAATCCATCAACATCAATAGTGGCGCCATACTTATGACACATAGTCCAAAACATGTATAGTTAAATACCAATGTCTTTGGACTTGCACTATGAAGTAGATCACCATCATCAAATGTTTGGTGTTCTTTCAAATTACATTCTTTAGTAATCTCTTGGTGTAGTAAACATTTTACCTACATCAAATATTCATCCTTATCATAGAATTATTCATGATCAAGCTGCTTTGGCTTAAAACGGTGAATCGCGAGTATAATTTTTCTCTCCAAAACCTTTTGGAAGATTAGGATGACTGGCATCTCCAACCTTTTGCAAATTCCCATCAAATATGAGAACGTAAACTTTGCCATATTATACTCTATCATGTTTTAATCAAAACATCATTTCAGATATCGCAATATCTTCCACATATGATGTTCCTAGATAACCTTGATATTAAAACAATCTTTTGAATATCAGGAATCATGGAGATAAATATGATACTTATTTACTAACACTGGAATTGTCACTCTTGATTTAATACTAATTATTAAACTTCACGGAGTAACCGGAACTTACTGAAAGTTTGCAATAGGACTTTTAAACTTTAGATTAACACTTCAAAACAATACGATACCAGTTCATAAAGTAACTAACCAGAATTCTATAGTTCTATTATCTCAATTATAACTAAATGCAAGGTGGTAAATGGATGCCAATGACTACAACTATGCAAATTCACTTTGATTTAATTTATGATAAATAGTGTTCAACTTTTAATCATATTGCTGTTGAACTCCTACTCAAAACAATATCCCTCACATTGTTTTATTGATCACACGAACCAAATTCACTACACCAAGTCTGATCATCACGTGACATGATATAGTTTCAAAGGCGAACAATCATCATATAATCTATATGACTCATGCTTTACCTTTCGGTATTCCGTGTTCTGAGACCATGTATGTACATGAGAGGCTCGTCAAGATCAAACCTTAGCTTCCGCATGAGCAAATCTGGCTTGCTCCCATTGTATACACTCGCAGAATCTAACACACCCGATCATCACGTGGTGCTTCGAAACAACGAGCTTTGGCAACGGTGCCTACTAAGGACGAACACTCTATAACTTGATATTTTGTGAGAGGGATCATCTTATAATTCTACCGTCGCGAACTAAGCAATACAAGATGCATAAAAGGATTAACATCACATACAATTCAAAATATGTGATATGATATGGCCTTTCTTCTTGTGCTTCCGATCTCCATCTTCAAGCACGAACATGATCTCCATCATCACCGGCATGGCGTAAAGGTCAATGGCGCCGCTCCATGGTTGTCGTACACTAGCATCAACTATTACAACTACTTTGAATAATAGACACACATGTCTAGACGAAATTAAAAGACAACCATATGGCTCCTGACAGTTGTTGACTTACAATAAGGATCATTGCATACATCATATATAATCGCAATCATGGCCATATCACATCACAGCACACCCCTGCAAAACAAAGTTAGACGCCTCTAATTTTATTTGCATGTTTTACGTGGTTTGGGGCTTTCAATAAGTGTCGTTCTAACTTACGAACAAGAACCACAACGTTGATACTAGTATTGTCAATCACCCGTTGTAAATTGAATCTTCACTATGTTGGGAGAAACAGGCACCCGCAAAGCCACTTATGCAATACAAGTTGCATGTAAAGCGTGGACCAAGTCTCATGAACGATGTCATGTTAGGTTAGCCCGGGCCGCTTCATCCCACCATCCCGCAAGATGCAAAGTACACAAGAAGCAATCGACAAAAAAAGCATTAATGCCCACAATGATCATTGTGTTCTACTCGTGCAACAGATCTACATATAGATAGATACCACTATAGGGGTTTGTAGCATGGAAAAACGAAAAAATTCTACCACATGAGCACACAATCAAGACCTAATCTATAATCAACCCAAGATCTATCTACTAGATTGGTGCAACAAGTTGATAGAGTACTAACCCTCGAAGATCCAAAGCGGTTAATGAGAGCAGATTCCCATGGGTGATGTAGTCGTTCACTTGCCGATCTCAAGATCGCATAGATGATCCTTATGGCGCCGTGTTCCGGTAGCGCTCCCGCAGTAGGTCACACGTACGGTACTCGATGAAGACCTTCCTCTCCCTTGTTCCAGCAGGCAGAGGAGGTTGTAGCTCTCTCCTCGCGATTCCGGCAGCACGGCGGCGTGGTGTCGGAAGTAGAGGGGAGATCCCGCAGGGCTTCGCCTAAGCCAGAGCGGGTATGGTGGAGTAGAGGGAGACCCGGAGATCTAGGGTTTAGAGGTCGAGGTTTAGAGGTAGCTAGCAACTAGGTTTAGCTAATTGGTAGCGGTTTAGAGGAGATCTAGATTGGCCGCAACTAGAGAGGGGGCGGCGGCCAACCTAGGGTTTCTTGTGTGTGCCAAGGGGGGCGCCCTACCCCTCCTTTTATAGGTGGGGAGGCGCCAAGGGGGAGGGAGTCCTCTCCCAACTCCACTTCATGTGGTCGGGCCAAGGGAGAGGGAGGATTCCTTCCCTAGGTAAGAATCCTTCTCTCCCTCCACTTGGAAATATTGTCCCAGTTTGACTTCTCAAACTGCCCTTTTGACTTTTAAATTAGAGTTTGATTTCTCTCTTCCAAGTGTCCAGCCAAGTGACCTAGGACATGATACAACCATTCCACTCTGTCATGACACATCCATGTACCCTTCCCCTTCCGGATCGGCGAACCTTCTAGACCCTTCTAGAACATTTCGGTGAAAACACCGGAACCATTCCCGAACTCCGGAATTGGACTTTCCTTATATGAATCTTATTCTCCGGACCATTTCGGATATCCTCATGATATCCCGGATCCCAGCCGAGACTCAGAACAACATTCGGTCTCTTTACTCACGTTCCATATCTACTAAACAACATCGAATCCTTAAGTGTGTCTCCCTACAGTTCGTGAATTATGCACACATGACCGAGACTCTTCTCCGATCAATAACCAATAGAGGAATCTGGAAATTCATATGGCTCCCACATATTTCTATGATTACTTCATGATCGAATGAACCATTTACATATGATACCAATTTCCCTTTGTCTCACGATATTTTACTTATCCGAGGTTTGATCGTTGGCATCTCTGCATACCTAGTTCAACCTCGTTACCCATAAGTACTCTTTTCTCGTTCCCGTGATATGTGATCCCTTGTGAGCCAGTCACATGCTTGCAAGCTAATTGGATGACATTCCACCGAGAGGGCCCAGAGTATATCTATCCGTCATATGGATGGACAAATCCCACTCTTGATCCATGTGCCTCAACACATACTTTCCGAACACTCAATGCCACCTTTATAGCCACCCAGTTACGGTGTGGTGTTTGATGTCATCAAAGCATCCTTCCGGTGATGGTGATTAGCATGATCTCATGGTCGAAGGAATTAGGTTACTATGTATCAGAAAGCTTATAGCAAATGAACTATATTAAATGACTTGATCTTTATGCTATGCTTAACTATAGGAGTATGTCCATCACACCATTCTCCTAATGATATGATCTTGTTGTTAATAACATCTCAATGTTCATGTTCAGGAAACCATGATCATATATTAACTAAAAAGCTAGTTTAACAAGAGGCTTTACCAGGGACTCTTTTATGTTTACAAATCACACAAGTATTAATGTTTCCGGTTAATACAATTATAGCATGGTATGTAAACATTTATCATAAGCATGAAGATATGATAATAACCTCTTTATTATTTTCTCTTGGGCATATCTCCAACAGGCACGGGTGGCATCCCCAAGCTTGAGATTTTGTCCACTCTTCATCTCATCACATCTTTCTCCCCCTACACTTGAAAATTTTCCTTCATACAAAACTTCACACAATCTTCATTAGCAACATTAGTAATAGACTTTTGGGTTTTAATTTCAAAACAGGAAAACTTTCATTAAAAACACAAGCTACTATCGCAATTCCTTTTAAAATCTCAAGTGATCAAAGAGAACTCAAAAAGAAACCGATAAGAGGCAAATGCAAATAATGGCAGAAATCTGTCAAAACATACAAGCAGGTAAAAACCGATTTTTTAGAAGACCTTCTGTTGCTCAAATCTAGAAGTGTTGAACTAACGAAAGTTAGATAAAAACCTGGGTCATTTACTCAGAAAGTTACAGCTCAATCCGACATACAGAGATTTTTCACGAAATTTTACAGTGAAGCACAAAAATCTGTTTCGGGACAGCAACTTCCCCAAATCTTACTTCTCACTCATTAGAGGTTATTCTTGGCACAAAAACCACACAAAAAGGATAAGGAGAGGTTATTATAGAAGTAATAACTTCCAAGACTCAATAAAACTATTGGGTTATCGCTCAAGAAGTACTTTTCTTTAACGCCTTTAAGTTAGGCTTGATAGTTTGAGAAGATGCTCACATAAGAAATATCAATTGAAGTAAAAGAGAGCATAAAAAAGAAAATTCAAAACACATTTAAGTCTAACCCACTTCCTATGCATAGGATTATTGTAAATAAACAAGTCATGAAAGCACAAAGCAACAAGCATAAGAAAGCAAATCAAGTGCAGCTTCAAAATTTTCAACATAAAGAGGGGAAACTTAATATTGTTGAGATACATAAGACCATGTTTCCCTCTCTAATTATAAATTTCAGTAGCAACATGAATAAAATTAACAATATAACTATCACATAAAACATTCTTACCATGAGCCACATGTATAAAATGATTATTACTCGCCACATAAGCATAGTCATTCTTATTAGTTGTAGTGGGAGCAAATTCAACAAAATAGCTATCATTATTTTTCTCATCACCATAGTCATCAAATATAGGAGGCATATTGTAATCATAATTAATTTTATCCTCAGTAGTAGGTGGACTGAAAATATCATATTCATCATTTTAATCATCATATATTGGAGGTTTGGTATCATCATAAGCAATAGAATAGCTATCTTCCAAAGCTGGGGAATGATGGCGCCTGAGAGTGCTTCGTCGGGAAACCCCAAGAGCAAGGTGTGATGCAACACATCAGCAAGGCTTTCCTCAGTAAGAAACCAAGGTTATCGAACCTGTAGGAGGAAGGAAACGTCTCAAAGGTGTTGCAAGCAACTTGGAGACCTGCACAACACAAACTCAAGACTTTGCCCCAACAAACAGTGAGGTTGTCAATCTCACTTGTTGCTGTAACAAAGGATTAACCATACGGTGTGGAAGGTGATAGTGGTTTGGATAAAGTAAATGGTAATAGTGGAAGATGTATCAATGGTAAAGATTGGACCGGGGTCCATAGTTCACTAGAGGTGTTCTCCTTAGATAAACAAACATGGCATGCAGGGTAAACAAATTACAACAGGGCAATTGACAGGACTGAGCAAGGCATAACAATGCAATACTAGACATCATGATCCTATGAGATTCGATTGGGAAATACAACAAGATACATATACCTCCATCCAACTGCATCTATGACTAGAAGTCCACCTTTGGGTTATCATCCCAACCCCCTCCAGTATTAAAAGTTGCAAGCAACAGACAACTGCTTTAAGCAAAGTGTGTAAGGTAAACAATCCACTTGTTCCATGAACAAGAGACCGTTGTTTTCTCCCTAGTGGCAATAGCACATCTACAACCTTAGAGATTTTTGTCACTTCCCTTAGATTAAATAGAGGCATGAACCCACTATCGAGCATAAACACCCCCTCTTGGAGTCACTAGCAACTATTTGGCCAAGATAGATACTAACAACGGAGAGCATGCAAGATCACAAACAACACAGACATGATAGAATCAATAAGACAAAACCATTAATAAATCGGACATATTAATATCAATATCCATCAGATCCCCGCAAACACAACATGCATGATTACAAATAGATGAGATCTTGATCATGAACGGAGCTCACAAGATCTAGACATAAAAGCACAAAGGAGGAGATACAACCATCTAGCTACTACATGGACACATAGTCCAATGTGAAACTACTCACGCTTCATACCGGAGGCTGGAATGATGAAGAAGATGGCCTCCAGGATGATCTCCCCTCTGGTGATGAGTGCAGCAACACTTCGTTAGGAAACCCCAAGAGGAAGGTATGATGAGCATAGCAGCAAGTTTTCCCTAAGTAAGAAACCGAGGTTATCGAACCAGTAGGAGGAAGGAAACAACTCAAGGGTATTACTAGCAACTTTGAGACCTGCACAACACAAACTCAAGACTTTGCCCCAACGAACAGTGAGGTTGTCAATCTCACCATTTTGCTGTAACAAAGGATTAGCTGTATGGTGTGGAAGGTAACAGTGGTTTGCAACAAGGAAACAGTAACAGTGGAAGATGTATCAATGGTAAAGATTGGACCGGGGTCCATAGTTCACTAGAGGTGTTCTCCATAAATAAACAAACATGGCATGCTGGTTAAACAAATTACAGCAGGGCAATTGAGAGGACTGAGCAAGGCATAACAATGCAATACTAGATATCAAGATCCTATGAGATTCGATTGGGCAATACAACAAGATACATAGATCGCCATCCAACTGCATCTATGAATTCCACCTTTGGGTTATCACCCGAACCCCCTCTAGTATTAAGTTGCAAGCAACAGACAACTTCTTTAAGCAAAGTGTGTAAGGTAAACAATCCACTTGTTCCATGAACAAGAGACCGTTGTTTTCTCCCTAGTAGCAACAGCACATCTACAACCTTAGAGATTTTTGTCACTTCCCTTAGATTAAATAGAGGCATGAACCCACTATCGAGCATAAATACCCTCTCTTGGAGTCAACTACTTGGCCAAGATAGCTACTAACAACAAAGAGCATGCAAGATCACAAACAACACAGATATGATAGAATCAATAAGACAAAACCATTAACCAATCTAACATAGTAATCTCAATATCCATCGGATCCCTGCAAACACAACATGCATGATTACAAATAGATAATATATTGATCATGAACGGAGCTCACAAGAACTAGACATGAAAGCACAAAGGAGGAGATACAACCATCTAGCTAAGACATGGACCCGTAGTCCAAGGTGGAACTACTCATGCTTCATACCGGAGGATGGCATGATGAAGAAGAAGGCCTCCGGGATGATCTCCCCTCCGGCAGGGTGCCGGGAAGAGATTCAGACCCCCCCGGTCTAGGGACGATGGTGGCGGCGGCTATAGACGGTTTCGTGTAATATTGATTGGGTACTTAGGGTTTAGGCATCAGGGGCTTCTTATAGGCGGAGAGGCGAGGTTGGGAGGTGGACAGGGGGCCCACACCCTGCCCAGGCGTGGTCTAGGGTGGGCACATGCCTGGGGGTGCGGCCGCCCTGTGGCTCCCCTCCGTCTCTCCTCTAGACTCTGTTTTCTCCTCGGTGAAATATTGACTTTGGCTTTTGCCTCGTCCAATTCTGAGAATATTTCCTTACTAGATTTTCTGGAACCAAAAACAGAAGAAAACAAGCAACTGGCACTGTGGCATCTTGTTAATAGGTTAGTACCAGAAAACATATAAAACACCTCAAAGTGTAGACAAAGCAAAGCAAAGTAGATACTAAACAAGCATGGAACATCAAAAATTATAGATATGTTTCCGACGTATCAAGCATCCCCAAGCTTAACTCCTGCTCATCCTCGAGTAGGTAAGTGATAAAAGAATAATGTTTGAGGTGACATGCACCATCAAAATCAAGATCAAACCATTTGCAAGCATTGAAAGCTGGGATCAGAGAACTCTAAACATGAGCAATAAAGATGGACTTCTAACAGTAAGACAAAATAACTATGCATGCAACATGAAAAACTACAAACAAATATCATGAGTAACATGCATTGAAAAACGTTTGTTTGTTTCACATACAGAAAACATGGCATAGTGGCATTCAGCTTGTCCCTCATGGAGTAGCAAATATATGCATAGGACACCTTCAAAGTTCATAAGAGTGACTAGATACAAATAGCACAAGAACAAGCAATATCAACAATATGCATCAATCAATAAGTTTTGGGACAATGCACATAGAACTAAGAATGGCAACTATGCTCTCTTAACTAGTTCCTAAAGGTAGAAGGTGGATACTCAATATAATAGTGGAAGAAAGGACGTTCATAAAGGGAAGCAGGGATTTCAAGTTTCAAAAAGAGCTTCCAAAAATTATGGTACTTGTTACCTTTCATCCCTCATTGCCCCTATCATAAGCATCTTGAAGTGATTAAGGTTAAAGTGAACAAACTATGGAGTATATGCTTGGCAAAGTATAAGTTGGCAATCTCATGTCCCTTGAATATGAGGGTCGCTCCTCATGCTACTCAACTTTAGTCACCTGTAAGTTCTTGTCATAGTAAGTACATGTGTATCATAAAGAACCGCCAACGGGGTACCCCTTGCACATGGGCAGGAGCTATCCCATAACGAAAAGGACAAGGCAAGTAGACAATGAGCATCTTAGTGATATTTTTATTTGCTATTTGCATAGGGTTTTTATTGAGGATGCTTCACAGATTTGCTCATTATGGTGATGCTGCAAGTTTCCACCATGATTAGGCATGGATTAGGCTAGCGGCCCAGGCGTTTATCTAACACAAAATACATAACTCCATGGACTTACAAGCTCCCCTTTTATTTCACACTGACGACATCCATAGACAAAAGAGCATGATATCAACTGTGTACAAAGTACAAGTGCAACGTTGAAAGCGTTCCCCGTGACAGCACGATTCTGCTAATTCCAACGTATAAGTGCAAACATATATAACATAGATGACACAATGGTTCAAGTTTATTAGGGGCAAAAAAATAAAGTGTGCCATCAAGTTTGTGAAAGCTTTAATCACTAAGTTTTCACATAACAAAATACTTTTTAATTGGAAGATAGCTGAAAACAAGAATATACTTGGAATGGTGTAACACACCATGCATAGTAATTTATAGTGGAAACTTTGGAATAACTTGGTTTCTTGGGAGTTGGAAGCATGAGTAGAGCTTACTCATACAAGTGGAGGCTCAGAAAAAGACTGGGAGCAACCAACTAAGAGAACAATAATGGCCATAATCATGCAGAGCGACAAAACATTACTAATCAAAGCATAGAGTGGTACTACAAGTCAAGGACTAAATGATCATAGAGGCTATGGTGACTTGTTCATAGTCATAACATGGTGTGAGCATATGCCAAGTCAACCCAAACAAAGCATCAAAGGAGACTACCACAATACTATGCTTTTGTATGCTAAAACAACGCATGATTATTTCAAGGCACACTAAGCAATCCCAATTGTTTGGAACAAGTCATGCTACAACAATAATCACTAAGCATCAGGTCAAAACAACACCTAGCATGACATGCTAAAGTCTAAGTCATAGTCAAAGCAAACTCCTCTTGCACTATTTCAAGCAAGAACTTTCTACTCCTTTCCAACACCAATAAACTTATTCAAAACAACACAGCAAGAACAAGGGTCCAAACTACTTTATTCAAGCAAACTAAGCAAAGCAAACAAAAACTAAGACGCTCCAAGAACAACACAACAGTGCATGAAACAATGAAAATGAAGTGTGTAGAAAGACCTGAGCTTTTTATTGATGAAGAAGGGGATGCCTTGGGCATCCCCAAGCTTTGACGCCTGTGCCTCTTGGATATTCCTTGGTGTGACACCGGGGTGGAATCCCCAAGCTTGAGCTTTTGTCCATTCTTCATCTTATTACATCGTTCTCTCTATACACCTGAAATTTTTCCTTCATACAAAACTTCACACAATCTTCATTAGCAACATTAGTGTATTCAAAAGATAATAGACCTTTGGGTTTAGCTTTATAACAGCAAAACTTTTCAATAAAAACACAAGCTATTGTATCAACTCCTTCAAAAAGCTCAAATTCCCAAACAAAAACAAAAAGGAATCAATAAAAAGCAAATGCAAATAATGGCAAAAATCTGTCAAAACAGACCAGCAGGTAGAAACCGATTTTTTTGAAGACCTTTTGTTGCTCAAATCAAAAAGTGTTGAACTGACGAAAGTTATCTAACATATTGGGGGATTTATTTGTAATTTTTTATCTCAATCTGACTTACAGAGACTCCTCCCGAATTTTTATGGTGGAGCTGAAAAATCTATTTCGCGACAGCAACTCCCCAAATCTTACTTCCCTCTCATTAGAGGTCATTCTTGGAACAAAAAGCAAACAAAAAAGGGTAAGAAGAAGTCATTACTGAAGTAATAACTTCCAAGACTCAAGAAAACTCTTGGGTTATCTCCTAACAAATACTTTTTTTTAACGCCTTTAAGTTAGGCACAAGAAGCAAGAAATCAAGTATTTTCAAATGAAGAAGCATTAACATCAATTCTCTTGCTCCTACCTTTCTTACCTTTGTTCTTCTCTTTAGGTAATATATGGTTGCTTACTGGAGGAGCAAAATGCATAATGCCTTTTCCCACATCTATTATTTCTCCAAGGTGTTTCAGCAGGGATCTTCCTAGTGTAATCTGTCCTTTTCCTACACATTCAATAACAAGATAATCAGTAGACACCATTTTCCCTGAGATTTTTGTAAACACACCTTCAGCTATTCCAATGGGTGATAAAGTTGCATTGTTGGTAAGAGATATTTCTTCTCCTCCTTTAGAAAGTCCCCAAAGACTCAAAGAATCATAAATATCTTTAGGCATAAGGAAAAATTCAGACATGATATCACAGCGAGCATCAAAAGTTGCACTATGTATGGAGACTTTGATTTTAGGAATCCACTTTGAAGGCTCAGATTTTATTGGAACATAACCATGGTGCTCTCTAAGTGTGTGATAGCAATTGTTCAAAGAAGCAGTACTGGACTCAAGAGTGTTTAACCTAGCATAAATGTCTATAAAAGAAGAATCGGACTTGCCAGGCATATTATAAATTATAATCAATCTGTTTATAGCATCTAAATCTTCATCCTCAGTACAACGAAAAATATCTTTCTCAGCCACAACATCCAAAGCATATCTATAACAAAGAGCAATACCGTGGTAGAAACTGTTAATAACCTGTGTTTTGTAAAAGCTACATGCATATCACTAGCATCAGGACTTCTAGCAAGCCTTTGCAAGAACATAATCAGTTCAGAAATATTGCAACCATCAAGATCAAAATCAAACTTAGCATCACTAGTAGTAGACTCATTGGGCTTAGGCATTATAGGAGGAGGAATAGGGACTTATTGTGGTATAGTGGCATCCATATTGGTGGTGGTGATGGTGCACACACTATTGTTTCTAGCAATTTTAGCTTCCCTTTCCCACTTAGCATGAAGTTGGGATAACAATCTAAAATTTTCATCAATAGTAACTTGTATGGCATGAGTACCATCAAAGGTACTTTCCATGGTTTCAGGTTTAGCAGCCATTTTATTAATCAAAGAGGATTGTGCTTCAGACAAAGAGGAAATATTTTTCTCAGCACTCAAATTTTTTGACTGTAAGCTAGGAATTTCTCTATTCAAATTCTCAAGTTGATGACTAATATTTTTCAAGACAGCAAATTGTTCTTGCATAGTTTTAGTGAATATCTTGTTTTGCTCATATTGCATCTGCATAAAGTTTTTAGTGGATCTTTCAACTTCTAGAATCCTATCTTCACTAGGCATTCCAGATCTACCATGATAAGTATTTCCATTATTAGGAGGATAAGGCCTATAATTACCATAAGTATTATTTCCAAAATTGTTGTTTCTAATGAAGTTCACATCAACTTGCTCTTCTTGAGCAACCAAAGAGGCTAAGGGAACATTATTTGGATCTAAAGGAGCTTTCCCATTAACAAGCATAGCCATAATAACATCAATCTTATCACTCAAAGAAGAGGTTTCTTCAATAGAATTTACCTTCTTACCATGTGGAGCTCTCTTAGTGTGCTATTCAGAATAATTAACCATCATATTATCAAGGAGTTTTGTTGCAGCACCCAAGGTGATAGTCATAAGGTACCTCCAGCAGCTGAATCCAACAGGTTTCTTGAAGAGAAGTTCAAACCAGCATAAAAATCTGGATAATCATCCAAGCAGTAAGTCCATGAGTGGGACAATTCTTAACCAAAGATTTCATTCTTTCCCAAGCTTGAGCAACATGTTCATTATCAAGTTGTTTAAATTTCATAATATCACTTCTCATAGATATAATCTTAGCAACAGGATAATACTTTCCAATAAAAACATCTTTGCACTTAATCCAAGAATCAATATTATTTCTAGGCAAGGATAACAACCATTCTTTAGCTTTTACTCTCAAGGAGAAAGGAAACAACTTGAGATTAATACTATCTCCATCTATACCATCATAAGCAATAGAATAGCTATCTTCCAAAGCTGGGGAATGATGGCGCCTGAGAGTGCTTCGTCGGGAAACCCCAAGAGCAAGGTGTGATGCAGCACATCAGCAAGGCTTCCCTCAATAAGAAACCAAGGTTATCGAACCGGTAGGAGGAAGGAAACGTCTCAAAGGTGTTACAAGCAACTTGGAGACCTGCACAACACAAACTCAAGACTTTTCCCCAACGAACAGTGAGGTTGTCAATCTCACTGGTTGCTATAACAAAGGATTAACCGTATGGTGTGGAAGGTGATAGTGGTTTGGATAAAGTAAATGGTAATAGTGGAAGATGTATCAATGGTAAAGATTGGACCGGGGTCCATAGTTCACTAGAGGTGTTCTCCTTAGATAAACAAACATGGCATGCAGGGTAAACAAATTACAACAGGGCAATTGACAGGACTGAGCAAGGCATAACAATGCAATACTAGACATCATGATCCTATGAGATTCGATTGGGCAATACAACAAGATACATAGACCTCCATCCAACTGCATCTATGACTAGAAGTCCACCTTTGGGTTATCATCCCAACCCCCTCCAGTATTAAAAGTTGCAAGCAACAGACAACTGCTTTAAGCAAAGTGTGTAAGGTAAACAATCCACTTGTTCCATGAACAAGAGACCGTTTATTTCTCCCTAGTGGCAACAACACATATACAACCTTAGAGATTTCTATCACTTCCCTTAGATTAAATAGAGGCATGAACTCACTATCGAGCATAAATACCCCCTCTTGGAGTCAGTAGCAACTACTTGGCCAAGATAGCTAGTAACAACGGAGAGCATGCAAGATCACAAACAACACATACATGATAGAATCAATAAGACAAAACCATTAATCAATCTGACATAGTAATCTCAATATCCATCGGATCCCTGCAAACACAACATGCATGATTACAAATAGATGATATCTTGATCATGAACGGAGCTCACAAGATCTAGACATAAAATCACAAAGGAGGAGATACAACCATCTAGCTACTACATGGACCCGTAGTCCAAGGTGGAACTACTCATGCTTCATATCGGAGGCTGGCATGATAAAGAAGAAGGACTCCGGGTTGATCTCCCTTCCGGTAGGGTGCCGGGAAGAGCTTCAGATCCCCCTGACCTAGGGACGATGGTGGTGGCGACTACAGACGGTTTCGTGGAATGTTGATCGGGTACTTAGGGTTTAGGCATCGGGAGCTTCTTATAGGAGAAGAGGCGAGGCAGGAGGGCGGACAGGGGGCCCACACCCTACCCAGGAGCGACCTAGGGTGGGCCCGCGCCTGGGGGTGCGGCCGCCCTGTGGCTCCCCTCCGTATCTTCTCTGGACTCTGTGTTTTCCTCGGTGAAATATTGACTTTGGCTTTTGTCCCGTTCAATTCCGAGAATATTGATTTTCTGCCTTTCTGGAACCAAAAACAGAAGAAAAGAGGCAACTGGCACTGTGGCATCTTGTTAATAGGTTAGTACCAGAAAACATATAAAAACACCTCAAAGTGTAGACAAAGCAAAGCAAAGTAGATACTAAACAAGCATGGAACATCAAAAATTATAGATACGTTTCCGACGTATCAGAGAACTAAAAAGATCATTTTCATAAAAACTAGCTTCCCCAAGCTTATACGTTTCCATAGCATTAGCAATAATGGTGTTCAAAGAATTCATACTAATAACATTGCTATTAGCATGCAAATAAAGTTCCATAGGTTTTTTAATTTTCTCTTCAAACACTTCATGTCCTAACTCAAGATAAATACTATAAAGATCTCTAATTTTGTTGTTGTTTTCCATTAAGCCTAACTAGTGAAAACAAGAAACAAAAAGACAAAATTACAGAATCTAAAGGAAATAACTTCGAGCACTCACACACCAAGAGGATGTGAGTACCTTTTACCTTACCCCACCCGGCAACGGCGCCAGAAAAGAGATTGATGTCTACACACTTCTATTCTTCTAGAAAGTTGTTGGGCCTCCAAGTGCAGAGGTTTGTAGAACAACGGCAAGTTTCCCTTAAGTGGATTACCCAAGGTTTATCGAACTCAGGGAGGAAGTGGTCAAAGGTATCCCTCTCAAGCAACCCTGCAATCAAGATACAAGAAGTCTCTTGTGTCCCCAACACACCAAATACACTTGTCAGGTGTATAGGTGTGCACTAGTTCAACAAAGAGATAGTGAAATACATGTAATATGGATGATTATAAGACAACGGTGCCAGAAAAGAGCTTTTGACGGGGAGAAAAAGGTTGAAGTTGTCTTGTATATCCCCGGCAACGGTCCTCAAAAAGGAGCTTGATGGGTAGGAATATACTAAAGGCAAACTGAAATAAAGATGGAAGCAAGCAAACATGTAACAGATCTAGTTGCAAACGGTGTTTCAATTCTTAGAAACAAGGCCTAGGTATCATACTTTCACTAGTGAACACTCTCAATAAATATATTCTCTTTATGATACTACTCTGAACTACTCTCCGGTTGGATAACTCTAATCCATGGTAGGGCTATAACAGCACTCCTCAAAGTTCGCTTTGCCCATATAGATAACCCCACACTATCACCTTGAGCGCTAGATGGTTCCAACTAACACCACAATTTCATAGAGACAACCAACTCAAAATATAGTCATGATAAGTATTTATGTAATCTATAGCCTAAGTGCCACACGGTGTGCACGTTGTCACTTTCACACACGTCGGGAGATCCGGAGATGTATTAAAGCACTTGAGTAGCAAAGTAGATCTACTTGATTACAAATCTCATGATCACAGTATGATCATGCATAGAGAGAGATGAACACATAACTACCGGTAGAGCCCTTAGCCTCGAGGAAGAACTACTCCCTCCTCATCATGGGAATCAGCAATGACGATGGATATGGTGGTGGAGATCGATGGAGATGGATCCGGGGGAAATTCCCCGTCCCGGTAGGGTGCCAGAACAGAGAATTCTGTCCCTCGAATCTCCCCTTCGATGGTGGAGGCGCAACATAATTTTTGTGGATGGAGGCCGATTCATCTAGGGTTTTCTCATCGGGGGCTTTATATAGGCGAAAGGGCAAGGTCGGTGGAGGGCCAGGGGCCCACACCCCTGGTCGCACCACCATAGGGTGTGGACGCCCTGGTGCCCTCCTCCGTCTCTGCTTTACGTTTTCGTATTGCTCTGGGAAAAATAGGCAGATTGGCTTTTGTCCCGTCCAATTCCGATAATATTCATTTTTAGATTTTCTAAAACCAAAAACAACAGAAAACAGGCAACTGGCACTACGTCATATTTTCAATAGGTTAGTTCTACAAAGTGTATAAAAATACCTCAAAGTGTTGACAAAACATAAGACAAATCATATAAAACAAGCATGGAGCATAAAAAATTATAGATACGTTTACGACGTATCAAAAGGCTTCCAAATGCCTGAAAGTATGGTACTCATTAGCTTTGATCTCTCATTGCCCCTATCATAAGCATCTTTAAATGGTTAAGGTTAAAGTAAGGTCAAATATGAGTTATATGCTTGACAAATCATAAATTGGAAATCTCATGTCCCTTGAGTACTAGGGTCGTTCCTCATGCTACTCAACTTTAGTCACCAGTAAGTTCTTGTCATTGTAAGTATGTGTGTAACATAGAGAACCACCAACAGGGTACCCCTTGCCCCATGACACAGGAGCTATCCCATATCAAGATGACAAGGCAACAGACAATGAGCATCTTAGCGATCCTTTTATTTACCATGAGTATGGTGCATGTATTTTTTTTCTCCTCTCTATTTTTTATATACTTTTTTCTGAGGATGCTTCATAGATTGCTCACTATGGTTATGCTGCAAGTTTCCATCATGATTAGGCATGGCTTAGGCTAGCGGCCCAGGCGTTTCTCTAATACATATACATAATTCCATGGACTTACAAGCTCCCTTTTTATTTCACACCGCCGACATCCAAAAACAAAAGAGCATGATATCAAGTAGATAATATTTACAGGTGTTGAAAGCGTTTCCCATGACAACATGGTTCTGCTAACTCCCAGCCTATAATTTGCAAGCATATAACTTTCATGGACAGTCACAATGGTTCAAGTTTATTAAGTGCAAGAAAATAAAGTGTGCCATCAAGTTCGTGAGAGCTTTACTAACTAATCTTCTCATAAGAAGCAAACATTTTATTTGGAAGAAAACAAGGCATAAATATGCACGGAATAGCAATTATGCTAATAGGTAGATATGGTGGACACTTTTTGACAATTTTGGTTTTGGGGAGTTGGATGCACGAGTAGAGCTCATACTTAGTGCAAGTGAAGACTAGCAATAGAAAGAGAGGGATAATCGAGAGAGCAGTAACTGTCATAATCATGCTTGCAACAAAACAAAATTAATTATGGCATAAAAGTGACACAAGATCTCTGAGGCAAAATAAATCATCAAGGCTTAACTGTCTTTTTGTTTAGTCATATGCATACGTGAGAATGTGTCAAGTCAATTCAAATAAACATTTAGATGAGGATACCACAATATCATACCAAGTTATGAATAGAACAATGCAAGTAAACATTTTTATGACATGCTACAAACTATTATCAAGTTGGAAGTAATCATAAGAGAACACGAACTACTAAGCATCCATTAAATAACATACATCTTACATGAACAGACTAAGCATGCCCACAATGATGAGTATATGTACAAAAATGAAAACAAATAGAGTTCATTACCAGCCTCTTACCACACCTCGAGTTGTCATAAATCATCATTGACTTTCACTTGTGTGGCTTGAATAATAATATGAAAACCAAACTCCAAAGGAGTCACTGAGGACCACCGAACCCTACAACAAACTTTACAAAACCAGAGAAGAAGAACAAGTATTTTGGGGTTTTCGATTTTTTTAAAAGCAAGCGCTGAAGGCAAAACAAACAAAGCAAAATATTTTTGGATTTTTCTTATAGCAAACCAAAGCTAGAAAGGGTGAAACAAACCAAAGCTAAAGAAGCGAACAAAGAGAAACAACAAAAATATTTTTGGTATTTTTGTGTTTTGGAATGCAGAAACAAAAAACAAAAAAGAAAGCGAAACATGGATATGCAAAGTACCGACGAAACATGATATGTAGATAAGTGTGATGTCGGTATACCTCCCCCAAGCTTAGGCTTTTGGCCTAGGTGAAGATCAATCCCATCCTGGTCAAGAAGGAGCGCCTCCATAATATGATGAAGTAGTGCCTTCATCCTGATACATACCCCCTGGTGGTGCTCGTGGAAACCAAGCAATCGGAGATGCTCGTCCATCACCTCCTTGGATCACGACCATGGCCTCCTGAAAATACTAAACAAAGTAGACTGTGGCAAGGGAATTTCCCTCTCCTCTCTGTCAGTAAACAACATCCTGTAAACTAAACTCTCAATGCTAGAGCTAGCAGTAACAAAGTGATGCCCTTTCATGGCAGCTAGATCAAGCCTCTGTAAGGACGTCACTATATCATTCAGATCAACAGAAAGGCCCAAGGCAGTAACTACACGTGCAACAATAATGCCCCCATAAATGGGTCCTCTAGCAGCTAGGCGGCAAGCAATGAGAGAACCAAGATTATACTTGGTTTCATTATTAAGCGCAGCAACGAGAAAAGCCAAATGATAATTAGAAAATTGCTAGCATTCTCCCTACCAAGAATGCTAGTGGCAAGATAATAAGCAAAATATCTGAGAGCTGGGAGTTGAATGTGTCTTATCTTCCCACGCTGGGTTGTGCGGTCATCATCATTTGTTACCCCATGGTAGAGCTCTATCAAATCATCGGGTCGCCCTGGATCTTCTTTGTTGTCCTAGACATGCCAATACCTATAATCCTGCAAAATCTTTCCAATAGCATGGTGATAGGTTTATCATAGATTTTGAATGAAACAGTTGACCTATAAGAAGTGTTAGTGAAAGTGAAACTCTCCACAAAAGTTTTGGTGAGCAAAGCATATTTCTCACTCTCATCCTGCATATAAGTGGTTATACCAACCCTCTGAACCAGAATTAAGAAATCATTAAGGATCCCTGCAGCTTGCAAAAAGGCAAAACAAAGGAAGATGGATGAGTGCGCATCTCCATCATCTCCCTCATTGCCAAAGCGCGGTGCAATAAGATCTTCATTATATGATGGCATAAATTGAGAGGCTGATCTTGAAGTCCTTGCCCTCCTAGGTGTATCACTTTTAAACACTTCTCCAAAGGTATGATTGTCCATCTCCATTTTTCTGAAATTTATAGACAAACATCAAACCAAGTGATTTCCAAGCTAATAAGTGATGGGGAACTACTATAGGGACTTGCAAAAGGGCTAAACATGCATCAAAATGAATCCTATAAGCATAGAACAAGCATGCAAACTCAAGATATAATCCACCAATCAAAAATCTAATTGGACAAGCGTAGGAGGCACATATCGGAGAGCAATCCCTCTAAAAATCAGCAGCTAAGATGGGATGAGCATGGAGATCAAAAATCACGAGAAAGAACAGCAAGAACTCGAGCTTTGAGAAATTTTCTGGTGTTTTCTCGGGAGAGAGTGGAGTGGCAGCTGAGAGAGTAAGTGGAGGGCCAGGGGTGGCCCACACCATGGCTAGGCACGCCCCTAGTCTAGCCGCGCCACCAGGTGGCGTGCCTACCTGGTGGCCCCCCTGGGTCACTCCAGGTACCTCTCTGCCCCTTTTTTGGCGTACAAATTAATATGAATTTTCTGGAATTTTTTGGGAAACTTTATTTTTGAGCAATTTTTAGGTATTGAAAATTGATTTTCTCGCAGAAAAAGATGTTGGAAAGATGCAAAATCAAACCAAAACTAAAACAAACAGACATTCTAAGACACTCTAAAAAGCAAGCAACTAGCAAAACTAAGACAAGCAAGACAAAAATCCAAAGATTGGAATAGAGAAAGTAAAAGTGAGCAAGGATAATCAAGGTGAAAACATTGTTTTGTTCATTAAAATCCCTTTGTTAACAATGTTGATCAAGTCTTGTTACCAAAACAATTTTACATGAAACAAAACTTTGCATTTCACTTAATGATTATGTTACCTCAATCTTGATAGCAATAGTCCCAATTATAATAGTTTCATAATTTTCTTGTGGTATGGGACAATATATCTCTCCAACTTTGATGCCCTCAATATTTTCAAGTGAATTTAGGCCATAACTCTTATCAATATTCTTGGGAAAATAAACAGTATGCTCCTTGTCATTAATATTAAAAGTTACTTTTCCTTGATTACAGTTAATGACAGCACCTGCAGTATTAAGAAAAGGTCTCCCAAGAATAATAGACATATTATTATCTTCAGGCATTTCAAGCACAATAAAATCAGTTAATATCAAACAATTATGATCCACTTGAACTGGAACATCCTCACATATACCAACAGGAATAGTAGTAGACTTATCGGCCATTTGCAAAGATATATCAGTTGGTATCAATTTTTTCAGTTGAAGTCTCTTGTAGAGAGAAAAAAGGCATAACACTAACTCCTGCTCCCAAATCACACAAAGCAGTTCTAACATAATTATTTTTAATAGAGCAAGGAATAGTTGGAATACCTGGATCCCCAAGTTTCTTTGGAACCTTACCATTGAAGGAATAATTAGCAAGCAAAGTGGAAATTTCCTCATTAGGAATCTTCCTTTTATTAGATACAATATCCTTCTTATACTTTGAATAAGGAGGAAATTTAATAGCATCAGTCAAAGGAATTTTCAAAAATAAAGGTTTCATCCACTCACAAAACTTGTTATAGTGCTCTTCTTCCTTTGACTTGTGTTTCTTATTAGGAAAAGGCATTGGTTTTTGCACCCAAGGTTCTCTTTCACTACCATGTCTATTAGCAATAAAATCTTGGTTAGTGTACTTAGTGTTCTTAGTGTGCCTTCCAGGTTCCTCTTCAATTTCGTCCTTATCAGGAGCATCATTTTTATCATTACCACTTTCAGTTTTAGCATCAAAGACAGATATACTGTTAGGATCTATAGTAGGTTCAGAAGATTCTACAATTGTTTTATGTTTCTTTTTCTTTCTCTTAGAAGAAGTACCAATATTTTTAGCTTGTTGAGAATCCTGCTCAATTCTTTTAGGATGTCTCTCAGGATATAATGGATCTTGAGTGGAAGCACCACTCCTAGTTCTAATTTCATAAGCATATTTTTCTCCAGAAGCATTAATTATCAAATATTTTTGTACTTTAGCAAGTTGATCAATTTGAGTCTGAACCATTTGGAAATGTTTAATAAGCATTTTAACATCATTGGAGGTTCTTTACACAATATCTTTCAGCTCATTAATAGCTCTAGAGTGAAAGTGCAAAGGATATCGCCTAGAGGGGGGTGAATAGGCTTTTAAAATTATTACGGTTTAGGCTCAGTAAATGCGGAATAAAACTAACGTTTAATTTACTGAGCACAAAACCTAGCCACTAAGTTCACCTAAGTGCACCAACAACCTATGCTAAGCAATACAAGCAACAAGGTGATAGCAACGTATAAATACTTCAAGCACGATGGCTATCACAATGTAAAGTGCATAAGTAAAGGGCTCGGTTGAGAGATAACCGATGGACGTGGAGACGAAGATTTGTTTCCCGAAGTTCACTTCCAAAGAAGCTACATCTCCGTTGGAGAGGTGTGATGGCGCAATGCTCTCCGAACGCCACAAATGGCTCACCTTGAGGTGTGGTGGCTCGATGCTCACCCAACGCCACACAAGGACTCACCCCGGATGCGGAAGCACGCAACTCACCGACGCCACAAAAGGCTCACCCTATTCTCCCGAGTGCGCACCACAAAAGGCGAGCACTCGCTCCACTATGGGACGCTTGAGGGCGGTCACCGAACCCGTATAAGATTGGGTCTAACTCCACAACTCAATTGGAGGCTCCCAACAACAAAGCCACAAAAGGCTATAATGCCACAAAAGGCCAATAACCCAACAAAAGGCTACAAGACCACAAAAGGTCAACAAGGCCACAAAAGGTCAACAATCCAACCACACAACCGTCTAGGGTTCCAAGGAACCCAAGAGTAACAAGTCGTCAAGCTTGTACTCGCCGAATCTCCGAGGAGAACTCAAACCTATGAAACAAATGCAAGGGCAATTCCTTCACTCCCAAATTGCAACAAAGCTACAAAAGCTATTGGGGGAATAAGGGAGGAAGAACACAAGATGAGAACACAAAACTCTCCAAGATCTAGATCCCAATGATTCCTTCACAAAGAAGGGATTTAGCTTTGGGGAATTATAGATCTAGATCTCCTCTCTCAAATTCCTCAAAAAGATGCAAGAACCATAGGAAGGGAAAGGGGAGAGGGAAAGCTTCTTCAAGGTTAACAATGGAGGAGAGAGAAAGCCAGGAACCAAGAAAAGAGCTGTTACCCACGAAGGGGAAGAGGAACCCCTTTTAAAGGGCTCCCAGATCTGCCCGTTATGGGCATTCACGACCACTGCCGGAACTTCCGGTGGGAGGCCGGAAGTTCCGGTGGCACGTAGCCAACGGTCAAAAACCGTGAAGCGATAAACTAAAAATGCGAGTCCTGGTCGGAACTTCCGGTGGGAGCGTAACTTCCGATGGAAGTTCCGACATAAGTTCTGTCAAATAGTCACAACCAAAATATAAGGTTGCTGAACGTGAGCGAAACAAGAGACAGAATTTCAATCGGTACTTTCAGCGGAAACTAGGCCCAAGCGGAACTTCCGGTCCCTGGCCGGAACTTCCAGTGGAAATTCCGACTAAAGTTCCGTCAAATACAACAACCAAACAGAGAGAATATTGAACGTGAGCGGAAGAAGAACGGGAAATTCCACTGGAACTTCCGGCGGCAAGATGCCCTAGCGGAACTTCCGATGAGAAGCCGGAACTTCCGATCAGTGAAATTCCAGAAACCAGAAAACCAGAAATGCAATAACTTTTGCATCCGAACTCCAAACGACGAATAGAATCCAACAAAAAGTCGAAATATTGGGTATCACCTTGGGAGAAAATACCATGAATATATATGTGAAGTATCCCCCAAGGTGTGGAGCCGGAAAAGTCGCAAGATCAAAAACCGCAATGAGATATGCAAGTGAAATCCTTATTTGATGAACTAGAGCTTATTATGATGATGACCACAAGCTCTAGATCCTCTCATGGACAAGAACCAAATAACAACCAAGAAATATGATGCTATGAATGCAAAGGTTTGAGCTCTCTCCGAACGATGCAAACGAGACACCCGCTTGAGAGCCCCTCTTGATAGAATGGCTATATATCCTAAACCTGGTCTCCCAACTAACAACACGAGACCGGCAAAAGAAAAGCCCTATCAAGAACATACCTTTGCCTTGAGCATCCCACTTGAACTTGATGTAGACCGTCTTTTTCTTCTATAGTGGGAGCACCTTTCTTATTTGCTCTTGCTTGATGAAGATGAAGACTTGCAAATTGCGCCCCCATACTTCATGGGGAAACCTCCTCTTTGAACTTGTCTTCATCAATCCATGATCATGAGTATGGCAGGCTTCAAGCATGAGATCTTCTAGAGATGGCGGATCTTGAGCTTGCCCTTCTTCATCCCTTCTTGAGGTTGATCCATCTTGATGCAAATCTTTGCACTTGTCTTGATCAACCTTCAAGCTCCTTCTTTCTTCATGAATCCAATGGCACAAAGCCCTTGGACATTTCTTCATCTTTCAACCTTGAGATCAACACATGGCCCAAGCGATGCCAATGGACAAACCTAAACTCAATTTACACATTAGTCCATAGAGATTGTCATTAATTACCAAAACCACACATGGGGGCATACATGCCCTTTCATAGAGTTTTCCATTAAATGATTCTGGACTCTCTTATTAAAATTATCTTGCTTAACAATAAAAATATCAAATTCTTCTAGGCTTTGATCAGGAGGTTTACCATAAGGAATATCACCTTCATCAAAATGTTGGAGAGAGTGTACCTCAATAGTGGATGAGTGGGAAATTGGCTTACATAATTCTTCTATAGGAGGAAAATTCTTCACATCTTTAGATTTAATACCCTTCTCCTTAAGACATTTCTTAGCTTCTTTCATCATTTAATCATTTAGTTTAATCACTCATCTCTTCTTGGGTGTTGGTGTTGGGGTTGGTTCAGGCACAGTTGGTTCAGGTGTAGTTGACTCAGATGTAGTCTAATCATCATAACTCTTGCTTATTTTAGCCATTAATTCCTCAGCTTCTGCGGGAGTTCTTTTCCTGAAAACATAATCAGCACAACTATCCAGGTATGTCCTAGATGCATCAGTTAGTCCATTATAGTTATATCAAGAAGCTCATTTTTAGGTAATGGACATTGATGGCTGACGTGGAGCCTATTGGGAATCCCAAGAGTAAGGTGTGAAGAAGCACATCGACAAGTTTCCCTCAGTAAGAAACCGAGGTTATCGAACCAGTAGGAGGAAGGAAACGTCACACAGGTGTTATAGGCAACGCGGAGACCTGCACAACACAATCTCAAGACTTTGCCCCAACGAATCAGTGAGGTTGTCAAGCTCACCGATTTACTGTAACAAGGGATTAAATGTATGGTGTGGAAGGTAATGGTTTGCAGCAAGTAAACAAGTAACGGTGGAAGATGTATCAATGGTAAAGATTGGACCGGGGTTCATAGTTCATTAGAGGTGATCTCTTTGGATAAACAACATGGCATGAAGGGTAAACAAATTACAGCAGGGCAATTGACAGGAACTGAGCAAGGCATAACAATGCAATACCAGACAAAAAGATCCTATGAGATTCGATTGGGAAATACAACAATATACATAGAATGCCATCCAACTGCATCTATGACTAGAAGTCCACCTTTAGGTTATCATCCGAACCCCCTTTAGTATTAAGTTGTAATCAACAGACAACTGCTTTAATTAAAGTGTGTAAGGTAAACAATCCACTTGTTCCATGAACAAGAGATCGTTGTTTTCTCCCTAGTAGCAACAGCACATCTACAACCAAAGAGATTTCTGTCACTTCCCTAGGAAACTAGAGGCATGAACCCACTATCGAGCATAAATACCCCCTCTTGGAGTCATTAGCAACTACTTGGACGGAGAGCATGCAAGATCACAAACAACACAAACATGATAGTATCAAATAGACAAAACCATTAATCAATCTAACATAGTAATCTCAATATCCATCGGATCCTCGCAAACACAACATGCATGATTACAAATAGATTAGATCTTGATCATGAAAGGAGCCCACAAGATCTATACATGAAAGCACAAGGAGGAGATACAACCATCTAGCTACTACATGGACCCATAGTCCAAGGTGGAACTACTCACGCATCATACCGGAGAAGAAGGCCTCCGGGATGATCTCCCCTCCGACAGGGTGCCGGGAAGAACTTCAGATCCTCCCGATCTAGGGACGATGGTGGCGGCGACTATAGAAGGTTTCGTGGAGTTTTGATCGGGTGCCTAGGGTTTCTGCATCGGGGGGACTTTATATGCGAAGAGGCAAGGCTGGGAGGCGGCCAGGGGCCCCACACCCTACCCAGGCATGGGGTGGGGCCACCTGCGCCTAGGGGGGTTTGGCCTCCCTGGTCCGCTTGTCTCTCCTCTGTACTTCGTGTCACCCACGGTAAAATATTGACGTTGGCTTTTGTCCCGTCCAATTCCGAGAATATTGATTTTGTGCCTTTCTGGAACCAAAAACAGAAGAAAACATGAAACTGACACTGTGGCAACTTGTTAATAGGTTAGTTCCAGAAAAGATATAAAAACACCTTAAAGTGTAGACAAATCAAAGCAAAGTAGATACTAAACAAGCATGGAGCATCAAAAATTATAGATACGTTTCCGACGTATCAAGCATCCAGGATGTGCATGAATCAAAGCATAGAACCTTCCCATGATTCAGGCAATTTCTCCTCTTCTCCCTGTTTAAAATAAAAAAGTTTCTGCAAAACGGCATATCGAGCATTAGGAGGAAAATATTTCTGAAAGAAAGTAGCAATCAATCAGGGCTATCAATGGATCTAGTAGGTAAATTATTAAACCAAGATTTAGCCTCTCCTTTCAATGAAAAAGGTAAAATTTTAGCAACAAAGTAGGTGTGCATCTTAATATCATCGGAAAATAAGCCACTCGTAGTAGAAAGCTTAGTCATATGTGCCACAACATTTTCATTTTCAGTCTCACAAAAAGGTTCTTTCTCAGCAATGGTTATGTAGGATAAATCCAGAGAGAAATCATAATTCTTATATTTAATGTTTATGGGAGACGTGGAAAACTTAGCATCAGGAAATAGTTTAGGTCTAATAGTACGTCTCTCAAGAAGAATCTTAATAGAACTTACACCATGTGTGTTTCGACATTCTTCAATAAATTCATCAGTCATTTCAATATAACTGTCATTAATATCATAACTCTCTCTAGACTCAGGTGAACTAACAGGTGTAGTAGTATCTTCATTAGGAGTTTCAGTGTTTCCCATTATAGTTCTAGCAATTGTAGCATCTAGTAAATGACCTAATGAACCACTCTCATCAAACATAGTAGAAGTAACATCATGAGTTTCAAAAGCAATTTCAGATTCAGCAGTAGTAGCAGTGTGTGTAGCATGTGTATGTGGTGGTGGTGTAAGGAGCTTACTCATAACAGATGGTGAATCAAGAGAAGCAGAGGTTTTCAGAACTGTATCTCTTCTTGTAGTGGATAGTAAAATAAGAACTTTTCCATCACGAGTTTTACCCATGATGAATGGATAGCAACGAATAATAATAATTCCAAGTGAACTTTATAAATAAAGATATGCTCCCCAGCAACGGCGCCAAAAAATAATCTTAATGACCCACAAGTATAGGGGATCAAAACAGTCTTCGAGGGAAGTTAAACCCAATTTATTGATTCGACACAAGGGGGGCCAAAGAATATTTATAAGCCTTAACAACTGAGTTGTAAATTCATCTGCATCTGGAAATAGTCTTGCTTATAGTAGTTTATTAGTAGCTCAACGGTTTTGTAGTAGCAATAGCAAAGTAACAACAGTAGTAAAATAAAGGCAATAGTAACGATAGTAGCAAACAACAGGATTTGAGTGTGGTAGGCATAGGGATGGATGGATAGGCGTTGCATGAACAAGACTATTCATGTAATATCAAGATCAAGGGAAATTGCAGATAAATAAGATAAAGCATCCAAGTACTAAATAATCATAGGCATGTGTTCCATATATAATCATACGTGCTCGCAATGAGAACTTGCACAATATCTTTTGTCCTGCTAGCCCGTTGCAGCGGGGCCCCAAGGGAATCAACTGGCAATTAAGGTACTCCTTTTAATAGAGTATCGGAGCAAAGAATTAACACTCCATGAACACACATGATCCTCATATCACAGCCATCTCCTCCGGTTATCCGGATTTCTGTCACTTCGGGGCCTCGGGTTCCTAACAATAATATGTGTAAACAACTTGCAGGTAAGATCACAAACAATAATATCACCATGAAACAATAACATGTTCAGATATGAGATCATGACACTCGGGCCCTAGTGACAAGCATTAAGCATAAAAAGTTGCAACAATGTCAAAAAGCACTAACAAAGATACTAGGCACCATGCCCTAACAATCTTATGCAATTATATGATAGATCTTATCCAATCCCTACCATCCCCATAGCCTACTACGGGGGATTACTCACTCATGGATGGGGAAACATGGATGCTTGATGGAGAGGCGTTGGTGATAGTGATGGTGATGATCTCCTCCAAATCCCCGTCCCGGCAGGGTGCCAGAACGGAGTTTCTGGTTCCGAATCGCGGTTTTTGGTGGTGGTGGCGCAGCAAAACTCTATCTGAAAATACATCGAACCCCCCGGTGTTTTTAGGTCAGGGGGCTTATGTAGGCGGAAGGAGAGGTCGAGGGGGTGCCCTAGGCAGCCACACCACCCCCTGGCGCGACCTGACCTGGCCCGCGCCACCAGGTGGTGTGGGCCCCTCATGGCCCTTCTCCATCTCGTCTTCTGGCTCTGTGAATCTTCTGGTAAAATAGGAGTTTTGCGATATTTTCCGGAATTTTCCTGAAAGTTGATTTCCTGCAAAAAACGAGACACCAAAGCAATTCTGCTGAAAACAGCGTCAGTCCATGTTAGTTGTATCCAAATCACACAAATTAGAGGAGAAACAATAACAAAAGTGTTCAGGAAAGTAGATACGTTTTGGACGTATCAGTTACCCACCCTATAACATGTAAATTATCCACCACTATAAAATTTATCCATATATAGAATACAAAAGTTTTTCCAGCAGCTCAGCTTCATCGAATGTATGTCGTACGCGACTCAGCATCGAAAGGTTACTACGTCAAATATCAAGCATAACTTTTTAAAGAAATTAAACCTAAACTTCTTTTGCATACGATATAATAAATATGATCTTATATGCTCTATCCACCCACCACCCTAAGTCATAGTGAACAAACATAGCGCGCAACCAGTAGTCTAGTGGTTTGGCTTCATCGACTATCGCCGCTACCGCGGCATACGGATCGAAGCCTCGAAGGGTGTTAGAGTACCGATCAACACCTAGGCTACCACGTCCCTTTCAAGGCGATACACTATATATAGTTACCCGTCGCAAGAAACTAAAGTTATCTAGATATTAATGATGATGATTCGACAATTTTATCTTTTTCTACATGTATGCGAGAACTTCTCTATCCAACCCATTTATATGGTGCGTAACTTATGTGTTACAGGGTGGGTAACTTATATACCATAACATGGACAACTCACTTTTAGGGTGAGTAACTTTTTGATCCAATTTTTTTCATCGAAACATATCAACATGGGCTCTAATTTTAAAGTCTTTATCGCAACTAGCCTAACGGTAAAAACGAATTCTAAATCAGACAAATGGTTTGATGTACAAAATATTTTGAATTTCGGTTTGATCCTTAAATTCATTTTGTTGTTTAGTGGCACGTGTGTCTCTCGCTCGGAAAGAGTGATTCAGACAACATAGTCCGCCGAGTTTTTCATCCCAGAGTCTAGGAACAGAGTTCCCATAAATTAACTGGTATTGCAATGAGCTAAAAATGCCACAAGAATGTTATGGCGCGTGGTAATATTTGGCTACTCTTTTAACAAGTTCAACTATAGCTAAACTATTAGCATGAAGGATGATGAGTGCAGCAGCACTTCGTTGAGAAACCCCAAGAGGAATGTATGATGAGCACAGCAGCAAGTTTTCCCTCAGTAAGAAACCGCGGTTATTGAACCAGTAGGAGGAAGGAAATGACTCAAAGGTGTTGCTAGCAACTAGCAGACCTACACAACACAAACTCAAGACTTTGCCCCAACGAACAGTGAGGTTGTCAATCTCACCAGTTTGTTGTAACAAAGGATTAGATGTATCATGTGGAAGGTAATAGTGGTTTGCAACAAGTAAACAGTAACAGTGGAAGATGTATCAATGGTAAAGATTGGACCGGGGTCCATAGTTCACTAGAGGTGTTCTCCTTAGATAAACAAACATGGCATGCTGGGTAAAAAAATTACAGCAGGGCAATTGACAGGACTAAACAAGGCATAACAATGCAATACTAGACATCAAGATCCTATGAGATTCGATTGGGCAATACAACAAGATACATAGACCGCCATCCAAATGCATCTATGACTAGAAGTCCACCTTTGGGTTATCATCCCAACCCCCTCCAGTATTAAGTTGCAAGCAACAGACAACTGCTTTAAGCAAAGTGTGTAAGGTAAACAATCCACTTGTTCCATGAACAAGAGACCGTTGTTTTCTCCCTAGTAGCAATATCACATCTACAACCTTAGAGATTTCTGTCACTTCCCTTAGATTAAATAGAGGCATGAACCCACTATCGAGCATAAATACCCCCTCTTGGAGTCACTAGAAACTACTTGGCCAAGATAGCTACTAACAACGGAGAGCATGCAAGATCACAAACAACACAGACATGATAGAATCAATAAGACAAAACCACTGTAACATCCCAAAAATACCAAACTTAGATCAACAAACACTAATCAGCAAGTTTAGGGTTAACAAAAACTTTTCTAAATAAATTCATGAATGCATGTATATGTGTATGCATGGATTTTGAATTTCTTTAAAAACCACCTTGTTTGTGTGATCCATTGCTTGTAAAATGTTTCTTAGGTGAAATAATAATCATCTAAAACATTCCCCACACTTTTCCTAAAGACAAGTAAATCAAAACAAATATATTAAGTGAATGGTCATTTTGACCAATTTAACTCCCATGCCTACTTTGGCTGTCTCAAACTTTCAAAACCTAATGAAACTTTTCTCGGATCTTTGCACCCTTGAATGTACTCATAACAAGGTATCAAGGCCCACTTTGTGATCATCCAGAAACTTTCAAATGCATAGTTTAAATGACAATTCAAAATTGAATCTTCTTCATATGGGAAGATCCCACTTTTTCAAAACCCACTCAAACAAGCTCAACTTTCAAAACCCAAGCATCTGCAGACTCACCAGAACCAATCTAGCAAACCCACCAAAATTCATTTCAAAATTAAAAACTTGATTTCATGCGGCCATTTCATCAAACAAGTTGCAGACACAAATCAAACAAAACATCACACTATAGTGTGCAGTGTTTTGAGCCTAACTTGTTCCCTAGTTAGCTCACACACAACTCAGTAGATCATCTAGGAAGTTTAACTAAGGACTAGCACCCTTGTGAGCTTGCCATTGCCATCAATGGTGAACAACCGAGCACCTCAATGCCACCCCATAGTCGACAGCAGGCTAGAGGAAGAACTAGCCGTGCCAACCTTGTCTGGGAGGCAGCCCAGCGTCCACCGCCACTGCTTGTCCCAGCCGCGAGCGTTGCCAAGCCCTGGACCACGCGCACAAGACACGCCCAGACCATGCCGAAGGCGCGCAGAGCGCCACCAGCGTCCACAGACTGCGCGCCGCCCTCACCGCGCGCACACATGATCACCACCGACCCAGGAGACCGCCAGACATCCCCGTTTGCCGCCCCGTGCCATACCGCCACCGCCCGCCGTCGAAGACGCCGCCTCTGCCGAGCAGAACGGCCGTTCCAGACCAAACCACACCGCCCCATGCCTCGCGACCATGTCGTTGAGCATCGCCAGGAGACACAGCACCGTCCCCTACCCTTCCCCATGCCATTAGCCACCTATAACGTCACCCCCGACGAGCTCACCGTGCGCCACGACGGTCCCCTCGCTCGACTATAAATAGAGGCCACCCCCACACGATTTCTTCACACCATCTCACTCCCCTCTCCCCACTGACCGTGCCACACCATTCTCAGAGCAAGGCGAGCACCACCTCGCCGGAATTTCACTGGAGCCTGCCTCTGCCGAAGAAGAAGGGAGTCAGCGATTGGAGCCGCCCCAGGAGAAGCCACCGGTACCAGGAGGTTCGCCGTCGTCGACTTCGTCGTTCACCCGCCTTGCCGACCCTCGCTCGTACCCCGGTGAGCCCCCAGCACCCCTCACTGGCCGCGCTAGGTTTCGTTCTCGCCGGAGTTGTCTCACGTCGACGATGACCCTCAGCCGTTGGATTAGAACTAGATCGAACGATCCAGGTTGCCCCATACCGCTTCGCCCAGCCCCGTGTCACTGACGAGTGGGGACACCCACTTAAGAAGCCCGCGGGAGCACTGCACTTAGCAGGCCGGCCCGTTAGAATTTCCCGCGCAGCCCAACAATTCAAATTAAAACTTTTCTATTTTAATTCAAACACACTTCAGCACCCAACTTCAAAAATCAACCCAGATCGATTCAATGCACCAAATTGGATGAAACCAATTTTGTTGGAAAGGTCTATGAATACTTAATCCAAGCCCATTGGATTCAAGTCATTTGGATCTGTATGTCACCCATAGTAAAAATAACAAAGCAGAAGCTTTTCTGCATTCAAACATTTTTTAAATTTAAACCATAAAAGCTTTTGAGTTGATTCCAACTCTCAAAAATCACATTTAACCATACCTTTCAGAATATATAAAAATATATATAGGTTTACTTGCAGAAATAATGTTCAAGTATTAAAAGAATGCTTCATAAGCATTTCTAGCCACTTTAATTAATTAAAATAAAAGGGTAAAACCTTATTAAATTGTGGCACCACTTTAAATCACATTCCCATGGACTACAATATGTGGTGATGACATGTGTCAACATGATCCCATGTTTAGTTTGGAGAATATTAAATCTTAAGTAGTTCTTCAATGAGTAGAAATTACTTTTCTAAAAATAAAAAGGATTTAAACCAAGCTTTAACCTTGTAATGTTAGAGATGATGATAGATCATCTATAGGACCCTTGTGTGTGATGATTGCAAGTAGTTAAGTATTGTTTGGTGATTGTGTACCTCGTATTTATTCATAGACGCTAGTACCGACCAAGGATACGAGGAGGAAGGAGGATACTACAAAGAGGAAGCCGAGGAGAACTTCAACCACTGCTCTGCACAACGCAAGCTAATTACTATGCAAGCCTAATGCTACTAGTGGATGTGCAAGCTAACACTTGCAAGATACTATACCTATGCAAGCTTATACTGATGCAAGCTAACACTTGCAAGAGACCTTACTGATCTTGTGATATGAATACTATATGCCTTAAGCATAAGTGATCATACCCACTTGTTAAACCAATCCTAGTTTTATGGCAAGCTTCTTACTTTATTTCTTTATCAAAGCTTACTTAGAGTCTACCTAAGAGTTTGGTAGATACTAGACAGTTGTGCTGAAGGTTGCATAAAGAGCATAAAATTTGGCCTAAGCTAGAAACCTTGATATCAGCCTAAGATATAAGGTTGGACTTAGTTGAAACTCCACTAGTTACCACCCCCCATTAGTACTACCCCACCTGTAGATGCTAGTGCTAAGCATAAAAATTGATCAACTTTAGATGGGAATACTTGGTGGAAAAATGGTTATGAAAACCTTGGAATGATGGATCATTCTATTGAAATGTTTTGGACATGTGTTTCCAAACACTTGATGATTCTGGTGATAAAAATGTTGAGGCATGAGCCTTAGCCCTTTATAAAACTGATGGTTGTCTGGATGCGATACCATTCTAATTTTAGCGTACAACCACAATAACCGAATATTGGGTAGGGCTTGACTGGAAACTTATATACCTTAGTATTAGTTCCCTCACGGCTAAGGTCTGAGCTGAGGCTACCTTGTGAAGATTGTCCACCTGTGCAGTACCCAAGATGACAGTGGTCATGGTTGGGAGGCCAAACTCACAGGAGAGGTGCTTATACTAGGGAGTGTAATTGAAAGGTTAGGATTGATTATCTGACATCGAGTATGGTGAATTCAGGATTTGTTCCTGACGGATGTATCGAATGTTCTGGTGAAAGTGTACAATCTCTGCAGAGTGTCAAACTATTCGAATAGCCGCGTCCGCGGTTATGGACAGTTGGAGTGGTCATACTGTTCCCCCGTCAGACCTTTTTTAAAAAATGACTTGTGAAATGAATTGCAACTTTGACTTGACCACAACAGAGTTGTGACCTGGATTACAAGATCCCATTTAGGAGTTATAAAATTGTGACTAGCTTTGGAACTTAGTAATTATAAACCTGGCTTTTTTGCAAAACAACCCTAGAGCCTAGTGTCCTATTATCCAAAAAAAACATGTACTTGTTAGTATTAGTTTGCGAGTACTTAAAGAGTACTCATGGCTTTGTCCCTGGCTATTCCCATGGCCAGACTATGAAGAGGAGTACCTGGAGGATGGACCCCAGGAAGGTTACGACAACTAGGATCATCTCCCATCGCGCATTGTTCGTGACCTCAAGATGGAGCTTCGCCTACGCTACCGTTATTATTACGTATTCCGCTGCTTGATGTGTATTAAGAACTGGATCATGAGATCCCTATTTGTCTAAGAACTTATGTATCGTTTGTAATGGATGAAGTACTATGGTATCCAATTATGTTATGTCTCACAAAAATGGTAATCCTGGGATTGCGATGTATGGCATAATAGGCATCTAGGATTGAAAAATCCGGGTGTTGACAAGTTGGTATCAGAGCCATCCTGACCATAGGAGACCCTAGTTAGATTGGACGTTGAACTAAAAACTTAGTTTCAAAACCCAAGAACAAAAATATTTTCGAAAACTTATTCTCATTCTTACCTCTTTAATTCTTTAATAAAACTTCATGTTCCTCAAAAACTCTTGCAAAATAGATAAAATTTTGACACACTTGATCACTCTGCTAATCTACTCATCCTCTATTTTTATAGATGGACGTGAAGTACAGCAAGTTTTACCAACTTGGGAATGGAGGAGACCTTATCTTTGAGAGGGATCTGGATCAGCTTTCGAAACTTCTGGAGCGCCCGCATCCCGAGTTCTTCGGAGCTCAGCTCAATGATCAAGGGGGAGAAGATCTGCAGTGGCTAATCGTTGCAAGTATTCGAGGAAAGATTGAACCTCCCACTGCGGAGGGAATTCAGTTTACCTTGAGGGAAAACAACTGGCTCGATGGACTTGCCAGAGCAATGCAGGAAGCTCTTTCCCGTCTGTGTGGGCAGAGCATCAATCAGATCAAGGGTACTCGCTTTGAGTTTTGCCCAAGGCGTGATGCAAATGGCCAACCACTGGAATCCCCATACCACCCCGAGCTGAAGACTCAATTGGACCACCTTAGCTTCATGATGTATGATCGTCAGCAGGAATTGGACAACTGCCATGACTATTGCAACCACAAGTCTGCCATCATCAAGACGAAGGATCAGACCATCGCCATGCTAGCAAAGGATCGCAAGTCTCGCCGCCGTCAGCTCGACAAGAAGGAGCGCATTATTGCCCATCTTCGCCATCGCATATCATCTCTGGAAGAGACCATCCATGAGAGAGACATGCAGTTAGAGGAAAGGGAGAATGCCGGAGAGGATCTTCGGGGACACCCTTACTCCTATATCAACGATGACGATGATTTTCTGGAGGATCAGGCCATGGACTTCTTCACCGATGAGGATGATTTCGCCTTCATCGATGATGCGGAAGATGATGAAGCCACAAACTCCGAGCAGTAGTAGCACTGAGCACTAGCGTAGTGAGTAGTAGTCGGTCCCACTGTATCGCAGTTTCCAGAATGGTTCTTAAAACCATCTGTTTTTCTTTGTTGTGGTGTGTGTTGTACTGTGTCCTATGAGTGAATGAATGAAAAAGCAAGTTGCTAGAAAACTTGAGTCAAACTCTAAAACCTTTTCAAAGACCCAAAACCTTAGAAATTTCCCTTTTTTCTCATGATCTATATCAATCTTCAGATGCCATGTGGAGGAAGTGGTTCAGCCCCGGACCCGATGTTGAAGATCCTGCAAATGTTGACTTCTGACCGTGGTCGAAAGAGCGAACGCCAACCTAGCCACTCTGCAACAGATAGCCCAGCTAGCCCACAACAACCAAGGCCATGGAAATCAGGACAACCACGGATCTAAGCTCAAGAATTTCCAGAATACCAACCCACCCATTTTCACCAAGTCGGAAGAACCCCTAGACGCCGATGATTGGCTGCAAACCATGGAAAATAACTTAGAAGTAGCCGGAGTAGAAGCCAGCGAGAAAGTCTTGTTCACCACCCATTATCTAGCCGGAGATGCCAGGGCATGGTGGAACAGTGTTCGTGCAATGACCGGAGGCCAAATGATGACCTGGGAGGAATTCAAGGTCAAGTTTAGCAGAACCCATGTGCCACCAGGTTTGATCAAGAGAATGAGAGACGAGTTCAGAGAGTTGAAGCAAGGAAGGATGACTGTAGTGGAATACCGTGACAAATTTTTGTCATTATCTAGGTATGTCCCAAGAGATAGACACCGGCCAAGAAGAAAGAAAGATTCTCGAATGGTATGCATGACGAGATGCGCAGGTGTTAGTCAATATACCCTTTGTCGATATTGAAGCCCTTGTCGACTCGCTATCCAGATGGAAGGAAAGATCAACCAGCCAATGAGAACTGCAAGCGCCGCATGATGCATCAACCAGAACCCATCGACCCCAAAGTATCGCCCAACCCATCTCCGTGGATTTGCCCCAAGAACCAACGGACTTCTATGACCCGTCCGACCTATCCCAACCGTGGAAACCATAGACGGAGGAAACCACAACAACCCCGCAACTCTAGCAATTTCACCCGCCCCCACCCAAGTTCAACACCAACAATGCTACCGCCAACCCCAACATCGCCGAGGATTGGAAGCATTCTTGTGCTTGTCAGCTAAGGACAAGTCACAAGTGACCGTTATGATCAGTGGAAATAAAGGCCACTATTCCAACGAGTGCCCCAACAAGAAGAATGCTACAGCCCCTAATACCAATGTCCCAGCTCAGAAAGGCTGTGTCCACCAGGGAGAAGATTTGCCCTGTGGAATTCACTCAACCGCAATGGCCGTTTTTTCTCATGCATCTCAAGAAGCTCAGAAGCGCCAGACGTCGTCTTGGGTATGTTTTCCGTTAATTCAAGATTGCAAGAGTGTTGTTTGATTCGGTGCATCGCATTCATTTGTCACCAAGAATTTGCGCACTAGTAAAATTCAACCAACCAAATCAAGCATGTGATGATTGTACAAATTCGGATCAACCACCAAGGCTAGGCAAATTTGCAAGGTCATTCCTATCCGAATCCATGGCATAGATTTTATGCTAACCTAATAGTACTGAACTAAAGGTTTAGAAGTAGTACTAGGAATGGATTGGATGTCCAAACATAAAGGAATGATTGATCGTGCCAAGAAAGACATTACCATGACCAAGATCACGGAATATCAGTCGAGCATATATCTGAAACCTTACCTCGCCAATTCAAGTGTAACAAGAGTCTATCCCAACCTACCATTGACCAAGTTCGGATAGTTTGCGAATACCCCGATGTATTTCCAGATGTTTTACCCGGTATGCCCCCAGATCGGGATATCGAGTTTATCATCGAACTAATCCCCGGAACAGGACCCATAGCCCAGAGACCCTATAGTATGAACCCGTCGGAACTAGAAGAACTGAAGAAGCAACTGGATTCCATGTTAGAAATCGGATTGATTCAACCAAGTGCGTCCCCATGGAGGTCACCTGTCTTGTTTGTGGACAAGAAGGATGGAGGTAACCATTTGTGTACGGATTATCGAAAGTTGAATGATGTCACCATCAAGAACAAGTACCCCTTGCCTAAGATAGAAGATTTGTTTGACCAGTTGACCGGAGCCCAGGTGTTTTCTAAGATTGATCTTAGAACTGGCTATCATCAACTCAAAATTCGTGTAGAGGATATCCCAAAGACTGCCTTTACCACCAGATATGGATTGTATGAGTATACAGTCATGTCTTTTGGATTAACCAATGCCCCCGCTTATTTCATGAACCTCATGAATAAGATTTTTATGGACTTCCTGGATAAGTTTGTCGTTTTTTTCATTGATGACATTCTGATTTATTCCAAATCAGAAGAAGAACATGAGCTACACCTAAGGACCATTCTTGGAACCCTTAGAGAGCATCAGCTGTATGCAAAATTTAGCAAATGTGAATTCGTTACAGAAGTAGGATTCCTCGGTCACATTGTATCAGCCGGAGGAATTGCCGTTGACCCTGCTAAAGTGAAAGATGTAGAAGATTGGCAAGCCCCAACCACTCAAACCCAAGTTCGTGCTTTTCTCGGATTGGCGGGATATTACCGCAAATTCGTAGAAGGATTCTCTAGTATCGCCCACCCATGACCCAATTGTCAAAGAAGGACAAGAAGTTTGATCGATGACAAGTGTGAGCGAGTTTTCAAGAACTCAAAAGGAGATTGATTTCAGCCCCAATCTTGATCATGCCGGATATCACGAAGCCCTTTGATGTGTATTGTGACGCATCCAAGATTGGTCTCGGATGTGTGCTAATGCAAGAAGGCAAAGTTATATCTTATCTATCGCGACAATTGAAGCAACATGAACAAAATTACCCAACCCATGACCTCGAACTGGCAGCCGTAGTTCTAGCCTCAAGACATGGAGACATTACCTTATGGGAAACCGCTAGAGATTTATTCGGATCGCAAGAGCCTAAAGTATATATTCACCGAAGGAGCTGAATATGAGGCGATAAGATGGATTGAGCTAATCAAGGATTACGACCGACATTCACTATCACCCGGGTAAAGCCAACGTGGTAGCCGATGCCCTTAGCAGATTGTGCCGCTTGAACTCCATGATTTTGAAGGAGCAACCAAGTTTGCACAAAGAGATGGAAGATTTTCGAGTGGAATTAGTAAGTGAAGGATTTTTGGCTAGCATAGAACTTCAGCCCACTTTGATCAGTCAGATTAAAGAGGCGCAGAAAGGAAATGCTAGTATCGATGGAATCAAACGTCGTATCGGTACAGGCAAAGTACCCAGATTCACCGAGGACGAAGAAGGAGTTTTGTGGTACAAAGGACGCCTTTGTGTACCAGCAGATTCTGAGTTAAAAGAAGCTATCTTGAAGGAGGCTCATGATACTCTTTATTCTATCCATCCCGGAGGAACTAAGATGTATCTAGATTTGAAAGAGCAATTTTGGTGGCATAAGATGAAGAGAGAAATCGGAAGCTATATCGCCAAGTGTGATATATGTCAGCGAGTCAAGGCAGGACATCAAAGACCCGCTGGATTGTTGCAACCTTTGCAAATTCCGGAATGGAAATGGGATTCAGAGGAATGGACTTTATCATCGGACTACCTACTTCTAGTAGGGAAATGACTCTATTTGGGTCATAGTGGATGATTGTCCAAAGTCGCCCATTTCTTGCCCGTTAAAACTACCTATCGAGTTCAAGCTAGCGGAGTTGTACATCGCTAGGATCGTTAGTTTGCACGGAGTCCCCAAGAATATCGTTTGGATCGAGGAACTCGGTTTACCTCGAGATTCGGAAGATGGTCCAAGAAGGTTTAGGAACCCGCCTAGATTTCAGCGTATCACCCTCGCATCGATGGACAAACGGAGCGAGTAAACCAAATACTCGAAGATATGCTTAGAGCATGTGTGCTAGAATATGGATCCAAGTGGGAAGACTGTCTGCCGTTTGCAGAATTTTCCTACAACAATAGTTACCAAGCCAGTTTGCAAATGGCCCCATTTGAATTCATGTACGGAAGAAAGTGCCGCACCCCTTTGAACTGGTCGGAAGTAGGAGAGAGTCAGATTTTCGGACCCGACATCCTACGCGAACCAGAAGAGAAGGTTCACAAGATTCGTGAGCACCTCAAGATAGCCCAATCCCGACAGAAGAGTTACGCCGACAAGAGACGTCGAGACCTCGCCTTCAACATCGGAGATTTTGTTTATCTGAAAGTGTCGCCATTGAAGGGAATGCAGCGTTTCCAACTCAAAGGAAAGTTAGCCCCCAGATATATCGGACCTTTCAAAATTCTAAACCGTCGAGGAGAAGTATTGTATCAACTGGAGCTACCAGAAGATATGTCAGCTGTGCACAATGTGTTCCATATCTCGTTACTTCGCAAATGTCTCGAAGTCCCCGAGAAGACCGAAGTGTTCAAGAACATCGATCACCGGACAATAGAGATCAATGATGACCTGACCTATCCCGAAGTACCCATCCGTATATTGGAAGAAGCCTTTTGAACTACCAGAACCCGAAGCATCAAGTTTCTCAAGATTCAGTGGAGCAACCACACAGAAGAGGAAGCTACCTGGGAACGCGAAGATCACATCAGGACGGAGTTTCCAGATCTCTTCAAATCCTAGGTAAACTTTTCGTCCTTTTTCAAATCTCGGGACGAGATTTTGTTTAAGGGGGGAAGGTTTGTAACATCCCAAAAATACCAAACTTAGATCAACAAACACTAATCAGCAAGTTTAGGGTTAACAAAAACTTTTCTAAATAAATTCATGAATGCATGTATATGTGTATGCATGGATTTTGAATTTCTTTAAAAAACACCATGTTTGTGTGATCCATTGCTTGTAAAATGTTTCTTAGGTGAAATAAACATCATCTAAAACATTCCCCACACTTTTCCTAAAGATAAGTAAATCAAAACAAATATATTAAGTGAATGGTCATTTTGACCAATTTAACTCCCATGCCTACTTTGGCTGTCTCAAACTTTCAAAACCTAACATAAACTTTTCTGGATCTTTGCACCCCTTGAATGTACTCATAACAAGGTATCAAGGCCCACTTTGTGATCATCCAGAAACTTTCAAATGCATAGTTTAAATGACAATTCAAAATTGAATCTTCTTCATATGGGAAGATCCCACTTTTTCAAAACCCACTCAAACAAGCTCAACTTTCAAAACCCAAGCATCTGCAGACTCACCAGAACCAATCTAGCAAACCCACCAAAATTCATTTCAAAATTCAAAACTTGATTTCATGCGGCCATTTCATCAAACAAAGTTGCAGACACAAATCAAACAAAACATCAAACACTATAGTGTGCAGTGTTTTGAGCCTAACTTGTTCCCTAGTTAGCTCACACACAACTCAGTAGATCATCTAGGAAGTTTAACTAAGGACTAGCACCCCTGTGAGCTTGACATTGCCATCAATGGTGAACAGCACCTCAATGCCACCCCATAGTCGACGGCAGGCTAGAGGAAGAACTAGCCGTGCCAACCTTGTCCGGAGGCTGCCCGGCGTCATCGCCATCGCCCCAGCAAGGCGTTGCAAGCCATGGACCATGCGCACAAGACACGCCTGCACCATGCCGAGCATGCGCCGAGCGCCACCCGCGACCACAGCCTGCGCCGCCACCGCCGCACACACGATCACCACCGACCCAGAGACCGCCAGACATCCCTGCTTGCCGCCCACATACCGCCACCGCCTGCCGCCGAAGACGCCGCCTCTGCCAGAGCACCGCCGCCTGACCAAACCACACCGCCCCATGCCTCGCGACCATGTCGTTGAGCATCGCCAGAGACACAAAGACCGCCCCTACCCTTGCCCATGCCATTAGCCACCTATAACGCCGCCCGACGAGCTCATCGCGCCTGACGCCCCTCGCCGACTATAAATAGAGGCCACCCCACACGATTTCTTCACACCATCTCACTCCCTCCCACCGACCGTGCCACACCATTCTCGAGCAAGGCGAGCACCACCTCGCCGAATTTCACTGGAGCCCGCCACGGGAGAAGAAGGAGCCCGATTGAGCCGCCTGGAGAAGCCACCGTACCAGGAGGTTCGTCGCCGACTTCGCTCACCACCCGCCGACCCTCGCCTGCATTCCGGTGAGCCCTCAAGACCCCTCACTGGCCGCGCTTAGGTTTCGCTCGCCGGAGTTGTCTCACGTCGACGATGACCCTCACCATTGGATTAGAACTAGATCGAACAATCCACGTTGCCCCATACCGCTCGCCACCCCCTGTCACCGACAGTGGGGACACCCACTTAAGCAGCTGGAGCACTACACTTAGCAGTGCCTACCGTTAGAATTTCCCGCGCAGCCCAACAATTCAAATTAAAACTTTTCTATTTTAATTCAAACACACTTCAGCACCCAACTTCAAAAATCAAACCAGATCGATTCAGTGCACCAAATTGGATGAATCCAATTTTGTTGGAAAGGTCTGTGAATGCTTAATCCAAGCCCATTGGATTCAAGTCATTTGGATCTGTATGTCACCCATAGTAAAAATAACAAGGCAGAAGCTTTTCTGCATTCAAACATTTTTTAAATTTAAACCATAAAAGCTTTTGAGTTGATTCCAACTCTCAAAATCACATTTAACCATACCTTTCAGAATATATAAAAATATATATAGGTTTACTTGCAGAAATAATGTTCAAGTATTAAAAGAATGCTTCATAAGCAT
This sequence comes from Avena longiglumis, assembly GCA_030063025.1. NCBI lineage: Eukaryota > Viridiplantae > Streptophyta > Magnoliopsida > Poales > Poaceae > Avena > Avena longiglumis. Next base: position 148,599,545 of record CP125974.1, read on the forward strand.
TTCTAGCCACTTTAATTAATTAAAATAAAAGGGTAAAACCTTATTAAATTGTGGCACCACTTTAAATCACATTCCCATGGACTACAATATGTGGTGATGACATGTGTCAACATGATCCCATGTTTAGTTTGGAGAATATTAAATCTTAAGTAGTTCTTCAATGAGTAGAAATTACTTTTCTAAAAATAAAAAGGATTTAAACCAAGCTTTAACCTTGTAATGTTAGAGATGATGCTAGATCATATATAGGACCCTTGTGTGTGATGATTGCAAGTAGTTAAGTATTGTTTGGTGATTGTGTACCTCGTATTTATTCATAGACGCTAGTACCGACCAAGGATACGAGGAGGAAGGAGGATACTACGAAGAGGAAGCCGAGGAGAACTTCAACCACTGCTCTGCACAAGGCAAGCTAATTACTATGCAAGCCTAATACTACTAGTGGATGTGCAAGCTAACACTTGCAAGATACTATACCTATGCAAGCTTATACTGATGCAAGCTAACACTTGTAAGAGACCTTACTGATGCCACAAACCCATACTTGTGATATGAATACTATATGTCTTAAGCATAAGTGATCATACCCACTTGTTAAACCAATCCTAGTTTTATGGCAAGCTTCTTACTTTATTTCTTTATCAAAGCTTACTTAGAGTCTACCTAAGAGTTTGGTAGATACTAGACAGTTGTGTTGAAGGTTGCATAAAGAGCATAAAATTTGGCCTAAGCTAGAAACCTTGATATCAGCCTAAGATATAAGGTTGGACTTAGTTGAAACTCCACTAGTTACCACCCCCCATTAGTACTACCCCACCTGTAGATGCTAGTGCTAAGCATAAAAATTGATCAACTTTAGATGGGAATACTTGGTGGAAAAATGGTTATGAAAACCTTGGAATGATGGATCATTCTATTGAAATGTTTTGGACATGTGTTTCCAAACACTTGATGATTCGGTGATAAAATGTTGAGGCATGAGCCTTAGCCCTTTATAAAACTGATGGTTGTCTGGATGCGATACCATTCCAATTTTAGCGCATAAACCACAATAACCGAATATTGGGTAGGGCTGATTGGAAACTTATATACTTTAGGATTAGTTCCCTCACGGCCAAGGGGTGAGCTGAGGCTACCTTGTGAAGATTGTCCACATGTGCAGTACCCAAGATGACAGTGGTCATGGTTGGGAGGCCAAACTCACATGAGAGGTGCTTATACTAGGGAGTGTAATTGAAAGGTTAAGATTGATTATCCGTGACATCGAGTATGGTGAATTCAGGATTTGTTCCTGACGGATGTATCGAATGTTGTGGTGAAAGTGTACAATCTCTGCAGAGTGTCAAACTATTCGAATAGCCGCGTCCGCGGTTATGGACAGTTGGAGTGGCCATACTGTTCCCCCGTCAGACCTTTTTTAAAAAATGACTTGTGAAATGAATTGCGACTTTGACTTGAACACAACAGAGTTGTGACCTAGATTACAAGATCCCATTTAGGAGTTATAAAATTTTGACTAGCTTCGGAACTTAGTAATTATAAACCTGGCTTTTTTGCAAAACAACCCTAGAGCCTAGTGTCCTAATATCCAAAAAAAAACCTGTACTTGTTAGTATTAGTTTGCGAGTACTTAAAGAGTACTCATGGCTTTGTCCCTGGCTATTCCCATGGCCAGACTATGAAGAGGAGTACCTGGAGGATGGACCCCAGGAAGGTTACGACAACTAGGATCATCTCCCATCGTCAGCATTGCTGTGACCTCAAGATGGAGCTTACGCCACGCTATATTATTATTCTCCGCTTGATGTGTATTAAGAACTGGATCATGAGATCCCTATTTGTGTAAGAACTTATGTATCGTTTGTAATGGATGAAGTACTATGGTATCCAATTCTGTTATGTCTCGGAAAAATGGTAATCCTGGGATTGCGATGTATGGCATAACAGGCATCTAGGATTGAAAAATCCGGGTGTTGACAACCACTAATCAATCTGACATAGTAATCTCAATATCCATCGGATCCCTGCAAACACAACATGCATGCTTACAAATCGATGAGATATTGATCATGAATGAAGCTCACAAGATCTAGACATGAAAGCATAAAGGAGGAGATAAAGTCATCTAGCTACTACATGGACCCGTAGTCCAAGGTGGAACTACTCACGCTTCATACCAGAGGTTGGCATGATGAAGAAGAAGGCCTCCGGGATGATCTCCCCTCCGGCAGGGTGTCGGGAAGAGCTTCAGATCCCCCCGGTCTAGGGACGATGGTGGCGGCGGCTACAGACAGTTTCGTGGAATATTGATCGGGTACTTAGGGTTTAGGCATCAGGGGCTTCTTATAGGCGAAGAGGCGAGGCTGGGAGGCGACCAGGGGGCCCACACCCTGCCCAGGCGCGACCTAGGGTGGTCCCGTGCCTGGGGGGTGCGGTCGCCCTATGGCTCCCCTCCGTCTCTCCTCTGGACTCCGTGTTCTCCTCGGTGAAATATTGACTTTGGCTTTTGTCCCGTCCAATTCCGAAAATATTTCCTTACTAGCTTTTCTGGAACCAAAAACAGAAGAAAACAGGCAACTGGCACTGTGGCATCTTATTAATAGGTTAGTACCAGAAAACATATAAAAACCCGTCAAAGTGTGGACAAAGCAAAATAAAGTAAATACTAAACAAGCATGAAACATCAAAAATTATAGATACGTTTCCGACATATCAAGCATCCCCAAGCTTAATTCCTACTCGTCCTCGAGTAGGTAAGTGATAAAAGAATAATTTTTTAGGTGACATGCACCATCAAAATCAAGATCAAACCATTTGTAAGCATTGAAAGCTGGGATAAAAAACTCTAAACATGAGCATGAAAGATGGAGTTCTAACTGTAAGACAAAGTAACTATGCATGAAACATGAAAGGCTACAAACAAAGATCATGAGTAACATGAATTGAAAAATGTTTGTTTGTTTCACATACAGAAAACATGGCATAGTGGCATTCAACTTGTCCCTCACGGAGTAGCAAATAGATGCATATGACAGCTTTAAAGTTCATAAGAGTGACTAGATATAAATAGCACAAGAACAATCAATATCAATAATATGCATCAATCAATAAGTTTTGGGACAATGCACATATAACTAAGAATGGAAACTATGTCCTCTTAACTGGTGTCTAAAGGTAGAAGGTGGAGACTCAATATAATAGTGGAAGAAAATCCCTTCATAAAGGGAAGCAGAGATTTCAAGTTTCAAAAAGAGCTTCCAAAAATTATGGCACTTATTAGCTTTCAGCCCTCATTGCCCCTATCATAAGCATCTTGAAGTGATTAAGGTTAAAGTGAACAAACTATGGAGTATATGCTTGACAAAGTATAAGTTGGCAATCTCATGTCCCTTGAATATGAGGGTCGCTCCTCATGCAACTCAACTTTAGTCACCTCTAAGTTCTTGTCATAGTAAGTACATGTGTATCATAAAGAACCGCCAACGGGGTACCCCTTGCACATGGTACAAGAGCTATCCCATAACCAAAATGACAAGGGAAGCAGACAATGAGCATGTCAGCGATCTTTTTATTTGCTATTTGCATAGGTTTTTATTGAGGATGCTTCACAGATTGCTCATTATGGTGATGCTGCAAGTTTTCACCAAGGAAAAAATAGCGCGCTATTTCTCCGTTTTAGTGTCGCTATAGCGTTTCAGAAAGGCAAATGCTATGCTATGCAATTTATACTCGCTATGACGCTAAGCTCGTTATTAGCGGCGCTAAGTACGCTATTTTAGTGGCGTTATTTTCTCCTTGGAAAATAGCGATAGCCCAGCGAACCATTCAGCCCATGAGTCCTAAAATGTAACCTAGATGAACTGAACACACCTTTTCCGTCACCACTTCCCATTCCCTCACGCGATGTGTTTGTGGCGGCTGGCTTGTAGCACCCAAATTACTTCTAGCTCCTGTCGGCCGACCACCTCAGGCCGGACGCGGCGTGGTACCTCCAACGAGCCATATCCTCTAGTCCTCTTGTTGCAGCTCATGACGTCGTACCAGCAGTCCAACATAGGAAGGAGCACAATGGCATCCACACCATCGACAAGCCAACCTAATGAGCAATATCAGTAGTTGAGTACAATATATATACTGTATGTAAATTTTAGCAGATTTGATTTGAAAAACAATACGATTTAGGATCTGCAATTAGAAGGTTAGCCTATGCTAATTTGATTTAACATATACAATTGTAATTAATGTAGTCATAGCCTATAGACTCCATGGTTTCATCCGTTGATTTCTGATTTTGATCTTGACTATGTAAGTGGAGACTCTAGTTCTAGTTTTGATTTTGATGTAGTCGTAGCCTGTATTACTATAGAAAATTTTAGCTGCTGAAAGCCTTACTTTATTAGTATACATGTCATTTTTCTGATTGTTTTGTTAAACGCTATTTTGAAACATAGCGTGCTATTAGCACGCTAAAACTTGCATGGCATTTGGAGACGGGTCACACTAAATTAAATAGCGTGCTATTTTTTTCCTTGGTTTTCACCATGATTAGGCATGGCTTAGGCTAGTGGCCCAGACGTTTCTCTAACATAAAATACATAACTCCATGGACTTATAAGTTCCCCTTTTATTTCACACCGACAACATCATAGACATAAGAGCATGATATCAACTGTGTACAAAGTACAAGTGCAATGTTGAAAGCGTTCCTCGTGACATCACGGTTCTGCTAATTTCAATACATAAGTGCAACCATATACAACATATATGACACACTGGTTCAAGTTTATTAGGGGCAAGAAAAATAAAGTGTGCCATCAAGTTTATGAGAGCTTTAATCACTAAGTTTTCACATAACAAAATACTTTTTAATTGGAAGATAGCTGAAAACAAGAATATACTTGGAATGGTGTAACACACCATGCATAGGAATTTATAGTGGACACTTTGGAATAACTTGGTTTCTTGTGAGTTGGAAGCATGAGTAGAGCTTGCTCATACAAGTGGAGGCTAGCAAAAGACTGGGAGCGACGAACTAAGAGAGCAATAATGGCCATAATCATGCAGAGCGATAAAACATTACTAATCAAAGCTTAGAGTGGTACTACAAGTCAAGGACTAAATGATCATAGAGGCTATGGTGACTTGTTCATATTCATAACATGGTGTGAGCATGTGCCAAGCCAACCCAAACAAAGCATTAAAGGAGGATACCACAATACTGTACTTTTGTATGCTAAAACAACGCATAATTTCTTTAAGGCACACTAAGCAATCCCAATTGTTTGGAACAAGTCACGCTACATCAATAATCACTAAGCATAAGGTCAAAACAACACCTAGCATAACATGCTAAAGTCTAAGTCATAGTCAAAGTAAACTCCTCTTGCACTATTTCAAGCAAGAACTTTCTACTCCTTTCCAACACCAATAAACTTATTTGAAACAACACACCGAGAACGGGGGTCCAAACTACTTTATTCAAGCAAACTAAGCAAAGCAAACGAAAACTAAGACGCTCCAAGAATAACACAACAGTGTATGAAACAATAAAAACGAAGTGTCTAGAAAGACCTGAGATTTTTATTGATGAAGAAGGGGATGCCTTGGGATCTCTCTCTACACCTGAAATTGTTCCTTCATACAAAACTTCACATAATCTTCATTAGCAACATTAGTGTATTCAAAAGATAATAGACCCTTGGGTTTATCTTTGGAACAACAAAACTTTTCACTAAAAATACAAGCTACTATAGCAACTCCTTCAAAAATCTCAATTTCCCAAAAAGAACCCAAAAGGGAATCATTAAGAAGCAAGTGCAAATAATGGCATAAATCTGTCAAAACAGACTAGCAGGTAGAAACTGATTTTTTTCGAAGACCTTCTATTGCTCAAATCAAAAAGTGTTTAGCTAACATACTGGGAGATTTATTCGTAAATTTTCAGCTCAATCCGACTTACAGAAACTCCTCACGTATTTTTATGGTGTAGCACAAAATTTTGTTTCGGGACAGCAACTCCCCAAGTCTTACTTCCCTCTCATTAGAGGTCATTCTTGGCACAAAAAGCAAACAAAATGGATAAGGAGAGGTCATTACTAAAGTAATAACTTCTAAGACTCAAGAAAACTCTTAGATTATCTCCCAACAAGTACTTCTCTTTAACGCCTTTAAGTTAGGCACAAGAAGCAAGAAATCAAGTATTTTCAAATGAAGAAGCATTAACATCAAACCTTGCTTTCAAAGGAGGAGCAAAAAGAAACTTATATCTCCTCATAGGGAAGTGTTCAATACCTTTCTTGAATGGAGATTGATATTTAATGGTGCCTTCTTTCATATCAATGATGGCACCAACAGTTCTAAGAAAAGGTCTTTCCAAAGTAATAGGACAAGAAGCATTGTATTCAATATTCAAAACATAGACATCAATAGGAACATAAGCATTGTTAACCATAATGAGAACATCATTGACATTTCCCATGAGTTTCTTCTTAGCAATATCATTAAGTGGGACATCCAAATAACAATCTTCCAAAGGTGGCAAATTAAGCATTTCATAAATCTTCCTAGGCATAATAGAGACACTAGAACCAAGATCACATGAAGCTTTGAGATCAAAGTCATTCACTTGCATATTAATAATGGGTTCCCAACTATCTTTTACTTTCTTAGGAATAGAAGCTTTGTGTTTTAACTTCTCTTCCTTAATTTTAACAAGAGCATATGTAATGTGTTTGGTGAAAGCAACATGCACATCACTAGCATCAGGATTTCTGGAAAGCTTTTGCAGGAACATAATCACTTCGGAAATATTGCAACCATCAGGATCAAAATCAAACTTAGCATCACTAGTAGTAGATTCATTAGGCTTAGGCATTGTAGGAGGAGTAATAGGGCCTTCTTGTGGTTTAGTGGCATCCATATTGGTGGTGGTGATAGTGCAAACACTATTGTTTATAGCAATTTCAGCTTCCCTTTTCCACTTAGCATGAAGTTGGGCTAACAGTCTAACATTTTCATCAATAGTAACTTGTATGGCATGAGTAGCAGCAAAGGTACTTTCCATGGTTTTAGGTTTAGCAACCATTTTATTAATCAAAGAGGATTGTGCTTCAGACAAAGAGGAAATAGTTTTCTCTACATTCAAGAGCTTTTCCTCCACAGTATTGTTGAAAGTGGTTTGTTTACTAATAAAGTCTTTGAGCATGACTTCAAGTTCAGAGGGGGCACTTCTAGCATTGTTGTAGGAGTTTCCATAGATATTGCCATTATTAGGAGGATAAGGCCTATAATTGTTGTTACTACCAACATTATTCCTATAGGTATTGTTGTTGAAATTGTTGTTTCTAATGAAGTTCACATAAACTTGCTCTTCTTGAGCAACCAAAGAGGCTAAGGGAACATTATTTAGATCTAAAGGAGCTTTCCCATTAACAAGCATAGCCATGATAACATCAATCTTATCACTCAAAGAGGAGGTTTCTTCAACATAATTTACCTTCTTACCATGTGGAGCTCTCTCAGTGTGCCATTCAGAATAATTAACCATCATATTATCAAGGAGTTTTGTTGCAGCACCCAAGTTGATGGTCATAAAGGTACCTCCAGCAGCTGAATCCAACAGGTTTATTGAAGAGAAGTTCAAACCTGCATAAAAAGTCTGGATAATCATCCAAGCAGTAAGTCCATGAGTGGGACAATTCTTAACCAAAGATTTCATTCTCTCCCAAGATCGAGCAACATGTTCATTATCAAGCTATTTAAATTTCATAATATCACTTCTCATAAATATAATCTTAGCAGGAGGGCAGTACTTTCCAATAAAAGCATATTTGCACTTAATCCAAGAATCAATACTATTTCTAGGCAAACATAGCAACCATTCTTTAGCTTTTCCTCTCAAGGAGAAAGGAAACAACTTGAGCTTAATAATATCTACATCTACATCCTTATACTTCTGCATCTCACAAAGTTCAACAAAGTTATTGAGATGGGCAACAACATCATCAGAACTAGCACCAGAAAATTGCTCTCTCATCACGTGATTCAACAAAGCAGGCTTAATTTCATAAAAGGTAGCATCAGGAGCAGGTGGATCAATAGGAGTGCTAAGGAAATCATTGTTGTTTGTGCTAGTGAAGTCACACAACTTGGTGTTCTCAGTAGAGTTCATTTTTGCAAAAGTGGAGCTAGCCAACAGCAACAGAACTAGAGTAGGGACTAATTTTTTTTGTGTTTTTGATAAGGGAAAGCAAACAAATCTAAACTATTTATTTTTCGAGTTTTTGATAAAAACAGGGAAACAAAACAAAGCAAAAGAAACTAAGCAAAACAAAAACAAAGTAAAGATAAAGGTTGAGAAGAACTCCGCTTGTGAAGACGTCCTTAGCCTCCCCGACAACGGCGCCAGAAAAAAGGCTTGATGAGTGCAACAGCACTTCGGTGGGAAACCCCAAGAGGAAGATACGATGAGCATAGCAGCAAGTTTTCCATAAGTAAGAAACCGAGGTTATCGAACCAGTAGGAGGAAGGAAACGACTCAAAGGTGTTGCTAGCAACTTGGAGACCTACACAACACAAACTCAAGACTTTTCCCCAACGAACAGTGAGGTTGTCAATCTCATCGGTTTGCTGTAACAAAGGATTAACTATATGGTGTGAAAGGTAATAGTGGTTTGCAACAAGTAAACAGTAACAGTGGAAGATGTATCAATGGTAAAGATTGAACCGGGGTCCATAGTTCACTAGAGGTGTTCTCCTTAGATAAACAAACATGTCATGCTGGGTAAACAAATTACAGCAGGGCAATTGACATGACTAAGCAAGGCATAATAATTGTAAGATCCCACCCTTATAAAGGCAAGGATCCCTATGATTGCAATGCTAGTCCCTGGATCAATTGCTAGCATCCACAGTTTAAGATGAAGTACACAGAAACAAAGGTCATTATTACATCGTCATTCCAGAGATAACATAGTCTTTTACATCTCCATGACCATAGGCCTAATACAAGAGTTTAATCATAAAAATATAAGTAAAGTCTTCATCTTCATGTGCCCCAGGAAAGCATGTTGAGTATAGACTCATAACCCCTAATCATCTTCAGAGTAACCTGCAACATCACAAGTTACAGCCATAGTGGGTCAACACATTGGAATAGTATTGGCAAGTGATACCTTAGTAGAATATTAGCATCTAGTTACTACATGAATTTGGCTAAGTGTAGCTTAGGCTTGCTTTTCTCAAAATAGGTTTTACCTATCAGTTGAAAACACTAATTCCCAAGGAACCACCAATGGAAATTGGTGAACGTTCACCCTTGTTCAACCACAAGTTTTAACTTAGAAAATTTGGATGAGGAGATTCTTGATAGCTTCCATGTCTTGATGCTCAAGTTGTCCATTACCGGGGACACGGATAAGTACTTAGTTTCTTCCATCTTCAGAGGTGGTGCACTTTCCCCACAAGACTTGGTTTCACCAAGACAGGACCTTTCAGAAGCCTTCCCTTATACCAAATGGACGCGTTCCAACCTATCATCCCTCCAGCACCAACTATCCAAATGGCTAAGTTATTGCAACGTATATGATCCAGGCAGAGCCCATAATGCCATGTGGCTGCACTAGAAGCTTCTTAACATTTGGCATCTCAAATCCCTTTGTTCCTGGGTGGCTTTACACAAGTGAGATACACAAGGTAAACCATAGAAATGGGCCTTGTGTAACCACTCAACACAAACCATTCTTTCCATTCCACCTAGGTGTTTCATTCACTTAGTTGTTTTTATTAGGCAAAACATAAGTCAAAGACTTATACATATTTCTCATAGAATGATAACATTCCACCCTTGGTTGCTATTAGCTAGGCTAAGCATGGAAAATACAATTATATTAACTTAAAGGAAATTCTAACATTTCTACAACTACTAGGATTTCCCAAGCATAGCATATAGATACATAGCAAAATATTCATGCAAGACCTATACAAAATATTTCTAATGCATAGGTAAAAATATTGGGTCAAAATATATGAAGCACCACTTGCCTTGTTAGTTGGGGAAGTAGCAACAATCTTCACAACCACAATCACTATTAGCACCAAAATCTACACATAAAATGATAGCACCAAATTCACATATCAAAAATATACAAGCAAAAATATATGAATGCATGCAAATTCCATGTGATGATTTTCTACACCAAACAAGACAAGTATACAATATTGAATCATAAACAAGACAAAAACATTCTAAATAAACTTTATTTAGTCTTTTAATCATTTTTCAAATAATTTCTATACTCAAAATAAGCCTATAAATGTCTCTGCAAAAATAATCAATTTTACAGAAGCAAAACATTAAACACATTGCATAAATGGATATAATTATTTTTCCTGATTCCAATGATATAAAATTTGCAAAATTTGAACGTGTGGATCAAAAGTTATGAATTTTGCAAGTTTGAATATCTAATAGATCTAAATCAGATTTTTAAAACAAATAACAGGCCACGCGGCAGCGTATGATTGGACGATACCGCTTCGCATTGGATCACGCTCGTGGCCGTTGGATCTAACTAACTGCACACGGCCCAGATCTGCACATATCCCTTCGCGGTTTGATCTAATCGCATCCGCTGGATCGAGATCCAGCGGACCACGTTGCTTTGACCAACAACGGGCGGTGCAAATGGCTACCGCGGCGGCTGCGCGTCTGCCAGTGACGTTCCGGCGAGACCAGAGGGGCAGGGGGTCGGGCGTGTGCTTACCGAGACCGTGGGAATGTGGGGATGCTCAACGTATGGACGGGCAGGGTCGGGGCGCACAGACACAGCGGCAGGACCTCGTCGGAGTTGCTGGCGGTGTTGGGTGCTTGCAAACGAGGAAGTTGCCGAGGCTCTGGATCGCCTAGCATGAATCAGATGAGTTAGGAGGTGCGCAATGTAATGGCGAACATGATATCATCGAGGAGAAGGCAAGGGGTGGTCGGGCTTTACCTAGATTGCTCGTCGGAGTCGAGCGGTGGTTCTGTCGCTTGTGAGTGCGAAAGGGGATGGCGACCTGGAAGACAAACAAATGGCTTCAGGAGACGTGCAAGGTTGCAGTAAGTGTACTGGCGAGGTTAGAAGTCAAGGGGCGCAGAGAGCTCACCGAATTCACTGCCGGAGTTCGTCGGTACCGCGGCGGAGTTCGGTGAAATATGGGCAGCCTGGTGGCGAGGAGAGGGTGCTGTGTGGGGGGAAATGACCGCGGTGGTGAGGTATTTAAGTAGCCAGGAGCGAGGCAAGGATTACACGCTGATTCAATGGGAATTGAGCGAGGTTTAATTCGCGCGTCACTGCGGCGAGGTAACGACGGAGCGGTGACTGCGGCGAGAATCTAGGGAAGACGACGATGACGTGGAGAGGGCCCATCGTTCGGTGGCTGCGGGGTAGGTTCCGCACGGGCGAGAGAGGGTAGAGGGGGAACTGGCCCGAGTGGGCTTAGTGGGATGGGTTCTGTGCTGGGCCAAATTGGCAACGTCGGCCTTTTCTGCTTTCTTTATTCTTTTTCTATTACTATTTTGATTTTCAGGAAACATTTTCAAATGAGTTTCAAATAAGTTTGAATTCAAACCATTTCTGGATTTTTATAAAGTGAAATTTGTACACATTTGGTTGCAGAACAATGTTGTACACTTTAAAATAATTTGGCTCTTTGAAATTTTAAAATAAACAATGTTTTTACCCATTGCTTAATAAAGACATATAAATGGTTTTAAATTTGTTTCTTTGTTTTGAAATCTTTGTCCAAGCTTTGGAAATTATCAAACAAACCTATGATCAAACATCTTTGGTTTAAAACAAATAATCTCTTTACTAGAGAGTAGCATTGGGCCAATGTCTTGCTTACATAAAATAATAGGCATTCAAATGCTTCTGTTTTTGTAATGACTTTGAGAATGATCCTAAAATGATTATGAATGCATGGATGATATGCAAACTTTGAAATCATGATTTTAGGGATGTTACAAATCTAACCCCCTTAAGGTGAATCTCTCCCTCGAGATTCGGATTGGCTAGCAAATAGGTGAGGGTGGTCTTTCCGAAGTTCATCTTCTCTTTCCCATGTTGCTTCTTCTTCGGAATGATGGTTCAACTGGACTTTGCAGAATTTGATAGTCTTTGTCCGAGTAACTCTTTCTGCAGTCTCAAGAATCTTGATAGGTTTTTCCTCATAAGTGAGATCACTTTCCAATTGAATATCCTCCAAAGGTATAGTATCCTTCAAAGAAGTCTCCATCTCTGGATGACATTTCTTTAGCTGACTCACATGAAACACATTGTGAACGGCAGACAATGACTCTGGTAACTCAATCTCATAAGCTATTTCTCCTTTACGACTCAGAATCTTGAATGTTCCAACATATCTTGGGGCCAATTTTCCTTTGACTCCAAATCTCTTCACTCCACGAAGTGGTGACACTCTAAGATAAGCTCTATCACCCACTTCATAGGTGACTTCTCTACGCTTAGGATCTGCGTATCTCTTCTATCGGGACTGTGCTATCTTCAATCTATCCTTTACTAGCTTGACTTTCTCTTCAGCCTCTTTGATTAGTTCTGGTCCGAACAAATTTCTTTCTCCCACACCATTCCATAGCAATGGGGTAGTACACTTTCTCCCATAGAGAAACTCAAATGGTGCCATCTCAATACTATCTTGATAGTTGTTATTGTAAGAGAATTCTGCGTAAGGTAGACTTTCATCCCAACTAGCTCCATAGTCTAGGGCACATGCCCTCAACATATCCTCTAAAATCTGGTTGGTCATTTTGTGCATCCATCACCCGAGGATGAAAAGCAAGATCTTGAATTCCAATCTGCTCGATGACTCATGCAGTTGCCTCCAAAAATGAGAAGTGAATTTGGTTCCCCTATCAGACACAATGCTCTTGGGTACTCCATGCAGACACACAATCCTATTCATATAGATCTTGGCCAACTTAGCGCTTGTATAGGTTGTCTTCACGGGTATGAAATGAGCCACTTTAGTGAGGCGATCCACTACTACCCAAATAGAATCATATCCAGACCTGGTCCTTGGCAATCCGGTGATGAAATCCATGCCAATCTTGTCCCACTTCCAATCAGGAATAGGTAGTGGTTGTAGCAATCCTGCTGGTTTCTGATGTTCCGCTTTCACCCTACTACATACATCACACAAAGCAATATGTTCGGCGATGTCTTTCTTGAGATTATTCCACCAAAATCTTTCCTTCATATCCATGTACATTTTGGTGTTACCCGGATGAATGGAATATGGTGAGTTGTGTGCTTCTTGTAGAATCAGTTTCCGAAGCTTCGGGTCCTGCGGAACGCAGATACGTTTTCCATACCATAAAGTACCTTATTCGTCTTCATGGAATCCTTTGGCTTTTCCTTTGCAAATATTTTATTTAATCTCATCAATTTCCTTGTCTGTCTTTTGGGCTTCCTTGATTTTGTCCAACAAAGTGGGTTGAACATCCAATGACATGAGATGTCCTTCAGGCACAATTTCAAATCTGAGGTCTCTAAATTGGGCACACAGATCATCTGGCAACTCTCCCTTAGTGAGGCCATTCACAAACACTTTACGGCTTAGTGCAACCGCTACAACATTTGCTTTACCGGGGTGGTATTGCAAACTCAAGTCATAGTCCTTGATGAGTTTCAGCCATATTCTTTGTCTCATGTTGATTTCTTTCTAAGTGAAGATATACTTCAAGCTTTTGTGATCTGTGAACACTCCACATCGCTTTCCCAAAAGATAATGTCTCCATGTTTTGAGTGCATGGACAACATAGGCTAACTCCAAATCATGAGTAGGGTAATTTACCTCATGAGTTTTGAGTTGTATCGAGGCATAAGCCACAACTTTCCCTTCTTACATTAGAACTGCACCTAATCCATGGTGAGATGCATCACAATACACTTGGAAATCTTTCTCCAAATCTGGCAGACATAGGAATGGTGTTGTCACTAGTCTCTTTTTCAATTCTTGGAAACTGAGTTCACATCCTTCAGACCAAGTAAATTTCTTGTCTTTCTTTAGTAGCTCCGTCATTGGCTTGGCTACCTTGGAGAAATTTTCAATGAATCTTCTGTTGTATCTTGCCAAGCCAAGGAAACTACGAACTTCCTTCACTGACTTAGGAGATTCCCATTCCGTTATAGCTGACACTTTTGCAGGGTCAACTTCTACACCATCTTCTGACACAACGTGTCCAAGAAATCCAACTTCATTCAACCAGAATTCACACTTGCTGAATTTGGCATACAACTTATGCTCTCTAAGCTTCTCAAGTATCAAACGCAAATGTCCTTCATGCTCTTCTTTGCTCTTGGAGTAGATCAAAATGTCATCGATGAAAACGACAACAAACTTGTCAAGGAACTCCATGAACACTTTGTTCATCATATTCATAAAGTAAGCTGTTGCATTGGTCAAACCAAATGGCATCACTGTATACTCATACAATCCATACCTAGTGGTGAAAGCTGTCTTAGGTATGTCTTGTTCCCTTATCTAAAGCTGAAAATAACCTGACCGGAGGTCAATCTTTGAGAATACACAAGCTCCTTCTAGCTGATCAAACAAGTCATTGATTCGGGGCAAAGGATACTTGTTCTTGATAGTAACCTCATTGAGTGAACGATAATCTATGCATAACCTTTGACTTCTATCTTTCTTTTCTACAAACAAGACTGGTGCTTCCCAAGATGAAGAACTTGGTTGAATAAATCCTTCCTGCAACCGTTCTCCAAGTTGTTTCTTGAGTTCTTTCAACTCATCAACTAACATCTTGTAAGGTCTCTTTGCTATTGGTACTGATCCTGGTAGCAAGTCAATCAGAAATTCCACATCTCTATCTGGTGGCATTCCCGACAATTCTTCCGGAAACACGTCCGGATATTCTCTCACAATTGGCACACTGTCTAAGCTAACCCCCTTAAGAGAATTTAGCTTACTCCCTTTTGATTCAAAGTTAGTCTTGAATCTAATCCTTTTTTTTGGGGTTGTGAGTGTGACAGTATGATTGGCACAATCCAGCACTCCCTTATACTTAGTCATCCAGTCCATTCCCAAAATGACATCCAATCCTTGGGAGTTTAGGATTATCAAATTAACGGGAAACTTATATTTCCCAAACTCTATGACTAGGTCATGACATCCCGAGTTCACTAACATTTCTCCACCAGGAGAACTTACTTTTATAGGACACCTAATAGTTTCAACTGGAAGTTCATTTCTTTCAACAAATGCTCTTGATATGAATGAATGCGATGCGCCAATATCAAAAGAACAAGTGCTGGAACAGAATTGAGTTTGAACTTACCAGCCACAACATCAGGTTCCTCATAGATCTCTTCCACATTGATGTGGTTCACCTGTCCCTTGTAGAAAGGGTTGGGCTTGTTGGCACCTTCAACTTTCTTTTATGGGCACTCATTTGCATAATGCCCCATCTTCTTGCACTTGAAGCATTCAACCTGACTGAGATCCTTCTTGACAGGCTGGCTTCCACTACCACTTCCATTTCCATTGTGGTGGCTCTTGTATCCACCCTTGTGGTTCTTGTACTTGTCGTTATCATGACTACGATGATGCTTGTTATCATGATAGCGGTTGTGGTTGTGGTGGTTGTTGTACTTTCCATGTTTGTGAGATCCAGAACTCCCACTATCATCATAATGAGAACGCTTGTGAGACGATCCCGAGCTATGCTTGTCAGAGTTGTGCTTCCTCTTTCTGCTTTCAACATGTTTCATATTGTTATCCAAGATGGTAGCCTTGTCACAAAGGGATTGGTAGGTGGGGACATAGGCCATAGATAACTACAGATTCAGTTCATCGTTTAGTCCTTCGAGGAACTTCTCTTTCCTCTTGGCATCGGTATCAACTTCATCCGGTGCATAACGCGCCAGATTGTTGAACTCCTCAATATATTCAGCCAGGCTGCGGTGGCGATGCTTCAGATTATGGAACTCCTTCTTCTTCAAATTCATCACTCCGGATGAGATGTGAGCTGTACGGAATCCATCTTCAAAGATAGCCCATGTCACATCCTCAATAGGATTGGTGATCTGGAAGTTATCCCACCAAGTGGCTGGTGGTCCTTCGAACAGATGTGCTGCAAACCGGACTTTCTCTTCGTCGGTGCAGCCGACAGTTACCAAATCCTTGTTTATCGAACGTATCCAATCATTGTCCACCATGGGATCAGTGGTTCCTGAGAACTTTGCAGGCCTCAGTCTTAGGAATCTGGTGAGCATGTCAAATCCTGGTGGATTATTCTGATTGTTGTTATTGTTATTTTTGTTGTTGTTATTCTGATTCTGCATAAAGGTGGTCATCATCTGCATCAGCTGTGCCTGTGCTGTCATGAGCTGCTGCATCTCGGGGGTGACATTGTTGTTGTTCGGGTTGGGGTTGACACGTCGAGGAGGCATATGTGGTTTTCATAAGGATAAGAATGATATACCCATAGATGCTTAACATGCACAATACATCACATAGACAATCACCAAAACAAACATCAAAATAACATAAAGTTCAACGACATAAACAACAAGTTTGAAAAGCAAACACACCATAGCAAGCCATCCACATGTTGGATGGTCATTGCGACTCAATAATCATAAGCATGGTAAATGAAAGACAAATGAGGAGTCATCACTACTCCTCTGCATCAACCTCCTCGTCAACAAGTGTAAGACCTGCATTCTCCATAGCGGTCTTGTATTCCTCGACATTGGTAGTCAAGGCCTCTATCTTGGCTTTAAGAGCCCTCTTCTGTGAACGAAGTCTCTCAATCACACCCTGCTGATGCTCGAGCTCTAAGTCCTTGGCCTCTGGTTCTGCATTCATCTCTTGAATCCTCTTGTTCCTATCTTGGACTCTTTTTCTCTTGGCTCTTGAACTTCCTGTCCTGGCTCTCAAACTTGGCCTCCATTTCCTTGACTATCTCGTCTTGCTCCGCGAAGAGCTTGTCCTTCTCACGAAGCTACACCTGGATCTCATCATTGCTAAGCATGACGTTGGTCCTATTAGTATCTAGGTGCCTAAGAAGAACCTCTAGGTCCTGAAGGTACAGACGAATCGGCTCTGCTATCTCTCTAGCAACATCCTCGAACTCAATAGCCTCACCTTCCTCGTCGCGTCTTTCGAAGGCATGAAAGTGAGTACCTCTAAGCTCTCTGGAGTGCCTCCCTACCAGACGCCCAAGTAAATCTTGCATGACTACCTCTAAGCCTCTCTCCTTGTCGTCATGCATTAGCTTGAAAGTGATAGCCTCCGTGGCTGGCTCAGTCTGGCGTCCTGGCTGAGTAACCTTGAATCCCCAAAGGTCCTTCCTCTCAAACTTGGTGAGGGGAAGCGTCATGATGCTAGGGAGCGAAAGGTTGAGCACACTAGTGAGCTCAATAAGACGAGTGCCAAAACGAGTTCCCTTGAACTCTTAAGCCGTGCTGATAGTAACATTAGGCATCTAATTTATAATATAGAGAAAATTAGAATCAACATCAATAGAGAACAATCACAAGACAAAATAACACAAGCATATATTTCATAGCAAACACACAAGTCATGGCATACACATATCCATTACAAGCATCGAAAGGTTCAACATAACTTAGACAAATTTTTGGAAATAAAAACGATAAGTGTGGTGGTCCAACTAGCGAAGTACGTTACAATCCCATTTCACTTGCCAAGTTGGCTAACAGGGCATCCCTAGAGGCAATCTGTCGATCCTGATCACATGATTCCATTGCTAAGTCTATGATGTCCTCTCGTAAACGTTGGTTGGTAGCCTCTAACTCTTGGGTATGCTTCTTTTCTCCCCTAAGGTCATTTTGGGTGTTAAGCATTCTGCACTTGAGTCTATCACCAAGCTCCTTGATGGCCTTCCAAGCTGCATCTCTTGCAGAGTCAAAGAATGTGGTGTGCATCACTGAGTTGGTGACCATGCAGAATCCTGATTCCTTGTGGTTGTCTTCCTTGTTTTTATACAAGTGAAGTTGCACCCACCAGTACTCCACTCCTTCATCCATCGCGGGGAAACCTTTGTACACAGCTGCACCATGTATCCCCATGGCAACCATGAGGTCCTTGAGAGCCTTGGGAAATTCTGTCTCACACTCCAAGGTCATAGTCATGAGTGGTCCCTTCCTCACGGATTCGTTGATGGAGTTCATCTACAAATAGAGATGATAAAGAAGATTAGAAAAGTTTACGAGAAGAAAAAGACAAGTGTGGAAATTGTTGAAAAATTTTCCTTAGTGGTTTATAATCCAGTCCTAGGGTCATAATACTACAGGCAACACAGTGCTCTGATACCATCTGTAAGATCCCACCCTTATAAAGGTAAGGATCCCTGTGATTGCAATGCTAGTCCCTGGATCAATTGCTAGCATCCACAGTCTAAGATGAAGTACACAGAAACAAAGGTCATTATTACATCGTCATTCCAGAGATAACATAGTATTTTACAACTCCATGACCATAGGCCTAATACAAGAGTTTAATCATAACAATATAAGTAAAGTCTTCATCTTCATGTGCCACAGGCAAGCATGTTGAGTGTAGACTCATAACCCCTAATCATCTTCAGAGTAACCTGCAACATCACAAGTTACAGCCACAGTGGGTCAATACATTGGAATAGTATTAGCAAGTGATACCTTAGTAGAATATTAGCATCTAGTTACTACATGAATTTGGCTAAGTGTAGCTTAGGCTTGCTTTGCTCAAAATAGGTTTTACCTATCAGTTGAAAACACTAATTCCCAAGGAACCACCAATATAAATTGGTGAACCTTCACCCTTGTTCAACCACAAGTTTTAACTTAGAAAATTTGGATGAGGAGATTCTTGATAGCTTCCATGTCTTGATGCTCAAGTTGTCCATTACCGGGGACACGGCTAAGTACTTAGTTTCTTCCATCTTCAGAGGTG
Source organism: Avena longiglumis (assembly GCA_030063025.1). Lineage (NCBI taxonomy): Eukaryota > Viridiplantae > Streptophyta > Magnoliopsida > Poales > Poaceae > Avena > Avena longiglumis. The sequence continues at coordinate 148,618,520 of CP125974.1, forward strand.
GTGCACTTTCCCCACAAGACTTGGTTTCACCAAGACAGGACCTTTCAGAAGCCTCCCCTTAGACCAAATGGACGCGTTCCAACCTATCATCCCTCTACCACCAACTGTCCAAATGGCTAAGTTATTGCAACCTATGTGATCCAGGCAGAGCCCATAATGTCATATGGCTGCACTAAAAGCTTCTTAACATTTGGCATCTCAAATCCCTTTGTTCCTGTGTGGCTTTCCATAAGTGAGATACACAAGGTAAACCATAGAAATGGGCCTTGTGTAACCACTCAACACAAACCATTCTTTCCATTTCACCCAGGTGTTTCATTCACTTAGTTGTTTTTATTAGGCAAAACATAAGTCAAAGACTTATACATATTTCTCATAGAATGATCATATTCCACCCTTGGTTGCTATTAGCTAGGCTAAGCATGGCAAATACAAGTATCTTAACTTAAAGGAAATTCTAACATTTCTACAACTACTAGGATTTCCCAAGCATAGCATATAGATACATAGCAAAATATTCATGCAAGACCTATACAAAATATTTCTAATGCAAAGGTAAAAATATTGGGTCAAAATATATGAAGCACCACTTGCCTTGGTAGTTGGGGGAGTAGCAACAATCTTCACAACCACAATCACTATTAGCACCAAAATCTACACATAAAATGATAGCACCAAATTCACATATCAAAAATATACAAGCAAAAATATATGAATGCATGCAAATGCCATGTGATGATTTTCTACACCAAACAAGACAAGTATACAATACTGAATCATAAACAAGACAAAAACATTCTAAATTAACTTTATTTAGTATTTTAATCATTTTTCAAATAATTTCTATACTCAAAATAAGCCTATAAATGTCTCTGCAAAAATAATCAATTTCATAGAAGCAAAACATTAAACACATTGTATAAATGGATATAATTCTTTTTCCTGATTCCAATGATATAAAATTTACAAAATTTGAACGTGTGGATCAAAAGTTATGAATTTTGCAAGTTTGAATATCTAATAGATCTAAATCAGATTTTTAAAACAAATAACAGGCCACGCGGCAGTGTTTGATTGGACGATATCGCTTCGCACTGGATCATGCTCGCGGTCGTTGGATCTAACTAACTGCGCATGGCCCAGATCTGCGCATACCCCTTCGCGGTTTGTTCTAATCGCATCCGCTGGATCCAGATCCAGCGGACCACGTTGCTTTCACCAACAACGAGCGGCGCAAATGGCTACCGCGGCGGCTGCGCGTCTGCCGTTGACGTTCCGGCGAGACCAGAGGGACAGGGGGTCGGGCGTGTGCTTACCGAGACCGTGGGAACGTGGGGATGATCAACGTATGGATGGGCAGGGTCGGGGCGCACGGACACAGCGGAAGGACCTCGTCGGAGTTGCTGGCGGCGTCGGGTGCTTGCAAACGAGGAAGTTGCCGAGGCTCTGGATCGCCCTAGCATGAATCAGATGAGTCAGGAGGTGCGCAATGTCATGGCGAACACGATAGCATCGAGGAGAAGGCAAGGGGTGGTCGGGCTTTACCTAGATTGCTCGTCGGAGTCGAGCGGTGGTTCTGTTGCTTGCAGGTGCGTACGGGGATGGTGACCTGGATCACCAGAAGACAAACAAATGGCTTCAGGAGACGCGCAAGGTTGCAGTCACCGTACTGGCGAGGTTAGAAGTCAAGGGGCGTGGAGAGCTCACGGACCACCGCCGAGTTCACAAATCTGCAAGTGAGGTCGGTGAAATGTGGGCAGCCTGGTGGCAAGGAGAGGGTGCTGTGTGTGGGGGGGGGGGAATGACCGCGGTGGCGAGGTGTTTAAGTAGCCAGGAGCGGGGCGAGGATTACGCGCTGATTCAATGGGAATTAAGTGAGTTTTAATTCGCACGTCACTACGGCGAGGTAACGGCGGAGCGGTGACTGCGCGCGAGAATCTGGGGAAGACGACGATGACGTGGAGAGGGCCCATCGTTCAGTGGCTGCGGGGTAGGTTCCGCGCGAGCGAGAGAGGGTAGAGGGGGAACTGGCCCGGGTGGGCTTAGTGGATTGGGTTCTGTGCTAGGCCAAATTGGCAGCGCCGGCCTTTTCTCCTTTCTTTATTCTTTTTCTATTTCTATTTTGATTTTCAGGAAACATTTTCTAATGAGTTTCAAATAAGTTTGAATTCAAACCATTTCTGGATTTTTATAAAGTGAAATTTGTACACATTTGGTTGCAGAACAATGTTGTACACTTTAAAATAATTTGGCTCTTTGAAATTTTAAAATAAACAATGTTTTTACCCATTGCTTAATAAAGACATATAAATGGTTTTAAATTTGTTTCTTTGTTTTGAAATCTTTGTCCAAGCTTTGGAAATTATCAAACAAACCTATGATCAAACATCTTTGGTTTAAATCAAATAATCTCTTTACTAGAGAGTAGCATTGGGCCAATGCCTTGCTTACATAAAATAATAGGCATTCAAATGCTTCTGTTTTTGTAATGACTTTGAGAATGATCCTAAAATGATTATGAATGCATGGATGATATGCAAACTTTGAAATCATGATTTTAGGGATGTTACAACAATGCAATACTAGACATCAAGATCCTATGAGATTCGATTGAGCAATACAACAAGATACATAGACCGTCATCCAACTGCATCTATGACTAGAAGTCCACCTTTGGGTTATCATTCGAACCCCCTCCAGTATTAAGTTGCAAGCAAGAGACAACTGCTTTAAGCAAAGTGTGTAAGGTAAACAATCCACTTGTTTTCTCCCTAGTAGCAATAGCACATCTACAACCTTAGAGATTTATGTCACTTCCCTTAGATTAAATAGAGGCATGAACCCAGTATCGAGCATAAATACCCCCTCTTGGAGTCACTAGCAACTACTTGGCTAAGATAACTACTAACAACAGAGAGCATGCAAGATCACAAACAACACAAACATGATAGAATCAATAAGACAAAATCATTAATCAATCTGACATAGTAATCTCGGTATCCATCGAATCCCCGAAAACACAACATGCATGATTACAAATAGATGAGATCTTGATCATGAATGGAGCTCACAAGATCTAGACATGAAAGCATAAAGGAGGAGATACAACCATGTAGCTACTACATGGACCCGTAGTCCAAGTGGAACTACTCACGCTTTATACCGGAGGCTGGCATGATAAAGAAGAAGGCCTTCGGGATGATCTCCCCTCCGGCAGGGTGCCGAGAAGAGATTCAGATCCCCCCGATCTACGGACGATGGTGGTGGCGGCTACAGATGGTTTTGATGGGGATATGCCTACCGGGGTATACCCAGCAGGACGTTTCCGACTGGCCCAAGACCCGGCGAGTGGGCCTGCAGAACGGCGAGTGGATCGAAGCCCAGCCAGGAGCTGAGCGACTGGAAGCTGAAAGCCCAGGCGAGTAGATAGGCCTAGTCGGGCAAGGTTAAACGGCTATTGAAGCTTTAACCGAATCGGTTGAGATATGTAAACCCTAGGGGAGGTGAGCCTATATAAACCTCCCTATGGGGTGAGTAGAGACACGTTCCCTCATACACCCAAGCGACTCGTCGCCTAGCCGCCGAGCTCGCCCATTGTAACACCTCCATAATACAATCTAGCAGGAGTAGGTCTTTACCCTCCGGGGGGCCGAACCTGGGTAAAACCCTGTGTCTTTGCCCTCATCTCCCACCGCAGATGGCTGGCCGCCCTTGCCCCTCGTTCTACTACTCGCCGACGGCATCTGCCGTGACAATTCCCACGACAGTGGCGCCCACCGTGGGGCCTGGCCGGTCCGGCCGGTGTTCTGCGGCGAGATCCAATCTACCCATCAACGAGACGGTCGCCACCGGCCGCATGATAGCGATTGACGAGATGCTCCAAATCTTGCCGAGCAGCTACCTCCCGCCGGCGCGACCAGTCACGCACAGCGTGATCCTGCCGATCGACACGATCAGCCTCTTCGTCGGTCTCACCGACGTCATCGTCTCGGAGGATTCGGCTTGCATCCGCGAGTCGCCGCCGCGCGATCGGCTCTCCGAGAGCCAGATCCGCACGATCCATCGCCTCGCCTCCGAGTACAACTCGGGCCACAACAACGTGGCCGGGAATTCAGCGGCTGCAGAGGATGCGGCCCTCACCGACGACGCCGACTCGGCGACCCCGGCGTCACTCGCCGGATCCATCACAGCGCCGTTCGCGGGCTCCATCGCCAGGTCTCCAACGGGAGACTTGAGGATCCTCCATCCTCGGGATCTTCGAGTTCGACCGGATCGGAGAACTCCGGCGACCCCATGACGGAACCGGTCGCCACACCGCGACCTACATGGCGACCGCACCGATCCGCCGGAGGACCGTTCTCCACCCAATCCTCCTAACACCACGGCAACGGAGGTCGAGGAACTCCCGAACTGGCGGAGGCGATGCGCAAAGAGCAAGCCGAGCGAAAATTTCGCCTCGAGGTGACGCGCAGAGCTGTCACGCTACCACCAGCAGCGGATCAGGTCACGCTGAACCCCACCGTTGGCGCCACGAACTTCGACGACGAACGGCCACAGGCCGAGCGCGATCTGCGAACGCCACCGGAGGAAGCGCCGCCCCCGCCAGATCAACGGCGGCGCCCACCTCCACCCAACCGCACCTCCTGTGACCAGCGGATAGTAGTCTCCTCACGGGAGCGAGGCGAACGGCCTCCCACCGTTCTCCACCCCAATGGACAACCTCGTGGCAGGCCGAGCAGCAAAGATCACAGCCACCGACGACGGCGCCTGCAGAGATCCAATACGTGGGGCCACGCTTCGCGGCGTCCGAGCAGCAAAGAGCGGGCGCCGACTCGGCGGTCGAGTATACTCGTTCCTCGGGAAGCGAGCGGCCTCCGGCCGCCCGGCGGCAAACACCCTCAATCGCCCGCCACGAGCCACCGCAGCTCCAATACCGACATGCTAACGCGGCACTCTCCACCAACGACCCCAGGCCGGCAACCAACCTTGTCGCCGCCAACGGGCAACCCATCGACGGCCGCACCCACATCATCAACAACCAAAGCTGGCGCGCACGCCAGCCCGACGACCGCGACATACCCTAACCACCGCCGCGACGGAAAGCCCATGGGGTCGCTCGACTCAGCCAAAGTGCTTCGGACCAATGATCCGAGGCGAGAAGTATCCGCCAAACTTCAAGGCGCCAAAAGAAATAGAAAAGTACGACCCCGCCGTGTGGATCGACACATACCTCATGGCGATGGGGATCGCGGGTCACATCGACCGCACGCCTGCTACCTCCCCTAATGATGGAGGGACGTGCAGGCGATGGATCAACACTCTTCCCGGGCGATGATCGACTCACGGGAGGAAATGCGCGACGCCCGTCAGCACTTCGAGTGCTCCTACACTGCGCCACCACTATTGAGGACTCGAACGGCGTCCGGGGACCTCATAGTCGACCCGCAACCGGGTCCAACGGTGGCAAGAGCTTTGGTACAACGCGGTCGGCATCCACCCGGACACCACGATCCATTGCTTCAAGACCTCGTGCCGCTACGAGCCCCTAGTCGCCAAGCTCAAGCGACACTCCCGCACACTCGACAACATCCCTGACCTCCTCGAGATCGCCAAACGGTACGCCGAGGAAGATCCAAACCAGGAAACTGACGACGAGTCAGGAGGTCAACGCCGCACGGGCGGAAACGACGAACCGACCTACGCTACAGCGGCACTCGCCTCACTGGCAAACGCCGTAGTGACGGGCGAGTCGACTTCGTCGCCAACGCCGGGCACGCGCAGCGCGAGCCCAAAAGCTTCCGCCGCGACGGATGGCAACGCCGCGATGGCGGCAACTACAAGAACAAGCCAAGGTTCGACCCCGCGGCCCTCCTTAACCAACCATGTGCGTTCCATAGCAGGGGAAAGCGAACGCACACCACCGCCGACGCCACACCTCGTGGAAATCGAGAAGGCACGGCAGCGAGGGGACCCGACAACGACCCGCCAAACGGCGGAAAATTCGCAAAGTAGCGGCTCGCCACACCTTCACAGGCTTCAACAAGAAGCGCGAGAAGAAGGTCATCGCCCGCGCCGTCGCCGTCAACGCAGTGGCCCAAATAGACGTCCCCCAGTTCCTGAACTGGTCGGAGCAGCCCATCACCTGGAGCCGCCAAGACCACTCGCGGCGCATCGAGTATCCATGACGAGTCGCCTTGGTGGTCAAGCCCAAGGTCGGCGACTACTGGCTCCCCAAGACACTGATGGACGGTGGCAGCTCCATCAACATCCTCTACCTCGACACCTTCAATTGCGGCTCCCGCGATCGATGATCGACGACCCACACCACATTCCACGGCATCGCCCCGGTCGGAAGGCGTACCCGATCGGCAAGGTCACGCTGCCACCTTCGCAGACACCGCAAACTTCCGCACCTAGCGGATCGTCTTCGAGCTGGTGCCCTTCGACAGCCCCTACCATTGCGCCCCAGCGTTCGCTAAATTCATGGCGCCACCACGCTGCATAACGCGATGAAGCTCCGGCCGTGCGGAGTCATCACCATCAACGGCGACCCGACATGGCCGCCGTGCGAGGCCAAAGGAGCCGAAGTCGCCGACACCGTCATCGCGTGGAGACCAACCACCGACGAGCTCGCCAACACGCGGCGGGTCAACAACGACGACCCCACCATACTCAATAAGCCCAATTCAGAGGGCGCGGCACCTCAACCTTTGAGGCCACGACACGCCACTGCGCCGAAATTGGTACCAGCGACTCAGACGGTGATGATCGGGACGGGCATGAGCCCAGCAGGAAGGCGCTCCATCGAGTTCCTCCGCGAGAAGGACATCTTCGCATGGAAACCCTCCGACATGCCGGTGTCCCTAGGGAGCTCAGCCGAGCACAAGCTAAACGCCGACCCCAAAGTGCGACTGTCAGCGATCGCCCTTCAATGAAGAACGCCACGAGCAATCGCCGAGGAAGTGCGGTCTACTACCGGCTTCATCCAGCCAATCAAGTACTCAAGTGGGCAAACCCAGTCTGGTCGAGAAGAAAACGGGACCGGAGAATGTGTATCGACTACACAAACCTGAGCGATGTCCGCCCAAAGGAGCAGTTCGTCCTCCCGCGGATCGACGGATAATCGATTCAACCGCGGGCTCGGAGTCGCTATGTTTCCTCGACGCCTACTCTGGGTACAACCAGATCAAAATGGCTGTCGAAGACGAGGAGAAGACGGCGTTCATCACGCCATTCGGAGCCTTCTGCTACACCGCCATGACCTTCGGCCTCAAGAACGCCGGGGCGACCTACCAGCGGTGCATGCAAGAATGTCTCGCGAGCCAAATTGGCCGCAACATCCACGTCTACATCGACGACGTGGTCGTGAAGTCCGCTCGCCAAGGCGACCTACTCAACGACCTGGCGGAAACTTTTGCCAACCTGCGAAGGTACAAGATAAAGCTCAACCCAGGCAAGTGCACCTTCGGTGTACCCGCCGGACAACTACTGGGGTACGTCGTCTCCAAACGAGGGATCGAGGCGAACCCCACAAAGATCGACACGATCGCCCGGCTCGGCAAACCCGAGTGCCTGCGCGACGTCCAGAAGCTGGCCGGGCGAGTAGCGGCTCTCATTCGCTTCATCCCCCGCCTGGGCGAAAAGGCGATGCCCCTATACCGCCTGATGCGCAAGAACCCCACCTTCCAGTGGGACAAGGAGGCGGACGACGCGCTCCGCGACCTCAAAAAGGTGCTACTCGCCGCACCACTACTCGCCGCCCCCGCCGACAAAGAACCCATGCTGGTTTACGTCGCGGCGTCCGAGCGCGTCGTCAGCGCCGTGATGGTCGTCGAGCAACCAGAGGAAGGAAAGGAGCGCCCGGTTCAGCGGCCGGTGTAATACATCAGTGAGGTCCTCACCGAATCGCGCCAGCGGTACCCGCAATACCAAAAGCTAGTACACGCGGTCTTCCGGGCTCAGCGGCGCCTGCCGCACTACTTCCAGGAGCACCCGATCACGGTCGTCTCCTCAGCACCACTGCAAGACATCATCCGCAATCGCGAGGCAACCGGGCGAGTCGCCAAGTGGGCCGTCGAGATCGGCGTCCACAACATCAAATACGAGCCACGAAAGGCGATCAAGTCACGAGCACCGCGACTTCATCGCCGATTGGGAGGAGGCCCAGCAGAGAAGCCGTACCTCCACCATCGAGCCTGCACTTCGACGGCTCCAAGAACGCAGACGGTGCAGGCGCAGGGATAGTGTTGACTTCACCAAAAGGCGACAAGCTCCGCTACATCCTCCGCCTCGACTTCACGCCCTGCACCAACAACATGGCTGAATACGAGGCCCTACTCCATGGCATGCGAGCCGCCAAGGAGATGAACGTCAATCGCCTCCGCTGCTACGGAGATTCCGACCTTGTCGCGGGGCAAGTCGCCGGCACCTGCGACGCCGTCTCCCCTACCATGGCGGCGTACCGCCAAGCGGTGGACAAGTTGGGCGGCCACTTCACTGGCTACTCTGTCGAGTGGATCGATAGGTGAAAGAACGAGGAAGCCGACGCACTCTCCCGCATCGGGTCGGCTCGACTCGCGCCTCCCGCCGGCGTTTTTCTCGACACGATTACCAAGCCATCAGTCTCTCCCCCAAGGGAGATCGACATTGGGGTCCCACTACAACCATAGGAAGCCTTGGTCGCACTCGTCAACGAGCCAGACGACTGGACCAAGCCCTACATCGCCTACCTGGAAGCCGACACCCTGCCAGCAGACGAGACAAACGCTCGAATGATCGCCCGTCGATGCAAGTCCTACACTATCATAGGGCGAGATCCACAAGCGCGTCACCGGGCGTGTTCCAACGCTGCGTCCAACCACCAAGGACGCAAAATCCTCCACGACATTCACTCGGTGATCGCCACCACGCCGCCGCCTCCTGGTCGCCAAGGCTATGCGACACGGCTTTCATCGCCTCCGCACACGCCGACGCTGCCGACATCGTCCAGCGATGCGCCGGTGCCGGCACGCCAATCGACGCACGCATCGAGCTCGGCGCTCAAAACAATCCCCATCACCGGCCATTCATTGTGGGGCATGGACATGGTAGGCCCTTCAAGAAGGCCCCTCGCTACACCCACCGCTAGTCGCCGGCCGACAAATTCACGCGATGGGTGGAGGCCAAGCTCCGAAATGCGACGGAAGACCGCCACTAAATTCTACGCGAGCTCATATATCGCCACGGGTTCCCCAACAGATCATCACGGACAACGGCACCAACTTCGCCAAGGAGCCATGGCCGAATCACGAAGAGCACCATATCCGGCTCGACCTCGCGTCGCCACCCGAGTCCAACGGCCAGGCGGAACGGGCCAACCAGCATCCTGCACGGCTGACTACAAGTACCACTCGAGCGCACCGCCGGGTGCTGGGTAGAGGAGCTGCCCTCCGTCATATGGGCGATCCGCACCTCAGTCAACAGATCGACGGGATTCACTCCCTTCTTCATGGTCTACGGCGCCGAGGCAGTCATGCCCACCGACCTCGAACATGACTCGCCGCGGGTCGTCCACTACACGGAGGCGGCAAACCAGGGGCGGACCCAAGTACATGCGAGTGGGGGCCTAGGCCCCCACTCAAAATTTTAAATTCCTGTAGTTTTTGTTCAGAAATTTAAAAAAAATGTTCAAATTTAGCAAATTTATATGGAGACAGGCCCCCGGTCAAATGTTGTGCCCCCGGTCAAAATTTCTTCTGGGTCCGCCCCTGCGGCAAACGAGCTTGCCCGCCAAGACGGGATCGACCAACTCGACGAAGCACGCGACCTTGCTCGGTCACGTACCGCCATCTACCAGCAAGGACTCCGCCGCTACCACAGTCGACGGGTGAAAGCTCGCACCTTCCAGGAAGGCGACCTGGTGTTACGCCTCATCCAAGACAAGAAAGGCATGCACAAGCTCTCCCCTCCGTGGGAAGGCCCATTCGCTATCGGGCGCGTACTCGGCAACGATGCCTACTACCTCATCGACGTCCGCGGGGACGGCGAACTCGACGTCAAGCGACCATGGAATGTAAACCTCCTCCGGAGGTTCTACTCCTAGAACCCCATACATGTACTCTCCAGTCGCTATGAAATAAAAAGAAATGGTTACCACAAATTGCGCCTACTCTCCATGACTTGTGCCACTCGCACTCGTAAAAACAGCGTTATGCTAAATGCAGAAGTCAACCTTTGGTACAGCAATCGGCACGGCTAAGTAGTGCGGTGTAAGAGCACTGAATCACTTCAGGTCTTGCATCGTCCACGAAAAAAGCCAACCCGGAGCCCCACTGGAGTCGCCTAGCTCGACTGGTTCTACGAGCCAAGACAACCGCCCTCGCTTCTCACAGCGACCTTGGTCCTCCGCATCCTCGGCATAGCGACTCAAACGGCTAAGTACCACGCCGGGATCGAAGACCAGTTCGTCGCGGCGGTGAAAACGCCAAGTAAGAGAGCATGCCCAGGACTCGCCACGCGACTGACCCAACGGGCCAGGCAGGAGCGACGCGCTCACACCAACGCGCTAAATCCTCAACCACCCTCGAGTTGCGACTAGAACAACCAAGTACCACGCTCGGGGACTCGGCCACCCGACCTCGTTCGCGCAAGGGAAAACGGTAAAGTATAGAGCACTCAAGGGAGTCGCCTTGCGACTGGCTCTCCGAGCTCGGGCGAGTCGACCAAATCAACAAAACACATGATAACAACACACACATCATATACGAGGTAAACCCCACAAAAGGGCGGACGCGCTCGGGGACTCGTCCAAAATCAATCAAAAGCACACAAACAAATATCAAAATAGACACGACATCTCATTCAATCGCATGTTGCATTGTTTCATGTTACAAAATATGCCCGCGTGGCAGAACTGCTGCTAACGCCACAAGGCAAACTACCCTACTCTGCAGGCTTCGATGACGACTCGCCAGCATCCCGGCGATTGCGGATGAACGCCGTGTACGGGTTTGATGGATACGTCGATTCACCCGCCATCGCCGCGCGAAAAGGCTTTCGACCTTGAAGTCACGATGCGGCGGCTCGGGGTCGTTTACGCGACAACCTCTCTGTACGGCAGGAGGTCGCCCATTGCCCAGACACGTTCCGAGTACGTGGCGGCACGTTCTTGCAACTTGAGGACCTCGGACAGCTCCACCGCGCCAGTCGACGATGGATACCCACTCGTCACATCGTCAATGTCGAAATCTTCGGGGAAGTGGGCGAGTCCAAGGCTCAGCGCCGTCGACGCTCCACGCCGAAACGCCGACCGCGTCATGAACTCAACGACCGCGGGCGCCTTCTCCAAATACTTCCACACCTCAACGAGGTCGCTGGGAATCACCTCCGTGGGCGATATTTCTTGAAGGTAGGCACGGATGCACGTCGCCGACAACGTCGCCGAATCGACGAGCATGCTTACGCACTGCCTCGCGTCGAGCGAGCTCGCCTCTTCTTCGCTATCAATGATGCGACCTGCGAGTAGAAGACAATGATAAGTACGACGGACACCACAAAAACCACAACTATTAGAAAGGGGAGATGCACTCACCAAGCAACGGGCGAGTCTGTGATAAAGCATCGGCGGCGTGTGGTCGCCCGAAGCCCAGCAATAAGGACTTCCGACACCTTGCGATCCTCTTGCCGCCGCAACGGCGGCCTTAGCTCCGCCGAGCTCGCTTCTTCTCTCGCCTCGCGATTCAGGCCGAGGTCGGCGATCCATTGCTCACCGAACTCAAAGCGCCGCGCCGCCAATTCACCGGTGAGGACAAGCCTGGCGAGTTTCCTCGCCTTCGCGACAACCTGAAGCCCTTTGTTTGCCTCACGGACGATGGCCAGCTCCTTCTCCGCTGTTTTCGCCAATCGGTCCCGACTCAAGCCGCACCGCACATCACCAAAAAAGGGTTAGTCAAATCAAAATTCCTAAGTGCCCACCCGCTGAAATTCAGCGAGTGCGCACTCGGGGACTGGCGATCAAAAAATTTCTAAGTGCCCACCCGCTGAAATTCAGAGAGTGCGCACTCGGGGACTGGCGATCAAAATTTTTTCCTAAGTGCCCACCCGCTGAAATTCAGCGAGTGCGCACTCGGGGACTGGCGATCAAAAAAATTCCTAAGTGCCCACCCGCTAAAATTTAGCGCGCGCGCACTCGGGGACTAGATGCGACAAACAAAAAGATGTGAAATTATAAGAATCAGGCCGCTTCAAAGCACCGACCTGATCCTCGGGGACTGGATGTACCTGGATGGCCGCGCCAAGCATGCTGTGGAGTTGTACCGCGTCCACGGATGCGAGAAGTGCCGGCGTGTGCCCGCGACGTTGGTCGACTTCAGCGTCGGCGGTCCCAGGAGCGTGGCTCGAGGGTGCAGGCCCACTCGCCGTGGTTGCCTTGGTCACGAAGCGCGGGAAGGTAGCGATAGGTACCTGCCCGAGAGGTCGCCTCGCCGTTCTGCAAGGAAGCACCTCCTTCAGACGCGTCTGCTTCCATCACGGCCCGGCTGCAACCGCGTATGTCGTCGAGATAGTGATGGTGTCCGCCTTGGCCTTCTTATCGCCATCCGCCGAGGCGGCGACCTCGTCCGCCTTCCTCTTAGGCAGAAGGATCTTCCTCGCTAGCGGAGGACACCTTGGCCACGGTCGGGTGACCCATCCTCTTCACCCCGGTCCTGCGCATCAATCGAATCAACAAAGACAATCGAAATAGTTATGAAAAATAAGGAAAGGTGAGCGAACTCACTTGGCGACTGGGATGAAACGCAGTCCTGTACGGAGGCCGGCTGGTTTCTCCAGCAGTGGCCTGTGACGGCGAGTGAGCCCCAACTCCGTGACGTGCCTAAGACACGACGGCTTCTTCGTTGTTGAGGCCGCAGCTGGCGCCTCTGGAACATCCTCAGCCGGAGCCTCCTTGCGAGGCGAAGCCGCCGATGAGCCTCCCGGCCAGATCGGGCGAATGGTGGAGGCATTGAAGCCCCGGCACTTCCATCGTCGCCGCTGGCCCAGACGGTTGTCGGTGGCGCCGTCACGGGCCGGGCTGGAGCGTCCGAGTTGCTCGCCGAGTCTGACGGCGAGGCCGACTTCGGCCTCGTCTTCTTTTTCGGGGGGGGCCCTCGCCTACCTTTCCTTCCTCTTCTTCTTTGACGGGGTGGCTTGACGACGCGAGGTGGTCTCTGGGAGCTCGTCGTCATCGTCATGACGTTCGAGGCTTCTGCTTGCCTCGATCTCGCGCTGTCGTTGCCGCGGTCTTCGGACCACGGGCGACCTCTTCGGACTCGTCCTCGTTGCCCTTGGTAGGCGGTGATTCGCCTATGTCCTGGGCGGATGGGCCCGAGCTCTCATCATCCGAGGGTGGAAGCCACCCTTCCACCACTTGGAATAGCTGCAACGAATACAAAACGGAATCAGAATTACCGATCGCATTTCGCGATCGCGAGCAAGGTAAAGAAATTACCGTTGGGCCGGACGCTTGCGGTATAGGGGCGACCCGACTGCGCATCCGTACACCGCTGGTAATCTTCTTCAACGCCGAGATAATCCTCCGGCTTCCACTCGTCGAGACAGCCTTCGCGAGTCTCCCCGCCTGTCTTGGTACATGTAGTGGTCGCGTGGCGAGTGGAACGAGCCGCCCGAGCCAAAGAATTGTACAAGTTTATCGTTTGAAGGCCCTTCTTTTCGACCACGAATGGTGCGGAACATCTCGTCGACGGCCATCCGCTGGTCGCCGGAGCTTGCCGACTTGGAGATTGCGGCTCGGGCGACTAGCGAGTACCGCTGATCGCCACCGCCCTCCGGGTCGCCTCGCCACGTAGAACCACGACTTCTTCGGTCGCCGCCTTGGTGGGTAGCATCGATCAAAGAAAGAAGCTTTGGACTTGAGTGAACGCGTCAAGCCAAAGCATTGTCACTTTGCCTCGCTGGTGATCCGTCTGCGGAATGATCTTGCCACAAGGGAAAGTAGGGCCGGCAGCCAAGTAGCATTCGCGACGCCACGAAGATGGCGAGTGCTTCGATGCTATGGGGACCCATCTGAAGGCTAGATCCGTAGTAGGCGCAGGCGCCGGAAGAATAGGGACGAGAAACCCTAGCCCCGCCGAGATGACGTGAACAGACGACCCTCTCTCGCGGGTTTGGGGTCGTTTCTCGCTGCGGGATACGCCAACAGCCGGCTCAGAGGATCCCGCCTCTCGAAGGAGGCCATTGCCCTTGTGCACTTGGACCTACCCCACGGCTCGGTGGAAAGGGCCATGCCCGAGATTGGTTGGAGATCGGAGGATTTCGGTCGGATCGCGAGCAAGGAAAGAAAATGCGCGACTCGGAAGAAGTGGTGAGGAGTTGGCTCACGATTGCCCGCCATTCCTTATATAGCGGGAGTTACCCGCCAAATCGTGAGTCGTTACCACGCCGGTGATTACGCAAAGTTACCGCTTGGATTACCCCAACGGCTAGTTTGACCACCGACGGTCCAACCACGCCACTCGCCGACCTAATCACTAAGACAAGAGCCACGACTCGACCGCAAGGTCGCGACTGGATCATTGGTTGTCTCCTTTATACAGGAGACCGCCGACGATTCGACTGGTGCCTACTCGAAGTCAGATACTCGATCGCCACCACGCCTAATCGACGACGGCCTCGGGACTCGATGGGGATATGCCTACCGGGTATACCAGCAGACGCTTCGATCGCCCAAGACCCGTGAGTGGGCTCAGAGCGAGTGGATCAAGCCCAGAGCCGAGCGATCGAAGTCAAGGCCCAAAGTAGATAGGCCTCGGGTAAGGTTAAGCGGCTATTGAAGCTTTAACCGAATCGGTTGAGATATGTAAACCCTAGGGAGGTGAGCCTATATAAACCTCCCTATGGGGTGAGTAGACACGTTCCTCATACACCCAAGCGACTTAGCCGCCGAGCTCGCCCATTGTAACACCTCCATAATACAATCTAGCGAGTAGGTCTTTACCCAGGGGCCGAACTGGTAAAACCTCGTGTCTTTGCCTCATCTCGCACACAGATGGTGGCCGCCTTGCCCTCGTTCTACTACTACGCTGCCGCAAAGATCTGCCGTGACAATTCCCACGACAGGTTTCGTGGAATATTGATCGGGTACTTAGGGTTTAGGCATCGGGGGCTAGGCTGGGAGGCAGCCAGGGGGCCCACACCCTGCCCAGGCGTGACCTAGGGTGGGCCCGCGCCTGGGGGAGCGGCCGTCCTGCGGCTCCCCTCCGTCTCTCCTCTGGACTCCGTGTTCTCCTCGGTGAAATATTGTGTTTGGCTTTTGTCTCGTCTAATTCTGAGAATATTTCTTTACTAGCTTTTCTGGAACCAAAAACAGAAGAAAACAGGCAACTGGCACTGCGGCATCTTGTTTAAATTCAAGGCGAACGTCACCGACTCCAAGGCCACCGGAGGCGACGTCACCGATGAGGGTAACATAACCCTAGATGGGGTTTTCTCAGCCGCCGCCTCCTAAGGTCTACAGGTTCACTTCATAACGTGTTTTATGAAATATTGTGAATACAAGCTACACTTTATGCCTTTGCTATACATACACGAGACAAAATGTACATACTAGTTGGTCTAACCTAAAAGGCCGACTAGAGACAGTTCCTCCAAGCTAATTGTCACTGCGATGGACGCCGCCGCGATGGGGTGAAGCTGATGAGACCTCATCTGTGTCATCACCATCGTTACCACATTATCGCCCCAAACCCTAACGCAAATATGCACAATCCCAATAAGAAACGTGTGATGGAGTACCTATACATCCAATTGCAACCCTATAGTTGCAAGACACACCGAGTGAAAATAATTTCATCGTAAAATAGTATTTTCTCTGACTTAAAATAGATTTCAAAGATTTATCCATATATCTCTATATACACTAAAATAAGTTGATATATGTAAATTTAGAAAAATCTCCATCTATTTCGAGAAAGAGGAATAACTATTTTTCATCGTGCTAACCTAAAACAAGATTTGTTGCAGCTAGGGCACCACCGTACTAGACGTTTCTGACAGGCGGGTCGGGTGCATGTCATCACGCATCACGTGTCCACGCGCATGTCACTGCCTGCGCGGGTTTGCACTGCCATCGACGAGGGCAAAACCGTCATATCAGAATACCACCCACCCTTCTCTTCTCCTCCCAGGCCCGAGACCCGCACACCCATCTCGCGTCCTCCTCTTTCCCCTCTCGACTCGCAGCTTCGCAAGTCGGTCGCTGCATCCCCTTCTTCCCCTCTTCAAGTCCCCCCTCCCCGCAAACCCTAGCCCCCTCGATCGAGCCGAGTCCCATTCCGGTACGCCCCGATCGGCATCGCCTCCCCTTCCTCCTCGAAATTTGCCGGATTTTCTGCGGTTTTTTTCCTGATTTTTCCTTCTTCTCCTGGGGTGGTGGTGTCGAGCAGGCAGGCGGGAGGAGCCGGCAGGATGTTCTTCTCCGGCGACCCGACCTCGCGGAAGCGGGTGGACATGGGCGGGCGGAGCAACAAGGAGCGCGACCGCCAGGTGCTGCTCGAGCAGACACGCGAGGAGCGGCGCCGCCGTGGAGCGCTGCGCCTCCAGAACTCCTCCGCCACCAAGATCCAGGTATGTTTGGAACGTCGTGGGGGGTGGCCGGTGTCTCGTTATCGCGAGGTGGGGTCATGGGGTCGCAACGTGCTCTTAAATTAGCGCCAGAGTCGAGGGTGGGTTTATGAGTTCTGCACTGTGTTTAGAGTTCATACCTGAGATCCAGACTTTGAGCATTTCGTCCTATCGGTGTTTCAGTTCGTGTCATCGGAGAGGCGAGCTTTTCAGCATTGTGTGAAGTTTTAGGTTGAATAGTTCCAGTGGAAGAATTACACCGTCTGTGTTTTGTGCTTGTATGTTTGTGTGTATGGTAAGGTTGGTAGGTCGGTAGCCGGCATGTTATGTTTAGCTTGGATAAATGTAGTTGAAAATGTTTATTTATTTTGGCATGATGCAGCAGGGACATGGGGGATTTCAGATTGGGTAGTCTGGTCGAGAAGTTATAGCGATTCCTATTGGTTCTCTGATGTGACGAGGAAAATCGAGTGTTTGAGGTTGATATGCACGTATGCTCCTCTTTGGGATCACGGGGCTGGAGAGCTGAGAAGCT
The DNA here is from genome assembly GCA_030063025.1 of Avena longiglumis. Taxonomy (NCBI): domain Eukaryota; kingdom Viridiplantae; phylum Streptophyta; class Magnoliopsida; order Poales; family Poaceae; genus Avena; species Avena longiglumis. The sequence continues at coordinate 148,635,651 of CP125974.1, forward strand.
TTAAAGATTCCACTTTTTGGTTTTTTGGGTGTTACGAGGTATGCGTGGGAAAATTTCATGTGCGTCGTTTCGCCTTCATGGACTATGGCATAGCAGATGACCTAACGTTTAATTAAACCCCCACCCTGTTTGTCATGACAAACTGTTGCGTCTAGAATTGCTTTGAGCTTCCCATGTGTGAGCCTAGATGCATATATTTCATGTTCCCAAAATGGAATTTGACTAATTATAAGCTGCAGAAATGCTTCAGAGGGAGGAAGGCATTCGAATTGGCACGCTCGGAAGTTCGAGAAATCTTTTGTTCTACTTTTGGGGAGCACTGCCAGAGGGTAGATAGGTAAGCATTACACTGTAGATTAAATTTATACTTGTCTCTCTCCTCTCTGACTATCTTGGTACTAAATCAGGAACTGCTTCGGCGCTCATTCTGACTTTCTTCGTCAACTGTTGTTCTTCTTCAATGCAAGTAAAGACAGCGATATTGCTATACTTTCTCAAGTCTGCAACTTACTTCTGCAGTATGCGAAAAATGGTATGTTCCATCCTACTGTCTAGCAATGTTCTGCTATTTTTTGCACTGTATGCTGAGTTTGATCCTAGTGCTATTAGGGTATTTAGCCCCCCTCTTTATAATATTCACCAGAGATGCTTTTATCTTATTCCATGTTAGCGTATTTCCATCCTGTATGATACGGCCACACTGGTACTTATTCTTAGTTTAGAGCCTTTATTCACTGACCTAGTTAGCATTGCCTGTTTTCCTAGTTGCAGATACCTACTTCTTGGTTACTATGCTTTATGTAGGACATTCCACTGATGCCAAGAACTTGTAAACCTATGCCAATAAAGTTAATTAAACGTTGATATTATCGACTCATTGTGAACTTCTTAGGCATTATTAGACATTTCTAGGTAGTATAATGTTTTTTGTATGGACTGCCAAGAACTTGTAAACCTATGCCAAGAAAGTTAATTCTATGTACACTTTAATATTATTGACTCATTGCGAACTTCCTAGGCATTATTAGACATTTATAGGTAGTATAATGTTTTTGTATGGACTCTGGCATTGGTTATATTTATTTTTTTGCCTTCTGGTTGTAGGAGATGTTGGAAGTCTTTTTGCTGGCCTGAATTACTCCCCAGTGGAACCTCTTGTGATTCATAGGGTAAAAAAACTCGCACTTATCTGTGTGTATGCTGTCCATCAGAAGAGGTGAGTTCAAATATTGAAAGCTGATATTTCAAATATTCCTTTTTATCTGTTCTTACTAATCACATGATGCAGAAATATAGTTATTCATCCTAAGTGGAAGTAGAATACCCTATGAAGTTCTATTCTGTGCATTACTAAGTTCCAGTCGAAGTAGAGTGAAATTTCATTAATGGAACATATATTCAACTCTAGTTTTGTTGTGTCTCGTTAGTACAGGGAAATTGTATTGGATATAGTTCCTTTGTTGATATTTCCTTCCAAGTTGGTATTTTATGGTCTGCTTCTTTTTCTTGCTGTACTTATGTAGCTGATGTGCATGCTCCAGCTGATGAAATGAATAACACTGCATTTGACATGCTTATTGTGTTCTCATAGGTATGATTGGAGTAACCAACTTTTGATGTCAGGGGAAAGCACATCAATGCCCTTTGTCCAATTATTGGAAGCTGTGGCTTGTTTGTTAAATCCTAAACTACCGTGGAATTGCCAAGTAGTTGGGTATCTTCAGCACAAAAGGATCTATTGCTTATTTCGGGGGATTATTATTGCAGTTCCGGTATGTTCTATTTCTATACTAAGGTTTATTTGTTGTTACCAGTGTCTCTACTTATTTAGTCGGCTCCTTGACCAAATATATTCACTAATGAAGTCTACTTTCACTTGAGGACATATGGCTGTATTAGTTTAGTTCTTTGAATCTGTTCTTTCATGATCTAATTAGTGCCATACACTTCAGACTTCTTTATCACTCACATCTATCTATATGTTACATCTTACAACCAGGTGTTGTTACTCCTATGACATGCCACCTAAACAAAGATAATATTCTCCTTCACCACTTTGGCTATACTCATCTAGTTATTCTAAGATTCTGAAAGCAATAGCACAACAATGACTCTTGAATATAATTATATAAAAAATCACAAGTTCAGTTTCCATTTTCGTTGCTTCTTGGTGCATCAAACATAAAAAAGTGATGGTTCAACAATAGCAGCTAGTATCGACTTGATTTTGATTAGCATTTGTTGGTAGGTACTAGGCAATATGGAATTGTCCAGTGCAGTGACCCTTGTTCTCAGTATTCAGTTATTTGTTGGAAGAAGCATTCAATTTATCATTATGGGAATAGTTAATCTTCAATGATTTGCTTTGTGATGTTTTTGATGGGTCTGATCATTATTCAGCAAAATGCGAGAGATTTGGGGCACCACCATAATACATCTCCGCTGGAGCAAGTTCTCATGCTTGTTGCTTCACATGTTGGTGATCATCCATGCTGTTGTCCAATTGTCGATCCAAAATGGAGTTTTTCCTCGCAACTTCTATCCATCCCTTTCCTCTGGCATCGTCTGCCACACTTCAAGAAGGTGAGCTGTTTCCAGAATTTCATGTTTGATTAATTCAAGTTTTTTGAAGTATAAACTGCACACTATTGTACTTGTTATAACCTGAAACAGATGGTCTCAGAATACAGATCTTTATTATGATTTGAATCGTTTCTAAAAATTCAATTTGTTTGAGTTTATTTGAGTAATGTTGTATATTTGACTATTTTACTGCTTATTTACTTCAGGTTTTCTCTGCCAATGGGCTCAGCAAATACTATATCCATCAGATAGCTTGCTATTTGCCTAGTCGTGCTGATGTTCTTCCAAAGGACATATCAGTTAATCATCCAGGATATGCGTGTGTTCTTGCAAATGTACTTGAAGCCGCAACCTGGATTTTATCTGAACCAAAGTTCGCATCTGATAGAGTATGTGTTCTACTTCTACCTTTCAAGTTAGTGTATAATTATTTTTTATCTACTGGGTAGCTTGCAATATTCAACAAGGATGAGATGCATGAGAAATGATTTTGTTTCTGTACTAAAAAAGCATTAACTGCAAGTGCCTGTGTCTGGTTTCTGTATTAAAAAAAACATTCATTACAAGTGTCTGTGCTCTTAGAAAAGAGCATCCTAGGTCCCTTATCAAATAACAGCACTTTGGCAGTTAGGCCCCACCTTTTGTTTTGGCGCATTTTGTTTATTTTGTTATCCTTATCCAGTTTTTTAGCTGAGTTGAGAAGGTTGAGTTGGTATCCAGTTTTGTTTAGTCTATAGCAGTTCTTTGCACAACAAACCTCTGCTAATTTGTGGTTATTCTTAGGTTGTCATTTATGGTAATGACTATGGTCTATGGTGCATGTGTGTACAAACATTTTGTGTTTTACATATGTTTTTTCCTACCACTTCACTTGTCATCCTACAAGTGGGATTGATGTGAAATGGGAAGTGCAAGTGAGAAATTGTAAAAGCTTTGGCATATGTAGAAGTTATATATACCATACCCATGCCCTGAATTGTTTATGTCAAAGAACTGCTGCAACGTGTTTGTAGCTTCTAACTGCTTACTTCATGTCATAAGTTAAGCCTGTGTTCTGTCACAAATCCTTGCAAAGATGTATTCTGATCCTTGGATGTATACTGATGTTCAAAATTCTTCCGTCATTTCTTGTGTTGGTTCTCCCGAGTTATATGATCTCAACTAGAGAAATAGTGTATTTATTTGTGTAAACAGTTCACAAGAAAATGTACTTTTCTGCTTCTTGTGATGCTAAACATGTATGCATGTATTGCTTATTGGTTGACTTCATATCTGTTGGTCATGCAAATAGTTGTATATGCATGTTTTATAATATTGCTGACTTGTTGTCATATATGTAACTCTTTTTTTCATCTTATGTTGGATGTTCTTTTGTGGATAGTTTAAATATTGATGCACCTTAGTAATTTGTGAGTCATAAGTACCTTTTTTGTATGTGTTCTTCCCGAACCAGGCAGCTGACATCATTGCTGTTTCTACGTCATTGTTGGACTCGTTGCCAGCGATCACATCGCCTGCTGAAAGTAAGTTACTTGCCAGTAAATTGAACAAGCTTCTATCTTTTGGCAAGTATAGCTTTACTAGTATTTATGTAGCATTCTGTGTTACTCATTTGTATAGGTCCTTGTCACAGTGATGAATGCTTGCAAACTGCACATTCAGTTTACGTGAAAAATGTTGGAAAGAACCTTTTTCGTGCTTTGAAGTTGTCATGGTTCTATGGGCCTGTTTGGTTGGGCTTAAATCTAGCTTTTGGAGTTTGGCTTATAAGCCACAAAAGCACCAAAATAGGTGCTTTTGGCTTTGGCTTTTGGCTTTTAACTGAACATAGTAGTATGATGGTATAAGCCAAAAACCAAAATGAAAAGCACCTATTTACGTGTTTTGTGGCTTATAAGCCAAAAGCGAAAAGCCATAAATAAGCACAACCAAACAGCCGAGTGCACAAGAAGTCATAATACAAATATATTAAGATGTAATTTGGATTGAACATCACAAATAGAAAAATATATTAAGATGTAATCTGGATTGAACATCACAATTAGGTAAACACTGCAGTGTTCTGTAACATGACTAGTTAAAGCGAATATTAGGCTGCAGAAACGGACTATATGTTCCCCATTTATGTGTCTAGTTGAGTAAAAGGAGTCCTTGTTATGCAGATAAAGGGCTGATTACCATTACAACACTTTAATCTGCTAGTTTAAATGGAACATATGAATGTGCAGACTTGATCTCTGTCCTTTGATGAATTGATCCTTTTTGCAGCCTACCCCTGTAATTGACATATCAGACTTTGTTTTGCTTTTGTATGAATGTCTATAATTCCAATTTCTTATGTGGTATACTTGTTGCAAATTTGGCTTGTCGATATACTTCTGATATATTACTTACTCAGTTCTTACTATATTTGTCCATGCCTCACCATGCGCACAGGCCAAGAAAATAAAACTTATGACTAAATCTAAGAGAAACCTAAGTTAACTGCATAAGCCTGTTAAGTGACATACTACAAGCACTTAATGACTTCCAAATCATTTAAGTAGGGTGAGAGAGTGCGACATTGCTACCTACAATCCTAGAACTACACTCCTAAATCCTGATAGTTTAAATGGACAGACATTTTGAAACAAAGTTTTCTGAGCTCATGGGAAATTATAGCTAACTGGAGGGCGTATCAATTGAGATCTGACGTGCAGTAATGAAGAATGGATCTTGTAGCACCCTATATATCCACATCGTTAGAAATTAGACCCTACAAGAACACACAACACATTAAGCCGGACCTGACTTCTCGAGAATATGAAGACGCCGCTAGTTTACAAATGTTTGACCCAGCTCTAAATTAGTAGTATTCTGGTCCTCTTTGTGGCTTGTGGTTTATTCCTACTGGGTGTCTCCTTAACTTCAAATCTCTTTCTGTGACGGAGTCTTATGCGAGTTGTTGTTCTTATTAAACTATGAACAGGAGCAGATGACGACGATGACGTGCCCATGGATGTTGATATTAAAGATGGTATTGATGTTGATTTGCAGAAACAGATAACTGCAGCATTTGATTCAAATGCAAGATTACTTGAACATTTGGTATGCTGAACACCTGTACAAAAGTTATTCTGTGACAAGATTATTGGGCTCTATACTTTGCTTTCTCCTGTTTGACTCTAGACTGTATCATGCATAGGTGAATGCCCTGTTCAGAGGCACATTAAGCACAAACTATTCTGATCTATCTGGACCTTCAGATGCTGAAGTGGAGGCCGTAGGGTCCATTTGTGCTTTTCTTCATGTCATGTTCAACACATTGCCTCTAGATGTAACTATGACTGTCCTGGCCTACCGTACTGAAATTGTTCCTGCACTATGGAATTTTATCAAGCGATGCCATGTAAACCAAAGATGGCCCTATTTTTCCAAGTATATCTCTCCTTTGCCAGCAGATGCCCCTGGTTGGCTACTGCCAGTGTCTGTATTCTGTCCCATATACAAGTAAGACAGCTATTTCAAATCGCCACAAACTTTTGTTGGCTAATTCTTATTTAATCTGGTTTTCGCGTTTTTTCTTGTCAATTAGTTGAACTGTAGACAATTTTTAGTTCCTTTTCTCAGAACACTCAACACATGTTATTTATGCCTAGTTATTTTACCCTGTACTAGGTACATGCTAAAGATTGTTGATAACGAGGAATTCTATGAACAAGAGAAACCTCTTTCACTTAAGGAGTTGAAGTCACTGATTCTCATTTTAAAGCAGGTATACATGAACACTATCTTCACTGTGCTATTATTAGTCATCCATTTTTCAATATATAATTACTTGAAACATCAGAGCTTTTGCTGTGACATACTCTTGTTTGTGTTACATTGATATGATTTCAACTTCAATCTGCAGGCTTTATGGCAACTTCTTTGGGTTATTCCTTCACACACTTCTCATACTCAGAAATCATTACCTAATCCTTTAGGCCTTAAGAAAATGTCGATTGATAATCTCAAGAGCCGGGCTAGGACTGGGTTATCCGAATTACTCATACAGGTAGATATTCCACCTTGACATATCATGTTACTGTTTCTTACATTTAGCGATTTTGATTTTCAATTTCTGTATATTGTCTGTTTCCTGTCAGTGCTTTGAACTGTAGTGCTCATATTGAGGCATAGAGATAATACTATTGATTCAAAGATTTCACTTGTATGAATCGCTAGTAGTTTGATAAGAATAAGGATACTGTAGTTCGCTACTCATTACATTCTGGCGTACTTTTGGGCAGAGCAGACGTGATTATTATTGGCTAGGAACTTAGGATAACCTTAAGTAGCTGTCCTTGGTTTCTGAATTTAAAATTTCAGTCTTCTGCTTAGGCAGTACATGGTTTTTGAGCTTAGGATTGTTACTTGATGAACATTGGTTTTTCCTTATCAAACGCAACTCGAATTTTCTTTTCTTTATCAAACACAACCGTTTCTAGTTTATATACCAAATTGTTTGATATGAATTATGTGAATTAGTTTTTATGGACAATGTACATCATGTGAACTAAATTGTGTACCTAATTGCAGTTACAAGACTGGAACAGCCGACTCCCATTCACTTCCGATAGTGATTTTTATTCTCAAGAAGCAACGAACGAAAATTTTGTCTCTCAGGTAGTGGACATATGTACTGCTTGAATTATTGATACTCCCTCCGTCTCAAAATAGATGTTGCAATTTTTTCTAAATTTGAATGTATCTAATACTAAATAGTGTCTAGGTACATGCAAATTTTGACAATTTTTCGACATCTATTTTGAGAGGGAGTACATATTTAAGAACATCTCTTGAATACCGTCTACATGTTTTTCAGGCAATACTTGGCAACACTCGAGCATCGGAGATTATAAAGCTTGCTCCCTTTTTGGCGCCTTTTACCATTAGAGTCAAAATATTTACTGTACGTTAATACTTATTTGATTTGATGTGTAACATTGAATAAGGCTCATGCATCTTTAAGGATAAATGTCTTAGAATTTTTTTTCAAACAGTCACAGTTGGCAAATTCTAAACAATCGATGACTTCCCATTCTGCCTTGACAAGACACCGGTTCAAAATAAGAAGAAGCCGGCTTCTGGAAGATTCTTTTGATCAGCTAAGCTTGCTCTCTGAAGAAGATCTTAAAGGACCAGTATGATGATAGTCACTTTCATCTCTACTCCTTGTTGATTTAAGACATGTTCTAATATACATGAAACCAGTGTTCTGACTTTTCAATGAAATCTTGATGCCTGTAGATTCGAGTATCGTTTGTTAACGAACACGGTGTGGAAGAAGCTGGAATTGATGGAGGCGGAATTTTTAAAGATTTCATGGAAAATATCACTCGTGCTGCTTTTGATGTGCAGTATGGCCTATTCAAGGTATCTGCTCTTTTATTATACTATATAATTGGCCCAATACAATTTCAGTCAGTTATGGCCATGGACTCACAATCTTACTAATGTGTGCTTAGACTTGATGCTTGCATATTTGTGGTAGTGTGCTGGTAGCCTGGTATACGCTAGATAAAAACTGGCAAGAAAAAAACTATATGGCAGTATTTTGCTTATCCAGTTATGCTACATCACTTTTTTTTGACATGTGCTACATCACATTTTTGTATCCTGTTTGTTTTCCCTTCTGTAGGAAACAGTCGATCACCTTTTGTACCCCAACCCTGGATCTGGATTGGTTCATGAACAGCATCTGCAGTATTTCCATTTTCTTGGAAGTCTCCTTGGGAAGGTGCTTTGATTGTATATCTTCTCTTTGTCATTTCTGAGCACGTGTTCAGCCTGTTAGAGGTTATTATAAGAAACCTGTAGATGTCTGACATTCTTTCATTTTCCAAGACATGCAAGTATTTTGATGCTACCGTCCCAGCATTTCCTGAACTCCTGTTATATATTGGATGCATGTCGTGTTTTCTTTTATGGAAATGTGTATTGAGCTTGAAGTTATTGGGTGTAATCTTCTCCAGGTCGCTGTATGGTAGGAAAGCATTGATGTAAATTGTTATATATGGCTGGCATTTGGCTGCTGATAGGTTTAAGATCAGATGGCTTTTCCTGTGATATGTCGCGTATTTGAGTACTTAACTGCTAGAGAGAACATAATGAGTATGCCTGATACTGGTATCGTGAAGTTCTGTTATGTACAATCATTTAGGTTCAATATCTGTGGCATCTTCATGGCTTGCACATTCTGAATAATCCGTGACATGCTGCACAGTTGCTCTAGAGTGATCTGCCCATGTTGATTAATTGTATTTTTGGCAGCATATGTCACTGGGGTTCTGTGTAACTGTTTGGTCATCCACAATTTTATTTACTTGAACTGAAGTTGCCTTTGGAGTTGGGCACATGTCTGTAGAGTCTACAAAAAAGTCATAGATCTGTTAATCATGTCCATCAGTTTGGAAGTTTGTAATGCAGTCTACATTTGACATGCCTCGTTAATTTTCTAACTATTTTTGTTCCAAATATCTATCAAGGCAACCACATAAGTTCTGCATCTCTATATAACTATTTACTGAGATAATTGGGTAGCATCTGACGTGTGCTTGATTCATGTCTTTCAGGCAATGTACGAGGGAATACTTGTTGACTTGCCATTTGCTACCTTCTTCTTGAGCAAGCTGAAACAGAAGTATATATGTCCCTCTCCCTCCCTTAAGCAAGTTGCAACAAAAATACTTCTTCTGATTGTGTTGGTTCATTTGTTACGAGATTTGATTCAGTTCAGAACTTGCCAATGAATGGATAAAATTTGCTTCTAGGTAATTTAGTTCAAATATAGGAGGATGTGGTTGGGGCCCTTGCAGTGTTGTGGATTTTGATGTTTACTAGTATGTTCAAGTTAAACAGAGGATTATTGGGTATACTACGGGACAATGGAATGGCTCATTATTTTGCTCTTCTACAAATCTGTTAATTTTTTTTATGTCTGATTAAGAATTCCATTATGCTGTTTGTGTTATTGAGTTTAACATCCACGTCTCCTTTTCTCCACCAATCAGGTCCAACTTCTTGAATGATCTGCCTTCATTGGATCCAGAATTGTATCGTCATCTTCTGTTTCTAAAGGTTTGATCCTAATTACATCAATGTGTGGAGAAGAAAATAGTGATCTTAACAAATATTGTGTGCAGTTGAGCTGATGCTTTGAAGCACAGCAGATGAAGTATTTATCTTTTGTTTTCAGTTTTGTCAAATGTGGCATGTGAAACAAGCATAAGTTCAACACTTAAGATAAAATACAAATTACCAAGTTAATATATGGCCAAGAAAAATAATCTGCTTCAACCGTGAGGCTGCAATCCAGATATTATGAGTATTGTATCTTTCTAGCATGACATATGTATGGGGATACTATCTTTGTGAAGCTTTTTTTTCATCTGATGTTCATCTTGCTGTGCTCTGATCTCTTTTTCTTCATATGCTCAGCATTACCAAGGCGACATCTCAGATTTGGAGCTGTACTTTGTTATTGTGAATAATGAATATGGTGAACAATCAGAAGAAGAGCTGCTTCCTGGCGGGAGAGAAATGCGTGTTACTAACCAGAATGTTATTATGTTTATCCACCTTGTTGCCAACCATCGATTAAACTATCAGATTCGTGGACAAAGCAGGCATTTTTTGAGAGGGTTTCAACAACTTATACCAAAGGAATGGATCGATATGTTCAATGAACATGAAATTCAGGTGCTTCGACTTACATGCTTGCGTAAACATTACGAATACAAAAATATAACTTCTACATCTTGTAAAAAATGTGCATTGGGACATTCCTTGAGATATCAAAAATCATGTGGACATTCTTTTGTGTGGTTTCCCCATGGTTAAGATAAAGATGTTGCTACCTCCATTCCAAAAAGGAAGGCATGTAAACTTGTTCTCAATTCAAACGGTGTAAAGTTTGACCAAACTTACAGAGTAAACTATCAATATTTACAAGACCAAACAGACATAATATGAAAGTTTATTGCATGATGTATCTAGTGATATTAATTTTGTATTATAGACGTTGATAATTTTTCTATAAAGTTGGTCAAACTTTTATGTTGTTTGACTTTATATGCCTTCATTTTTGGAATGGAGGTAGTACGTTCTATGTGTTACTGTAGTTGGATTACCTTGTGCTATGCATGTTACCTGTTTTCAAATCGTACTTTTTCCTAGCATCACCATACATATTCATTTCTTAGTTTTCTCATGTTCTCTTACGTGTTTTGCTCCGGCAGCTTCTCATATCTGGATCTCTGGAAAGTTTGGACATTGATGACTTGCGTTTGAACACCAACTATTCTGGAGGTTATCACCCGGTATGTTTGCTTTATTATGTTGGAAAGACCATCCTTCCATTACTCAAGAATGCATCTAGCTATCATATACATCCTCTGTAGTTTGCTAAATCATACTGCATTATGGAGCAGATAGTTTGCTAAAACATACTGCATTATGGAGCAGATAGAGTAGATAGTTCTGACATGTTATGCTTTCATCTGAACTCATGTGGGCTATACCCCCTCAATGTTTAATAATTTCAGTTGTTGTACGAGAGTATTCTTGCTTTAGATTTTATAAAATGAATACTCTAGAATCGATCTTAGTGATGGATCACCTTTGAAATATTAACATCAATTTAAATACAAAAAACTAGCTAGTTCAGGCAATGTCCCAGCTTAAAAATAATTATATGCATAATGTAAAATATTTATATTGGCCAGATCCAGTGGACTAGTATTGAATCATCAGCTCTTCATGTTTATATATTTATGCTATTATTTTGAATGGTGAATTATATTGCATCTTCCTGCTTTAGAGACGGATTGATTATGGTTTTCTTTCAGGACCATGAGATTATTGATATGCTCTGGGAGGTTCTAAAGAGCTTCAGTTCGGATAATCAGAAAAAGTTTCTCAAGTATGCAACTCTCCTTTTCGTGGCATGAGTATTAGTTCTGTAAAAATTAATTACCTCTCCCAGTCCTCTACCTACTTTATTGGTACTTGTTAATACTGGACTAGATTCCTAGGAAATGACATGATCGTGAATGTTTAGATTCATCTCTTTCCTTTGGACTTCTTGCTTTGCTCATGTTTTCGTTTTTGCAAGATACATAAGACTGAGTCGTGATTATTTCAAACATGCTTAATCTTTTATATCAAATCAATGCTTTTCTTGATCCCGTTACACGGATGACAATAAATGCACAGGTTTGTTACTGGATGTTCTCGTGGACCACTCCTTGGATTTGAGTACCTTGATCCAAAATTCTGCATTCAAAGGTTTGATGCCCCTGTATAAATTTGTTTTGGGTTTCGCCTCTTGCTCTGTTGAGTATTTTGATCTTAAAACTCCTTTTGGATGCAGAGCTGGTGTCCCTGGCATGGAGGAGCATGGCGATCGCTTGCCCACCTCAGCTACTTGCATGAACCTTCTGAAGCTCCCTCCATATAAAACGTCAGTAAACTATAGTAGCCACATTTATACATCCTGGGCAACCAATGAGTTCCCGTACATCTTTATCTGCTCACTGGTTCATTTCAGCATGACTAACAGTTTCCCTCGTTTGTGTTGAACAGCAAGGAGCAGTTACAAACCAAATTGTTGTACGCAATAAACTCAGAAGCCGGTTTCGACCTGAGCTAATTGCCTTGTGGATTCAAAAATTGTGCAGTGTAGATAGTTTCTAGATAATAGCTTAAAAGGCACCCAGGGCTGAAGCACCAACCATTTGGGCTGAATTCGAAGCCCCCACAAACAAAGAACAGATGTTTCTTAGAGTGGCTGGGAGGAAATTGAGGGGAGGCACCTGCAATAGCTGCTGATAGATAGAGCTCTGGCTGCAAGTCGGTAAAAGCACGCGGATGCTGTTGTAAGCAGCCATGAACATGTACATATGTATTTTAACCGTTGTGGTTCAGTGGCGCCTTGCTGTGGAATAATAATATAAAGTCAGATGAAACTGGTAGTTCAAAGTTGGTTCAATTTCTGAGTTGTGGCAGGTAGTCTGAATGATTGGAGTTGCTGTTATCATGTATGCCAGGCCAAGAGGTCGGAGATATTTTTATATTGACCACCTTTTGTAAACTCCTCTGAGCCAGTCGTTAGAAAACAAGATTATTTTCTCGGAAGCACCAGATTCAAAAGTGGGCATAGAGTTTTGAATCAACGGTGAGATCTTTGAAGCCATTTGATGCACAGCGAAAAAGCTTCACTCAATGCCTTTCTTTTTTGACATGGAACACTGATATTCCATTAACTTTGCTTGGCAGAATTGCCCGACATAGCAGAAATTACAATGTCAGGAACTTCGTCTAACCAGACATAATGCAAACAAAAGTTTCCTGAGGCACCTAACCCTGCCAGAATATGAGCTGGCCTGTTACATTCAGGTGGTTTATAAGAGATACTCCCTCCGATCCATAATAAATGTCGCCACTTAGTACAAAGTTTGTACTAACTTAGTACAAAATGAGCGACACTTATTATGGATCGGAGGGAGTACTAAACTTGATGAACGCATGCTCCATTTGAAATTTTGCATCCTGAACAAAGCTCCCAGCAGTGACAGATCAAAGGAAGAGCACTTTGTTGCTTGAACAAGACCCATGCAATCTGAAACAAAAATAGCTCTACCAATACTCAAATTTTCTGCAACTTTGATCCCTTGAATGAGAGCTTCCGTTTCAGTTTGCAATGCTTCCCCTGTATCCTTTACAGCTCCAGCCGCAGCAAATAAGAGATCTCCATCATGATCTCTACTGATACCATCCGCCACTACCTGATTGTTGATCATACGATCCATCAATATTTATCATAATCCATTCAACTGTTGGTGGTTTCCACTTCAGATCACGGTCTTGTTTAGGGCCTGATTTTCTTCGACAAAATTCCCTCCATTCTGAGGTAAACCGTCCAATCTGAAACTGGAACTCATCTTCATTTAACCGACGCTCACCCCTGTTTGATTTATTGCGCTCAGTCCACCAACACCAAAGGAGTGCAATAGAGCAGAATTTTTTGTCTTCTTCAATACTAAGTAGAGTTTCCAACAGATGCATCGGCGAACTACATGACAATAGTTTCTCTCGGACATCCTCCAACTGTGTAGCTCTCCACATTTTCTTCACCTCCTTGCAACACAGAAATAGGTGGCCACCATCTTCAAATAATGACTCACAAACAACACATCTAGTGTCGAGCTCCACATGTCTGCTCTCAATGTTCATTCTCATCGGTAGGCTGTTATGTCCAAAACGCCACAGGAATTGATGTACTTTGACCGGGCAATCAAGTCGCCAAACTTTCCTCCAAACCGCCTGCATCCACCGGCTACCCACTGTCCCTTCTGAAGATCCACTCAAACGCGCTGGTTTAGTCATACTGATATGCACTTTGCATGCTGATTTTACCGAGAAGATTCCTCTATTGTCATAATGCCATGCATAATGGTCCTCTTCATGCTCATATGTTGGGATGGAGAGTATTGCCTTAGCATCCTCTTCATGGAATGTCTGGCGGACAAGGTTCTCATCCCAAGCATGAACGGGTAGGATCAATAAAGCTTGAGTCAATGTCTGATAGTTAACAAAGGTACATGTTAATAGCCTCAATCTCGTATCTTTTTCTTTGAAAAGGAGCATATATTAATATCACAACATACCAATTACACCCAGCCTCTGTAACAACGCATTGCCCTAGCGGCCATATGGATACACACAGCCAAAAAAAAAATTATAAAAAAGAAAAACCTCGCTACAGTAATCCATTCGTTGAAACAACAGTACTACCACCACCAAGACAGCACTAGAAGTCCAGCTTCTCCAAAAATAACGTCTTCAAGAAGGGAACAATGCACAAACACAGTCATCGCCCGATCATAGATCTTAGGTTTTTACCCTGAAGAAAGTCTATACTCTCAAACCAATACCTTCAACAAGACCATTGCCAGGCACAACCAATTAAGGCCAGACCCTGAGTTTTCACCCTGAAAGGTAGGACTATAAACCTCTCCTGTACAGTCGCCCCCACTTGCATGTTGCTGCTCCAAGTCACAAGTTACAAAGCCAATTCCTCATCACCACCCAGACTCGAACCACCATTGTCAGTCTTCAGATCCCGGTCTCCATGAGATTCTCCGTCAACACCATGCAACAAGAAACATGTCCCATGATATTAACAGCCAACAGAGCTTTGAAGCGCTCCCTCTGAACCCAAAAGGTCAGAGTAAAACATGGGTGCACATGACCGAATCCCTCCAATCCGGCAATCTTCAGGCATTATTCTCCCATGGGAGTTCGCTGGTGAAGCCTTCCGAAACTCGACACTCTGACCAGATCAGAGAGGGCAAGCAACAAGTATATCCTCGTCTTGGCGTGAGAGGAATCCTAGGACCGTCGCCTTTATTCAGCAGACAAGCAACCCCCCACGCCGCCCGTCGTCTCCGTGCAGCACCAACAGAGGAGGAGAGGGCAACAATCGCAGGAGATCAGCGTGGCTAGGCCACAACTTCACCCCCGGCGGCGACGGCAAGCCTCCATCCCCTCGTCGGCCGCCGGAGAACCTCAGGCCCGGCCAAGACGGCCGCTCCACACCAAGCCCACAGCCAGTGTCGCACCTCCCCCATGTGAACGCCGCCATAGACCCCTCTGCTGCCCCCCATATTAGATGGACGGGGCGCCACCACCGTCGCCGGAGCCGGCAGCGGTGGCGGACGATGCGAAGAGGGTTGGGGGGCTCTTAGGGGAGGATGGAGAGAAGGCCCCCGGATCCACCGGAGTCGCCTGGGGGCGGCTTAGGAGAGGATGGCTCGGGAAGGTTAGGGTTTCCCTCTCGAAAAGGACGCAGGTACCCTCTACAATTCGGTATCAGCCTCAACGTATCTAGATTCATATGTATCTAGTTAAGTGTCGAGACTAATGTTTTTATATCTGGACAAATTTGATGCCATTAATATGAACCGGAAGGAATACAAAAGATTAATGATTTGTTTTTTAGAGCCATTTCTAGAACCATTTCCCGGTGATGTCGACTTGAGGGACGATGCAACCGAGATTTCAGCATATAGTTTACACCTTTTAATAGAAGCCAACCGAAAAACCGGTGACACATATCAAAGCAAATAAGTAGAAGGCAGACCAACAAGCATCTGGCTTGGTGATACTTGCCTGTACATAACGATGTCAAGCTCAAGCCCAACTACATCAATTGGTCCAATGGCAAGAGCTCGTGGGAAGGCACTTGAAAGTAGCTAGATCTAGCATCCCTAAAGGATTGTGGATAATTCATGGCATGGCAATCAGAGAAGTAACATCATTGAAAATGTTGCAGGTTTCCTTCACGTTTTAATAAGTGGATCATGAAAATGATAAGTGGAACATGCCAATGGTGACCCATAAAAAGTTACAAAAATATGTAGTCTACCATAAATGCAACCTTCTACTCCTCTGAGTCATATACAAGTATGTCGTTCTACCAAGAAGGGCACTTGGAAACTACAAGAAAATGATCCTTTAAAAATTTACACAATGTTTTTTTTATCTCAAATCCACTTGAAAATCTCCAATCCAAAATTTTATAAATCTACGGTACTTCCGTACACTATTTACCCTGTATGCCTGACCATTTGAAATTGGCGATCGATGGAGATTTAATTTTGAAATGTCTATGTTTCCTTCTGCACTACCGAGTTTGGTACATTGTTTGAACCACCGCCCTTTCATAAACTCTGCCCATGAACTCTACTGTATAGGACTGGTACTACCAAGTGTTTTGTGGCCGGTGCCTCCGAGACGGGAGTTAGAGCATCTCCAGCCATTCGCCCTCAGCGCGTCCGGCGTTGGTCGTTTGGGGTTCCGCCAACGATTGTTGTTATGTGGGGGCGCCAGTTTCTAGTCGCGTCCCTAAATAAAGCCCTAACCCACGTTATAAATTGGCGTTATATTTAAAAGTTCTTTTCCCGTTACCAAAAGAGCACTATTCGCCGCAAGTTCATAGTCTCCGCGATAAAAAAAAATAGCAACATCTCGAGCGCCACGTTGATCTTGAGGAGGCCGACCTTCACGTCTCGCTTCTCCAACATCACCGCCCACCTTGCGTCGTAGTACTTCTCCCTCAACATGGTGTTCGCCACGGCGTCGGCGATGCAATTCTCGATTGAGGGCTGCAGCCTCTCGGTGGTCGGCGTCGCATTCCTCGCCGCATGGCCTTCTTGTCGCCGATGGGGCGCCCTTCTGCCGCTGGTGTTACCGACGCTTTCGGATCATAGGAGGCATCCTTGTCCTTCGCGAGAGCAGTGCGAGTCTCGGTCCACTTCTCACAATTTTTGACCCACGTGAATACATTGATAAACTTGAATTTGGCGTTGTTATTGTCTCGGCGATAGGCTTAAAATTTTGATTCGCGTCGGTGATCACATCGAGGCTCATGACCTTCCACACTTCGGCAAGGCACTCTTTATTCTTGGACTTCCACTCGATGCAAGGTTCGACGATGGGAGCGCGTGCCTTTCCCGCCTTCCTCTCTTCTTCTCTTTTATAGCAGCCACGTCGGATGACGTCGGCTCCTCCTCTTTAGCTTCGGCTTCGGTGCCTTCTTCCTCTTAGTCATCATCCTCACCCTCCTCTTGGTCATCATTCTCGCCCTCGTCTTGTGCGGTGGCCTGGGCTTCCTCTTGTGTGAATAACTCAGGGCTGGAAACGGCGGCCATGGAGCCGAATTGGAAGAGCTCGTGCATGATGGAGTCGTCTTGCGTCATTCCTCCGAGCATGCTGCGGGCATCCTGGTTACGCCCACCAAAATGTCGCAATCTGACGGCTCCATGGGCCGGGGAAAATGGGAGAGGACCGCAATGCAAAGCCGATGAGAAAGCGAATGCGATGTTGAGGTCAGGGTTGAAGACGATGGTGCCGCGAGGAGGGTATTCCTCAGCTTGTGTGAAAAGTCAATGTTGGGGTTGAATCCTTCAAGCCATCGGCGTACTCATGCGAAGGCACGAGCCTTGAGAACGGCGTCCTATGACAATGGGTCTCGTAGAACAACACCGGAGAGGACGATAGGAGGCTTGTTGGAGATGATACGCTACCTTGGATTCCATAGACACCAACAAAGTATTGTACGACATGTGGTGGAGGCACCGGACTCTCCACGTCCACGGCCATCTTCCCTGCCACCGCCTTCTTGCCATTTGCCTTCACAGCCCTTTCCCCGCGGTAAAATGAGACCACCATCCGACGCGTGACGTACTTTTCCTACTAGACGTTGGTCCACTCCGGTGGTTTATGCGTCGGCGCCCTTGGTTTTCGCTCCTACTTCGTCGGTGCTAAGTCATCCTCCATTGGAGGAATTACTTCGGCATTATGGTGGATGGATCCGGTGCGTGCGTATGGCGAAGCTACGGTGGCAAGAGGGCTGTATGGGGGATATGTGAGAAGAAAAAGAGCAAAAACAAAAGTGCGATGAGGAAATTTTTCTTGGGGTCACCGATAGAGCGGGTCCTCCTGAGTTTTTCTTCAACCGGTGCCCCTGGTGCTCCCGTGGGTTGGGTTCGGCCTGGAAGCGTGGGACATAAAAGCATCCCACGCCGGTGATGGATCCCAAGCGTAGAAGATCAATTGTAGTACTTTTCAATAAGAAAGATTGTCGAACCCACGAGGAGCTTAAGGTATTGGTTAATATGCTTGACAAGTAAAACAATAAAAGAGTGCAGTGGTTTTGGTGTTTTGGGTTTGTAGTTTGCAGTGAAAAAAGTACCGGAAGTAAATAATAACAATTAAATGCTCTCAATGAGAAAAAGCCCAATCCTCTATGCAGGAAAAGGACAAGCTCAAGTGTGTATGTGAACTTATATGTGACAAGCATTCCTGAGGGCGGCATGGATTTACTTAGCATTCAGATTTCTACATAACACGGTGAATATCTTGTCAAGTTTCATTCCTTTAGGGTTTAACCTAAATTAGGTGCAGCCATAGATATGAGCAAGTACACCCCTTATGATGGGTTCTAGAACCATTTTCATGAGCAAGTATAGGAATCATTAAGACATAAATGTTTCGCCATAGCATTTAGTTCATTGGTCCCCCATAGAAATTCCTCTAATGCAACTTAAAGTATTGGAAACCTTTTTGTCATTCCGTCCCTTCCAACCCTCATCATTGCATTAAAGTGTAGTCCTATGAGACCATATAGGTAAAGTAATATACAGTCGACATTCGCATAAAACCATCATAGAACAACATAAAAGATAAAAACTTGACCAAATACTCATTGCATACTATATGGAAATCATACCCAATTCATCCTATGCCCTCATGAACATGGGGATCTACTCACAAGTGACAAACATGATATGTATTAGTGGCATATGAATTACAACACAATATTAAAATATAATCTCTCCACCAAATAAAGACAAGTTGCCAATCACAAACATGCAAATAGCACTCAAACAATATCCGGGGGTTCAATCAATCACAAACTATGGGGAACGAGGTGGATCTTGGAGATGGAGATGGTGCTGATGATGGTGATGATGGAGATTTTGATGGAGAGGCCTCCCCTACACCAAGGAGGAGTGGCGATGATGATGGCGTCGATTTCCTCCTCACCATAGGCTCTGTTGCTGTAGGATCTGCCCTCTCCCGGAGTAGGAGAGGACTTTTGCCTTCGCCGCCACCTCTGTAAACCGTGGGAAAAATATGGCGTCTGTTTTATAGCGAGACGGAGGCATCTGTAAAAAGGAGGAGTCGAGGCAACGCTCATAGGACAAACGAGCATGGGTAGCACGCCCATCAAGGTAGGGCATGTCACCTGAGATCTTTTGGCCCAACAACTCCTCTCGCTTGATTTTTTCGCTCATGGTCCTTCTCCAGGTGAAAAAATGATCAGGGATTTTTCCTTTAATTTTTAGGTGTATAGAAGGTCCCTGAAACAACAAAATACCAAAAGGAGGTCTTCTGCCTCCTAGAAATTAGATACCAATGAAAGGGACTTTATACTAGGAAAGTCTCATTAATTAACTAAAAATGAATAAATAATGAAGAATCATGGAAATATCATTCAAAACAGATCATCTAAGTCACTATATTGATGATGTAAAATGCTTGTATCAGCCGGCGAAAAACAGGATGCTGGGGCTGGGAGGATTTTTTGGTGTTGGCGCTAAAAACGGTTGCCTAGGGATGGCTTGGGGGGTTGTCCAACAAAAAAGCCAGATGGAGCGATTGGGAGCGCTGACCTTTTTTTGAAAAATATTATTCAAAGGGAAATTGCAAATTTCTTTAAAATTTTAGAGATATATTACACACTTTGAATGGAATTTATCTAAACTAAAAACTAATCTAATGGCAACCACGATAACTGCCACCATAGTAGAACTTAAAATAGCGATAGTCGTTGTCGATGATCTTGTTCTTCCCGTGCTCATCGGACTCGTCCTTGACGATGTTGGGGTCGGCGCCACTACAAATGGTGTCGTTGGAAGTGTCAGGAATATGCAACATGTATTGCTCTGGGGGCCAAATGCCACAATATATAGTACAGGTACAGGGCAAATATGCAGGAAGCCCCCTAACATATGGGGGAAATACAATATACAGATATATACATCTAACACCCCCCACAAACTCATGGTGGATCCACAACACTGAGTTTGGAGAGTAAGAAATCATGCTGCGCTCTGGTCTGGGCCTTCGTGAAGAAATCCGCCAAATCAGAATCAAGGCACATCAAGCGCAACAACTGAGCTCGCACCGAGCACGTGTATAGAAAGCATCAACACCAATATGCTTGGTAAGCTCATGCTTGACCGGATCATGTGCAACACTAATAGCACCTGTACTGTCAGATAAAACCAGACTGGGTGTGGTAATAGGGACCCCAAAATCCGCAAGTAACCACCGTAACCAGGTCACCTCAGCAGTCAACAAGGCCATAGCACGCAACTCAGCCTCAACACTCGAACGGAAACCGTTGCATTTCTTCGTCTTCCAAGCAATGAGCGAACCACCAAGAAACACACAGTAAGCAGAAAGTGAACGCCGATCCGAAGGATCACTCGCCCACGTGGCGTCCGAATAGCACTGGAGCTGGAGGGAGCTGGAACAAGGAAAGAAAATGCGACGAGTGATCGTACCACGAAGATAACGAAGAACACGAAGAAGATGACTATAATGAACAGTGGTAGGAGCAGAAACAAACTGACTCAGAATATGAATAGGATAAGAGATGTCAGGACGAGTGACAGCAAGATAAACAAGGCTCCCAACAAGATGACGATAACGCGTATGATCAGAAAGAGGATCACCATCAGTAAGTTGAAGCTTAACATTAAGATCCATAGGGGTCTCAACAGTGCGCTCATCCCCAAGAGCAGCACGAGCAAGAAGATCCTGAATATACTTTTCCTGAGAGATGTAAAAGCCATCAGAAGTGGAGGAAACCTCAATCCCAAGAAAGTATCGAAGAGGACCAAGATCAGTCATAAGAAATCGATCAAGACGAGCCTTAACAAAGGCTATATACTCAGGATCATCACCGGTAATGATCATATCATCAACATAGAGAAGAAGAAGAGTGCGTCCACGAGGAGAAGTGTGAACAAACAACGCTGGATCATGAGCACTAGGGGAGAAACCAGCAACTGTCAATACAGAAGCAAAGCGCTCAAACCAGGCACGAGGAGCCTGTTTGAGGCCATAAAGAGAATGTCGAAGACGACAAACCATCCCCTCAGGAACAAAGTACCCAGGAGGAGGCTGCATATAAACCTCCTCACTCAACTCACCATTGAGAAAGGCATTCTGAACATCAAGCTGAGACACAGACCAGTGACGAACAGAAGCAACAACAAGAAGAGTACGCACAGTGGTCATATGAGTGACAGGAGCAAAGGTCTCATCATAGTCACGACCATGCTCCTGCTGAAAACCATGAGCCACAAGACACGCTTTATAGCGCTCAAGAGATCCATCAGAGCGAGTATTAATCTTATAGACCCACTTACACGTGATAGGACGAACACCGGGAGGAGGAGAAACAAGATCCCAGGTGCCAGTGCGCTCAAGCGCAACAATCTCCTCGGCCATGGCCAGCTGCCATTCAGGATGATGCTCAGCATCCCGATAAGAGGTCGGCTCGGAGGCAACAGAAAGACCATACTGACTAGGAGAGTAACGGTTGGGGGCACGACGCTGACGAACATGACGAGTAGAGGGAAGATCATCAGAGGAAGACGACGCAGGAGACGACGATGAAGAAGAGGGAATAGGAGAGGAAGACTCCGGAGAACGAGGAGAACTAGGAGAACTAGACGAAGCAGAAGAGGACGGTGTCGAAGAGGAGACATCAGGGGGAGGAGATCCTGAAGAAGACACAATAGGGGTAGAAGGAGGTGTGTCAGGGAAGAGAAGAAAAGAGATATCTTCCACCGGGTAAGTACCAGCGGTGGGACGAGGATAGAAAGGACGCATCTCATCAAAAGTAACATCACGAGAGATACGCATCCGACGACCAACAGGGTCCCAACAGCGATAGCCCTTATGCTCATCACTGTATCCGAGGAAAACACACTCAACGGACTGAGCGGTCAGTTTGGTGTGTTCGCGAGGAGCAAGGAGAACATAGAAAACACAACCAAACAAGTGAAGCATGGAGTAGTCTGGAGACTGTCCAGAGAGGCGCTCAAGAGGGATACCACCCTGCAAGGCAGCAGAAGGCTGAATATTGATGAGGTAAGCCGACGTAGCGACAGCCTCAGCCCAGAAATGCGGCGGGAGAGAAGAAGCAATCATCATAGCGCTAGTGGTCTCAAGAAGATGGCGATGCTTACGCTCAGCAACGCCATTCTGGGCATGTGCGCCATGACAGGAGAACTGAGCAAGAGTGTCCTGCTCAACAAGAACACCTCGCAACATCTGAGAGATATACTCATCAGCAGAATCAGCATGAAACACACGGATGGGGGTAGAATATTGAGTACGAACCATGGCCGCAAAACGCTGATATATGGAGAGCACCTCACTACGAGAGCGCATAAAATACAACCAAGTGTACCGAGAAAAATCATTGATGAATAAAATATAGTAGCGATGACCCCCTTTCGAAGCGAAGGGAGCCGGACCCCAAACATCGGAATGAACTAAATCAAAAGGTCGCTGAGATACAGACGCGCTAGTAGGATAGGGAAGCTGAATCTGTTTACCCAACCTACAGCCCTGACAATGCAAAGACCCATCTCCTGAGACAGACCCCAGAAGACCACGATGAACTAATGACGACAGGCGAGAGTCACAGAGGTGACCAAGACGATGATGCCACTGCTGAAAAGAGATGTTAGTAGAGGCAACAACCGGAGAAGAACAGGAAGATGAAGTGGCAGCGGAAGGAACACGAAGCCAGTCTAACTCCCAAAGACCCGAAGAGTCACGGCTGCGAGGGCCAGCTCTAACCAGGGCCTGGGTGCGACGGTCCTGAACAACACAAGAATCAGCATCAAGAATGACGCGACAAACAGAGTCAGTAAGCTGGCTAGCAGAGAACAGATTCATCTTAAGAAGAGGGACATGAGAAATATTAGGAACAAAAAAAGAAGAAGTAGAAAGGGTGCCCCGACTAGAAAAAGGGAGAGAGGTACCATCAGCCGTAAAAACACGGACATGAGAAGGGAGAGAACGAAGAGCGGATAGAAAAGAAGACTCAGAGGTCATATGAAAAGAAGCTCCAGAATCCAGATACCACGGAGACGTACCTGACTGTGTAGAAGGTGGTGGTCGCACAGTGCCTAAAGAGTCACCAGTAACCAAGAAGTGCGGTCGAAGAAAAGCTTGTAGCAAAGCAATTCACGAAGACTCGATAATGTCCCGATCGAGAGAGCAAGCCGAAGATCCGGAAGAAGCCGATCGCCCATGAGCCTGGCCGACGAAGCGGGGTCCGTGTATAACAGGTGGCTAAAGTGTGACCATCCCTGTTGCAGTAAGAGCAGTGACGAAGAGAACCACGGCGACCCTGACCATGAGCCTGCTGATGCTGACTCGACCACGAGGTCAGTGCCGGCCGACCACCCCGACTGGAGGAGTGGGTAGTATCGGGCGCGGACAGGGGACCGCTCGAGTCGAGGAGCGACAAAGGAGCACCACGAGTAGCAAGCGCAGATGGAACCGCAAGAAGACCAGCACCACGAGACGGGTCTC
The DNA here is from genome assembly GCA_030063025.1 of Avena longiglumis. Taxonomy (NCBI): domain Eukaryota; kingdom Viridiplantae; phylum Streptophyta; class Magnoliopsida; order Poales; family Poaceae; genus Avena; species Avena longiglumis. The sequence continues at coordinate 148,659,447 of CP125974.1, forward strand.
CTCAGCCAAGCTCGCATAACACCCGAGAGCGGAACACGACCACGAGCATTCATTTGCCGAGCACGCTGGGCTCAAACTCTGTCAAGCCGAGACAAACTCATAGATGCGGTGAAACTCCAAGTCCGAGCGCACAACCGCATAACGAGCATGTGCCACAAACAAAGAAGACGGAGAATCAAGTTGGCGTGATAGCATATAACTCATCAATAGTAGAATCACCCTGGAGAGCATGCTGCGAACCACAACGAACAGTAAAGAGCATCCCAGACGGATGAAGCGGACGAAGATGGGCCCCGAAAGGCAATGGGGAGACTCATGAACTCAAGCGACATCTGGGCGTAGTACATCGAGAGGAGAACAAAGAAGAAGACGAGCATCCTCATCAACCCACGAGTGTAAGTAGTCAAAGCGTGTCGATAGGCCTCGAGATCAAGAGTACCGCTTGAACTTGGTCATAAGCAACAGCAGATTATCATCGACTCTGAGCAGCATCCTTGGCCTCCTGAGAAGCATCAACACCGAGAACAATTGGCGTCGGCGGAAGAGGAGCCACATGAGCAGGGGGCACGGCGGACAGGAGTCCTCGCCGGAGAGCACACCCCAAAGACAGAGACCGCGCATGTGAACGCGCATAAAGGCAGCGAAATCAGGATAATTCGCGCCATCGAAGATCACCGGGCAGCGAGGAATCGCAACATAACCCAAGGAAGAAGACATATCTCTTTTTTTTTGGAACAGATCTGGTCAACCCAGCTGCAGGGTAGATGCTGGGCAAAATCCGGCGAAATTCCGGCTAACCGGGACAAGGGGCGGTGCCTAAGGGCCGGGGAAGACCAATTCCGTCCGTCGGGGATCGATTCCCAATAGCGGTCTGGCGAGCCGGTGGCAGAAATCCGGCGGTTCTGATAGAGGCCGGGAGGTCAACTCGGGTGCACGTGAAGAGGCGGCGGAGGTCCGCGCGTGGAGGCGGCAGGTGGCCCGCGCGTGGAGGCTGGCTCGCTACCGGTAGACCGCGTGGAGGCGTGGAGTCAGCCTGGCGTGGGCAGTGGAGGCAGGTGGTCCGACTAATCGCGCGTGAAGCAGGGTACCAGCAGGACCAATCGCTGGCTCGCAGAGGACCAGGCGTAGGAGCAGAGGACCAGGTGCTGGCTCGCGTACGCGCGGAGAGAAGATGGCGAGGTGCGTGGATCTGCAACACGTCAGGGGGTGAGGTAGGCGAGCCTGGTGGAGAGGGCGACGGGGCCGATCTGATCTGGGATCTAGGAGATCGACCGAAAATAGCGAGATCAGCCAAAAAAAACAGCGGCGACCGGCGGCGGCGACGTCGGATGAACGACGACGACAGGGACGATGGCGGCTGTGACGATGTTGCAGAAAAAATTGTCTAACCTAGCTCTGATACCATGTCAGGAATATGCAACATGTATTCCTCTGGGGGACAAAGGCCACAATATATAGTACAAGTACAGGGAAAATATGCAGGAAGCCCCCTAACATATGGGGGAAATACAATATACAAATATATACATCTAACAGGAAGAGCTGACGCCACCGACTTCGAGCGTCAAGTCGATGATTTGGTCGCTGCATCATGAATCTATTGCTGAAGACATGGAGCGGCACCTCCTGGACGCGGTGGTCCTTAATGGAATCCAGCATCGGAGCTCAGGAGCAGGATCTGTTGGTGGTGGTACTCTAGTTCCAATAGTGACTCCACCTCCTCCTCCGTCGTCGGCTGGCGTAGGCACAAGCTCCCGCAAGGCGGCGTGGGTTGCCGTTGTGGCTCGCTTCACGGCAGCTCGCCTATCACAATGTCGAGCGAGGGGTTGCGCCTCATCACCCCCGGGATAAGTCCTCCTTCGGGACAAGGTAAGGGATAAGCACGAGGAGGATGGTGTGGATCGCGGCGGCCTAGACTACAACAAGCATTACGAGGAGGAGTGGGACGATGTGGCCGCTGCCTCCCTGGGAAGCCACCAGGGCGCTCGTGATGGTAAGGGAAGTGGCATCGGTGACATCTCTAAGCACTTGCCAGCGCTTGATCTAATTGAGGGGGATGGTAGGGTGCGTCCCAACGCACCCTAGCATCAGTTGTCTCCCTCTTGGTTCAACAGGTGTGGCGGCCCAATGAGTCTATCGAGCCACGCTAACTCATCCTCTCACCATTGTTGGAAGAAGCTATCCCACTAGTCGCCGTTGCCCATCACATCCTAGAGATGGTATGCCCGCTCCACCTCTGACAACCCCCGGCAATGGGCTTGGATCTCCTTCCACCATTACTTGTTTCTGCACTCACTACTACAGAAATGCCTGTCAGTGGCACATGACATATGCTATCCATGGCGCATGGCCCGTGTGCCACTATCATCACACCACTGATATTTTTTATCAGTAACGCACATGGAGATGTGCCACAGATAAGTCCAGTTATCTGTGGCGCATGGGGGTACGGTGTGCCACAAATAAGTATTTCAAAATTCAGAAAAGGGGGAGATATGAAAATTTATCTTTGGCGCATGGGGGTATGGTGTGGCATAGATAAATTTTTGAAAAGTCAAAAAAAGCAGGATATGGCGTGTTGGTGTTGTCGTCGTCGCCTCTCACCGACGTCACCTCGCTGCCGCCATAACCTACTACCACAGGGAGGTGCGAGAGGTTGTGGCCGCGCCAATAGGAGGCACTCGGGCCCGAGGAAGAGCTTGAGCCAGAGAGGAGATCGAGGACGACGCGGTGGCCGAAGAGAGGACAAGTGGTGGAGAAGGAGAAGTAGAGGTGAAGGAGAAAGGGAAGGGAGAATAAGGATAGGAGAGGATAAGAACGGGAGGAGAAGGGGAGGAGAAGGAGAGAAGAAGGGGAGGAGAAGGAGAAGGAGAGGGAGAGGGAGAGGAGGATAAGGGAGGAGAAGGAGAGGAGAGGGGCTGTGCAATATTTGAAGTCTAGCCACGCTTATCTGTGGCGCACCACAATAGGGTGCACCTTAGATAAGTGGTCTCCCTTTTTTTCTACAGGAAAAATCTTCTTTTTGTCGTAACTTTTTTTCTTTTTATTTTTTATCTAAAGAATCGCTAAATGATCTTTGGTGGTTGCGAGCAGATGTAGAATTTTGTTACCGTCATTTTGATATATTAAAGATTTTTTTCCAACATCGTATGCAAAAGTTAAGGCCATTTTACCATGGCATGATCCTTTTTGCAAAAAAAGTCAAAATTCATGTTAGTTAATTTTCCTACAAACTAGACCACATTACCTACCTACATGTCAAAGTATTTTTAAATTTGAAGTGTTTTTCATTTTCTTTTACTTTTTGCAAGGGTTAAAAAGGCGATCCACGAGGGGGGGGGGGGGGGGGGTACAGAATTTTTGAAAAGTTATCTGTGGTGCATCACATAGCCATTCTCCAAAGATAAGTTGGCGCCATCTATATGTGATACTTATAGATGGCCCTAGACTATCTGTGTCGCATGTATCTGCCATGCGCCATAGATAAGCCTACTATCAGTGGCGTACCGCAGGAGCATGCGCCACAGATATGTCAGGGGCCATGTATAAGTGGTACATATGGATGCAACATCCTTATCCGTGGCGCATGTTGTCGGGGGATTGCCACTGGATAGGATAGCCAGATAAGAACAAGGCCAAGATACCTGACGGCCGGCTGACGGAGGTCAGCCGGAAGGAAGGAATACGACGAAGATCTCGAGGATTCTAGATCAGGACAAGCCGACATACCAGTCAGCCGGATGAGACAAGATTGACAAGGCAGTGGTCCGGATGGACAATCCTAGCCGGACCGGAGCATAGCTAGGAGAAGTACGTAGGGTGAAGCGCGGCACAATGCGCAGTACGCCCTGACATAGCAACAAGACATAAAGGAGACAACTTGAAACCCATACCGAAGACTTTCCCACTGACGAGGGAAACAATGGTTAGTTGCCGACGTTGTGCTCGCAACGGCTCGCACGACATCCATTGTACACACGATGTATCACGCAATGTTCACTGTAGACAGATCTCCACTCCGTGGCACTATAGGCGACGAGTCAGCTAGAACCCACCTGTGGGACCTGCCAGTCGACCTGGCCAATGTAACCGCTTCCCTAGTCCTATATAAGGGGCAGCAGGTCTCTCGTAGCGAGGGTTGGTCTTAGTTGGATAGATAACACTCATGCATCTCAAGGAGCGATTGTAGTTCTCGGTGTCCATCCAGATAGTCAGATCAGCGGGAGTAGGGGTGTTACCTCACCATGAGGGCCCTGAACCTGGATACTTCTTGCATCCCGCTATGCTCGTTTGTATCCAATCCCGCCTATGGGTGCTGCTGTTAGCTTCCCTGCTTGTTCCCACCCTCTATCTAGCCTTCTTAGGCACTGATGTTTCCATAACAATGACAGTTTGCATCCATCGTGGGGCAAGATGGCTATGACTGGAGTTTTATTCCGCACGGGACCTTGCACTTCTTCTGGGGAGCGCGTGGCTTCTGGCCTCGTGCTCACTCTGGGCAAGTTTGATTGCGTCATCAACAACTCTTCGTGATTCACCGGATCCACTCTTTTGGCTGATGACACCGTCCTCCTGTTCGACGACCTGCCTGTCTACGTCGCCATCGTCCCGGAGCGCTTCCCCCGGGAGATCGTCTCTTTCACCGAGCCGTTTTCCTCAGCCAGCAGTGCGCCCGTCGCTCCTCTCGGCATGGAAGTTATGATGGCCGGGTCAATCCATAACCGTTGGCCCACGCTCAAGCGCACCACTGATGGAGGCGGAACTTCCGCCCCGCCGCGGGAGAAGGACCCTATGGAGCGCGCCATTGACGAACTCCTCACTCCGGTTGACCCTGGGGATGACCTGGCTCAGGTGGCTGCGAAAGTGGAAGCGGCTCGGGAATCCCTCCTCCAGGAAGCCCATTGGTTGGCTTCGGCCAAGCACCATATGGAGAGAACCATGCGCGAGTACCACCGCCCTCATGGTTTCACCTCGGTTAGCCATGATCATAGCCGGTTGGGTCACTACAGCACCGTGGGGGAGAGTTAGGAGCTCGCTTGGAGAGGGACAACACCAAAATCCCGCCCCTTTCCTTTTCCAGCCCACCTACAGTACACCAATCAAGAACCTGCACACGGAAAGGGCTGCCACACATGAGCTGCCTCATTTAGAGGGCGAGGCAAGAGCCCGGCAAGAACTGCGGGTGCAGCAACTCCTCGTGTTGCATATGATAAGGATGATGCCATTTGGTAGGAGTAGGAGCGCGGTAGTTTCACCAGGGGAAATCAGCCGCCTGGGGCAGCCACGGAGAACCTCGACACACCCAGCAAGCCTCCTTCCCTCATGGAGGCTAGCCCCGCAGCCGATGTCGCCACTCGGGCCACAACATACAACCGCGCAACAATCAAGGTGTGGTAACCAGCAAGCAGGACAAGCCAGCACAACCGTAGGAGTGGGCCACCCCTCCTGCCCCTCCATACCACCTCTCTGGCCAGGCGGGAGAACCCGATCTAGTCGAGCCGAACGCGCGAGATCGCATCGATCTTCTGATGCAAGCCCGTATCACAGAGGAGTAATATGCCACCAGACCGGTTTGCTTCGGACCGCGCATCCGGAGCGAGCCGTTTTCTGACAATTTTTCCCTGCTAGGGGACACACCCAAGTACGACAACAATATGAAGCCGGAGGATTGGCTAACCATCTACGCCACAGTAGTCAGAATTGCTCATGGCAATAAGTGTGTGGCAGTAAGCTATGTGCCCCTCATGTTGAACGGTTCGGCCAGGACTTGGCTTAAAATCTTTGCGCCCAACAACATCAACACATGACCTAACTTTGAAAAGGTCTTCGTCTGCAAGTTCAACGGCACCTACAAGCGTTCGGGTCGATCTCACGACCTCTCTCTATGCATCCAAGGAGATCACGAGTTAGATCGTGGGTACCTTGCATGATGGAAGGAGCTGCGCAATTCCTATGAGGGAGTAGTGGAGAACCAAGCAATCGGATTCTTCATCAAGGGGTGCCGAGAGGGCACTATGCTCCACCACCGATTGCTGTGTGATGAGCCTAAGACCATGGCGGAACTCATGATTGTCGCTAACCAGTATGCCACTGCTAACGCGGTGATGGCGCCCAATACTTGTCGTGGAACACTTCGTTGGAAACCCCAAGAGCAAGGTATGAAGCAGCACGGCAACAAGTTTCCCTAAGTAAGAAACCGAGGTTATCGAACCATTAGGAGTAAGGAAACGTCACACAGGTGTTGCAAGCAACACGGAGACCTGCACAACACAAACTCAAGACTTTGCCCCAACGAATCAGTGAGGTTGTCAAGCTCACTGGTTTGATGTAACAAGGATTAAACATATGGTGTGGAAGGTAATGGTTTGCAACAAGTAAACATGTAACAGTGGAAGATGTATCAATGGTAAAGATTGGACTGGGGTCCATAGTTCACTAGAGGTGCTCTCCTTAGATAAACAACATGGCATGAAGGGTAAACAAATTATAGCGGGGCAATTGACAGGAACTGAGCAAGGCATAACAATGCAATTACTAGCCAGAAAGATCCTATGAAGTTGATTGGGAAATACAACAATATACATAGACCGTCATCCAACTGCATCTATGACTAGAAGTCCACCTTCAGGTTATCATCCGAACCTCCTCCAGTATTAAGTTGCAAGCAACAGACAACTTCTTTAAGCAAAGTGTGTAAGGTAAACGGTCCACATGTTACATGAACAAGAGACCGTTGTTTTCTCCCTAGTAGCAACAGCACATCTACAATCGAAGAGATTTCTATCACTTCCCTTGGAAACTAGAGGCATGAACCCACTATCGAGCATAAATACCCCCTCTTGGAGTCACTAGCAACTACTTGGCCAAGATAACCACTAGCAACGAAGAGCATGCAAGATCACAAACAACACAAACATGATAGAATCATAAACACAAAACCATTAATCAAACCAACATAATAATCTCAATATCCATCGGATCCCCGCAAACACAACATGCAAGATTACAAATAGATTAGATCTTGATCATGAACAGAGCTCACAAGATCTATACATGAAAGCACAAAGGAGGAGATACAACCATCTAGCTACTACATGGACCCATAGTCCAAGGTGGAACTACTCACGAATCATACCGGAGAGAAGGCCTCCGGGATGATCTCCCCTCCGGCAGGGTGCCGGAAAGAGCTTCAGATCCCCCGATCTAGGGATGATGGTGGCGGCGGCTACAAACGGTTTCGTGGATTTCTGATCGGGTACTCAGGGTTTCTGCATCGGGGGCTTCTTATAGGCGAAGGGGCGAGACTGGGAGGTTGCCAGGGTCACCAAACCCTAGCTAGGCGCGGGACCACCTGCCCCTGCCCCTGGGGTGGGTCTGGCCCCCTTGGTCGGCCCCTCCGGCTCTCCTCTGGACTTCTTGTTCCCCACAGAAAGTAATTGACTTTGGCGTTTGTCCCGTCCAATTCCGAGAATATTTCTTTACTAACTTTTCTGAAACCAAAAATAGCAGAAAACAGGCATCTGGTACTGTTGAAACTTGTTAATAGGTTAGTACCAGAAAACATGTAAAAAGCACCTCAAAGTGTGGACAAGTAAAACAAAGGAGATACTAAACAAGCATGGAGCATCAAAAATTATAGATACATTTCCAACGTATCATCATCCCCAAGCTTAACTCCTGCTCGTCCTCGAGTAGGTAAGTGATAAAAAGAATAATGTTTGAGGTGACATGAACCCTCACAATAAATATCCAACCATTTGCAAGCATTTAAAGGTGAGATCAAAGAACTCTAAACATGTGCATGAAAGATGGAGTTTTAACAATAGGACATAGTAACTATGCATGCAACATGACAAGCTACACACAAAGATCATGAATAACATGCATTGAAAAACGTTTGTTTGTTTCACATGCAGAAAACATAGCATAGTGGCAATCAGCTTGTCCCTCATAGAATAGCTATATAATGCATAAGACACCTGCAAAGTTCACAAGGGTGACTAGAAACAAGTAGCACAAGAACAAGTAATAACACAATATGCATCAATTAATAAGCTTTGGAACATTGCACATAGAATGACAACTATGCTCTCTTAATGGTGCCTAAAGGTAGAAGGTGGAGACTCAATAATGGTGGAAGAAAGGCCTTTTCGTAAAGGAAGCAGGGATTACAAGTTTCAAAAAGAGCTTCCAAAAATTATGGTACTTGTTAGCTTTCAGCCCTCATTGCCCCTATCATAAGCATCTTGAAGTGGTTAAGGTTAAAGTGGCAAAGCTGGAGTATATGCTTGATGAAGTATAAGTTGGCAATCTCATGCCCCTTGAATACGAGGGCCACACCTCATGCATACTCAACTTTGGGTCCAGGTAAGTTCTTGTCACTGTAAGTATTTGCATATCATTGAGAATTGCCAACGGGGTACCCCTTTCACATGGTATAGGAGCTTTCCCATAACCAAAATGACAAGGCAAGCAGACAATGAGCATCTCAACAATTCTTCTTATGTACCATGGGAATATGGTGCTTTTTTCTCTCTTTCATCTTTTCTCAATGTGTCTCTCTCTTTTAAGAAGAATGCTTCATAGATGTCACTATGGTGATGCTGCAAGTTTCCACCATGATTAGGCATGGATTAGGCTAGCGGTCCAGGCGTTTCTCTAACACAGGATACAAACTCCATGGACTTACAAGTTCCCTCTTTATTTCACACCGGTGACATCCATAGACAAAAGAACATGATATCTACTGAGTACAACAAGGTACAAGTGCAATATTGAAAACGTTCCCCGTGACAGCACAGTTCTGCTAATTCCAACTTATAAGTGCAAGCATATACAACAAAGTTGTCACAATGGTTTAGGTTTATTAGTGGTAACGAATAAAGTGTGCCATCAAGTTTGTGAGGGCTTTAATCACTAAGTTTTCACATAACAAAATAGTTTTTAATTGGAAGATAGATGAAAACAAGAATATAGTTGGAATGGTGTAGCACAACATGCATAGGAATTTATAGTGGACAGTTTGGAATAACTTAGTTTCCTGGGAGTTGGATGCATGAGTAGAGCTTACTCATACAAGTGGAGGCTAGCAAAAGACTGGGAGCAACCAAATAAGAGAGCAATAATGGCCATAATTATGCAATGGAATAAAGCAAACTTAATCAAAGAAAAGAGTGGTACTACAAGTCAAGGACTACATGATCATAGAGGCTAATGGTGACTTGTCATATTCATCACATGGTGTGAGCATGTGCCAAGTCAACCCAAGCAAAACATCAAAGGAGAATACCACAATACTATGCTTTTGCATGCTAAAACAATGCATAATTTCTTCAAGACACACTAAGCAATCCTAATTGTTTGGAAGAAGACATGCTACAGAAATAATCACTAAGCATAATGCTAAAACAACACCTAGCATGTCATGCTAAAGTCTAAGTCATAGTCAATGCAAGGTCCTCTTGCACTTGAAGCAAGAACTTACTACTCCTTTCCAAACACCAAGAAAACTTATTTGCAAAACAACACTGAGAGAACGGGGGGTCCAAAATACTAAAGCAAACTAAACAAACTAAGCAAAGCAAACAAAAACTAAGAGCTCTAAGAACAACACAACTGTGCATGAAACAATAAAAACGAAGTGTTTAGACATACCTGAGCTTTTTATTGATGAAGAAGGGGATACCTTGGGCATCCCCAAGCTTTGACGCTTGTACCTCTTGGATATTTCTTGGGCTGACACCATGGTGGCATCCCCAAGCTTGAGCTTTTGTCCATTCTTCATATCATTGCATCATTCTTTCTTTACACCTGAAATTTTTTCCTTCATACAAAACTTCACACAATCTTCATTATCAACATTAGTGTATTCAAAAGATATTAGACCACTGGCAAAGCTTTGTAATAGTAAGGCTTTTCACTAAAAACACAAGCTACTGTATTAACTCATTCAAAGAAACTCAAGTTACCTAAAGATAGCTCAAAAAGGAATCAATAAGAAGCAAATGCAAATAATGGCAGAAATCTGTCAAAGCAGACCAGCAGGTAGAAACGATGTTTTTTCTAACATCTTATGTTGCTAAAATCAAAAAGTGTTGAACTAACTAAAGTTATCCAACATACTGGGGGATTTATTCGTAAATTTCAGCTCAATCCGAGTTACATAGCCTCCTCACGAATTTTTTTGGTGGAGGACATAAATCTGTTTCGGGACAACAACTCCCCAAATCTTACTTCCCTCTCATTAGAGGTCATTCTTGGCACAAAAAGCAAACAAAAAGGATAAGGAGAGGTCATTACAGAATTAATAACTTCCAAGACTAAAGGAAACTCTTGGGTTATCTCGCAACAAGTACTTTTCTTTAACGCCTTTAAGTTAGGCACAAGAAGCAAGAAGAATCAAGTATTTTCAAATGAAGAAGCATTAACATCAAATCTTGCTTTCAAAGGAGGAGAAAAAATCAACTTCTCTCTCCTCATAGGGAAGTGTTCAATACCTTTCTTGAATGGAAAATGATATTTAATGGTTCTTTCTTTCATATCAATGATGTCACAAGGTCTTCCCAAAGTAATAGGACAAGAAGCATTGTATTCAACATCCAAAACATAGAAATCAACATGGACATAAGCATTATTAACCATAATGAGAACATCATTAATACTCCCCATGAGTTTCTTCTTAACATTATCATTGAGTGGGACATCCAAATAACAATCTTCTAATGGTGGCAAATCAAGCATTTCATAAATCTTCCTAGGCATAATAGAGACATTGGAACCAAGATCACATGAAGCTTTGAGATCAAAGTCATTCACTTGTATATTAATAATGGGTTCCCAACTATCTTCTACCTTCCTAGGAATAGAAGCTTTATGTTTTAGCTTCTCTTCCTTAATCTTAACAAGAGCATCTGTAATGTGTTTGGTAAAGGCAACATGCATATCACTAGCATCAGGACTTCTAGAAAGATTTTGTAGGAACATAATCACTTCAAAAATATTGCAACCATCAATATCAAAGTCAAACTTAGCATCACTAGTGGTAGGCATAGTAGGAGGAGGAATAGGGGATACTTGTGGTTTAGTGGTGATAGTGCACACACTATTGTTTCTATCAATTTTAGCTACCCTTTCCCACTTAGCATGAAGTTGAGATAACAGCTTAACATTTTCATCAATAGTAACTTGTATGGCATGAGCAATTGCAAAGGTGTTTTCCATAGTTTCAGGTTTAGCAGCCATTTTATTAATCAAGGAAGTTTGAGCTTCAGACAAAGAGGATATATTTTTCTCAACAGTTAACAGTTTTTCCTCTATAGTCTTATTGAAAGTGGTTTGTTTACTAATAAAGTCCTTGAGCATGACTTCAAGTTCAGAGGGGGAACTTCTAGCGTTATTGTAAGAGCTTCCATAGGAATTTCCATTATTAGGAGGATAAGGCCTATAATTGTTGTTACTACCAAAATTATTCCTATAGGAATTGTTGTTGAAATTATTGTTTCTAATGAAGTTCACATCAACTTGCTCTTCTTGAGCAACCAAAGAGGCTAAGGGAACACTATTAGGATCTAGAGGAGCTTTCCCGTTAACAAGCATAGCCATAATAACATCAATCTTTTCACTCAAAGAGGAAGTTTCCTCAACAGAATTTACCTTCTTACCATGTGGAGCTCTCTCAACGTGCCATTCAGAGTAGTTAATCATCATATTATCAAGGAGCCTTGTTGCAGCACCCAAAGTGAGGCCCCATGATGGTACCTCCACCAGAAGAATCCTGCAGGTTTCTTGAGGAGAAGTTCAAACCTGCATAAAAAGTCTGGATAATCATCCAAGCAGCGAGTCCATGAGTAGGGCAATTTTTAACCAAAGATTTCATTCTTTCCCAAGCAGGAGCAACATGTTCAATATCAAGCTGTTTAAATTTCATAATGTCACTTCTCATAGCAATAATCTTAGCAGGAGGATAGTACTTTCCAATAAAATCATCTTTGCACTTAGTCCAAGAATCAATACTATGTTTAGGCAAAGAAAGCAACCATCCTTTAGCTTTTCCCCTCAAGGAGAAAGTAAAAAGCCTGAGCTTAATAATATCTCCATCTACATCCTTATACTTTTGCATCTCACAAAGTTCAACAAAGCTATTAAGATGGGCAGCAGGATCATCAGAACTAGCACCAGAAAATTGCTCTCTCATCACAAGATTCAACAAAGCAGGCTTAATTTCATAAAATGTAGCACCAGGAGCAGGTGGAGCAATAGGAGTTCTTAGGAAATCATTGATGTTGGTGCTAGTGAAGTCACACAACTTGGTGTTCTCAGTAGAGTTCATTTTGGCAAAGGTGGGCAAGCCAAAAACAACAACAACTAGAGCAGGAACTAATTTTTTGTGTTTTTGAATATGACAGACAAACCAAACTAGGCTATTTTTTTTTTGAAAAGCGGCAAACAAAACCAAGCAAAGAAACAAAGCAAACTAAAAACAAAGTAAAGAGAAAGGAAGTGAAGGACTCCCCTAGTGAATACATCCTTAGCCTCCCCGGCAACGGCGCCAGAAATTAGCTTGATGGCGCCCAATACTTGTCGTGGAACGCTTCGTTGGAAACCCCAAGAGAAAGGTATGAAGAAGCACAACAGCAAATTTCCCTCAGTAAGAAACCAAGGTTATCGAACCAGTAGGAGGAAGGAAGTGTTGCAAGCAACGCGGAGACCTGCACAACACAAACTCAAGACTTTGCCCCAACGAATGAGTGAGGTTGTCAAGCTCACCGGTTTTCTGTAACAAAGGATTAAACATATGGGGTGGAAGGTAATGGTTTGCAGCAAGTAAACAGGTAACAGTGGAAGATGTATCAATGGTAAAGATTGGATCGAGGTCCATAGTTCACTAGAGGTTCTCTCCTTAGATAAACAACATGGCATGAAGGGTAAACAAATTACAGCAGGGCAATTGTCAGGAACTGAGCAAGGCATAACAATGCAATTACTAGCCAGAAAGATCCTATGAAGTTGATTGGGAAATACAACAATATACATAGACCGTCATCCAACTGCATCTATGACTAGAAGTCCACCTTCAGGTTATCGTCCGAACCTCCTCCAGTATTAAGTTGCAAGCAACAGACAACTTCTTTAAGCAAAGTGTGTAAGGTAAACGGTCCACATGTTACATGAACAAGAGACCGTTGTTTTATCCCTAGTAGCAACAACACATCTACAATCGAAGAGATTTCTGTCACTTCCCTTGGAAACTAGAGGCATGAACCCACTATCGAGCATAAATACCCCCTCTTGGAGTCACTAGCAACTACTTGTCCAAGATAACCACTAGCAACGAAGAGCATATGCAAGATCACAAACAACACAGACATGATAGAATCATAAACACAAAACCATTAATCAAACCAACATAATAATCTCAATATCCATCGGATCCCCGCAAACACAACATGCATGATTACAAATAGATTATATCTTGATCATGAACAGAGCTCACAAGATCTATACATGAAAGCACAAAGGAGGAGATACAACCATCTAGCTACTACATGGACCCATAGTCCAAGGTGGAACTACTCACGAATCATACCGGAGAGAAGGCCTCCGGGATGATCTCCCCTCCGGCAGGGTGCCGGAAAGAGCTTCAGATCCCCCGATCTAGGGATGATGGTGGCGGCGGCTACAAACGGTTTCGTGGATTTCTGATCGGGTACTCAGGGTTTCTGCATCGGGGGCTTCTTATAGGCGAATGGGCGAGACTGGGAGGTTGCTAGGGTCACCAAACCCTAGCTAGGCGCGGGACCACCTGCCCCTGCCCCTGGGGTGGGTCTGGCCCCCTTGGTCGGCCCCTCCGGCTCTCCTTTGGACTTCTTGTTCCCCACAGAAAGTAATTGACTTTGGCGTTTGTCCCGTCCAATTCCGAGAATATTTCTTTACTAACTTTTCTGAAACCAAAAATAGCAGAAACAGCATCCTGCATCTTTGAAACTTGTTAATAGGTTAGTACCAGAAAACATGTAAAAAGCACCTCAAAGTGTGGACAAGTAAAACAAAGGAGATACTAAACAAGCATGGAGCATCAAAAATTATAGATACATTTCCAACGTATCATCATCCCCAAGCTTAACTCCTGCTCGTCCTCGAGTAGGTAAGTGATAAAAAGAATAATGTTTGAGGTGACATGAACCCTCACAATAAATATCCAACCATTTGCAAGCATTTAAAGGTGGGATCAAAGAACTCTAAACATGTGCATGAAAGATGGAGTTTTAACAATAGGACATAGTAACTATGCATGCAACATGACAAGCTACACACAAAGATCATGAATAACATGCATTGAAAAACGTTTGTTTGTTTCACATGCAGAAAACATAGCATAGTGGCAATCAGCTTGTCCCTCATAGAATAGCTATATAATGCATAGGACACCTGCAAAGTTCACAAGGGTGACTAGAAACAAGTAGCACAAGAACAAGTAATAACATAATATGCATCAATTAATAAGCTTTGGAACATTGCACATAGAATGCCAACTATGCTCTCTTAATGGTGCCTAAAGGTAGAAGGTGGAGACTCAATAATGGTGGAAGAAAGGCCTTTTTGTAAAGGAAGCAGGGATTACAAGTTTCAAAAAGAGCTTCCAAAAATCATGGTACTTGTTAGCTTTCAGCCCTCATTGCCCCTATCATAAGCATCTTGAAGTGGTTAAGGTTAAAGTGGCAAATCTGGAGTATATGCTTGATGAAGTATAAGTTGGCAATCTCATGCCCCTTGAATACGAGGGCCACACCTCATGCATACTCAACTTTGGGTCCAGGTAAGTTCTTGTCACTGTAAGTATTTGCATATCATTGAGAATCGCCAACGGGGTACCCCTTGCACATGGTACAGGAGCTTTCCCATAACCAAAATGACAAGGCAAGCAGACAATGAGCATCTCAGCAATTCTTCTTATGTACCATGGGAATATGGTGCTTTTTTTTTCTCTTTCATCTTTTCTCAATGTGTCTCTTTTTTTAAGAAGAATGCTTCATAGATGTCACTATGGTGATGCTGCAAGTTTCTACCATGATTAGGCATGGATTAGGCTAGCGGCCCAGGCGTTTCTCTAACGCAGGATACAAACTTCATGGACTTACAAGTTCCCACTTTATTTCACACCGGTGACATCCATAGACAAAAGAACATGATATCAACTGAGTACAACAAGGTACAAGTGCAATGTTGAAAACGTTCCTCGTGACAGCACGGTTCTTCTAATTCCAACTTATAAGTGCAAGCATATACAACAAAGTTGTCACAATGGTTCAGGTTTATTAGGGGCAAAGAATAAAGTGTGCCATCAAGTTCGTGAGGGCTTTAATCACTAAGTTTTCACATAACAAAATAGTTTTTAATTGGAAGATAGATGAAAACAAGTATATACTTTGGAATGGTATACAACACCATGCATAGGAGTTTATAGTGGACACTTTGGAATAACTTGGTTTCTTGGGAGTTGGAAGCATGAGTAGAGCTTACTGATACAAGTGGAGGCTAGCAAAAGACTGGGAGCAACCAACTAAGAGAGCAATAATGGCCATAATCATGCAATGCAACAAAGCATACTAATCAAAGCAAAGAGTGGTTATACAAGTCAAGGACTAAATGATCATAAAGGATAATGGTGACTTGTCATAGTCATAACATGGTGTGAGCATGTGCCAAGTCAACCCAAGCAAAACATAAAAGGAGAATACCATAATACTATGCTTTTGTATGCTAAAACAACGCATAATTTCTTCAAGGCACACTAAGCAATCCCAATTGTTTGGAACAAGACATGCTACAGCAATAATCACTAAGCATAATGCTAAAACAACACCTAGCATGTCATGCTAAAGTCTAAGTCACAGTCAGTGCAAGCTCCTCTTGCACTTCAAGTAAGAACTTACTACTCCTTTCCAAACACCAAGCAAACTTATTTGCAAAGCAACACAATGAGAACGGGGATACAAACTACTTTATTCAAGCAAAATAAACAACCTAATCAAAGCAAACGAAAAATAAGACGCTCCAAGAACAACACAACTATGCATGAAACAAAAAAACGAAGTGTCTAAACAGACCTGAGCTTTTTATTGATGAAGAAGGGGATGCCTTGGGCATCCCCAAGCTTTGACGCTTGTACCTCTTGGATATTTGTTGGGGTGAAACCATGGTGGCATCCCCAAGCTTGAGCTTTTGTCCATTCTTCATCTCATTGCATCATTCTCTTTCTACACCTGAAATTTTTTCTTCATACAAAAGTTCACACAATCTTCATTAGCAACATTAGCTTATTCAAAAGATATTAGACCACTGGCAAAGCTTTGGAACAACAAGTATTTTCACTAAAAACACAAGCTACTGTAGTAACCCCTTCAAATAAACTCAATTTACCTGAAGAGAGCTCAAAAAGGAATCAGTCAAAACAGACCAGCAGGTAGAAACGAATTTTTTCAAACATCTTCTGTTGCTCAAATCAAAAAGTGTTGAACTAAAGAAAGTTAGCTAACATACTGGGGGTTTATTCGTAAATGTTGAGATCAATCCGAGTTACATAGCCTCCTCACTAATATTTCTGGTGGATGACATAAATCTGTTTCGGGACAACAACTCCCCAAATCTTACTTCCCTCTCATTAGAGGTCATTCTTGGCACCAAAAGCTAACAAAAAGGATAAGGAGAGATCATTACAGAAGTAATAACTTCCAAAACTCTAGAAAAATCTTGGGTTATCTCCTAACAAGTACTTTTCTTTAACGCCTTTAAGTTAGGCACAAGAAGCAAGAAGAATCAAGTATTTTCAAATGTGGAAGCATTAACATTCATACTTGCAAAATCTTTAACTATGAAAGGTATCTCATCCAAATGGGTTTTGGAGGATCCTTTCTCATCTCTCTTTGGTCTACTACCTTCATCAAAAATATTTTCAGGGGCAATCCAATCAAAGTTCTTTTCAAAGGCTTCATGCATTCCAACAAGTTTAAAGGGTATGGGTATATTGAATTCTTCTCTAGGCTTAGTTTTATCAAAAATACCCACAACATCTATACTTGAACCTAGCATATTGAAACGTTCAAAAACCTTTTTGGCTTCCATAGCAACATCATGGAATTCTTTTGATAGAGTTTCAAGGATGAATTCCCTTTTTTCAACATTATTCTCTTTTTTTAGTTTTAGGAACAAGAATTGTATGAAGGGGTTAAGGCTAACAAACCTAGCCTCCAACATATGAGCTAAAGAAGCTGCAACAATCTCATAGTTAGGAGCAAGCTCTGCTATAGATTTATCCTCAATATCCTCTTGCTTGCTAACATAATTAAAGAATTCTTCAACATTATCTTTCCCAATTATGGAGCCACTACCTATTGCAAGATCTTTCAGGGCAAACTGGGGGAGTACCATGGTGATCTAGAGCAAAGTGGCAACTAGAGCAGGAACTATTTTTTTGTGTTTTTGAATAAAGAAAGCAAACCAAGCTAGACTAATTTTTTGGGGTTTTTTGAAAAGAGGCAAACAAAACCAAGCAAAAGAAACAAAGCAAACTAAAAACAAAGTAAAGATAAAGAAAGTGAAGGACTCCCCTAGTGAAGACGTCCTTAGCCTCCCCGTCAAAGGCGCCAGAAAACTTGTTGGTGACTCCTTGCTGGCGCCAAAAAACTTGGTGCTTGATGTGGAGTCTTGTTGGGAACCCCAAGAGCAAGGTGTGAAGAGTACATCATCAAGTCTTCCCTCAGCTGAGACCGAGGTTATTGAACCAGTAGGAGGAAGGAAACGTCACACAGGTGTTGCAAGCAACACGGAGACCTGCACAACACAAACTCAAGACTTTGCCCCAGCAAATCAGTGAGGTTGTCAAGCTCACCGGTTTGCTATAATAGAGGATTAAACATATGGTGTGGAAGGTAAAGGTTTGCAACAAGTAAACAGGTAACAGTGGAAGATGTATCAATGGTAAAGATTGGACCGGGGTTTCACTAGAGGTGCTCTCCTTAGATAAACAACATGGCATGAAGGGTAAACAAATTACAATGAGGCAATTGACAGGAACTGAGCAAGGCATAACAATGCAATTACTAGCCAGAAAGATCCTATGAAGTTGATTGGGCAATACAACAATATACATAGACCGTCATCCAACTGCATCTATGACTAGAAGTCCACCTTCAGGTTATCATCCGAACCCCCTCCAGTATTAAGTTGCAAGCAACAGACAACTGCTTTAAGCAAAGTGTGTAAGGTAAACAGTCCACATGTTCCATGAACAAGAGACCATTGTTTTCTCCCTAGTAGCAACAACACATCTACAACCGAAGAGATTTGTGTCATTTCCCTTGGAAACTAGACGCATGAACCCACTATCGAGCATAAATACCCCCTCTTGGAGTCACTAGCAACTACTTGGCCAAGATAACCACTAGCAATGGAGAGCATGCAAGATCACAAACAACACAGACATGATAGAATCATAAAGACAAAACCATTAATCAAACCAACATAATAATCTCAATATCCATCGGATCCCCGCAAACACAACAATGGATTAAACGAATGGTGTGGAAGGTAATGGTTTGCAGCAAGTAAATATTAACAGTGGAAGATGTATCAATAGTAAAGATTGGAACGGGGTCCATAGTTCACTAGAGGTGTTCTCCTTAGATAAACAAACATGGCATGTTGGGTAAACAAATTACAACAGGGCAATTGACAGGACTGAGCAAGGCATAACAATGCAATACTAGACATCATGATCCTATGAGATTTGATTAGGCAATACAACAAGATACATAGACCTCCATCCAACTGCATCTATGACTAGAAGTCCACCTTTGGGTTATCATCCGAACCCCCTCCAGTATTTAAAGTTGCAAGGACCAGACAACTGCTTTAAGCAAAGTGTGTAAGGTAAACAATCCACTTGTTCCATGAACAAGAGACCGTTGTTTTCTCCCTAGGGGAAATATCACATCTACAACCTTAGAGATTTCTGTCACTTCCCTTAGATTAAATAGAGGCATGAACCCACTATCGAACATAAATACCCCCTCTTGGAGTCACTAGCAACTAATTGAACAAGATAACCACTAGCAACGAAGAGCATGCAAGATCACAAACAACACATGCAAGCTAGAATCATAAAGACAAAACCATTAATCAAACCAACATAATAATCTCAATATCCATCGGATCCCCACAAACACAACATGCATGATTACAAATAGATTAGATCTTGATCATGAACGGAGCTCACAAGATCTATACATGAAAGCACAAAGGAGAAGATACAACCATCTAGCTACTACATGGACCCATAGTCCAAGGTGGAACTACTCACATATCATACCGGAGAGAAGGCCTCCGGGATGATCCGACGAGGTTTGATCTCGTCAATGCCCATTGTTATGGACTTGGGTTTTGGAGAAGATGGGGATGCTGGAGATCGCGAAACAGTTAGCAAACAAGAAACACGGGGACACAAGGTTTACCCAGGTTCAGGCCCCCGGAGGGAAAACCCTACTCCTGCTTGTCTGCTCTTGATTACGGCAGAACCGGAGATTACAGGGGTGCGCAGATGCAATCCGGCGTGGAGGCGTGTATGCGAAAGTATGAGTCGAGAGATCTAGGTCGTGCCCTCCTGGCCTTTATATAGACTTAGGCAGGTCCCGGGCATAGACCTAGTCGGTTACAGGTTCTAGGGTTTTACCCCTTTGAATTTCCTATCTACACTAGTCTTGCTCTCCAAGGATCCGAAGGCGTCATGGGCCTTGGCCACCCGAAAATCTTCATGGGCCGGCGTACTTCTGTCGTGGGCCTTCCTTGGACCCGGTGTATCTTTGAGACTACGTACCCGTAGGGTATAACCAT
Organism: Avena longiglumis; assembly: GCA_030063025.1. Taxonomy (NCBI): domain Eukaryota; kingdom Viridiplantae; phylum Streptophyta; class Magnoliopsida; order Poales; family Poaceae; genus Avena; species Avena longiglumis. The sequence goes on from CP125974.1 coordinate 148,679,334, forward strand.
GTCATGATCTCCCCTCCGGCAGGGTGCCGGGAAGATCTTCAGATCCCCCGATCTAGGGACGATGGTGGCGGCGGCTACAGACGGTTTCGTGGATTTCTGATCGGGTACTCAGGGTTTCTGCATCGGGGGCTTCTTGTAGGCGAAGGGGCGAGACCGGGAGGCGGCCAGGGTGCCTAAACCCTAGCAAGGCGCGAGCCCACCTGACCCCGCGCCTGGGGTGGGTTTGGCCCCCCTGGCCGGCCCCTCCGGCTCTCCTCTAGACTTCTTGTTCCCCACGGAAAGTAATTGACTTTGGCGTTTGTCCCGTCCAATTTCGAGAATATTTCTTTACTAACTTTTCTGAAACCAAAACAGCAGAAAACAGGCATCTGGCACTGTTGCAACTTGTTAATATGTTAGTACCATAAAACATGTAAAAAGCACCTCAAAGTATAGACAAGTAAAGAAAAGTAGATATTAAACAAGCATGGAGCATAAAAAATTATAGATACGTCCAACGTATCAGCTAGCGGCCCATGCGTTTATCTAACACAAAATACAAACTCCATGGACTTACAAGTTCCCTCTTTATTTCTCACGGGTGACATCCATAGAAAAAAGAGCATGATATCAACTAAGTACAAAGTACAAGTGCAATGTTGAAAACGTTCCCCGTGACAGCACGGTTCTGCTAATTCCAATGTATAAGTGCAAGCATATACTACATAGATGACACAATGGTCCAATTTTATTAGGGGCAAAGAATATAAAGTGTGCCATCAAGTTCGTGAGGGCTTTAATCACTAAGTTTTCACATAACAAAATAGTTTTTAATTGGAAGATAGATGTAAACAAGAATATACTTTGAATGGTGTAACACAACATGCATAGGATTTTATAGTGGACACTTTGGAATAACTTGGTTTCTTGGGAGTTGGAAGCATGAGTAGATCTTACTCATACAAGTGGAGGCTAGCAAAATACTGGGAGCAACCAACTAAGAGAGCAGTAATGGACATAATCATGCAATGCAACAAAGCATTACTAATCAAAGCAAAGAGTGGTACTAAAAGTCAAGAACTAAATGATCATAGAGGCTATGGTGACTTGTCATAGTCATAACATGGTGTGAGCATGTGCCAAGTCAACCCAAACAAAGCATCAAAGGAGAATACCACAATATTATGCTTTTGTATGCTAAAACAACACATAATTTCTTCAAGGCACACTAAGTAATCCCAATTGTTTGGAACAAGACATGCTACAACAATAATCACTAAGCATAATGCCAAAACAACACCTAGCATGTCATGCTAAAGTCTAAGTCATAGTCAATGCAATCTCCTCTTGCACTTCCAAGCAAGAACATACTACTCCTTTCCAACACCAAGCAACTTATTTGCAAAACAACACAACAAGAAAAGGGGTCTAAACTACTTTATTCAAGCAAACTAAACAACCTAAACAAAGCAAATAAAAACTAAGACGCTCCAAGAACAACACAACTGTGCATGAAACAATAAAAACGAAGTGTCTAGACAGACCTGAACTTTTTATTGATGAAGAAGGGGATGCCTTAGGCATCCCCAAGATTTGACGCTTGTACCTCTTGGATATTTCTTGGGGTGACACCATGGTGGCATCCCCAAGCTTGATCTTTTGTCTATTCTTTATCTCATTACATGATTCTCTCTCTACACCTCAAATTTTTCGTTCATATAAAACTTCACACAATCTTCATTAGCAACATTAGTTTATTTAAAAGATATTAGACCTCTGGCAAAGCTTTGGAACAGCAAGGCTTTTCACTAAAAACACAATCTACTGTAGAAACTTCTTCAAAAAGCTCAATTCACCTAAAGAGAACTCAAAAAGGAATCAATAAGAAGCAAATGCAAATAAGAAGTCATTTTAATAGTTCAATTGCTATAAGCTTTCTGATACATAGTAACCTAATTCCTTCGACCATGAGATCATGCTTATCACCATCACCGCAAGAATGCTTTGATGACATCAAACACCACACCGTAACTGGGTGGCTATAAAGATGGCATTGAGTGTTCAGAAAGTATGGGTTGAGACACATGGATCAAGAGTGGGATTTGTCCATCCATATGACGGATATATATACTCTGGGCCCTCTCGGTGGAATGTCATCCAATTAGCTTGCAAGCATGTGACTGGCTCACAAGGGATCACATACCACGGGAACGAGAAAAGAGTACTTATCGGTAACGAGGTTGAACTAGGTATGCAGAGATACCGACGATCAAAACCTCGGATAAGTAAACTATCGTGAGACAAAGGGAAATTGGTATCGTATGTAAGTGGTTCATTCGATCGCAAAGTAATCGTAGAAATATGTGGGAGCCATATGAATTTCCAGATTCCTCTATTGGTTATTGATCGGAGAAGTGTCTCGATCATGTCCGCATAATTCATGAACCATAGGGAGACACACTTAAAGATTCGATGTTGTTGAGTGTAACATCCCTAAAATCATGATTCAAACTTATGCATATCATCCATGCATCCATGATCATATGATTTTCATTTCAAACAAATAATTTCAAAATAGAAGCTTTCATGCTTATTATTCCATGTAAGTTTGCCCTAGCCTTAGTGCTATCTTCCAATGAGAAGAATACTTGTTTAGGTTCAGTAACGTTTGAAATTCAAACTTAGGCACCTTCAAAAATTTGAACAAGTTTCAAAACAAAATGAGTAATAAAACCAATATTATGCCTATTGAATATATATCATAAAGGCTTGGTTTTATTTTATTTTTCACTTGATCAAAGTGTTTGGAATGGACGGTAGTGTTTGACACACATTTGAGTGCAAGGTTTGCAGTATAAAAACCTAGAGAAAATTTGAATTCAAACTCATATGATTTGGATTTGAAAATCATTCCAGAAAATCAAAACAGAAAAAGAAAAGGAGAAAAGAAATAGAAAAGGGCCAGCGCTACCTATCTGGCCCAACTGCTAATCCAGCCCACTAAGCCCACCCGGGGTCTCCCTCTCTCTCACTCACCCGCAGACACACCCCCCAAGTCACTGACTACACGACCCCACCCCCTTGCTGTTTAACTCGCTGACGAGTGGACCCTGCGACCACGTCGCCTTCGTCGTTAATCACGCGCGCCTGCGACGCTCGCTCCGCCATTACCTCGCCGCTGTTACTGCGCGCTTAATTGCCATTGATACGCCGCGCGATACTCGCCCCCGCTCTGGCTATAAGACCCCCTCTGCACCGCGGCCATTTCCGCTCACCTAGCGCCACGTCTACGCCCCCAGGCTGCCCGCAATTTCCTTTGCGCCGCCACAGACAGAACAGCTTCAGCGACGAATCTCGGTAAGCCCCGACCGCCCCTCTACCTCTGTTTCAAACGAGCGTGACCGCCACGTCCTTGTGCATCTGCTAACACCCTTGGTTTGCCTGCTCATGACCCAGGTCGCCCTCTTCGTTCACGCCCGCAACCACCAGAGCCGCCGCTCGACTCCTACGAGCAATAGCGGTAAGAATCGAGCGCCCCTTGCCTCCCCTTTAGTACTGTCTTGTTCGCCAGGACCTTACACATATCCTAAACCCTCTGGCTTGTGCTAGGACGATGCAGAGCCTCGACAACATCAACGACAGCAAGCAACAGACGCCGCCCGCAACTCCGACGAGCTCCAGCGACCGTGTCCGTGCGCCCCTTGCCAAGCCGTCGCCATGTTGAGCATCAGCACGTCGTCGCGTTTCTGGTAAGCGTCTCCGACGACCCCCTAGCCATCTGTAGCGCCGCGCCGCCGTAGGCAGAGCTCTCCGCCGCCAGTAGCCACCGCCACCGCCAGCGCCGCCCAGCTTTGGTCGTTTGATCCAGAGCCGTTGGATCTGGATCCAGCGTGCGAGATTAGATCACTTAACGAACCGTTACGAGTAGATCTGGGCCGTGCAGATTGTGTTGATCTAATGGCTCAGAAGCGTGATCCTACGCGAAGCGGTACGGGCCAATCAGAATAAGACGCGTGGCATCTGTTAGAGTTTAAAAACAGGATTTGAATCTATTAGATGTTTAAATTTGTTTTGGCTATAACTTTTGGTCCCCACGTTAGAATTTGACAAATTTTATACCGTTGGAATCAGGAGAGAAAGATCTTTCTAAATATGTAATGTTTTTAATGTTTTGCTTCTGTTAAATTGACTTTATTTGCAGAAACTTGTGTAGGGCTAATTTGAGTATATGAATTGTTTAAAAATTGATTTATGGTTTAATTAAATGTTGTTTGGAAATCTTTTAACTTGTTTATGAACCAGTACTGTACACTTGCTTTGTTGAGTTTTAAAAATCATCACATATCTTATTGCATGCATGCATATATTTTTGTTTGTATATGTTTTGTATGTGATTTGTGGCTATGATTCTTTGTGTAGATTTTGGTGCTAGTGATTGTGATTGTGAGGAGTGTAGCTACTCTCCAAACTACCAAGGCAAGTGGTACTTCATGAATATTTTTGTTCCTATGTTTTCTACTAAGCATTAGAAATATTTTGTTAGTCTTGCATGCTATATTTTGCTTATATGCCATGTTGGGAAATCCTAGTAGTTGTAGAATTGCTAGGAAATTTCTAAGTTAAGATTCTTATCTATGCCATGCTTAGCCTAGCTAGTAGCAACCAAGGGTTGGTTGTCGTGGTGGTGGCACGGCAGATGCCATGGGTAGGCTAAAGTATGGGGCCAATGGATGCTAGTGGGATGGGAGGAAGATGCAACTCTTTACACTCAAGCCGCCAAAGTGATGAACTTTATTTCTCTCTCTATGTGTTACAAGTGCTCCAAGAGCTGTTTCTGGGGAACTCTGAATTTCCCCCTAACGTTGCTCAAAAGACCTCCTTTCCTCAGGCCCAAACCCCCTTTAAAGGGGTGCCTTGGGTGCCCTTAGGGCTGACGGGGCAAGCATATTCGAGGAATATGCTTGTCCCAAAGTGGTAATCCGGCGGCCTCCTTTCCCTGTCTCCCTTCCAACGACGGCAAAGCTCCAGCTGCCCCCCTTCTGCACGCCTCGGGCTCCAGCACTGTCACCTCCGTGACCTCCTTCTGCTCCTCTGTCCCTGCGCTTCCTTGTCTCTTGCGCTTGGCCCTGTTCAGATTCCTTTTAGCCTGCAGCTATGGTTTGACTCCAAGCTTCTCCTTCTCCTGCAAGCTTCGTATAACTCGGCCTTTCCTTGTGTTATTCGGCTCGTTCCTCACCTGCACAAAGATCACTTGTGTAACCCGGATGAGTTTCTCATTAACTCGGCCAGGTTACCACTTTATACCTATACGTAAGCTTCTTGCCTCCGTTCATCGGCCGACATATACATGATTCGGCCGACCTAGGCCGTAGCTCGGCAATCAGACGGAGACATTACCTCTGTCTTTCCCCGTCTCTGACCTACCCGGGGTTAACCCCCCGACATTAGTCCCCGAAGCTGGTGTGGCCCTGTCAATTATTTTGGCCGGGTTATATCAGCTTCAACACCTTCTTTTAGTCTTGTTTCCGAGCTACGGCCTCGCCCGAGGTTCTCTCGCTCCTTCCATCATACGCTAAGTCCTACGTGTCACCCCATCATTGCTTTCCTAGTTTTTAGGTCCTCTTATAATATTCTTGACAAGCTACAAGAACCACGTACCTTCTTGCGCCGCCACGACGCCTCGTGAGCCGTTCCGCTTGGGATTGTAACAATTTTTCTGTTTCTGTGGCCTATGGTGTGGCTCCATTCACCGTCGCGCGTTCGTGCCACTCCACGATCTACGCGGGTAACTGCCACACCCACGATCCCACTCCCTTGTTCATTGCTCTGTCTATAAAGTGGGGAAATGCGCCCTTCTGGGCTCATCTTTCCCATTACTGTTCGCGTCTGATCCCCTTCTTCCTTTCGCCTGTGTGCCTCCTTGCCGCTCCGCCGCCGCTCATCAGCCAAAGTTTCCGCCGGCGAGGATTCTACCGCGCCGCTCGGCCTTTCCTTGCCCGCGTTCTACGGCTGTTGCCCCGCCGCCGGTGAGTTCTCTCTGGCCATCTCGCCCTAGATCGATCCGCACTGTTTTCGCGCTCCTTCGACGGTTTCTCCTCTTCTCGCCATTGTTCTCGTGCTAAGTTCCGACGGGGCCCTGTAGCTCTAAGCTCTCCTCCGCCGCCAGTTTTTCCTCCGGCGATCTCTCCGGCGGACCTATGTCTAGTTCGTTCAGCGGTGCTCTAGTTGAGGACGATGACGCTGGCTCCGGGCCCGAGCGTGGATCGTGGCAGGGCTCTTCAGTTACACGCCGCGAGATTGAGTGGCTCCTCCGAACTCGTCGGATTCCTGCCGAGGTTTCCTGTCGTCTACCCGGCAGCGAATCCTCTCCAGTTCTCAGAGAAGGCGAATACGTGGTTTTCATGTCCCACTTCGCCCGTGGCTTTGGTCTCCCTCTTAGCAATTTTGCTAGAGAATTTCTTGATTACTTCGGCCTTCAGCCGCATCACCTTCCCGTGAACGCCATAGCTTCTCTCTCCGCTTTCATCTCAGCTTCGGAGGGTTACTTCGGCCTGTGGCCATCAGTACATGTCTGGTCGAAATTCTTCCAGATTCGCTCCAACGTCGTTCCCGATAAATCTCTGCATCCTTCCGAGAAGTCGCTCACCCAATGCGGGGCGGCATCCATCACACCTCGGAGGCAATCCGTGTTCCCCCGTGTTACCGGGTTGGAGTCGTGTAAGAAATGGCACAAGTCGTTCTTCTACGTCAAGAACAGAGGGGCGGAAGACAAGATTCGGCTCCCCCCATTCTCAATTGGCCCACCTTCCAAAGTGAACTGGCTCTATAATCCGAAGAAGACTCATGCCCTGGCCGAGGCCTTCGAGATTCGGCTGAAGGAGTTGATTCGGGCCGGGTTATGCGGAGAAGACCTGATGGCAACTTTTATTAGTAGCCGGATCTGCCCCTTCCAACAAAGGACCCACAAGCTGTGCTACATGAGTGGTCCCCTGGACCCTAACCGAGTCTCGACCGTGGAGTTGGACAACTACCTTATCTGTAAGCGCGTTCGAGCTATTTTCAAGACGGAGATGCCTGATGATTGGACCTGGGGGTTGAAACCGTTCACCCGCGACAATCCGCCTCCCGAGGTAAGCCCAATCTTCATCACTCTATTTTTCCTCAGTTTTTAGAGTCTGGTTTTCATGATTTTCTCTTCTTGTCATGCAGAGGTTCGCTGAACAAAAAGACGAGGATGCCGAAGTTCTGCAGCTCCCCTGGCCCGCAGATAGAAGTACCCCGGATCGGGCGGCCGGACTCAGGAGTTCGTCCCTAAGTCAGATCCCACTGCCGAGCTCAGCAAAACCTCGGCAGAGGAGGAAGGTGATTGACGAGGTCCAAATTCTTGAGGTAGTTGCCGCCATGCCTATTTCTTATGCATTTCGCACCTTTCCCAGCTAATCCGGCCGGCCAGATTCATGACGCCGAACCTATTGCTTCTCGGCCTCCCGTTACCTCGGGGAAACGCGGGGCTCCCGCCAGTGCCTCGGATGCGGTTCCTAAGAAGCGAGTAAAGAAATCCGCTCCGAATCATCCCAGGCGCAAGACTATGCCCGGGATTGCTGGGTAAGTTCTTTTGCCTATATTTCTCGTTTCTCTTCTTCTGTTTCTCATTCTGACGAATCTTCTTTCTTATTTTTGCAGCGCTGCTCTGTCTGTTAAACCCGGCGGTCCTAGTATGACTAGCCGTCCGATTCGGCCGCCATCTCCTCCTCCCGATGACGCGAGAGTTCCTAGTCCTATTCGTCCCGCTTCTCCCCGCTCCCGATAACTTCGCTCGCCGTGATGCCCCTGAGATCTCTCCCATTGATCCGGATCCGATCCGGCCCTCCGATGTTTTCGTTGAGCCAGCTGCCCCCTCTATGGGCCCCAGCGTTACAATTGAGCTTCCATCTACTCCGGCAGCTCCTACGGTCACTCCGACCTCTGCCGAGAAGATCGCTACCCCGGCGCCCTCTGCGAGCTTAACCTCTACTGATCCTAAGGATCCCGTCCCTACCTCGGAGGCGCAACTTCCTGCCGGTGCCTCTTCTAAGGAGAAACGTGTTATTGCCGTCAAGACCTCTTCTCAGAAAAGTCTTGCCGGCACCTCTCAGCCAAGTATTGCAGAGGCACTGCGCAAAGGATGTCGCCAAAGGCATCATTACCTCGGCCATTGGCGATCGACTTGCTCTTCATAAGAGTCCTGCGACTGCCGTGGTTGGACCGCCTGCCCGGGGTAAAGTTTTAACCCGGACAGCTAGCGGTAACAGCCTCGGAGCGCTGGTTGAATTCGCCAATAACTGGAATGCCGCTGATCAGTTTGAGGGCAATCCAGTCAATCAACCCTTCCAGCTTTCTGACATCGGTGGCGCCGACCAAGCCGCCCAGTTTATCATTGATACGAACAAGATGAATGCGGTAATTGTTTTATCTCCGGGTCTTAAATTATTTTCCACATGTTATCATACTCTCTAGTCCCCGAAACTTGCAAGGAAATAACTTGTTGTATGCTTGGAAGTTTGACGTATTTTTATTTCTAAGGTTTCATTAGTTCGGCCACCTAGTTCATAGTTTATTTAGTTGTGACGTAGCTTTGCATTTCCATTCTCATAGAGCCGAGTTAAGTCCTTTTTGACTCGGATCTGGCGTAGTTTTGAATCCCCAGCTACCTAGATCTGAATTCAGTCTTGCTTGATTCTGATCTAGTTTAGCTTTGAATATCCAGCCACCTAGAGCCGAATTAAGCTTTGCTTGATTCGGATCTGTTATCGCTTTGAATATCCAGCCACCTAGATCTGAATTATGTCTCACTTGATTCGGATCTGGTATAGCTTTGAATATCCAGCCACCTAGAGCCGAATTAAGCTTTGCTTGATTCGGATCTGTTATAGCTTTGAATATCCAGCCACCTAGATCTGAATTAAGTCTCACTTGATTCGGATCTGGTATAGCTTTGAATATCCAGCCACCTAGAGCCGAATTAATCTTTGCTTGATTCGGGTCTGTTATAGCTTCTAACTTTTATTTTATCATTTTGCTCCATTTCTCAGGTTGCACATGATCGACGGACTGCCGAGTTCCAGAGGTTACTCTTCTTGCACCGCAAGTTGGAAGAGAAGTATGAGAAAGTTACGCCGTCATGAAGAAAGTCGTAAGTTGATAGTTTCTTTTCCTTATTCCCAACTTTCTTATATACTTGTCATGAGCGCCGCTTACACTTCTTTGAATAGGTAATATCAATAATCTCAATATCCGCCTTGAAAAGAAGGTCAAGTCCTTGGAAGGTTAGTTTCCTTTCCCCTTGCTCCTTCTTCTTTTAGTATCTATCTTGAGTTTCCTTATTGCGTTGGGTTGTGGTAAAGCCGAGTTGCAAGACTTTGCAGCGTCGCAACAAGATTGCGTGCCCATGCCCGACGTGATGCTTCATTTTTAGAAAGCGCAGCAGTTCATTCGCAACTACAAGAGAAGGATGATGAGATAACTCACTTTGAGATCCGAGGTGAATACACTCAAGCTCTCTCGAAATCCGAGCTAGAAAAGGTTGATCAAGAATTCTCTTTGGAAAAGAGGTGACTCTGGATCCGAGAAGAACAAAGAACTCCTCAAAGCTGCCGAACTTAAAACTCGCGGTTTGAGCGAGGAAATTGCTCGTTCGAGAAGAGTAAAGCTATTTGGGCTAAGGATCTTCAAATAATGATGAGCTATATCCATCGTAAGTTATTTGGCCCGGCGAACTGTATTTTTCTTTGTCGCCGCTACTATCCTTTGACATGTCCATGTTTTGCGTGAGGTCATTTCCCGAGGCCAAACCCGTGAGTACTAGAGCTGTTCTTGCAGCTCGTTCGTCGAGTGAAGCTAATCGCTGTTGACTTTGAATACTCGATGGAGGATTTCTTGGTTGCCGTTGGTGCGCAGTTGGCCGATGAAAATCATGGGTCGAGACTTGGTGAGCCGCTATCAAAGCTTACCATGCACTGGCGAATACCTCGTGGTCTCCGATATTGACGAGTCAAGTTATTGGTGACCAGGTGAAGGCATCCGAGAGCGATTGAGTCTTTGGAGAATCACTGCGGCGTCTTTGGTGCCGACATGGCCCTTCGTAATCATGTCATGGTATGAAGATATCTCTTGACATTCTGATGAATCTGCGCACTGGCTCCCGGTGGGTTGAAGATCCCACCTTTGTTGCTCTTCGGCAAGCTCGGGCTTTCCAGCTCGTCGAGTATGCCGATGTGCACACTTGGAATGAAGGGCCGAGTTTTCTCCCAGATCCGGATGAGGAGGCCGCGGCTGAAGCTGCTTTGGGTGATGATTCTGCTGAGCACGGGGAAGGTGAAGATGATTCGGCCACATCCAATAGCTCTAGCTCAAGCTCGGATAGCAACGGTGATGCACGATCCTCCTCCAAAGGCACCGGGCATTCTACCGCGCGTACTGACGCTCCTGAACAACCCCGTGATACCGCCGAAGTTACTCCTGGGTCGGCGGAAGGCGAGGCAACCTCAGCCGAAGTTCCTCCTACTTCGGAGTGCCCTTTTTGATCAAGTGGTTCCTCCTCCAACGAACGATGCCTAGGTTATTCGTGATCCCTGGTATGCCGGGTGTTCAATGTAGCGAAAAATTTGTCAACTCGTATGATTCGAGGTTCTTTTGCTATGTGCTTTTGAGACTCTTAGTTAAGTGGATGCTCGTCCAATTCTTGCCTTGTTGGCTCATAATTTCTTCATCTTTCGTGATTTACTTTCTTGCCTTGTTGACTCATGGTTTCCAGTCGTTGGTTTAGGTGCTAAAGTTTATGTGTCCATGAATTTGACAATCTTATGATAGTTCCCGAGTTAATGCTTTGGGCACCAAGGTGCATACTCGTAACAAGAAGGAAAACAACATGTGGCACTCTCCGAGTTCTTGCCGGATCGCCCTTTATTCAAGTGTGTAACGCGAAAGATATAAGTATATGATATGGCAGTCCCCGAGCTATTGCTCTGGATGCCAAGGTCTAAACATATAACACCTAATAATCATTTCATATGGCAGTCCCCGAGTAACTGCTCTGGGTGCCGAGGTTTAAATATCAAACATGAGATAACATAACATGTGGCAGTCCCCGAGCAACTGCTCTGGGTGCCGAGGTTTAAAAATCAAACATGAGATGACATCACATATGGCAGTCCCCGAGCAACTGCTCTGGGTGCCGAGGTTTAAATATTAAACATGATATGACATCACATATGGCAGTCCCCGAGTAACTGCTCAGGGTGCCGAGGTTTAAATACATCATTGGTGACCTTGAGACATAAACCTATGAGTAAAATGGCCGAAGTAGAGCCACATTCCAGGGGCGCTTCGTTTCTTCGCCAGCTTTGTTTGCCTTGCCTTCTCCAGGTGATTGAGCATCAATCAGATAGTATGCATCGTTGTGCAATGCTTTGCTCACAATAAATGGTCCTTCCCATGGGGGTGACAATTTGTGCATGCGGCGTCGTTGCACCAGCCGGAGGACCAAATCTCCTTCTTTGAATACTCTTGGACTCACTTTCCTGCTGTGATACCGCCGTAAGTTCTGTTGATAAATGGCCGATCGTGATAATGTCAATTCCCGGGCTTCTTCCAACAGGTCTACGACATCTTGCCGAGCTACTTCATTTACCTCTGAAGATGTATATTGAGTAACTCTTGGCGAGTCATGTGAAGGGTTCGCAGCATAGAAAACAAAAATTTTCCTACGATGTGAACTATATACCAAGATCTATTTATACTAGATACAAACAACGGGCGGATGTATATCCGTAGAGAACATACCCTTGAAGACCGACAAAGTTTAACGAGTCCAAACTCGTGGTTGATGTAGACGATCTCTTGCCGATCTCAAGATCGAGAGGAAGTCCTAGCGCCGCAAATCAGCAGCGCATCCGTGCTCGCACACACGTTCGAGGCACCGAGCAACCTCCGCCTCCTCGCTCCAGCGATGCAGCGGAAGCACAACTCTTTCTTGCCGAAAAGCCACCGGGAACATGTATATCGCTAGTCCGAGACCATGGGGGATAAATTCTAGAGGGGGAGAGAGATCCTTCACGAGGAGGTGTGAGTGAGAAGTGAGAGGAGGGGCTCCTTTTATAGGAGGAGGGGGAACCCCAAGGGGTGGCAGGCGCATGGGGCTGCCCCTTGCCCTCCCTCATCATGTGGGTGGACACTCCACTCACAAAATGACCCTTCAAAAGTCCTCAAAATCCCACTCAAAATCCCATTAAATTTCCACCAAATTTAATGCAAACTCTCATTAAATAAAACTCTTTTATTTTATTCAGAATTTTGTCAATTACTTTAATGACAAACATTCACAATAACCCCTTGCTAGAATTCTATTTCACATGCATAACCACTTTATGCAATTTCACCAAACTTTGTTTGGTATCTAGTGAAATAAATTCCTGCGCTTGTTTATTCTTTCGGCATGAAACTTTTGCTCCAATTGGATGTCGGTGTCTCTTAAGTGTGTCACCCTACGGTTCGTGAATAATGCGGACATGATCGAGACCCCTCTCAGATCAATAATCAGAAGCGGGATCTGGAGACCCATACTGACTCCCACATATTCAACGATGACTTTCTTGTGATCGTCGGAACCTTTTACGCTAGTATCTTAATCCCTTTGTCTCACGATATATTACATGTCCGAGATTCGATCATCGGTATCTCCATACCTAGTTTGATCTCGTTACCGACATGCACTCTTTCTCGTTCCCGTGATATAACATTCTAGTGATCAAATCACTTGCTTGCAAGCTAATCAATGTGATATCACCGAGAGGGCCCAGAGTATATCTATCCGTCATCGGGATGAACAAATTCCACTCTTGATCCATGAGCCTCAACATAACACTTTATTAGTTCTGAACCCATCTTTATAATCACCCTACATTGTGTGACGTTTGATGTTATCAAGAAACTCTTAGGTGTTAGTGATTGACATGATCTCATGGTCTAAGGATTAGGATCACTTTAAGTTGTTATAGCAATATAAACTCAATGACTTTGATCGTAATGCTATACTTGGATGAATGTTCATCACATCATTACACTAATGTTGTGATCCGTTATTAACAACATCCAATGTCCATGATCGAAACCTTGATCATCTTGTTAATCAACGAGCTAGTTTATGAGAGGCTTAACTAGGAACTTTCTGTTTGTTTATTAAACACACATGTATTAACGTTTCCGTATTAATACAATTATAGCATGCAAAATAAACATCTATCATATACTTGGAATACACATAATAAACAATTTATTATTGCCTCTCGGGGCATATTCCTGATCTCCCACTTGCACTAGAGACAATAATCTAGTTACATAGTGATATATCTAACACCCATTGAGTTCGGTGTTGATCATGTTTTGCTCTAGGAGAGTTTTAGTCAACGGATCTGCTACATTGAGATCCGTATGTACTTCTAAATCTTTATATCTCCATCCTTGACATGCTCATGGATGGAGTGAAACGGCGCTTAATATGCTTGGAATGCTTGTGAGACCTTGGCTCTTTGGCATTGGCAATGGCACCATTGTTGTCACAATAGATCACCATTGGGTCCAGCGCTTGCCACAACTCCTAGTTCGGATATGAACTCCTTCATCCAAAGCGCTTCTGAGCCGCTTCAAGCAGCAACATATTCGCCTCCGTTGTTGATCCCGCTACCACAGGTTGTTTGGAGCTCCTCCAACTAACCGCTCGCCATTCATGAGAAATACGTATCCGGATTGAGACTTAGAGTCATCCGGATCGGTGTCAAGCTAAGCGTCGACATAACACTTAGCGACGAGCTCTTCTTCACCTCCGTATACAAGAAACATATCCTTAGTTCTTCTCAAGTACTTAAGGATATTCTTGACCGCTATCCATGTTAGAACACGGATCCGATTGGTACCTACTAGTCAAACTAATAGCGTGTGCCACATCCGGTCTTGTACATAGCATGGCGTACATTATAGAGCCTATGGCTGAAGCATAGGGACTTTGTCCATTATCTCTCTTTCTTCCGCAAGGCGGACTTTGAGTCTTACTCAATGTCTTGCCTTGCAACATAGGTAAGAACCCTTCTTACTAGTCCATTTTAAACTTCTTTAAAATCTTATCAAGGTATGTACTGCGATAGCCCTATTAGGCGCCTAGATCTATCTCTATAGATCTTTATGCCTAATATGTAAGATGCTTCACCTAGGTCCTTCATTGAAAATTCTTTGTTTAGATAACTTTTAACACTGTTTAAAGTTCTATATCATTCCGATCAATAATATGTCATCCACATATAGTATCGAAATGCCACATTGCTCCACTCACTTTCTTGTAAATACAAGCTTCTCCATAAGTTTGGACAAATCCAAACTCTTTGATCACCTCATCAAAGCGGAGATTCCAACTTCGTGATGCTTGCTTCAATCCATAGATGGATCGTGAAGCTTGCACACCTTGTTAGCATCCTTAGGATCGACAAAACCCTTTGGTTGTATCATATACAACTCTTCTTCAATATTACCATTGAGAAAGCGGTTTTGACATCCATCGCCATATTTCATAATCGAAATATGCAGCAATTGCTAACATAATCCTAATCGACTTTAGCATCGCTACGGGAGAAAGTCTCATCGTAGTCAACTCCTTGAATTTGTCGAAACCCCTTTGCGACAAGTCGAGCTTTATAGATGGTCACATTACCATCAGCATCAGTTTTCCTTTTGAAAATCCATTTGTTCTCCACGGCCTTTCGGTCGTGAGGTAATTCCATCAAGTTCCAAACTTGATTTTCATACATGGATTCCATCTCGGATTTCATGGCTTCTAACCATTTGTTGGAATCCGGGCTCATCATCGCTTCTTCATACGTCGCAGGGTCATTATTTTCATCAACCATGAAATTTATGACAGGATTTCCGTCTGCTCGGAGGCTGCAGCGTCTGCTTGACCTGCGAGGTTCGGTACTCTCTTTCGGAGTTTCATGATCATTATCATTAGTTCCTTCTTCAACAGGTGGAGCCAACTCCGGAGCGACTTCCTGACAAGGCTACTCGCCATACTTTGAAGAGAAGGTTCCATAACCTCTTGAGTTCTACCTTCCGACTACTCACACCTTTCGCGAGGAACTCTTTCTCTAGAAAGGATCCATTCTTGGCAACAAAAACCTTGCCCTCGGATCTGTGATAGAAGGAATACCCAATAGTTTCTTTAGGGTATCCTATGAAGACGCATTTTTCCGCTTTGGGTTCGAGTTTATCCGGTTGAAGTTTCTTCACATAAACATCGCAACCCCAAACTTTAAGAAATGACAGCTTAGGTTTGTTTCCAAACCACAATTCATACGGTGTCGTTTCAACGGATTTAGATGGTGCCCGATTTAAAGTGAATGCAGCAGGTTCTAGTGCATAACCCCAAAATGACAACGGCAAGTCCGTCAGAGACATCATAGATCGAACCATATCTAATAAAGTACGATTGCGACGTTCCGACACACCATTTCGCTGTGGTGTTCCGGCAGGTGTGAGTTGTGAAACAATTCCACACTCTTTCATGTGAGTGCTAAACTCGTAACTTAGATACTCACCTCCACGGTCGATCGTAGAAATTTGATCTTTCTATTACGATGATTTTCCACTTCATTCGAAATTCCTTGAACTTTTCAAAGGTTTCAGACTTGTGTTTCATCAAGTAGATATAACCGTATCTACTCAAATCATCCGTGAAAGTAACAAAATAACGATATCCACCTCGTGGCACACTCATTGGACCACATACATCTGAATGTATGATTTCCAATAAATCATGCCTGCTTCCATTGAACCGGAAAACGGCGTTCTAGTCATCTTGCCCATAAGGCATGGCTCACATGTATCAAATGATTCATAATCAAGTGATTCTAAAAGTCCATCCGAATGGAGCTTCTTCATGCGTTTAATGCCAATATGACCTAGACGGCAGTGCCACATATATGCGGATATATCATCACTAAGTTTAATCCTTTTAGCATCAATATTATGAATATGTGTAACATTATCATCGAGATCCAACAGAAATAAACCATTCAACATTGGTGCATGTCCATAAAAGATTTCATTCATATAAATGGAACAACCATTGTTCTCAGATTTGAATGAAAAACCACTTTGCATCAAACATGATCCAGATACAATGTTCATGCTCAGTGCAGGCACCAAATAACAGTTATTTAAGTTTATAACTAATCCCGACGGTAAGTGGAGAGGTAGCGTTGACGGCGATCACATCAACGTTTGATCCATTGCCGACACGCATCTTGACCTCACCCCTTGCTAGCGGTCGCCATTTCATGACCCACGATTCGAGTTACAAATATTAGCAACCGAACGGTATCAAATACCCGGTGCTCTGCGAGCACTAGTCAAGTACACATCAATAACATGTATATCATATATACCTTTGTTTGCCTTGCCGCCTTCTTGTCGCCAGATACTTGGGCGATTCGCTTCGATGGCGATCCCTTTACAATAATAGCACTTTCGGTATCGACTTAGGTCCAACTCGGGGTTTCTTTTCAGCGTGGCAACAGCTTGCCGCCTTACCCTTCCGTTTTCCTTCTTGTCTTTCTTGAAACCAGTGTTCCTATTGATCATCAACACTTGATGTTCCTTTTGATCTCCACTGCAGTTTTAAGCATTGGTAAGCTCGGGAGAGACTTCTTCATGCCTTGCATATTATAGTTCATCAAGCTCTTATAGCTAGGTGGCGAGACTGCAGAACACGATGGATGCCTAAGTCAATGGGAATCGTTATTCCCAAGGACACAAGCTTATCGTAATCGACATCTTGAGTACATGCTCACTAACGAGCTGTTCTCTTCCATCATGCAGCTAAAGAACTTTTTCAAGCATTGTAGCTCTCACTGAGCATGTGTGTCGAAAATCATTTTCAACTCACCCATTGTATCAAAAGCATTGCCGTTTTAAACGCTTTGAGTTCCTCTAGCCCATACAATATGCCGCAATGAACTAAGTTGTGGTCCTCTGACGAGTCGATAGACATTCTTCTCCTCGTCGGGGCATCGTCAAAGGTGGGGCCTAACGGCTTCTAGCACATATTGCTTTTGTGCAGAGAGGAGAATCCTCAAATTCATGGCCCATTCAAGTAAAGTTGCTACCGTTCGTTGCTAGTTTCTCTTTCTCCATGAACGCATTGAAATTAAAAGCGGTGGTGCCATCTACAATGAAGTTGTAAAGTTTAGACTAAGTGTATGATAGATTGAGTTCAACTAATCTATATTACGAATGAACTCCCACTCAAAAGCGACATCCTCGTGTCCTTTTGGTGATTACATGAACCAAATCCACTACACCAAGTCCGATCATCACGTGAGTCGGTATAGCTTCAAAGGCGAGCATCAAATGGGCATCATATCAACTATATGACTCATGCTTAACCTTCGGTCGTGTTCCGAGGCCATGTCTGTACATGCTAGGCTCGCCAAGTTAGAACCTTAGTATTTTTATGTGTAACTGCTCTTACACCAAGTATGGTCGAGGATCCAAGTACACCCGATCATCACGTGATGTCTTGGAGCCGAAAACATAATCGGTGCATACTAAAGGGAGAACACATTCTTATCTTGATATTTAAAATGAGGGATCATCTTATTATGCTTAACAAAGCGCTAAACAAGCAATATAAGATGCAATCAAACATCATATGTTTAATAGTGAAATTATATGGTTCCCTTGATGATCTCTATCATGTGCATCGTGGTATGATCACTATCATACCTATATGTAAATCCACAATCTATGGGTTTTACCGCTATGTGTGTTGTAAGAGTATCATCTCATACTTCTACTTACAACACTACCATATCATAACACTAGCCCAGAACAATCTAAACTAGACGCCTCTAATTTATCCATTGCAAGTTTTACGTGGTGAGGGCTTTCGAGATAGAACCGTTCTTACCTCGAACATGAACCACAACGAGGATAATCAAATTGTTGACAACTCGCTTGCAAAATAGATATTGACTATAGTAGGAGAGCAGACACCGCTAGCCACTTATGCAAACTAGTTGCATGTCAAGCGTGGAACAGGTCTCATGTGCGAGGACATGTAAAGTTTGTCCGCCGCTTCATCCCACTATGCCACCAATATCCAAAATCACAAGAAAGGAGCAACAACATGATCATCATCGCCCACATACTCATATGTGTACTACGTGTAAAGTATCTACGCATAGATCCGGCTCGATACCCTTTGAAGGGTTCGCAGCATAGAAAACAAAAATTTTCCTTCGATGTGAACTATATACCAAGATCTATTTATACTAGATACAAACAACGGGCGGATGTATATCCGTAGAGAACATACCCTTGAAGACCGACAAAGTTTAACGAGTCCAAACTCGTGGTTGATGTAGACGATCTCTGCCGATCTCAAGATCGAGGAAGTCCTAGCGCCGAATCAGCGCATCCGTGCTCGCACACGTTCGAGGCACCGAGCAACCTCCGCCTCCTCGCTCCAGCGATGCAGCGGAAGCACAACTCTTTCTTGAAAAGCCACCGGGAACATGTATCTCGCTAGTCCGAGACCATGGGGATAAATTCTAGAGGGAGAGAGATCCTTCACGAGGAGGTGTGAGTGAGAAGTGAGAGGAGGGCTCCTTTTATAGGAGGAGGGGGAACCCCAAGGGGTGGCAGCATGGGGCTGCCCTTGCCCTCCCTCATCATGTGGGTGGACACTCCACTCACAAAATGACCCTTCAAAAGTCCACTCAAAATCCCACTCAAAATCCCATTAAATTTCCACCAAATTTAATGCAAACTCTCATTAAATAAAACTCTTTTATTTTATTCAGAATTTTGTCAATTACTTTAATGACAAACATTCACAAATAACCTTGCTAGAATTCTATTTCACATGCATAACCACTTTATGCAATTTCACCAAAACCTTTGTTTGGTATCTAGTGAAATAAATTCCTGCTTGTTTATTCTTTTCGGCATGAAACTTTTGCTCCAATTGGATGTCGGTGTCTCTTAAGTGTGTCACCCTACGGTTCGTGAATAATGCGGACATGATCGAGACCCTCTCGGATCAATAATCGAAGCGGGATCGGAGACCCATCGACTCCCATATTCAACGATGACTTTCTTGTGATCGTCGGAACCTTTTACGCTAGTATCTTAATCCCTTTGTCTCACGATATATTACATGTCCGAGATTCGATCATCGGTATCTCCATACCTAGTTTGATCTCATTACCGACATGCACTCTTTTCTCGTTCCTGTGATATAACATTCTAGTGATCAAATCACTTGCTTGCAAGCTAATCAATGTGATATCACCGAGAGGGCCCAGAGTATATCTATCCGTCATCGGGATGAACAAATTCCCCTCTTGATCCATGAGCCTCAACATAACACTTTATTAGTTCTGAACCCATCTTTATAATCACCCTGTTACGGTGTGACGTTTGATGTTATCAAGAAACTCTTCCGGTGTTAGTGATTGACATGATCTCATGGTCTAAGGATTAGGATCACTTCGTAAGTTGTTATAGCAATATAAACTCAATGACTTTGATCGTAATGCTATACTTCGGATGAATGTTCATCACATCATTACACTAATGTTGTGATCCCGTTATTAACAACATCCAATGTCCATGATCAGGAAACCTTGATCATCTTGTTAATCAACGAGCTAGTTTATGAGAGAGGCTTAACTAGGAACTTTCTGTTTGTTTATTAAACACACATGTATTAACGTTTCCGTATTAATACAATTATAGCATGCAAAATAAACATCTATCATATACTTGGAATACACATAATAAACAATTTATTATTGCCTCTCAGGGCATATTCCCTTCATCATGTATTATGTCGGTTGGAAGCACAGCCTCTGCTCCATATACCAAAAAGAATGGTGTGTAACCTGTTGATCTGTTCGGAGTAGTCCTGAGGCTCCATAGTACTGCTGGTAATTCCTCAATCCAACATCCTGCCGACCTTTGCAATGGTTCGACTAGTCGTGGTTTTATTCCTGATAAAACCAGTCCATTATATCTTTCAACTTGTCCATTGGATGCTGGGTGAGCCACTGAGGCAACATCTAGTCTTATGTGTTTCTCTTGGCAAAATCTAGCGAAGGCTCCTTCTGCAAAGTTCGTGCCATTATCCGTAATAATGCTATGTGGGTATCCGTATCTCAAGATGATATCCTTGAGGAACTTCACTGCTGTGTGCCCATCACATTTTTTGATTGGTTTTACTTCAATCCATTTTGTGAACTTGTCCACCATAACCAAGATGTGGGTCATTCCTCCTCTTGCCGGCCTGAAAGGTCCTACCATGTCTAAACCCCATACAGAAAATGGCCATGTGATGGGTATTGTTTTTAACTCGGCCGACGGCATATGTATTCTGGTTGCATATCTCTGACACCCATTGCATTTCTTGACTAAGTCTTCTGCCTCTTTTAACGCCGTTGGCCAGTAAAATCCATGCCTGAATGCCTTGGCTACTAAAGCGCGAGATGAGGCATGGTGCCCACATTCTCCTTGGTGTATATCTAGAAGGATCTCCTGACCTTCTGCGGGACTCACGCACTTCTGCAATATGTTCGTTACGCTTCTCTTATATAACTCATTGTTTATGATTGTATAGGCCTTTGCTCTTCTGACGGTTTGTCTGGCTAACACTTCATTACTCGGCAGTACTGCGTCTTTTAGGTACGAAAATATGGGTTGCGCCCATGTCGGCGTTGCTCTTTCTGCAGTGATTTCACTGTCTATCTCCATGCTCTCTGCCGACATACATACCTCGGCCCTTTCCATGATCGCTATTACCTCGGCTGTCCCCCTCTTTAGGGGTTCCGAATCTTGCTGCGGATCTATTTCCATTGGTGTATGATTCTCTGCCGAACTTTCTGGGATAAAGATTGATTCGGACTCTGGTGATGGGTTTATTGACGGTTTCCTGAGGTGCTCAAGGGCTATACCTGGCGGAATCGATTGCCGGGTTGATCCTAATTTTGACAATGTGTCAGCAGCGTCATTTTCTGCTCGTGGTATGTGGTGGAATTCACATCCTTCAAAATATCCACTGATCTTACGCACATGGAATCAGATAAAGCCATATTAGCGTCTAATCGTCCCAAGTGCCCGACACTTGCTGTACTACCAGATCCGAGTCACCGTAGCATAGGATTCGGCGTATTCCCATTTCTTTTGCCACTTTTAATCCATGGACTAGTGCTTCATATTCAGCTACATAGTTGGACGCAAAATGTATTTGATACATACTTCAATTGATCTTTTTAGGTGAGGTCAAGACTATTCCTGCTTCAAACCGTTCCTTAGTTTGGAACCATCAAAGTGCATTGTCCAGTAATTTGGATCTGGCAAGGGTGGCTCATATTGCACCTCGGCCCAATCTACGAGAAAGTCGGCGACAGCCTGAGATTTGATTGCATCTCTTCTATCAAATTGTGGAGCATACGGTGATAACTCGATCGCCCATTTTGCTATTCGGCCACTTGCGTCTTTGTTTTTCAATATGTCGGCTATGGGTGCACGACATATTACTCTGATTGGATGCTCTTCAAAGTAATGCTTAAGCTTTTTTGCCGACATATATACTCCATAGGCCATCTTCTGATAATGCGGATAATTCTGCTTTGAAGTGGATAATACTTCACTTAAATAATATACTGGCCTCTGAACTGACTTACCCTCTTCAAGCCGTTCTACTACAACCACAGTACTAACTACTCGATTGGTAGCCGCTATATAAAGTAGCATAGGTTCTTTCGATAATGGAGAAGCTAAAATGGGTGCCGTAACTAGCATCTTTTTCAACTCATGAAACGCAAGGTCGGCCTGGGGAGTCCAAAATTAATTTGTCCGACTTTCTCATCAGCTGATAGAGTGGCAGTGCCTTTTCTCCTAGCCGACATACAAATCGACTAAGCGAGGCGAGGCAGCCCGTGAATTTTTGTACATCATTCAAACATCTCGGCAATTCCATTTTTTCTATTGCTCTTATCTTCGTCGGATTAGCCTCGATACCTCGGCTGGACACAAGGAACCCGAGTAGTTTTCCGCCGTACACCAAATGTGCATTTCTCGGTTGAGTTTCATTGAACCTTCTCGGGTTCTAAAGTTTGCCGTATATCTTCTAGTAGGGTTCGCTTTCCTTAGTTTTGATGACTACATCATCCACATATACTTGTACATTTTTCCCTATCGATCATGTAAACATTTTGCATGCACCTTTGATCGTTGCTCCGCATTTCTCGGCGAATGGCATCGTGCGATAACAATAAGCCCCGTACGGGGTAATAAATGCAGTCTTTATTTGATCGGCCGGATTTAACGGTATCTGGTGGAAACCAGAATACGCGTCTACAAATGATAACAACTCACAGCCAGCGGTCGAGTCAATGACTTGGTCTATTCTAGGCAATGGAAAAGGATCTTTCGGACACGCCTTGTTTAGGTTAGTGTAGTCGATACACATTCGCCACACAATAGCTACATTAGGGTCATCTTTCTTCTTTTCTACTAGCACCGGATTTGATAACCAATCCGGATAAAGCACCTCCATGATAAACCCGGCGGCGAGAAGCCGAGCTATCTCATCTCCTATCACTTTTCTCCTGTCTTCGGCGAAGCGGCGGAGAGGTTGCTTCACCGGCCGTGCTCCTGGTCTGACGTTTAAAGAGTGCTCAGCCAACTCCCTCGGCACACCTTGCAGATCTTGAGTAGACCATGCAAATATGTCCCGATTCTCACGGAGGAAGTTGGTGAGCTCGCCTTCCTATTTGGCGTCAAGACCCGCACCAATAGTGACAGTGCGCTCTGGGAATTGCTCATCAATCTGAACTTTCTTCGTCTCTTTGGTTGGTTGGAAAGAAACGCTACCATGAGGGTTGGCCAATGCCGGCATGCTTAATTGTCTTGTTGTGCGAGGGCTGCTACCTCTTGAATCCTTTTCTTTTCTCTCGCTATGACCAACGATTCGGCCAAATTCGACCCGGCCGAGGCACACTCCATTGACTTCTTGTAATCCCCTGCAACTGTTATCACCCCTTGTGGTCCGGGTAATTTCATCTTTAGATAACCTATATGACAACTGCTCATGAATTTGGCCAGTGCGGGCCGTCCGAGTAGAGCATGATAACAGCTTTCGGATCAACCACCTCAAATTCCAAATTTTACGCTCTGCAGTTATCTCTTGTACCGAATAAGACGTCCACTCGGACTTTACCAATGGGCTCACATGAAAGCCCTGGCACTATCCCATGGAAAGTTGTCCTTGTGGACTGCAGCATGTTCTGTGATATACCGAGTTTGTGCATGGTATCTTTGTACATGATGTTAATACTGCTTCCATTATCAATGAGTACTTTTGAGAATTTCACATTGATGCTTGGTCCCACAAATGTCGGGTCCAACACAAGTGCGTATGATCTGGACTCGGCATTATCCTGGGATGATCTTTTATGCTCCAAGTTATATCTTGATCAGACCATGGCTGGTATCTTGGCACTGCTGGTACAACCGCATTCACTTCCATATGTCGGCGCTGCACACTCTGTTTGTCCTGCTGCTCTGTCGTGAACACGCAGTAAGACTGGTGATGTTCCCTGTAATCATTGCGTCCAGCATTTGCCGGATTTATCCTTCCGTCCTGCCCCTGGTTCATTACTTGATGCACTGCATCCCTCCGATCCGAGTTATCATACCTCGGAGGAGGGGGCGGCAGCATCAGTTGTTGTGCATTTGCTCCAGTTAACTGCGGCTGATGTTGCTGTTGCATCTGATGGGGAGCTTGAACTCCTGCCGGGTTACCCATCGCATTTTTCATCCAAGCACATTGCCGGGTTGTGTGATTGGCTGGTCTAGATGGGTTTGATGTGTGAAATTTACACGGCTGATCCAACATGGATTCAAATGTATACTTCGGCTTCTCTTGCCATTGCTTCTTTTGCTCTGGGGTCCATTGCCTTTTTCCATCATTTCTTGCGGTCCACTGTTGAGGTCCATTTTTCTGCCGTTGAGTTACTCCGTGACTCGGCTGATCTTGGGCCACAGCTGCCACCTGGGCCGAATTATACCTATAATCCGGCCTCTCTTCTCTTCTTCTTCCTCTGAAATCACGCCTAGATGACCCGGCCAATTCTCTCGTGTATTGGTCTTGCTGCTCACGATGATCTGCCGACATTAACTCTGGTTGGGTTGGGTCACCCAAAGCATAGGAGTCCGCTATTCTGATAGTTTCTGCTAGTGTGGTTGGCATATCTCTCTGCAGGCGTTGCCACAACACACTGCCGTAACGGCAGCCTTGCGCGAACCAAGCGATCGCTTGCGATTCAATAACTCCTTCACACGAGTTTCTCAGGTTACACCATCGAGTTAAAAACTCTCTATCTGTTTCATTCGGCCTTTGCTTGCACATGGCCAGTTGCTGTGGTCTATTCGGCCTCTTGTATGTGCTGGTAAAGTTGCTGACGAACATCTCTTCGAAATCTAACCAGCAGTTGATACTGCCCGCTGGTTGATTATTCAACCATACCCTGGCTGGTCCTTCCAACATCTGTGGGACATACCGTACAGCCCATCTTAGGTTGCCACCCGCTATCTTTACTGCGGTGGCATAATCAATTAACCAGTCTTGTGGCTTGGTACTTCCGTTGTAAGTTTTTGTGCCTCTTGCCAATTGAAAATTTGGCACTGGTGGTTCGCCCATGATCCGTGGCCCAAAACATGCCGGACCTGGTGGACCTTGCTCTTCCAATAGCTCAGACCGGTATAACCGATCCAATTTCACTCTTGCATCACTTGCTGGCAAGTCTCTGTACAGGATTCTATCCTGCATCCCATAGTGATTGTCTCCACCTTGGTTTACGTACTCTAGCTCGGAATATCCATCATTATACCTTTCATTCACCTGATTGTAGCGAGCTGGCCTCACTTCTCTTTCTTGCCGAGGCTCAGGTCTTGGTTGTGGGTTGAGCGGCACTTCTCTCCTTATTTCGGCCGGGGTTTGGTTTTCATGATTGTCTCTTGCAGGTTCTTTCCTGCCGTGTTCCCCATTACCTCGGCCGCCACCGTCCCTTTCCACACGGCCGTGGTTTCTCTCCCCACTATTACCTCGGCCTGCATTGCCTCTGTTCTCGTTTGCCTTTCCAGCTATTGCCGGGTCATATGGAACGATCTGTTTGTTCCCTTTCCCCGAGGTTACTGCTCTTTCTTTTCTTGCATTGTTTCCGGGTGAAGATGCCGCTGCTGCAGATAAAGCAGGTGCTGCCCCCGCCGAATGAACCATTGCCGGGTCATATGGAAATCTTTTAACTTGTTTATGAACCAGTACTGTACACTTGCTTTGTTGAGTTTTAAAAATCATCACATATCTTATTGCATGCATGCATATATTTTTGTTTGTATATGTTTTGTATGTGATTTGTGGCTATGATTCTTTGTGTAGATTTTGGTGCTAGTGATTGTGATTGTGAGGAGTGTAGCTACTCTCCAAACTACCAAGGCAAGTGGTACTTCATGAATATTTTTGTTCCTATGTTTTCTACTAAGCATTAGAAATATTTTGTTAGTCTTGCATGCTATATTTTGCTTATATGCCATGTTGGGAAATCCTAGTAGTTGTAGAATTGCTAGGAAATTTCTAAGTTAAGATTCTTATCTATGCCATGCTTAGCCTAGCTAGTAGCAACCAAGGGTTGGTTGTCGTGGTGGTGGCACGGCAGATGCCATGGGTAGGCTAAAGTATGGGGCCAATGGATGCTAGTGGGATCTGGGGAGGGAAGATGCAACTGTCTTTACACTCAAGCTGCCAAAGTGATGAACTTTATTTCTCTCTCTATGTGTTACAAGTGCTCCAAGAGCTGTTTACAGGGGAACTCTCTGAATTTCCCCAGCCTAACGTTGCTCAAAAGACCCTCCCTTTCCTCAGGGCCCAAACCCCCCCTTTTAAAGGGGTGCCTTGGGTGCCCTTAGGGCTGACGGGGCAAGCATATTCGAGGAATATGCTTGTCCCAAAGTGGTAATCCGGCGGCCTCCTTTCCCTGTCTCCCTTCCAACGACGGCAAAGCTCAAGCCTTCATACGCCTCGGGCTCAAGACTGCCACCTCCGTGACCTCCTTCGCTCCTCTGTCCCTCGCTTCCTTGTCTCTTGCGCTTGGCCTGTCAGATTCCTTTTAGCCTGCAGCTATGGTTTGACTCAAGCTTCTCCTTCTCCTGCAAGCTTCAGATAACTCGGCCTTTCCTTGTGTTATTCGCCTGCCTCACTGCACAAGATCACTTGTGTAACCCGGCTGAGTTTCTCATTAACTCGGCCAGGTTACCACTTTATACCTATACGTAAGCTTATTGCCTCCGTTCATCGGCCGACATATACATGATTCGGCCGACCTAAGCCGTAGCTCGGCAATCGGACGGAGACATTACCTCTGTCTTTCCCCGTCTCTGACCTACCCGGGGTTAACCCCCCGACATTGGTGAAATATACATGCTATGATGAAAATATTTCTAAGTCTTTGGACTTGTGTTTTGCCTAATAAAACAACTAAGTAAATGAAACACCTGGGTGGAATGGAAGGAATGGTTTGTGTTGAGTGGTTACACAAGGCCAGGGGACTGGTGAACCTTGTGTATCTCACTTGTGGAAAGCCACCCAGGAACAAAGAGATTTTAGAGGCCAAATGTGGAGAAGCTTCTAGTGCAGCCACTTGGCAATATGGACTCTGCCTGGATCACATAGGTTGCTGGAACTTAGCCATTTGGACAGTTGGTGGTAGTGGGAATGATACGTTGGAGCGCGTCCATTTGGTCTAAGGGAAGGCTTCTGAAAGGTCATGTCTTGGTGAAAATCAAGTCTGGTGGGGAAAGTGCACAACCTCTGCAGATGGAAGAATCTAAGTACTTAGCCATGTCCCTGGAAAAGGACAACTTGAGCATCAAGACATGGAAGCTATCAAGAATCTCCTCATCCCAATTTCTAAGTAAAACTTGTGGGTGAACAAGGGTGAAGGACCTCAAGGTCTATTGGTGGTTCCTTGGGAAAAGTTTTGACAAAGAAAAACTTAGTGATTTCAACTAATAGGCAAAACCTATTTTGAGCAAAGCAAGCCAAGCTACACTTAGCCAAATTGCATATAGTAATATAGTCCACCTAAATTATACTAAGGTATCACTTGCCAATACCATTCCAATGTATTGACCCACCGGTCAGAACTTGTGATGTTGGAGGATGCTCTGATGAGGATTAGGAGTCATGAGTTTACACTCAACATGTTTGCCTGTGGCACATGAAGATGAAGACTTTTATTTATTTACTTATTCAAACTCTTGTACTAGGCCTGTGGCCTTGGAGTTGTAAAGACTATGTTTGTCTCTGGAATGCCTGTAATAATGACCTTTGTTTCTGTGTACTTCATCTTAAACTGTGGATGCTAGCATTGATCCAGGGACTAGCATTGCAATCACAGGGATCCTTTTACTTTATAAAGGAGGGATCTTACAGATGGTATCGAGCAATTTGTGTTGCTGTAGGATTATGACCCTAGGATTGGAAACCACTAAGGAAATTTTTTCAACAACTTCTACACTTGTCTATTCTTCTCGTAAACTTTTCTAATCTTCTTTCTCATCTCTAATTGTAGATGAACTCCATCAACGAAGCTGTGAGGAAAGGACCACTCATGACAATGACCTTGGAGTGTGAGACAGAATTCCCCAAGGCTCTCAAGGACCTCATGGTTGCAATGGAAATACATGGTGCAGTTGTGTACAAAGGTTTTCTTGTGACGGATGAAGGAGTTGAGTACTGGTGGGTGCAACTTCACTTGTATAAAAACAAGGAAGACAACCACAAGGACTCAGGATTCTACATGTTCACCAATTCAGTGATGCACCCTACATTCTTTGACTCAGCAAGGGATGCAGCTTGGAAGACCATCAAAGAACTTGGTGAAAGAGTCAAGTGCAGAATGTTCAACATCCAAAATAGCCTGAAAGAAGAGAAGAAACATACCCAAGAGTTGGAGGCTACCAAGCAAACTTTAAGAGGAGACATTATAGACTTAGTGATGGAGTCATTTGAACAAGATAGGCTGCTTGCTTCTAGAAACATTATGTTAGCCAACAGATCCAGTGAGATAGGATTGTAAACGTACTATGTTAGTTGGACCACCACTTATCACCTTATTTTCCAAATGTTGCTTTAAAATAAGTTGAACCTTGGTTGTTGTAATGGATCCATGTATGCCATGACTTGTGTGTTTTGATTTCCAAGGATATGTATGTGATGTCTTGCCTTGTGTTTTATATTGAATTGTGTTGTTCTAACTTTTTCTATCTTATAAATAGATGCCTACTGTTACCATCAGCACTGTTGAGGAGTTCCAGGGAACTCGCTTTGGTCCTCGTATTGTTGAGCTTACTACTTTGCTCAATCTCCCTCTTCCTACCATCATGGTGCTTCCCCTCACCAAGTTTGAGAGGAAAGACCTCTGGGGTTTCAAGGTCAACCAGCCCGGACGCCAGACTGAGCCTACCACGGAGGCCCTCGTCTTCAAGCTCATGCACGACGACAAGGAGAGAGGCCTTGAGGTAGTCATGCAGGATCTGATAGGACGTCTGCTGGGGAGACACTCCCGATAGGTTAGAGGTACTCACTTCCACGTCTTCGGTAGACGTGATGAGGATGGAGAGTCCATCGACTTCGAGGACACTGCGAGGGATACAACCGAGCCGATTCGTCTATATCTCCAGGACTTAGAGGCTCTCATTAGGCACGTGGACTCTGATAGGACCAACGTCATGCTCAGCAATGACGAACTCCAGGTGCAGCTTCGCGAGAAGGACAAGCTCTTCACGGAGCAAGATGAGATAGTTAAGGAGATGGAGGCGAAGTTCGAGATCCAGGACAGAAAGTTCAAGAGTCAGGAGAAGCGAGTCCAGGATAGGAACAAGAAGATCCGGGACATGACTGAAGAACTTCAGGCCAAGGACTTCGAGCTCGAGCATCAGCAGACGATGATTGAGAGACTTCGTTCCCAGAAGAGGGCTCTCAAAGCCAAGATAGAGACCTTGACCACCAGTGTCGAGGAATACCAGACCGCGATGGAGAACGCAGGTCTTACCTTTGTCGAGGAGGAGGTTGATGCTGAGGAGTAGATTTGACTACTCATTTATCATTTGTTATCATACTTGTCGTTGAGAACTTGTTATTGACCATCCAACATGTGGATGGCTTGTTATTTGTGTGTGTTTTACTTTGCGAACTTGTTATCTGGTTGTTGAATCTTTATCATTATGTTGCATGCTTTGTGATTGTTTATGTGATGTATTGTGCATGAAAGCATCTATGGGTATCTCATTTTTATCTCTAATGAACAAACCACAGATGCCTCCCCGTCGTGCAAACCCCAACCCCAACAACAACATCACTCCAGAAATGCAGCAAATGATGACCGCTCAAACTCAGCTGATGCAAATGATGACGATGCTCATCCAGAACCAAAACAACAACAACAACAACCCACCGGGTTTTGACATGCTTACCAGGTTCTTGAGATTGAGGCCAGCAAAGTTCTCAGGAACGACTGATCCCATGGTGGCCAATGATTGGCTACGCTTTGTGAACAAGGACTTGGTAACTGTAATTTGTCTTGATGTCGACGGCAAAGACATTTGCTGGAAGGACCAACCGCCACTTGGTGGGATAACTTCCAGATCACCACTCCCATAGAAGATGTGACATGGGCTATCTTTGAGGATGGCTTTCGTACTGCTCATATCTCATCTGGGGTGATGAGTCTAAAAAAGAAAGAGTTTCATAACCGGCAAATACCGCCACGTGGCTGAATATATTGAGGAGTTCAACAATCTGCGCGTACGCACGGATGAAGTTGACACTTGATGCTAAGAGGAAAGAAAAGTTCCTCGAAGGGTTGAATGATGAGCTGAACCTGAGTTGGCTGTGGCATATGTTCCCACATACCGTCTCTTTGTGATAAGGCTGCTATTTTGGAGAACAAAATGAAGCAAGTTGAGAGCGAAGAGAAAGCACTCGGACAGCACAGCTCGGATCGTCACAAACGCTTCCCATTATGATGACAAGGAAGCTCAGGATCCCACAAGCATGGGAAATTCAACAAGCACCACAACCACAATCTTCATGACAACAAGAATCACCGTAGTCATGACAATGACAAGTACAAGAACCACAAGGGTGGATATAAGAGCCACCAATAGTGGAAATGGAAGTGGCAGTGGAAGCCAGTCTGTCAAGAAGGACATCAGTCAGGTTGAATGCTTCAAGTGCAAGAAGATGGGGCATTATGCAAATGAATGCCCAGAAAAGAAAGTTGAAGGACCCAACAAGCCCAACCCTTTTCAGAAGGGACAAGTGAACCACATCAATGTGGAGGAAATTTATGAGGAGCCTGATGCTGTTGCTGGTAAGTTCAGACTCAATTCTATTCCAGCATTTGTTCTTTTTGATACTGGAGCATCACATTCATTCATATCAAAAGCATTTGTTGATAGAAATGGGTTTCCAACTGAAAACATTGGGTGTCCAATAAAAGTTAGTTCTCTAGGTGGAGATATGATAGTAAGTCTTGGATGCTGGGATCTAGTAATAGAGTTTGGAAAGCATAAATTTCCAGTGAGTCTGATAATCCTAGATTCCCAAGGACTGGACGTAATATTGGGAATGGATTGGATGGCTAAATATGAAGGAGTACTAGATTGTGCTAATCGTACTGTCGCACTCACAACCCCGGAAAGAAAACGGATTAAATTCAAGTCTAACTTTGAATCAAAAGGGAGTAAGCTAAATTCTCTTAAGGGGGTTAGCATAGATAGTGTGCCAGTTGTGAGTGAATATACGGATGTATTTCCGGAAGAATTGCCGGGAATGCCACCAGATAGAGATGTGGAGTTTCTTATAGATTTGCTACCAGGATATGGACCAATAGCAAAGAGACCATACAAGATGTCAGTAGATGAACTGAAAGAACTCAAGAAACAACTCGGAGAGCAGTTGCAGAAAGGATTTATTCAACCAAGTTCTTCATCTTGGGGAGCCCCAGTTTTGTTTGTGGAGAAGAAAGATAGAAGTCAAAGGTTATGCATAGATTACCGTTCACTCAATGAGGTGACTATCAAGAACAAATACCCTTTGCCTAGAATCAATGACTTGTTTGATCAGCTAGAAGGAGCTTGTGTGTTCTCGAAGATTGATCTCCGGTCAGGTTATTTCCAACTCAAGATAAGAGAACAAGACATACCTAAGACAACTTTCACCACAAGGTATGGATTGTATGAGTATACCGTGATGCCATTTGGTTTAACCAATGCTCTAGCATACTTTATGAATATGATGAACAAGGTATTCATGGAATTTCTTGATAAATTTGTTGTCATTTTCATCGATGACATTTTAATCTACTCCAAGAGCAAAGAAGAACATGAAGGACATTTGCGTTTGATACTTGAGAAGCTTAGAGAGCATAAACTGTATGCCAAATTCAGCAAGTGTGAATTCTGGTTAAATGAAGTTGGATTTCTTGGTCATGTTATGACAAAAGATGGTGTAGCAGTTGATCCTGCTAAAGTTTCAGCTGTAACTGAATGTGAATCTCCCAAGTCAGTGAAAGAAGTTCGTAGTTTCCTTGGCTTAGCAGGTTATTACAGAAGGTTCATTGAGAATTTCTCCAAGGTAGCTAAGCCTATGACAGAATTGCTAAAGAAAGACAAGAAATTTGCTTGGTCTGAAGGTTGTGAACTCAGCTTTCAGGAATTGAAGAAGAGACTTGTGACAGCACCAGTCTTGTGTTTGCCAGACTTGGAAAAAGATTTCCAAGTATATTGTGATGCATCTCATCATGGTTTGGGAGCATTACTTATGCAAGAAGGAAAAGTTGTGGCATATGCCTCGAGACAACTCAAAAATCATGAAGTGAACTATCCTACTCATGATTTGGAGTTAGCCTCTGTTGTCCATGCACTCAAAACATGGAGACACTATCTTTTGGGAAAGCGATGTGAAGTGTTCACGGATCACAAGAGTTTGAAGTATATCTTCACCCAGAAGGAAATTAATATGAGACAAAGAAGATGGATAGAACTCCTCAAGGACTATGACTTAAGTTTGCAATACCATCTCGGTAAAGCAAATGTTGTAGCAGATGCTCTAAGCCGTAAGGTTTTTGTGAATGGCCTTACCAAGGGAGAATTTCCCGATGATTTGTGTGCCCAATTCAGAGATCTCAGATTGGAGATTGTGCCTGAAGGACATCTCATGTCTTTGGATGTTCAACCCACTTTGTTGGACAAGATCAAAGAAGCCCAGAAGACTGATAAGGAAATTGAAGAGATTAAGGAAAAAATTGGCAAAGGAAAAGCCAAAGGATTCCATGAAGACGAACGTGGTACTTTATGGCATGGGAAACGTATCTGTGTTCCACAAGATCCGGAGCTTCGAAAACTGATTTTGCAAGAAGCACACAACTCCCCGTATTCCATTCATGGTAACACCAAAATGTACATGGACATGAAGGAAATATTTTGGTGGAATAATCTCAAGAAGGACATCGCCGAACATATTGCTTTGTGTGATGTGTGTAGTAGAGTGAAAGCGGAACATCAGAAACCAGCCGTGCTTCAACCACTACCTATTCCTGATTGGAAGTGGGACAAGATTGCTATGGATTTCATTACCGGATTACCAAGGACCAGGTCAGGATACGATTCTATTTGGGTAGTAGTGGATCGCCTAACTAAAGTGGCCCATTTCATACCCGTGAAGACAACCTATACAAGTGCTAAGTTGGCCAAGATCTATATGAGTAGAATTGTATGTCTACATGGAGTGCCCAAGAGTATTGTGTATGATAGGGGAACTCAATTCACTTCCCATTTTTGGAGACAGCTACATGAGTCGTTGGGAACGAGGTTGGAATTCAGCACTGCTTTTCATCCTCAAACTGATGGACAAACAGAAAGGACTAATCAGATTCTTGAAGACATGTTGAGGGCATGTGCCCTAGACTATGGAGCCAGTTGGGATGAAAGTATGCCTTACGCAGAATTTTCTTATAACAACAGCTATCAAGCCAGCATTGAGATGGCACCATTTGAGTTTCTCTACGGGAGAAAGTGTACCACCCCATTGTTATGGAATGGTGTGGGAGAAAGAATTTTGTTCGGACCGGAACTTATCAAAGAAGCCGAAGAGAAAGTCAAGTTGGTTAAAGACAGATTGAAGATAGCACAGTCCCGACAGAAAAGCTACGCGGACCCTAAGCATAGAGAAGTCACCTACGAAGTTGGTGATAGAGCTTACCTTAGAGTGTCACCACTTCATGGAGTGAAAAGGTTTGGAGTCAAAGGAAAGTTGACCCCAAGATATGTTGGGCCATTCAAGATTCTAAGTCGCAAAGGAGAAGTTGCTTATGAAATTGAATTGCCAGAGTCTTTGTCAGCTGTCCATAATGTGTTTCACGTGAGTCAGCTTAAGAAATGTCATCCAGAAATGGAAGAAACTTCTTTGAAGGATACTATACCTTTAGAGGAGGTACAATTGGAAAGTGATCTCACTTATGAAGAGAAACCTATCAAGATTCTTGAGACTGCAGAAAGAGTCACACGGACTAAGACTATCAAGTTTTGCAAAGTTTAGTGGAACCATCATTCCGAAGAGGAAGCAACATGGGAAAAAGAAGATGATCTTCGGAAAGACCACCCTCACCTATTTGCTAGCCAATCTGAATCTCGAGGGCGAGATTCACCTTAAGGGGGTTAGATTTGTAACATCCCTAAAATCATGATTCAAACTTATGCATATCATCCATGCATCCATGATCATATGATTTTCATTTCAAACAAATCATTTCAAAACAGAAGCTTTCATGCTTATTATTCCATGTAAGTTTGCCCTAGCCTTAGTGCTATCTTCCAATGAGAAGAATACTTGTTTAGGTTCAGTAAGGTTTGAAATTCAAACTTAGGCACCTTCAAAAGTTTGAACAAGTTTCAAAACAAAATGAGTAATAAAACCAATATTATGCCTATTGAATATATATCATAAAGGCTTGGTTTTATTTTATTTTTCACTTGATCAAAGTGTTTGGAATGGACAGTAGTGTTTGACACACATTTGAGTGCAAGGTTTGCAGTATAAAAACCTAGAAAAAATTTGAATTCAAACTCATATGATTTGGATTTGAAAATCATTCCAGAAAATCAAAACAGAAAAAGAAAAGGAGAAAAGAAATAGAAAAGGGCCAGCGCTACCTATCTGGCCCAACTGCTAATCCAGCCCACTAAGCCCACCCGGGGTCTCCCTCTCTCTCACTCACCCGCAGACACACACCCCAAGTCACTGACTGCACGACCCCACCCCCTCGCTGTTTAACTCGCTGACGAGTGGACCCTGTGACCACGCCGCCTTCGTCGTCAATCACGCGCGCCTACGACGCTCGCTCCGCCGTTACCTCGCCGCTGTTACTGCACGCTTAATTGCCATTGATACGCCGCGCGATCCTCGCCCCCGCTCTGGCTATAAGACCCCCTCTGCACCGCGGCCATTTCCGCTCACCTAGCGCCACCTCTACGCCCCCAGGATGCCCGCAATTGCCTTTGCGCCGCCGCAGACAGAACAGCTCCGGCGACGAATCTCGGTAAGCCCCGACCACCCCTCTGCCTCTGGTTCAAACGAGCGTGACCGACACGTCCTTGTGCATCTGCTAACACCCCTGGTTTGCCTGCTCGTGACCCAGGTCGTCGTCTTCGTTCACGCCCGCAACCACCAGAGCCGCCGCTCGACTCCGACGAGCAATAGCGGTAAGAATCGAGCGCCCCTTGCCTCCCCTTTAGTACTGTCTTGTTCGACAGGACCTTACACATATCCTAAACCCTCTGGCTTGTGCTAGGACGTTGCAGAGCCTCGGCAACATCATCGACAACAAGCAACAGACGCCGCCCGCAACTCCGACAAGCTCCAGCGACCGTGTCCGTGCGCCCCTTGCCAAGCCGTCGCCAGGTTGAGCATCAGCACGTCGTCGTGTTTCTGGTAAGCGTCTCCGACGACCCCCTAGCCATCTGTAGCGCCGCGCCGCCGTAGGCAGAGCTCGCCGCCGCCAGTAGCCACCGCCAGCGCCGCCCAGCTTTGGTCGTTTGATCCAGAGCCGTTGGATCTGGATCCAGCGTGCGAGATTAGATCACTTAACGAACCGTTACGAGTAGATCTGGGCTGTGCAGATTGTGTTGATCTAACGTCTCAGAAGCGTGATCCTACGCGAAGCGGTACGGGCCAATCAGAATAAGACGCGTGGCATCTGTTAGAGTTTAAAAACAGGATTTGAATCTATTAGATGTTTAAATTTGTTTTGGCTATAACTTTTGGTCCCCACGTTAGAATTTGACAAATTTTATACCGTTGGAATCAGGAGAGAAAGCTCTTTCTAAATATGTAATGTGTTTTATGTTTTGCTTCTGTTAAATTGACTTTATTTGTAGAAACTTGTGTAGGGCTAATTTGAGTATATGAATTGTTTAAAAATCGATTTAGGGTTTAACTAAATGTTGTTTAGAAAGCTTTTAACTTGTTTATGAACCAGTACTGTACACTTGCTTTGTTGAGTTTTAAAAATCATCACATATCTTATTGCATGCATGCATATATTTTTGTTTGTATATGTTTTGTATGTGATTTGTGGCTATGATTCTTTGTGTATATTTTGGTGCTAGTGATTGTGATTGTGAGGAGTGTAGCTACTCTCCAAACTACCAACGCAAGTGGTACTTCATGAATATTTTTGTTCCTATGTTTTCTACTAAGCATTAGAAATATTTTGTTAGTCTTGCATGCTATATTTTGCTTATATGCCATGTTGGGAAATCCTAGTAGTTGTAGAATTGCTAGGAAATTTCTAAGTTAATATGCTTATCTATGCCATGCTTAGCCTAGCTAGTAGCAACCAAGGGTTGGTGAAATATACATGCTATGATGAAAATATTTCTAAGTCTTTGGACTTGTGTTTTTCCTAATAAAACAACTAAGTAAATGAAACACCTGGGTGGAATGGAAGGAATGGTTTGTGTTGAGTGGTTACACAAGGCCAGGGGACTGGTGAACCTTGTGTATCTCACTTGTGGAAAGCCACCCAGGAACAAAGAGATTTTAGAGGCCAAATGTGGAGAAGCTTCTAGTGCAGCCACTTGGCAATATGGGCTCTGCCTGGATCACATAGGTTGCTGGAACTTAGCCATTTGGACAGTTGGTGGTAGTGGGAATGATACGTTGGAGCGCGTCCATTTGGTCTAAGGGAAGGCTTCTGAAAGGTCCTGTCTTGGTGAAAATCAAGTCTGGTGGGGAAAGTGCACAACCTCTGCAGATGGAAGAATCTAAGTACTTAGCCATGTCCCTGGAAAAGGACAACTTGAGCATCAAGACATGGAAGCTATCAAGAATCTCCTCATCCCAATTTCTAAGTAAAACTTGTGGGTGAACAAGGGTGAAGGACCTCAATGTGTATTGGTGGTTCATTGGGAAAATTTTTAACAAAGAAAAACTTAGTGATTTCAACTAATAGGCAAAACCTATTTTGAGCAAAGCAAGCCAAGCTACACTTAGCCAAATTGCATATAGTAATATAGTCCACCTAAATTATACTAAGGTATCACTTGCCAATACCATTCCAATGTATTGACCCACTGCGGTTGTAACTTGTGATGTTGCAGGATACTCTGATGAGGATTAGGAGTCATGAGTCTACACTCAACATGTTTGCCTGTGGCACATGAAGATGAAGACTTTTATTTATTTACTTATTCAAACTCTTGTACTAGGCCTGTGGCCTTGGAGTTGTAAAGACTATGTTTGTCTCTGGAATGCCTGTAATAATGACCTTTGTTTCTGTGTACTTCATCTTAAACTGTGGATGCTAGCATTGATCCAGGGACTAGCATTGCAATCACAGGGATCTTTTTCCTTTATAAAGGAGGGATCTTACATTGAGTAGTTATGGAATGATGAGTAAGATACCGAATGTTGTTCAGAGTCTCGGATGGGATCCGGGATATCACGAGGAGATCCGGTATGGTCCGGAGAATTAGATTCATATAAGGAAAGTCCTATTTCGGAGTTGGGGAATGATTCCGGTGTTTTCACCGGGAATGTTCTAGAAGGGTCCGGAAGGTCCGACACTCCGGAGGGGAAGGTTACATGGATGTGTCATGAAAATATGGAATGGTTGCATCATGTACTGTAACACCCTCAGAATCGGACCTATGCAAGTTTGAGCAAAATTCGCCAAACCCGCATAGAACCGATTCAAAGGTGCCCACCAGGCACTTTCGTGCGGGTGGAAAACGAAGTAATAACATTACACAACAGTCCTCGATGGGACCCACAGAACAGATATATATAACAGCGACTCCATGAGTCAAGAATACAGATATAATATACAAAGATCCAAGTCACCTTGAAAACGATAGAGCGTCCGACTACGGACAAGATGCAAATGGGGCTAAGAGCCCTGAAGAATAACCAATGGCGTCCATAACCCTGCCCAGGCCAAGTCGGAAGGGTAACCCTGCTAACGACGTCGATATCAAACCTGCTAAATAAAAGGGGTGCCGATAAAGGGCAAAGGAAAAAGAGAGCGTCGAGGCCAAGACAGCGAGGCTAGAATTCGGTCTCGCCACACTGTATGGTGGACTGAGCGGCAAAGATGCACCAAACAACCTATAGAGACTCGATACAACTGGCGGTTATCAGAGAGGGGTAAGAATGACCTATCCGGATCCAACCTGAAACTAACACCAAACAAACCCATCCTGGTGTTTCCCCCTCGAGACCAAACGAGGAAGTCAACCGAGGAACTCACACAGTTGGCAGTTTTATTTATTCAGTTATGGTTGCGGCACTTTACTAGGCAGGTTTAGATAATCGTCCTGATAAAGTAAGCAGTGGGCACTTTTAATTAACCATGCCGTTGTAGTTGTAACTCTTACTAATCAGATATGAATAGCATGAGATAACCCTTAAACCCAGCAGTTGTTGGTACTTTTAATCAGCCATTCCGTTGTAGTTGCAATACTTACTAGTCAGGTACAATGGTCGCAAGCGACACTCCAAACAAGCAATTGTGGGCAGTATTATTTAGCCATTCCATTATAGTGAAGCTGATTACTAGTCATTATAAAGTCAAATTTATAGCAATAAACTTTAGTTATGCTTGTCTATGATCGAGATACTGTGCTCCAAGTCGTCCATATCCATGGACACGGCTTTGAAAGTTTTACCCGGCGGGTGCACCAATAGCAACACACGCTCGATCAACCTAAAAACCAAATCAAAACCCAACGAGGCTTTCACGATGAACAATCACCGGATTCAGAATATTTTGGGGCCACCCCATTGAGTAGATCCATAGCGGAGTAAGCAAGCTCGAGACGGACTCAAGGTTTGCGACAATGGTTGTAAACGATCGGGAACCCGAAAGTGTGGCTGGCTTGTCGATACCGAAAACATTACGCTTACCTAAATGACAAAGGTGCTCCTCGCACAATTTAAATACAGAAAGTAGCATGGCATAAGTACAGATCGTAAATAAAACCTCAAACTAGTTTGTGGCCCCAAGAAATAAGACGGAATCAAGCTACGCTCGGGGGTCCCATATACCTCCGGATGTGGATAGCGATAAATCAAGGAACATGTATCAAGTACTCGGGGTCTTACGGGACACAAGTGGGCTCGAAACCAAATATTTTCTATCACCCACCGATGCCTCTGCTTATTTCAATTTTAGTTGTTAAACAGAAATTAAAGTGACGATAAGTAAAACTATGATCATCTCCAACATCAACATGCGGCAATACATCAACAACTGTGGCATATGACGACACACATCAAGACTTGAGCAAGCGATCACGACGCTAAGTCCAACTATCTACCAAACAATGTAATAGGATGTGTCCAAGGCAATATATGGCTGCACGGTATATCACGAATGAAACTAAAGCATCGCAAATACGATAGCAATAGATCAACAGGAGGGAATAAAGACTATAACAAGAAGATAGGTAGAAAGGGAGATGCTGCTTTGAAAACATCGTCGAAGGTTCAACCGAAGAACGGGGCGAAGCTCACATCCACTCAACGGCATTATCCGCGAAGAAGCAAAACACTAGAAGTAACACCGGATGCAATATTTAATACAACGGCAGAATATCGGCATGATGCATGTATGATGTATGGCATGGCAAAGATGCGATGCAATTAGGTCATATTAAGCGGAACCGAGGTCCCGACAAATATTCAAGTGGTTCAAGTTGTTTAGCTACCCTGCATTTTTAAATGTTGTTTTAACATGGCAAGAGATAGTACCGGGTTCGCTACACCAATTTAATGAGGCCAATATGAGACTAGATTTGCCCATATGGGCCCCATATTTAATTATTAGGTGAATCGGCATAAGGCCCCAATCCACATGATATGCATGCGAGATGAATGATTTGATGTGCAACAATTGTATTATATTATGAAATTAGGTTTTCGGGAGAGGTTCACACATTAGGGTTCTCGATCTTGGGGTTCGGGGTTCGACAGGTCCGTGGTCCGTCGGGGTCCGTGGTTGACGGGTCGGTCTCGTGAAGCGGATACTAGAAGGAGAACTTGTCGTCCCAGGGTCGATCTTGCCGTTGAGGGTCTGGTCGGGCCTGTATCGGGTCGATCTGGCGTTCGGAAGAAGGACTTGGTTCAGATAGATCTTGTTGGTCCGTGAAGGCGTTCTCGAGGTCGATGGCGAACTGGTCCGGTACCGGGGTTCGGGTTCGGGAAGGAGCACTCGTCGCGTCGGGTGTCGGTATCCTCGGACCGATTGAAGACCTTGGCGTACGGCGGGATCAGCCTTCGGGTTCGGGGTCTCGGCGTCCCGGTTCCGTGAAGATCGTGTATGACTCGTCGATGGGACTTCTTGTGCTGCCCATTGTCGATCTTGTCGTCGGGTCCCTGTACATCTCCGAATCATGCACACCTTGACAGAGGGCCAAACCACGCCTCCTTGTCTTCGGAAGAACTTGTCGAGCCTTGTCGCATGCGGGCACACAGGTACTAGGCAGTTCGTCTAGCGAACAAGAGCTAACCAAGCGCCAGGCTGGGCGAGCTTGGCGGAGGTCGACGCGAGGTCGCCGGGCGGCGTCTGGGCCACGTCAAGGGCAGACGGCGACGGGCTCATGCGGATGGGCGGCGAGGCGCGGTCCTGTGGCGACCGACGAGGCGGCGAGGCGGGCAGGGCGACGAGAGGGTCCTGTGGAAGGCGCTGGTCGGGCAGGCCGGCTCGAGGCGAGCTGGGCGAGGCCGAGCCGGGCGGCGAGACGGGAGAGGGCGGCGACGGGAGCTCTGGCGGGACGCGGGAGCCACGGAGGGCGGACGACGGCGAGGAAGGTGGCACGCGGGCGCAGGCGGCGGGCTGCTCATGGCGGAGGCTGGTGGCTGCGAGCCAGTGGGCGGCGCATGGGAGGAGCTGGCGGCGCCGAGGGAGGAGCGCGAGCTGGCGGGGCTCGGCGAGGAGGTGGTCGGGAGCGAGCTCGAGGGCGGCTGAGAGAGCCGGCCGGAGGCGGAGAAAGGGCGGAGGCTGCGAGGGCTCTCTCGGGAGGACGCGGCGGCGGTGGATGCGGGCGGTGACGGGCGCGAGGCGAGCCTGAGGGAGCGGGCGCGGCGGCGGGCAGAGAGTGGGCCTGGCGGTGCGGCGGAGCGGGCGAGCCGCGAAGCTAGGCGGGCGGAGGTGCAAGAGGGAGAGGAGGAGGACGGAGGGACTGGGGCGGT
Source organism: Avena longiglumis (assembly GCA_030063025.1). Classification (NCBI taxonomy): domain Eukaryota; kingdom Viridiplantae; phylum Streptophyta; class Magnoliopsida; order Poales; family Poaceae; genus Avena; species Avena longiglumis. The sequence goes on from CP125974.1 coordinate 148,720,210, forward strand.
GCGAGGCGAGCGCCTCACATGGCGCGCCCAGGCTCAGGCGACGGAGGCCTTTCAGGCGCCACGGGAGGGGCAAAGGAAGGAGGACGAAGGAGGTGGGCGTGGGTGAGGGACGGCTCGGTGGGAGGTGCAGCGTGGGGGCAGCCATGGTGGGACCAGGAGGACGTGGTCGATGGGTTGGCTCGGGATCGGGGCAGGCGGCATGTCTTGGCGTGTGTAGGAGTGGTGGGGTGGGTTTAGCTTAGGAGAGAGAGAGGGAGTGGCTGGGCCACGTGGCCGGTTCTGGTTGGTTGGGGGGAGAGAAAAGATGAGGTGTCGCGAGGGGAGTGGTTGGGGTGAGGTGGAGGCTGGGTTGGGTAGATAGCTGGGTAGCTATAGGATTTAGAGGGGCAGACTAGTTGGACCGATTTAAAATCCTGGGGTGGTCGTTCGGGTCGAAACGGCCCGTTCGACTGCCCCCGCCAAAATAATTAAATATTTTATTTGTTTTAAACGGGCCGTTTGCAAATCGATAGCGGCCAAAACAAAATATTCCGGGGACCCGGTTTTGATGTTTGAATAAAGAGGGGCGTTTAGAAAACAACACGGGCGTTGCAAACATAGTTTTACGCAAACAATGCATGATGGTGACGATGCAATGCACAAATTCAACGCGATTTTCTAGTAGTGGTTTTTGCGGGATGCCACATGTACTAGGTCACTTGGCTGGGAAATATGGAGAGAGAATTCAAATCCAAGTTTGAAAGTCAAACGCCAATTTTAAAATTCAAATCTGAAGTTTGCTTGGTGGAGGGAGAGTAGGAAACCTACTTGGGGAGGAAGTCCCTCTCCCTCCCACCCGCCGGCCATGAGGAGGAGTTGGAGGAGGACTCCCTCCTCCCCAAACCGCCTCTCCCCTCCTATATAAGGAGGGGTAGGGCGCCCCCTCTCCCTACACCAAAACCCTAGCTCCAGGCGCCACCACCCCGCCGCCTAGGGTTTCTCCTCCCAAGTCGCCGAGTTAGGGATTCTCCAAGCCCTAGACGCCGGCTACATCAAACCCCTTGGTGCCTCTAAACCCTAGATCGCCAAGGCCCCTCTATTGCTCCACCATACTCGCTCCAGCTTAAGGCGAAGCCCTGCGAGATCTCCCCTCTACTTCCGGTACCATGCCGTCGTGCTGCCGGAATCAAGAGGAGAGTGCTACAACCTCCGCTGCCTGCTGGAACAAGGGAGAGGAAGGTCTTCATCGAGTACCGAACGTGTGACCGGCTGCGGAAGCGCTGCCGGAACGCAGCGCCGGAAGGATCGTCTACGCGATCTTGAGATCGGCAAGAGTACGACTACATCACCCACGAGAATCTGCTCTCGTTAACCGCTTTGGAATCTTCGAGGGTGAGTTCCTCTATCGACTCGTTGCTACAATCTAGTAGATAGATCTTGGCTTGTTTGTTTGCATGCGGTAGAATTTTTTTGTTTTCCATGCTATGAACCCCTACAGTGGTATCAGAGCCTGTCTATATGTAGATCTGTTGCACGAGTAGAACACAATGGTCATTGTGGGCGGTGGTGCTTTTATTATCAATTGCTTCTTGTGTACTTTTCATCTTGCGGTATGGTAGGATGAAGCGGCCCGGGCTAACCTTACATGACATCGTTCATGAGACTTGCTCCACGCTCAACATGCAACTTGTATTGCATAAGTGGCTTTGCGGGTGTATGTCTCTCCCATCGTAGTAAAGATTCAATTTACAATGGGCACTTGATAGTTCAAGCATCAACGTTGTGGTTCTTGTTCGTAAGTTAGAACGACACTTATTGAAAGCCCCAAACCACGTAAAATATGCAAAGAAAATTAGAGGCATCTAACTTTGTTTTATAGGGGTGTGCTGTGATGTGATATGGCCATGATTGTTATTATATATGATGTATGCAATGTTCCTTATTGTAAGTTGGCAACCGGCAGGAGCCATATGGTTGTCTTTTAAATTCCGTTAAGACCCGCGTGTCTATTATTCAAAGTAGTTGTAATAGTTGATGCTGGTGGATGACAACCATGAAGCAGCGCCATTGACCTTGACGCCATGCTGGTGATGATGGAGATCATGTTCGTGCTTGAAGATGGAGATCGGAAGCAGAAGAAGAAAGGCCATATCATATCACATATTATGAATTGCATGTGATGTTAATCCTTTTATGCATCTTGTATTGCTTAGTTAACGACGGTAGCATTATAAGATGATCCCTCAAGCACACAATTTCAAGTTTTAAAGTGTTCATCCTTAGTAAGCATAGTTTCTAAAGCTCGTTGTTTCGAAGCATCACGTGATGATCGGGTGTGTTAGATTCTGCGAGTGTATACAACGTGAGCAAGCCAGATTTGCTCATGCGGAAGCTAAGGTTTGATCTTGACGAGCCTAGCATGTACAGACATGGTCTCGGAACATGGATCACCAAAAGGTAAAGCATGAGTCATATAGTAGATATGATGAACATGTTGATTGTTCGCCATTGAAGCTACATCAACTCTCGTGATGATCGGTTTTGATGTGGTGGATTTGGTTCGTGTGATCACTAAAACAATGTGAGGGATATTGTTTTGAGTGGGAGTTCAACGGCAATATGATTAAAAGTTGAACACTATTTATCGTAAATTAAATCAAAGTGAATTTGCATAATTGTTGTAGTCATTGGCATCCGTTTACCACCTTGCGCTTAGTTATAATTGAGATGATAGAACTATAGAATTCTGGTTAGTTACTTTACGAACTGGTTTCGTATTGTTTTGAAGTGTTAATCTAAAGTTTAAAAGTCCGATTGCAAACTTTCAGTAAGTTTCGATTACTCCGTGAAATTTAATAGTTGGTATTAAATCAAGAGTAACAATTCCAGTGTTAGTATATTAGTATCATGTTTGTCTACATGATTCTTGATATTCAAAGGATTGTCTTAATATCAAGGTTATCTAGGATCTGAAAGAGTTGTTTCAGAAACCTTGATGTGTGGAAGATATTGTGATATCTGAAACGAAGTTTTGGTTGCAACATGATAGAGTATAATATGGCAAAAGTCATGTTCTCATATTTGATGAGAATTTGCAAAAGGTTGGAGACACTAGTTGTCCTAATCCTCCAAAAGGTTTTGGAGAGCAACATTATACTCGCGATTCACCGTTATAAGCTAAAAGTAGCTTGATCATGGATAATTCCATGATAAGGGTGATTATTTGATGTAGGTAAAATGTTTACTACACCAAGAGATTACAAAAGAAAGGAATTTGAAAGAACACCAAACATTTGATGATGGTGATCTACTTCAAAGTGCAAGTCCAAAGACATTGGTATTTAACTATACACGCTTTGGACTATGTGTCATGTGTATGGCTCCACTATTGATGTTGATAGATTCTTTCAAATAGAAAACAAATACTGAAAGAGAATCTCATAAATATATGGCAGAAAAGAAATGACTAGAATTGTTCAGTTTGGGTATATAAAGGATATACATGTTATGGCTGTATTCTTTTCTTATTAAACAATGTGGTTCTTAAGTATTTGATACTGAATTTGTTGGTGTGAATCGTCATACGAAACAACACAATTCATGAACTACAATGGCCTAAGTAACTAGCAAAAGAATATGTGATGATGTTCATCAAGAACAAATAAAGGGTTATTGTGCTGCTTGTTAAACATCAAAGTTTGCCTTCAAGATTTGTTTTATCAGGTATTAGGAGAACAAAAGGGTTGTTCAAATAATTGCCGTAATCCATAAAAGTTGGATGATTCACAAATCTCGTTGGAGAAATCACATCCATAAAGCTAGTGCTAAAAATGTCGAAAGACAAATTGATTGAAAGATCACTTAGGAAGTAACATCACCGTTTAAATTATATTGGAAAGAAAACATGAAGAAACTCCATGTGGATGGAATTTTGGAGTCTTTTTGATTTTTGATAAAATGACACTTGTGAAACTTTCCTAGAGATAATTAAAACTTTGTTCATAGGCCAAAAGGGAACGAATGACTAGATTATTGGAACTTGTACATATTGTTGTATGAAGTCCATTATGTGTAGTCAAGAGCGATGGATTTCAACTTCATATGCTTTCTCTGAAAATTTGAGTGAATATATGAATATTTACTTAATAAGGATGAAGTATGAAACATTTGAAAAGTTCAAAGACTTTCAAGATGAAGTGCAAAATCATTGTAACAAGAATATAAATAGTTTATGATAAGATCATAAAGGAAGATATTTGAATTACAAGTTTAGCATAAAACACCTAAGATTTAAGGAATCGTTCCGTGGATTTGCATTTCTCGAAACACCATAAGAGTATGGAGCATTCGAGATATGTAATTAAACCTTGTTTGACATGGTAAGATCAAAGGTGTAATTCATAAAACTGCCATTATATTTTAAAGATTAAAAGCTTTAGAGACTGCCATTTTTCGACTGAAAAGAGCTCCATCATAATCCGTTGAATTGACACCATATAAAGTTATGGTTTGGGATAAAACCTAAGTTGTCCTTTCTTAAAAAATTGGTATGATATGCATAAGAAAGATGTTTGCAACCAAAATCGGATGAACATATCTTTGTATGAATCGTTGAGTATTCCTCCGTAACACCGAAGACAAAAGTGTTTATCGCTTATAACATCAAGTTTCTTTGAGAATAAATTTTCCGTGGAAAGTTAAGTGGGAGGACAATAGAACTTTGATAAGGTTAAAGGAACCTTAGCTATTTGTGCAAAGTTGCGCAGCGCCGAAAAGTGTTCCGGAGGCAGCAACAATGCTCATGGCTCATGTGCCTCAAAGGTTGTGGTCATGGAGATCTAAGTTCCTGTTGAAACAAGTAGGTCGGGTAAACAATCAAATACCAAGATTTGAGAGTTAAATATTATTTGACAATAATGATCCGACTACATGCAAAGAAGCGATGATGGGCCCTGACTCCGTCAAATGGCATTGAAGCCATAAAATCCGTGATAGTTCCATATACGAGAGATCAATCTTTGAACTTAAAAGACCCTCTGGAAAGGTACAAGACCTTACAGTCATATTTGGATCTATAAAGAAATAGACATGGATGTTTCACATCTATGAAATTATCGACATATCGGGAAACAGTTCACGACAATGTTCAAAGAGTTAACTATTGAAAGATCTGATCTTTCATTAAGCGATATTTAGTCTAGACGGATTAAAGTAGCAACCACTACATATAATTTTGTTATGTGTTGAATAAACAAAACAAGTTCTTATAATAGAATGGTTACCTAGGACGTGTTCATAACATGGTCCAAAGGGTTTTGTTAATTCAAAGGATGCTAAAAGCATATGCAAACTTCAATGGTTGAAGTAAGCATCGCGGAATTGGAATCTTCACTATGATGAAACTGTTAAAAGAGTTTAATTTCATCGGAGACGATGAAGATGCTTGCACTTGCAAGAAATTAAGTGGGAGCGCTAAGACATATTTATAATACATTATGTGGAAGACATATTGTTGATTGGAAGTGATGTATCTTTTTATTAACACATGATAAGAATTTCATCTCGATTAAAGGCTTAGGCAGAACCCAAATATTTGGCATCAATTTCTATATGGATAAATTGTGATGCCAATATGGTTGTGCCAGAAGTATATAGATGAGATATTGAATGAGTTCAATATAGAAACTACAAGAAAGGTTCTTGTTGCACAGGAAGGATTGAATAAAGATTTAAGTATTTTTGATACTTGATAGATACAATCACAAAGAGTATTTTATCAATCATGCTGTGGTGTGTACAAATCCAGAAATGTCCTATGCTCTAAATGTTATGAGCATATACCAGAATAATTCATAAGATGATTATTGGACGATAGTAAAGATATTCTTATGATCTTTTAAAAGAACTAAGAATATATTATTTTGTAGAAGTGACAAATAGATGGTTAGTTCATTGTAAAAGTATTACATTGATACTAGTTTTGTCACGAAGTACAAATTAAGTTTATCTCAATCTAAACTAAGGGTGGCATAATGTGATGGAAAGTAAGTTCCATAATGGATTTGGATGAGTTCCAAAGTTAAGACATTGTGACAGATACTACAACAAAAGGCTAAGTATATAACTGCTATTATAGCAGCAAAAGAGGGCATTTGTGTCAAGTAGTTTGTTCTCAAACTAGGTGGACTTCACAGCAGGGATAATACTATGAAGATATATTGTACGACAATGTTATCAACATGTTTTAACCCCAAAGAACTAAAGGTCACACCAAAGGACCAAATTTGTACAAAGCCATCTCATTAGAGAATGAGTGATGCGTAGAAACACAAACACATGCAATTACACACGGAACTGGAAGTATCAGATCCGGAGATCAGTTGACCACTAGCAATCGTGTACATACAACACTAGAAAGGCATAAGTGTTGAATACACAAAGGTTTGAAACTAGATTATTGACTCTAGTGCAAGTGGGAGACTATTGGAGATATGCCCAAGAGGCAATAATAAAGTGGTTATTATCATATCTTCATACTTATGATAAATGTTTACATACCATGATATAATTGTATTAACCAGAAACATTAATACTTGTGTGATTTGTAAACATAAAAGAGTCCCTAGTAAAGACTCTTGTTAAACTAGCTTGTTGGTTAATATATGATCATGGTTTCCTGATTATGAACATAGAGATGTTATTAACAACAGGGTCATATCATTAGGAGAATGGTATGATGGACATACTCCTATAGATAAGCGTAGCATAAAGATCAAGTCATTTTAATAGTTCAATTGCTATAAGCTTTCTGATACATAGTAACCTAATTCCTTCGACCATGATCATGCTTATCACCATCACCGGAAGGATGCTTTGATGACATCAAACACCACACCGTAACTGGGTGGCTATAAAGATGGCATTGAGTGTTCGGAAAGTATGGGTTGAGACACATGGATCAAGAGTGGGATTTGTCCATCCATATGACGGATAGATATACTTTGTGCCCTCTCGGTGGAATGTCATCCAATTAGCTTGCAACCATGTGACTGGCTCACAAGGGATCACATACCACGGGAACGAGAAAAGAGTACTTATCGGTAACGAGGTTGAACTAGGCATACAGAGATACCAACGATCAAAACCTTGGATAAGTAAACTATCGTGAGACAAAGGGAAATTGGTATCGTATGTAAGTGGTTCATTCGATCGCAAAGTAATCGTAGAAATATGGGGGAGACATATTAATTTCCAGATTCCTCTATTGGTTATTTATCGGAGAAGTGTCTCGATCATGTCCGCATAATTCACGAACCATAGGGAGACACACTTAAAGATTCGATGTTGTTGAGTAGTTATGGAATGATGAGTAAGAGAACGAATGTTGTTAGGAGTCTCGGATGGGATCCGTGATATCACGAGGAGATCCGGAATGGTCCGGAGAATAAGATTCATATAAGGAAAGTCCTATTTCGGAGTTGGGGAATGATTCCGGTGTTTTCACCAGGAATGTTCTAGAAGGGTCCGGAAGGTCCGACACTCCGGAGGGGAAGGGTACATGGATGTGTCATGACAATATGGAATGGTTGCATCATGTACTTGGTCACTTGGTTGGGCAATATGGAGAGAGAAATCAAATCCAAGTTTGAAAGTCAAACGCCAATTTGAAAAGTCAAATCTGAAGTTTGCTTGGTGGAGGGAGAGTAGGAAACCTACTTGGGGAGGAAGTCCCTCTCCCTCCCACCCGCCGGCCATGAGGAGGAGTTGGAGGAGGACTCGATCCTCCCCAAACCGCCTCTCCCCGCCTATATAAGGAGGGGTAGGGCGCCCCCTCTCCCTACACCAAAACCCTAGCTCCAGGCGCCACCACCTGCTGCTGCCGCCGCCTAGGGTTTCTCCTCCCAAGTCGTCGAGTTAGGGCTTCTCCAATCCCTAGCCGCCGGCTACATAAAACCCCTTGGTGCCTATAAACCCTAGATCGCCAAGGCCCCTCTCTTTCTCTACCATACTCGCTCCGGCTTAAGGTGAAGCCCCGCAAGATCTCCCCTCTACTTCCGGTACCACGCCGTCGTGCTGCCGGAATCACGAGGAGAGTGCTACAACCCCCGCTGCCTGCTGGAACAAGGGAGAGGAAGGTATTCATCGAGTATCGAACGTGTGACCGACTGGGGAAGCGCTGCCGGAACGCAGCGCCAGAAGGATCGTCTACGCGATCTTGAGATCGGCAAGAGTACGACTACATCACCCATGAGAATCTCCTCTCATTAACCGCATTGGAATCTTCGAGGGTGAGTTCCTCTATCGACTCGTTGCTACAATCTAGTAGATAGATCTTGGCTTGTTTGTTTGCATGCGGTAGAATTTTTTTGTTTTCCATGCTACGAACCCCTACAGTCTGCTGCGGCGGCGACCAAGTTGGCCGGCGAGGTGGGGCTCGGCTTGGCATGGCCATGCTGCTAGGAGGTAGGGGATGGGGTAGTTATGCCCTGGTTTGATCCAGAGGGGACAATGGGAGAAAATGGGGGTCAAATGGGAGACAAGTTTGGCCAAAACACTATTCAAAATAGTGAATTTGGTTTTGTTTGAATTCTGCCTGCCAAGTGTTTGATAAAATGGCCGCAAGAAACTTCTTTTTGAATTTTGAAAAGATTTTTGGTAGGTGTGCTAGGCATAAGCTTGAGACTCTGTGGTTGCTTGGGTTTTGAAAATTGAGCTTGTTTGAGTGGTTTTTGAAATAGTGGGATCTTCCCATATGAAATAGATTCAATTTTAAACTGTCATTTAAACTTAGCATTTGAATGTTTTTGGCAGATCACAAAGTGTGCCTTGGTACCTCATTATGTGTACTAGCAAGGGGTGCAAAGATCCATAATTGTTTATGTTAAGTTTTGAGTACTAGGAATAGCCAAAGTAGGCATGATAGTTAATTTGGCAAAAATGACCATTCACTTCATTTATTTATTTTGAGTTGTTTTTCTTTGGGAAAAGTTTGGGAATGATTTAGATGATGTTTATTTCACCTAAGAATCATTTTACAAGCAATGAATCACAGAACCATGGCAATTCAAATGAACTCCTAATTTAAATACACATACACATGAATGCTTTCATATTTTCAGATGGAAAAGTTTTTGTTAACCCTAATTTTGATGATTTGGATCTTGCCCAACTTGGATTAAAGTTTTGGGATGTTACAACATTGTATTCAACATCCAAAACATAGAAATCCACAGGGACATAAGCATTATTAACCATAATGATAACATCATTAATACTCCCCATGAGTTTCTTCTTAGCATTATCATTGAGTGGGACATCCAAATAACAATCTTCCAAAGGTGGCAAATCAAGCATTTCATAAATATTCCTAGGCATAATAGAGACAATAGAACCAAGATCACATGAAGCTTTGAGATCAAAGTCATTCACTTGCACATTAATAATGGGTTCCCAACTATCTTCTACTTTCCTAGGAATAGAATCTTTGTGTTTTAACTTCTCTTCCTTAATCTTAACAAGAGCATCTGTAATATGTTTGGTGAAAGCAACATGCATATCACTAGCATCAGGACTTCTAGAAAGCTTTTGTAGGAACATAATCACTTCAGAAATATTGCAACCATCAATATCAAAATCAAACTTAGCATCACTAGTAGTAGGCTCAATAGGCTAGGCATAGTAGGAGGAGGAACATGGACTACTTGTGGTTTAGTGGTGATGGTGCACACACTATTGTTTCTATCAATTTCAGCTTCCCTTTCCCACCTAGCATGAAGTTGAGCTAACAGTCTAACATTTTAATGAATAGTAACTTGTATGGCATGAGCAGTAGCAAAGGTATTTTCCATAGTTTCAGGTTTAGCAGCCATTTTATTTATCAAGGAGGACTGTGCTTCAGACAAAGAGGAAATATTCTTCTCAACAGTTAAAAGTTTCTCCTCCACAGTTTTGTTGAAAGCATTTTGTTTACTAATAAAGTCTTTGAGCATGACTTCAAGTTCAGAAGGGGCACTTCTAGAATTGTTCTAGGAGTTTCCATAGGAATTGCAATTATTAGGAGGATAAGGCCTATAATTGTTGTTACCACCAAATTATTCCTATACGCATTGTTGTTGAAATTGTTGTTTCTAATGAAGTTCACATCAACTTGCTCTTCTTGAGCAACCAAAGAGGCTAAGGGAACACTATTAGGATCTAGAGGAGCTTTCCCATTAATTGCATAGCCATAATAACATCAATCTTATCACTCAAATAGGAAGTTTCCTCAATAGAATTTACCTTCTTACCATGTGGATCTCTCTCAGTGTGCCATTCAGAGTAGTTAACCATCATATTATCAAGGAGTCTAGTTGCAGCTGACGAGGTTTGATCTCATCAATGCCCATTGTTATGGACTTGGGTTTTGGAGAAGATGGGGATGCTAGAGATCGTGGAACGGTTAGCAAACAAGCAACACGGGGACACAAGGTTTACCTGTGTTCGGCCCCGAGGGAAAACCCTACTCCTGCTTGTCTGCTCTTGATTACGGCGGAACCGAAGGTTACAGGGGTGCGCAGATGCAATCTGGCGTGGAGGTGTGTATGCGAAAGTATGAGTCGAGAGATCTAGGTCGTGCCCTCCTAGCCTTTATATAGACTTCGGCAGGTCCCGGGCATAGTCCTAGTCGGTTACAGGTTCTAGGGTTTTACCCCTTTGAATTTCCTATCTACTCTAGTCTTGCTCTCCAAGGATCCGAAGGCACCATGGGCCTGGGCCACCCGAAAGTCTTCATGGGCCGACGTAATTTTGTCGTGGGCTTTCCTTGGGCTGGACTAGGTATGCTGAGGTCATGCACCCGCGGGGTATAACCATGTCAGTAGCCCCCGAGAGATCAGTCGAATCATAGATTCGGCTAAGGACTCTTCAATCCTTCGGGTGCAACTATGTATTTCAATAGTTCGTGTGTAGGGATTGTTGATACATGTGCCTGACTCACCCGACGGATCAGGGTCAGTTAACTGTCTTAGGACGAAACAACACGATCTTCCTCAGGTTCGAGTCCCTCAACTCGAAACTGGAACATATGCTGGGGTAATTCAACTCAGGCCGCGGAGGACTTACATGAGTTGAATTCCAGTGAATTTAATTGATGTACCCAACGCGTCCGTCGGGATTTTTCATCGCACCTGTTGGCACGGGTTTTATACTAGCAGAGCGCAGTCATGTGCGTTGCCAGGCCATCAGACGATATCTGTAGGTCTTATCTTTGTGTCGTAGACACAGCATCCAAATGTTTATCAACGTGGAGGTGTTTCAGGTGGCCAAGGAGAACGTTTCTCACTTAGAGTTTTATTGGGGCAGAGCTGCCGAAAAGTTTTCGCATACTAATCCAAAAGATCACAGTCGAATAATTTATAGGGTGCGCGACCAGCGCTCCCTATGGGAGTAGCCCCTGAGTGTTTGTTCGAGTCGTAGACTCGAGCGGAGACTTTACTTCGAACATTGTTCAGTTGTTAAGTCCATAGGACACAAAAATTTCCGGATACTTAAATCCATCCTCCCTATGGGAGTAGCCCCCGAGTCCATAGTGGAGTCGTAGAATCGACGTAGGACTCGAAGAAAGTAGTCCATTTTATTCATTTTTCGGGTGTGCGGCCAGCGCTCCTAATAGGAGTAGCCCCCGAGTATTTGATCGAATCGTGGATTCGAGTGAGTACTCCTAGCTTTGAAGCCAAAGAAATTGTAGTTGTTGCTAGTATAGCTTTTGACGACATCAGTGCTGACGATCGATGAACTCAAGCGTCTGCTCTGCCAGAGGTGACTTGACTGGACGAACGTGGGTCCCACTTGCTGACCTTGAACTGACCGATCACGCGCGGCGTGGAGATAATTACGGCGTCGCCTCAATTTCCGCGCGTAGTGGACGGCGTGGTAACGACGGTTCGTTGTGATGCTGACACGTGTATGGTCAGATCTGCCGTTGGCGTTAGGTCTTCTGGATGGACGGCTACCGTGCGTCGTCTTCGTCGTTATAATCATTGGGGAAAGCTGCAGTTTGTTTTCACCACATCAGTTCTTGTTTTCACTGTCTCCTTGTGCTCTAGCAATTCTTGCTGCGCGCTGGGATTTCCTTCCACATTTCCATCTTCCCTTCTGCGCTTTCACCACCGGCGTCGCCATAGCGCGATGGGGAAACCGAAGAAATCATCATCTGCAGTTGGTACCAGCGCCGCCGGAGGAAAGAATGGTGCCACCGCTACCCGTGTCACCGACGGTGGTTGGCAGCGATCAGAGACGCGGGAGAGTGATCTCCGCAAGCTTCGCGAGCGGGGTTTGATCCCGCAAGATAGGGAGGCCGTCAGACTCCCCGGCAACGAGGTAATCCCCTGTACCCCCGTTGGGTATCGGGTTATGTTTCTTGCCTTCGTTATGCGTGGGTTTTCCTTCCGAGTCCACGACTTCCTTCGTGGGCTGCTCTTTCTCTATGGCATCCAGCTGCATCATCTTTCGCCCAATTCTCTTCTTCACATTGCTTGTTTCATCACTTTTTGCGAGTGCTGGCTCGGCATCGAGCCGCATTTTGGCCTCTTCCGGAAACTTTATTCCGTGAAGAGGCAGTCTGGTTCGGATGGTGTTTATCCCATTGGGGGTTGCATCATCTCCCTCAGTCCCAATCTGCTTTTCTTTTCTTTTTTCCATGTCTGAATCTGTCCAGTACTGGCGGAGGCGATGGTTTTATATCCTCGACTTCGTAGTGCATGGGAAAGATTTTGGTCTTGTTCCTTTTGACCCCTCCCAAAAGATTGAGCCGAAAAGGTCTTGGAAAAACAACATCTTGGATGGCGAGGTGGCGGAGATAGAGGCCCTTTACCGTCGTGTGGAGGATCTCCAGTTGATTCCGGAGAAGGAAGTGAACGGCGTGGACATCATCCGCACGTTTCTCGAGCGTCGGGTGCAGCCTCTCCAGGCTAGGGCGCACCCGATGTTTCTTTATTTTGGGCGCCGTGATCCGACGAGGGTTTCGGCTGAGAAAATCTCCGAGGGGGATCTTGACAGGACCTTCGCTCGCTGCTGAAGTTCAAGGCCAGAGAGAAAATCCCGGGGAAGTCGCTGACTCCGCCGTTTTCTTCGGCGTTGGCTGTTCCACAGGTGTAGATTTGTGCGCGTAGCACTTTTTGTCGACTGCGTATTTATTTTCCTTGGTTTGCTAACAAAGTACCTTCTTTTTGCAGAGCTTCAAGGTGCCGGGCATGGTGCCGCCATTGCCTGAGTTATTTCCGAATGCTCCGGATAATGACGTGGTGGATTCCGTGTCCGAGTTGCCGTCGGCGCGATCTCCGGCGGAAGATGCCAACGAGTCGAGTGAGGACCACACGCGCAAACGATCACGGAGCTCCAGCGAGTCTTCGGATGCCTCGACTCCTCCGACTCCCAGAACCCCCCTGTGCCTTGAGTGTCACAGTGACGGGCATGGAGGCTCCTCTCCCATTCCTTCCATTCTTGTGCGGGCTGTTGCACCGCACCCGCCAGCGAAGCGGAAGAAGGAAGAAAAGAAGGAAGAGAAGAAGGTGGAGAAGAGAGCCCGAAGGACTCCTCCTGTCTTTGACCTAAGCTCGCTGGACTCGTAAGTTTCCTTTATACTGCTGTCTTTCTGTTGTTGACTATTTGTTCTTGTGCTAAATATTTCGTGTGCAGGCACTCCTCCCATGACTCCTCCAGCGATGGTGCTCGAGAGATGATGGGAGAGTCGAAGGTTGCGTCTCCTCCTCCTCAGACGGTGGCAACTTCGGGGGGGCGCTGCTCCGAACCCTCCTATGTAGGAGGTGCAGGTGGTTGCGCCACAGAAGGCTGCCAGCGGGCCTTCTGGGTCGTCGTCGGAGCATGTAAGTATTCTGTTTCCTGCTACGGGGGGAGCCCCTGAGCGTCTGAAAAATATTTTTCTGTTTTATTCTTTCTTCGAGTCTTCGGGGTCGTCGTCGGGCGTTTTCGTGTGCAAATTTTGCTTTTTGTTCCTTCGTGGTGGGCGCAGCCCCCGAGTCCTTGTCCTTACTGGTAGTTCTTCTTCCTGCAGCCTTTTGTGCAGGATGCCAAGCGACTGGTGCAGGAGCACCTGGTGCTAGAGGCCAACCTCCAACAGCTTCAAGGTACCTGTACGCTTTGGTACCTCTTTCTTTTTGCATTGTTGTCTCGCTTTTTGACGTTTGTATGTTTTTAGTGCAGAGGAGCATAACACTTCCCTCCGTGAGATTGATGCTCTCAAAAAGAGCCTTGGTCAAGCGGAGAAGAAGGCTGCGGACGCTGCTGGTGCGCAAGAGCGCCTTGAGCTGGAGCTAGCCAAGGCAGCCAAGGCTAAGGAGCGTCTGCAGCAGGAGGCTACGGACCGCGAGGAGCAGCTTGCCATGGCAGCGACTACGCGTGAAAGAGAGGTGGCAGGCAAGCTCATGGCTGCTGCCAAGGCTGTTTCGGGTGAGTACCTTTTTTTTCTCCTTTCTTGTCGTTTTCTTGTCTTTCTTCTATGTTACTTTCTTCATTCCTTCTCTTTTTTTTGTCTCAGATGCCGCAGGCATTGAGTTTGACCGCGGCGCTCTGGAGCACGGGAGTGCTCTAAATGATGCTACTACAACGGTCGAAGATCGCTGCAGCACCGTCGTCAACTCCCTTGCCAAGGCGAAGGAGGTCCTTGGCCGCTTCTACAGGGAGCTTGTCCCCAAGGGCGTGGCCCTGGATGATGTTGACGCCCTAGCGGAGGCTTTGTCAGCCGAAGCGCCTGCGGCGTACAAGAGCAAGCAGAAGGGCATCGGTGCGTCCGTCGGGCTGGCGATGGCCTTGGCGGCTGGAGCGGAGCTGGATCTTCCCCAGATCACCTCCCGGATGCCAACGAATGCGGACGGATCCGAGGTAGCCTTTGCTGCCTATTCTGCTCGCTGCAAGCGATATGGGCCAAAGCTCTGTCCGAGTATGCACTGCGGCAGCAGGGGGAGGCAAAGGCGAGGCAGTCTGGCTCCGAGGCCACTCAGGGTGCCGCGTCCTAGGCGTTGTAGCTGTAGGATAGTTTGTAGTCTTCTTTTGCTTGTAATTATTTTGAGGAATAGAAATCATTGTGCCACGTAGTGGCCTTTATATGCTTAATGAACTCTTCTGAGTTGTGCTCTTCTCTGTCTGAATGTTTATGTCCTTTGCTTTTCTGCTGTGCTAGGTTCCTTCGGGTGCTGACCCCGTTAACACCTCGCCTGCAGCGCGACTGCGTCCATCTTTGGATGATTCCTCGCAACTCGCTTTTCTTCGGGATCGTATTCGTAGTCTTAAGAGGGAGTTGCTTGGGTTGCGAGGTCACGTCGATGTTTGGAAGTCCAAGGCGGATCGTGGTGCAGCCAGAGAGGAGTACTTGATGGCGGAACTGCTTCGGTTGTCTGAGCAGCTTCAATGTAAGTTGTTCTTTGTTTCGAGCCGCAGCTCAGTTCTTCGAATGAGCCTGCTGGCCTTGCCTCTTATTCTGTGCAATTGTCGCAGGTGATAACCTTGCTCCGAGGGAAGAGAAGGAGTGTGTCGCTGTTCGGGTCAATTGCTTGACTCAACAGGACATGGAGGTTGGCGGCTTCTTTTGGATGGATCGTGACCGCGCCATGGCGCTGGCGACGGTGCAGGATCGTGTGCACCAGGTTTCGCGGGTGCTTCATCAGGTACAGACGTCGCTTACCTCAGTTTTGCATGTCATGTTTCCATTGGATGTTGTACCAACAAGCCTTGCAGGTCTTCTGTCGAAGTTCCGAAGTGTGAGCAATGTCAAGGAGTTGGTGCGGCAACAGCTCGTTGCGAGCGCGAAGGCTGCTTTGTCCCTTGTAAGGCTGCACCGGCCTGATGTAGATTTGTCTGTTGTAGCAGCTGGGCCACCTCTTCGGCTGGATGGTGGCGAGTGGGATATGCGTCCGCATTACGCGGCTGTAAGGCAGTATGCCGAACAGGTAGTAGATTTGTTTGAGCAGCGTGCTCAAGTGATTATTCAGAATAGGTAGTACCTGTAGAAGAGGTAGATGTAAAAAAATTATATTTCGACTGGGCGTGTTGTGCCCTGTGTTATAAAGGTTTATGTTTATTGTGAGCACACAGTGCTTTGCTTGAGTACGTGTCCTTTTCGTTTGCCTGACGTTGTCAGCTACTCAGGGTGTACACGTGTGATTCTCAGTCGATGAAATCGTGAGGTGGGGGGAGCCCCCCGAGTGTGTTTGTAGCATAAAGTAATGTTGCAAATAACGAAACGAGATTTTGGGGCAAGACACTTAGCTTTATTTATATCGTAATGGAGGAAGTACATTGTTCGGCTGAATAGCCTTGGCTGAAAAGCCTTATTGAAAGTAAAGTGGTAGGTAACTATGGGTAGAATCTTCGTAAGTGTGCGATGTTCCATGGGTTGGAGTATGCGACTCCAGACTCCACGTGCTTGAGGCGATAGGCGCCACCTGGGATGACTTCGGTGATGATGTGGGGTCCTTCCCATGGCGACTCGAATTTCTTCGGTCGCTCTTGCTTGAGTCGCAAGACAAGGTCTCCTTCGACGAAGGACCTTGGGTGTAGCCGGCGGCTATGGTAGTTGCGGAGACTCTGTTGGTACATCGCCGATCGAGCTGTTGCTACGTCTCTTGCTTCGTCGAGTGTGTCGACGGCATCTTCGAGTGCAACCGTGGATTCGGCTTCACTGTAGGCGACGACCCGGGGAGCCTGGTGGCGTACTTCGGCTGGTAGCACGGCCTTGGCTCCGTGTACCATGAAGAACGGCGTGTAGCCGGTGGAGCTGTTTGGCGTAGTCTGTAAGCTCCACAGTACGGATGGTAGCTCTTTCGTCCAGGCTCCATCTTTCCGTTCGAGTGGACTCATGAGGCGCTTCTTGATACCAGCGCCGATTAGGCCGTTGGCCTTTTCCACTTGCCCGTTTATTTGCGGGTGTGCTACTGAGGCGTACGTGATGTTGATCCCGAGGCCTTCGCAGAAGTCCTGGAACTCCTTGGAGATAAAGTTCGATCCATTGTCGGTGATGATGTTGTGCGGTACGCCGAACCTGTAGACAATGGACTCGAAGAACTTGACGGCAGTTTTGCCCTTTTGGTTGGTGACGGGCATGGCCTTGACCCACTTGGTGAATTTGCCGACTGCGACCAGGAGGTAAACGTGTCCCCCTTTCGAGGACTTTGGCAGTTTGCCAATCATGTCGAGGCCCCATTGAGCAAAGGGCCAGGCTATAGGTATGGGTCTAAGCTCTGACCCGGGTGTGTGCGGTTTGTCGGCGAACCGTTGGCACCCGTTGCATCTTCGGACGATATCCTTTGCGTCGCTCATGGCCGTTGGCCAGTAGAATCCGGCTCGTAGAGCTTTGGCGACAAGGGAGCGGCTGCCTGCGTGATGGCCGCAGATGCCCTCGTGGATGTCTTGGAGGATGGCTTTCCCGTCACCGATGGTGACGCACCTTTGTAGTACACCCGTAATACTGCGCTTGTACAGCTCGCCATTGATGATGGTGAAGGCTTTTGACCGACGAGATATGCGCCGGGCATCTGTCGGGCTGTCAGGCAGTTCTCCGTTTATCAAGAACTGGAGGTATGGTCGCGTCCAAGTTTCTTCGACTGCCATGACCTGCATTAGGTTGACCATGGCGACCTCTGTGTCCAGTTTCTCGGGTCCTTCATGTCCTTTGGGCAGCGTAGCCCCCGAGTGTTCTGCTTCTTCGGGTGATCCCTTGGGGAATTTCGGCTTGATGGATGGCACGCAGATTTGTTCGAGGAACACACCCGGTGGCACTTTTGCGCAGGTAGAGCCAATGTTGGCGAGTCTGTCGGCCTCCTCGTTGCTTTCTCTTCCAACGTGCCGAAGCTCGCAGCCGTCGAATTCTCCTTCGAGTGCATTGTAGAGTGCGCGGTACGCGATCATGTTTTCGGCGTGTGCGTCGCACTCGTTCATTGTCTGCTGGACGACGAGGTTGGAGTCACCGTAGATGACTAGGCGCGTTGCGCCGCAGATCTTTGCCATTCTCATGTCGTGGATGAGGGCTTCGTATTCGGCCTCATTGTTGGAGGCTCGGAATTTCATCCGGAGGACGTACTTCATCTGGTCGCCCTACGGGGAGGTCAGTATGACCCCGGCTCCTGCTCCAGCTTCGCGTTTGGAGCCATCGAAGTGTATGGTCCATGACTGCGACATGTCTGGGGTGTCTGGCAGCTGCAGCTCCATCCAATGTACGAGGAAGTCCGGGAGGACTTGAGACTTGATTGCGAGTCGCTTCTCGTAGATGATGTCCAGGGGTGACAGCTCGATGCCCCATAGGGCCACGCATCCTGTGGCTTCTGGGTTATTCAGGATGCTGTTCAGGGGTGCCTCGTTGACGACCATCACCTGGTGCTCCTGGAAGTAATGGCTCAGCCGTCGAGCCATCATGAACACGCCGTAGGCGAGTTCTGTAGTGAGGGTACCTACGCTTTGTTGGTGTCGATTACCTGTTGAGGTGGTAGATTGGGCGCTGGACCCCGTGGGTCTTGCCTTCTTCGGGTCGTTCGACCACTAGTACGGTGCTGACCACCTGGTGTGTGGCTGCTATGTACAGCAGCAGAGGCTCGCGCTCCTTTGGCGTGACCAAGACGGGCGAGGTGGAGAGGAGCCGCTTGAGGCTTTCGAGTGCATCGTTGGCTTCTGGCGTCCACTCGAATTTATCTGCCTTGCGTAGCAGCTGGTAGAATGGCAAGGCCTTCTCGCCCATGCGGCTGATGAATCTGCTCAATGCTGCTATTCGTCCTGCGAGCTGCTGACACCCTTTATGTTTTTCGGCTTCTCCATCGCCATGATGGCTCTGATTTTCTTCGGGTTCGCCTCGATCACTCACTGAGAGATGACGTACCTAAGCAGCTGACCCGATGGGACGCCAAAGGCGCACTTTTCGGGGTTGAGCTTGATCCTGTAGTGATCAAGGTTGTCGAACGTCTCGCGGAGATCGTCGATAAGTGTCCTTGCCTCCCTGGTTTTTATGACTATGTCGTCAACATAGACTTGAACATTGCGACTGGTCTGGTCCTTGAGGCAGGCCTGCATGCATCGCTGGTACGTGGCACCTGCGTTCTTTAGCCCGAAAGGCATTGTGTTGTAGCAGAATACTCCGAGCGGTGTGATAAACGCCGTTTTCTCCTGATCTTCAACCTTGAGTCGAATCTGGTTGTAGCCTGAGTAGGCGTCGAGGAAGGAGAGTTTCTCGCAACCTGCAGTCGAATCGATTATCTGGTCGATCCGAGGAAGGGGGAAGTGGTCCTTTGGGCAGTGCTTGTTTAGCGACGTGAAATCCACGCACATCCGCAGGATGTCCGTGTCCTTCTTTGGGACCATGACTGTGTTTGCAAGCCACTCGCTTTCTTTGATTTCCCTAATGAAGTCTGCAGCGAGTAGTCTGTTGATTTCCTTGCCGATAGCTTCGGCTCGTGGCTCGGACAGTCTTCGGATGGACTGCTTGATGGGCTTGGTCTCTGGAAAGACGTTGAGTGCATGCTCTGCGAATTCCCTGGGAACTCCTGGCATGTCCGTAGGACACCGCGAGTAAGATTTCAAGCGCGTTCACAGAGGAATTGACGAGCGCCTTCCTATGCGGGCTGAGGTCGTTGGCGATCAGCCGCCTTGGAGGCATCCGTCGGGTGGACCTGCACCTTCTTTGTGTTGACCGTGGAGTCGAAAGACATGTCGGTGCGTTTTGTCGTATGATCGGGGTGCCCGTTGTCCGTCACCTCGGAGCTTAAGGAGCTCCTCCTGCACCGAATGATTGGGAGATTCTTGAAATCTACGCCATAATGGGCCGATCGGGTGAAGCTCCCGTGGACTGTGATGACGCCCTTCGGTCCTGGCATCTTGAGTAGCAGGTATGCATAATGTGGGACAGCCAGGAACCTTGCGAATGCTACGCGCCCGAGGATGGCGTGGTACTGTGATGGACAGTCCACCACTTCGAATTCGAGCTGTTCCAGTCGGAAGTTGTCCGGCTTGCCGAAGATGACATCGAGCCATATCTTGCCCAGGGGAAATATGCCCTTCCCTGGAACGATGCCGTGGAATGTTGTGTCTGATTGTTCCAGGCTGCACTGCGGGATCCGCATTGCTGCTAGAGTGCTTGCGAACATCAGGTTGATGCCGCTGCAGTCGTCCATGAAGACGCGACTCATCTCGAAACCTCCGATCTGCGCCTCCAGCAACAGGGCAGCATGACCTGGGCGAGGGATCTGGCAAGGGTGATCCGAACGAGTGAACGTGATGCAGGACTCCAATCCGCTGAGGTACTCAGGGATGGCGGGTGGAGTTGCCACGGCCAGGTTGATCTGTCGGGTGATTTTCTTCTACACCCTATTCGTAGGGCGCCCCTTCTGGATCATCAGTGCTCCTTTTGGCTGGGGATACCCGTTCCCAACGTTGTTCTGTGCTGGTGCGACTGGTTGGTTCGGGCCTCCTACAGCTGGCGGTGGAGGAGCTCCGTGCGCTATTTCACCTGGCGCGGGTGCGTTTCCGAACGCAGGGATTGGGGCTTGCTGCCTCATCTGCACCATGCTTTCGTTGAGCTTCTGGAACTCACGGCAGTCCTTGAGCATGTGGCTCGCCTTCTTTTTGCCATCCTGCTTGTCGATGTAGAAGTGGATGGTGCATGGACCTGAAAGCTTTTCGATATCTTTGAGGGTCCGTTATCGCGTCGCGCGTTCCACGATCAATTGGCGTCCTCCATCGCGGAAGTTTCCTCCGCGGTATCCTCCGCTGTTGCGGTTGGCGTCGTTGCGGTGATCGACGTAGCCAGCCGCGACCATGTCGGGTCCATCGCGATCGTCGTAGACGCGCGATCTTCTCTTGCTACGGCGCTCTCGCCGTCGACCATAGTCGTTCTCTTCTTTCGATTGTGCTCAGTGAATGGAATCTTCTCCGTCAGCCCACCTGTTGGCGATGTCCATGAGGTGATCGAGCGTTTTGGGTTTGACGCGCCCAAGCTCCTCCTTGAAGTCTTGGCGCTTGACGCCGTCCCTGAAGGCGTCGATGGCCCTCTCTTCGGAGATGTGGGCTGCGGAGTTCTTTGTGTTGTACCAGCGTAGTATGTACGAGCGAATGGATTCGCCCGTTCGCTGAGTGCAGGCTCGCAATTCTTCGATTGAGGCGGGCCTTTTGCTGGTACCCTTGAAGTTCCGAATGAAGCTGTAAGCTATCTCATCCCAGCTTCGGATGGACCCTGAGGATAGGCCGAGCGATCCGGTTGCTGTCGGTACGGTGAAGGCATTGCATGGCGGTCTCCTTGTTTCCACTGTGCAGTTTGATGGATGATAAGTGATCGCTGAGCCAAGCTTTTGGGTCTTGAGTGCCATCGAACTTCGGAGTATCCGAAGGAAGCTTGAAATTTCGCGGCATCCGTGTCCGCCGGACAGATCTGCTGAAGCATCGAGCTCCGCAGAGTTCTCCTTCGTCTTCGTCCATCTCGGATTCAGACGAGCATGCACGCTTAGCTCGCGCTTTGTCGATTTTGCGTTGTGTGAGCACATCTCTGGCGTCGTAGTCGCGGTCGCGGCGTCGCGAACTCTTCTTCCTTCGGGGAAGGTCATGTTCCTCCTTTTCGGATGAAGGGGTGGGGCTGCGGTCGAACCTGACCGGAGCTTTCTTCTTCGGCTCCTTGGGAGCTTCTTGGTGGAGCGCGTCTCCGACGAGTCCGAGTCCGGTAAGTGCGGACTTGTGCATGGCCCTCTTCGGGTCCCCCTCGGGAGGTGGGTGGGCCGCGAGATACGCAGTGGCTGCCATGATCGCAGCCTGCGGCGTTTTTGGGATGACGTTGCCGTCGGCGTCCATCTCCATGAAGGATGTGTGGAGAGTTCACGTCAACTCGCGGCGCTCCTTGGGATCAATGTTCTCCATCCGATAGCGGTGCTTGTTGCCTGGGTTGGCGTTCGAGCTGGAGCCGATGCCCATGGCGGAGAGCGCGGCTCGTCGCTACCGGACTCGAGGCTTGCTTTGCTTGTCAAGAACCTCCTGCATCTTGACCTGCTTCTTGTGCTCCTCAATTAGGAGCAGGTTGTAGGCCATCAGCATATCTCGCGAGGCGTCTGCGGGAAGTACTATGTTGCCAGCTACAGCTTCACGGACCTGGGTCCATCCTTCTTGGCTAAGGCGGATGACGTGGCCGTGTTTTTCTTCGATTGGCGTAGATTGGCTTCTCGCTCCCACCGCTTTCGTTCTGGTGGGTTAGGCGGCGGGTTGGGTGCTTGTTGATCCACGTCTCTTTGGATGACTGCGGCGCATTGGTAGCGCTCGTAGATTGGGCCGCTGCTGCCGCAGCTTTTAGATCCGGAACCGTAGGTCCCTGCATCCGATGGTGGATCGCACAGATCGGAGTTGCAGTTGCTGCTGTCGTAGGAGTCATCTGCTGATGATGTTGTGCGTAGCACAGGGTCTGGGGCCCATGAAGCGGGCCTCATTGATGGTAGGGGCACTCGCTCAGGGAGGCGGAGGGTGCCAGTTTCCCCCACCTGGAAGCAGAAGCTCCCAAATAGGATTTCGAGTCCGTCGCCTACGGGCTCGAAGTCCTTCATGGTGGCTGGCGAGTGGGCGGTGAAGTCGAAAGCGCCAAAGAGGAGATGACTCTCCGTTGCTGCAGAGTTGTAGATCGATCGGGTTGGGACCGTCACGATCGCACAATCAGCGCCCCCAGTTCTCACAGACGACGCCAATTGACGAGGTTTGATCTCTTCAATGCCCATTGTTATGGACTTGGGTTTTGGAGAAGATGGGGATGCTGGAGATCGTGGAACGGTTAGCAAACAAGCAACAGGGGGACACAAGGTTTACCTGTGTTGGCCCCTGAGGAAAACCCTACTCCTGTATGCGCTCTTGATTACGGCGAACCAAGGTTACAGGTCGCAGATGCAATCTGGCGTGGAGGTGTGTATGCGAAAGTATGAGTCGAGAGATCTAGGCCGTGCCCTCCTGGCCTTTATATAGACTTAGGCAGGTCCCGGGCATAGTCCTAGTCGGTTACAGGTTCTAGGGTTTTACCCCTTTGAATTTCCTATCTACTCTAGTCTTGCTCTCCAAGGATCTGAAGGCACCATGGGCCTGGGACACCCGAAAGTCTTCATGGGCCGACATACTTTTGCCGTGGGCCTTCCTTGGGCTGGACTAGGTATGCTGAGGTCTTGCACCCGCGGGGTATAACCATGTCAGCAGCACCCAAAGTGATGCTCATAAAAGTACCTCCAGCAGCTGAATCCAACAGGTTTCTTGAGGAGAAGTTCGAACCTGCATAAAATTCTGGATAATCATCCAAACAGTGAGTCCATGAGTGGGACAATTACTAACCAAAGATTTCATTCTTTCCCAAGCTTGAGCAACATGTTCATTATCAAGTTGTTTAAATTTCATAATGTCACTTCTCATAGATATAATCTTAGCAGGAGATAGTATTTTCCAATAAAAGCATCTTTGCACTTAGTCCAAGAATCAACACTATTTTTAGGCAAAGATAGCAACCAATCTTTAGCTTTTCCTCTCAAGGAGAAAGGAAAAAAGCTTGAGCTTAATAATATCTCCATCTACATCCTTATACTTTTGCATCTCACAAAGTTCAACAAAGTTATTGAGATGGACAACAACATCATCAGAACTATCACCAGAAAATTGCTCTCTCATCACAAGATTCAACAAAACGGGCTTAATTTCATAAAAGGTAGCATCAGGAGAAGGTGGAGAAATGGGTGTGCTAAGGAAATCATTGTTGTTGGTGATAGTGAAGTCACACAACTTGGTGTTCTCAGCGGAGTTCATTTTGGCAAAGGTGGGCAAGCCAAAACAGCAGCAACAGCTAGAGCAGGAACTATTTTTTTGTGTTTTTGAATAAAGCAAGCAAATCAAACTAGACTAATATTTTTTTTTTGAAAAGAGGCAAACAAAACCAAGCAAAGTAACCAAAGCAAACTAAAAACAAAGTAAAGAGAAAGGAAGTGAAGGACTCCCCTAGTGAAGATGTCCTTAGCCTCCCTGGCAACGGCGCCACAAAAAGCTTGATCGTGACTCCTTTACGGAGAGTCTGTTGGGAACCCCAAGAGCAAGGTGTGAAGTAGCACAACAACAAGTTTTCCCTCAGACATGATAGAATCAATAAGACAAAACCATTAATCAATTTGACATAGTAATCTGAATATCCATCGGATCCCCGCAAACACAACATGCATGATTACAAATAGATTAGATCTTGATCATGAACGGAGCTCACAAGATCTATACATGAACGCACAAAGGAGGAGATACAACCATCTAGCTACTACATGGACCCATAGTCCAAGGTAGAACTACTCACGCAACATACCGGAGAGAAGGCCTCCGGGACGATCTCCCCTCCGGCAGGGTGCCGAGAAGAACTTCAGATCCCCCCAATCTAGGGACGACGATGGTGGCGGCTACAGAAGGTTTCGTGGAATATTGATTGGGTACCTAGGGTTTCTGCATTTGGGGCTTCTTATAGGCGAAGAGGCGAGACCAGGAGGCGTCCAGGGCCCCACACCTAGCCAGGCGCGAGGAAGGTCCCACCCGCACCTAGGGGGGTCTAGCCACCCTGGCTTGCATCTCCGTCTCATCTTCTAGATTCATGTCCCCCACGGTAGAATATTGACTTTGTGAAAGGATCGTATGGGCACCTAGAGGGGGGGTGAATAGGTTCTACTTCAAATTTTCTTCCTTTTCAAATTAGGGTTTGACAATAAGGTAAATTATCTAGATAATGCAACTAAGGTGAATTTACCTATATGATAAATAATCACTAGCTAACACAACACTAAGCAAGAACAAGTAAGTAAAGTGCGGTAAAGAATAGAAGTAACCAAAGTGGTGGACGCGGAGACACAAGGATTTATTTCCCGTAGTTCCTTCCTTTTGAGGGGAAGTGCGTCTACATTTGGAGAGGGGGTGGTTTCAAACCACCAACGCCACGAGAGGCCTCCCTTGTTCTTCGATGAATCTCACCCCAACGGGCTCGATCCACCTTCCACTATATCGGCAACCTTCAAGGTGGAAGCTGGCACCTTTACAAGTTTGGGGCACACATCCACAACTTAATTGGAGGCTCCCAAATACAAGCAAGCTGTCAAGACAATCAAACACAAGCTTGTAAGAACCAAATCTAGAACTAGGGTTTCCAAGAAAACACTAGAGCAAGGGGACCTCAAGTAAATGAGGGGGAAATGAAGATCTCTTTTGGTGAAGTAGTAGATCAAGGCCTCCTCCTTCGATTCCCCAAAGATCAAAGACTTTGGGTGGTGGATTGAAGAGATCTTGGAGATTTGGTGGCTCTAATGGATGTAGTAGTCTTCAATGCAAATGGGCGGCTTGTCCCAAGGTAGGTGGAGGGGTATTTATACCCCTTGGAGAAATCTGGCCGTTGGAGCATTAAATGCACCGGTACTACCGGTCCTCAAGCGTTAGTACCGGTTGCAAGCGGTACTACCGCCAAGTACCGGACCAGGTACCAGAGGAGCTTCACTTGGTCGAGCTGTCGGTCTTGCCCTTGATCGCTTGCGGTTGCGGTAGACGCGGTACTACCGTTCAGGGCGGTAGTACCGGTCCCAAGTACTGGTTGGTAATGAGCGAGAGAGGAAGGGATGGTCCTTCCTCAGGGCTGCCCGGTACAGCCGAGTGGTACTACCGTGTCCAAGCAGTAGTACCGCTTGCCACAAACGGTACTACCGTTTGGAGTGGTAGTGCCGCTCCGCGGTACCGGGTGGTATTGAGAAAAGGCTAGACCTTCCCACCTTGCACTGGAGCAACCGGCACTAGGGGCGGTAGTACCGGTGCCAAGC
Source organism: Avena longiglumis (assembly GCA_030063025.1). Taxonomy (NCBI): domain Eukaryota; kingdom Viridiplantae; phylum Streptophyta; class Magnoliopsida; order Poales; family Poaceae; genus Avena; species Avena longiglumis. The sequence goes on from CP125974.1 coordinate 148,746,000, forward strand.
GGTAGTACCGCTCGTTTTTCCGGTACTACCGGTTGGCACAGAGACTTTTGTCGAGGGAAAATGGGCAAGGCAATATTTGTGCCATAATCTAGAAAACTTGTGATACACTTAGCGCACGATTAAACCGATAAGTGTGTTGTTATCAAACATCAAAATCACAAGGATAGGAAATGCTCTTTCAATCTCCCCCTTTTTGGTGTTTGATGACAACACACCTTTGCAAGATGACTTTATGAAGATACTCATGGCATTTGTAAATAGCACTGTTCAAAAAATAGGCCGAATCAGCGATTACTAGGCCGATTAATCGCTACTAGGGACCTGACCGTGTTGATTACCATTAATCCTTTGTGTTAATCGTTTAGCCCGATTAATAGGTCTAACACTCCGATTACTAGGTATGTTCCCAATTAACCACTACACTTGGTCAAAAAAGTTGCAAAATTATCAACACATATCGCCCATCCATTCTAGTCCGCCCCAATGAAGTAGGTTTTGTGAAGCTCCCGTTCGATCCCTGCCTCCAGGAGCTTGATTTCAGCCATCACCAACTAGTTCCTTGTCATTGTTGACCAATTTCTCGTATTTGCCGACCAGACCTCAGATACAAGAGCTCGAGAGCCTTGAGGATCTCATCCGGGAGCTTAAGGCTGAGGATTCATACGTGTTTTAGGGGCTAATTTTTGTAGGCTGCACCGATTAATAGCCGACTGATTAAATCAGTTAATCGTCCGAATTCCGATTAATCGCTACTCCCAAGCCAACCGAGCAGCTAACGATTTCCGATTTCCTTAACATTGGTAAATAGAGACGGGGCTCCCCCTGGATGAGTAGAATCAAACCTCCCCCTCTATTTTACAAACCCAACACAAGTGCACAAATAGATACTAGCATTTGAAACCATACCTTTGCACAATAACTTGTGATGAGAAATATATTGACAATGGATGACGCATATCATCATAAGATGGGTCTATGACATAAAACACATAGTCTCAACAAATACATAGAGTTCACACATAAGTAGGAGGAAATCAAAGTTCACAAGCAATAAAAAGATCAAAGGAAGAACGAGCTTGTGACTTCTCATGCAACACCCGAGCCTAAGGTGCAACTTCTCTCCCTTTGGCATCAAGACACCAAAAAGGGACAATTCCAAGACTAACGTCCCGACAGTCAATCCTCCTCCTCATCATAAAATTCCTCCTCATAGGGGGGTGGAGCGCGGTGCGAGGAAGAGACATCATCATCCCAATGACGGTGCTGAGAGATCCATTGGTCTTCAGGGGTGATGTTGGTCTCGGACCCCTCGGAAAAGATTAGTCCCTGAGCTGCCATCATGTCCTTCTGCCGAGCACTAGCTTTCTTGGCATACACATGAGCCTCATACATGCGCTTTTGGTTGTCAACTTGGAAGCAGAAAATCTTCTTGAGCTTGTCCTCCATCCTCTTGGCCCAAGAGGGCTTGGCATTCTTGCGACGGGAGACAACATAATCTATTGTCACAACCACTGTTAGCATCCTCGGAGTCATCATGTTCATCCTCCTCCTCCACAACACGGGGTTTAGCATTCTTCTTTATCATGAGTGCCTTGGACCGGTGCACAATGAGAGGACGAGTGGATAGGGTCCTAGCAATGGGAGGGCACTTGGAAACAATAAGAGCCATGATGTAGGGAGCAAATGGCGGAACCCTCCGAGAGTGAGCCGCAACAACCATCTCATTCCATATATAATCCGTCACATCAAGAGCGGTGCCTGAGTCGCAGTTGAGGAAGGTGTTGAACAACAAATCAACAGAAAAACCATGAATCTCATCTTTGTTGCCTGCATGAGGAGCAACAGTATCACAGAAGATGCAGTGGAGAATATCATATGTGGGGAGAAGATCCTTGATCTTGTCAGCAACCCCGCGGCCCTGGATATACAGAGGTGTAAGGACATCCTTCTTGGAGGGGTGATCGCGCAAGTGGCAGCGGAAACCACAAGGAGTGTCATGGCCATGATCTTCATACCCCAGAATTGCAGCAAACTCAGTAAGGGTGGCTTCCTTGACTGCACCTTGAGTCATCCAAGTGATCTTCCGGGTGCTACCGGTGTGGAAATGAGTAGTGGCATAAAAATGTGCAATGAGGAGAGGCTCGTAGTCATGCTGGAACTCCATGATAGGGAACAAACCAAGGTTAGAGAAGATTTCCTTAGCTTCAGCAAAATAATCAAGGTTCTTGTTGATGTGTTCCATGTCAATCCACAGCTGAGGCACAACCATCTGGATATTTTTCATAAGGACCTCATGATAGACGCGCTCTTGGAAATCATTGTAAAACAGACCGTCTTCCCTATTATCATCACGGTTGTGGGCATACGCATTGTCAATCCTCAGAGACCGGAACTTAGACTCAGAAATGCCAGACAGTTTCCTTGGCCCTGATGGCCCCGATCTGCAACTCTTGGTGTGTCTCGAGGAGGGGGAGAGAAGGGGGTGCGCTGCCACGCCCAGCAGAGCGCTTGGTGACCCCCTCACGACCCCCGCGGCCACCTCGAGTAGTAGGCATCTTTGCACGACATCTTGGCTGAGGCAAAACTTCTTCCTCGGACTCCGTCTCTTCCTCAACAATCTCACGGCTTGCTTTGGAGCACTTACGCGCACCCCTAGAACCACCTGCATCTGTGATAGGAAGAGGGAGAACAGTAGGGGGTAAGGGCACAAGAATCAACAAGGAACAACGAAGAATCCATGATTTAGTAAACATGTTGCGGACAGTTGGGACCGGTACTACCGGACCTGGCAACTGGTAGTACCGCTTGCGAGCGGTAGTACCGGAAAATTTTCTGGTACTACCAGTCAAGCGATACGGGCACATCAACGGTAGATCGTGGTCCAAATTGGCCTCAACAATCTATAAAACATAGATTCTACCATGTAACTATGAATGTATGGCGGTACAACCCCAAACCATGCTACTTTCTTCAAGAATCTAAGCAAAAACCTAGATCCAATGAAGAAAAAAAGAGTGAGAGAGACGGGGGTGGTTGTACCGGGATCCATGGCAGTGAAGAAGGGGTGGGAGCCCGCGAGGAATCCGAATCCAAAGAGGATCCGGGGAGGAGAGGACGCGGCAAAGCTCCGGCGGCGTCACGGGCTCCGGCGGCGGCGGTGGTTTGTGTGGAGGGCATGGGGAATAATAGGGCACTGAAGGGTGCCTCCCCACGCGCAACCAATATATACCAGAAAACGCCGACCGGTAGTACTGGTTACTGAAGCGGTAGTACCGGTTCCACAACTGGTAGGACCGGTGACCGGTAGTACCGGGCATAAGGGTGGTAGTACCGCTCCTGGAGCAGTTTCTAGGAATCGACCTGGGAACCACCCAGGTCCGGTAGTACCGCACATATAACCGGTAGTACCGGTCCCACCAGATTCCACAGCCAGGGAAAATGAGGGATTCTTATGCGGATTGGAAGAGGGTTTTTCGAGGGAGTAGAAAGGCTTGGGTTAAGATAGTCGCACTGTGAAGCACATGCACTCTGAAAATCGAGATAAAGATGTCAAAACCAAAGTAGATTGCATGAGACTAAGATCAACAAAAACTCAAAGGATGACAAACACGAGTAAACGCAAACCTCTCGAGTGAGAGAGGGCGGTGGCCTTGGCCACCATATATGAGTATACTCGGCTTGGAACCATGAAGATATATCTTGGGTCCATTACCGACACTCATCATTTAAGCTCACATATCACAAAATGATATTAAGAGGAATGATTTTGATTGCTTTGGGCATAATAGGGGAGGGATAGTCCAATCAATTAGGACCGCACTCCACCTATATCCATGCCTACACCTAAACCAAATATGGGTCAAATCATAGATGAGAATGCAAGATGATCAAGTCAAGATCCTTGAATCTACGATATTTAGTTCATTCCTCAAATAGCAAAACCTTGCTTCATCAAGTGGCTTCGTGAAGATATCAGCAAGTTGATCTTTGGTTGACACATATGATAGATCAATATCACCACGAGCAACATGATCCCTAATGAAGTGATGGCAAATTTCAATATGCTTTGTCCTTGTGTGATCCACCGGATTGTAGGCAATCTTGATGGCACTTTCATTGTCACATAGAAGAGGCACTTTGTCACAATGAACACCGTATTCCTTTAAAGTTTGCCTCATCCATAGCAATTGGGTGCTAGCACTAGCAGCTGCCACATACCCGGCTTCGGCGGTGGAGAGAGATATACAATTTTGCTTCTTAGAAGACCAACATACCAAGGACCTACCAAGGAATTGGCAAGCCCCGGATGTTGATTTTCTATCATCCTTATCACCCGCCCAATCCGAATTCGTGTATCCACAAAGAGCAAATGTTGGCCCTCGAGGATACCAAAGACCATAAAATGGCGTATGAACCAAATATCGAAAGATTCTCTTGACTATCATCAAATGGCTTTCTTTAGGAGCCGCTTGATATCTTGCACACACACCTACATTCAACACAATATCGGGTCTAGATGCACAAAGGTAAAGCAAAGATCCAATCATAGACCGGTATACCTTTTGATCCACATCTTTACCATTTGGATTTTGTTTTAGATGAGTTTTTGTAGCCATGGGAGTAGGGCTCCATTTAAATCTTGCATTTTGAATCTCTTGAGCATATCTTGAGTATACTTGGCTTGATTGAAGAATGTCCCTCCTCTAACTTGCTTGATCTCAAAACCAAGAAATACTCTGAACTCCCCCATCAAAGACATCCAGAACATACTAGTCATAAGCTTTGAAAATTGATCATTAAAAGCTTTGTTATATGAGCTAAAGATAATATCATCAACATATATTTGGCATACAAAAAGCTCCCCATTGACCTTCTTAGTAAAAAGAGTGGGATCGATTTTCCCAACCTCAAATCCATGATCAAACAACAACTCTCTAAGGTGCTCATACCACGTTTGTGGGGCTTGCTTGATCCCATAGAGCGCCTTATCAAGTTTGTAGAGATGGTTTGGGAAGTTGGGATCCTCAAATCCCGGGGGTTGCTTTACATATACCAATTCATTTAATGGACCATAAATAAATGCACTTTCCACATCCATTTGTTGCAACTTAAAGTTATGATGTGCCGCATAAGCAAGAAGAATACGGATGGACTAAGGGCGAGCCACGGGTGCATAAGTGTCTCCATAGTCTATCCCTTCAATTTGAGAGAACCCTTGTGCAACCAATCTAGCCTTGTTCCTTACAATAATTCCATGCTCATATTGCTTGTTCTTGAATATCCATTTAGTGCCAATAACATTGCGGCACTCCTTTGGCTTCTCAACTAACTTCCATACTTTGTTTCTCTCAAAGTTGTTGAGCTCTTTGTTCATAGCTTCCAACCAATCCGAATCTTCAAGGGCTTCCCACACTTTCTTTGGTTCAATCATGGAGATGTGTGCTTCGTGTTCACTGAACCTCTTCAATTGTGCTCTGGTGGAAATGCCTTTCCTTAGGTCACCAACCACATTTTGTAGATAGTGGTCTCTTAATTCCAACATTATCTCCTTTCTAGCTTCGCGACGAGCGTGGGTCTCCGTGTTGTTTCTTGGAGGACCCTCTTCATCATTTTGGTCCTCGTCTTGACCATCAACTTGACCTTGATCATTACCGGAATCATTCTTTTCATTGAGAGGCAAATATTGACCTTGGTCTTGATCAAGTGCTCTTCTAGCATCAATTTGAGCTTGTCTCAAGGCAGTTTGTATGGATCTTCCTTAAACAATTGACTTGGCACCACTTGACATCCTGGAGAATGAATCAAGCTCCTCTTGACTAGAGTCGTCACTATGATCAACATGTTGAGGGTCCACATCTTGTCTTTGGCTTGAGTCATTTCCCTCCTCGGTGGATGGAGCATGTTGAGGTTGTGAAGATGAGGGCTCCACTTGAGTGGAGCATAGTTCTTCTCGATCCTCCATAAGGGGTTCCTCAACGGGGCAGATATATCCCACACCCATTCTTCCTATGGCATTCTGAGGCATTTCATCATCTGCATCACAAGCATCAACACGCCCCCCTTGGGGACCATCATATTCTTCGAAGGTCACACTACAAGATTCTATGATGACTTCGGAGAGCTTATCAGAGATTCTATAAGTGTGAGATTTGAGACCATAGCCAACAAAAATACCCTCTAATGCTTTAGACTTGAATTTGGACAAACGAACACCTTTTATGAGATAGAAACACTTACAACCGAACACCCGGAAGTAAGATATGTTGGGCTTGTTACCGGTAAGTATTTATATGGAGTCTTGTTGATTTATTTGTGGAGGTAGAGCCGGTTTGAAGCATGGCAAGCGGTGGAGATGGCTTTATCCCAAAAGTTGTATGGAGATTTAAACTCCGCCAACATGGTCCTAGCCATCTCAATAAGAGTCTGGTTCTTCCTTTCGGCCACACCATTTTGTTGAGGGGTGTATGCAGTGGAATATTGATGTTTCATCACTAAGGAAATCATTCAAGGTGTAGTTCTTGAACTCGGTGCCGTTGTCACTTCTTATAATCAACACAGGAAGATTTTATTGACGTTGAACCATGTTGATGAAGTCAATGAAGGTATTTTGGGTCTCACTCTTCAACTTGAAGAAATATACCCACGAGTATCTTGAAAAGTCATCAACAATCGCCAAACAATATTCTTTCCACCAAGAATTACATGAGATGGAGGACCAAAGAGGTCCACATGGAGGATCTCCAAGATCTTGGTTGACTTGATGCGATTCTTAGGCTTGTGAGGAGCATCATGCATCTTCCTGGAACACATGCCCTGCAAACACGATCTTTGGCAAAGGAAACATTTTCTTTTAGTCCAACAATATGGCCCTCCTTGTGGAGACTTTGCAAAGTTCTCATATTGACATGGGCTAGTCGGCGATGCCATAACCAACCCACATCGTCCTTTCCGATTAAGCACATCGCACTTGTAGTGGCTTGCCCCGAAAAGTCCACCACGTACAAGTCATGCTCGACGTACCCAACAAAAGCGACCTTGAGAGACTTGCTCCACAAGAGTACCACAATATCAACATCAATAAAGACGGCAAAGCCCATCTTTCCAAGAGCACGGACTGAAAGTAAATTGTATCCAAGGGTCTCAAAAAGCATGACATTCACGAGTGTAATGTCGTGAGCAACCACTACCTTGCCGAAACCCATTACCTTACACTTTAACTTGTCGGCATATGTCACGGTGATTTGATCATCATTTGGCTTTAAGTCCTTGACAATAGATGAGCTTCCGATCATATGACTCGTGCAACCACTATCAAGCACCCACTTTGACCCTCCGGAAGCATATGTCTACAAAAGATCAAGCTAATTTTTAGGTACCCATTTTTCAATGGGTCCTCTTTTGTTAGCAACAAGGGTCTTGGGAACCCAGATAGACCAAGCAATATAACCATCATATGGGCCAACATATTGTGCATACACATCACCATAATAATCACGCATTAGAACATAGTGAGGGTTAGCACTTCCCGCAAAGTCATCATGAGACATAGTTTTACCACTTGTGGTCTTACTATCCACAATGGCCTTGTTGGTATCTTGTGTGGGCTTGTCCTTGTTCTTCTTGTTGTTCTTCTTCTTAGTTTTGGAGACAAAACCAATGCCCCTGTTTTCACCACTAGGCCTTTGCTTACTCAAGATATCATCAATGGACTTGTTGCCTTGTGGAAATGTGGCCTTGGATAGCTCCCCCTTCAACCTAGCATTTTCTTCAAGAATTGTTGTACTACTAGATGGAATGAAGTTACTAGGTGAAGGAATATTGGCCAATTGAGTTTGAAGTTTTTCATGGGACTTTGTGAGTGAAGAGAATTCACTTTCCAATGCCTTGTGAGCCTTGTCAAGCAAACTAAAGTCCTCGGCAATTTTTTCATGAACCACACCAAACTCAATCTTGTCCTTTTAGCCCTTTTGCATTAGCAATAGCATGATCACTTTCTTTGATGAGTTTATTAACAATAACGTCATTGGCCTCATCAAGCCCTTCAAGTTTTAATTCAAGTGACATCCTAGTCTCTTGTTCTTCTTATAGAGCATTGTTTAAAGCATCTAGCTCAACCATGTGTTCATGCCCAAGTTTACATCTTACATCTAGGAGCTCTTCTATGTGGGAAAGTTGATCTAAGATGTTTCCAAAATGTATCTTAGCATCCCCTTGTAGGTTAGTCATAAACTCATCGAAAGCAATTAATTATCTTTTAACATCAAGAGACATCTCATCATCAATTTCATCATTAGCTAAGGGAGTGGAGTGAGATGATGAGGATACCTCCGTTCCTCTTGCCATAAGGCAAGTGACGTTCTTGATGGGGGAATTCTCATTTGGAGAATCGAAGAGTGAGAATGTCGAAGTAGAAGTAGTGGATAGAGTCGCCACACCATTAGAGGTTTCCTCTTCCTCGTCTTCATCATCTTCATTGTCGGAGGAGTATTCTTCATGAGTGATCAAGACAATTTCTCCCGACTTATTGTTGATGAGATTCTTCTTGATGAAGGGTTTCTTGTAAGGTGCTTTGAGAGTCTTCTTCAACACAAACTTACCCCCATGATCTTCTCTCTTATCATAGGGGCAACTCTCCACAAAGTGATAGCAGTCACCACAATTGAAGCAAGTTCTCAATCTAGTGGTATTTTCTCTTTTCCCATTTGAGTTGCTTCTTCGTTGCATTTCCATCTTGGCCTTGGCGGGGTTCTTCCAAAAGTTCTTTGCATAGAAGGCCATATATTGACTATGAGCAATCTTGACTTAATCGGGGTGGTCCATGGAGAGGCCTTAATCACTATAATCTTCATCCCCATGGTCCACAACTTTGGCCTTAAAAGCAATGTTGACAACATTGCTCATACCAAGGGCACGAGCATGGGCATCTTTGGCATTCTTGGCAGCAACTTTGAAAGAGGCCATCTCTTGCATTGCTTCATTTGAGGTCATGAGATGGTAGTTGTATATTCCTTGTAGGCTCTTCAAGTCGGTGGGCTCAAAGGGCATGAGTGCACTCACATATTTCCTTTTTATCCATGCATCATCCACATGTGAGGCACCCACATTTCTAAAAGCGGTGGCGGTGGTCTTGAGCCTACGGTAAATGTCTTCATGATCTTCACCTTCCATCATGTACAAGCCTTCAGCTTCATTACTTAGTGCATCATACTGGTTCCTCCTCATGCTCTCATTCCCAACAAACAACACTATGAGAGCATCCCAAGCTTCCTTGGAAATACTTAGGTGCTTAATGTGTGGGTAATCCTTTGTACCCAATCCTTATTGAATCATGTGCAAGGCAGTGGCATTGAGTTAACTATTGACAACTTCTCTTCTTGTCAAGTTGTTTGGATCCCCAATAAAGATTCCATGCTCGATGATGTTCCATAGTTCAATGCAAGAGCTGTGCACATGAGTTTTCATTAGAGATTGCCATTGAGCAAAAGTAGCAGATGCTTCAAGATTAGGTGGGTCACCTCTATTGTATACATGAGGGTGATGAATTGGAGGGTCGGGAGAGTACCATGAATCACGGTGCTCACCCTTCCCACCATCATTTTGTGTGGAGGAGTTATGTTGTCTTGTTTACCCCCCACCATTATACCCTCGGGGGATACCAGAGCATTCCCTTTAGGTAAAATGGATGGAGGAACCTCTTGAGGAGAGGGGGATGATGATCCATCTTTGTATTTAAGAAGTTTCTCAAGCATCTTATTAACTTCGTTGACCAAGTAAGAGCTCAATCTTGTTTCCAAGTTTTTGAGATCTTCCATGGTCACCGTGGTGTGCTCACCATCACCATACCCTTTGTGGCTACCCATATTATCTTAAGAGGTAAAGCCCAATTAAAGAGCCGAGGCTCTGATACCAATTGAAAGGATTGTATGGGCACCTAGAGGGGGGTGAATAGGTGCTAATTCAAATTTTCTTATTTTTCAAATTAGGGTTTGACAATAAGGTAAATTCTCTAGATAATGCAACTAAGGTGAATTTACCTATATCACAAATAAGCACTAGCTAACACAACACTAAGCAATAACAAGTAAGTAAAGTGCGGTAAAGGATAGAAGTAACCAAAGTGGTGGACGCGGAGACAGAAGGATTTGTTTCCCATAGTTCCTTCCTTTTGAGGGGAAGTACGTCTACGTTTGGAGAGGGGGTGGTTTCAAACCACCAACGCCACGAGAGGCCCCCTTGTTCTCCGATGAATCTCACCCCAACGGGCTCGATCCACCTTCCACTATATTGGCAACCTTCAAGGTGGAAGTCGACACCTTTACAAGTTTGGGGCACACATCAACAACTTAATTGGAGGCTCCCAAATAAAAGCAAGTTGTCAAGACAATCAAAGACAAGCTTGTAAGAACCAAATCTAGAACTAGGGTTTCCAAGAAAACATTATAGCAAGGGGCCCTCAAGTAAATGAGGGGGAAATGAAGATCTCTTTTGGTGAAGTAGTAGATCAAGGCCTCCTCCTTCGATTCCCCAAAGATCAAAGACTTTGGGTGGTGAATTGAAGAGATCTTGGCGATTTGGTGGCTCTAATGGAGGTAGTAGTCTTCAATGCAAATGAGCGGCTTGTCCCAAGGTAGGTGGAGGGGTATTTATACCCCTTGGAGAAATATGGCTGTTGGAGCATTAAATGCACCAGTACTACCGGTCCTCAAGCGGTAGTACCAGTTGCAAGCGGTACTACCGGTCAAGTACCGGACCAGGTACCGGAGGAGCTTCACTTGGTCGAGCCAGCGTCAGTCTTGCCCGGTACTGCCTTGCGGTAGTACCCCCAAGCAGTAGTACCAGTCAGTAGACGCGGTACTACCGGTCAGGGCAGTAGTACCGGTCCCAAGTACCGGCTGGTACTGAGCGAGAGAGGAAGGGCGGGTCCTTCCTCAGGGCTGCCCGGTACAGCCGAGCAGTACTACCGTGTCCAAGCGGTAGTACCACTTGCCACAAACGGTACTACAGGTTGGAGCGGTAGTGCCGCTCCGCGGTACCGGGTGGTACTGAGAAAAGGCTAGACCTTCCCACCTTTCACTGGAGCAACCGGTACTAGGGGCGGTAGTACCGGTCGTTTTTCCGGTACTACCGGTTGGCATAGAGACTTTTGGTAAGGGCAAATGGGCAAGGCAATATTTGTGGCACAATCTAGAAAACCCTGTGATACACTTAGCACACGATTAAACCGATAAGTGTGTTGTTATCAAACATCAAAATCACAAGGATAGGAAATGCTCTTTCACTTTGGCTTTTGTCCCGTCAAATTCCGAGAATATTGATTTTCTGCCTTTCTGGAACCAAAAACAGAAGACAATAGGCAACTGGCACTGTGGCAACTTGTTAATAGGTTAGTTCCAGAAAAGATATAAAAACATCTCAAAGTGTAGATAAAGCAAAGCAATGTAGATACTAAACAAGCATGGATCATCAAAAATTATAGATATGTTTCCGACGTATCAATTGCCAATAGATTCCCTTGAGGGCCCGCTGCAACGGGCTGGCATGACAAAAGATGTTGTGCAATTTCTCATTGTGAGCATGTATGACTATATATGAAACACATGCCTATGATTGTTTAGTACTTGGATGCTTTACCTTATTTATCTGCAATTGCCATAGATCTTGAAGTTACATGAATAGTCTTGTCCATGCAAAGTCTGTCCATCCATCCCTATGCCTACCGCACTCATATCCTATTGTTTGCTACTATTATTACTACTGCCTTTGTTTTACTGTTGTTGTTACTTTGCTATTGCTACTACAAAACTATTGCTACTGATAAACTACCGCGAGCAAGACTATTTCTAGGTGCAGTTGAATTGACAAGTCAGTTGTTAAGGCTTATAAGTATTCTTTGTCTCCCCTTATGTCGAATTAATAAATTGGGTAATACTACCCTCGAAGACTGTTGCGATCCGCTTTACTTGTGGGTCATCACTTATCTGTGACCCCACATGTAAACACGACCCCCAAGAAGAATGACTTCTATTAACCTACATATAAGATATAACTATGATTGACTCCTTGAGGACTATAGTGAGAAGAACTTGTCCATGGTCGCCCCATCAATATGAGGACCTACCTACGACCATCTCTCATAGATAGTCCAGATACCAATATCTCGGGGAACTAAGGGTCCCACCCATATGCTGGGACTCGAAAGGTACACCAGCACCACGAGATGGTCATCCGTCCATGCAAAAGTAAGAATATCCAGCTAACTTCTCCATCCCATTCCAAATCTCATGGTTAACACGTATTATACAGTGCAAGAATCACTGGTGACATTAGTATTTTAAGTCCTAGATATTATGTTCCTTTACCATTGGAACTGTAATAGTAGGTTATTACCATTTGGTAAATAACCCATAGTCATATAAATTTGAAAATAAAGTTATCTGACCTTTTTGAAATGCAGGTGATGACAACACTGGATTTGTAAATACTTGACAGAAAATAACCAAAGAACATAAGCAAGTGTGAACTTTCCTTTTGTGATTGCAAGATTATGCACTCATGATCTTCGAGACAATAGAGGATCCAACATACGAAAACAACATCATTGGTCTGGAAAGGACTAATGTTTAAAGAAGCATGATGCCATTATGCATAAGTAATATAATGCAATTTGATACACTCGAATCCCTAGAATAAACGTCGATGATATATGGTTGGAACCTTGTGATGATTTCTTTGGAGTGTGTTTCCCTTTTATATCAATTTCACACTTGTGATTCTTATTAAGGCTTGTGAGTGTGTGTGAAATAACTTACAAGTACCAAAAGTTAACATACAATAATAAAACACTCAATTGTGGAATGTATCTAAAGACTTCTTATACAAAGATTGTTAACCAATCAGATCCTTTATAGTAATGCTTAGGAATTACTTTTGATGTACCTTAAAATGATAACTTTTGAAGAAAAGATTACTTATTTGAGTAAATGCATTTAAACTTGAAGTTAATACTTTTAGGGTTTCTTACTAACATGTAATTATTGAGGAAAGTATTACTACAATTGAATAATCACAACACTTATAGTGGATATTTTATATGTTTTGAGTATGAGATGACACTATATGTTGTTCACTTCATAATGTTTTGTAAAACTAAATAAAAATAGAACTACTTTTATTTGAGTGGTGGTTTGTTGCTGGTAGAGGTGAATGAGGTAATTTTATCCACTTAGGAATTAGGGATTACCTTTTATGGACATAGAAATGGTATTACCTAAACTACTTAAGGACTTCCTTTAGATGTTAAGTGAATTCATTGATTGTAGAAGAAATGATAGTGAGAATGTCTACTAAGTCAAAAAATATTATTTATGATGATTTTATAATTGATAAAATACTTTTTGAAAATAATATACAATTATTTTTGAAAGATCATCTAGAAAATAAATTTAAACATGATTTGGATCTTTTCTACTTCATACTAGCAAGAATTGAGATATTTATTATAATTACATATTAAATGGATAATACAAAGACATAAGCTTTTCTTAATAACATCTTATGAATTATTGATTATAGGGAAAGGCTTAAATATAAGTTATATTAGTATTAAATTTTTTACTTACTTCAAAAGTGGAGAATTATATTTTTAACATGTAGATATTATTTTTGTGATCATTTTTGTATATTATATTTTTTATGATTTTTAAATAAAAAATGTGACTTTTTAAGATTTATTATTTATAAAATACTTAATAAATAATAAATATTTAGTTAAGTGGCACAACAATGTATGATCATAAATTAAAATTGTATATCTTAGTTTTCTGAATATTTTGATATATTATTTGTATTTTTTATTTAAATGAATTAGTTAAGATTTTCCCAATTTAAATTCATTTTAAACATTTTGGAATAATATAAAAAATTATATTATGGAAATACAATATAATTTATTAAGCATAATACATTTCTAAAAATATTAATTTAAATTACAAGGGGGCCACATGTCAGGGATTTATCTATTACTAAAATGATTATTAAAATCTATTATAGAATTTAAATAAAAGAAAACTGGATTATTTTGCATAATGATGATGTCACACTGACATCATCAATGGAATTTCTATCAGATGATCTCGATTTCGATGATTTATTGCATGCACGGGTGGGTGCTTGGGCTCGTTGGAAAGAGGAGATCCCGACGAATCAAAAGGTGGTGTCGCTGCCCGCTTTTGGTCACCAAAGCTACTCCGGCAACCACCTACTGCGGCGCCGACTACGGTGTTATGGCGATGCAGGGCGAGAGAAAGTGAGTGGAGATTTCCAAGAGGATGGTGGGCTCACCCTGAAGCTCAACATGTAGTCAAGGAAGCCTAGGAAGGTCGAAGGTGATGGCACGGTCGCCGGAGGTTGCTCTCGGAGTTAGAGCAGATGATGGCATAGGGCTCGATTCAGAGCACCCCAACTCGATTCCATCAAATAAGATCCTTTGTGCGGTTTGGCGCTTCTCCCAGACTACTCGGAAAGGCGAGGGGAGGTGTGTAATAGCGACGATTCGTTGGCGACCTAGTACTAGGTTTCGGCTCAACGGGAACACATAGGAGAAAGAGAGATCAAGGAAAATGGTATGGGGCGAGAGAGGATGACGTGGCAATCTTATCAACACCCCTCAGAGGCGGCGGCGGCGAGCATCGCAGCGCGTGGCACCAATGGACGACATCGACAGCGCCACCGAGCTTCTTGCATGTGGGGTAGAAGACAATGCTGATGGGCATGGTACAGATGGGCCAAGCTAGGCCGGCTAGACTGCGGGAACGCGCGTGGGAAGTAGATAGGTAGGATAGAAGCTCTAGGTTGGCCTGTTGGCTTAGGCTCTATTTTTTCTTCTTAATTTTCTTTAAGTTTGGAAAGAAAGAGGAAGATACTTAAGAGACTCCATACTTCAGATGCTCAGAGTGTTCTTTTCTGTGAACTCGGCTGGTCGGTCAAATTGCAATACTCTCGAGAGTTTGTGGACTTTACCCATAATCCACTATCAAGTCCTTTTATAGAAAAGACCATGGCAAGGATTTCCGTTAGTATCCCATCTAACTTCTGAATCCACCCATGCCAATAAGCCTCCAAGTGATGGTACCCAGGTGAGGTTTCCCACTAAATACTAGGCCAAGACAGAGCCCACATGTATTGTGGTTATATTGGAAGCTTCTGAATTCTGAAACATGCCAGACTTCTTTGATTCCTGGGCGACCATCCTCCACCAAATACTGACTCATTGTCCCGACAATCATTCCGCCCAGAAGAAAACTTAGTTTTATTTCGAAGTGGATTTGAGAAGAAAAGTTTGCTCAAGAGAGCCTTTATGCTTATAAAATTTCTTGTCTTTCGAACCCCCCAATGGTACTTTATATATATAGCATAGCAAGCAATACTTAGCAAAAATAGGGGTGACCTATTAGGAAGGAAAAATCCTAAGTATAGAGCTACTCATGGCATACTACATAAATCATTGCACTTGCAAAATAATACTAAGAAATTCTACCAGAACATCCTACACATGCATACTACAGATTTTGAAGATCAAAACATGCATAGAATCAAAACTGGGACAATATATGAAAAAGAGGTGTAACTTTCCTTCATCCGAGTAGCACTCTACGCAACAGTACTCCTCGGCAAACTCCGAACAATCTAACGAAGCACAGACATAGATCCCATCACAAATTGCACAAAACATTGCCACAAATATAACATGCATGCATGCAACATGGTAGTATGCAAGGATGGTATTTATTTTGACCAAAATATTATTTAGGGGTTTATAGTATGATTGAGGGTGTCGTTTGTAACAATTTTCCCATAGATTTCGATTATGTCGGATTAATAAATCCCTAGATATGCTCATAAGGGGATCTATTCTTCGACAAAGCCACGAAACAGATCTG
The DNA here is from genome assembly GCA_030063025.1 of Avena longiglumis. NCBI lineage: Eukaryota > Viridiplantae > Streptophyta > Magnoliopsida > Poales > Poaceae > Avena > Avena longiglumis. The sequence continues at coordinate 148,761,938 of CP125974.1, forward strand.
AAACCTCTAAGCGTGATATTCCAACTCTCAAAAGTAGATCTCGTAAATACGAAGCCAGCGCGATAAGAATTAACTAAAACAGAGTCACGATTGATTTTCTAGAATTAAAATACTCCAAACCATTGTTTAAAACCTACAAAATTATAACTACAATATACTAGCAATTTTATTACAGATCTGGGTTTTACACAATTTTATGAATCCAACGATATATTATTTGAAATTTTGGGCCAAGTATTCAAATTACTATGAATTTTACAAGATTCTAATATTTTCTGACTATTAAAACAATTCCTAAATTATTCCTAACAACTTCAAAACGTGTCACAACTCTACTGGCCATGCGGATGAGCGATGCTCACTAGGTGTTACCAGTGCTGAGTGCTGACGCATGCACTTGCGATGCGCCGTAGCCCTACTGGCTGATACCGATTCAGAGTGGGATCTAATTTGAGGCATTAAAAACGAATCTAACGGCTATAGTAAGTCGGACGTGCTCACCTCTCTTCGCGACGACGACCGGTGGCAGATACGATCGGTGACGACGACCGTCGATGATCCCGTGGCTTCCTGAGGTGACAGAGTGGTCGACAGGGTACAACAGCTCCTCGCGGTTCTCCTAGCACGGACGGCGGAAAATCTCGCTTCCTCGGCTCGCGTGGCGCTCCGCTGCTCTCCTTTATCACGAAGGGAGCTCTGGCGGCAAATTTCAAGTGCTCGGGTGACCTGGGTAAGGGGAAAACGGGGCTAGGTGATGCGGAAGTGAACGGGGAAAAGGGGTAGAGGAAAAATTAGGGAGAGGGCCTAGAGGGGCGACGAAAACCTTAGGGTTCGAGCTTGACGTCGGCGGAAGGATTCTGTTGAGATCGAGAATAGTGTATCTGGCGGCTAGGGTTTGCGAAAAAGGGAAATCTCGAAATGGGGGATAGGGGGTATATATGGGGGAGTTTGGCATGGATAAGGGGGCACAAATCGACTCGGAGATGCGAGATTCTTGCGGGAATCATTCGGAAGCGTCCCATGTTTGTTCCGGATTCGACGAGGAAGATGACCGGTGGGGCCTAATTTATGTCATGTGAGACGCAGGCTAGCGTGACTGCTTTTGGCCCGACCTAATTGTGCGGCCGTGGCAGTGTACCACTTGCTCTGTGGCGTGAGCGGCAAGTAGGATGCAGGCTGGCGCGGGCTGGCCCGTTTAGATTAGGTTTTAATTTTTTTGTTATTTTTTCCTGTTTCACATTTTCTTTAATAACTTTTGCATCATATAACCAAATTTAATTAAATTAGTCTCTAAAATTTTGTAAAAATAAGGTGATCAACATAGGATCATAAAATACTCCTTTTGCATAGATTTTAGAAGGTTAGGTTTATAAAACCCCTTCTTGTCTTTATATGACTATAAGGGAAAGTCAAATAGAGTTTTGGGAAAAGGGTTTTGATGCAATTTTTATTGTGTGATGCCATGATGCAAATGCTATGATGCATGCTTCTGGTAACATCTGGAATTACAAAATTTGGGATGTTACACAAATCCTCCACCAAATATCAATTCATATTGTTTTTACTCTCTTCTTTTCATTTATTTATTTAGTTGCGTGTTTACTTTCAGTTTTGCATTGATAAAAGAAAATACAAAAATATAGAGTATCATTTTATTTTGTTGCTTGTGAGACTCTCTTGGTTCTTTCTTTTTGGATTTTCACATGTTATTCACTTCAAGTGAAATAGTGATGAGAATAATAGCACGAAATACTTGAGTACAAGGCGAGCAAGCGAAGTTATCACATTATCGTTTTCACTCCTCTTGTAAGTTTATTCCTGATCATGTTATCATTTGTTCGGTTGCACTTTAATCTAGCTCCCTGCCTAGTTCGCTATCATTTAAAATTTGTTCTCATTTCTAGTGTTACTACTTTGGTTTCGACTTATGATCATAACTCTTGGTTTGAAAAAGAACTATATTGGAATCAATTCCAGTAATTTTAAGAACATGAGAAAGCATCTACGTGATGACTTTGGTGCCATATATTTGTCTTAAGGATTTAATCATGGAAGTACTTAACCTCGTGTCCTAATGAATTGACTCAATAACACTTCTAAAAAATAATTGTCATAGGGAATAGATGCGTAGAGGTGATTGAGTTGCATGTTAAAGCTTAACTTGTTAATCAAATTATGATATTTCTTCAAGCATATCTACAAATTAAACAACTTTTGGGCCACTAACAACTTTGTTGTCGATAACGATCCAAACGAGGAACACCTCTTGTTATCGATTATGAGTTGATTAGACATGTGTAGCTTCTAGGCTACTATGGGCAAGAGTATTAGCACCCATCCTAAATTATGCAAAGTGAAAACTAGAAATGGTTGTCAAATACATGTTTTGTTCATAGTTTTGGCATCACCTCATCACCAAAGGGATGAAGTTATTGAGAGACAATGAAAAATAAGTGTTGGAGAGCCATGGTTTTCGTGGTGTGGAACACGGCAGAGCCATCGGGGATGGCAAAGAAGGGACACACGGATGCATTCGGTGGCTCACGCAAAGGGTTGGGCACGGTTCACTGCAAACACAGGGATGTACCCAGGTTCGGGGCCCTCTTGGCTAGGCAACATCCCTACTCCTGTAAGATGAACTATGTATGGAGCTTGATGCTCAGTACAGATGCTCCTTGAGCTATTTCTTTAGCAACTATCGATGGCTAGAGGAAGGTGGGATCTAGGTGCCAACACGTATTCTACTGCGAGTACTTGGAGTCTATGTGAATCTATCTGAATCTACCTAGAACCACGCTCGCCCTCCCTTATATCTTTGATGGGGCAGATTACAATTGGTCCTAGGATTTCTTGTTTGGATATGGGTTTACAGGCGCTGCAGGTCCGGTAGGTGGGCAGACCCATCCCGTTCTTTTAGCGTCATCCTTCTCTTTGGTGGTCACCCGGGCTTCCTTTGGGGCGTCACCCTTGCTTTAACGGTCACCCGTACCACTTTCGCCGGTCCAGCTGACCGCCTTGCTTTATATTTGTCTGGTAGCGCTGGTCATGCCGGCATGCCAGCTTCCTTGATGACGAGGGAGAGCCAGAAGCGTACCCCGCACGGAGCGCCAGTCCTTCCGTGCTCTCCATCGAATCTGAGGTGATCCGGGAAGGTTATAAGCCCAGCCGAGCTTGCTTGCCAGACGACTAGAGTTGTGATTCTGGGAGGCCAGGCGGCCTGCATCTTCTGGAGCTGGCCTACTTATGCCTGGCTTTCCCTACCCGGGGGTCATCCTGAGGGTTTCGCAGCATAGTAAATCAAAAAAATTCTACGAATGCGAACGGGAAGGCCAAGATCTAATCTAGGAGATGCAATCAATGAGAGGGATAGATGAGATCTTCATACCCTTGAAGAAATCGCACAGCGGAACGTTCAACAGAACGTGGTTGATGTAGTCGTACTAGCCTTCTCCTCCTCGCGATCCGATCCAACGCCGCAAGTGGCGACGCCTCCGAGAGATGCACACGTAGGGCACCGCGACGTATCCTCCTTCCTCGGTCCAGCAAGTGGGGTGGAGAGATAGATTGGATCTACATCACGACGGCGTGGTGCAAAGGTGGAGAGTTTCTGCGGCAGGGCTTCGCCTACGTGCAGTCGGGAGAGAGAGAGAGAGAGAGAGAGAGAGAGAGGAGGGCAGCAGGTAGGCGGCTAGGATTGGGGGAGGTGTGGGGGAAGGGTGCGCCCCTGCCCTCTTTATATAGAGGGCTGGCCGGCTGCCCTTGCCCCTCCTCCAAGCCCTAGGGCCGGCGGCCACATGCGTGGAGTGGGGGGCAAGTCTCTCCCCCCTTCTAGAAGATCCCCTAGGGTTTCCCCTAGGGTGTGGCCGGCTGGGCCTTGTGCCCCTGGCCCAATGCGGCCAGGGCACTCCCTCGTAGGCCCACGACCCCTCCCGACAAGTGGAGCCACGTTGGTCCCACTCCGGAAGCTTCTAGAACCTTCCGGTACATTACCAAACATTCCGAAACAATTTCGAAATCCAAAAACTGCTTTCCTTTATATGAATCTTATCCTCCGGACCATTCCGGAACCTCTCGTGATGTCCTGGATCTCATCCAAGACTCCGAACAAAAACTCATAAACCAATTATCCATTCTATCCTAGCGTCGAGACACGTTAAGTGTGTGACCCTACGGGTTCGAGAATATGCAGATATGATCTTCTATCAATAATCAACAGTGGGATCTGGAAACCCATATTGACTCCCACATATTCATCGATGATCATATCGGATGAACCACGATGCCATGATTCAATTAATCCCATATATATATTCCCTTCGTCACGCGATATTTTACTTGCCCGAGATTCGATCGTTGGTATCGGCATACCTAGTTCAATCTCGTTTACAGCAAGTACTTTACTCGTTCCGTAATCCGATATCACTTTGTGATTAACTCCTTAACCACGTGATTGCAAGCGGTGTTGATATCGATTACCGAGTGGTCCCAAAGTATATCTCTCCGACTTGGGAGGGACAAATCCCATCTCGATACATACAACCCAACAAGTACTTCCCGATCACCTGAGAGACACCTTTATGATCACCCTCTCATAGGATGACGTTTTATGACCTCAAAGCTTTCTTCCGATACCAGGGAGTTGAATTATCTCATGGTCTAAGGAATACAATATTTGACATAAGAAAAAGCTTCGCAAATATGAACACAATGACACGTTCTAATTGCTCTGCTTAATTTGGGTATATCCATCATATCATTCTCCCAATGACATGATCTCATTATTAATCGACAACTCATGTCTATGGTTAGGAAACCTTAACCATCATTAATCAATGAGCTAGTTCATAGAGGCGTACTAGGGACACGGTGTTGTTCATAAACCACACAAGTATCAAAGTTTCCGCTTAATACAATTCTAGCATGGAATATAAACTTTATCATGAACAAGAATTATAATAATAACATCTTTATTATTGCCTCTAGGGCATAATTCCAACAGTCTCCCACTTGCACTAGAGTCAATAATCTAGTTTACATCTGGCAACAATCTAACACCCATGGCACTAAGGTGATGATCATGTTTTGCTCGTGGAAGAGGTTTAGTCAACGGATCTGCGACATTCAGATACGTATGTACTTTGCTAATCTTCAGATCTCCATCTGCTATATAATCTCGAATTATATGAAACTTGCGGTTGATGTGCTTGGTCTTTGGATGATATCTTGGTTCCTTAGCCAGTGCTATGGCGCCAGTGTTGTCACACAATATCTCTAGTGGGTCCAAGGCACTTGGAACCACACCAAGCTCAGTGTTCCTGATCCAAACTCCTTCACTTGACCCTTCTGCAGCAGCCATGTATTCCACTTCTATTGTAGATCCCGCGATCACGCTTTGCTTGCAGCTTCTCCAGCTCACAGCTCCGCCATTCAAAATATATATGTATCCTGTCTGAGATTTAGAATCATCCTTGTCGGTGTCGAAACTAGCGTCGACGTAACCTTTTACGACGAGCTGCTCATCAGCTCCATAGACCAAGAACATTTCTTTAGTCCTATTTAAATACTTTAGGATGTTCTTCACGGCTGTCCAGTGTTCCACTCCTGGATCACTTTGGTATTTGCTCGTCAAACTAAGAGCATTGGACACATCCAGTCTAGTACACAGCATGGCATACATGATAGAACCTATGGCCGAGGCATAAGGCACTTTGCTCATAGCTTCTCTATCATTTACCGTAGGTGGACACTGAGCCTTGCTCAATATCTTACCTGATAACATAGGCACTGAACCTTTCTTTGCCTTATCCATTCTGAACCTTTTCAGAACTTTGTCTAGGTATGTACTTTGGCTTAAATCTATTAGGCGTCTTTGTCTATCTCTATAGATTTTGATGCCTAATATATAAGCAACTTCTCCTAGGTCTTTCATTGAAAAACATTTGTTCAAATAACTCTTCACATCGTTAAGCATATCAATGTCATTTCCAATAATCAATATGTCATCCACATATAGTACTAAAAATGTCACTGAGCTCCCACTCACTTTCTTGTAGATACAAGCATCGTAGCAATTTGGAACAAATCCAAAGCTCTTGATCACTTGATCAAAACGAAGGTTCCAACTCCGAGATGCTTGCTTCAGTCCATAAATGGAACGCTGAAGTTTGCACACCTTATCAGCATCCTTAGGATCGACAAAACCTTCGGGTTGCATCATATACAACTCTTCAACAATGTTGCCATTGAGGAACGGAGTCTTGACATCCATCTGCCATATTTCATAATCATGAAACGCAGCAATTTCTAATAAAATCCGAATGGACTTAAACATTGCTACGGGAAAGAAAGTCTCATCGTAGTCAACACCTTGAACTTGTCGAAAACCTTTCGCGACAAGACGTGCTTTATAGACAGTAACATTACCATCCGCGTCCGTTTTCTTCTTGAAAATCCATTTGCACTCAACGGCCTTTCGGTCGCTAGGAGGGTCCATCAAAGTCCATACTACGTTTTCGCTCATGGATCCCAATTCGGATTTCATGGCCTCTAGCCATTTCTCAGAGTCTGGGCTCATCATTGCTTCCTCATAGTTTGCAGGTTCACTGTTGTCTACTAACAAGATAGTTAAGACAGGGTTGCCGTACCACTCAGGAGGGGCACGTGACCTTGTCGACCTACGACGTTCGGTAGTAGCATCGTCCGAAGCTACATGATCCTCATCATTAGCTTCCTCTATTGTTGGTGCAGACGGCACTGGAACAATTTCAGGTGATGCGCTACTCTCCAACTCAAGAGAAGGTTCAATAACCTCGTCTAGCTCTACTTTCCTCCCACTCACTTCTTTCGAGAGAAACTCCTTCTCAAGAAAGGATCCATTCTTTGCAACAAACACTTTGCCTTCGGATCTGTGATAGAAGGTATACCCAATAGTTTCCTTAGGGTATCCTATGAAGAAGCATTTCTCCGCTTTGGGTTCGATCTTGTCCGGCATCAACTTCTTGACGTAAGCTTCGCATCCCCAAACTTTAAGAAACGACAACTTAGGTTTAGCACCAAACCACAGTTCATACGGTGTCGTCTCAACGGATTTAGATGGTGCCCTATTTAAAGTGAATGCAGCGGTTTCTAATGCATAACCCCAAAATGATAACGGCAAATCTGTAAGATACATCATCGATCGCACCATATCCAATAAAGTTCAATTCCGGCGTTCAGACACACCATTGCGCTGTGGTGTTCCGGGTGGCGTGAGTTGCGAAACGATTCCGCTTGCTTTAAGATGCGTGAGAAAATCATAACTCAAATATTCACCTCCACGATCGGATCGTACAAATTTAATTTTCCTGTTACGATGGTTTTCCACTTCGTTCTAAAATTCTTTGAACTTTTCAAACGTTTCAGATTTATGTTTCATTAAATAGATATACCCATATCTACTTAAGTCATCAGTAAAAGTGAGAAAATAGCGATATCCACCGCGCGTTGAAACACTCATCGGTCTGCATACATCGGTATGTATGATTTCCAACAAGTCTGTTGCTCGCTCCATTATACCGAAGAACGGGGTTTTGATCATCTTGCCCATGAGGCACGGCTCGCACGTGTCAAATGATTCAAAATCAAGAGACTCCAAAAGTCCATCAGAATGGAGTTTCTTCATGCGTTTTACACCAATATGACCTAGACGGCAGTGCCACAAATAAGTTGAATTATCACTATCCACTTTGCATCTCTTAGCCTCAATGTTATGGATGTGTGTTTCATTGCTTTCGAGATTCAGAAGAAATAAACCATTCATAGCAGGTGCATGACCATAAAAGATGTTATTCATATAAATAGAACAACCATTATTCTCTAATTTAAATGAATAACCGTCTTGCAATAAACACGATCCAGATATAATGTTCATGCTCAACGCAGGCACATAATAACATTTATTAAGGTTTAATACTAATCCCGAAGGTAAAACTAAGGAGAGCGTGCCGACGACCATCACATCAACTCTTGATCCGTTGCCAACGTGCATCGTCACCTCATCGCTTGCTAGACGTCGTCTATTCCGTAGCTCCTGTTTCGAGTTACAAATATTAGCAACTGAACCAGTATCAAATACCCAGGAACTACAACGAGCGCTAGTAAGGTTAACATCAATAACATGTATATCAAATATACCTTTAATGGTGCCAGCCTTCTTGTCCACTAAGTACTTCGGACAGTTGCTCTTCCACTGACCCTTGTCCTTGCAATAGAAGCACTCAGTGTCCGGCTTAGGTCCAAACTTGAGCTTCTTCTTAGCGGGGGCAACGCGCTTGCCGCTGCCTTTCTTGAAGGACTTCTTTGCACCCTTACCTTTCTTAAAGCTGGGGGGCTTGTTGACCATCAACACATGATTATCTTTCTTGATATCCACCTCCGCAGCTTTCAGCTTAGCGAAGAGCTCAGTGATCGTATCAGTGGAACCAATCTGATTATGAGTAACTACAAAGCCTTTGTAGCTAGGAGGGAGTGATTGCAGAACTCTGTCAATCTTGAGCTCCTCTGGAATCTTGCAGTCCAGTTGCTCAAGGCGTTGAGTGTAGCCCGACATCTTAATGGCGTGCTCACTAACGGAACTCCCTTCCTCCATCTTGCAGTTAAAGAATTTCTCAGAGATCTCATATCTCTCAGAACGGGCCTGAGTCTGAAACATGGTTTTTAGTTCCTCAAGAATCTCAAAGGGCCGGCGAACTCCATAGCAAACAACATGGTGCTATTAATCACACCATAATCATCTTTGCGCGACTGATAAATAGCTTTTTCATCAGCCGGCCCATCTATAGCAGGGGCGTCACCTAGCGCTTTCTCAAGGACATAGTCCTTTTGTCCGCCAGCGAGAATGATTCTCAGATTGCAGAACCAGTTGGTGAAGTTAGACTCATTGTTCTTAAGCTTTTATTTCTCAGCAAAAACGTTGAAGTTGAAGTTGGACTTAGCCATTTGATCTACAAAATTTGCAAGTACAATTTAGACTATGTTCATGATAACTAGTTCAACTTAATCAAATTACTAGATGAACTCCCACTAAATTCAACATCCCTCAAGTTGTTTATTGATCATGATCCAAATTCACCACACCTAATCCGATCTTCATGAGAAGAGATGTGGTTTCAATGGTGGACAACAAAGTGTCGATCATATCATTCATATGACTCATGCTTAACCTTTCGGTTCGTGTGTTCCGAGGCCATGTCTATACATGCTAGGCTCGTCAGTCAAACCCAAGTATTTCCGCGAGTGCAAAAACTGGCTTGCACCAGCTGTATGTGAACGTAGAGTTTATAGCACCCGATCATCACGTGGTGCTTGAACACGACGAACTTTCGCAACGGTGCATACATGGGGAGAACACAGTTTTATCTTGATCTTTAAGTGAGGAATCATCTTATAATGCTACCGTCGCGATCTAAGCAAAATAAGATACATAAAAGGATAAACATCACATGCATATAATTTTATGTGACATGGTATAGCCAATCTCCGCGCAATGATCTCCATCTTGTGCATGCCAGCATGATCTCCATCACTCCACCATGATTTCCTCCACCACGAATAGCAACTACAACTATTGCTAACTACTTAGTGATAAAGTAAAGCTATTACATGGCATATAAGAAGTTGACACACAGGTCATACACAATTATAAAGACAACCATATGGCTCCTGCCGGTTGTGTACTCATCGACATGCAAGTCGTGAAATATTACAAAACATGATCATTGCATACAACATACACATCATATCTTGGGCCATACCATATCACAGAAACACTCCCTGCAAAAACAAGTTAGACGCCTCTACTTTGTCGTTGCATGTTTTACGTGGCTTATGGGAGTAACAAGCTAAGAACGATTCTTACCTACGGAAATCCACAACGGTGATATTATGGTTGCCAACATCCGGTGTAAATCCCATGACAACTATAGTGAGAGAAACTGACATCCACCAGCCGCATGTGTGGAACAAGCCACACGTCAAGTGTGGAGCCAGTCTCGCGAACGAGGTCGCGTAAAGTTGGCCTGGACCGCTTCGATCTCACTATCTCTTGTCATAAGAAGTACACAACAAGAGGTTTGCAACAGAAAACATCAACGCCCGCAACAAGCATGTTGCGTTCTACTCGTGAAACACATCTACGCATAGATCTAGCTCTGATACCACTGAGGGTTTCGTAGCATAGTAAATCAAAAAAATTCTACGGATGCGAACGGGAAGGCCAAGATCTAATCTAGGAGATGCAATCAAAGAGAGGATAGATGAGATCTTCATACCCTTGAAGAAATCGCACAGCGGAACGTTCAACAGAACGTGGTTGATTTAGTCGTACTAGCCTTCTCCTCCTCGCGATCCGATCCGATCCAACGCCGCAAGTGGCGACGCCTCCGAGAGATGCACACGTACGGCACCGCGACATCTCCTCCTTCCTTGGTCCAGCAAGTGGGGTGGAGAGATAGATTGGATCTACAGCACGACGGCATGGTGCAAAGGTGGAGAGTTTCTGCGGCACGGCTTCGCCTACGCGCGGTCGGGAGAGAGAGAGAGGAGGGCAGCAGGTAGGCGGCTAGGGTTGGAGGAGGTGTGGGGGAAGGGTGCGCCCCTGCCCTCTTTATATAGAGGGCTGGCCAGCTGCCCTTTCCCGTCCTCCAAGCCCTAGGGCCGGCGGCCACATGGGTGGAGTGGGGGCAAGTCTCCCCCCTTCTAGAAGATCCCCTAGGGTTTGGCCGGCTGGGCCTATGGGGCCTTGTGCCCTTGGCCCAATGCGGACAGGGCACTCCCTCGTAGGCCCACGCCCCCTCCCGACAAGTGGGGCCACGTTGGTCCCACTCCGGAAGTTTCTAGAACCTTCCGGTACAATACCGAACATTTCGAAATCCAAAAACTGCTTTCCTTTATATGAATCTTATTCTTCGGACCATTACGGAACCTCTCGTGATGTCCTGGATCTCATTCGAGACTCCGAACAAAAACTCATAAACCAATTATCCATTATGTCCTAGCGTCGAGACACGTTAAGTGTGTGACCCTACGGGTTCGAGAATATGCAGACATGATCTTCTATCAATAATCAACAGCGGGATTTGGAAACACATATTGACTCCCACATATTCATCGATGATCATATCGAATGAACCATGATGCCAGGATTCAATTAATCCCATATATATATTCCCTTCGTCACGCGATATTTTACTTGCCCGAGATTCGATCGTTGGTATCGGCATACCTAGTTCAATCTCGTTCACAGCAAGTACTTTACTCGTTCCATAATCCGATATCACTTTGTGATTAACTCCTTAACCACATGCTTGCAAGCGGTGTTGATATCGATTACGGAGTGGGCCCGAAGTATATCCCTCCGACTTGGGAGGGACAAATCCCATCTCGATACATACAACCCAACAAGTACTTTCCGATCACCTGAGAGACACCTTTATGATCACCCTCTCATAGGATGACGTTTGATGACCTCAAATCTTTCTTCCGATACCAGGGAGTTGCATTATCTCATGGTCTAAGGAATACAATATTTGACATATGAAAAAGCTTCGCAAAGATGAACACGATGAAACGATCTAATTGCTCTGCTTAATTTGGGTCTGTCCATCATATCATTCTCCCAATGACGTGATCTCATTATTAATCGACAACTCATGTCTATGGTTAGGAAACCTTAACCATCATTAATCAATGAGCTAGTCCATAGAGGCGTACTAGGGACACGGTGTTGTTCATAAACCACACAAGTATCAAAGTTTCCGCTTAATACAATACTAGCATGGAATATAAACTTTATCATGAACAAGAATTATAATAATAACATCTTTATTATTGCCTCTAGGGCATAATTCGAACACATCCCCCTGACACTAGTCCCCGAGCACGTATGGTCTTGGCCGGTGGGAAAGGTCTTTCGTGCTCCTTCCTTTCCTGACAGGTTGCTTTACTTTCTCCGGCTACGGCTTTTGCTTTTGCTTTCCGGCTGGAGTTAAACCGACTGCGGAATCGATGGTCGTCCACTGGGTGTAAACAGCAAAGGCAGATACCGGCTGGCGGAGCTGAAGACGAAACGTTGGGATAGATGACGTCATGGATGTCGTCACCCACGCCTGTTTCTCTGGCGCACATCGCGTCAGTTTGACTTCCGCGTCGCTACGCAAACGTGCCACAGCATTTCGTCGGGGCACGGTCGCATGCCTCGTCTCCCGCTGAAAACCTGGGATCTTCTGTGGCAACCACGACGGCGCAGGGGATCTGGAGCCTAAGCGTCACGCAGCTGTGGCACGGTGACGCCACGCGTCGCGGAGGAGCCGAAGGGGCGACGTTGCCGCTTGCGGGGATAAATAGGGCCCCGAGGGGATCGGTTCCCACACTTGTCCATCCTCCGGCTCATCTTCTCCCTGTGCCCTTGCGTTCCTTGCTCTTGCGTGTCCTATTCCTGTCGCCGCTGGCCACCTTATTCCCGCCAGCCACGGCCTCCTCCTCTGGTGAGATGCTGTCGGAGCAACGCGGCGGTTGGTGCGGCTCCTTCGTGATCGATGAACTTATCAACAAGTATCGGCGGGGGAGGTTTCTTCCCTCGTCGTTGCTTGTGAAGCACCGGCTTGCACCGGAGGGGGATTGGGTGCCAAATCTTCAGCCGGGAGCACGTTGTCTTCCTCGCGCACTTCGCACGTGGCTTCATCCTCCCGGTCAGCCCGTTCCTCCTCCAGCTCTTCGTCTTCTTCGACCTCCAGCTTCACCACCTTGGCGCCAACGCCATGGCGCAGCTGTCGCACTTTGCGACCTGCTGCGAGTCGTACCTTGGTGTGTGGCCCGAGGTGGCGAACTTTCTCAAGTTCTTCCACTTCAAGGCCCATAACATCGTCAAGGGCGGCTCGCTGACGCGGACGGGCTGCTGTGCCGTCTACCCGCGGACGTCATCGCCGATGTCGCGGTTCGAGCTCCCCGACATCGTCAAGCTGTGGCAACGCACATATTTCTATGTGAGCAATGCCACGGACATTGATTGGATTGGCATCCCGCCCTTCATGGATGCGCCTTCGTCTCAGAGGGGCTGGACGATGAAGAGCATGGGCACGGCGGTGGACCTTGATCGGATGGCTGCCCGGGTGGAGACGATGGTGGGGACGGAGAGGCTCACCGCCCGGGACATCACCTTGTCGTGGATGGTGCCTCACGTGCTTCCGATGTAGAGACGGTCGCACAAGATGTGCCATCTTTCGACCGCCAACGATCCGACGAGGACGTCGCGGAAGGATGTGCCCATCCAGGACCTGCGGAACTGGATTTCCATGATTTCCAAGTTCTGCATCGAGGCCAACTGTGCGTACTCCTGCCCCTGTACCATCGAGGCCGCCTTCCACCATCGGTAGGTTCTTCTCTAGTTGCATTGCGCCTTGCTTCTTGTATTTGCTAGCTTTCCTTGGGTGCCTTATGCCACCCTTTTTGATTAGTTGTTCACGGCGCAGCTAGCTGAAGATGGCATGGGCGACTTCCCGCTTCCGTCCTTCTTGGAGGACAGGAAGACGAAGAATTACCCTAGACGGAACCCGAAGGGTTTCCCGTTCGGGCGGACGATGGCCCCCCGGATCCTCATGGTAGGTTGTTGCCCGCTGCTCCTTCTTTCATCTTTGTTCTTGAGTTTATGGTTTTTACTCTTTGCTTGTGCCGCAGTCAATGTCAACGACGAGGAGGGTCCGCGAGAAAAACCCACGGCGAAAGCCAGGGGAAAGAGGGCGGTACCTGTTGCCATTCCCGCTCAAGTTGAGACGAAAAAGACGCGCCGAGGGCGTCAAGTTTTTGCTCCACCCTCCGTCACCGGGTTAGTATCTCTCTTGCCCTTGCTTGCCATTCTGCGGCTCTGCTGGCTTCTCCTTTGACTCTTTGTCCTTTGCAGCGAGGCCATGGAGCTTGGCGACATAGGTGCCGCCGTCATGCCTCCTCCACCTCCTCCTCCGGTTGAAGAGGTGGAGAGGACGCTGACTACGCCCACGCCAGCTGCGGATGGCCCGGCTGCATCAGTCCTGCCCTCTCCGCCCAGGTCACCTGAGGGCTCTCCGACCATGGGGCTACTGCACCAGGCCCCTGCGTCTTCGCGGTTGGGCCAGCTGCTTGCGGCTGCGCAGGACCCGGAGACCCCCTCCCTCTCCTAAGGGTTGGTGTGAACCTGGCTTGGAGCAATGCTCCGAGCAGTTCCGCCACGCCCGTCATCACGGAGGTGACGGAGGGAGCGGAGGTCGCGCAGGCGGCTACGGCGGAAGCCGGCCAGCCGGACGGCGGTCAACCGGCTGGGAGGGAGTTGGTGGTGGCTGCACCTTCGGGTGCAGCTTCCGATGACGATGATGTTGTCGTCACCGGCGCGAGGCCAGCTCCGGCTGTGCTGATGCTGGCTGCGATCCTTGCCCAGCTCTCCGGCTTGACACCCATCGCGCTTAGCCAGGTTCGCCACCTGGTTGAGGGAATGGAACAGGGCCTTGGCGAGGCCAAAAAATTGTCTGTTTTGATGGAGGTAAATTGTTGCCCTTCATACGTTTTCCGCTCTGTCATCTGGTTTTCTTATCTGTTGCTCATTTGCTTTCTTGTTGCAGAAAGCATTTACGGAGTTGGTGAAGAATACCAGAGACCTTGGCTGTAAGATTGCTTCTTCAGATCTGTCTTGGCGATTGGCTCCTTTTTCCTGCTTTTTGTTGACCATCGGGTATCCTCCTACAGCCATGATCCAAGACAAGCAAAAGGAACTGGAGCGCCTCAAGGCTGAGGTTGCCCTGCTGAAAGAGTCGAACAAAGCGCGACAAGCGCAATTTGACCAGCTCGCCGCGGCCAAGCACCAGCTTGAGTTTAGCATAGAGCGGGGCAAGAAAACGGATAACATCCGGGCGGAGGCACTGAAGAACTTTGAGAATATCTGCGCCCAGCAGGAGGGGACAATCTAGTCTCTTCGCTTCAGGGAGGAGGAGCTCATTCAGCACCTCCAGAACGTCTCGGAGATGGTCGTTAGTAAGTCTTCCTGCTACTCTCTTCCATTGTGCCGCGACCTGCTCGATCTTGTTGGTTTATTCTGCTTTGTGTCTGGCTGTAGCTCACTATCTTGAGTCGACCGAGATGGCCATGGAGAAGCTGCCGCTAGAGGAGGTTGGCCGCGATCTGACTGCCCTCGACCTGGTCAAGGTGGTGGCGGAGGAGAGCAACGGCTTGCACGCCGTTGGCGGAGGAGAGAAGCGGGCCTGGTCGTGCACGACATGGCCAGCCTAGCGGTGGAGCTGTCCAAGGGCATCGACGTGCTAGAGGTGCACAAGGAGTGCGCTGCTCGAGGTGGTGCGGAGATGGCGCTTGCGATGGTGAAGCCGTGGTATCCCGGCGTCGACCTGAGCATGATCGACCGTGGCTTCCGCCTCGGGACGACCTACGATGGCCTCCGCGAGAGCCTCCCTTCGCTCTAGGCCTACGGGGTGAAGATTGGCACCTATGTGGACTTGGAGTGTGACTTCAGCGCCCCCAGAGAGCCACGGCCGTTCCACTGGGAGCCGGCACCTTGGAATCCCATTGACGTGCCTTCCAGTAGCCAACCTCCTTCCGCCGACGCCGGTGCCGCTCCTGCTGATCCAGCTGCCACTCCTTCCTCTTTGCCAGCTCCTGAACCTTGATCCCCGGGATGCCGGGTGTATTTGTTAAGATTGCTACTCTGTTGTGCTACACTTGGGATGACTTCTGTCGCCTATCTTTGAATTTTGGCGGAGCCATCGTGCTCCGCTTTATGGTTTGGTTCCTTTTGCTAATCTTTGTTTATTTCTTCGTCATTTGCGGTCTTTTGTGCTCGCGCCGGTTGGGATAGCCACCCGGGTTCGAGATCTTTTTGCCATCTTGACTTTGCTTTGTGGGTGCGAGGGAGCGTGTCCACTCAGTGTAGTCCCCGAGGTTCGGGCTGGCTGGGGCAGCCAGCCGGGGCGAAGCTCTTTTGACTATCTTTACTTGAGTTTGTGGGTGCGCGGGAGCGCGTCCACTGGGTGTAGTCCCCGAGGTTCGGGCCGGCTGGGGTAGCCAGCCAGGGCGAAGCTCTTTTGACTATCTTTGCTTGAGTTTGTGGGTGCGCGGGAGCGCGTCCCCGAGGTTAGGGCTGGCTGGGGAGCCAGCCGGGGCGAAGCTCTCTTGGCCACCTTGAATTGAGTTTGTGGGTGCGCGGGAGCGCGTCCACTGGGTGTAGTCCCCGAAGTTCGGGTCGGCTGGGGAGCCAGCCGGGGCGAAGATCTCTTGGCCACCTTGACTTGAGTTTGTGGGTGCACGGGAGCCCGTCCACTGGGTGTAGTCCCCGAGGTTCGGGCCGGCTGGGGTAGCTAGTAGGGGCGAGGATCTCTTTGCCACTTGACTTGAGTTTGTGGGTGCGTGGGAGCGCGTCCACTGGGTGTAGTCCCCGAGGTTCGGGCCGGCTAGGGTAGCCAGCCGGGGCGAAGCTCTCTTGGCCACCCTGTTTCCTGCCAACTTGTGACTCGGGTCGTCTAAGACAAAGCGTTGCTTTGGGTAAGTTTTCTTGTGCACATGCTCATGCGTGAGTTGGTAATTATCATAGGAGAAAAATCGACGTGCGCCCCTTCGAGTTAGGCCGCGAGCAGCTCCCCTTTTCTCAGCGAGTATTGGCCCTTCTTGCATTTTTCCTTGTCGGCTGTCAGCCGGGTTGCGGTCTGCAGCTGGAACCAAAGGAATTACTATGTTGGTGTGCCTTGCGATACTTCGGTTCACCGTTGTTGGCTTAACTTTTGTAGGGCGCGACCAGTTCGCCTAGACACCCTTGCTTTCTACGCCGGCATATTCTTGTGTGCGCTTTGAGTTTTTGCTCTTTCCGGGTCGACAACCGCCGTGCGTACTGAAGCCGGAACCGAAGAGGCTACTCTAGGTGCCGCATGCAATTTTATGCCGGTTGTAGAAATCGTGGGGGCCTAGGACAGCCGGTACGAAAAATGCAGATGGTGCGTAGAATTGGGACGAAGTCCTTAGCGTTGCGCCAATGCTCTCATTCTTGTTCACTTGTTACATAGAAAAGGGAAGATACATACACTTCTCTAAGTGTAAAATGGCCGGAGCAGGCTGGCATTCCATGGGCGCTCTGTCTCCTCGTCTGAGCGGTCTGCCTTGTTCTTCATCGGCTGCTGCATGTCGATCAGGTAGTACGAGTTGTTGTGGAGTGCTCGGCTGACGATGAATGGCCCTTCCCATGGCGGGGGTCCTTCCCATGGCGGGGACAACTTGTGCATTCCTTTGGTGCTCTGTACTAGGCGCAGCACCAGGTCTCCTTCACGGAAAGAGGTGGGTCGGATCCGGCTGGCATGGTATCGGCGTACATCTTGCTGGTAGATCGCTGATCTGGACAGAGCCAACTCGCGCGCCTCCTCGAGCAGGTCCACGTTGTCCTCCCTTGCCTCCTTGGCTTCCTTCTCAGTGTAGAGATGCTTTCGAGGTGCGTCGAACTGGATGTCCATGGGGAGAATGGCTTCTGCCCCATAGACGAGGAAGAATGGTGTGAAGCTGGGTGAGCGGTTGGGTGTGGTGCATAGGCTCCAAAGCACTGCTGGCAGCTCCTCTATCCAGCATCCAGGTGACCTGACGAGCTGTTCGATGAGCCTCGGCTTGATCCCGGCCAGCACCAGACCGTTAGCGCGCTCGCATTGTCCGTTGGACTGTGGGTGCGCTACCGATGCCAGATCCGGGCGGATCCCCTTTTATCCGCAGAAACGAGCGAAGACTCCTTTCGCGAAGTTGGTTCCATTGTCGGTGATGATGCTGTGAGGGTAGCCGAACCGGATGATGATGTCTGTGAAGAACTTGATCACCGTTGCTCCATCCAGCTTCTTGATTGGCTTCTCCTCGATCCACTTGGTGAACTTGTCCATGGCGAAGAGCAGGTGCGTCATGCCGGATCGAGCTATCTTGAATGGCCCAACCATGTCCAGGCCCCAGACTGCAAATGGCCAGGTGATCGGTATTGTCTTGAGCGCCGCAGATGGCGTGTGCTTCAACTGGCCGAAACGCTGGCAACCGCTGCATGTCTTGACTATTTCTTCGGCGTCCTTCAGCACCGTCGGCCAATAGAAACCATGCTGAAGGGCCTTGGCTGCTATCGCCCTTGAAGAGGCATGGTGACCACATTCACCCTGGTGTATGCCCGTTAGAAGATTGGCTCCTTCATCTCGACTGACACATCGCTGGTAGATGCCTCCCACGCTACGCTTATATAGTTTGTTGTTGATGATGGTGTAGGCGCTTGCCCTTCGTCGCACTTGTCGTGCTGCTACCTCCTCTGTTGGCAGTGCACCCTTGGCCAGGAAATCCATGAACGGCTTCGCCCAGTCGGGCGCCTCCCGTATGGTGTGCACCGTCTGTATGATGAGCTTGATCTCCTCGTGGACGACCGACTCCGGAACGTTAGGAAGTCTGCCGGGTGGAAGGGTGCTGATGTCGACCGTGGGCAGCGTCGAGGTAGCCCCCGGGTGCGGTGAAGCAGTCCCGGGGTGTGGCGTGGCAGACCCCGGGTGCGACGAAGCAGTCCCCGGGTGCGGCGCGGTAGTCCCCGGGTGCGGTGCGGCACCGGATGCTCCTGGATCCGCGTCGAGCACGATGGAGTCGGACTCTGGTGAGGGGGTGATGGAGGGCTTGCGCAGGTGATCGAGGGAGACTCTGGGCGGTATGGCTTGTCTTGTTGACCCGACCCTGGCCAAAGCGTCAGCGGCTTCGTTGTTGGATCTAGGTACATGGTGAAACTCGCATCCTTCGAAACAGGCACATAGTTGCTGAACGAAGAAGCGGTAGAGGGCCATATTTGTGTCCCTAGCGTCCCATTCACCAGATACTTGCTGCACCACCAAGTCCGAATCTCCGAAGCACAGCGCCCTCTGAATGCCTATCTGCTTGGCCATTTTGAGCCCATGGATGAGTGCTTCGTACTCGACGACGTTGTTGGAAGCTTTGAAGTGGATCTGGAGAACGTATTCCAGTCGGTCGCCTTTGGGCGAGGTGATCATGATTCCGGCTCCGAGGCCTCCTCTCATTTTTTACCCGTCGAAGTGTAGCTTCTAGTAAGTTGAATCTGGCGCTGGGGGCATGTATTGCGTCTCCGCCCAGTCGACGATGAAATCAGCCAATGCTTGCGACTTGATTGTTGTGCGTGGCTCGTACTGGATGTTATGTGCAGCGAGCTCGATAGCCCATTCGCCATGTGGCCGGTGGCATCCATGTTGCCTATGATCTCCGCGAGTGGGGCCAATGCTACCACCCGGATGGAGTGCTCCTGGAAGTAGTGCTTGAGCTTCTTGGTGGCCATGTACACGCCGTACACCAGCTTCTCGTAGTGAGGGTAGTTCTGCTTGGACAGCGAGAGCACCTCACTCAGATAGTATACGGGGCACTGGACCATCTGAGCCTTTCCTTCCTCCGGTCACTCGACAACCAGAACCACGCTGACCACTCTGTTTGTGGCAGTGATGTACATCAGCATGGGCTCCTTCGTGGCTAGCGCCGCCAGGATGGGTGGCGAGGTGAGCATGCGCTTGTTGGAGATATGCCCTAGAGGCAATAATAAATATAGTTATTATTATATCTTTGTGTTTATGATAAATGTTTACATTCATGCTATAATAGTATTAACAAGGGAACATTAATACTTGTGTGATTTGTAAACTTAATTTGAAGTCCCTAGTAAAGCCTCTATATATAACTAGCTTGTTGGTTAATAGATGATTGTGGTTTCCCTATCATGAACATTGAGATGTTATTAACAACAAGATCATATCGTTAGGAGAATGATATGATGGACATACTCCTATAGATAAGCGTAGCATAAAGATCAAGTCATTTCAATAGTTCAATTGCTATATGCTTTCTGATACATAGTAACCTAATTCCTTCGACCATGAGATCATGCATATCACCTTTACCGGATGGATACTTTGATGACATCAAACACCACACCGTAACTGGGTGGCTATAAATGTGGCATTGAGTGTTCGGAAAGTATTGGTTGAGACACATGGATCAAGAGTGGGATTTGTCCATCCATATGACGGATAGATATACTTTGGGCCCTCTCGGTGAAATGTCATCCAATTAGCTTGCAAGCATGTGACTGGCTCACAAGGGATCACATATCACGGGAACGAGAAAAGAGTACTTATCAGTAACGAGGTTTAAGTAGGTATGCAGAGATACCGATGATCATAACCTCGGATAAGTAAAGTATCGTGAGACAAAGGGAAATTGGTATCGTATGTAAGTGGTTCATTCGATCGCGAAGTAATCGTAGAAATATGTGGGAGCCATATGAATTTCCAGATTCCTCTATTGGTTATTGTTCGGAGAAGTGTCTCGATCATGTCCGCATAATTCACGAACCGTAGGGAGACACACTTAAGGATTCGACGTTGTTTGAGTAGTTATGGTATGATGAGAAAGAGACCGAATGTTGTTCGGAGTCTCGGATGGGATCCGGGATATCACGAGGAGATCCGGAATGGTCCGGAGAATAAGATTCATATAAGGAAAGTCTCGTTTCGGAGTTGGGAAATGTTTCCGGTGTTTTCATCGGGAATGTTCTAGAATGTTCCGGAATGTCCGGCACTCCGGAGGGGAAGGGTACATGGATGTGTTGTATCAAGTTGGTATGATTGCATCATGTACTAAGTGTCATCGCTGTTCCAAATAAAGGATTAATTCAAATCCTAGTTTGAAAAGTCAAATAGCTAAATTGAAAAGTCAAACGGCTAAATTTGGAAAGTGGAAAAGAGGAGGAAGGGGGAAACCGAGTTGGGGAGGAGTTCCCTCCTCCAACCGGCGGCGCCCCCTCCAAGCCGAGTTGGGGAGGGACTCCTCTCCCTCCCCCTTGGCCGCCGGCCCCTCCACCTATATAAGGAGGGGCAGGGCTCCCTCCTAGCACACACAAGTACCTCTCCTCCAAACCCTAGCTTGGCGCCACCACCATAGCCGCCGCCCCCTAGGGTTTTGCCCTAGCCGCCGACTTGGGGTGACCTAAACCCTAGCCGCCGGCTCTAGCATCCCCTCCTTGGTGTGTCTAAACCCTAGAACACCGAGGACTCTCTCATACTCCACCAGACTCGCTCTGGCTTGAGGCGAAGCCCTGCGAGATCTCCCCTCTACTTCCGATACCACGTCGTTGTGCTGCCGGAATCGTGAGGAGAGTGCTACAACCTCTGTTGCCTGCTGGAACAAGAGAGAGGAAGGTCTTCGTCGAGTACCGAACGTGTGACCGACTGCGGGAGCGCTGCCGGAACGCAGCGCCGGAAGGATCGTCTACGCGATCTTGAGATCGGGAAGAGTACGACTACATCACCCACGAGAATCCGCTTTCGTTAAACACTTTGGAATCTTCGAGGGTGAGTTATTCCATCGACTCGTTGCTACAATCTAGTAGATAGATCTTGGCTTGTTTGTTTGTATGCGGTAGAAAATTTTTGTTTTCCATGCTACGAAACCCTACAGTGGTATCAGAGCCGTGTCTATATGTAGATCTATTGCACGAGTAGAACACAATGGTCATTGTGGGCGTTGATGCTTTTATTATCGATTGCTTCTTGTGTACTTTGCATCTTGCGGTATGTTGGGATGAAGCGGCCCGGGCTAACCTTACATGACATCGTTCATGAGACTTGCTCCACGCTTGACATGCAACTTGTATTGCATAAGTGGCTTTGCGGGTGTCTGTTTCTCCTAGCATAGTTAAGATCCAATTTACAACGGGTGATTAACAATACTAGTATCAATGTTGTGGTTCTTGTTCGTAAGTTAGAACGACACTTATTGAAAGCCCCAAACCATGTAAAATATGCAAAGAAAGTAGAGGCGTCTAACTTTGTTTTGCAGGGGTGTGCTGTGATGTGATATGGCCATGATTGTGATTATATTTGATGTATGCAATGTTCCTTATTGTAAGTTGGCAACCGGCAGGAGCCATATGGTTGTCTTTAATTTATGTTAAGACCCGCGTGTCTATTCAAAGTAGTTGTAATAGTTGAAGCCGGTGGACGACAACCATGGAGGAGCGTCATTGACCTTGATGCAATGCCGGTGATGATGGAGATCATGTTCGTGCTAGAAGATGGAGATCGGAAGCACAAAGAAGAAAGGCCATATCATATCACATATTATGAATTGCATGTGATGTTAATCCTTTATGCATCTTGTATTGCTTAGTAGACGACGGTAGCATTATAAGATGATCCCTCATGCACATGAATTTCAAGTCATAAAGTGTTCACCCTTAGTTAGCACTGTTGCTAAAACTTGTTGTTTCGAAGCACCACGTGATGATCAGGTGTGTTAGATTCCGCAAGTGTATACAACGTGAGCAAGCCAGATTTGCTCATGAGGAAACTAAGGTTTGATCTTGACGAGCCTAGCATGTACAGACATGGTCTCGGAACACGGATCACCGAAAGGTAAAGCATGAATCATATAGTAGATATGATGAACATGTCGATTGTTCGCCATTGAAACTATATCAACTCTCGGGATGATCGGTGTTGATGTGGTGGATTTGGTTCGTGTGATCACTAAAACAATGTGAGGGATATTGTTTTGAGTGGGAGTTCACCTAGATTAATTTTAATATTAATTTGAACTCAATTTGTCATAAACTTAGTCTAAACTATTGCAAATATGTTGTAGATCAATGGCAGCTCCTACCATCAATTTTAATGCGTTCCTAGAGAAAGAAAAGTTGAAAAACAATGGGAGCAACTTCGCGGATTGGTTCCGCAATTTGAGGATTGTCCTCACAGTTGGTAATTTGACCTATGTGCTGGATGCACCGCTAGGTGACCCACCTGCAGTTGATGCTGCCGATGAAGTAAAGAACGTTTACCTCACTCGGAAGACTCAGTACTCCATAGTTCAGTGTGCTATCTTGTATGGTTTAGAATCGGAGCTTCAGAAAAGGTTTGAGAATTCAGACCCATATGATTTTGTCGAGGATCTCAAATTGATCTTTGAGACTCATGCGGCAATTGAAAGATATGAGGCTTCTGAAAAGTTCTTTAACTGCAAGATGGAAGAGGGCAGCTTCCTCAGTGAGCATGTGCTTAAGATGTCTGGTCACGCAAACAAACTTCAAAGCTTGGGTATAGTGATTCCTAATGCTTTGGGGATTTACCGTGTCCTCCAATCACTACCACCAAGTTACGAGAACTTTGTGATGAACTACAACATGCAGAACATGAACAAGACGTTGCCAGAACTCTTTGCCATGTTGAAGTCTGCAGAAGTGGAGATCAAGAAATAGCACCAAGTGTTGTTGGTCAATAAGACCACCAAATTCAAGAAAGGCAAGTCTAAGGTAAGGGACACTTCAAGAAGGGTGGTAAGAAAGTTACCACGCCGAAGAAGACCAAGGCTGGACCTAAGCACGATCTTGAGTGCTTTCTTGCAAGGGAGAAGGTCCTCGAAGCGTAATTGCCCAAAGTACTTGGCGGATTTGAAGAAGCAACATCAAGAAGAAAGGTATATCGATATACATGTTATTGATGTGTATCTCACTAGTACTCATAGTAGTGCTGGGTATTTGATCTTGGTTCGGTTGCTCATATTTGTAACTCAAACAGTCTGCGAATAAACGGAAGCTAGCGAAGAACGAGGTGACGATGCGCGTAGGAAACGGATCAAAGGTTGATGAGATCGCGGTCGGCACGCTACCCCTTCATCTACCATCGGGATTAGTTTTATACTTAAATAATTGTTATTTGGTGCCTGCGTTGAGCATGAACATTATATCGGGATCTTGTTTATTGCGAGACGGTTACTTGTTTAAGTCCGATAATAATGGTTGTTCGATTTATATGAGTAATATGTTTTATGCACATGCACCTTTGATAGATGGTCTATTCTTGTTGAATCTCGATAGTGGAAATACACATATTAATAACATTGAGGCTAAACGTTTGAAATCGAGCGATAATTCGACCTATATGTGGCACTGTCGTCTTGGTCACATTGGAGTGAAGCGTATGAAGAAACTCCATTCCAATGGAATTCTTGAATCACTTGATTTTGAATCACTTGATAGATGCGAAGCATGTCTGATGGGTAAAATGACTAAGACTCCATTTTCTGGTATGATGGAGCGAGCTACGGACTTATTGGAAATCATACATACCGATGTGTGTGGTCCAATGAGTGTAGCATCGCGCGGTGTTTATCGTTATTTTCTTACCTTCATGGATGACTTGAGTAGATATGGGTATATCTATTTCATGAAACATAAGTCCGAAACTTTCGAGAAGTTTAAGGAGTTTCAAAGTGAGGTAGAGAATCAACGTAACAAGAAGATTAAATTTCTACGTTCTGATCGTGGAGGTGAATATCTAAGTTACGAGTTTGGCGAGCATTTGAAGAAATGTGGAATACTTTCACAGTTGACACCGCCGGGAAAACCACAGCGTAATGGTGTGTCCGAACATCGTAATCGAACTCTCTTAGATATGGTTCGTTCTATGATGTCACTTACAGATTTACCGCTATCATTTTGGGGTTATGCATTAGAAACAACTGCATTCACTTTAAATAGGGCACCGTCTAAATCCGTTGAAACGACACCGTATGAATTATGGTTTGGGAAGAAACCTAAATTGTCGTTCCTTAAAGTTTGGGGTTGCGAAGCCTATGTAAAGAAGTTACAGCTGGACAAGCTTGAACCCAAAGCGGAAAAAATGCGTCTTCATAGGATACCCAAAGGAAACTATTGGGTATACCTTCTATCATAGATCCGAAGGCAAAATCTTCGTTGCCAAGAATGGATCCTTTCTAGAGAAGGAATTTCTCTCGAAAGAAGTGACTCGAAGGAAAGTACAACTCGACGAGGTTTTCGAACCTTCTCTCGAAATTGCGAGTAGCGCAGCACCGGAAGAAGTTCTGTGGTGCTGCACCAATTAGAGAGGAAGCTAATGATGGTGATCATGAAACTTGGTTGAAGTTGCTCTGAGCCTCGGAGGTCAACGAGAACTCGTACCACTCCAGTTGGTATGATCCGTTATGAGTGTCATGTTGGTGGACAACACCGATGACCCGAGACATATGAGGAAGCGATGAGCAGATTCCAATAAATGGCAAGAAGCCATGAAATCCGAGATTGGATCCATGTACGAAAACCAAGTGTGGACTTTGGTGGACTTACCGGATGGCGGAAGGCTGTCGAGAATAAATGGATTTTAAAGAAGAAAACAAATCCGATGGTAATGTTATCGTTTATAAAGCTCGACTTGTCGCAAAGGGTTTCGACAAATTCAAGGAGTTGACTACGATGAGACTTTCTCACCGATGTGAGCTAAAGTCTGTGAGGATTATGTTAGCAATCGCTGCATATTATGATTATGAGATATGGTAGATGGATGTCAAAACAGCATTCCTCAATGGAGACATTGATGAAGAGTTGTATATGATGCAACCCAAAGGTTTTGTCGATCCTAAATATACTAACAAGGTATGCAAACTTCAACGGTCCATCTATGGATTGAAGCAAGCATCCCGAAGTTGGAATCAACGTTTTGATAAGGTGATCAAAAGTTTTGGTTTTATACAAACTTATGGAGAAGCTTGTATTTACAAGAAAGTGAGTGGGAGCTCTATAGAATTCTTAATACTATATGTGGATGACATATTGTTGATTGGGAATGATGTAGACCTTCTTAATAGTGTCAAGGAATATTTGAATAATAGTTTTTCAATGAAGGATCTTGGCGAAGCAGCTTACATATTAGGCATAAAGATTTATAGAGATAGATCGAAACGCCAAATATCATTGTCACAAAGTACATATTTGGATAAAGTTCTAAAGAGGTTTGGAATGGAAGATAGCGAGAAAGGGTTCTTGCCCATGTTGCCCAATACGACCTTGAGTAAAACTCAAAGTCCGACATCGGCAGAAGATAGAGAAAGGATGAGTAAGACTCCCTATGCCTTAGCCATAGGATCTCTAATGTATGCCATGCTATGTACTAGACCCAACATTGCATATGTTGTTAGTTTAACTAGCAGATATCAAAGTGATCCAGGAGTGGATCATTGGACAGCGGTCAAAAACATCCTTAAGTACTTGAGAAGAACTAAGGATATGGTTCTTTCTTATGGAGGTGATGAACAGCTCGTTGTTAACGGTTACACCGATGCTAGTTGGAACACCGATCCGGATGATTCTAAATCACAATCTGGATACGTATTTATTTTGAATGGTGCAGCAGTTATCTAGAGGAGTGCAAAGCAAAGCGTTGTGGCGAGATCTTCAACTGAATCGGAATACATGGCTGCTTCAGAGGCTTCACAAGAAGCGATATGGATGAAAGAGTTCATTACAGAGTTGGCTGTGGTTCCTAGTGCGCTGGACCCAATGTCTATCTACTGTGATAACATGGGCGCCATAGCCAATGCGCAAGAACCAAGGTCACACAAGAAGCTGAAGCATATCAAGCTACGTTTTCACGCTATTCGAGAACATATCCAAGATGGGGATATAAAGATTTGCAAAGTACACATAGATCTGAATGTGGCGGATCCGTTGACTAAACCTCCCCCGAGGGCAAAACATGACCAGCACCAAACTGCCATGGGTGTTCGGTATATTACCATGTAATCTAGATTAGATGACTCTAGTGCAAGTGGGAGACTGTTGGAGATATGCCCTAGAGGCAATAATAAATATAGTTATTATTATATCTTTGTGTTTATGATAAATGTTTACATTCATGCTATAATAGTATTAACAAGGGAACATTAATACTTGTGTGATTTGTAAACTTCATTTGAAGTCCCTAGTAAAGCCTCTATATATAACTAGCTTGTTAGTTAATAGATGATTGTGGTTTCCCTATCATGAACATTGATATGTTATTAACAACAAGATCATATCGTTAGGAGAATGATATGATGGACATACTCCTATAGATAAGCGTAGCATAAAGATCAAGTCATTTCAATAGTTCAATTGCTATATGCTTTCTGATACATAGTAACCTAATTCCTTCGACCATGAGATCATGCATATCACCTTTACCGGATGGATACTTTGATGACATCAAACACCACACCGTAACTGGGTGGCTATAAAGGTGGCATTGAGTGTTCGGAAAGTATTGGTTGAGACACATGGATCAAGAGTGGGATTTGTCCATCCATATGACGGATAGATATACTCTGGGCCCTCTCGGCGAAATATCATCCAGTTAGCTTGCAAGCATGTGACTGGCTCACAAGGGATCACATATCACGGGAACGAGAAAAGAGTACTTATCATTAACGAGGTTGAACTAGGTATGCAGAGATACCGACGATCATAATCTCGGATAAGTAAAGTATCGTGAGACAAAGGGAAATTGGTATCGTATGTAAGTGGTTCATTCGATCGCGAAGTAATCGTAGAAATATGTGGGAGCCATATGAATTTCCAGATTCCTCTATTGGTTATTGTTCGGAGAAGTGTCTCGATCATGTCCGCATAATTCACGAACCGTAGGGAGACACACTTAAGGATTCAACGTTGTTTGAGTAGTTATGGTATGATGAGAAAGAAACCGAATGTTGTTCGGAGTCTCGGATGGGATCCGGGATATCACGAGGAGATCCGGAATGGTCCGGAGAATAAGATTCATATAAGGAAAGTCCCGTTTCAGAGTTGGTAAATGTTTCCGGTGTTTTTATCGGGAATGTTCTAGAATGTTCCGGAATTTCTGGCACTCCAGAGGGGAAGGGTACATGGATGTGTTGTATCAAGTTGGTATGATTGCATCATGTACTAAGTGTCATCACTGTTCCAAATAAAGGATTAATTCAAATCCTAGTTTGAAAAGTCAAATAGCTAAATTGAAAAGTCAAACGGCTAAATTTGGAAAGTGGAAAAGAAGAGGAAGGGGGAAACCGAGTTGGGGAGGAGTTCCCTCCTCCAACCGGCGGCGCCCCCTCCAAGCCGAGTTGGGGAGGGACTCCTCTCCCTCCCCTTGGTCGGCCGGCCCCTCCACCTATAAGGAGGCGGCTCCTCCTAGCACACACAAGTACCTCCTCCAAACCCTAGCTTGGCGCCACCACCATAGCCGCCGCCCCTAGGGTTTTGCCCTAGCCGACTTGGGTGCCCCAAACCCTAGCCGCGGCTCTAGCATCCCTCCTTGGTGTGTCTAAACCCTAGAACACCGAGGACTCTCTCATACTCCACCATACTCGCTCGGCTTGGCGAAGCCTGCGAGATCTCCCTCTACTTCCGGTACCACGCCCGTTGTCTTCGGAATCGTGAGGAGAGTGCTACAACCTCCATTTTCTTTGGAACAAGGGAGAGGAAGGTCTTGTCGAGTACCGAACGTGTGACCGACTGCGGGAGCGCTGCCGGAACGCAGCGCCGGAAGGATCGTCTACGTGATCTTGAGATCGGGAAGATTACGACTACATCACCCACGAGAATCCGCTCTCGTTAAACACTTTGGAATCTTCGAGGGTAAGTTATTCCATCGACTCGTTGCTACAATCTAGTAGATAGATCTTGGCTTGTTTGTCTGTATGCGGTAGAAATTTTTTGTTTTCCATGCTACGAAACCCTACAGCGCTTGAGGTCTCGGAAAGCCTCATCTTCCTGAGCCGTCCAGACAAATTTGTTTGTCTTCTTCATCAGCTGGTACAGGGGGAGGGCCTTCTCTCCCAGCCGGCTAACGAAACGGCTGAGTGAAGCGAGGCACCCGGTGAACTTCTGCACGTCGCGTAGGCTCTGTGTCATCTCCATGCGCTCGATGGCTCCGATCTTATCCGGGTTCGCCTTGATTCCTCGCTCGGAGACGAGGAAGCCCAGGAGCTTGTCGGCTGGGACGCCGAACACGCATTTTTCTGGGTTCAGCTTGATCTGGAAACAACGGAGGTTGTCGAACGTTTCCTTCAGGTCCTCAACGAGTGTGTTCTGTTCCTTAGTCTTGATGACGACGTCGTTGACGTAAGCGTGTACGTTCTTTCCAATCTGCGTCTGCGGGCATTTCTGCATGTAGCGCTGATAGGTTGCGCCTGCGTTCTTCAATCTGAAGGGCATGGTGGTGTAGCAGTATGCTTCATACGGGGTTATGAACGATGTCTTTATTTGGTCGGTTACATTGAGCTTGATGTGGTGATAGCCCGAGTAAGCGTCCAAAAAAATACAACAAATCGCACCCGGCGGTGGAGTCGATGACCTGATCAATTCGCGGCAAGGCAAAAGGATCCTTGGGGCAAGCCTTGTTGAGACTAGTATAGTCGATGCACATGATCCATGTCTTGTTCTTCTTCAGCACCAGCACCGGGTTGGCTAGCCATTCCGGGTGGAAAACTTCCATGATGAAGCCGGCCGCGAGCAGCCGTGTGATCTCCTCGCCAGTGGTTCTTCCCTTTTCTTCTGCGAAGCGGCGTAAAGATTGTTTGACCGGCTTTGCATCTGGTCGAACATGAAGGGAGTGCTCGGCGAGTTTCCTCGGGACACCTGGCATGTCTTTGGGGCACCATGCAAAAATTTCCCGATTCTCACGGAGGAAATCGACGAGCGTGCTTTCCTATTTGCTGTCTAGGCCGTCTCCGACCAGGACGAACTTGCTTGGGTCCTCCTCGTTTAGCAGGATCTTCCTTGTCCCCTACGAGGGCTTGAACTGCGATTCTCCAGCCGGTTTGGGCTCTCTAGCCGGCATGTCCTTCTGTAGAGCCGCCACGTTCTGCATTATGATGCGCTTTTCCTCAGCTATGATCATTGCCTTGGCCAGCTTGGAACCGTCTGAGGCACACTCGATCAAACGCTTATAGCATCCATCGACGGTGATCACCCCCTTTGGGCCTGGCAGCTTCATCTTGAGGTACGCGTAGTGCGGCACTCCCATGAACTTGGTGAGGGCTGGACGCCCTAGTATGGAGTGGTAGGCGTTGGAGAGATTCACGACCTCGAACCTAACTGGCTCATGGCGGAAGTTGTTCTCGCTGCCGAAGATGACGTCCAGCCGGATCTTGCCGATTGGGGAGTGCGATGGCCCCGGTACTGCTCCGTGGAACGAAGTGCTTGATGGTTCCAGCTGGGATTCACTGATGCCCAACCTCTCGAGGCTGCTCCGGTAAAGGAGGTTGATGCTGCTCCCTCCATCGATCAGCACCCGAGAGAAATGGCATGAGTGCTTCTTGGAGATGATGATGGGGTCCAGGACCAATGCGTAGCTACCAGGGCTTGGTAACACGGCCAGCTGGTCCTCCTTGCTCCAGGTGATCGCCTGATCGGACCAGTGTAGGTACTGGGGAACGGGTGGGACGATTGCGTTCACCTCCGCCTCACGTCTCCGCCTGGCGTGCTTGGTTTCTGGCTCCGCCGGGAATATGTGGTAATTACCCACCTGCCACGAGTAACCATCTTCGGCATCCTCGCGGCGGTTGCGTCGTTCCCTGTTATTCGGTGGGCCTCCGGCTAGCGGTGGAGGTGGTGGTGGGAGTCCACCGGCTTCGGCCATCTTCTTTGTACAGCTGCATTGGCGCGTCATATGGTTGGCAGGCTTGTTGCCGCCACTGTGAAACTTGCACGGCCCATCGAACATGGACTCGATGGTATACTTGGGTCGAGGCGGCCTGTCATCCGGCCTCTGCCTCCGACTACCTCCTGCAGCCGGATCCTCATGCACCGCGGCTACCTGTTTGGTACCGTACCGTGTTGGAGATATGCCCAAGAGGCAATAATAAAGTGGTTATTATCATATCTTCACACTTATGATAAATGTTTACATACCATGCTATAATTGTATTAACCGGAAACATTAATACTTGTGTGATTTGTAAACTAAAATAAGAGTCCCTAGTATAGCCTCTTGTTAAACTAGCTTGTTGGTTAATATATGATCATGGTTTCCTGATCATGAACATAGAGATGTTATTAACAACAGGATCATATCATTAGGAGAATGATGTGATGGACATACTCCTATAGATAAGCGTAGCATAAAGATCAAGTCATTTCAATAGTTCAATTGCTATATGCTTTCTGATACATAGTAACCTAATTCCTTCGACCATGAGATCATGCATATCACCTTTACGGATGGATGCTTTGATGACATCAAACACCACACCGTAACTGGGTGGCTATAAAAGTGGCATTGAGTGTTCGGAAAGTATTGGTTGAAACACATGGATCAAGAGTGGGATTTGTCCATCCACATGACGGATAGATATACTCTGGGCCCTCTCGGTGGAATGTCATCCAATTAGCTTGCAAGCATGTGACTTGGTCACAAGGGATCACATATCACGGAGCGAGAAAGAGTACTTATCGATGTGAGGTTGAACTAGGTATGCGGAGATACCGACGATCATAACCTCGGATAAGTAACATATCGTGAGACAAAGGGAAATTGGTATCGTATGTAAGTGGTTCATTCGATCGCAAAGTAATCGTAGAAATATGTGGGAGCCATATGAATTTCAGATTCCTCTATTGGTTATTGTTGGAGAAGTGTCTCGATCATGTCCGCATAATTCACGAACCGTAGGGAGACACACTTAAGGATTCGACGTTGTTTGAGTAGTTATGGTATTATGAGAAAGAGACCGAATGTTGTTCCGAGTCTCGGATGGGATCCGGGATATCACGAGGTGATCCGGAATGGTCCGGAGAATAAGATTCATATAAGGAAAGTCCCGTTTCGGAGTTCGGGAATGATTCCGGTGTTTTCATCGGGAATGTTCTAGAAGGTTCCGGATTGTCCGGCACTCCGGGGGGGAAGGGTACATGAATGTGTCATTGCTCATTGAATGATTGCATCATGTACTAAGTGTTCTTGCTGTCCCAAATAAAGGATTAAATTGAATCCTAAAACAGAAAAGTCAAATGTCCAGTTTGAAAGTCAAACTGCCAAAACAAGAAACTGTGGGAAACAAGCAAGAGGAGTTGGAACCAACGGAGGAGGAGTTGGACTCCTCGGGCGGCGCCCAAGCCCTAGGCGAGTTGGGGAGGGACTCCTCCCTCCTGGCCAAGGAACCCCTCCCATATAAGGAGGCGGCTCCTCCATAGACACATAACTTTCTACTCTAGATCTCCGGTTTAGAGCTGTTTGGTTTAGAGCTTCTAATTGCTTTAGCCAACAGTTTAGAGCCTTCTAATTGGTTTAGAGCCTTCTAATTGGTGTGTCTAATTACTAGGCCACTAATAGCCTCTCTCTCATAAAGCTCCACCATACCGCACCGGCTTAAGCGAAGCCTCATGATTTCCCTCTACTTAGGTACCACGCCGTTGTCTTTGGGAATCACGAGGAGAGTGCTACAACCTCCATTGCTTGGAACAAGGGAGAGGAAGGTCTTCGTCGAACCGAACGTGTGACCGATTGCGGGCGCTGCTTAGGAACGTGGTAGGAAGGATCGTCTACGATCTTGAGATCGGAAGTGTCGACTACATCACCCACGAGAATCGCTCGTTAACCGCTTTGGAATCTTGAGGGTAAGTTATTCCATCGACTCGTTGCTACAATCTAGTAGATAGATCTTGGCTTGTTTGTTTGTATGCGATAGAAAATTTTTGTTTTCCATGCTACGAACCCCTACGAAGGTATATCGAGCCGTGTCTATATGTAGATCTGTTGCGAGTAGAACACAATGGTCATTGTGGGCGTTGATGCTTTTATTGTCGATTGCTTCTTGTGTACTTTGTATCTTGCGGTATGTTGGGATGAAGCGGCCCGGGCTAACCTTACATGACATCGTTCATGAGACTTGCTCCACGCTTGACATGTAACTTGTATTGCATAAGTGGCTTTATGGGTGCATGTTTCTCCTAGCATAGTTAAGATCCAACTTACAACGGGTGATTGACAATACTAGTATCAATGTTGTGGTTCTTGTTCGTAAGTTAGAACGACACTTATTGAAAGCCCCAAACCACGTAAAACATGCAAAGAAAGTAGAGGCGTCTAACTTTGTTTTGCGGGGTGTCTTGTGATGTGATATGGCCATGATTGTGATTATATATGATGTATGCAATGTTCCTTATTGTAAGTTGGCAACCGGCAGGAGCCATATGGTTGTCTTTAATTTATGTTAAGACCCGCGTGTCTATTCAAAGTAGTTGTAATAGTTGAAGCCGGTGGACGACAACCATGGAGTAGCGTCATTGACCTTGATGCAATGCCGGTGATGATGGAGATCATGTTTGTGCTAGAAGATGGAGATCGGAAGCACAAAGAAGAAAAGGCCATATCATATCACATATTATGAATTGCATGTGATGTTAATCCTTTATGCATCTTGTATTGCTTAGTAGGCGGTAGCATTATAAGATGATCCCTCATGCACATGAATTTCAAATCATAAAGTGTTCACCCTTAGTTAGCACCGTTGCTAAAGCTTGTTGTTTCGAAACACCACGTGATGATCGGGTGTGCTAGATTCTGCAAGTGTATACAACGTGAGCAAGCCAGATTTGCTCATGCAGAAGCTAAGGTTTGATCTTGACGAGCCTAGCATGTACAGACATGGCCTCAGGAACACGGATTACCGAAAGGTAGAGCATGAGTCATATAGTAGATATGATGAACATGTCGATTGTTCGCCATTGAAGCTATATCAACTCTCGTGATGATCGGTTTTGATGTGGTGGATTTGGTTCGTGTGATCACTAAAACAATGTGAGGGATATTGTTTTGAGTGGGAGTTCACCTAGATTAATTTAATTATTAATTAGAACTCAATTTATCATAAACTAAATCAAAGTGAATTTGCATAGTTGTTGTAGTCATTGGCATCCGTTTACCACCGTACGCTTAGTTATAATTGAGATGATAGAACTATATAATTCTGGTTAATTTACTTTACGAACTGGTATCGTATTGTTTTGAAGTGTTAATATAAAGTTTAAAAGTCCTATTGCAAACTTTCAGTAAGTTCCGGTTACTCCA
Source organism: Avena longiglumis (assembly GCA_030063025.1). Lineage (NCBI taxonomy): Eukaryota > Viridiplantae > Streptophyta > Magnoliopsida > Poales > Poaceae > Avena > Avena longiglumis. The sequence continues at coordinate 148,795,873 of CP125974.1, forward strand.
TGAAGTTTAATAATTGGTATTAAATCAAGAGTGACAGTTCCAAGAGTTAGTATATGAGTGTCATGTTTGTCTCCATGATTCTTGATATTCAAAGGATTGTCTTAATATCAAGGTTATCTAAGGATCTGAAAGAGTTGTTTCAGAAACCATGATGTGTTGAAGATATTGTGATATCTGAAACAAAGTTTTGGTTGCAACATGATAGAGCATAATATGGCTAAAGTCATGTTCTCATATTTGATGAGAATTTGCGAAAGGTTGTGGACACTTGTTGTCCTAATCCTCAAAAAGGTTTTGGATAGCAACATTATACTCATAATTCATCGTTATAAGCTAAAAGTAGCTTGATCATGGACGATTCCATGATAAGGTGAATATTTGATGTAGGTAAAATGTTTTACTACACCAAGAGATTACTAAAGAAAGGAATTTGAAAGAACACCAAACATTTGATGATGGTGATCTACTTCAAGGTGCAAGTCCAAAGACATTGGTATTTAACTATACATGCTTTGGACTATGTGTCATATGTATGACTCCACTATTGATATTGATAGATTCTTTCAAAGAAAAGGAAAATCTTGAAGAGAATCTCATAAATATATGGCGAAAAGAAAAGACTAGAATTGTTGGTTTAAATATATAGATGATATACATGTTATGGCTATATTCTTTGCTTATTAAACAATGTGGTTCTTAAGTATTTGATACTGAATTTGTTGGTATGAATCGTCATACGAAACAATGAATTCATGAACTACAATGGCCTAAGTAACTAGCAAAGAATATGTGATGATGTTCATCGAGAACAAATAAAGGGTTATTGTGTTGCTCGTTAAACATCAAAGCTTGCCTTCAAGATTTGTTTTATCAGGTATTATGAGAACAAAAGGGTTGTTCAAATAATTGCCGTAATCCATAAAAGATGGATGATTCACAAAATCTCGTTGGAGAAATCACGTCCATAAAACTAGTGCTAAAAATGTCGAAAGACAAATTGATTGAAAGGTCACTTAGGAAGTGACATCGCAGTTTAAATTATATTGGAAAGAACACATGAAGAAACTCCATGTGGATGGAATTTTGGAGTCTTTTGATTTTTGATCACATGACGCTTGTGAAACTTTCCTAGAGATAATGAAAACTTCGTTCATAGGCCAAAAGGGAACGAATGACTAGCTTATTGGAAATTGTACATATTATTGTACAAAGACCATCATGTGTAGTCAAAAGCGATGGATTTCAACTTCATATGCTTTCTCCGAGAATTTGAGTGAATATTTGAATATTTACTTAATAAGGATAAAGTATGAAACACTTGAAAAGTTCAAAGACTTTCAAAGATGAAGTGCAAAATCATAGTAACAAGAATATAAATAGTTTATGATAAAGATCATAAAGGGAGATATTTGAGTTACAGAGTTTAGCATAATACCTAAGATTAAAGGAATCGTTCCGTGGATTTGCATTTTCCCGAAACACCATAAAGAGTATGGAGCGTTCGAGATATGTAATTAGACCTTGTTTGACATGGTAAGATCGAAGGTGTAATTTATAAAACTGCCATTATATTTTAAAGATTAAAAGCTTTAGAGATTACCGTTTTTCCACTGAAAAGAGCTCCATCATAATCCGTTGAAATGACACCATATAAGGTTATGGTTTGGGATTAAACCCAAGTTGTCCTTTCTTAAACATTGGTATGCTTTGCATAAGAAAGATGTTTTGCAACCAAAGTCGGATAAACCTGTCTTTGTATGTTATTTCGAATAACTGTTAAGTATTCCTCCATAACACCAGAGACAAAAGTGTTTGTCACTTAAAACGTCAAGTTTCTTTGAGAAGGAATTTTTTCGTGAAAAGTTAAGTGGGAGGACAATAGAACTTTGATAAGGTTAAAAGAACCTTAGCTATATGTGCAGAGTTGCGCAGCGCCGAAAAGTGTTTCGGAGGCAGCAACAATGCTCATGGCTCACGTGTCTCAAAGGTTGTGGTCACGGAGATCCAAGTTCCTATTGAAACAAGTAGGTCGGGTAAACAATCAAATACCAAGATTTGAGGGTTGAATCATTATTTGAGAATAATGAACCGATTACATGCAAAGAAGCGATGATGGGCCCTGACTCCGTAAAATGGCTTGAAGCCATAAAATCCGTGATAGTTCCATACACGAGAAAATCAAGTTTTGAACTTGAAGGACCCTCGAGAAAGGTGTAAGACCTTATAGTTGTGTCTGGATCTATAAAGAAATAGACATGGATGTTTCACATCTATGAAATAGTCGACATGTTGGGAAAGAGTTCACAAAATGTTCAAAGGTTGACTATGACAAGATTTGATCTTTCATAGTGATATTTAGTCTAGACGGATTAATGTAGCAACCACTACATATAATTTGTTATATGGTAGTTGAATAAACAAAACAAGTTCTTCTAATAGAATCGTTACCTAGGACATGTGCATAACACGGTCCATAGGGTTTTGTTAATTCAAAGGATGCTAAAAGCATATGCAAACTTCAATGGTTGAAGTGAGCATCGCGGAGTTGGAATCTTCACTATGATGAAACTGTTAAAAGAGTTTAATTTCATCAGAGACAATGAAGATGCTTGCATTTGCAAGAAATTAAGTAGGAGCGCTAAGACATGTTTCTAATACATTATGTGGAAGACATATTGTTGATTGGAAATAATGTATCTTTTATTAACACATATTAAGAATTTCATCCCGATGAAAGACTTAGGCAAAACCCAAATATTTAGCATCAATAGATGCTAATATGGTTATGCCAAGTACATAGACAAGATATTGAATGAGTTCAATATAGAAACTACAAGAAAGTTTCTTGTCACGAGAAAGGATTGAATGAGTTCAATGTTGATGATATATTCAAGTGTATTGACATTTGGTAAAGTGAAACAAATAATCAAGTATAGATTGATACTTGATGTATGAAATCACAAAGAGTATTTATATCAATCATACTGTGATATGTACAAATCCAGATATGTCCTATGCTCTAAATATTATGAGCATATACCAGAATGATTCGTAAGATGATCATTGGACAATAGTAAGGATATTCTTATGATCTTTTGGAAGAACTAAGAGTATAATATTTGTAGAAGTGACAAATAGATAGTTAGTTCATTGTAAGAGTACTACATTGATACTAGCTTTGTCACAAAGTACAAATTAAGTTTATCTCAATCTAAACTAAGGGTGGCACAATATAATGGAAAGTAAGTTCCATAATGGATTTGGATGAGTTCCAAAGTTAAGACATTGTGACAGATACTACAACAAAAGGCCAAGTATATAACTGCTATTATAACAGCAAAGAGGGCATTTGTGTCAAGTAGTTTGTTATCAAACTAGGTGTAGTTCACAGAGGGATAATACTATGAAGATATATTGTGTGACAATATTATCAACATGTTTTAACCCCAAAGAACTAAAGGTCACACCGAAAGACCAAATTTATACAAAGCCATCTCATTAGAGAATGAGTGATGCGTAGAGACGCAAAGACATGCAATTACACACGGACCTGGAAGTGTCGATCCGAGATCGAGTTGACCACTAGCAAAGTGTACATACAACACCGGAAAGCCATAGGTGTTATATACACAAAGGTTTGAAACTAGATTATTGACTCTAGTGCAAGTGGGAGACTGGAGATATGCCCAAGAGGCAATAATAAAGTGGTTATTATCATATCTTCACACTTATGATAAATGTTTACATACCATGCTATAATTGTATTAACCGGAAACATTAATACTTGTGTGATTTGTAAACTAAAATAAGAGTCCCTAGTATAGCCTCTTGTTAAACTAGCTTGTTGGTTAATATATGATCATGGTTTCCTGATCATGAACATAGAGATGTTATTAACAACAGGATCATATCATTAGGAGAATGATGTGATGGACATACTCCTATAGATAAGCGTAGCATAAAGATCAAGTCATTTCAATAGTTCAATTGCTATATGCTTTATGATACATAGTAACCTAAATCATTCGACTATGAGATCATGCATATCACCTTTACGGATGGATGCTTTGATGACATCAAACACCACACCGTAACTGGGTGGCTATAAAAGTGGCATTGAGTGTTCGGAAAGTATTGGTTGAAACACATGGATCAAGAGTGGGATTTGTCCATCCACATGACGGATAGATATACTCTGGGCCCTCTCGGTGGAATGTCATCCAATTAGCTTGCAAGCATGTGACTTGGTCACAAGGGATCACATATCACGGGAACGAGAAAAGAGTACTTATCGAGAACGAGGTTGAACTAGGTATGCAGAGATACAAGCGATCATAACCTCGGATAAGTAACATATCGTGAGACAAAGGGAAATTGGTATCGTATGTAAGTGGTTCATTCGATCGCAAAGTAATCGTAGAAATATGTGGGAGCCATATGAATTTCAGATTCCTCTATTGGTTATTGTTCGGAGTGTCTCGATCATGTCCGCATAATTCACGAACCGTAGGAGACACACTTAAGGATTCGACGTTGTTTGAGTAGTTATGGTATTATGAGAAAGAGACCGAATGTTGTTGAGTCTCGGATGGGATCCGGGATATCACGAGGTGATCCGGAATGGTCCGGAGAATAAGATTCATATAAGGAAAGTCCCGTTTGAGTTCGGGAATGATTAGGTGTTTTCATCGGGAATGTTCTAGAAGGTTCCGGATTGTCCCAAGACTCCGGGGAAGGGTACATGAATGTGTCATTGCTCATTGAATGATTGCATCATGTACTAAGTGTTCTTGCTGTCCCAAATAAAGGATTAAATTGAATCCTAAAACAGAAAAGTCAAATGTCCAGTTTGAAAGTCAAACCGCCAAAACAAGAAACTGTGGGAAACAAGCAAGAGGAGTTGGAACCAACACGGAGGAGTTGGACTCCTCCGGGCGCGCCAAGCCCTAGGCCGAGTTGGGGAGGGACTCCTCCCTCCTGGCCAAGGAACCCCTCCCATATAAGGAGGCGGGGCTCCTCCATAGACACATAACTTTCTACTCTAGATCTCCGGTTTAGAGCTGTTTTGGTTTAGAGCTTCTAATTGCTTTAGCCAACAGTTTAGAGCCTTCTAATTGGTTTAGAGCCTTCTAATTGGTGTGTCTAATTACTAGGCCACTAATAGCCTCTCTCTCATAAAGCTCCACCATACTACTTGCGGCTTAAGCGAAGCCTCATGATTTCCCTCTACTTCCGGTACCACGCCGTTGTGCTGCCGGAATCGCGAGGAGAGTGCTACAACCTCCGCTGCCTGCTGGAAAAAGGGAGAGGAAGGTCTTCGTCGAGTACCGAACGTGTGACCGACTGCGGGAGCGCTGCCGGAACGTGGCGCCGGAAGGATCGTCTACGCGATCTTGAGATCGGAAGTGTACGACTACATCACCCACGAATCGCTCGTTAACCGCTTTGGAATCTTCGAGGGTAAGTTATTCCATCGACTCGTTGCTACAATCTAGTAGATAGATCTTGGCTTGTTTGTTTGTATGCGATAGAAAATTTTTGTTTTCCATGCTACGAACCCCTACATACCGGCTATCCGGCTGGTCGTCTTTCCTTTTGCTGTGGCGGTTGTCGTGACCGTGGCGCCTGGGATGATGCTCTCCCGGATGGCGATGCTCCGCCTTTTTGTCCGCGACGATTTGGCCTTGGTCGTCCACCACGATGGGCTTCTTCATTGCCGCGTCCACGGTGGCGTACTTGTCCGAGATGGCCATGACCTAAGCCATGGTTTGCGGGTCTGCCCGGCTGAGTTTATGCTTCAGCATGGTGCCGTATCGGCAGTCGTTGGTGAAGAAGTCTATCGCCTGGTGCTCACGCACCACTTCGCACGAATTTTGCATGCTAGTCCACCGGATAAGGTAGGCGCGGCCCGACTCGTCCTTGACTTGCACGCAGAGGGCGAGCTCGCGAGGTCGACCCGGCCGTTTGTATGTTCCGGTGAAGTTGCGAATGAACGCCTCTTCGAAGTACAGCCACGCGTTGATGCTGTTGTCGGGGAGGCTGTTGAGCCACGTCCTTGCTGAGTCGATGAGCATGAGGGGGACGTAGTGAATGGCCAACCGGAGGTTGCCATTGGCGATTTCAATCGTGGTGGTGTAATCGACCAACCAATCCTCAGGCTTGACGGTCCCGTTGTACTTTGGTGTGTCTCTTGGGAGCGAAAATCCCTTCGAAACGGGATCGTTCCGGATGCGCGGGCCAAAACACTTTGGTCCAGCCTGACTTTCCTCCTCCAGGATGCGTGACTGCACCAGGAGGTCGATGCTCTCCCGTGCATCAGCTGGTTCTCGGGGACCGAGCCGGCCCTTCAAACGCGACGCAGGGGCATCCTTGTTCGCGTCTGCTTCCTCCTCTGGTGCCCGCGCCTTTTTCCCCTGAGAGGCTCCGCCCGCGCGACTAACGCTAGAGGCTGCTCCGTCACGGTTATGGCGACCGCGGTTACCAGATTCGCCCCGCAGACGGCTGTTTTGCCCAACCCCTCCTAGAGAAGAGGCTTGCTGATGTTTGCTTCCTCCATGCGCCGTCTGGTCTGCGCCTTTGCGGACGACGATGTCGCGGGAGTTGCCCACCTGGCTAGGGATGCCCTTGGCTTGCTGCTTCTTAGCAGTGGCCACGAGGAGCTGCACACGCTCCTGTTGGCGAACGAAGCTCCTCGCCCTCCAGGTGCTTCAACTCTGCGGGCGCCGCCTCGGCCGCTCGCATGTTCTTGGCGGGAGTGTTGTAGACGGGCTGCGCCACACCTGCATGCGAGTCGGCGGCGCGGTCCAGCTTCGACGCCAGGTCACGCCCCGGGTGCTGGATCTTCCTGGTGAAACCGTGAGCGGCATTGTACTCGTGCACGATGGCGTTTAGCCGACGCTGGTTAGCCACGACCTTGGTAGCTTCCTCCAGGAGCTTTTGGCGCGTAGCCTCGAGTGTTGCCGCCGCCGTCGCTGGATCTTCCTCGACGATGACGGAGCGCGCAGGTGTTGGATGGAGGCGGTGAGCGGGTCTTGCTCCTGCTCGAGCGCGGAGCCTTCTCCTCCGGTCCGACGTTCTTGAGGATGCCGATGGTTTTCACGAGCGTTCACCATCATGACTTCGACGCAACTCCCTCCTGCGGCTAGGGCGCGGGTGAGGGGCACGTCGAGGATGGGGGTGACCACGCTGGGAAAACCCTCAGTGACAGTGGCGACGTAGACGCGAATGTGTCCAAAGTGCATGATAGTGAGTCGGACGTGCTCACCTCTCTTCGCGACGACGACTGGTGGCAGATATGATCGGTGACGACGACAGTCGATGATCCCGTGGCTTCCTGAGGTGTAGCACCCCGGGTAAAACCACTACTAGAAAATCGCGGTTGGTTATATGTTGCGCATCATCATGCATGTGTTTGACTAAACCTATTCCCCAAAAGCCTATATTGTTTTCTAATTATCCCCTTTTCTATTTCAAATTGAAATCTCGGTCTTTTCTGAATATTTTGTTTTGTCTAAAATTATTTACAAAAGGCCTCATAAATAAAATAGAAAAAATATTAAACATAAATATTTTGTTCGGGGGAGGCAGCCGCAGGCTAGGCCCAAAAGCCCAGCCCATAGCCACCTACCACCCGGCTAACCCTAACCCTAATCCTTTAAGTCGCCACACCCAAAACCCTAACCCAAAACTCCACTGCCTCCACACCCTGCCGCCGCCACCCACCCTGGATCGAACCAACCCTGACCCGCAAGTACCTCCCTCTCGCTCACGCTCCCAATCTACCCCACCCCATAACAAAACGGCCCCTGCCTCTCTCCTTGTGCCCACCCTGCAAGCCCCACCTACGACCGACCCAGCGCCCCGCGTCCCCGACCCACGATCCCCACCCCCGTTTCCTCTCACCCCGCGTTGGCTGCCTTTCACACCTCGCGCCGCTCTCCTATCGCGAGCCCGCCTCCTTCTCTGCTTCCGGCCACCGTCGCGATCCCTTTCCTCCGCTGCCATCAGCGCCGCCGCCGGCCCTGCTCACCGCCGCCCTCTCTGCCTCCACCTCGATCCCGCGCCTTCGTCGGCCCGCCTCTTTGGCTTCGCCGCCGCGCGCGCATGCCCCCGAGTTCGTCGGCCTCTACCTCGTCCGCCTGCCTGCGCCTCCTCACCGTTGTGCCCGGCCATCGCTCTCTCTAGCACAGCGCCGCCGCCGACCACCCGCTCGCCCTCGACCTGTCTTTCCCCAAGCCGCTCGAGCCTGCCCTTGGTGCGCCACCGCCAGGGACCCGGCTTACAGCGTCGCCCTCTCCCCTGGAGCTCGTCTCCTCCCTCTGCAGGCGCCACCCCTGCTTCGGCCCCGACTCCGTGTCATCCTCCTCTCTGCAGTGCGCCCGCTGCTCACCCTGCCGGGCCTCGGCTCTTTGTTCTAAGGCATGTGTTTTCCTGCTAATGCTCTGTCCCTGTTGTGTGACTTCATCTGTTATTGCTGCTGCACATGCTCTGAACTGACGGTGGGTTATGTGTGTTATGGTAATGCTGTTCGGATTTGGTGGAGCGCTAGGGTTGATGCATGAAGATGTGGTAATGTTGTGGTGTTGTCCGAATTCGTACTGTGTTGGTGTTGCGAAGGTCCCGGACGCCACCCCCAAGTTGGTCGTCGAGAAGCTTTTCCGAAGACCTTCGGTTCCGAACGAAGTTCATTAGCACGGGAGCCGGGGAGCCCACAAGATCTTCCCGGAGTCCGAAGCCGATTCTGCTGTCCGAAGACCAAGACTCGATCCTGAGGATCCGAAGAGCCCGAACACGGATCTGAAGACTGATCCCTCAAACCGTCTGAAGCCCTGAGCCAAGATCGTCGAACCTCGTGTATGATCGTATCTGAGACCTCCCTATTTTTGTACCTGACATATATAATGTTGCACTTAAATTATTCATACTCGCATACATATTGTGGGTGTTTGGGGGTATTTAGATGATTCACCTCATAATTAATATGGAGGCCATATGCGGCCAAATCTAGCCTTATATTGGCCTCATTTAAATTTGTGCACCGAACCGGTGAAATATTTTGCCTTGGTAAGACAACATTTAAATTGCGGGGTATCTAAATAACATGAACCATCTAATTAATTGCCGGGACCCCGGTTCCGCTTAATAGTGACTAATTGCATCGCATCTTTGACATGTCATACATCATACATGCATCATGCCGGTCTTCTGTCATCGTATTAAATAGTGCATCCGGTGTTTCTCCTAGTGCTTTGCTTCTTCACGGATTAGGCCGATGAGTTGATGCGAGTGTCGACTCGATCTTCGGATGAACATTCGGCAATGTTTTCCAGGCGAGCAATCTCCCCCTTTCTACCTATCTTACTTTTATAGTATTTATTCCCTCATATTGATCTATTGCTATCTGTGTTGCGATGCTCTAGTTTTCGTACCCGTGATATCCCTTGCAGCCTTATATTGCCTTGGACACATCCTATTACCTGTTGTTTGGTAGATAGTTGGACTTGCGCGTCGTGGTCGCTTGCTCAAGTGCTTTTGTGTGTCGTCCAGTACCACGGTTGTTGGAAGGCTGCCATATGCTTTATGTTGGAGATGATCATGGCTTTAATTATTGTTTAATAACAAAAATTGAAGTAGGTAAATAATGCAGAGGCACCGGTGGTCAATAGATGTTATTTTGTTTTTAATCATCCACTTGTGTCCCTTAGGACCCCGAGTTCTTGACACCTGTTCCGAGATCGAGCGCGCTAACCACAGGTGGAATGTGTGGGCACCCCCATCGATTAGTACCTGATTTCAAAGTACTATACCGGGGGCCACAAAGTAGTTTGGGGCTTTATTACTATCATGTACTTATGCCATGTTTTACTGCTTTATTTACGATTGCGCGTGGAGCGCCTGTACTGTTTAGGAACAAATGTGGAATGTTTTCGCGGTATCGACAAGCCCAGTCACACTTTCGGGTTCCCGGTTGTTTACAACCATTGTCACAAACCCTTGGTCCGTCTCGGAGACCGGCCGACTTTGTTACGGGTAGCTTAGTGGGGTGGCCCCCATGTGCTTGCTTTGGGTCTAGAAAACGTCGTGTCCGAAACCCCGTCGACATACCGTTGGGTGTATGTTTTGTGATCTTGTACCTACCTGATCTGACAACAAGGGTGTAGGTGTGCGTGGAAACTTTGGTGCACCCCTGCAGGGTTAAATATTTTCGAGAAGCCGTGTCCACGGTTATGGACGACTTGGAGCATAGTTCTCGATCATAGACAACTATAACTAAAGTTTACTGTTATAATTTGACTTGTATCCGATATGACTAGTAATCAGCTTCACTACAACGGAATGGCTAAATAAAAGTACCAACAACTGTTGGGTTTGGGATATCTCATGCTAATTGTATCTGACTAGTAAGTGTTGCAACTACAACGGAATGGTTAACTAAAAGTGCCCACTGCTTATTATATCAGGATGACTATCTATACCTGACTAGTAATTACTACAACGATAACTGAATAAATAAAACTGCCAACTGTGTGAGTTCCTCGGTTGACTTCCTCGTCTGGTCTCGAGGGGGAAATACCAGGATGGGTATGTTTGGTGGTAGTATCAGGTTGGTTCCGAATAGGTCTTTCTTATCCCTCTCTGATAGCCGTCAGTTATATCGAGTCTCTATAGGTTGTTTAGTGCATGCTGCGCTGCCGCTTCAGTCCACAATACCTATGTAGGCGAGGACCGCCGAATTCTAGTCTCACCGTGTACTGGCCTCAGTACTGACCGCTCTCTTTTTCCTTTGCCCTTTGTCGGCACCCCTTTTTGTTTTTAGCAGGTTTTGAGATCGACGTCGTTAGCAGGGTTACCCTTCCGGCTTGGCCTGGACAGGGTTATGGACGCCATTGGTTATTCTTCAGGGCTCTTAGCTCAATTTGCATCTTGTCCGCATTTCTGACGCCAGATCGCTTTTCAAGGTGATTTGAATCTTTGTACTGTATATCTGTATTCTTGGCTCATTGAGTCGTTGTTGTATATATGTTTTGTGGGTTCCATCGAGGACTATTGTGTAATGATATTACTTCGTTTTCCACCCGCACGCAAGTGCCTGGTGGGCACCTTTGAATCGTCTCTATGCGGGTTTGGCGGGAAGCGCTAAAACTTGCATAGGGCCGATTCCGAGGGTGTTACATGAGGTGACAGAGTGGTCGACGGGGTACAACATCTCCTCGTGGTTCTCCTAGCACGGACGGCGGCAAATCTCGCTTCCTCGGCTCGCGTGGCGCTCCACTGCTCTCCTTTGTCTCGAAGGGAGCTCTGGCGGCAAATTTCAAGTGCTCGGGTGACCTGGGTAAGGGGAAACGGGGCTAGGTGATGCGAAAGTGAACGGGGAAAAGGAGTAGAGGAAAAATTAGGGAGAGGGCCCAGAGGGGCGATGAAAACCTTAGGGTTTGAGCTTGACATCGATGGAAGGATTCTAATGAGATCGGGAATAGTGTATCTAGCGGCTAGGGTTTGCGAAAAAGGGAAATCTCGAAACGGGAGATAGGGGTATATATGGGGTAGTTTGGCGTGGATAAGGGGGCACATATCGACTCGGAGATGCGAGATTCTTGCGGGAATCATTCGGAAGCGTCCCATGTTTGTTCCGGATTCGACGAGGAAGACGACCGGTGGGGCCTAGCTGTCGGCGGCTGCGGACGGAGACGCAGGCTAGCGTGACTGCTTTTGGCCCGACCTAATTGTGCGTCTGTGGCAGCGTACCACTTGCTCTGTGGCGTGAGCGGCAAGTAGGCTGCAGGCTGGCGTGGGCTGGCCCGTTTAGATTAGGTTTTAATTTTTTTGTTATTTTTTCCTGTTTCACATTTTCTTTAATAACTTTTGCATCATATAACCAAATTTAATTGAATTAGTCTCTAAAATTTTGTAAAAATAAGATGATCAACATAGGATCATAAAATACTCCTTTTGCATAGATTTTAGAAGGTTAGGTTTATAAAACCCCTTCTTGTCTTTATATGACTATAAGGGAAAGTCAAATAGAGTTTTGGGAAAAGGGTTTTGATGCAATTTTTATTTTGTGATGCCATGATGCAAATGCTATGATGCATGCTTCTGGTAACATCTGGAATTACAAATTTTGGGATGTTACACAAATCCTCCACCAAATATCAATTCATATTTTTTTACTTTCTTCTTTTCATTTATTTATTTAGTTGTGTGTTTAATTTCAGTTTTGCATTGATAAAAGAAAATACAAAAATATAGAGTATCATTTTATTTTGTTTCTTGTGAGACTCTCTTGGTTCTTTCTTTTTGGATTTTCACATGTTATTCACTTCAAGTGAATTAGTGATGAGAATAATAGCACGAAATACTTGAGTACAAGGCAAGCAAGCGTGAGAAGTTATCACATTATCGTTTTCACTCCTCTTGTAGGTTTATTCCTGATCATGTTATCATTTGTTCGGTTGCACTTTAGTCTAGCTCCCCGCCTAGTTCACTATCATTTAAAATTTGTTCTCATTTCTAGTGTTACTACTTTGGTTTCAACTTATGATCATAACTCTTGGTTTGAAAAAGAACTATATTGGAATCAATTCCAGTAATTTTAAGAACCTGAGAAAGCATCTACGTGATGACTTTGGTGCCATATATTTGTCTTAAGGATTTAATCTTGGAAGTACTTAACCTCGTGTCCTGATGAATTGACTCAGTAACACTTCTAAAAAAGAATTTTCATAGGGAATAGATGCGTAGAGGTATTTGAGTTGCATGTTAAAGCTCAACTTGTTAATCAAATTATGATATTTCTTCAAGCATATCTACAAATTAAACAACTTTTGGGCATCTAACAACTCTGTTGTCGATGACGATCCAAACGAGGAACACCTCTTGATATCGTGTTATGAGTTGATTAGACATGTGCAGCTTCTAGGCTACTATGGGCAAGACTATTAGCACCCATCCTAAATTATGCAAAGTGAAAACTAGAAATGGTTGTCAAATACATGTTTTGTTCATAGTTTTGGCATCACCTCATCACCAAAGGGATGAAGTTATTGAGAGACAATGAAAAAGAAGTGTTGGAGAGCCATGATTGTCGTGGTGTGGAACACGGCAGAGCCATCGGGGATGGCAAAGAAGGGACACACGGATGCATTCGGTGGCTCACGCAACGGGTTGGGCACGGTGCACTGCAAACACAGGGATGTACCCAGGTTCGGGGCCCTCTTGGCTAGGCAACACCCCTACTCCTGCAAGATGAACTATGTATGGAGCTTGATGCTTAGTACAAATGCTCCTTGAGTTGTTTCCTTAGCAACTATTGATGGCTAGAGGAAGGTGGGAGCTAGGTGCCAACACTTCTTCTACTGCGAGTACTTGGAGTCTATGTGAATCTATCTAAATCTACCTAGAACCCTGGCTCTGCCCTCCCTTATATACTGGTCTGGGGGGCAGATTACAATTCGGGTCCAAGGGTTTACTGTTTGGATATGGGTTTACAGGGCAGGGCCGGCTATAGGGTCCAGTCGGTGGGCCAGGACCCAGTCCGCCCTTCTTTTAGCCTCATCCTTCTCTTTGGTGGTCACCCGGGCTTCCTTTGGGGCGTCACCCTTGCTTTAACGGTCACCCGGACCACTTTCGTCGGTCCAACCGACCGCCTTGCTTTATCTTTGTCCAGTAGCGCTGGTCATGACGGCATGCCAGCTTCCTTGATGACGAGGGAGAGCCAGAAGCGTACCCCGTACGGAGCGCCAGTCCTTCCGTGCTCTCCATCGAATCCGAGGTGAACCGGGTGAGAACGGCAACCCGGTCGGTCCTTCTGGCCATCGGCTAGACGGGCCAGCCGGGAAGGTTATAAGCCCAGCTGGGCTTGCTTGCCAGACGGCTATAGTTGTGATTCCGGGAGGCCAGGCGGCCTGCATCTTCTGGATCCGGCCTACTTATGTCTGGCTTTCCCTACCCGGGGGTCATCCCCCCGACAATGATTTTCGAAGTGGGTGTCAATAAGCTACTTGATACCTTCGATCCGGATTTACGAATGCAGTATAGTATTCGCTAGTAGACCTAGGTTTAATGGAACCTTGGGAAATAATGCTAAATAAAAATTAAATGAGACACGTCTACAAGACTTGTTTGTTCGTTTTACCTTCGTTTATCGGACCTTTATAGTTTACTTTAGAGTGTTGGTTATTGCAATGGATGGAGATAGGACAGGTTTGAAGATTCACCTGCAGCTGCACATCATATGAGATAAAGGTAGTAATACACATATTTATGTGTAATGATTTAATAAATATAAAATTTGTGGGCAACACATCCTGAAATACTAGATCCCATGCGAGTCACATACATAGCAATAGGATTTTGATCCAACCATCGTACTATGAAATACTGGGCGACAATAATTATTAAGTGAAAACACATATCAAAGCCTTAAGAAGTGATGTTGGTGTTGTTCCCAAATGGATCACTAAACAAAGACCGTACTCCCCTTTCCGTCACTGGGTTTCCTATGAGATCGCCGCTCACCAAGTATCTCACCTCAAGCCTTTATCAATCTTTGGGATCTTGGGTACCTACAAGTCCATAGATCGATACAAGAGACAAAGAAACAAAGAAACAAAGATACAAATATCTATTTAATCAATACACAATACTTCCATGAATTAGAGGAAATTTGGACGAAAATAACCCATAAAAATAACAAATTCACAAAATAAACTCTGGCCAAAAGAAATTTACTCCACTAACCCCTTTTGCAACATCGTATATGGTGGCGCCGCACCCTGAAGAGCAGTGCCATGAAGCATGGCCTCGTGGGCCCCGTCCCGCAAGTGCGGCGCCATGCGGTGTGGCGCCGCACTGTGTAGTGCAGCGCCAGCGGGCATGGCGCCGCACATTAGGTCTTGTACCAGCGTGGCGCCAGCCCTCCCCAGACCGAGCCTCTTTCTATCTCACCCACAGGAAGCTGCAGCGGCGGCGGCGGATCTGCTTCCCCCTCCACCTCCTTCCTCCTAGTGGACAAATCGGAAGCATCTCTCCGTGGAATTCGATCCCCCCAAGTGCCTTGAGGTATTCTTCCCCTTCTTCTTTGATTTCACCCATTAATTTCTTGTTTTCGTCCATACCTGGCAAACCCTAGGTTTTTTGTAAGATGCATGGTAGAATGTTGTTGCATTGGCTAGGGGTTGGGTATTGTGTTAATGTTAGCATGGGTATCTATTGAGTATGTTGACCATGGTATTGTTGTTGTGATTATCTTAGGCATGGCAAGAATTGTTCATGTTCACCATGTAGACAACGATGCTTTTTGAGAGGTAACATAGAACCGGACCCGGACGAGCTCGATTTCGTGTTTGAGCGTACTCCAACCTATACCGAGGTATTGGAGCAATTGAGGATTGAATAGAAATAGATGGACCCAATTGATGTTGTTGAGTTGGAGGGAAGACATAATGTTGTCTTGGGAATGCATGTCCATTGGAAGACCATGCGTATCTTCTCCGAGGCACATTGGCTTGCATACAAGGAGGTGGTGGCTGAATCACTAGACAAGGCTCTTGAGCTATTTGCCACCAAGAAAGTTGGTAGTTCATTGTCTTTGGACTTGAACTGTATGGCATCCCCATTGCGTACTATGAGTCCTCACTCGTAGACCAAGAGCTAAGCCGTGAGCCTCCCTTGATGTAACACCCTCAGAATCGGCCCTATGCAAGTTTCAGCGATTCCTGCCAAACCCGCATAGAAACGATTCAAAGGTGCCCACCAGGCACTTTCGTGCGGGTGGAAAACGAAGTAATAACATTACACAACAGTCCTCGATGGGACCCATAGAACAGATATATATACCACACGACTCCATGAGTCAGGAATACAGATATACAGAACAAAGATCCAAATCACCTTGAAAATGATACAGCGTCCGACTACGGACAAGATGCAAATGGGGCTAAGAGCCCTGAAGAATAACCAATGGCGTCCATAACCCTGCCCAGGCCAAGCCGGAAGGGTAACCCTGCTAAGGACGTCGATCTCAAAACCTGCTCAAACAAAAGGGGTGCCGACAAAGGGCAAAGGAAAAAGAGAGAGCGGTCAAGATCGAGGCCAAGACACTACGGCGAGGCTAGAATTCGGCGGTCCTCGCCTACATAGGTATGGTGGACTGAGCGGCAGCGCAGCATGCACTAAACAACCTATAGAGACTCGATATAACTGTCGGCTACCAGAGAGGGATAAGAAAGTCCTATTCGGAACCATCTTGATACTACCACCAAACATACCCATCCTGGTGTTTCCCCCTCGAGACCAAACGAGGAAGTCAACTGAGGAACTCACGCAGTTGGCAGTTTTATTTATTCAGTTATCGTTGCAGCAATTACTAGTCAAATATAGATAGTCATCCTGATAAAATAAGAAGTGGGCAGTTTTATTTAACCATTCCGTTGTAGTTGCGACACTTACTAGTCAAATAAAATTAGCATGAGATATCCCGAAACCCAGCAGTTGTTGGTACTTTTATTTAGCCATTCCGTTGTAGTTGCAATACTTACTAGTCAGATACAATGGTATAGCGCAGTTTACAACCCAAACAAGCAATTGTTGGCAGTTTTATTTAGCCATTCCATTATAGTGAAGCTGGTTACTAGTCATTATAAAGTCAAATTTATAGCACTACTTTAGTTATAGTTGTCTATGATCGAGATCTTGTGCTCCAAGTCGTCCATAACCATGACACGGCTTTGAAAGTTTTACCTAGGGTGCACAAATAGCAACACACACTCGATCAACCTCGGAAAAACCAAATCAAAACCCAACGAGGCCTTCACGACAAAGCAATCACAGGATTCAGAAATATTTCAGGGGGCCACCCCATTGAGTACACCCGCAACGAAGTTAGCTGACTCCGAGACGGACTCAAGGTTTGCGTCAATGGATGTAAACGACTGGGAACCCAAAACTGGGCCTGTCGATATCGCGAAAACACTCCGCTTTCCTAAACAGTACAGGTGCTCCTCGCACAATCGTAATAAATCAGTAAAGCATGGCATAGGTACAGGATAGTAAATAAAACCTCAAACTAGTTTGTGGCCCCAAGAAATAAGACTGAATCAAGCTCTGGCTCAGGGGGGTCCCATAATCTTCCCGGATGTGGATAGCGCGAATATTCAAGGAACAGGTATCAAGTACTCGGGGTCCTACGGGACACAAGTGGACGGTTAACAACCAAATAACATCTATTGCCCAATTGCCTCGCTACCTACTTCAATTTTAGTTGTTAAACAGTAATTAAAGTAAACGATAATTAAAGCCATGATCATCTCCAACATTAAACATGCGGCAATACTCCAACAACTGTGGTACTTGACGACACGCAACATCACTTGAGCAAGCGACTACGACGCGCAGGTTCACTATCTACCAAACAACAGGTAATAGGAGGTGTCCAAGGCAATATAAGGCTGCAAGGGATATCACGGGTACGAAAACTAGAGCATCGCAACACAGATAGCAATAGATCAACAGGAGGGAATAAATACTATAAAAGTAAGATAGGTAGAAAGGGGGAGGTGCTCGCCTGAAAAACATTGCCGAAGGTTCAACCGAAGATCGGGTCGACACTCGCATGAACTCAACGGCCTTATCCGCAAAGAAGCAAAACACTAGAATAAACACCGGATGCAATATTTAATACTACGGCAAAAGATCGGGCATGACGCATGTATGATGTATGATATGGCAAAGGTGCGATGCAATTAGATCATATTAAGCGGAACCGGGGTCCCGACAATATTTAGATGGTTCAAGTTATTTAGCTACCCCGCAAATTAAATGTTGTCTTAACCAGGCAAAATGTGACAACGGTTCGATGCACAAATTTAAATGGGGCCATTATTAGACTAGATTTGCCCGCATATGGGCCCCATATTTAATTTAGGTGAATCGGCATAAGGCCCCCAAACCACATGATATGTATGCGAGTATGCTCAATTTAATATGCAACAATTTATATTGATGGCATTTATAAAATAGGGGCTCGGATCAGGGTCACACATTAGGGTTCGGCGATCTTGGGGTTCGCCGAGGGTTCGGGGTTGGTCTCAGGGTTCAGGGTTCGACGGGATCGGATACAAGATGGAGAAATTGTCGTGACGGAGAACTTGGGTCCAAGCGGTCGATCTTGCCGTCGCGAAGATCTTGTCGGGTCCGTGTATCGGGACGGTCTTGGCGTCCGGGAAGAAGAACTTGGCGTTCTGCGTCGGTGTCCTTACCGTCCGTGTTCTCGAGCATCGCATCCGGAAGGAGTACTTGTCGCACATGTGGTCTTCGGGTCCGGGGTCTCAGTCATGGCGTCCCATTGTAGATCTTGTTGATGGTCCAGCAAAAGCCACCGGGTTCGGTCTTGGTTCCATTTTCGATGGCGATCTTGACGGAACACTTCGAGTGGTGAAGATCTTGAGGTTCCAAGGGGTTCGGGTTCGGTCTCGGGGTCTTCGGGTTCCGGGAGGAAGAGCTTGACGTCCGAGAGGTTCGGCCCGGCCACGGCCATCGGGGTCCATGACGAAGATCTTGACAATCCAAGGCGTTCAGGTGTAGATGATCTTTCAGCTTTCCATGTAGATGGTTATCAAACTTCAAGGTTCCCCAACCAAAATTAGCCACCGATCTGCATAGTGTACTCCCAAACAGAGAAGCACACATAGCTCCAAGAAGGTTTCTTCATCTACTAGCTTGCACTCGTGCACACACGCGGAGTGGTCCTGGTACTGTCTCGTACAGCCGCAGAACACCAGAGGCAGGAGAGGATATGGCTCGCAGGAGGCCCGACCCGGAGCAGAGCCGAGGACGACGGGCGGTTCGCGAACGGCGCGCCGAGGCGTGGGCAGCTCTGCTTGGGGGATGTCCTAGCAGCGGGGCGGAGGGGAGAGCTGGCACGGCTGGAGGATGAGGTGGATGCAGCCTGGTGACGACCTCGCTGGTCCTCACATCGAAGAGGGGAGGGCGAGGACGCTGCAGGCCGGAGGACGCGCTGGTGGCGGCGGTGCTCCCAGGGCACGACCGCGGGAGAAGAAGGTCGGCGGCGGGAGGAGCTCTGCGGGGAGAGAGACCTTGGCGACGGCGGTGGAGGACCAGGAGAAGGCACCGGCGAGACCGGCGGTTGCCGGGGGCAGAGGCGGCCGGGCCAGATGGCGATGAGGAGGGCCGCGGTGGAGGCGGGGAGCGCCGGGGACGGGCACGGGCGGCCGCGACGAGGAGGAAGGCGTTGGCCTTGGCGGCGGCGGGCGGCCGGAGATGCAAACGCGGAGGCGGCCGGAGGTCGGCGGGCGCGGGGACGAGGTCCAGCGAGGAGGGAGATGGCGATGGCGACTCGAGCGAGGCGGTCGCGAGGAGGCGCTGCCTGCCGATGGAGGGGCCGACGGGGAGCGGAGGCGGCGGCGAGGAGGGGCCTGGGGCGCGGAGCTTGAGGGAGGCCAGAGGCGGCTCCCATGGACGAAGGCGAGGAGGAGGCGACCGGCGGCGCAGCTTAAAGGGGAGGGAGCCAGGGAGGCGAGGCCGCAGGGAGAGAGGGAGGGCGCCGGGGCGCGCGGGGAGAGAGAGGGGGAGGTGGGGAGGTGGGACCGGGGTGGGCCCAGGGCAGGGGGTCGGGGCCACGGGGGGGAGTGGGGGCCTGGGGTGTGGCGTGCGTGTGTTGTGTGTGTGGGAGGTTCGGGGCAGGTGTGGTGTGTGGGTGGGGTTGGGGAAAAGGGAGTGGGTTGAGGTGGCAGCGGTTGAGTGGTGGGGAGGAGGGATGAGGGTGAGGTGGCGAGAGAGGATTAGGTGGGGTGAGGTGGAGGGGGTTTGGGTAGACTAGGATTGGGTAGGAATAGATTAGGGTTTGGTGAGATTGGGTTGGGCCGATTGGGGTGGTAGGCGGCCTGGCTTTTCGGGCCGGGCTGCCTCCCCCGATCAAAACAGTTTTATTTTAAAAGAAATATTGTTTATTTTAATTTTAGTAAAAGATTTTGTAATTAGTTTTAGACAAACAAAATATCCGGAAACATCCGGGGGTTTAATTTGAAATAGAAGGAGGGCTAGTTTCAGAAAACAATAGTCTTTCGCAACATAGTTTCAAGTAAAAATAAGATGCATGATGATGTCATGATGATGCACAAAACAAAATACCAAGCGATTTTCTAGTAGTGGTTTTGCGGGATGCCACACTTGACCCAAACATTGAGCCCGATTTCAAGACACCAAGACGAAGTGTTGGAACAGGACAATGATGATTGTGGGGGTGAAGATGAAGATGACAATTATGATGTTGAACTCCACGACAACAATGTTGGAGATTTGGACAAATATATCACGCAAGATGACATGGACCGTGACCTCCCATATTCTCGAGTCTATGCATCGGACTCAGATGATGATGGTCCCGGAGAAGAAGTTGATGAGGAGGGGTTCACGGCTAGAGAGGCCAAAATCCACGATACCGTGTTGGGTCGGGACCATCGGGTGCCTTTGTTTCGTGATCTTAGTCTCTCGGATGAAGCCACGGTTGATGGTGGCAAGGGCATAGTGCTTGGACCAAGGACAAGTTCTTATCGGGATGGCAATGAAGTGAATAGTGGCTTTTGCAAAGGATCAAGGTTCAAGACCTTGTTGGAATTTAAGCAATGGATAAAGGACTTCTCGGTGAAGCATCATCGTCCTTACACGGTCGTGCACTCGGACATCAAGAAGCGTTACACGGTGAAGTGCGAGGATAAAGGATGTTCTTGTATTGTGCGTGCAAGACCATTCAAGGGAGGTCCCGATTGGCACATATCTAGTTGTGCATCAACTCACATGTGCCAAGGCTCGGTGGTGGATGGCAAGGATGCAAAGCACGAGCACCGGCAACTCACCTCCGAGTTCCTCGCTTATAGGCTTTCTAATGACATCGCATCATTTCCAATAATGAGCATCAAGATGGTCATGGAGCTTGTGAAAGCCCTCTTTCACTACGAGGTGAAGTACGGGAAGGCATGGAAGGCTAAGCAAGCCGCATTCAAGATGTTGTATGGTGATTGGGAGGAATCTTATAACCGAATCCCAAGGTTGTTGGGAGCGATGGCCAATAATAACCCTGGCATGGTTCATGTGGTTGAACCTTATGGCAACAAGACAAGGATTGTAAACGGAAGAACCGTGCGATTTTTGGCCGTGCATTTTCGGGTTTCGAGCAATGTGTCCGGGCTTTTGAACATTGTAGGCTGGTCATCTCCGTTGATGGCACCTTTATGACCGGACAATTCAAAGGTACTATCTTGATTGCAGTAGACGATGATGCCAACAACCGGTTGATTCCTTTGGAGTTTGCTTTGGTGGAGGCGGAAAGAAATGATAATTGGGAGTTGTTCTTCTATCTTTTGAGAACCAAGATATTAACCCCTCAAAGGGAAATATGTGTCATCTCTGACCATCATCAAAGAATTGTCAATGCGGCGATGATTGATATTCCCGGCCATGCTCCATTGCACAATCGTTGGTGCATGAGACACTTTTGCGCAAACTTCTATAGGGCATGCAAGAGCAAGGATTTGTCCGATGATCTACAAGATTGTTGCCTCGCTTTCACGGAACGTCGTTTCTCTAACTTGTACAACAAATTGCTAGTCAACAAAGAACTCAATGCGGGTGGTCACGAGTTTCTCAATAGGAACATTGAACATATGGGAAAGTGGGCACGAGCTTTTGATGACGGTGGCCAGAGGTACGGCCAAATGACAAGCAACATGGCAGAGGCATTTAACAAGTTGCTCAAAGGTGTCTATGCATTGCCCGTCATGGCAATAGTCTGATATACATTCGACATGATGAATGAGTATTTTCTGAAATACTCACATGAAACGTACCGTCATATTGCGGGGGACAACAAGAATAACTACAAATACAAGTACCCACCTAAGGTTGACGATTGGATGCAATTTCAGATAAGGAAAGCGGATTCCCAAGTTGTCACGGAATATGACAATGACGAGCTAATTTACCAAGTTACGGAGCCCGGAGGTACAACAGCTGATGGTGTCCAACACGGAGACCGAGCTTTCAAGGTCTCGCTCAAGACCTGGGAGTGCACATGCGGAAGGCCATCATTGCTTCATCTTGCATGCTCGCACTTGCTCATGGCGTCTCACAAACGACATTTGGATTACAATAATCCGCTCACAGTGAGAGAGGCCGAGTTCTCTATTGAGACTACTAAGAAGACATGGGCTCCTAGATTTCATCCATACTTGGACCAATCACAATGGTCGGAGTAGCATGGAATTCAACTATGGCCCGATCCGAAATGGAAGGTTGTTGGATATGGAAGAGGCAAGACAAAGCGCTTTAGGATCGACATGGATGGATGGGGACATGGTGGTGGTCGGGAAACGGGCAACGACCAATTCCAAGAGCCTCGTGAGAGAGCCCGGTGTGGAACGTGCAATGGTGAAGGGCACAATGCAAGAAAGTGTTCTCGAAGGAAAAGAGCAAAAGGAAATCAAGGAAGTAGTAGCCAACCAAGTAGTATCCAACCAAGGACTACCCAACAAGCTCCAAGCCAACCAAGTAGTAGCCAACCAAGGACTAGCCAACAAGCTCCAAGCCAACCAAGTGGTAGACAACAAGCTCCAACCCAACCAAGGACTACCCAACAAGCTCCAAGCCAACCAAGTGGTAGCCAACCAAGGACTAACCAACAAGCTCTAGGCCACAATTTTCTTAGACAAAAAGCTCCTAGACAACAAAGAGGTCGAGAACTTGGGCTAAGAAGAGGAAGAGGGCGTGGTGGTTTTGATCCTACTAGTATGATAGGTTACTTAGCAGGACCAAATCCGTATGCTCGTAGGTATGTTCACATTTATGCATATTTTACTATCATTCATGCTTATTGGGTTCAATGCATCCTTTACTAACTTGTACCTTTTATTCTTATAATAGGTATGGCGACTCAACCCAACAAGGGAAATGATGGGGAAGGTGTGAGCTACTCGAAGGTCTGGGCGAATGCTATGGAGGTGGTGGAGAAGAGGAAGGAAGCTGAGGAAGAGAGGAAGATGAAGGAAGCTGATGAAGAGAATAAGAGGAAGGCGTTCGAAGAGGTAGTTCAACTTGCTCGTGACTTGGCAAAAAAGAAGGACGAAGAGGACGAGGTGAAGAAGAAGAAGAAGGAAGAGGAAGAGAGGAAGAGGAAAAATAAGAAGGAAGAGGAAGAGAGGAAGAGGCAAAAGGAGAAGGAAGAGGAGGGCCAATGCTAGGCCACCTTGCAACAACCAAGAGGAAAGGCCATGGAAGGCGTTTCGTACTTCTGAGGCCCATGGAAAGGAGGTTCCTATTTGTTGGTGTGGAACCGATTGCACTGTTAAGCAGTCCCAAGACTACAATTCCGATAGTTGGGGAAAGAAGTTCTTCATGTGTGCCAACTACAATCGCTCTCCTATTCATAGCCTCAACCCATACAACACTCCACCGATATGCACAAAGCTTTTTAGTTCTTCATGTGTCCCAACTATTCCATATCATAGCCTCTAACATGCACTATTTTCTTGTAGTCTCCCCCTCCAGTATGCAGGTACTACACTTGGATAGATCTCGAGCAACCTAAATCCAACAAGGCTATCCAAGAGATTTATTTTTCCATAAAAAAGAAGGCGATACTTCGAAGGGCTGCGTGACGAGGAGATGGCGAAGACGCGCAAGCAACGTGATGAGGAGCTTCGCAAGAAAGAGGAGGAAGAGAAGCGCCTCTCTAAGGAGGCTCGTGATGCGGAGAGGGAAAGGCTGCATCGAGCGGCGTGGTGTTCCATGGAGGAAGAGGAAGAGAAGAAGAGGAAGGGCAAAGGGCCTGTGTTCTAGACTTTGAGTATGTAACCGGGAGTCATGGACTTGTATGTGTCAAGATTTGCTCGTGAACCTCGTGTTATTTCGTGAACCCCTTAAGGGCAAAACATGTCCCATGTATTAGGTGCTTGCGTTCGAAACATGACATAAACCTCGTGTTATTTCGTAAGTGTCAAAAAACATTTCTCCCCACCCCCTGAAATATTTTGCATGTGTGATGATTCCCTCGAAACTACCCCTTAAAAGTTGCCTGTAGCAGCATCTTGACAGTGCGGCGCCAGGAGTTTTGGCGTTGCACGGTGCGGTGCCGCGTAGCCTGGCGCCGCACATGGGCTTCAACACTTACAAAAGGTTCTATCGACTTTGGAGCACATGTGCGGCGCCAGACATGGTGGCGTTGCACCGTGCGACGCCACCATAACTCGCATTGCATCGTGCGGCGCCATGCAGCCTGGCGCCACACATGGGCTCCAAAATAGACAGAACCTTCTGTCTATTTTGGAGCCCATGTGTGGCGCCAGGCTGGTTCTGTCTATTTTGGAGCCCATGTGTGGCGCCAGGCTGCGTGGCGCCGCACCGTGCGGCGCCATATAGCCTGGCGCCGCACATGGGCTCGAAAATAGACAGTCTTTTGTCTATTTTCGAGCTCATGTGCGGCGCCAATCTGGCGCGGCGCCACATGATCATGTGTCGCACTGTGCGGCGCCATGCAGCCTGGCGCCACACATGGGCTCGAAAATAGACAGAAGGTTCTGTCTATTTTGGAGCCCATGTGCAGCACTGGACGGCGCCGCACTGTGCGGCGCCACACAACCATGCGTTGCACTGTGCGGCTCCATTCCTTGTGGCGCCGCACATTGACTCCGCCCTTTCCTGGGCCTCTTTGCCCAGCACAGATTTCATGTGCAGCACCATGCCCTGTGGCGCCACACTTTCCTGGTTGTACTGCTTTGTCTGTCTGTTTTTTTGTTTCCTCACTTTCCTAGCTTTAACAAGTTCAAACAACCATTAGCCATTACAAGTACCATTACAACATGCTCAAACAACCATTACAAGTTCAAACAACATGCTCAAACAACCATTACAACATGCTCAAACAACCATTACAAGTTCAAACAACCATTAAAAATTCATGACACCGTTGCAAGTACAAAGTTCAAACAACCATTACAAGTACCAAGTTCACGACGCCACATGGTTCAAACAACACCAAAGTACTAAGTTAAAACAACACCAAAGTTCGATCAAAGTTCACGACATGGTTCGACACCAAAGTACCAAGTGCAACATCTACTCTACTTCCCACGGGTGGTCTTTTCTCCTCGGCCCCTTCTCACGGGCATCTTCCTCCTCCTTCTTGGTTACTCTTCATCCTCCACCTCTAAACGATATGGATTCTTGGAATTCTTTGTCTTGGCCGCGGAAGGGTCGGGTGTGTAAGGCTTCTTAGGTTGCCTTGGCTTGAGCACGTAGTCGGACCGCTCGTGGACCTTGTAGAGAGTGTAGTTGCCCAATGTCATCTCGTCGGAGACGCTTTCCTCATCTTGGGGATGTCAACAAAATAAGATTGGTAAGGACAAATTCAGGAGAAATGCAAGGGAGAGTGGGGGATGCAATGGTTGTACTACCTCGGGTGTGTTCGACTCATCCTCGGATGTGGAGTGATGATTGCCAGAATTGTCACCTTGGGGCATGTTGGACTATGATGCGGACGGTGTTGCCACCTCGGGGTCACGACAACCTAGCAAGTTTGACAGCCGCCTTAACCGTTGGCCCTGCTTCTTAACGAACTCACGGAACAAACCCTCTCCCTTCTCTCCGCTAGGGTATGTGTCCAAAGCGTCCTCACATGCATCGGTGGACTTTCTTATCCTCGCGCGCTGTCATAGACAAGAAACTAGTAAGTTATCCATGCAAGGTGTGAGAAGCGCCAAGACGGAAAAAAATATTCGGCACACTTTACCACAAAGTTGACCAAGGGAGAAAACTTGGCTTGTCGCCCTTCTCTGACCATGATGTTGTATTGTTTGGTTGAAAGTTCATGGAACACCAATGGCTCCTCCAAGATCGAATCCCGAAATGCCCGTGGGTATATCTCCACCCGTGCGTTGTCAATGAACCATGTGATGTAGTTGTTGAAAGCATTCCGACAGAAGGGCCTATCCTGTGTTCCTTTTGCTTTCTTAGCATCAATCACACACCTCCTGAATTTCTCAAGGTGCTTCCTATGAAGCTTGGGCCAATCCTTATCCTTTCTCTGCTTCTTCCTGTCCAAGCTGCACACAACAACAAGTCCTAGAGCATTATTTGGCGAATGATAAGTACATCACTGTGGCGCCCCGCAAAAACCACTACTAGAAAATCGCGGTGTTTTTGTGCATTGCATCATCATGACCCCATGCTCATGTCATCATGTCACATTGCATTTGAGCATCGTCATCATCATGCATGGTTTTTGTCTAAACTATTTTCGAAACGCCTAGTTTTTTTTTCTAAATACTCCCGTCTTTATTCAAATTAAAACCCTGGTCTCCGGATTATTTTGTTTCGTCTACCAATGGATTTCAAAAGCCCCGTTTTAAATATTAAAATATTTATTTTATTTCTAGGGGCAGCCGTACCGGGCCGATCCGACCCAGTCGGCCACCCCCAGTACAAAACCGAACTATCTAAACCTTTTCCTACCCAATCCTATTCTACCCAGCCTCCCTCCACCTCACCCTGACCAATCCCCTCTCTCCACCTCATCTCTCCTCCCTCCATCCACCCAACCACCATCTGCCACCTCACCACTCCCTCTCCCCATCCCAGCCGCCACCTCACCCCACCTTCCACCCCGCCAGCCTCTCTCCCGTGCCCACCTACCCCGCGCGGACCCCACCTCCTGGGATGGACAGACGCGCCCCGGCACCTTCCTCTCTCCTCCCTCCCTGACCCCGCTCGCGTCTTCCTCCTCCCTCCTCCTTCTGCAGTAAGCGCCTCGGCCTCCCCGACCCACCTCCTAGCCTCCCCCGTCTCTCCTCGCAGCCGCTCCGACGCCGGTGACCCCTCCATCGACCTCTTGAGCCCCGCCGTCGGGGTCCCCACGACCCTGTCGCGAGGCCCCTGTCCTGCGTGTCTCCTCCCCCTTCCCGCAAGGCTGCTGCCGCCTCTCGCGTTCAGCCGCCGGCGCCCCGCTCGTGCTCTGCCGCCAGGAGCCCGACGGCCGCCTCGTCGTTTTTCCCTCGACCTCCTGGCTGCCGCCCTGTTTCCCCACCTCCTCTGCCCTGCATCGCTCCTCCCCATCCAGCGCCGCCGCCACCTATCAAGCTCGCCCGCTGGCCTGCTTCCTCCTTGCCGCGGTCTCGTCCGCCGCGCCACCTCAGAGACCGCTGCCCTGACCTCCTCGCTCACTGCCGCCAAGCCCGCCATCACCGCCTTCACGCCACCGCTCCTTCTCTCTGTCGGCTACCACCTCGCGTGACCCTGCACCTCCGGTCGTCCCTGACCAAAGCTCTCCGTTTACCAGGTGGCCCCGCGTCGGCCAGTGCTCTGCCTGCGCGTCCGTGTCCACCTGCTGTTCCAACCAGGGCATGCACACCAGGGTGAGGCGCGTTGCTCGCCTGCATGTGCGTTGCTTGACCAAGTTCCTCCTTTGGCTTCCTGTGACTCGTGGGTGACCCCAATGTTGCTATTCTGCAATTTCCAGTGTGTCGTTTTGGTGATGTGATGGCGATGTGGCAATACATGTGTGGCGTCTGATGTTTAAAGGACAAGTTCTTCAACATGGATTTAACACTCTCGAAGGTCGACCACGTGGAACAATGAGCTCCCCTCACGGATCCAAAACCGGTCAAGACTACAAGTTCCCTTCCCGTAGCCGCGATCAAGAGCGCCATCTCGAACGCCAAGTTCGGGACCGACGCCCATCCGAAGACCGATCCCGAACCTCGGTGAACCCCAAGGTCTTCGATCCGAGATGTGTGAACCTTTCCCGAGCCCCTATTTTATATATGCTAGATATAAAACTGACGCATACTAAATTGTTCATGCATGCATAATTGTCTGTGGTTTGGGGGCATTATGCCGATTCACCGCATAATTAAATATGGAGTCTATATGCGGGATATCTTTGTCTTATTCCGGACTCCATTTAAATTGGTGTAGCGAACCGGTGCTATCTTTTGCCATGTTAAGACAACATTTAAAATGCAGGTAGCTAAACAACATGAACCACCTAAATATTTGTCGGGACCCCGGTTCCGCTTAATCTTGCCTAATCGCATCGCACCTTTGCCATGTCATACATCATACATGCATCATGCCCGATTTTCTACCGTAGTATTGAATAGTCCATCCGGTGTTTCTTCTAGTGCTTTGCTTCTTCACGGACTAGGCCGATGAGTTGATGTGAGTGTCGACCCGATCTTCGGATGAACCTTCGGCAATGTTTTCAGGCGAGCATCCCTTCCCCTTCTACCTATTTTGCATTTATAGTCTTTATTTCCTCCTGTTGATCTATTGTTATCTGTGTTGCGATGCTCTAGTTTCCGTACCCGTGATATCCCTTGCAGCCTTATATTGCCTTCGACACATCCTATTACCTGTTGTTTGGTAGATAGTTGGACCTGCGGCCGTAGTCGCTTGCTCAAGTCTTATGCGGTCGTCAAGTACCACAGTTGTTGGAGTATTGCCGCATGTTTAATGTTGGAGATGATCATGGCTTTAATTACTGTTTAATAACTAAAATTGAAAGTAGGTAAATGCAGAGGCACCGGTGGGTAATAGACAATATTTGGATTTTAACCGCTCATTGGTGTCCCGTAGGACCCCGAGTTCTTGACACCTGTTCCGAGATCGAGCGCGCTAACCACAGGTGGGGTGTATGGGCACCCCCATCGATTTAGTACCTGATTCCAAGTACTGTACTGGGGGCCACAATTAGTTTGGGGCTTTATTACTATCATGTACTTATGCCATCCTTTACTGCTTATTATAAATTGTGCGAGGTACTGCACTTGTACTGTTTAGGTAAGCGGAGTATTTTCGCGGTATCGACAAGCCCAGTCACACTTTCGGGTTCCCAGTCGTTTACAGCCATTGACGCAAACCCTGAGTCCGTCTCGGAGACCAGCCGACTTCGTTGCGGGTAGCTTAGTGGGGTGGCCCCCATGTACTTACTTTGGGTCTGGGAAACGTCATGACTTAGGCCCCGCCGACATACCGATGGGTGTATGTTAACTGATCTGGCAAAAAGGGTCGAAGTGCGTGTGGATACTTTGGTGCACCCCTGCAGGGTTAAATCTTTTCGAAAAGCTGTGTCCGCGGTTATGGACGACTTGGAGCACAGTTCTCGATCATAGACAACCATAACTAAAGTTTACTGTTATAATTTGACTTGTACCGATATGACTAGTAATCAGCTCCACTACCACGGAATGGCTAAATAAAAGTACCAACAACTGCTGGGTTTGGGATATCTCATGCTAATTGTATTTGACTAGTAAGTGTCGCAACTACAATGGAATGGTTAACTAAAATTGCCCACCGCTTATTATATCAGGATGATTATCTATACCTGACTAGTAATTGCTGTAACGATAACTGAATAAATAAAACTGCCAACTGCGTGAGTTCCTCGGTTGACTTCCTCATTTGGTCTCGAGGGGGAAACACCAGGATGGGTATGTTTGGTGGTAGTATCAAGATGGTTCCGAATAGGACTTTCTTATCCCTCTCTGGTAGCCGACAGTTATATCGAGTCTCTATAGGTTGTTTAGTGCATGTTGCGCCGCCATCCACCATACCTATGTAGGCGAGGACCGTCAATTCTAGCCTCGCCGTAATCGCCTCAAGATCGACCGCTCTTCTTTTTCCTTTGCCCTTTGTCGGCACCCTTTTGTTTAAGCAGGTTTTGAGCTCGACGTCGTTAGCGGTGGTTACCCTTCCGCTTGGCCTAGGCAGGGTTATGGACGCCATTGGTTATTCTTCGTGGCTCTTAGCTCAATTTGCATCTTGTCCGCATTCTGGACGCTATATCGCTTTTAAAGGTGATTTGGATCTTTGTATTGTATATACGTAATCTTGACTCTTTGAGTCGCGTTGTATATATGTTTTGTGGGTTCCATCGAGGACTATTGTGTAATGATATTACTGCTTTCCACCCGCACGCAAGTGCCTGGGCACCTTTGAATCGCTTTATGCGGGTTTGGCGAAGCTGAAACTTGCATAGGGCCGATTCTCGAGGGTGTTACAGAGTGGTATCGAGCTCAGCATTTGCGATACCCCACAAGTCCAAATCAGTAGGATAACCTAGCTAACGTCAAGTAGAGTGTCAAAACTATTTTTGAAAAATCGGTTGGATAGTTCTGATTAGGTCTGATTTTACTCCTTACCCCTCTGCTGCTCTCCTCTCACCTCTGCGTGTTTTGAATCCGCTCTCTTCTCTCTCTTCGAGTCCAGGATTTCTCGTGGTTGGGTTCCATCGTGTAGCATCCCAGTTGTCTAACATCTGTAATGCTACTTGTTATAATAATAAAAAGGGCCACTTCCAACATATAATTGTTGCATCATCATCATATCATGCTCATGTCATCATATCACCTTGCTTTTGAGCATCATATAAAACCTTTTCTTGTTTGGTTCTTATCTCATGTGCATGATTAACTGTAGTTGCCTCTTGATATTGTATCTGGTTCTTGATATATTGTTAAATGCCCAAGTTGAGTTGAGGGCATCTCTCTTATTGACTCCACCACCTTTTCTTTCACCACCTTGTAAATCCACCATCCAACTAATCTGAGCTTGGCATTTTGTTGATTTATCTCTAGCTCATGATTGGTTGTTTGGATTACACCCATCATCTTTTGCTTGGCCTTTGCCCACCTTTTGGGAATGCAGATGAATAATGCCATATTAATATTATTGTTTTCACAAGGATAAATGTGGCCTTAATTATCTTGCATGGGCCATGCAAGTGCCACCTTTCTTTTGGCTTTGGGAATGTTTCAGCTTTGTTTGCATGTCACCTCCCCTTGGGTTAATCTTGTTTGGGCTTGTAGTTTCTTCATCAAATCTGCTCCCTCTCTTCTCCCCTTTAGCTAAACCCCTAACCCATGCTCCATGCACACATGTGCTAATGTGGCATGCACATCCTGAAACCATCTCTTCTCTTGGTTCTTGCTTGGCCAATGTTGGAGCATGCATGGACCAAAGAGCCCCCATCAACACATGATCTTTCCTCCCCCTCTTCCTCTTTTCTTGCCTTGATCTTGTTAGGGCTAGTTTGGATCTTGCATGATCAACTAAAGTACCACCTTCCTCCATCCTTACCCTCTCTAAACAAAACCCTAATCTCTACCTTCCCTAAACTAACCCTAAGCCACCCCAAACCCCATACTAGCTAAACCTAACCCTAAGCCAACCTTTCCCTCTAATCTACATCCTTTCCCTTTGCAAAAACCCTAGCTACCCCTCCCCTTTCCTTCTACCTTGCATGGTAACCCCATGCCCTGCCCCAGCTCGCCACCTTCTCTCCCATCTCTAGCTTGGCCCTCTACCCTGGCCCACCTAGCTACCCCTCGAGGACAAACCCTAGATCGAGCCGGCCCTCTCCCTCTCGCTTCTTCCCTCTCTTCTCTCTCTCTGCCAACCGCCCTCCCCCCTCTAGCCTCACCTGCCTCGAGCCTGCCTCCTCCCTGGTGTCCTCTCTCCCTCTCTCGGCTACAGGACAGAAAAGAAGAGGAAAAAGGGAGAGGCCTAGCCCGAGCCACCCCCTCTCCTTTTTGCACGCCAACACCATCCCATGTGCTTTCCCCTCCCCCACGCAAGCAACCTCACCCCTACCTGCCCTGGCGATCTTATCCTCCCCCTCACCTCTAGCACTCCCAGATCTTCCCCCTCAGGCCTCTCTTTCCTCCCCTGCCTCCCTCCTTCTTTCTCCCAAAGAAGCAGGCGCCCATGGCCTCTAAACCCTAGCGACGGCGCCTCAAAGATCCCTTCGCCCAGAGCTTCCCGAGGCGCGCCAGCATGCAGAGCTCCACCTTCTACATCGCTGCGGACGCCGGGACCACTGACCTGGAGGAGCCCCGCTGCCGTGCCCAGTGCACTGTGACGCCCCGCCGCCAGCCTCGACGATCACCGCCTCTCGCCAACCAAGCCACCACGAGCCTCGTAAGCCTCTCATCCTCCCCGACATGATCCCCACCGGTGCACCGTGAGCGCCGCCATCATCGAGCACCCTGCGTGCGTCGCAGCCACCGCCTCCGCAGCAGCGCAACGCACTCGCAACCCGCTGCCGCCTGCTCGCTGCGTTTCCGCCAAAGCCTCCCGTAGATGCGCCTAAACGGAACATGTAGCCAGACATCCTCTCTGCTTTCCTTTTGCGTGTGGCGAAATTCCCGGTTTAGCTTCGCCATCGCCGACGCAAGATCAAGCCATCTTGCAGATTCAAAACTCAGTTCGTCAGCTTCAGATCAACCAGCCTGACGCTTTCTAGTTAGGCCTCCACCTGGGCAACTCAACCCATGGTCCGGCTGGCCCTTTGTCCTCTAGCTTTTACAAAAGGCTCCTGAGTTTTCTAGTATCAACCGCGTCCTTCCTCCTAGCCTGGCATGTGGGACCAGTACTGTCCCACCGTCTGCGACCCAAAGCTAGTAGGATGTGTATAAAACGTCCAGAAACTGTTTTAAAATTCAAATTCTGTTTAAATGATTTAATAATTCAAATTCAATTCAGTTTTCAAATAACTTTTCCATAGTAAATCCAATTTAGACAAATAATATATGTTTGGATATCAGAAAAATGAGAGGATTCCAATTATGCCATCCATATTGCCTTTTGCACAATTAAAATTCCAAGTTTATTTAAATTACCACAAATGCCATTGGAATTTAATAACTTAATAACTTTTGAATTAAAACTCCGAATCCAACAAATGATATGTCTAAAATGATCAGCTCGACGAGACCTTTCTGTTTATGCTATCCATGACTTCAATTGCAGCATGCATCATATAAAAATATAGGGTACAGCAATGTTATGACAACAAATGTGATTCCAAAACCCCACTAAAATGTTGTTACTTGTCCACCACACCTCACCATGCCATGCTACCTTACTTGCCATGCAAATTGTGCATCATTCATCATGGCATGATTGTTTGTTTGACGCATCTTATTCATATGCTTGTGCTCTATATTCATGTTGGCCTTGTTTGTTTGGTTTTTCTCGGATAGACATCGAAAGGTTATATCAAGAGAACCAGGAGCACTACCCAGATCCGTCCCTTGCTTCAACTGAGATAACAGGCAAGCACTTCCACATGCTTGCATACATACAGTACCTATTGCCTCTATCTTACTCTTGCATCATTGAGTCGCGAATGCATTAAATTGAATCCCAAGTATGCATAGCCTTTACTTTTAAACCCCACCAAGCTTGTTTCCTCCATCCCATGAGCCACTACTATAGGAGTTGTTTGAGCCATGCGGGTCGTAGAACAGCATGTGTAGGGTATGTGAGCGTCTGTTGGATAATGAGGTACCTAAACAACTTAACCTGTGTAGTAGTGGGATAACTAAAGAAAGTGGCACCGGTGAGCAACATCTGCTATTTGGGTTTTCCTGCTCACTTGTGTCCCGTAAGACCCCGAGTACTTGATTCTTGTTCCTTGATTTATCGCGCTATCCACATCCGGGAGGTATATGGGACCCCCCTGGGCCAGAGCTTGATTCCGTCTTATTTCTTGGGGCCACAAACTAGTTTGAGGTTTTATTTACTATCCTGTACTTATGCCATGCTATTTCCTGTATTTAAATAGTGCGAGGAGCACACTGTACTGTTTAGGTAAGCGGAGTGATTACGCGGTATCGACAGTCCCCGATTGGGGATCTGCCGCCATCTGACCATTGTCGCAAACCTTGAGTCCGTCTCAAGCTTGCTTACTTCGCTATGGTGTACTCAAGGGTGGCCTCAAATATTTCTGAATCTGTGATTGTTCAATCGTGAAAGCCTCGTTGGGTTTTGATTTGGTTTTTCCGAGGTTGATCGAGCGTGTGTTGCTATTGGTGCACCCCGGGTAAAACTTTCTCAAAGCCGTGTCCGCGGATATGGACGACTTGGAGCACAGCTTTCGATCATAGACAAGCATAACTAAAGTACCGCTTAATCGACTAAGTAACTTGACTAGTAAATAGTGCAACACTCATGGAAGGGTTAATAAAATTGCCAACGGATGGGGGTTGTTCGTCCGCCTTGTTGGTAAGCGGAGGAGGATGGATCGGATGAGATTACCATTATAATCATGTACTTAATTCATGGACATCCGCTCATCATTGGTTAGGCGGATGGTTAGCGTTATCTGTAGAACTGCTAGGGTTTATCTTTCGCTGCAATTGCGTCACCCTGTGTTGTGTCCCTTTAGAGGCATTAAGACTTGCCGAGTACCCTTAGGGTCTCACACGATAAATTCTTGATTCAGATGAATGTACCTTCACGTGAGACATCTTGGGTGGAAGAAGTCAAGATGTGGGCAACGATCGTTCGTGTAGAGATTCCGGAACGGGATCCGTGAGACTGTAGTTGGGATGTGCTTATTTCTATGGCATCTTATGCCGATTTGCTTCTTGTCCGTACTCGGATTTTGTTTGCCGCCCGCATGATACTACGATGTGTGTTGTATGAGGAAGTATCCTAAAATATAGATCTATCTAGGTCATTTGAATCTTGCCGTATGGCGTTGCTATATTTCCTTTCTTTCTAGATGGTATGGCTCGATGTACTCTTGTATGGTGGCTTGCGACATACCCACTTGCACGTAGTTGATCCTTCGCCGCCGACTCACGCCTACCTGACAGGTCCCGTTGAGAGGGTAGTGGTTGGGACGTCTGAAAGGA
Source organism: Avena longiglumis (assembly GCA_030063025.1). NCBI lineage: Eukaryota > Viridiplantae > Streptophyta > Magnoliopsida > Poales > Poaceae > Avena > Avena longiglumis. The sequence goes on from CP125974.1 coordinate 148,830,582, forward strand.
CTACCAGTGAGTGGCTTTTGGGGCCCCACCGTACTATTTCAACCACTATCACTCATCCAGGCTTGTATCTAGGAGCGTAGTTCACCGAGGTAGTTACACATCGTACCTTCAGGGTTTCGCTTCCTCCTTTGGTAACGGTGTTGCTACATCTGGTCTTCATGCTATCCGAGGAATCCTTCGTCTGGTGGACTTCTCTTTGTTCCTTCTCGTGCCTTCCGGTGTTTTCCGACGCGATGACATCATCTACGCTAGATCCGATGCAGAGTCTGCATCACTCCTTTGTTCCTGAACCTCGATTGTCGAGATCTTCAGTCTGATTCCGAGAATGGTTGCATGCTTTTCTACTGATTGTGCAGAGTAATAGTTTGGGTGCGTGATGGATTGGCCCCCATGCCGACTACTCACTCTATTCACTTGTGTACATTGAAGTGGATGAGAATGCATCGGTTCTCTCTTTCTATCGAAGTTATAGGTGGATTGATTGGTTGATACCTCTACCTTCTCCTTTGTTTCCCGGAGTGTCCTCTCGACGATCACGGACAACGACCTCTTGTTAGTGGTGTCGCGAGGATCTACACGAAGCGAGAAGATTCAGATCGCCGTCCTTCTTCCCGGTACCATGAGGCGGATCTCGAGGGCGAGATCCATTGTTAGTGGTGTCGAATTGTGGCGCCCCGCAAAAACCACTACTAGAAAATCGCGGTGTTTTTGTGCATTGCATCATCATGACCCCATGCTCATGTCATCATGCCACATTGCATTTGAGCATCGTCATCATCATGCATGGTTTTTGTCTAAACTATTTTCGAAACGCCTAGTTTTGTTTTTCTAAATACTCCCGTCTTTATTCAAATTAAAACCCGGGTCTCCGAATTATTTTGTTTCGTCTACCAATGGATTTCAAAAGCCCCGTTTTAAATATTAAAATATTTATTTTATTTCTAGGGGCAGCCGTACCGGGCCGATCCGACCCAGTCGGCCACCCCCAGTACAAAACCGAACTATCTAAACCTTTTCCTACCCAATCCTATTCTACCCAGCCTCCCTCCACCTCACCCTGACCAATCCCCTCTCTCCACCTCATCTCTCCTCCCTCCATCCACCCAACCACCATCTGCCACCTCACCACTCCCTCTCCCCATCCCAGCCGCCACCTCACCCCACCTTCCACCCCGCCAGCCTCTCTCCCGTGCCCACCTACCCCACGCGGACCCCACCTCCTGGGATGGACAGACGCCTTCCTCTCTCCTCCTCCCCGACCCCGCCTGCCTTCCTCCTCCCTCCTGCTGTGCAAGCGCCACTGCGGCCTCGTCCTCGACCCACCTCCTAGCCTCCCCGTCTCCTCGCAGCCTCCGACGCAGTGACCTCCATCGACCTCTTGAGCCCGGCCACGGGTCCCCACGACCGTCATGAGGCCCCGCCCTCTGCGTGACTCCTCCCTTCCCGCAAGGTCTTTGCCGCTCGCGTTCGGCCGCCATCGCTCTGCTCGCTGGCCAGAGCCCGGCCGCTGCTTTTTCCTCGACCTCCGGCTGCGCCTGTTTCCCACCTCCTCGCCTCGCATCGCTCCTTCCCATCCAGCCGCCCACCTATCAAGTTCGCACTGGCTGCTTCCTCCTCGACGGTCTCGTCTGCGCCACCTTCAGAGACCGCCCTGCACCTCCTCGTCTACCGCCGTCGCCAAGCCCCGCCATCACCGGCCTCTGCCACGGCCACCGCCCCTTCTCTCTGCCGGCTACCACCTCGCGCGACCCTGCACCTCCGGTCGTCCCCGACCAAAGCTCTCCGTTACTGTGTGGCCCCGTCGGCCAAGGTTTCGCCTGCGTCCGTGTCCACCTGCTGTTCCAACCAGGGCATGCACGCCAGGGTGAGGCGCGTTGCTCGCCTGCATGTGCGTTGCTTGACCAAGTTCCTCCTTTGGCTTCTTGTGACTCGTGGGTGAACCCAATGTTGCTATTCTGCAATTTCCAGTGTGTCGTTTTGGTGATGTGATGGCGATGTGGCAATACATGTGTGGCGTCTGATGTCTAAAGGACAAGTTCTTCAACATGGATTTAACACTCTCGAAGGTCGACCACGTGGAACAATGAGCTCCCCTCACGGATCCAAAACCGTCAAGACTACAAGTTCCTTCCGTGGCCGTGATCGAAGAGCGCCATCTCAGAATGCCAAGTTCGGCGGGACCCCGACGCCCCATCCGAAGACCGATCCCCCGAACCCTCGGTGAACCCCAAGGTCTTCGATCCGAGATGTGTGAACCTTTCCCGAGCCCTTATTTTATATATGCTAGATATAAAAATGTCGCATACTAAATTGTTCATGCATGCATACTTGTCTGTGGTTTGGGGGCATTATGGCGATTCACTGCATAATTAAATATGGAGTCTATATGCTGGATATCTTTATCTTATTCCGGACTCCATTTAAATTGGTGTAGCGAACCGGTGCTATCTTTTGCCATGTTAAGACAACATTTAAAATGCAGGTAGCTAAACAACATGAACCACCTAAATATTTGTCGGGACCCTGGTTCCGCTTAATCTTGCCTAATCGCATCGCACCTTTTGCCATGTCATACATCATACATGCATCATGCCCGATTTTCTACCGTAGTATTAAATAGTCCATCCGGTGTTTCTTCTAGTGCTTTGCTTCTTCACGGACTAGGCCGATGAGTTGATGTGAGTGTCGACCCGATCTTCGGATGAACCTTCGGCAATGTTTTCAGGCGAGCATCCCTTCCCCTTCTACCTATTTTGCATTTATAGTCTTTTATTTCCTCCTGTTGATCTATTGCTATCTGTGTTGCGATGCTCTAGTTTCCATACCCGTGATATCCCTTGCGGCCTTATATTGCCTTGGACACATCCTATTACCTGTTGTTTGGTAGATAGTTGGACCTGCGCGTCGTAGTCGCTTGCTCAAGTGATGTTGCGTGTCGTCAAGTACCACAGTTGTTGGAGTATTGCCGCATGTTTAATGTTGGAGATGATCATGGCTTTAATTACTGTTTAATAACTAAAATTGAAAGTAGGTAAATGCAGAGACACCGGTGGGTAATAGACAATATTTGGATTTTAATGGCCACCGGTGTCCCATAGGACCCCGAGTTCTTGACACTGCTCCGAGATCGAGCGCTAACCACGTGGGTGTATGGGCACCCCATCGATTTAGTACCGATTCCAAGTCTTGCATCAGGGGCCACAATTAGTTTGGGGCTTTATTACTATCCTGTACTTATGCCATGCTTTCGCTTATTTTAAATTGTGCGAGGTCTGCACTTGTCTTAGGTAAGCGGAGTGTTTTCGCAGGTATCGACAAGCCCAGCCACACTTTCGGGTTCCCGATCGTTTACCATTGACGCAAACCCCGAGTCCGTCTCGAGACCTACGACTTGCGGGTAGCTTAGTGGGGTGGCCCCCATGTACTTACTTTGGGTCTGGGAAACGTCATGACTTAGGCCCCGCCGACATACCGATGGGTGTATGTTAACTGATCTGGCAAAAAGGATCGAAGTGCGTGTGGATACTTTGGTGCACCCCTGCAGGGTTAAATCTTTTCGAAAAGCCGTGTCCGCGGTTATGGACGACTTGGAGCACAGTTCTAGATCATAGACAACCATAACTGAAGTTTACTGTTATAATTTGACTTGTATCCGATATGACTAGTAATCATCTCCACTACCACGGAATGGCTAAATAAAAGTACCAACAACTGCTGGGTTTGGGATATCTCATGCTAATTGTATTTGACTAGTAAGTGTCGCAACTACAACGGAATGGTTAACTAAAATTGCCCACTGCTTATTATATCAGGATGATTATCTATACCTGACTAGTAATTGCGCAACGATAATCGAATAAATAAACCGCCAACTGCGTGAGTTCCTCGGTTGACTTCCTCGTTTGGTCTCGAGGGGAAACACCGTGATGGGTATGTTTGGTGGTAGTATCAAGATGGTTCGAATAGGACTTTCTTATCCCTCTCTCGGTAGCCAAGCTATATCGAGTCTCTAGGTTGTTTAGTGCATGCCGCCGCCATCCACCATACCTATGTAGGCGAGGACCGCCAATTAGCCTAGCGCAGTGTCGGCCTCAAGATCTTGACCGCTCTCTTTTCCTTTGCCCTTTGTCGGCACCCTTTGTTTAAGCAGGTTTTGAGCTCGACGTCGTTAGCAGGTTACCCTTCCGCTTGGCCAAGGTGGTTATGGACGCCATTGGTTATTCTTCAGGGCTCTTAGCTCAATTTGCATCTTGTCCGTACTCGGACGCTATATCGTTTTAAAGGTGATTTGGATCTTTGTATTGTATATCTGTATTCTTGACTCTTTGAGTCGCTGTTGTATATATGTTTTGTGGGTTCCATCGAGGACTATTGTGTAATGATATTACTTCGTTTTCCACCCGCACGCAAGTGCCTGGTGGGCACCTTTGAATCGTTTCTATGCGGGTTTGGCGGGAAGCACTGAAACTTGCATAGGGCCGATTCTGAGGGTGTTACAATCACATGGTAAGGAAGTTAATAGCTTATCTATGAAGCCCTAAGTCTGTGTCCTTCCACTCAGGCAGGACAATCTGAAATAACCCAAACTGGGTCATGACACGCTGTGGCTGGTGATACTCAATAGCCCACATGCACACCATGGGGCAACGCATTAGCCACGGACGAGATTCTTTGAGGCAAATATGGTTAATGCGATAGTCCTCCGGAACACCAAAGCGGTCCCGTCGACCGTATGGATCCCACGTCACCTGCAGCATACCACACTCATGTCAAGATCAAAGATTACAAGTTCAAGACATAAAATTGACCGCACCCGAGGAAATTACCTGGTCCATGGTGATCGTGTCAAACTCGTTGGTGTACCTCTTGTACGCCTCCACTAGGTCCGTTGGCGGTTCGGAGACCACATCCCACTTGTAACCCCACATGGGGAGAAGGTAGTCGTTGCTGTTATCAATATAAGGATTGAATGTCAACAATTTCGGCCGTCCAATGGGGAAGCGTTCCCAGCTCCACACCGAAAGAAGGAGAAAACAACCACCAATCCCTGAATCGGTGGCGCTCCTAAGACAAGCATCATCCAGCTGCAGATGAAGTGAACAACCATTTGGTAAGAACAATTTTTTTGAGGTAATGCAGAAATATACAACAACATTTGTAAAGATCTGATTACCTGACGGTACAACCAGGCCAACACTGCAGAACCCCAACTGAGGGTAGAGTCAAAAGTAAGGATAAACTTGAGCCAATGCCACTGAGCACGATGCCCACTTCTGTCAGGAAACAGAGTCCTCGTGATGATGTACCACACATACACATGAGTGTATGTCTTGATCGTCTCCTCATCGACATCCTTGGGGCAAATCTTGAAATTCTGGATGATCCAAGTAAAAGTAGCCCCGGCAGTGACCCTCAGTCTTTCCCCCTTCGAGTTAATAGCCTCGGGTGGATCCTTCCCTATAAGATCGACCATCTGCTCACGCCACTCGTTTGAATCCGAGTTTATGCACATAGGGTTTCCCTCGATTGGGAGTGCCAGGATCATGCTCATGTCCTGCAAAGTGACTGTAGTCTCACCGGTCCTAAGGTGAAAGGTGTGCGTCTCCGGCCTCCACCGGTCCACAAGCGCGGTGATCACTGCAGGGTTGAAGGCCGGTGTGGACCGAGTGACCATGTGGATAAAGGGGAGGAGTCCTAGCTGTTGGATGTACGGAGTGTACCGCTCATCATAAGGCATCTTGCCGGACGAGACCTCGTGGTACCTAAGTCAAAGGGGTTGAAGCTCCTGCAAACATACAATGGCAAATGTTAGATTTCCATCTAAACAAACATGGCATCTTGTTTGACTTGCATGGAAGTTTTTAGTACCTGTCTCTTCTCTGACATCTTGTAGGCACAATGTTGAACATCATAGTGAGCATTGTTTAGAAGGGGGTTTTGGGACATCCTACATATTCAAAACAATAGAGAGAATAAGAACAATTACAAAATGTCCATCTTATTCCAACTATAGTTGTCACATATACTCCATCTTACTCTAGCTATAATTGTAACATGAAAAAAATCCTACCCTACTCTACCTATAATTGTAACATGAACAAAAATAGTTCTAGCATCTTACTCTAGCATTTCATCCTACTCTACCTATAGTTCTAGCATCTAGAGTTGGTAATATATATTGGCAATAGTTCTAACTATAGTTCTAATATGAACAAAAATTTCATCCTACATGAACAAAAATCAACACACCTAGATGTAACCATACAATTGGTAATATATATTGGCAATGCTTCATAATATAAAGAGAAATTGCAACCTAGGAGACCACCATCCATCTTATAAGTATTTCTAAACCTAAACATAAAATAAACATGCCGATGCTTCAAATCAACCTCCAAATCCAATTGAAACTAGTGTTCCACCTGGAGACAAATAGCAAGGGATTTTCGGATGGGATTGAGAGGAGATACCTGGGGGAGGGATTGGGAGGAAGATCCTTGGCCAAAATGCTCAGATCTGTAGATTTCTTGAGAGGAGAATCACCAGCGGTGATGAACCCTAGCCGCCATGCGCTTCTGTGTTACATCGCGAGGAGGCGGTGGTGCATCCTGTGGTGGCGCATCTTCAACGTCCTCTACAAGGTCTAGCTTGTGGTGGTGGGCGGCGTGCAACACACGGAGGCCTTGTCCTCCTGGTCGTGTGCCGGATGGCTGGTGTGCTCGAGTTCGAGCAGTGAGGTGGCTTTGTGGTGGTGCTGGCGGCGGCAGTGGTATGGCGGCGACCACCGGCCGGGTTTGAGCCGGGCCTAGTGTGGCGACGCCTTCAGACGTGGTGCGTGGGGAGGTCGGGAGGCAAGTGATGGCGGCTTTCCTGTTGCATCATGGCGGCAGGGACTTTACAGGCTTAATCCGGGCCCGGCCGGGCCAGAGGGCCTGGTGTGTCCCTACTGCCGTGTCCGGTCGGCAACTGCCTTTGGCGGTGGAGGACGGTCTCCTCCGGATGGTCGTGCTGTTTCCTCCCACCTGTTCCAACCATCTCCACCTACGCCTCGCAGGCCACACGACGAGGCTCACTACACGACGAGTGCGGATCGTGGGCGGCCGGAAGATGGATCGCATGACGCCTTGATGGCGTACGGCGTTGCGGTGATGGCGTGTCTATTTGGACCATGTGGGTGGCAAGGAGTAGGCGTCGGGGTCTCATGGTGTGTTAGCGCCCAGATTGTGTGTGGGAAGCACGGCTCGGAGCCTGTTGGTGGACTGAGGTACCATGTGTGGAGAGGATTTTTTTTCGGGCGAAAGCTCAACGCTCTGACGCCAACGATGCGACGCCTGCGGGAGTCGTTACCCTCTTGAGGGCGTCATTGTGGCCACTCGCTCCACTTTAGGTCTCCGGGTGAAAACCCTAAACCTTCTGGTCTCGATGGCAGCGGCGCTCTAGTGCGTCGTTACCTCCTTGGGGATGTTGTCATGGAGCTCTGGTTTCTTCGGTGGTAAACTTATTGTTTTTTATTTTATTTTATTTATCTTTATCTGCTTGTAAGAGATATCTTTTATTGTGGCGGTGTGGCTTTATTACTTATAATAAAGGAACCTTATTTCCTGGGAGAAAGGTCGAAACAACCCGCGGTAAACTTGACTCTTACGTCACTCTTCTTAACCATCTCGAGTTCCCGATCTGTCTTTCCCATCGACCATAGTAGAGTCACTGCGCGACCGCGCGAAGGAAACAACGAAAAACTAAAGCACTCCAAAGCTGGGGCATCCTTAGCACCCAAGGGAAGAGACGAGCGAGCGAGGTCATCGGCGGGCGGAGGGCAGCGGTGCCAAGGATCCATGGATCGGACCCAGGTGATGCCTCTCCCCATTTCCCCCACCTCTTCGATCCTCTTGTTCGTCGTCTCGTGCCTCGAGTAGGAGGGGGAACTTGCCCCAGATCTACTGGTTTCTTGGATTAGGGTTCATGCGTCCCGCCCCGGATCCATTCAGGAGGTTTCTTGGAATAATATCTGAACCTCGATTGTGACACGTGAGGTGAATCGACCGCGTGAGATCTGGGTTTGATCGATCGAGATTTGGGTTCTTCTAGGATAGGATGACGCGGTCGAGTTTGATCCTGTAGAAACCCACTGTTAAATCCTGCAAGAGCTTAATCATCTTCTCAGCTAGGATGTAATTTTGGTACAATGTGTCTGAAATTCTGAATTGAATGATGGCATGACTGTTTCCGCAGGTGGTCAGCGAGAATTATGCCAACCCAATAACGTGCCTCTTCCATGTGCTCTTCAAGGTATCAGTTTCTTCTTCCATGGAACTCCCCTGTGCTCCTTATGATTGTTTGCTTGCATTGGATGCTTATCCCTGTGTGTATCTGCAAATAGGCGTCGGCGTTGGCGTTCTACATCCTGTTCTCCCTCTTCGTGAAGAGCTTCGTCATCATCTTCGTCATCACCGTGCTCCTCGCGGCGCTCGACTTCTGGGTGGTGAAGAACGTGAGCGGCAGGATACTTGTTGGGCTGCGGTGGTGGAATGAGATTGATGACGACGGCAACAGCGTGTGGAAGTTCGAGTGCCTCGATGGGGAGGTTTGTGCTTGTTTTAGTGGTCTGATACTGTCTGGATGGCAAAAGCGATGACCAAAGTGTTTCCTTGCAGTCTCTCGCTCGGATGAACAAGAAGGACTCGTGGTTGTTCTGGTGGACTATTTACTTGAACGTAAGCCGTGCACTATCTTTCACTGAGTGTTTAATCGAGTACATGCATGAGTTGGATAAATACTCCTCTATTGGGAACTATCATATTTTGACGTTGAAGATGGTGTTTGCAATTTATAGCAACATGAACTAGCAGTTAGTGTTGTTCCTACGCCTAAGATAGAAGGCCATCGTAGTTTACTAAAATATTTCATTGTTTCTACTAGTAAATTTGCTTAGCAATTTCAGTTTTCCTTTATTTTCCCTTGTGATACTTACAAGGTCTAGGTTACACTGATTTGTGTCAGACTGCATGATTCTGTTTGAAAGAGGAGGAACAAACAAAATTCAGCATATACGTCCTAGATGATGGTTAAATACGTACATGATGCATTCACTTTCTGCTTCTATATTAAACTTCATTCTTTTTCAGTTTTTGTTTGTGCTGGCTGTGGGTCCCTGGTACTTACTGCATACATAAATAAACTGTGGTCATAGCGCGGTTCTATCTTATATGATACTAAATCAACAATCCATGTACTAATAGCACATATGAAATGTGAACCTTGTGTATACCTTTTTATTTGCCCTATCTGTCTGCTGTCCTTTTTCCACAATGTCACTAATGTACCGTTATACGCACTAAGTTAGGCTTTGTTGTATTATTGCACGTGAAGGTCTGTGGGCCAAACTACCAATTCTCTTCAGCAATCCATGAAAGTTTTCTCTTATCCCTCTTATACAATTTACGGTCTTACCAATTAATGTAACATGTAATTCATATTAGAGCCCTGTAGCTTTCCTTATACTGCAGATAATATTTTACAGCTACTCCATGTTTCAGGCTGCTGCATGGATCATTCTTGGAGTATTTTCCCTCATTAGACTTGAGGCAGATTACCTTCTAGTCGTTGGAGTTTGTATGACTCTAAGCATTGCAAACATCGTGGGGTTCACCAAATGCAACAAAGGTATGGTTCGTGTACAAAGCGTATTGTTTGGATTGTCACCGAAGAGTACCCTGTGAACTTTTTAGCTTGCCAATTCTCTTATACCAACTCTAGTTCATTTATCTAGACAACTCATGGGCAAGCAAAACATCAACCAAAATTTTGGCTAGCCAAAAGTGTGGTAGGGCAACCTTGGGCACAGTATCAACTGTTGGTTTCATTATGCGGAATGGAGCTGGGGCATAGCACCTTTCCTCTTAAAAAAACCTGGCACAAAATCAAACACACCTTTAGTCAGCATGTCTTGGCTGGTGGTAGTTGTTTTTGTACTGCATTATGCATTGGCCTCACATGTTCTCATTAACTGCTTATTGTTCTCATAAGAAGTAAGCACAATTGTATATTGGAAGTAAGCATCATAGTTGAAAAAAAATGTAATTTCCATTCTGCATGAGTTCTCTTTTTATCATTGAGCTTGCCAGTTCAGCTTCATGGATTTACTATCAGAAAGTTTCTTGGCATATTTACATCAACATAATACCATGAGCTACTACTTAATTTTTCTAGACTCTACCATTGAACCTTCATTTATGCCTATTTCATTCAATTTGCTTTTATTTATTTACTCTAGAAGTTCTGCTTTTGTGTTTCATGGCAGTATCCTTTATATGTTTGTCTTCTAAGAACAAGATTTGTGCGTGCAATGTTGAAGCTTGCTATTGTGACTTTATTACAGACCAATCTAGTACCTATCAAACCTGACACATCCCATTGGCATTTTACATTGCAGATGCCAAGAAGAACATCCGTGCTTTTGTTGAAAACTCTGCTCAAAACGCCATCACATCTCGCATCACCTCATCTCTACAAACAGCATTCGGCATCTGAAATCCAGATTATGTAGAGGCGCAAATGCCACATACAACAGTGTATAATCTGTCGAAAAGATGAGCTTGTGGTATCCTGTTCTCGTATGTTTTTTTTTGACTTATATACAACATATAGGTCGATTTTGATTGGAGTGACACGATGACATGAAAACAACTAGCCCTAGATGAATTTCACACTTGTCTCCTAGCCTGGAACATGTTGAATGCAAACGTGTTCCTTTGTTGTTGGTACTTTGTTAATGCCATGAAATTATATTCCCCTTAATTTGTTTCAGAATTTTGTGAAACTTGCAAATTTGAATTTTGACATGTATCATGGTATCACGTGAGCTGTGGTACCACTAGATATTTTCCCATTGTTATGCATTAGACCAAGTCCAAAATAGCTTTTCTTCCAGGGAAACCTATAATAGGAAGTGTACACGGTTGAATAAGAAAAAGGTATAGGATCCTCCACATGTTTGCTGGTTGCGCGGTTCCTCCTACCGTTTGAAAGCTGCTTCCTCTTCTCTTCCTTTTCCCCACCTCCTATCTTTTCCCCATTTGGTCTGTCCCATTGTTTCTCTTTTCCCTATGGATGTTTCCTTTCTCGATCTCCCCCCAGTGATTTTTGCCTCCTCTTCTCACACATGCTATTAAAAATAAATTACTCCTCTACATTGATTTTCTCCTTAGAATCTCACAAGCTTCTCTATCCTTGCTCATGGAGCCATGGTAGAGCATGAAATGAAGTTTGGAACCATCATTTGATGTGTCACTGAGCTCAGAAAGATGTTGGTGTATGTTAGTGCCCCAAAATGTTTATGGCGAAAAAAGTGATTCCTTTAATGTTGACCAACTATTTTGAGATGTTTTAGGAATATATATAGTTCGTTGCATACAAACGGGTGGGGCCTGTTGCAATAATGTTGTGATTGTTCACATCTAAAAAAATGTTGTGATTGTTCATGCATTCCTTTTATGCTTGGATGTTGGTTTTGTATGTTGCATATGTTGTGGATCGGTGTTGGTTGTCAATGTTTGTTGCAAGCAAAAAAGGATTTGCTGTATAACTTTTTCTTTTTGGAGCATGTGTGTGTTTGAGATGCTACGGTGCCTTATGTTGTCTAAAACAAATCTTGCCCACGATAGATGTTGATGACAACGAATGAACATAGTAACTAAATCATGACAAAAATGTAGACAAAGATACTCCTATTCATGTGTGCTAAATTAGTGACGTTTATTACAAATCGGAGGGGGTACATGATTGTGATGTCATGCCTTAGTTGAGTTTGTGCTAAATAGTGTCTGATTACACCATAATAATCCCGCAAAAAAAGATTACACTATAATAAAATATATATGAAACCAACGGAGATTTTCCTATGAAATATTCAAATGGGACCTTATGTTTGAAATGCTATAATCAAATAACCTCGAAGGAATTCCTGAGGATGGCACTCCTTTCCGAGTCAGAGTCTTGTACTGCCTTCTTTTGCAGATATAAAGTAAAACTATCATACATCAATTTTCACGAGCTCTGGGAGCTCGCAGCTGCCATAAGTTGTCTATACACATACACCAACGCAAAATCATTATACCCAGCGTTACAGAAGTCCAAAAAATCCAAAAACATTTTACGTGCAGCCGAGGGAACTATTGCCTATTGTGTACAAGGGGCCAACCAATGTAGAAACAACCTGCTGCAACTTCTCCGTCAAGCCCACTATCATTGTCCTTGCCATCTGGATTCATCTTCACTATTATCCACTCATCCACGATTCATCCCAAGTTCTTTTTTGTAAGTAACCTTCTTTTTTAAGCAACAAGGTCAAGCCAAAGTTCATGGTTCATTCATCGATGAGCATCAAGACACGGATGACGATTTCTTGGAGCCACCATTGATCAAGCTTGCCAGCTTTACTCTGGGCTTAGAGTACTCACCACTCATAGCATGCTTGGCGGCAAGGCCGCTGCCAAAATCGGTGAAGTGCACACCATCCCAGCTCAACACCTTCTCCTCTGGCCCGCAGAGATCGCCGCATCCATACTTTCCCGGGTTGAAGTTGTAAGGCGGGCCACCATTTCCGCAGCACACCATTAATGGCCACTCAATCCCTGAAGAACAACAGAAAGAAGACGAATGTTATTCCCGGTCGATATAAGAGACTTGATTCTGAATTCTGAAAGTTGAGCTTTGAAAGTGCTCAAATAGCAGCTGTTCATACCATATTTGGTGTGGTTGGCAACGAAGCCGTACTTGATGGCGAACATGTCGGTGTAGACAACCGTGGCGTCGATCCGGCGCAACCGCACCTCGTCCAAGAGGTCGCTCAGCTTCTTGTTGAAGGCTTGCGCCGCCCGGTTGTAGTTCGCAAGGCAGCCGTGCGCATCGCGCTCGCCCTCTTCCCGCGCCACCATCGCCGGTAAGCAGCCAAGGGCACCCGTGCCGTGTATCCAGAACTTCCTCGCGCCATTGTCGTACAGAATCTAAAACAGAACATTGCCAACAAATTCTTCTGTCAGCGTACCTACTTGCTTGGCACTGCACTTGAGAACTGCATTTCCAGATGGCACAGTGCACCCTTAATTTACCCGAATGGCATCGCCGATCTCGCCGACAATCGTTCTCAACTTCTTGTCCCACTGATCAAATGGTGCGTGCATCACACCGGTCACGTCGTTGTGGCCAATGTCCATCATGTACAGAGCGTTCTCGAAGCCCTCCTTGTTCACCGGGCCCTTCAGTCCTGCAACAACACAATGTTGATCACTGTCTTCAGATACATCCTTCGGTCTCCTGCAAATTCTAATGGTGGCACACAGCTGAGGAGGCAAAGGTAGCGAACCTCGCTCAAATAGCTCTAGGGACCTGCGCTTGAAGTAGAGAAACTGGTCGACCTGGACATTCAGGGAGTAGGGAGAAACGCCGTGCGACACTGTCGAGCCGGCCATGGCAAAATTGACACCATTGCTGTAGTCTGAGCCCACAGCCTTCAGGTATGGGTTCAGCTCATGCGTGTTCAGGCTGGCACCTGAAAAGATGATATCATTGGAATGAGTAAGCCTTTCAACACTAGGTACTTAGCAGTAGATTTTACTTGCCAATGCTCTATCAGAGGATTCACCGTCAACTACTTTGGTTCTGAAACTATTACTTGTTACCAGATTATGCCTGACAATTATTAAAAAAAAACTCCAGAGTGGCAAGTAGTATGTCCTAAATTCCACCCCGCTCAATTCCGAGTCTCACTTCTACCTTAATATCAAATGTTGGGACTAAACCTTATCCGGTTATGCCTCAGACGTTAATCTCCAAAAATAAATTTGTTGGTCAGCTTGTTAATTAAACCATTAAACCTTGGCCCAGACACAATAAAAGGTTATCTGTCACAGTGATCTGCTATAGTAGTCTAGTTCTTCTCAGGGAACAATAGGCATTGCACAAGTGCCCTACCATGTGCATCTCAGCCATATAGTCCAGGTATATGATATCGGTACGTTTGTACTTGAGATCCTTGGTTGAAGGTTAAAGCTTCCATGATAACATACTGAAAGTACAGACATTTTCTGTTCCAATTTAATGTCGCCGATAAATGGACTTCCCCAAATTCACATTTAGTGGAGTAAATGGCATTCTGATTAATCTGCCAAAAACTTGGGAGTAGATTACAGTTTACAGATCATGGATCTCAGGGAGAAATAGCATCATGGATGGGTCAGCTCTCCTCACCATGTGCATACAGATAATATATACATGACATGATGCAATGTGAGAACTATCACATGGAGACACATTCGTGATAGAATCATGTTAAGAAATATTGCCCTCTTTTTACAAACATAAATAATTAGTACGCCCACTCCATTTCCACTACAGATGCAGTATAAAGTCAGACCAAGCAAGCATAATGTAACATGAATTATCTACAATTGAATGATTCCTTGCACCCTAGCATCGCATGGCATTACCATTTAAGAAAACAGACGGGACAAGAAAACCATGTGGTTGGTGGGTTCAAACTCTAACTGCAGTGTCATGTTCTGATCACGGCGTTAATCGCAATGTCACTGTGTTGACCCAGCAAGTAGCACATCAGAGGGTAAGAATGAACTCCACAGAAGTAACCATCAGCTGCATGGTTTGTGATTGGACCAGTGCTAATTTGAAACTTATTACTAAATAACCTGCCTGCATTGGCTAAGATCTAGCCCAATCCCCTTTTTAGGACGCACAATACAAGAGTACTATTATGTTAACACAAAGGCGTGTTTGGACCGTGCCTAATCACGCTCAAATCACGGGCGAAGGGCCACAACTAATTTTTTAGCGAGTAGCTATCCTTTTAAGGCTCCTACCACCCTCTTTGTCTGATTGTCTCCACCAAAGGGAGAGGCAGCTAAGCCACAAAGAACAGGTCTTCACGAAAATTTGGATCAGGGAAACACGCAATGAAATTGTCCTGTCCTAATCCAGCAATTGCCAAGAACAAGCCAGCCACGCCTAGCAAGTCCAACTTACAAACCATAGGTTTCTTTCCAATTGGCAATGAGGAGGACAAAGTAAAAAAAAGAGCAGCCATTGTTAGGCAGCAAGCACATGCTTGCGACTACTGCTTCAACCACCGTTCTGTCAGTACCTGATTTTTATAGTTCCTCCTCCATGTTGAAGGCGACGTGACCTTGTTGACCCGATCGCTCGAGATCACTCACCCATCCACCTACCAACCGGATTAATAACCGTTGCTGAACTAGCTGTATGTTAGCCACCCAAAATTTGGTTTCTCAAGTTTGCGTTGAATTGGCAAGAATTTCACACGAAACAGGGGAAATTTGACTGTTGCGCGGTGGTGCAATTCGCCTAGCTGATGCAACTATACTATGTACTATTTGATGCAATTATAGTAATACTCGCCAATTTGGATATGGTAATTTGGATCGCCCAATTAAATATCTCGAATTTTGAATTCAGGACCCGCTCCGTATGCTGGCAAATGGCGAGATGCGGTAATAATTGCAGCGCGTCGGGCGGATGGATATGGTGGTTGAGCTGTAACTCACAGATGAAGTCGATGATGACGCGGCCGTCGGAGAGGCGGCCGGTGGGGTGGCCGAAGTAGGTGCGGCCCTCGGGCGGCATGATGTTGATGCCGCCGGCCGCCGCCACGCCGCCCGTGTCAGAGTTAGAGTCGCCGAAGTTGAAGAGCACCACCGGGGGCTCCGCCTTCTTCTCCTCCTTCTCCTCCACCTTCTCCGGCTCCGGCTCTGGCTTGGGCTCCGGCTTGGCGACCACCGCCGCCACGGCCTGTCTCGCTTCCCTTTCTCCTTGTCCGCTATTGGCCACGACGGCGCCGAGGTTCTGCCGGACGGCGCCCATGGTGGACGGGGAGAGCAAGGTGAGCGAGAGCACGATGACGGCCACCCCCACCGCCGCGAACACGCAGTAGTACTGCAGCCGCAGGCTGACCACCTTCCCGCCGCCGTTGGGCCCGCCCGCCGCCATGGCCATCCGTCGATGCCTTGCAGATTCTTCTCGCCTTCCTGTTGGCTAGGCAGACTGGTCTCCCTCTCTCTCTAGAGCGGTGGAAAGGTAGTGCGCGTCTTCTTCGGAGGATCTGTAGCTTCTCTAACTTTGTTTGTGCAAGTTAGAGGATCTGGTTCCGTCTGCTTATATACGGTGGGATCTTCTTCGGAGTTAGTTGAGCTAGTGGATTAATTAGAGAAGAGAGTGTGACGTGGAGGTGACGAGTTAGATATTTTTATTAATGCAATTAAGCTGGATATATCTTTAAAATATTAAAAAAACACCGTTTTTTTCTCGAAATTTCACCAATCTATTAGCGATCATCAAACATTGCTACAAAGAGGCCTAAAAATAATAAAATTTACAAATACATCGTACTGTGCTAGAATGTGCACCGTCATCTCTGACCCTCCATCACCAGATCCATGTAAATCTTGTCGTAATAAAACTTGTTGAAATAGACCGAAAAAATCATATTGATAAGAACTCAAAGGACCGACGCATGGAAGCAAGAACAATAGTCGATGATGACATAGACTAGAAAAGACTAATGTGAAACCACACGAATAAACACAAAAACCAACCGACACGACACTTCACACATCCTCTGTAAAAACGGGGATGACCTTATTCTGACTTTAATATGTAGACGTCGTCTTACCATCTTTAAGAGAAAGATAATAAAAAAACAATCTAAAAAAGGAACCCTACGGCCAACGAGAGGTTGTGGTCTGCCACGCCTCCAAGCCCTCAAGACCATCGAAGACGGAGCGAACCGACATCGTCGTTGGCGAGGGGGATGCAACCCTAGATGGGGTTTTGTTGACCGCCTCTCCTCTCTCTCTTAGCCTACCGATTATGATCTAGGAGTTGTGAAGCACTTGTGATGATACAAAGTTATTATTTGATCGTACGAGCAACATGATAGATCTTTTAGAATTGAAAAATATGTTTTTAATTTTGGGTTAAAATTTTCATAAAGTAATTACTCTGTAGCTTGCTTTACTCTTGTGTAGAGTAACAACAATATGATAATTGGAGGAGACGTGGGGAGCAGGTGTTGACGAAGTTGCTGGGAGTGCCGGCGGCATGGACGCGTTCAAACTTCAAACGGAGGAGGACAGAGAGGGTGGACCTGGCTGGCATAGGCACATCGAGCCATGACCATGATAAAAAAAAATATCCTTTTTCTCCCCTGTGGTGACTTGGAAATGTGAATTTTTTATATACTTCAGATCTGTTTCAAAACAAAAAAAACTTCATCACATTCTAATT
Source organism: Avena longiglumis (assembly GCA_030063025.1). Classification (NCBI taxonomy): domain Eukaryota; kingdom Viridiplantae; phylum Streptophyta; class Magnoliopsida; order Poales; family Poaceae; genus Avena; species Avena longiglumis. The sequence continues at coordinate 148,847,895 of CP125974.1, forward strand.
TTATAGCACCAAGTTGGTCCGCCCATGATTATTGCCTGTTTGAAGGGGGAAATTGAATAATTATTGTTGATCAAATGAGAAGAAAAATAAGATCCTCCTGGTCCCATATTTTCAGTGGATGTGGCACACCAACCTGCCAAACAGCAGCAGTGTACTGTGTCTGTGTGGCATCATCCATGAACGCGACATGCATTACAGCGATGGATAGATACACGAGACCGGCTGCACTACTTGACGCCCATATCAGAAGGAACCAGCAGAGAGCAGACAGACATAGTGGTCTTTCTTCCTTGCCCGGAAAATGTGGACGGAAGAAAAGGGGTGGCCATGGTCAAGATCCCAAGCTCCATATGTAGACCTGGAACTTTGGATGTATATAGCCTTCATCAATACAAACTACAAAAACCAGTAATCCATTGCCTGCTTTCCATGATATGCTCCAGGAATGGTGCAGTTGAACATGTATTACTTACTCTGGTTCTCCTACATATTTTCGCAGTAGCAATTCTTCAATTTAAGACTATCATATCCTACTAGTAGTAAATAGCGCAGTCAATTGCATCTTACAACGGATGGCAATACTTGACCATTCATGACTACCAGCCATGGGATGGCATAAACTCTCTGCTCTAGATGAATTCACAATCCAAAAAGTTCCTTACACAAATTATGAATGTTATAGAATTGAGCTTTTGTCCCCCAAATTTATAATATCATGTCCATTTCTGTAAGGATTTTATTTTTGAAAAAAGCAGTTTAAATATCCATCTATATTTATTGATCAAAATTCAGAGGTGAAACACATCGCACGAACAGCCTGCATGCATTAACTTAACCCCTAGGATATACACATACACCTCAATTGTACAAAAAAAGAGAGTAGAAAATAGCATCCCAGATTCCGAATCACCGTGATTATAACAACCTCAGATGAACTCCATTAGGGTCAGTTTTTTGTTAGTACCTCGAGCTGCATCATTTCTGTGGCAAAGCAATCGGATTCACTGGATTGACTGGACGGATGCATCTTCAGTTCGTCATGAATCATTAGACTTTGCAGGCTTGACCAAGCTGGTGAGCCTCATCCTAGGAATGGAGTATTCGCCAGTGATTGCCATGGAAGCCACCAAGCTGTTTGCAGCATCGGTGAAGTGGACCCCGTCCCAGCTGATTAACTTCTCATCAGGCTTGCACGTGTCCTTATCGACGCCCATGCAGCTTCTCTTGGGGTCGTAGTTGTAAGGGGGGCCTCCGTGGCCGCAGCATGTCATCAGTGGCTTCTCAATCCCTGAAAATCAACAGGAAACAAACAAGTTTAATCATACTACTAGTTTCCACTAGAATGGTCACCGCAAATCCAGTATCCTAGACTTTCAGCTAACGAACCATGGTTACTGAATGATGATCTATTTGCAGGGGAATTGACATAGTAACTTACCGTATTTTGTGTGGTTGGCAACAAGGTCATACTTGATCGCAAACATATCCACGAAGATGATGGCCGATTTCTTCAGTTGCAAGCGTAGGTCATCGCAGGCTTCACTGAGCAACTCATTGAACTTCTTGGCAGCATCGTTGTACTTTATGATGCATCCATGCTCATCGAGGCCACCGTCGTTGTCCTTCGGTATCGCAAGCTTCGCTGGCAGGCATCCCAGCGCACCTGTCCCATGTATCCAGAACTTCCTCGCACCGTTCTTATGCAAAGTCTGCATTCGTTACAAGAACTGAACAGCTTAACAATCGCTTCACGAAGTAGCCAGCGTTTCAGAATTTACGACAAGCTATATCTGAACCGTGTATGTACCCGGATGGCTCTCCTGATTTCAGCAACGAAGTGGGGAAGCTTTGCAAGCACTTGATCGTAGGGCAAGTACATGATGCTAGTGATATCGTTCTGCCCAATGTCCATGGTGAACAGAGCTTTATGAAAATCTTTCGGGTCGACCGGTGCAGGCTCCTCTGAATGACGTTCACCGGACCAAATAATCAACAAGTTTGTCAGGTCACAGCGCATCAAAGAAACTATAAACTTTGGTCAGATGGAGAGCGAGCAAACCTCTTATGATGGAGTCGTTGCATCTGTCCCTGAAGAAGACGAACTGATCGACCTGCACGTCGAGCGAAAACGGCGTGTCGCCGGGCGTCGCGGTCGCTCCGGCGATGGCGAAGTTGACACCGTTGCTGTAGTCTGAACCCAGCGGCTTCATGTAGGGGCTCAGGTGGTGCGTGTTCAGTGTCTCACCTGAAGAGGAGATATGGCAGAGCCAACCGTTAGTTACACTGTCAGAGTCAAACGATCAGAGACAGTAGTTGTCCAGAGATGCAGCCGATGCTTTGGCACTTTCAGCCGATGTTTCAGAACTTTCAGCCGATTAGACCGTGTTCCAGAATAAGCGAATGCAGTGAACTAGTAGTGAAAAGTGAATATCACGTGGATGATTTGCAGTAACTTGGATTAGGTTCCAAAGGTGCTTTAAACCTCAGTCGTGCTCTATGAAAATGGGGCAGCAGGTGTGCTGTTGATCTCAACGAGAGAGAGAGAGAGAGAGAGAGAGAGAGAGAGAGAGAGAGAGAGAGAGAGAACTGACTTGTGTAGGACAAAAACGGGACTAGTAAACTGCAAGGCATCCTATTGCCGCGACATTGTTGACTTGTGTAGCTACAAAACGAGTAGTACTAAGCTGCAAGACACTCTATTTCCATGCGTGATACTCTTATATATGTTTTAACACTTTTAACTCCTCCTAGTCCTGTCGTGTTTTTGGCATTTTAAATGTGCGCTATCTTTTTCAGAGTAGCAGTTGAAACGAGCGATTCAGTAGGGAGACAAAGATTTTAAAGTCCATGTACCACTTTCTGACCTTCAAACGGTCGAAGTGAACGGAAATGTGAAATAATGCGTGCAGAAAGGAGAGATAAACCCTCGTGGCGGTACAGAGCAACGTACGCTCCTTGTCTATGTAGATTTAGATAATTTAGTTTAGTCCGCATCGAGTGGAGAAGAGAATGTCAAATAAGAGAAAAGGAAAAGGAAAGAAGAAAGGGGCCAGGTGAGCCGGAAATCCAATTCGGCTCACGGGTGCAAACGAACCTCATTTGAAAACATAGTTGAAATATTGAAAACAAAAATCAGGAAAAAATATCCGCACGTACAAAAGGATAGTCTATGTCCGCACACAAGTAAAAAAAACCCAGCTCATCTGCTCATGTATGTGTGGGAGTAGGAAAATTCCCGCAAACCAATATGGGTTCATGTTCATCCATTATTCTGGTATAGGTAGCATATGAATGCGAGAGCCCTGGAACGACTAGAAAGGAAGTAAAGAGAGAGTCCTCCTTGTTCAGCCAGCTAGCGGTACTAGTGTGAAATCGTGTAGCGTATGTGTGTCCTGTGTTGAGTTGGTTTCCGCTGCGAGCGATCTCGTCTTGTGCTGGCTGTGGGGCTCCAGTCCGATGGATTCTACTGTATATGGGGACCGGCCGGGACAATTCCCGTCGAAGCTCGAAGCTTGAACGGGGAGGGCGACTAGATTTTCACTTCTTCGTGGGGACGGGCCCACCCAAGAACCCGAGGGAGGGATGTCGGGGCCATGTGCAGCGCCGGACCAACTAGCCCAAAAAGGATACTAGCGAAAAGATAGGTAGCCGCCGAGCTAGAGCTAAAGCCCCCATGTGACGTTCTTTGCCTTTGGTGCTGTAAACAAATTTTAAGCAGGAGTGGGTGGGTGGGTGATGACTGATGACTGATGAAGTGATGAGTCGCAGCAGCAGCTACGTCGTCCCTCGCTTGGCGTCGGCGTCGCCAGCTTGCCACCAAACTACCGAGTCCAAAACCGAGTCGCCAGCCGCGGCGCGTGCGCGTGCCACCCACTCCAGCAGCCACCTCCACGGTCACCTCGGCCCTAGCTCAAGCGTCAAATGCCGAAACAAAGCACGATGATGCTCACCACCTACTAATAATTCAGACCAGCAGGTGTACGCGGCTGTCAATCATCAAAGAGAAAAGCGCAGGTGTGCGCGCCTTGTGTGTGTGACGTGACGACGGAAAACGGGCAGGCAGGCAGGCGAGCTGTCCGCGTCGTGTGATCCAGTCCAGCATCGCCTTCGCCAACCACTGCGTCTCCATGTCTCTATGGATGGATCATGGATACGCATGACAACACATCTCTTTCCCTTCTTTTCTTTTCTTTAAACCGACGCAAAACAAAGCTAGTAGTGCGCCGTTGGTAGCGTCTCACGGCCGCGACGCCGGAGGATTCTTACAACATAAGATTCCGTTTCTGAACCAAAAAAAAAAAAGAGACATATTGCCTGCCAGAGTGGGAAAAAACTATGAACGAGTTTTTGGCGTTACCATCTGTCTTTGGTTGGTACTCTATCTGTACCCAATTTCGGCTCGGGGCTATAGATCTATCTACCCATCGACACGGCCACGCGTTGTTTTTCATCATCGAACAAGGACAAGAACGGAGAGACGCGTTCTGGCTAGAGTGTTTTTTTTGGCGTCAAGTCAGAATGTGCAAAAGCCATCGGAATTCGCCAGCAAGATCGAATCGAAGAAAACAAAGTCTGTAATTACACCGGACGCGAGCTGGATGCCACGCCTGGGTGAGATGGTTCACGATCTGGCCGCCAAACTTTTGACACGGTATGACAGAAAGAAAAAGACAGAGACAGTTCGTTCGGTGTGTAAGAACCCCGCATGAAACGTACTGTACTGTTCAGACTAAAATCTTCCAGAAAAATCCTATGTCCCAGATGGATAATCCTGCCTGCCTATACGTGGTGGCTCCGCGAGATGCTTTAGCAAGTTAGCCGTAGCCTTCACATAAACAAATTTTTTCCCGAGGTCGTAAACACCGCAAATTTTCAATTCAAACGATCTCTCTCTCGCCCCCGACCCGACCGATTCCCGACGCACTGAGCATAGATTACGCATTACGACAAGACATTCCGCAGATTAATTAGTAGTACATCTACTACTAACACTTGATTAATACTCCTTAATCTAATTAATCCATACTCTGCTGCAGCGGAGGGGAACGGGGAAGAGAGGGGCAGAGGGCACTCACAGATGAAGTCGAGGACGACGCGGCCGTCGGAGAGCCTCCCCGTGGGGTGATGGAAGAAGGCGCGGCCCTCCGGCGACGCGATGGGGATCCCCATTATCGCCACCGCGCCGCCCGTGTCCGAGTTCGAGTCCCCGAAGTTGAACACCAGCACCTCCGCATCCTTCACCTTCGCCGCATCCTTCGCCGCCACCACCATCCCCTTGCTCTTCCTGTGCTCGCTGACGGAGGGCGCGGCGGCGGTGCCGACGGCGGAGGTGGTGGAGAGGGCCCCGGCGCCGCCGGCGGCGGAAGGCATGTAGCGGAGCGTGGCGAAGATGACGGCGCCCGCCACCGCCCCCAGCACGCAGTAGTACTGGAACCGCAGCAGGCTCACCTTCATCAGCCCGCCGCCGCCGTTTCCGGCCCCGCTCAGCGCGCTCGCCATGGCTGACAGTCTCCCTGCCGCCCCCGTGCTCCTGATGCGCGTGCGACTCTTGTCTGTCAGTCGCTCTGCTTGTTTATATACAGTGTTTGTTACAGAGTTGCTCCCACTGCACTCAGAACAATGCTTTCAAACCAAGAGAAAGCTCGGAATAAAGAAACCACCGTTGCACGAAACATGTGCAAGGGGTTGGTGCGTGCTCCCGTGTTTTTCTTCTATCGTATTTGCGTGTCCTTTATTTTAGTACCACCAACTCCACAAAGCGTCAGCTAAAAAGAAAGAAGTATACTCTACTAAAATTAAAATCAAGCGATCTCTATTGGGCCAACATGTGGCTTTGTTGGAGACTTGAAGTTGGTGGCAATGTAGTTTTGTTTCTATTATTGCAACCTTATGAATGATATTGTCTACTACAAGTAAAACACATACCCTAATTCTTGAAGATAAAAATGTGAAAAGCTTTTCCTAATAAAATGCTGAAAAAATATGGATTTTAGTTTCATTGCAGATAAATATGCATATCTTTTTTAGTAAAATGGTTATTCATGATGGAAATTTTGAAGAAAAATGCATCAAATACTAATTCAGTTAGGAAATGTTAAAAATGTATGCATGGATTTCGTAAAAATAATGCATACTATTTTGTTTCATGTATGTGTTGTCTAAGAGTGAATCACCATGTTCATGCATTTGTAACAAGTCAACTAGACTAAGAAAGATAAACATATGCATTGTTTTTTGAAGGAATATGGAGGGGGGGGGGGGGGTTAGGGACGGAGCGGCAGGGGGCACACTAGGGCCATGCCCCCCATATGTGAATCCGACCCACAAATTTACCTATATGCCCCTCCAAATTACTTGTGTTCGGTCCCCCTCCCCCTCCTTGAGTCCGTGCTCCCCCTCCTTGTGACATATTGCTAACTCTATCCATGAGGGGAGGCCCCTAAAGTGATTTCAGTTTTTTTCAAAGAAGAAGTACCCAAATCCGTGCTCATGAGAACTTGAACCCGAGTGGATGGGTTGTACATCCACTCTTGTACAAAAGTGAGATAGTTAACTATCATGGCAAACACATCATTAATTCTGCACAAGGGTTTGCCATTTTTAGCCGTCTGATCTGCGTCTTCAACGCTCATACATGTCAACAAGAGAGAACAATCGAAGTGATAGTGAAATTAGGAAGAAGTTGTTGGTGCACTTACAAAATACAAGGGCCTTCCCAAGAAGAAATGGATAAAGTTGAAGGTGTGATCTATAAATTTCCTAGCAAGAATCGTTTTTTGCGGGGGTCCTAGCAAGACTCTTATGGCGCATTTGGTAGCATGCAGTTCCCCCGGGCAGGCCCCGTTGGGCAAAAATCGGCCTGTTTGGTTGCCTACAGCCCCTCCATGTTGTGGCCCACACGCGTCTTAAAGCAGGACTGAGCAAGGCCCAGGGACAACGCTCGAATCGGCCATTTTTCTGGGGCCTGTCTGGGGCCAACTAAAAAGAGCCGAAGCGGTGCACTGCTGGGAGAACGGGAGGGGCACGCCGCATCGCTTCTCGCCTACCGCCATAAATCCCCTCACCGCCCACCCTTCTCGCTCACTCTCCTCTGTGCACTGCGGTAACTCTCTCCCCCTGACGCGGCTCAATAGTAGAGCTTCGTTGGGAGACCCCAAGAGGAAGGTATGGTGAGCACAACGGCAAATTTTCTCTCAGTTATGAAACCAAGGTTATCGAACCAGTAGGAGCAAGGAAACAACTCCAAGGTGTTGCTGGCAACTTGGAATCTTGCACAACACAAACTCAAGACTTTGCCCCAACTTACAGTGAGGTTGTCAATATCACTGGTTTGCTGAAAACAAAGGATTAAATGTATGATGTGGAAGGTAATGGTTGCTTGCAAAAATTAAACAGTAATACTAGATGATGTAACAATGGTAAAGATTGAACCGGGGTCCATAGTTCACTAGAGGTGTTTTTCTTAAGATAGATAACATAACGTATTGGGTAAACAAATTACAACGGGGCAATTAACAAGAGTGATCAAGGCATAACAATGCAATACTAGACATTCATGATCCTATGAGATTTGATTGGGCATTACAACAATATACATAGACCGTCATCTAACTACATCTATGACTAGTAATCCACCTTCAGGTTATCATCCGAACCCCCTTCAGTATTAAGTTGCAAGCAACGGATAACTGCATTAAGTAATGTGTGTAAAGTAAACAATACAATTGTTCCATGAACAAAAGATTGTTGTTTTCTCCCTAGTAGCAACATCACATCTACAACCTTAGAGATCTCTATCACTTCCCCAGATTCAATAGAGGCATGAACCCACTATTGAGCATAAATACTCCCTCTTGGAGTCACTAAAATCTACTTGGCCAAGATAGCTACTAGAAACGGAGAGCATGCAAGATCTCAAACAACATAGACATGATAGAATCAATAATCACAAATACATGATAGAATCAATAATCAATCTGACATAGTATCTCAATATCCATCGGATCCCCGCAAACACAGCATGCATGATTACAAATATATGATCTTGATCATGAACGGAGCTCACAAGATCTAAACATGATAGCACAAAGGAGGAGAAACAACCATCTAGCTATTATATGGACCCATAGTCCAAGATGGAACTACTTGTTGGAGATATGCCCTAGAGGCAATAATAAATGTAGTTATTATTATATCTTTGTGTTTATGATAAATGTTTACATTCATGCTATAATAGTATTAACAAGGAAACATTAATACTTGTGTGATTTGTAAACTTAATTTGAAGTCCCTAGTATAGCCTCTATACTTCACTAGCTTGTTGGTTGATTAATGATTGTGGTTTCCCTATCATGAACATTGAGATGTTATCAAAAACAAGATCATATCGTTAGGAGAATGATATGGTGGACATACTCCAATAGATAAGCATAGCATAAAGATCAAGTCATTTCAATAGTTCAATTGCTATATGCTTTCTGATACATAGTAACCTAATTCCTTCGACCATGAGATCATGCATATCACCTTTACTGGATGGATGCTTTGATGACATCAAACACCACACCGTAACTGGGTGGCTATAAAGGTGGCATTGAGTGTTCGGAAAGTATTGGTTGAAACACATGGATCAAGAGTGGGATTTGTCCATCCATATGACGGATAGATATACTCTGGGCCCTCTCGGTGGAATGTCATCCAATTAGCTTGCAAGCATGTGACTGGGTCACAAGGGATCACATATCACGGGAACGAGAAAAGAGTACTTATCGGTAACGAGAAAAGAGTACTTATCGGTAACGAGGTTGAACTAGGTATGCAGAGATACCGACGATCATAACCTCGGATAAGTAAACTATCGTGAGACAAAGGGAAATTGGTATCGTATGTAAGTGGTTCATTCGATCGCAAAGTAATCGTAGAAATATGTGGGAGCCATATGAATTTCTAGATTCCTCTATTGGTTATTGTTCGGAGAAGTGTCTCGATCATGTCCGCATAATTCACGAACCGTAGGGAGACACACTTAAGGATTCGACGTTGTTTGAGTAGTTATGGTATTATGAGAAAGAGACCGAATGTTGTTCGGAGTCTCGGATGGGATCCGGGATATCACGAGGTGATCCGGAATGGTCCGGAGAATAAGATTCATATAAGGAAAGTCCCGTTTTGGAGTTCGGGAATGATTAGGTGTTTTCATCGAATGTTCTAGAAGGTTCGAATGTCCCAAGACTCGGGGGAAGGGGTACATGAATGTGTTATTACATATTGGAATGATTGCATCATGTACTAAGTGTTCTTGCTGTTCCAAATAAACGATTAAATTGAATCCTAAAACTGAAAAGTCAAATGGCCAGTTTGAAAGTCAAACGGCTAAAACAGGAAACTGTGGGAAACAAGCAAGAGGAGGTTGAAACCAACTTGGAGGAGTCCCTCCTCCAAGCCCAGGCCACCCAAGCCGACTTGGGAGGGACTCCTCCCTTGTCCGCCCTCCCACCTATAAAAGGAGGGCAGGCCTCCTCTAGACACACAAGTTCCTATCCTCTAATCTAAATCCTAGCCCTAGACTCCGGTTTAGAGCCGCTTTGGTTTAGAGCTTCTAATTGCACTAGCCTTCGGATTAGAGCCTTCTAATTGGTGTGTCTAAACCCTAGACCACTAATAGCTCTCTCTCATACTCCACCATACTCGCTCCGGCTTAAGGCGAAGCCCTGCGGGATCTCCCCTCTACTTCCGGTACCACGCCGTTGTGCTGCCGGAATCGCGAGGAGAGTGCTACAACCTCCATTTTCTTTGGAACAAGGGAGAGGAAGGTCTTCGTCGAGTACCGAACGTGTGACCGACTGCGGAAGCGCTGCCGGAACGCAGCGCCGGAAGGATCGTCTACACGATCTTGAGATCGGGAAGAGTACGACTACATCACCCACGAGAATCCGCTCTCGTTAAACACTTTGGAATCTTTGAGGGTAAGTTATTCCATCGACTCGTTGCTACAATCTAGTAGATAGATCTTGGCTTGTTTGTTTGTATGCGATAGAAAATTTTTGTTTTCCATGCTACGAAACCCTACAGTGGTATCAGAGCCGTGTCTATATGTAGATCTGTTGCACGAGTAGAACACAATGGTCATTGTGGGCGTTGATGCTTTTATTGTCGATTGCTTCTTGTGTACTTTGCATCTTGCGGTATGTTGGGATGAAGCGGCCCGGGCTAACCTTACATGACATCGTTCATGAGACTTGATCCACACTTGACATGCAACTTGTATTGCATAAGTGGCTTTATGGTGCTGTTTCTCCTAGCATAGTTAAGATCCAATTTACAACGGGTGATCAACAATGCTAGTATCAATGTTGTGGTTCTTGTTCGTAAGTTAGAACGACACTTATTGAAAGTCCCAAACCACGTAAAATATGTAAAGAAAGTAGAGGCGTCTAACTTTGTTTTGCAGGGGTGTGCAGTGATGTGATATGGCCATGATTGTGATTATATTTGATGTATGCAATGTTCCTTATTGTAAGTTGGCAACCGGCTGGAGCCATATGGTTGTCTTTAATTTATGTTAAGACCCGCGTGTCTATTCAAAGTAGTTGTAATAGTTGAAGCCGGTGGACGACAACCATGGAGAAGCGTCATTGACCTTGATGCAATGCCGGTGATGATGGAGATCATGTTCGTGCTTGAAGATGGAGATCAAAAGCACAAAGAAGAAAGGCCATATCATATCACATATTATTGAATTGCATGTGATGTTAATCCTTTATGCATCTTGTATTGCTTAGTAGATTTACGGTAGCATTATAAGATGATCCCTCATGCACATGAATTTCAAGTCATAATGTGTTCACCCTTAGTTAGCACCGCTAAAAGCTTGTTGTTTGAAGCACCACGTGATGATCGGGTGTTAGATTACGCAAGTGTATACAACGTGAGCAAGCCAGATTTGCTCATGCGGAAACTAAGGTTTGATCTTGACGAGCCTAGCATGTACGGACATGGTCTCGAACACGGATCACCGAAAGGTAAAGCATGAATCATATAGTAGATATGATGAACATGACGATTGTTCGCCATTGAAACTATATCAACTCTCGTGATGATCGGTGTTGATGTAGTGGATTTGGTTCTGTGATCACTAAAACAATGTGAGGGATCTTGTTTTGAGTGGGAGTTCACCTAGTTTAATTTCATTAATTAATTTGAACTCAATTTGTCATAAACTTAGTCTAAACTATTGCAAATATGTTGTAGATCAATGGCAGCCTACCATCAATTTTAATGCTCCTAGAGAAAGAAAAGTTGAAAAACAATGGAAGCAACTTGGATTGGTTCCGCAATTTGAGGATTGTCCTCACCGGTAATTTGACCTATGTCTTTGGATGCACATTGGTGACCCACTGCGGTGATGCTCCCGATGAAGTAAAGAATGTTTACCTCACTCGGAAGAATCAATACTCCATAGTTCAAGGTGCTATCTTGTATGGTTTGGAATCGAAGCTTGTAAAAGGTTTGAAGAGTCGACCCATATGATATTGTCGAGGATCTCAAATTGATTTTTGAGACTCATGCGGCAATTGAAAGCTATGAGGCTTCGAAAAGTTCTTTAACCGCAAGATGGAAGAAGGCAGCTCGTCGGTGAGCATGTGCTTAAGATGTGGCACGCAAAACAAACTTCAAAGCTTGGGTATAGTGATTCCTAATGCTTTGGGGATTTACCGTGTCCTCCAATCACTACCACCAAGTTACAAGAACTTTGTGATGAACTACAACATGCGTAACATGAACAAGACGTTACGTAACTCTTTGCCATGTTGAAATCTGCGAAGTGGAGATAAAGAAAGAGCACCAAGTGTTGTTGGTCAATAAGACCACCAAATTCAAGAAAGGCAAGTCTAAGCAGAAGGGACACTTCAAGAAGGGTGGTAAGAAAGTTGCCACGCCGGCGAAGAATACCAAAGATGGGCCCAAGCACGATCTCGAGTGCTTTTACCGCAAGGGAGAAGGTCATCGAAGGAATTGCCCAAAGTACTTGGCGGATCTCAAGAACGGCAACATCAAGAAGAAAGGTATATCGATATACATGTTATTGATGTGTATCTCATTAGTACTCGTAGTAGTGCACGGGTATTTGATCTTGATTCGGTTGCTCATATTTGTAACTCAAAGCAGTCTTTGCAGAATAAGCGGAAGCTAGCGAAGAACGAGGTGACGGCGCGTGGGAAGCGGATCAAAGGTTGATGTGATCGCGGCACGCTACCCTTCATCTACCATCGGGATTAGTTTTATACTTAAATAATTGTTATTTAGTGCCCGTGTTGAGCATGAACATTATATCGGGATCTTGTTTATTGCGAGACTACTTTGTTTAAGTCGAGAATAATGGTTGTTCGATTTATATGAGTAATATGTTTTACGACATGCACCTTTGATAGATGGTCTATTCTTATTGAATCTCGATAGTGGAAATACACATATCAACAATATTGAGGCTAAACGTTTGAAATCAGCGATAATTCGACCTATATGTGGCAATCGCTGTCTTGGTCACATTGGAGTGAAGCGTATGAAGAAACTCCATTCCGATGGACTTCTTGAATCACTTGATTTTGAATCACTTGAAAGATGCGAAGCATGTCTGATGGGAAAAATGACTAAGACTCCATTTTCTGGTATTATGGAGCGAGCTACGGACTTATTGGAAATCATACATACCGATGTGTGTGGTCCAATGAGTGTAGCATCGCGCGGTGGTTATCGTTATGTTCTTACCTTCACAGATGACTTGAGTAGATATGGGTGTATCTATTTCATGAAACATAAGTCCGAAACTTTCGAGAAGTTTAAGGAGTTTCAAAGTGAGGTAGAGAATCAACGTAACAAGAAGATTAAATTTCTACGTTCTGATCGTGGAGGTGAATATCTAAGTTACGAGTTTGGCGAGCATTTGAAGAAATGCGGAATACTTTCACGCTGACACCGCGGGAACACCACAACAGTAATGGTGTGTCCGAACGTAATCGAACTCTCTTAGATATGGTTCGTTCTATGATGTCACTTCTGATTTATCGCTATCATTTTGGGGTTATGCATTAGAAACAGCCGCATTCACTTTAAATAGGGCACCGTCTAAATCCGTTGAAATGACACCGTATGAAGTATGGTTTGGGAAGAAACCTAGATTGTCGTTCCTTAAAGTTTGGGGATGCGAAGCCTATGTAAAGAAGTTATAGCCGGACAAGCTTGAACCCAAAGCGGAAAAATGCGTCTTCATAGGATACCGAAGGAAACTATTGGGTATACCTTCTATCATAGACCAAGGCAAAATCTTCGTTAAGAATGGATCCTTTCTAGAGAAGAAATTTCTCTCGAAAGAAGTGACTGGAAGGAAAGTAGAACTCGACGAGGTTGTCGAACCTTCTCTCGAATTGCAGTAGCGCAAGACCCGGAAGAAGTTCTGTGGTGCCCGCACCAATAAGAGAGGAAGCTAATGATGGTGATCATGAAACTTGGTTGAAGTTACTAGAGCCTCGGAGGTCAACGAGAACTCGTACCACTCCATTGGTATGATCCCGTTATGAGTGTCATGTTGGTGGACAACACTGATGACCCCGAGACATATGAGGAAGCGATGATGAGCCCAGATTCCAATAAATGGCAAGAAGCCATGAAATCCGAGATTGGATCCATGTACGAAAACCAAATATGGACTTTGGTGGACTTACCGGATGGCGAAGGTCATCGAGAACAAATGGATTTTCAAGAAGAAAGCAGATCTTGATGGTAATGTTATCGTTTATTAAGCTCGACTTGTCGCAAAAGGGTTTCGACAAATTCAAGGAGTTGACTACGATGAGACTTTCTCACCAGTAGCGAAGCTAAAGTCTGTGAGGATTATGTTAGCAATCGCTGCATATTATGATTATGAGATATGGCAGATGGATGTCAAAACAGCATTCCTCAATGGAGATATTGATGAAGAGTTGTATATGATGCAACCCAAAGGTTTTGTCGATCCTAAAGATGCTAACAAGGTATGCAAACTTCAACGGTCCATCTATGGATTGAAGCAAGCATCCCGAAGTTGGAATCAACGTTTTGATAAGGTGATCAAAAGTTTTGGTTTTATACAAACTTATGGAGAAGCTTGTATTTACAAGAAAGTGACATATTGTTGATTGGGAATGATGTAGACCTTCTTAATAGTGTCAAGGAATATTTGAATAATAGTTTTTCAATGAAGGATCTTGGCAAAGCAGCTTACATATTAGGCATAAAGATTTATAGAGATAGATCGAAACGCCAAATATCATTGTCACAGAGTACATATTTTGTGAACTCTTTCCCAACATGTCGACTATTTCATAGATGTAAAACATCCATGTCTATTTCTTTATAGATCCAAACACAACTGTAAGGTCTTACACCTTTCTCGAGGGTCCTTCAAGTTCAAAACTTGATTTCTCGTGTATGGAACTATCACGGATTTTATGGCTTCAAGCCATTTGACGGAGTCAGGGCCCATCATCGCTTCTTTGCATGTACTCGGTTCATTATTCTCAAATAATGATTCAACCCTCAAATCTTGGTATTTGATTGTTTACCCGATCTACTTGTTTCAATAGGAACTTAGATCTCTGTGACCACAACCTTTGAGGCACGTGAGCCATGAGCATTGTTGCTGCCTCCGGAACACTTTTCGGCGCTGCGCAACTCTGCACATATAGCTAAGGTTCTTTTAACCTTATCAAAGTTCTATTGTCCTCCCACTTTACTTTTCACGAAAAATTCCTTCCAAAAGAAATTTGACGTTCTAAGCAACAAACACTTTTGTCTCTGGTGTTATGGAGGAATACTTATGATTATTGAAATAACATACAAAGACGAGTTCATCCGACTTTGGTTGCAAACATCTTTCTTATGCAAAGCATACCAATGTTTAAGAAAGGATAACTTGGGTTTTATCCCAAACCATAACTTTATATGGTGTCATTTCAACGGATTATGATGGAGCTCTTTTCAGTGGAAAAACGGTAATCTCTAAAGCTTTTAATCTTTAAAATACAATGGCAGTTTTATGAATTACACCTTTGATCTTACCATGTCAAACAAGGTTTAATTACATATCTCGAATGCTCCATACTCTTATGGTGTTTCGGGAAAATGCAAATCCATGGAACGATTCCTTAAATCTTAGGCATTATGCTAAACTTGTAACTCAAATATCTTCCTTTATGATCTTATCATAAACTATTTATATTCTTGTTACAATGATTTTGCACTTCATCTTGAAAATCTTTGAATTTTTCAAATATTTCACACTTCATCCTTATTAAGTAAATATTCATATATTCACTCAAATTTTCGGAGAAAGCATATGAAGTTGAAATCCATCGCTCTTAACTACACATAATGGATTTCGTACAACAATATGTACAAGTTCCAATAAGCTAGTCATTTGTTCCCTTTTGGCCTATGAACGAAGTTTTAATTATCTCTAGGAAAGTTTCACAAGCGTCATTTGATCAAAATCAAAAGGACTCTAAAATTCCATCCACATGGAGTTTCTTCATGTTTTCTTTCAATATAATTTAAACGCGATGTCACTTCCTAAGTGATCTTTCAATCAATTTGTCTTTCGACATTTTTAGCACTAGTTTTATGGATGTGATTTCTCCAGAGATTTACGAATCATCCATCTTTTATGGATTACGGCAATTATTTGAACAACCCTTTTGTTCTCATAATACGATAAAAAAATCTTGAAGGCAAGCTTTGATGTTTTAACGAGCAACACAATAACCCTTTATTTGTTCTCGATGAACATCATCACATATTCTTTGCTAGTTACTTAGGCCATTGTAGTTCATGAATTACATTGTTTCGTATGACGATTCACACCAACAAATTCAGTATCAAATACTTAATAACCATATTGTTTAATAAACAAAGAATATAGCCATAACATGTATATCATCTATATACTTAAACCGAACAATTCTAGTCTTTTCTTTTACGCCATATATTTATGAGATTCTCTTTCAATATTTCCTTTTCTGTTTGAAAGAATCTATCAATATCAATAGTGGAGTCATACATATGACACATAATCCAAAGCGTGTATAATTAAATACCAATGTCTTTGGACTTGCACTTTGAAGTAGATCACCTATCATCAAATGTTTGGTGTTCTTTCAAATTCCTTTCTTTAGTAATCTCTTGATGTAGTAAACATCTTACCTACATCAAATATTTACCCTCATCATGGATTTATCCATGATCAAGCTACTTTTAGCTTGTAACGGTGAATCGCAAGTATAATGTTGCTCTCCAAAACCTTTTGGAGGATTAGGACAACTAGTGTCTCCAACCTTTTGGAAATTCTCATCAAATATGAGAATATGACTTTTGCCATATTATACTCTATCATGTTGTAACCAATACTTCGTTTCAGATATCACAATATCTTCCACACATCATGGTTTCTGAAACAACTCTTTCAGATCCTAGATAACCTTGATATTAAGAGAATCCTTTGAATATCAAGAATCATGGAGACAAACATGATACTTATATACTAACACTTGGAATTGTTACTCTTGATTTAATACTAATTATTAAACTTCATGGAGTAACGGAACTTCTTGAAAGTTTGCAATAGGACTTTTAAACTTTAGATTAACACATAAAACAATACGATACCAGTTAGTAAGTATCTAACCAGAATTCTATAGTTCTATCATCTCAATTATAACTAAGCGCAAGGTGGTAGCGTATGCCAATGACTACAACAACTATGCAAATTCACTTTGATTTAGTTTATGATAAATTGAGTTCTAATTAATAATTAAATTAATCTAGGTGAACTCCCACTCAAAACAATATCCCTCACATTGTTTTAGTGATCACACGAACCAAATCCACCACATCAAAACCGATCATCACGAGAGTTGATATAGCTTCAATGGCGAACAATCAACATGTTCATCATATCTACTATATGACTCATGCTCTACCTTTCGGTAATCCGTGTTCCTGAGGCCATGTATGTACATGCTAGGCTCGTCAAGATCAAACCTTAGTTTCCGCATGAGCAAATCTGGCTTGCTCACATTGTATACACTTGTAGAATCTAACACACCCGATCATCACGTGGTGCTTCGAAACAACAAGCTTTAGCAAAGGTGCTAACTAAGGGTGAACACTTTATGACTTGAAATTCATGTGCATGAGGGATCATCTTATAATGCTACCGTCTACACTAAGCAATACAAGATGCATAAAGGATTAACATCACATGCAATTCATAATATGTGATATGATATGGCCTTTCTTCTTTGTGCTTCCGATCTCCATCTTCTAGCACGAACATGATCTCCATCATCACCGAAATTGCATCAAGGTCAATGATGCTTCTCCATGGTTGTCGTCCACCGGCTTCAACTATTACAACTACTTTGAATAGGCACACGGGTCTTAACAGAAATTAAAGACAACCATATGGCTCCTGCCGGTTGCCAACTTACAATAAGGGACATTGCATACATCAAATATAATCACAATCATGGCCATATCACATCACTGCACACCCCTGCAAAACAAAGTTAGACGCCTCTACTTTCTTTCATGTTTTACGTGGTTTGGGGCTGTTAATAAGTGTCGTTCTAACTTACGAACATGAACCACAACATTGATACTAGTATTGTTAATCACCCGTTGTAAATTGGATCTTAACTATGCTAGGAGAAACAGGCACCATAAAGCCACTTATGCAATACAAGTTGCATGTCGGCGTGGAGCAAGTCTCATGAACGATGTCATGTAAGGTTAGCCCGGCCGCTTCATCCCAACATACCGCAAGATGCAAAGTACACAAGAAGCAATCGACAATAAAGCATCAACGCCCACAATGACCATTGTGTTCTACTCGGCAACAGATCTACATATAGACACGACTGATACCCTTTGTAGGGGTTCGTAGCATGGAAAACAAAATTTTCTATCGCATACAAACAAACAAGCCAAGATCTATCTACTAGATTGTAGCAGTCGATGGAATAACACCCTCGAAGATTCCAAAGCGGTTAATGAGAGCAGATTCTCGTGGGTGATGTATACTCTTCTTTCGATCTCGTCAAGGCGAGTCTGCGTTCGGCCGTTAGTCGTTCGTTGGTCTCGCGAAGACCCTTCTCCCTTGTTTTGTTGGAGCGGAGGTTGTAGCACTCTCCTCGCGATTCGCTGTGGCGTGGTACAGGAAGTAGAGGGGAGATCCATGAGCTTCGCCTTAAGCGGGCAGTATGGTGGAGTATGAGAAAGCTATTAGTGGTCTAGGATTAGACACACCAATTAGAAGGCTCTAAACGCAGGCTAGAGCAATTAGAAGCTCTAAACCAAAGCGGCTCTAAGCGGAGATTAGAGGATAGGAACTTGTGTGTCAGAGGAGGAGGCCCCTCCTTTTATAGGTGGGAGGGCGGCCAAGGGAGGATTCCTCCCAAGTCGGTTCAACCACCTCTTGCTTGTTTCCCAGTTTCTGTTTTAGCGTTGACTTTCAAGCTGGTAGTTTGACTTTCAGTTTTGGAACAGCAAGAACACTTAGTACATGATGCAATCATTCAATATGTAATGACACATTCATGTACCCTCCCCAGTGCGGACAATCCGAACCTTCTAGAACATTCGATGAAAACAAGGAATCATTCCCGAACTCAAAGCGGGACTTTCCTTATATGAATCTTATTCTCGACCATTCGGATCACCTCGTGATATCCGGATCCCATCGAGATTAGAACAACATTGGTCTCTTTCTCATAATACCATAACTACTCAAACAACGTCGAATCCTTAAGTGTCTCCCTACGGTTCGTGAATTATGCGAACATGATCGAGACACTTCTCGAACAATAACCAATAGAGGAATCGAAATTCATATGGCTCCCACATATTTCTACGATTACTTTGCGATCGAATGAACCACTTACATCGACACCAATTTCCCTTTGTCTCACGATAGTTTACTTATCCGAGGTTATGATCGTCGTATCTCCGCATACCTAGTTCAACCTCGTTACCGATAAGTACTCTTTTCTCGTTCGTGATATGTGATACCTTGTGAGCCGGTCACATGCTTGCAAGCTAATTGGATGACATTTCACCGAGGCCCGAGTATATCTATCGTCATATGGATGGACAAATCCCTCTTGATCCATGTGTTTCAACCAATACTTTCCGAACACTCAATGTCACCTTTATAGCCACCCGATTCGGTGTGGTGTTTGATGTCATCAAAGCATCCATCCGTAAAGGTGATATGCATGATCTCATGGTCGAAGGAATTAGGTTACTATGTATCGAAAGCATATAGCAATTGAACTATTGAAATGACTTGATCTTTATGCTACGCTTATCTATAGGAGTATGTCCACCATATCATTCTCCTAACGATATGATCCTGTTGTTAATAACATCTCTATGTTCATGATCAGGAAACCATGATCATATATTAACCAACAAGCTAGTTTAACAAGAGGCTTTACTAGGGACTCTTATTTTAGTTTACAAATCACACAAGTATTAATGTTTCCGGTTAATACAATTATAGCATGGTATGTAAACATTTATCATAAGTGTGAAGATATGATAATAACCACTTTATTATTGCCTCTTGGGCATATCTCCAACACATCAAGCTGCGTTTTCACGCTATTCGAGAACATATCCAGGATGGGGATATAAAGATTTGCAAAGTACACACAGATCTGAATGTGGCGGATCCGTTTACTAAACCTCTCCCGAGGGCAAAACATGACCAACACCAAACTGCCATGGGTGTTCGGTATATTACCATGTAATCTAGATTAGATGACTCTAGTGCAAGTGGGAGACTGTTGGAGATATGCCCTAGAGGCAATAATAAATGTAGTTATTATTATATCTTTGTGTTTATGATAAATGTTTACATTCATGCTATAATAGTATTAACAAGGAAACATTAATACTTGTGTGATTTGTAAACTTAATTTGAAGTCCCTAGTATAGCCTCTGTACTTCACTAGCTTGTTGGTTGATTAAATGATTGTGGTTTCCCTATCATGAACATTGAGATGTTATCAACAACAAGATCATATCGTTAGGAGAATGATATGGTGGACATACTATAGATAAGCATAGCATAAATATCAAGTCATTTCAATAGTTCAATTGCTATATGCTTTCGATACATAGTAACCTAATTCCTTCGACCATGAGATCATGCATATCACCTTTACCGGATGGATGCTTTGATGACATCAAACACCACACCGTGAATCGGTGGCTATAAAGGTGGCATTGAGTGTTCGAAAGTATTGGTTGAAACACATGGATCAAGAGGGATTTGTCCATCCATATGACGGATAGATATACTGGCCCTCTCGTGGAATGTCATCCAATTAGCTTGCAAGCATGTGCTGGGTCAAGGATCACATATCACGAACGAGAAAGAGTACTTATCGAACGAGGTTGAACTAGGTATGCGTAGATACCGACGTAACCCTGATAAGTAAACTATCGAGACAAAGGGAAATTGGTATCGTATGTAAGTGGTTCATTCGATCGCAGTAATCGAGAAATATGTGGAGCCATATGAATTTCCAGATTCCTCTATTGGTTATTGTTCGAGAAGTGTCTCGATCATGTCCGCATAATTCACGAACCGTAGGAGACACACTTAAGGATTCGACGTTGTTTGAGTAGTTATGGTATTATGAGAAAGAGACAATGTTGTTCGAGTCTGATGGGATCCGGATATCACGAGGTGATCCGGAATGGTCCGAGAATAAGATTCATATAAGGAAAGTCCCGCTTTGAGTTCGGAATGATTCCGTGTTTTGAATGTTCTAGAAGGTTCCGAATGTCAAGGGTACATGAATGTGCCATTACATATTGGAATGATTGCATCATGTACTAAGTGTTCTTGCTGTTCCAAATAAAGGATTAAATTGAATCCTAAACTGAAAGTCAAATGGCCATTGAAAGTCAAGCTAAAACAGAAACTGGGAAACAAGCAAGAGGAGGTTGAAACCAACTTGGAGGAGGAGTCCCTCTCTCCAAGCCGTGGCCACCCAAGGCCGACTTGGGAGGACTCCCTCCCTTGGCCCCTCCCACCTATAAAAGGAGGCGGGGCCTCCTCTAGACACACAAGTTCCTATCCTCTAATCTAAATTCTAGCCCTAGACTCCGGTTTAGAGCCGCTTTGGTTTAGAGCTTCTAATTGCACTAGCCTTCGGATTAGAGCCTTCTAATTGGTGTGTCTAAACCTAGACCACTAATAGCTCTCTCATACTCCACCATACTCGCTTATGGGAGCCTCATGGATCTCCCTCTACTTCTCCGGAATCGCGAGGAGAGTGCTACAACCTCCGGAACAAGGGAGAGGAAGGTCTTCAATGTGTGACCGATCAACGCAACGCCGAAGGATCGCCTACACGATCTTGAGATCGGAAGAGTACGACTACATCACCCACGAATCCTCGTTAAACACTTTGGGATCTTCGAGGGTAAGTTATTCCATCGACTCGTTGCTACAATCTAGTAGATAGATCTTGGCTTGTTTGTTTGTATGCGATAGAATTTTTTTGTTTTCCATGCTACGAAACCCTACACTACTCACGCATCATATCGGAGGCTGGCATGGTGATGAAGAAGGCCTTCGGGATGATCTCTCCCCTCCGGCAGGGTGCCAAGAAGAGATTTAGATCCCCCGATCTAGGGACGATTGTGGCGGCGGCTATGGACTGTTTCGTGGAGATCTGATCGGGTACTTAGGGTTTTGGCATCGGGGGGTTTATATAGGCGAAGAGGCGAGGCAGGGAGGCACCCGAGGCGGCCACACCTAGTGGCGGCGCGCCCTAGGGTGGGCCCGCACCACCCTAAGGTGTGGCGGCCTCGTGGCCCTCCTCTGGTTGCCCTTCGGTCCCTGTGTTCTCCTCGGTGAAATATTGACTTTGGTTTTTGTCCCGTCCAATTCCGAGAATATTTTCTTACTAGCTTTTCTGAAACCAAAAATAGCAGAAAACAAGCAACTGGCACCGCGGCATCTTGTTAATAGGTTAGTCCCAGAAAATATATAAAAATACCTCAAAGTGTAGACAAAGCAAAGCAAAGTGGATACTAAACAAGTATGGAAAATAAAAAATTATAGATACATTTACGACGTATCACCCCTACTCGACGGTGCCATTCTCGGAGGCGGGGGTGAAGGTCTTAGAGAGAGGAGACTCTGGCGGTGAAGGGCTTGGAGGGAGGAGACTCCGGCGTCGAGGCTGTCGCTCAGCATGGAGGCGGCAGTCTTCCTACGAGAAACATCGGCGAATCCTGAACCATGGCGGTAAGCTTTTCCCCCTATTTCCCCGAGGCATCTAGACGGTAGATCTGCTCCTAGAAGGTCAAGGTTAGGGTTCTATATGGCATGTGTTGTAGATCTTCCTGAATATCCCCTGCTCAAGGTTTTTTCGATTTTGGGGGTTTACTGTTGTAGCATTACTAGGACTAGTTCGTGTTATTTGTGGTGCATTTATTCGGTAGTATTGAAACGAGATCTGACAACCATGCATGGATGACCATTTGCCGATCATTACAATGGCTAAGGACACTTTCAGGACGAGGTGATTGAACCAGGATGAGTGTTCAAGGGGTTGTGCATTCCTCCAGGTTCACTCACCCCGTCCATGAAACTCGTGTTCGTCCATTGCCACATGCAGTAGTACTAATAACTGCAAGTCAGGGCCTATATGAGGCAATTTTCCACCTTTACGAACTTCCAATGATTAGGATATTTCCACATGCAACAACTTTTTATGGATGGTACCTAGTACTTTTGCCCAAAGAGTAAATTTGTATAGAGACATGTTAGATTGTTCAGATCTTTGTGTCCCTGCTATGTGTGCTACGCCAATGATTACATTTGTCACACATTCTAACTTCAGGGATGAGTGGTCGAACCTTGTTGTGTGTAGAAACCCTGTATTTGTGCATATGATTTGGTTCGCTCACGCCATCCCTGAAGTTGATATGCAATTCCCACATTTTGTGTGATCAAAATTGTCAAATATAAGGAACCAGATTTTCGACTCACTGCTTTGCATTGTGTTCATTGCTTCAGATTGTGTTCATTTCTTTGCATTTTGTTCATTGCTTTTCTTTCTATTCATTGCTTTGCATTGTCTTCATTGCATCGGATTGTGTTCATTGCTTTGTATTGTGTTGACTGCTTCGTATTGTATTCATTGTAGGCTATCAACATAGGTGGCCGGGGAAAGCGGTATGCCGATGGCTCGAACAAGAGGGCAAAGAAAGGAGGGATGCCTCCCAACGTTGGCAACTGGGAAGAGGCGGTGAGCCCTACCTAGTTCTACAAGGTGTTGGTAGCAACTGTACTGTGATTTCTTCCTATCCCAGACGCATTCATGCCATACTTGGACAATGTCCTTGACACGGTCACACTAAAACTGACGACTGGATGCCAATGGGACATCACGATCTCTGATGTCAACAGTAAAGTTTGCTTCGGTAAAGGTTGGGCAGATTTTGCAGTAGCTCATGACCTGAAGATCGGTTACCTGCTGACCTTCAAGAAGATCTACCCAAAGGTTTTCAAGGTGGTCATCTACCACTACAGTCAAGCCGAGGTTCTCAAGAGGTGCCCTGAGCACCCTAAAACTTTTAGGAGGATCGTGGAGCAGCGATGACTTCTGTCAACATGAAAGTTGTTCTTATTTGTGTGTGACCGATGAACTGTCGTGCACTGTCGTTTGATCTATATTTGTATTTGTGTTTATGTGGTATTCTC
The DNA here is from genome assembly GCA_030063025.1 of Avena longiglumis. Lineage (NCBI taxonomy): Eukaryota > Viridiplantae > Streptophyta > Magnoliopsida > Poales > Poaceae > Avena > Avena longiglumis. The sequence continues at coordinate 148,871,716 of CP125974.1, forward strand.
ACCTCTCACAAAGAGGTGACCATAGCAGCAATGCTGCAGACAACCAAACACATGACTTGATTGTGTTCATAGATGCATTTGCAGGCAACCAAACAGACATATTTATGTTTTTTGTCGATGCAAAAAAACATGCAGACTACTAAACGGGCTGACTGAAGCCCGTATGAGGCTGATAGTGCCAGCCACAACACTTCCAGACTGAGCCAGAAAATAGATACAAATTAACAAACGCATCCTTAGTGTGGGTGTATGTCGGCAGAGGCCGATACCGGACTCTTCGGTTGTATCTGCACGAATGTCTCGCCTCCTCCTCTCTCTCTAAAAAAATGTCTTGCCTCCGGGTGGAAAGCTCCTTTTACCTTGTTTAGGTAAGATTGATAAACACCCATGGTGTCGTGCCGGTAGTACCATTTCCGTTGAAAAAAGGTGACGGGAGGATGCCTTAGGGGCGGTCCATTGATTATTAGTACGAGTGGATGAACGCGATGACCACGAGTGAGCGACATGCATGGGCGAAAGTAGGACGCACACAAAGGCGCTTTAGACTTTAGTAGTTGTTGGTGTCACTTGTCATTGACGTATCAGCGCGCAGGTGTATGGTGAGTTTGGTGGTGAGGTCAAGGTCGTTCGTGTTCGGTGGAGTGTTGGCAGCAACCGCGACGGCGCACCGGCCGGCCGGCACCATGTCATCAGGTCGGTAACGTGCGATCGCGGCATAGCGTCCCGCACGTCCGGTCCGGGAAACGAATGAAGCGATACCCGGTCCATGAGCAGACGCGACAGAACACAGCACTCCTGCGGTGCAACCGTATGTGACACACGATGTGAATGGTCCTCAACAGCAAACACGAACAAAAATTACAGGTGGGGGATTCATCCTCTGATCCGAAGAACACGAATCAAAGGAAATAATCGATGCGGTGCCAATATATAATGAGTATGTTACCAACCCCTGAACACAAAAGCAAGTACGTTGCAAACCAACCCGTGGTTGGATGACTAGGAGAGTGGTTGTACCCCGAGCCCACTAGAGTTTAAACCTTAGTTTTTACACTGTGTGTTGCATAAAAGACAAAATATTCTTTCAATGGTAGGAGACATTCCCGTCGACAGCGATGCATCCGTGGTGACTTCATCAATCTTAAGACCCGATCCGCTGACTCGGTCTATCGAAGGTGCTCATAGGAATAGGGTATGCGTATGTGCGTTCATAGGGGTGGGTGCATGTACATGCGACGAGGGACGATTGTAATGTGTTTCTCAAAAAAAAAAAAAAGCAAGTTCGTTAGTATGTGCTCCCAGGTAAGCTTTCCCGATAGGGCACGGGGGATTTTGTAAACTGAATAACCGAAAGGTCCTCGATGAGGGCACATCCATCATATGAAATTATTTACATCCAGAAAAGGAGGGAGACATCGTGATGTTACGATAAAGCCACTAGCAGTAATATATCACGGAATCATGGCGATGGTGGCAGCATAGTAGGTGCCGATGAGCAAAGCAGATCAATAAGAAAAGCGTGACAGCCTTGAGCACTTGCTACTACAATACGGCTGATCCAGAACAGCTGATCCAGAGACATAACATGTAACGCAACGTGTCAACGATCGACCTGCCAAACCATCCGAGCTGTGCTTGCCGGATCATCGATCCATCTACGATCTACCCAGTATTCTATCCTGTTTGTTAACACCTAGTATTCGTGTTTGGTAGATAGTACCATCGGTACCTAAGAGTGGTTAGCACTTTGCAGCAGCTGGGTGGCCTTAACCTCTGGTGGTAGCTCAGTAGATTATTGTTACACATGATGAAGTCAGCAGATTATTGTTTAGATTATTGTACCAGGAAGCAGGTGACTGTGACCAGGTTAAGTACAAGTCTGGACGAATACAGTATATACAAATGCAAATAGATATACTAGCAGTAGTATTGTTTTCTCATTCATGGCGGTGGTTCGACCAAATATGATGGCTCCAGGCTCCAGGCTCCAGCACAAGAAAAGAGGATGCATGTTTAGGTCAGGTGGTTGGCACCATCTTGCTAGAGCATGCAGACTTCAAGTACTGCACAAAATGCACCACCAACCAACCTAATCCAAAATCTCACTGACAGCTAGATCCATGAAGCATCCGACAGTGCAAGGATTAGGATATGTAAACTAACAGATATGAAATCATGAAAAAAAAGAATTAGAACACGTTCAAATAATTTTTGGGGGGAAAACCTCAGTGAGATGATAGGAGCATAGTACCATTTAATAATAACACATAAAAAAAGCAAGAGCAAGCTCGCGTAACCAATAAATTAGCAAGAGGTTTTAACACATCGTGACATCTTGCGTCTCCTTTTCAGAGAGTAGGAAGATTGAAAAGGATCCTAAAAAGTTTGAAACTTTCCCTGTTTAGCGTAGAATCCGAAGTAAATTGTTCCCAGGCTGCCCTATTAATTAAGCTGAAGACTGTTTCCTCCCAGTGTTGTCAAGAACCTAACAACTCAAAAGGCCAAAAGAGAACCCTCCTATCCACAAGCAAGACCTCAAAGATTCTGGTTGATAAGAGAAATGTTTTTGGATCTTTTAGTTGGAAATCTTCATCGGGACCAGCATCGAGCCAATGCGTATAACATCATCGATCGAGCAACTTGAGCAGGTTCCATTCATCTGGGAACTAATTGCTGGAGAACAGTGCTCCGCAATGATCTTCTTTTCTTCATAAATCGTCTCTGGAATTGCTGATGCACTGTGCACCAAGGCATTCTTGACTTCAGCTGGATACTCTTCAGGTGCTTCTGATGAGGCGTTGGCAGCAGTCTGCGGGTGCTCTGTTTCAACTGGGGCGATCTCAGCCTCCTGCCAGGTTAGCTTTCGTCCATCCAGAGCAGCCGGCACGTTTGATTTCACGTCATTCTCGTGAGCCTGCTTTCCGTAGCTGATGCGTTTTTTTCTCTGTGCAGATGTCTTGGCAGAATCTAAAACAAGGTTCCCAGATTCCTGCTGCATATCCAAATTTTCATGCTGTGGCTTGCCTGCCAGATCGTGCGTCTCCCTGATAATTCTGTCCACCAGTGCTCTGTCAGCTTTGGGCTGCCTAGGAACATATGCATGAGCCGAGTACATCTTAGGGACAGGTATGAAACGTGGAGCATCACCGCTAAGCTTAGATCTCATGTAATTTCTGTATCTTTCTTCTTCCTCCTCATACATTGTGAAGTGATCGAGCAGGCATTCATTTGCACTGGTAGATTTGAAGATCTTGAGCATACAAGTTCCAGGGCAATAGTGTATCTGCGAGTAAAACGTAGTGGAGATCACGGAGTAAGACCAAGGTAAATGGCATTAAAAGATATGTTGTTGGCCAAGCTGTATTAGAGCAAAATGCTAACTAAACAAAACCATTGTCACTGATTTTTTTTCAAGAAAAAAAAAACCCTCATTGGTGATAACTGCATCCAATGAAACAAAGCTAACCAGTAATATCGATTTAGGATGCTACTTCCATTTTCTGTTTGTTTGCAAAAAAAAATGTGCAGGGTTAGTACTGAAATTGCATGCAAGCACTTGTATTCTTAGAACCACAAACACGTACAGTGAATAATAATCATGTCTCGTAACAAGTGTGTTCCATGTAAAGCAAACTAGTGAGGTATTATGAGAGCGAGCATACCTCTTGTGTATCTCTGCTGAATGTGACAGGCTTCTGTTCATTGTTCTGCAGCAAGATCGGTTGTAAGGTGGTGTTTGGTATATTCTTTATGATGTGCCACTTCACAGGAAAGCTTCCTGTCCATTTATCCTGGCTCCAAAAGTCCATGTTCTTTTGAAAATCCACAGGGCCAACCATCTCAGCAACACCACAGAAATGGGAACTTTGATTGACCTGTTAAACAATGATTCAGGTTCCGCAATTCAAGCTCAAGAGCAGGATATTGACTAGAACAGGCGATACACCTTAGATAAAGACAAACTCACCGAAAAGAACAGGAAAACCGGACACGAGGAAGAAGTAGAACTACTTGCAGCTATCATTTGAGCATCTTTGAATGCACTATCCAGCCTCTGGTTTCCAAGAATAGAACTCGACCAGACACCATATTTGATGGATTTATGAACATTTGCCTCGCTATAAGACTTGATAACAAAGAATTTTGCATTGGGATACATCAGCTGGAAGTCGTCTCTGTTATACTGATCAGTCCTAATGATGATTTCACCCTGTGGATTGCCAATATGCAGCATTGACGTATATGATTTGACAACTATTTCTGATGGCATCGAACTTCTTGGCTTTTTTTCTTGACCAATCTTCTGCGAATGGGGTGAACTCAACTTTCCAGTGAAACCTTTTACATAGCTTCTGTGCTTCGAGCTTGGTTGGAGTTTCTCAGCTATAACCATCTTACGAAGGTCTGATCCAACATTTGAAGCATTATAACTGTATGATGAATTAGCCTGCTGCGACGACTTGACAGAAGGAAATCCCACATGTAGAGAGTGTCGTGATGCCTAATCATAACGAGATAGTCAATAACACATGGAATATTACAAAACTTTATTTTGTATGAGAACAGAGGTGTGGAAGAGATGGCCATGTCATCAGAATGTCTGACAGAGCATGAGTATGAATACATGCATCCATTAGTAACGGTATTTCTTCTGCATATGCTGTAACAAACGCAATAATTATCAATACTAACTTCAGTTCAGTAACATAGATATATTATCTAACCTCCTTCCAAAAATGTCTACTCTAGAAAAGGGCAAAAGAAGACCGCTATCTTGTACTACCTCCGTTCCAGAAAAGAAGGTGTATAAATTTTCTAAAAGCTCAAATCGTGTCAAGTTTGACCAAGTTTATACGACAAAACTATCAACTATTATAATACTATGTAGGTACAATGGGAAAATATATTTCACAATGTATCTAATGATATAGATTCGACATCATAAATATTACGAGTAATATTTTTTCAATAAGCTTGGTCAAACTTAACACCGTTTTACTTCTCAGAAATTTATACGCCTTGTTTTTCAGAACAGAGGTAGTACAACAGATGGATTGACAGGCAGGAGGGCATTAATAGGACCTTCCTATCTAAGTTCAACTGTAGGATAAAATAGAAGAAAAACTCAACTGTTACAAGTATGAGGACATATGGCATACATGTGGAGCACGACGAAGTTTAGCAGGCACCATGGTTCGAGCTGCTAGATCTTGCTTCCATGGATCTGAACTATGCAGTTGTGCCTTTGATAGCATAGCACGGTCTTCGACTTTTTTTGGAGAAACGCCAGTTGATTGTAGAGATGGATTCCATGCAACAGGAAAACTTTGGCCTTGTCCACTGGGAATGAACAAGTTATCAGTGTACGTGAGAGTTCTTGACGTGCTAGCTAGGCCCCACTGTGGAGCAGATGGAAGAACATCATAGCGTGGTGTAGGAACTGGTTGATGGTATGTGATGTCAGCAGTATTAGCAAGATATTCTTGGCCTCCAGGAAATCTGCCGTCAGCTATACCACGAGGTTCTGAAGGGTAAGGGCCAAGGGGAGAATGTGCAATCCCATAGCCAGGGAATACATAATACGGGAATGGTCTGCCTTCAGCCTGCTGGCCCTGTCAAAGGACAAGCACCTACCTAATCAAACACATTGGGAAACAATTGCATCAAGAATGAAACACGCATTTTGGAGTACTAACCGAGTAATGCAGATCTTGATCTGCACAACCCCAAAGTGGTTGGTGCTCATACAAGTCAGCAGGCAGATTAAGTTCTGCAATGGAGAGAGTAAAAGTCAGGCACATTAAGTAACAAACTCCACTAGCAAGACATCGCATAATCAAGAAATCATCAGGCCAGTATTACCATCTGGTGCATATGGAGTTGGATAGTAAGTTGCCATGGCAGGAAAGCAGAATTCCTCTCCAAATATGAGCTCCGGGTTTTCCTCAAAATCCATGGAATGCAGTTACTCTGAAAGAACGACACCGGTGTTCAGAAACTGAAAACATCATATGACCGGTTTATCACCACAATTGGCAACATGGCATCTGTACATACAAGGCAACACATGAAAGCAACAACACAAACATTCACAATCATCTTTAGTAGCACATGTGCCTTTCCAATTATTAATTGATTCCCTATTGCTCCTCAAGTCTCTATCTACAAAAATGCCCACACAAGCATCGAACCACCTATTCAGCCAGTCGAACATAAACTTGTTATGACAAAATTGACCGTGAAACAGTAATTCTTATACATCCGTAGTAGAACATGGAACAAATTATTAACTCAAATACCTGCTAATGCTCCATCATTTCTGCCCATTAGGAAACAAGTGAAAAACTCTTGTAAAACAAACCTACAGCAACCTCCAACAACTCATAACTTACATACAAGAATCAATGATATTTACAGCAAACCCATTTAGTTAGCCATGCAATTAAAACAACGGTAAGAGCCAATCAGCAGCAATTCAAACAATCACCAATCCGCGGCTAGCTGTCAACCTGAAGCCAGTCACAACTAGTGCGGCCATCATATTTCCTCTATTCGTAGAAACCCAATGGAACGAGCACAGGCATCGAACCAATCAACCAGCACAGCACACCAAACATTCAGCTACGAATTACTAGGAGTATGGAAAAAATCGACATCCCAAGTTTCCTACCCCTGATAACCCCAACAAAAAATGCTGCCTGAACTGCAAAAGGAGTCCCTTGATCACAAATGCACCTTCATTTCACACACAACGGGCAAACAAAACAAACCAAAGCACCCAGTGCCAGTGCCGCCTGAGCGAAGCACGAAACCCTAGATCCACCACAAATACCCAACCCCACGGCACACGATCCGACCGCTCCACCGCGAAATTGAACCTTTGCTGCACCGCCGGAAGCGGATACCCACAGGACAGCCCCACCGCAAGGGAGTAGCAGTACGCCGTACGGACAAGAAACAGCGGAGAGAAAGGGTTCGAGTCGGGCGAGAGAGCGAGCTCGCCGACACCGAACCCCGTCGCACATGATCGGAGCACGCCGCTGACGGACCAAACCCTCGCTGCTCTGTACCCCCGTAGATGAAACGCCCAGCCCAAGCAAGCGAGCAGCACGCAGTACGGGTTCGCTGAGAGAGCTCACCAGCACTGAAGCCGGAGCGTACGGTTGCTTCCCCGACGGTGGGATGCCGCCGGCGGCCGAGGCGGAAACCCTAGCGGGGGGAGGGGCGGAGGCGGCGAGGAGGAGGAGCGGAAGCAGAAAGCGGGAAAAGAAGCGTGGAAGCGGAGGAGGCCAGTGCCGGGGTGCGGATGCGGTGGTGTTGCGATGCGCAAGTACACTCGTCTGCTTTCACTTGCATGTGGGGCCTGTTAGTGGGACCGGGTAGGCAGTGGGAGAGAGAAAAGCCAGGCTGTAGGAACTGACGGTGACGGCCGCTGGGTTTTTGCACGGAGAAAGAGAAGGAGGAGGGGATATTGATCCCCATTTTTCTAAGATTTATTTCGACACGACGGGAGATTGATCAGATGAACCTTGCAATTGAGTCATTAATTCAACTGCACATGTAAAACTATTACTCCCTCCGTTGAAGTTTTAAGGCATACTAGCTCTGTTTCAAGGTTTAAAGCATATAACATTTTTTAAAAGTTGAACTACCTAAAGTTTGATCAAAATTTTAAAGAAAAATATTAATATTTATAATACGTAGTCTATATCCTTTCATACATCACGAAACATATTTTCACGTGATATCTATATAATATAATAGTTCTTTATAGTTTTTTTCTGAAGCGCACCTACTTGGGTCTCGTCTCTCTGGAATGCACAATGGCTCGCCAACGGGCCAAGGTTGCCTGGCTGAGCGAGGGTGACGCGAACACCGCATTCTTCCACCAACATGCATCCTACGGGAAGCAGAAGAATGCGACTCGTAGTTTTTAAGTGGAGGGCGCAGTCATCTCTGATCATGCAGCCATGGCCGAGGCCTCCTTTGACCACTTCCAGAACCTCCTGGGCACTTCAACCGACCGGGAGTTCTCGCTCAATCTAGATTTCCTGGGCTTACACTCAAAGGACTTAGGTGAGCTGTAGGCGCCGTTCACCGAGGAGGAGATATTGGAAGCAGTGAAAGGGCTCCCGCACGGGAAGGCGCCGGGACCGGATGGTTTTACAGCGGACTTCCTCCAGCATTGCTGGGCAACGGTGAAGGAGGATTTTATGGCAGCTTTCGACAAGTTGTTTACACTGTGTGGGTGCGGATTTCAGGGCCTTAACCAAGCACTGTTAATCCTGCTGCCTAAGCAACCAGACGCGGCAGCCCTGAGTGACTACCGCCCAATAAGTTTAATCCATATTTTCGCTAAGCTGGCGATAAAGGCGCTTGCCAACAGGCTTGCCCCTAAGTTGGAGTTGCTGGTGGATCGTAACCAATGTGCGTTCATCAGAAAGCGCAGCATCCGCGACAACTTTATGTTGGTACAGTAGACAACGAGATTCCTACATCGTCTAAAGGAACCAAGGGTGATGTTGAAGCTGGATATAGCCAAAGCCTTCGACTCTGTCTCTTGGGGGTTCCTGTTCCAGGTCCTCCAAAAGCTCGGTTTTGGGCCGATGTTCCGTGATATTGTGGCAATCCTACTATCCACGGCCAGCTCTAGGGTGATGCTCAATGGCGAGCCAGGTCCCCCCATTTGGCACCGGAGGGGCCTGAGGCAAGAGGACCCCTTGTCGCCAACGTTGTTTGTATTAATTATGAACACGCTCAGTCGGGTGCTGGCAAAGGCATGGAGTTGGGCGTGTTGCGTAGGCTGGCCCGCCGAGAGCTGGCGACCTCAGTCTCGCTCTATGCGGATGACATGGTTATCTTCTGCCACCCGGATGCGGCCGAGCTCAACGCGGTCTGTGGCATCCTAGAGGTCTTCGGTGAGGCCTTTGGACTGCACACCAACTTTGCGAAGTGCTCAGTGTCCCCGATCGCTTGTTCGGAGGATGTGGCTGTTGGTGCAGCGGCCACTATGGAGGGTGACTTCTTTTGGGCTTCTAACCTGGCTTCTAGGTCCCTCATCGCATAAGAAGAAAAGAAGTCTCCAGATTCTCCCCACCGAAAAACGCCTCAAAGCCAAGTTACATGCAGTGGGGAGAAACTGGTCGAGACCAGTTTCCCGATCTTCTCTTCCAGCCCGTGGACCGTTTTTTAAGAATAGACATGTCCTTGTAGAAAATTACAATAGAATGCCACCGCAAGGAACCAATCGATTAGAGAGAAAAAACTCAGCGCTCCCGAGCCCGTTCCTGCCCGCCCCCGCCCGCCAACCGTCCCCCTGATCGACCCCTTTCTCCCAGCACTGGCGCTCGAAGCCATCGAGCCGCCGCCTCCCCCCATCACGTCGACGCTCCAACACCGCCGCCTCCCAACTCCACCACGACCAGATCCCGGCCGCCAGCGACCGGATCCCACCCTCCGCCCTATCTTCTTGGTCGGATCCCACCCGCCCGAAGTTCTGGGCCGGTGAGGAGATACTCGCTCGGCCGCCCTCTGCTCGTTAGGCCGGACTCCGCCGCAGCCTGCTATTCCCGCCGCCGCCTCCACCACGTCAAGGCCGGGCTAGTCAGCCTCGTTCCCTGTAGCATGTCGTCTGAGGCAGCCAATGTAGACGTTCTTCAATTTTTTCTTTCACTCACAATTCTTGTTAGATGTTGGTATACGATTCTTCCTATGTGATGGTACTATTTGATGCTTGCTAGTAGATGTTAAGCGTAGTGATTGTGCTGTCCCAAAAATCATGTCATGTTAAAAGATGATACAGGTGTACCGATAGTGGTGTGTGATAGTGTGGCATAAAATAATGGATAATTTGTTGTATATCTAGATTGTCAAGCCAAAACAAGTGAAAGGTAGTTGGGATGTTGTAGCTCATAGTGTATTTAATGACGTGTGCATCGAAGAGATTAATAAAAATAATTGTCCGGTGCATGTTTTGACCAAACATGGTTACTCAAATTTGGTTACGAAGTTCAACGAACGCACGAAGAGAAACTATGACCAGAAACAAATGAAAAATAGGTGGGAAACACTCAAGAAGGATTACACTGTTTAGAAAGGATTGATCCAACATGCATCCGGTTTGGGTGTAGATCCTGTAACTCATACCATTGATGCTAGCGACGATTGTGTAGGGGTTCGTAGCATGGAAAACAAAAATTTTCTATCGCATACAAACAAACAAGCCAAGATCTATCTACTAGATTGTAGCAACGAGTCGATGGAATAACTTACCCTCGAAGATTCCAAAGTGTTTAACGAGAGCGGATTCTCGTGGGTGATGTAGTCGTACTCTTTCCGATCTCAAGATCGTGTAGACGATCCTTCCAGTATCACGTTCGGCGCTCCCGATCGGTCACACGTTCGATTTCGAAGACCTTCCTCTCCCTTGTTCCAAAGAAAATGGAGGTTGTAGCACTCTCCTCGCGATTCCGAAAGACAACCTGGCGTACCGGAAGTAGAGGGGAGATCCCGCAGGGCTTCGCCTTAAGCCGGTGCGAGTATGGTGGATCTTATGAGAGAGGCTATTAGTGGTCTAGTAATTAGACACACCAATTAGAAGGCTCTAAACCAATTAGAAGGCTCTAAACCGCTGGCTAAAGCAATTAGAAGCTCTAAACCAAAACGGCTCTAAACCGGAGATCTAGAGGTGAAACTTGTGTGTCTCTAGGAGGAGCCCTGCCCCTCCTTTTATGGGAGGGGGGTCCTTGGCGCGCCAGGGGAGGGAGGGAGTCCCTCCCCAACTCGGCCTAGGTGTAGCATCCCAGTTGTCTAACCCCTGTAATGCTACATGTCTTAATAATAAAAAGGGCCACTTCCAACATATAATTGTGACATCATCATCATATCATGCTCATGTCATCATATCACCTTGCATTTGAGCATCATATAAAACCTTTTTCTTGTTTGGTTCTTATCTCATGTGCATGATTAACTGTAGTTGCCTCTTGATATTGTATTTGGTTCTTAATAAATTGTTAAATGCCCAAGTTGAGTTGTGGGCATCTCTCTTTTGAACTCCACCACCTTTTCTATCACCACCTTATATTTCCACCATCCAATAATATGGGCTTGGCATTTTATTGAGTTAACTCTAGCCCATGTTGTTGGTTGGATCCACCCATAACCTTTGCTTGGCCTTGCCACCTTTTGGGAATGCATATGGATAATGCCATGATTATAATATTGTTTTCACAAGGATAACTTGGCATTAATCATTTTGCATGGGCCCTGCAAGTTACACCTTTTCCAGTATTTGGTTTTGCTGCATTTTAAGTGGAGCACCTTTTCTTTTGTTTCATCTGGTTTGGGCTTGTAGTTTCCTCATCAGACCCTCTCCCTCTTTTTCCCTTTAGCTAGACCTCCCCATGTCCCATGCACACACTTGTGCTAATGTGGCATGCACCCTCTAAAACCCCCCTCTCTCTGGATCTTGCTTGTTCTTGCTTGGATCATGCATGGGCCAAAGGAGGATCACATCACCACCATATGGCCATCTTTCTCACCTCTCCCTCTTTCCTTGTATGATCTTGCTAGGGCTAGTATGAAGCTTGCTTAACCAAGATTAGTACCCCTCCATCTTTCTTACCTCTTTTAGCAAAAACCCTAATCCTACCTTGCCCTCTATCCTTCTAGCTAAACCAAACCCTAAGCCCTCTTACCCTCTAATCTACCCCCTCTTTACCTAACCAAAACCCTAGTACCACCCCTTTTCCTCCCTAGCATGTTCCCCATGCCATGTCCCTCTCCATCTCTCCCCTCTCTCTCTTCTATGCAGGTCCCACCAAAACCCTACCCCAGCTCGCCACTCCCCCTCTCTCTACCTGCCCCCACACGACCAGGACCCCTCCTATCAACCCTAAACCTAGACCGAACCCTCCCTTCTCCTCTCTTTCTCTCCTGGCCAAGGGCCCTCTAGCCTCACTCCGCCCACGAGCCTCCCAGGTCCCACCTGCTAGTCTCTCTCTCCCTTCCCAAAGACCTGCGCCACCTGGCCCCCATGTCGAAAGCACGTGAGCAGGAAGGTGGCGCCAAGCCACCTCCCCTCCCACGCCAGTCACGCAATCCCCACCTCTCCCTGGCATTCTTATCCTCTCCCTGCCCTTCCTAGCCTTACCCGGATCCACCCCAGCGTCGCCCTGCCCTCTCCCCTCTCTGCCCTCCTTCTCCACCATCCCAAACTCCCCCTCGCCACACACTGCGTCACCCTGCCTGGTCGATCTACCCGGTGGAGAGAGCTGCAAGCGGTCGAGGAGAACCAGACGAGCCCCAGCACCACGCCTGCGCACGCCGTCGAGGAGACGGTCCGGAGCCACCAGGATCTGCCGCGCCACGCCGGAAACCCTAGCCCTCAGTCCGCGAGCCGCGTCGCCGATCGTCTGCACCCCGCGCCTCGCCACCGTCACCGGCACGCCCGCGGTGAGCACACGAGCCTCCCAGACATCTTCCCCCCTAGTTCGCTTCCTGGTTTGCGCGGTCGGCGTCGAGCACCCTCGTGCGGTGGAGCGACGGCGTCGACAGCTCTGCACAGAAGCCTTACCTAGGCCCCGTCAACCTCCTAGCGCAACTCCAGCCTAGCCCGGTGGCTCACAAGGCCGCGTCTGTGTCCTGTGTTCGAGCCTCATCACACAGCATGCGCGCGGCGACAAGACGCCTTCGGTTCAGATTAGAAGATCCACGATGGCGTGGCGTTTTGCACATAACCCCTGCCATCTCTTTTGCTCAACTCATGGTCCGCAGGCCCCCTGTCGATGGCTTGGTAATTTTATAAAAGGTTCTGTTCTTTGCAACCTCAACCCATGGTCCCGTTGCTCCCAGACATGGTAGCGTGGGCGTAGAACCCCTCCCCCACCTGAAGCGACTCAGGAGAGAGTAGAAAAAGTGGAAAACGTTTCAGACATTGTTTTAAAATTCAAACTTAGTTTAAATTAATTCAAATTCAAATCTAATTCAGATTTTTAATAACTTTGTCACACTTAATCCAATTTTGGCAAATGATATATGTTTGGATATCAGCAAGATGAGGAGAATTCAAATATGCCATCCAATTTGACTTTTGCACAACAAAAATTCCAAGTTTAGTTTAATTACCAAATTGCCACTAGGATTTAAATAATTCATAACTTTTAATTCCTAAACCCAAATTTAGCAAATAAGTAGTCTAAATTGATCAGCTCGACGAGACCTTTCTGTTTATGCTATCCATGACTTGAATTGCAGCATGCATCATATAAAAATATATTGAACAACAAGCTTATGGCAACAATGTGATTCTAAACCCAACTAAATGTTATTTTCTTGTCCTCCACCTCACCCATGCCATGCTACTTTACTTGCCATGTAAATTGTGCATCATTCATCATGGCATGATTGTTTGCTTGACATCTTATTCATATGCTTGTGCTCTATATTCATGTTGGCCTTGTTTGTTTGGTTTTTCTCGGATAGACCTTTGGCGGGGTTGTATCAAGAGAACCGAGCACTACCTGAACCGTCCTTTGCTTCAACAGAGATACTGGGCAAGCACTACCACATGCTTGCATACATACAATACCTATTGCCTCTATCTTATTCTTGCATCATTGAGTCGCGATTGCATTAAATTGAATCCCAAGTATGCATTGCCTTTACTTTTAAACCCACCAAGCTTGTTTCCTCCATCCCATGAGCCACTACTATAGGAGTTGTTTGAGCCATGCAGTCGAGAACAACATGTGTAGGGTTTGTGAGAGCTCGATGAACAATGAGGTACCTAAACAACTTAACTCGAGTAGTTCGGGATAACTAAAGAAAGTGGCACGGTGAGCAATATCTGCTATTTGGTTTTCCCGCTCACTTGTGTCCGTAAGACCCCGAGTACTTGATTCCTGTTCCTTGATTTATCGCGCTATCCACATCCGGAGGTATATGGGACCCCCACAGGCGAGCTTGATTCCGTCTTATTTCTTGGGGCCACAAACTAGTTTGAGGTGTTTTACTATCCTGTACTTATGCCATGTTTACCGCTTTATTTACGATTGTGCGAGGTGCACCTTTGTCTTGTTAGGATCATGGCACGATTCATGGTGTCGACAAGCCAGCCACACTTTCGGGTTCCCGATCGTTCATGACCATAACCTTGACCCCGTCTGGTCGGGCTTGCTATGGATCTACTTAGGGTGGCCCTGAAATATTTCTGAATCTTGTGATTGTTCAATCGTGAAAGCCTCGTTGAGTTTTGATTTGGTTTTCGAGGTTGATCGAGCGTGTGTTGCTATTGGTGCACCGGCGGGTAAAACTTTACGAAAGCCGTGTCCATGGATATGGACGACTTGGAGCACAGTTTCTTGATCATAGACAAGCATAACTAAAGTACCGCCTTAACATGACTAAGTAACTTGACTAGTAAATAGTGCAATACTCATGGAATGGTTAATAAAATTGCCAACGGATGGGGGGTTGTTCGTCCGCTTCCTTGTTGGTAAGCAGGGAGGAGGATGGATCGGATGAGATTACCATTATAACTGTTGTTCTTAAATTCACGGACATCCGTCTATCATTGGTTAGGCGGATGGTTAGAGTTTATCTGTAGAATGCTAGGGTTTATATTTCATTGCTATTCGTCACCCTGTGTTGTGTCCCTTTAGCGGCATTAAGACTTCTTGAGTACCCTTAGGGTCTCACACGATAAATTCTTGATTCAGATGAACAGGTACCTTCTCGTGACGGATCTTTGGGTGGAAGAAGCCGAAGATGTGGGCAACGATCGTTCGGTGTAGAGATTCCGGGATCGGGGATCCGTGAGACCTGTAGTTGGGATGTGCTTATTTTCTCTGGAATCTTATGCCGATTTGCTTCTTATCCGTACTCGGATCTTGTTTGCCGCTTCCGCATGATACTCTGATGTGTGTTGTATGAGGAGTTATCCTAAAATATAGATTTATCTAGGTCATTTGAATCTTGCCGTATGGCGTTGGTATATTTCCTTTCTTTCTAGATGGTGTGGCTCTGATGTACTCTTGTATGGTGGCTTGCGTACATACCCACTTGTGTACGTAGTTGATCCCTTCGCCTGCCGACTACGCCGTCTGACAGTCCCGTTGAGAGGTAGTGGTTGGGACGTCGAAAGGACTACCAGTGAGTGGCTTTTGGGGCCCCACCGTACTATTTCAACCACTATCACTCATCCAGGCTTGTATCTAGGAGCGTAGTTCACCGAGGTAGTTACAATTGGTATCAGAGCCATCCCGACCTTCAGGGTTTCAGCCAAACGGTCGTTGTCAGTCTAGCAAATATTTTGGTAGTTATGTATATTAGGGAAAAACAAAACGCGAGAGTAGGACTGCTTCCACTTTTTCTTCTTACCCTCCCACCCACCCTTTTCTGGTAAGGAAGTGTAACGTTTTCAATCCTCTTCTCAAAGTTCAAACTAGGATTCACGTGTTCTGGGTTTCCGTAGTACCATAGGTTGTGTGTGTGTGTGTGTAACCCTTGTCTCTGTTGCATCCAAGTTGTTATCTTATCGCCTTTGGTTATCAACTGTTGGTACATTCCATACCGATGTGCTTTTGTAAACCGACGCAATCTATCTTCCTTTTGTATCCGACGCTATCTTGTTTGGGGTGTTCGTTTCCGTAGTACCAATCTTTAGGTTTCACGTGAGAAGAAGGGGTTAGGATATGTGTTCCACTTGTTCATGTCGGAGTAATGATTTGAGTGCGGGATGGAGTCGCGACCATACCACTACTTGTATCATTCGCTTTTGTATATTGAATCGGAGAGTCACTAATCTTGATTCGTTAAGTAATTTTGCGCATCTATTGGTATTCTAATGCGAAATTTGTGGAAAAATTTCTTTGATATGTTTGTGTACCACACTCCTTTTCGATCGTGTGCGATATGCTTAATATCTTTTAGGTGCTATGAACTTTGTTGATATTTTAATATCATCTCGTTGAATTGTATCCTTTAATCTTGGTTAATTCCATCTTGGTACTATTTTGGATTATTATCATCTTCCATTATAGTCTTGACTTGAGTTTTACATCAATGACGGGATGGCTCCCCACGGATCGAGGAGGACATTCCTCGGGCTGGGCTCGTTGTCAAGCATAGCTAATGCTTTGGCGAATGCAAGAGAACCAGACGCTTTGAGGAGAGCGTCGGAAGGAATGAATTTGCTCCACTTCCTCCACCTCCCAAGCGTGGTGACATCAAGAGCTTCCTCAAGTTCAACCCTCGTCGGTTTGATGTTTCACCGACCTCTTGGCGGATGATTGGCTGCGAGATCTCAAGGTTGCTCGAGACTGCGATGTTCGAGAGTGAGTGGGTCAAGTGTGCTACTCACCTTCTCAAGGGAGACGACTCTTTGGTGGGAAAACTACTTGAAGGCAAGCTGCCTGGGTTCCAGCCAACTTGGGAAAGGTTCACTGCAGCTTTCAAAGAACAGTTCTCTCGAGAGATTGTGATGGAAAGGATGAAGGAGGCTTTCCTCAACTTTGCAGGAAATGATAACGCCAACACCTATATCAGAACTTCATGAACTTGTCTCGCTATGGTGGTGATGAGGTATGTGATGACAAGAAAAGCGAGAAAAGATTCGTGCAAGGGCTCAATCGTCGATCAAGTATGCACTCACGCATGCAAGACCGCAACCTTCCTGGAACTGCAGCATATGGCACCGCAAGAGGAGGCAAGTAGGCGGATGTTCGAGGAGTCCAAGAAACATAACAGGATGCATCAAGCTCTGCGATTATGGCAGCTCCTTCTAAGCGTGTATCGGGTTCCTAACACCCCACCGTCGCTCCGGCTCCACCAAGACCTGCGAGCTTCACGTCAAGGCCACCAAACTTCACCGCTGCGGCTCTGGGGCTACAACAACCTTACCTCGAGGCGCTGGCGGAGTCCTCGCTACTCGCTCCACGTCCTCGCGGTGCTTGTTACACATGTGGAGATCATGGACATCCCACTGAATCGCCCAATGAAGAACAAAGCTCTCCTCAACCCCGCCAAGATGCGCATCAATCAAGCTCTCCTTCGGTTCAGGCGCCACCGCCTCGGGCTCTCAACATCAACACTAAGCCGGGTGCGGTTGCGCGTGTGCTAAATCGCTAACGCCTCTCAAGTGAGCTCGCACTTGGAGTTGTCATGGGTATGCTTTGATTAACTCGGTCCTGCACGAGTTCTCTTTGATTCGTGCATCGCATTCATTTGTGTCACACAAGTTTGCATATGAGAATGTGTTAAATGGATCCCTCCTTAAGAAGTCGATGGTCTTATCTCCTGGTTCCAACCTCGAAATGAGTATATCGATCATGGCAATCGATCGAGATTGGTGGTTCTTCATTCTTGGCTTCTTTGATTGTTCGGGCAACTCGACATTGATGTCATCTTGGGCATGGATTGGTTGACAACAAATGCAGCTGTGATTGATTGTCTGAGCCTCGGTGTCTCGAAGATTCGGAAGGCCACATAGTCTTTTCTCCAAGTCGACTCCTGTGTCGGCTCTATTCCTTGGCTGCTCGAATGATGATGCTATGGAAGCCATTCGGAAGGTACCGATGGTCCGTGAGTTTCGGATGTCTTTCTGAAGAGTTGCGGTATGCCTCCGGATCGCGAGGTTGAATTCGTGATTGAGCTTGAACCCGAACGGCTCCTATCTCCAAGAGGCCATATAAAATGGGTCCTTCGAGTTGGTGAACTCAAACGACAACTTGATGAACAAGAGAAATTGGGTTTCATTCAACACAACACTTCTTCTTGGGGTAGCCCAACAATCTTTGTGAAGAAGCGTGTGAGAACCGATAGGCTATGTGTGGACTCGGGCTCTAAATGCTAAGACCATCAAGAACAAATATCCTCTTCCTCGGATAAATGATCTATTTGATCGGTGGCGGGGCTGTGGTGTTCTCTAATTTGGACTTGAGAAGTGGTTATCACCAAATCAAAATTCGCAAAGAGGATGTGCCCAAAACAGCTTTCACCACCCGCTATGGCTGTATGAGTACACGGTCATGTCTTTCGGCCTCACCAACTTTTGCTACCTTCTCGAGGCTGATGAACTCCGTTTTCATGGAGTACCTGGACAAGTTTGTTGTGGTATATCTGGATGACATTCTGGTTTATTCCAAGTCCAAGGAGGAGCATGAAGAACACCTGTGGTGTGTCCTGAACAAGCTTCGTGAGAACCGCTTGTATGCAAAGTTCTCCAAATGTGAGTTCTGGTTACCTGAAGTAACATATCTGGGACATTTCATCTCTGCCAAGGGCATTGCAGTCAACCCGGAAACCGTGAAGACAATAGTTGAATGGCTTCCTCCTGCGAATGTCAAGGAAGTGCGGAGTTTTCTCGGTTTGGCTAGCTATTGCCGTCGATTTGTGCAGAACTTCTCGAAGATAGCAAAGCCTCTTACCGATCTCCTCAAGAAAGGCAAGAAGTACCTGTGGACTCCTGCTTGTCAAGAAAGTTTCGAGACACTCAAAGAGAAGCTCACTTCCACACCAGTCTTGGTTCCTCCAGATACATCCAAGCCTTTCCAGATCTTCTGCG
This sequence comes from Avena longiglumis, assembly GCA_030063025.1. Taxonomy (NCBI): domain Eukaryota; kingdom Viridiplantae; phylum Streptophyta; class Magnoliopsida; order Poales; family Poaceae; genus Avena; species Avena longiglumis. The sequence continues at coordinate 148,890,281 of CP125974.1, forward strand.
ATGCCTCTTTGCAAGGATTGGGTGCAGTCCTTATGCAAGAGAGACAGGTGGTTGCTTATGCCTCTCGTCAGTTGAAGACGCATGAGGTCAACTATCCCACACATGACCTTGAGCTAGCAGCAGTTGTCTTTGCCTTGAAGCTATGGAGGCACTACTTGCTTGGGAACCGTTGTGAGATCTTCTCGGACCACAAGAGTTTGAAGTATATCTTCACTCAACCGGATCTCAACCTACGGCAGAGGAGATGGATTGAAGCTATCAATGACTTTGATGTGACCATCAACTACACTCCAGGCAAAGCAAATGTCATGGCAGATGCGCTTAGTCGTAAAGCTTATGTCAACAACCTCATGGTAGAAGAGCAGCAGCCTCTCTTGTGCGAGGAATTCCGTCAGCTGAACCTGGAAATTGTGGAACAAGGGCATCTCCTGAACCTTCAGCTACTCCTCTCTTGGAAGAACAGATTCGCTCGTCGACTTGGTGATCCGCACCAAAAGCTCATCGCTAAGCTTGACCTTCAGTATGAGTCCTTTCATGTTGATGATCAAGGCACGCTCTTCTTTGATCACGGATGTTTGTTCCAAACTACCCGGTGCCGAGAGACCAAGTTCTCAAGGAGGCACATGATTGGTTCTTTCTATCCATCCCGGCAAGACAAAGATGTACATGGACTTGAACACACAATACTGGTGGCCTGGGTTGAAAAGGTATTGTGCCAAGTATGTCTCAGAATGTGATGTCTGTCGCAGAGTCAAGGCTGTCCATCAGAAACCATTTGGTCTTCTACAACCATTGCAACCTCCGGAATGGAAATGGGAGAAAGTAGAGATGGACTTCATCACTGGTTTTCCAAGGTCGCAGAAGGGCAACAATGCAATCTTTGTTGTCATCGACAGGCTTTCTAAAGTGGCTCACTTCTTCCCAGTCAAAGAAACAATTTACGGACTTGATTGGCTGAGCTCTATATCAAGATTGTCTCTTTGTATGGGGTTCCACTTGAAATCAGTTCTGCAGTGGGAGCATCTTCACCTCAAAGTTCTGGGAGAGTTTCCAAAAAGCTTTGGGAACAAAGTTGAACTTCAGCACTGCTTACCACCCTCAGTCTCAAGGACAAGTGGAGAGGATCAATCAGATTCTCGAGGACATGCTTAGAGCTTGCGTCATCTCGTTTGGCATGAAATGGGAGGAATGCCTTCCTTATGCTGAATTCTCCTACAACAACAGCTTCCAGAAGAGTCTGAAGATGGCACCATTCGAGGCTCTCTATGGTCGCAAGTGCAGAACACCGATTGGTTGGTCAGGTGCAGGAGAAAGGATCTGGTTTGGCCCTGACATTGTAACCCAAGCGGAGGAGAAGGTGCATATCATTCTGGAGAACCTGAAGATTGCTCAGAGTCGGCAGAAGAGCAACTATGACAGGAAGCACACAGATATGGTATATGCCCCTGGTGATCTCGTCTACCTTCGTGTCACCCCCATGAGAGGAACACACCGCTTCGGTATCAAAGGAAAGTTGGCTCCTAGATACATCGGTCCTTTCAAGATACGTGGTAGAAGAGGATAAGTTGCTTACGCACTTGAGCTTCCGGAAAAACTCAAAGTCCATGATGTTTTCCACATCTCTCAGCTCAAGAAGTGCTTCAAAGATCCCGGCAAGACCGTGGACCATGAGCTAATCGACCTCCAAGAAGATCTCTCTTATCAAGAACACCCCACCAAAATCCTTGAGACCGCAGAACGAAGGACGCGCAACAAGTCCATCAAGTTTTGCAAGGTGCAGTGGTCACACCATTCTGTTGATGAAGCCACATGGGAGCGTGAAGATGAACTCCGTGCCAACCATCCTTCTCTCTTTGTGTCTTCTTCTTCTTCTTCCTAGAATCTCGGGGCGAGATTCCTGTTTAGTGGGGGAGAGTTGTAGCATCCCAGTTGTCTAACCCCTGTAATGCTACATGTCTTAATAATAAAAAGGGCCACTTCCAACATATAATTGTGACATCATCATCATATCATGCTCATGTCATCATATCACCTTGCATTTGAGCATCATATAAAACCTTTTTCTTGTTTGGTTCTTATCTCATGTGCATGATTAACTGTAGTTGCCTCTTGATATTGTATTTGGTTCTTAATAAATTGTTAAATGCCCAAGTTGAGTTGTGGGCATCTCTCTTTTGAACTCCACCACCTTTTCTATCACCACCTTATATTTCCACCATCCAATAATATGGGCTTGGCATTTTATTGAGTTAACTCTAGCCCATGTTGTTGGTTGGATCCACCCATAACCTTTGCTTGGCCTTGCCACCTTTTGGGAATGCATATGGATAATGCCATGATTATAATATTGTTTTCACAAGGATAACTTGGCATTAATCATTTTGCATGGGCCCTGCAAGTTACACCATTTCCAGTATTTGGTTTTGCTGCATTTTAAGTGGAGCACCTTTTCTTTTGTTTCATCTGTTTGGGCTTGTAGTTTCCTCATCGGACCCTCTCCTCTTTTCCCTTTAGCTAGGCCACCCCATGTCCCATGCACACACTTGTGCTAATGTGGCATGCACCCTCTAAAACCCCCCTCTCTCTGGATCTTGCTTGTTCTTGTTTGGATCATGCATGGGCCAAAGGAGGATCACATCACCACCATATGGCCATCTTTCTCACCTCTCCCTCTTTCCTTGTATGATCTTGCTAGGGCTAGTATGAAGCTTGCTTAACCAAGATTAGTACCCCTCCATCTTTCTTACCTCTTTTAGCAAAAACCCTAATCCTACCTTGCCCTCTATCCTTCTAGCTAAACCAAACCCTAAGCCCCTCTTACCCCTCTAATCTACCCCCTCTTTACCTAACCAAAACCCTAGTACCACCCCCTTTTCCTACCTAGCATGTTCCCCATGCCATGTCCCTCTCCATCTCTCCCCTCTCTCTCTTCTATGCAGGTCCCACCAAAACCCTACCCCAGCTCGCCACTACCCCTCTCTCTACCTGCCCCCACACGACCAGGACCCCTCCTATCAACCCTAAACCTAGACCAACCCTCCCTTCTCCCTCTCTTTCTCCCCTGCCAGGCCCCTCTAGCCTCACCGGCCCACGAGCCTCCCAGTCCCCACTGCTAGTCTCTCTCTCCCTTCCCAAGGCCGCGCCACAGCCCCCCCATGCTGAGCACGTGAACAGGAAGGTGGCGCCGAAGCCACCTCCCCTCCCACGCCAGTCACGCAACCCCCACCTCTCCCTGGCATTCTTATCCTCTCCCTGCCCTTCCTAGCCTTCCCCGGATCCACCCCAGCGTCGCCCTGCCCTCTCCCCTCTCTGCCCTCCTTCTCCACCATCCCAAACTCCCCCTCGCCACACACCGCCCGTCTACCCCTGCCCCCGTCGATCTACCCGGTGGAGAGAGCTGCAAGCGGTCGAGGAGAACCAGACGAGCCCCAGCACCACGCCTGCGCACGCCGTCGAGGAGGAGACGGTCCGGAGCCACCAGGATCTGCCGCGCCACGCCGGAAACCCTAGCCCTCAGTCCGCGAGCCGCGTCGCCGATCGTCTGCACCCCGCGCCTCGCCACCGTCACCGGCACGCCCGCGGTGAGCACACGAGCCTCCCAGACATCTTCCCCCTCTAGTTCGCTTCCTGGTTTGCGCGGTCCCGGCGTCGAGCACCCTCTGTGCACGGTGGAACGACGACGTCGACAGCTCTGCCGCGCGCGTAAGCCTTACCTAGGCCCCGTCCAACCTCCTAGCAGCAACCCAGCCTAGCCCAGCGGCACAAGGCGTCTGTGCCCAGTCGAGTTCGAGCCCCGCGCCACACATGCGCGGCAGCGGCAGCGACGCCTTCGGTTCAGATTAGAGAAGATCCACAGTAGCGCGTGGCGTTTTTGCACATAACCCCCTGCCATCTCTTTTGCTCAACCCGCGGTCCGCAGGGCCCCCTGTCAGTGGCGCTGGTAATTTTATAAAAAGGTTCCTGTTCTTTGCAACCCTCAACCCGCGGTCCCGTTGCTCCCAGACGCTGGCGCGTGGGCCGTAGAACCCCCTGTCCCCACCTGTAAGCGACTCAGGAGAGAGTAGAAAAAGTGGAAAACGTTTCAGACATTGTTTTAAAATTCAAACTTAGTTTAAATTAATTCAAATTCAAATCTAATTCAGATTTTTAATAACTTTGTCACACTTAATCCAATTTTGGCAAATGATATATGTTTGGATATCAGAAAGATGAGGAGAATTCAAATATGCCATCCAATTTGACTTTTGCACAACAAAAATTCCAAGTTTAGTTTAATTACCAAATTGCCACTAGGATTTAAATAATTCATAACTTTTAATTCCTAAACCCAAATTTAGCAAATAAGTAGTCTAAATTGATCAGCTCGACGAGACCTTTCTGTTTATGCTATCCATGACTTGAATTGCAGCATGCATCATATAAAAATATATTGAACAACAACTGTTATGGCAACAAATGTGATTCTAAAACCCAACTAAATGTTATTTTCTTGTCCTCCACACCTCACCCATGCCATGCTACTTTACTTGCCATGTAAATTGTGCATCATTCATCATGGCATGATTGTTTGCTTGACGCATCTTATTCATATGCTTGTGCTCTATATTCATGTTGGCCTTGTTTGTTTGGTTTTCTCGGATGAACCGAGTAGGGTTGTATCAAGAGAACCAGAGCACTACCTGAACCGTCCTTTGCTTCAACAGAGATACCAGTGCAAGCACTACCACGTGCTTGCATACATACTGATACCTATTGCCTCTATCTTATTCTTGCATCATTGAGTCGCGATTGCATTAAATTGAATCCCAAGTATGCATTGCCTTTACTTTTAAACCCACCAAGCTTGTTTCCTCCATCCCATGAGCCACTACTATAGGAGTTGTTTGAGCCATGCAGTCGAGAACACATGTAGGGTTTGTGAGAGCACGATGAACAATGAGGTACCTAAACAACTTAACACGAGTAGTTGGGATAACTAAAGAAAGTGGCACGGTGAGCAATATCTGCTATTTGGTTTTCCTGCTCACTTGTGTCCCGTAAGACCCCGAGTACTTGATTCCTGTTCCTTGATTTATCGCTATCCACATCCGGAGGTATATGGGACCCCCGGCGAGCTTGATTCCGTCTTATTTCTTGGGGCCACAAACTAGTTTGAGGTGTTTTTACTATCTGTACTTATGCCATGTTTACCGCTTTATTTACGATTGTGCACTGATCTTTATTTAGGATCATGGCACGATTCATGGTGTCGACAAGCCCAGCCACACTTCGGGTTCCGATCGTTCACGGCCGTCCCCATAACCTTGAGCCCGTCTCGGGTCACCGGCTTCGCTATGGGATCTACTTAAGGGGTGGCCCCCTGAAATATTTCTGAATCTTGTGATTGTTCAGTCGTGAAAGCCTCGTTGAGTTTTGATTTGGTTTTTCCGAGGTTGATCGAGCGTGTGTTGCTATTGGTGCACCCCGGCCGGGTAAAACTTTCTGAAAGCCGTGTCCGCGGATATGGACGACTTGGAGCACAGTTTCTTGATCATAGACAAGCATAACTAAAGTACCGCCTTAACATGACTAAGTAACTTGACTAGTAAATAGTGCAATACTCATGGAATGGTTAATAAAATTGCCAACGGATGGGGGGTTGTTCGTCCGCTTCCTTGTTGGTAAGCAGGGAGGAGGATGGATCGGATGAGATTACCATTATAACTGTTGTTCTTAAATTCACGGACATCCGTCTATCATTGGTTAGGCGGATGGTTAGCGTTTATCTGTAGAACTGCTAGGGTTTATATTTCGCTGCTATTGCGTCACCCCAGGTTGTGTCCCCTTTAGCGGCATTAAGACTTGCTGAGTACCCTTAGGGTCTCACACGATAAATTCTTGATTCAGATGAACAGGTACCTTCTCAGGACGGATACTGGGTGGAAGAAGCCGAAGATGTGGGCAACGATCGTTCGGTGTAGAGATTCCGGGATCGGGGATCCGTGAGACCTGTAGTTGGGATGTGCTTATTTTCTCTGGCATCTTATGCCGATTTGCTTCTTATCCGTACTCGGATCTTGTTTGCCGCTTCCGCATGATACTCTGATGTGTGTTGTATGAGGAGTTATCCTAAAATATAGATTTATCTAGGTCATTTGAATCTTGCCGTATGGCGTTGGTATATTTCCTTTCTTTCTAGATGGTGTGGCTCTGATGTACTCTTGTATGGTGGCTTGCGTACATACCCACTTGTGTACGTAGTTGATCCCTTCGCTGCCGACCACGCCCGTCTGACAGTCCCGTTGAGAGGGTAGTGGTTGGGACGTCTGAAAGGACTACCAGTGAGTGGCTTTTGGGGCCCCACCGTACTATTTCAACCACTATCACTCATCCAGGCTTGTATCTAGGAGCGTAGTTCACCGAGGTAGTTACACTAGGGCTGGCGCCGGCCTGGAGGAGTCCAACTCCTCCTCCAGGTTGGTTCCAACTCCTCTTGCTTGTTTCCTACAGTTTCTTGTTTTGGCAGTTTGACTTTCAAACTGGACATTTGACTTTTCTGTTTTAGGATTCAATTTAATCCTTTATTTGGGACAGCAAGAACACTTAGTACATGATGCAATCATTCAATTAGTAATGACACATTCATGTACCCCTCCCCCCCGGAGTGCCGGACAATCCGGAACCTTCTAGAACATTCCCGATGAAAACACCGGAATCATTCCCGAACTCCGAAACGGGACTTTCCTTATATGAATCTTATTCTCCGGACCATTCCGGATCACCTCGTGATATCCCAGATCCCATCCGAGACTCCGAACAACATTCAGTCTCTTTCTCATAATACCATAACTACTCAAACAACGTCGAATCCTTAAGTGTGTCTCCCTACGGTTCGTGAATTATGCGGACATGATCGAGACACTTCTCCGAACAACAATAACCAATAGAGGAATCTGAAATTCATATGGCTCCACATATTTCTCACGATTACTTTGCGTCGAATGAACCACTTACATACGATACCAATTTCCCTTTGTCTCACGATATGTTACTTATCCGAGGTTATGATCGTGGTATCTGCATACCTAGTTCAACCTCGTTCTTGATAAGTACTCTTTTCTCGTTCCGTGATATGTGATCCCTTGTGACCAAGTCACATGCTTGCAAGCCAATTGGATGACATTCCACCGAGAGGGCCAGTATATCTATCCGTCATGTGGATGGACAAATCCCACTCTTGATCCATGTGTTTCAACCAATACTTTCCGAACACTTAATGCCACCTTTATAGCCACCCGATTCACGGTGTGGTGTTTGATGTCATCAAAGCATACATCCGGTAAAGGTGATATGCATGATCTCATGGTCGAAGGAATTAGGTTACTATGTATCGTAAAGCATATAGCAATTGAACTATTGAAATGACTTGATCTTTATGCTACGCTTATCTATAGGAGTATGTCCACCGTATCATTCTCCTAACGATATGATCTTGTTGTTGATAACATCTCAATGTTCATGATAGGAAACCACAATCATTAATCAACCAACAAGCTAGTGAAGTATAGAGGCTATACTAGGGACTTCAAATTAAGTTTACAAATCACACAAGTATTAATGGTTTCCTTGTTAATACTATTATAGCATGAATGTAAACATTTATCATAAACACAAAGATATAATAATAACTACATTTATTATTGCCTCTAGGGCATATCTCCAACAGTCTCCCACTTGCACTAGAGTCATCTAATCTAGATTACATGGTAATATACCGAACACCCATGGTTTGGTGTTGGTCATGTTTTGCCCTCGGGAGAGGTTTAGTCAACGGATCCGCCACATTCAGATCTGTGTGTACTTTGCAAATCTTTATATCCCCATCCCGGATATGTTCTCGAATAGCGTGAAAATGCAGCTTGATATGCTTGACTTCTTGTGTGACCTTGGTTCTTGCATTGGCTATGGCGCCCATGTTATCACATAGATAGACATTGGGTCCAAAGACTTGGAACCACACCCAGCTGTAACGAACTCTTTCATCCATATCGCTTCTTGTGAAGCCTCGGCGACCATGTATTCCGACTCGTTGAAGATCTCGCCACAACGCTTTGCTTTGCACTCCTCCTAGCTTCTGCACCATTCAAAATAAATACGTATCCGGATTGTGATTTAGAATCATCCGGATCGGTGTTCCAACTAGCATCGGTGTAACCATTAACAACGAGCTGTTCATCACCTCCATAAGAAAGAACCATATCCTTAGTTCTTCTCAAGTACTTAAGGATGTTTTTGACCGTTGTCCAATGATCCACTCCTGGATCACTTTGATATCTGCTAGTTAAACTAACAGCATATGCAATGTCGGGTCTAGTACATAGCATGGCATACATTAGAGATCCTATGGCTGAGGCATAGGGAGTCTTACTCATCCTTTCTCTATCTTCTGCCGATGTCGGACTTTGAGTTTTACTCAAGGTCGTATTGGGCAACATGGGCAAGAACTCTTTCTTGCTTTCTTCCATTCCAAATCTCTTTAGAACTTTGTCCAAATATGTACTCTGTGACAATGATATTTGGCGTTTTGATCTATCCCTATAAATCTTTATGCCTAATATGTAAGCTGCTTCGCCAAGATCCTTCATTGAAAAACTATTATTCAAATATTCCTTGACACTATTAAGAAGGTCTACATCATTCCCAATCAACAATATGTCATCCACATACAGTATTAAGAATGCTACAGAGCTCCCACTCACTTTCTTGTAAATACAAGCTTCTCCATAAGTTTGTATAAAACCAAAACTTTTGATTACCTTATCAAAACGTTGATTCCAACTTCGGGATGCTTGCTTCAATCCATAGATGGACCGTTGAAGTTTGCATACCTTGTTAGCATCTTTAGGATCGACAAAACCTTTGGGTTGCATCATATACAACTCTTCATCAATGTCTCCATTGAGGAATGCTGTTTTGACATCCATCTACCATATCTCATAATCATAATATGGCGATTGCTAACATAATCCTCACAGACTTTAGCTTCGCTACGGTGAGAAAGTCTCATCGTAGTCAACTCCTTAAATTTGTCGAAACCCTTTTGCGACAAGTCGAGCTTTATAAAGATGCATTACCATCAAGATCTGCTTTTCTTCTTGAAAATCCATTTGTTCTCGTGACCTTCCGGCCATCCGGTAAGTCCACCAAAGTCCATACTTGGTTTCGTACATGGATCCAATCTCGGATTTCATGGCTTCTTGCCATTTATTGGAATCTGGGCTCATCATCGCTTCTTCATATGTCTCGGGGTCATCGGTGTTGTCCACCACCATGACATTCATAACGGAATCATACCAATGGAGTGGTGAAGTTCTCGTTGACCTCCGAGGCTCTGTAGCAACTTCAACCGAAGTTTCATGATCATCATCATTAGCTTCCTCTCTTATTGGTGCGCACCACGGAACTTCTTCGGTCTTGCACTACTCGCATTCGAGAGAAGGTTCGACAACCTCGTCGAGTTCTACTTTCCTTCCGTCACTTCTTTCGAGAGAAATTCCTTCTCTAGAAAGGATCCATTCTTAACTTGAATGTTTTGCCTTCGGATCTATGATAGAAGGTATACCCAATAGTTTCCTTCGGGTATCCTATGAAGACGCATTTTTCCGCTTTGGGTTCAAGCTTGTCGGCTGTAACTTCTTTACATAGGCTCGTGATCCCCAAACTTTAAGGAACGACAATTTAGGTTTCTTCCCAAACCATAATTCATACGGTGTCGTTTCAACGGATTTAGACGGTGCCCTATTTAAAGTGAATGCGGTTGTTTCTAATGCATAACCCCAAAATGATAGCGGTAAATCAGAAGTGACATCATAGAACGAACCATATCTAAGAGAGTTCGATTCGACGTTCGGACACACCATTACGCTGTGGTGTTCCGGCGGTGTCAATTGTGAAAGTATTCGCACTTCTTTAAATGCTCGCCAAACTCAGAACTTATATATTCACCTCCACGATCGAACGTAGAAATTTAATCTTCTTGTTACGTTGATTCTCTACCTCACTTTGAAACTCCTTAAACTTCTCGAAAGTTTCGGACTTATGTTTCATGAAATAGATATACCCATATCTACTCAAGTCATCCGTGAAGGTAAGAACATAACGATAACCACACATGATGCCACACTCATTGGACCACACACATCGGTATGTATGATTTCCAATAAGTCCGTAGCTCGCTCCATCATACCGAAAATGGAGTCTTAGTCATTTTACCCATCGACATGCTTCGCATCTTTCAAGTGATTCAAAATCAAGTGATTCAAGAAGTCCATCGAATGGAGTTTCTTCATACGTTTCACTCGATGTGACCAAGACGACAGTGCCACATATAGGTCGAATTATCGCTGATTTCAAGCGTTTAGCCTCAATGTTGTTGATATGTGTATTTCCACTATCGAGATTCAATAAGAATAGACCATCTATCAAAGGTGCATGTGCATAAAACATATTACTCATAAAAATAGAACAACCATTATTCTCGGTTTAAACAAGTAACCGTCTCGCAATAAACAAGATCCCGATATAATGTTCATGCTCAACGCAGCACCAAATAACAATTATTTAAGTATAAAACTAATCCCGATGGTAGATGAAGGGGTAGCGTGCCGAGCGATCACATCAACCTTTGATCCGTTTCCACGCGCCGTCACCTCGTTCTTCGCTAGCTTCCGTTTATTCTCGGCTTTTTGAGTTACAAATATGAGCAACCGAACCAAGATCAAATACGTGCACTACTACGAGTACTAGTGAGATACACATCAATAACATGTATATCGATATACCTTTCTTCTTGATGTTGCCGTTCTTCAAATCCGCCAAGTACTTTGGGCAATTCCGCTTCGATGACCTTCTCCTGCGTAAAAGCACTCGATGTCGGGCTTAGGTCCAGCCCTGGTCTTCTTCGTCGCGTGGTAGCTTTCTTACCACCCTTCTTGAAGTGTCCCTTTGCTTAGACTTGCCTTTCTTGAATTTGGTGGTCTTATTGACCAACAACACTTGGTGCTCTTTCTTGATCTCCACTTCGCAGATTTCAACATGGCAAAGAGTTCGCAACGCAGCGTCTTGTTCATGTTCTGCATGTTGTAGTTCATCACAAAGTTCTTGTAACTTGGTGGTAGTGATTGGAGGACACGGTAAATCCCCAAAGCATTAGGAATCACTATACCCAAGCTTTGAAGTTTGTTTGTGTGGCATCCCGCAAAACCACAACTAGAAAATCGCGTTGAATTTGTGCATTGCATCGTCATCTTCATGCATTGTTTGACTGCATTATTTGAAAAGCCTAGTTCTGAATTGTACAAAACCCCTATTATTTTCAAACACAAAACCCCGATCGCATCGGAGTATTTTTTATTTGTCTAAAAACTGTTTGCAAATGGCATTGTTTTGATTTAATCTCGACCAAACAAACACAAAACTAAAACTGCCCAACCCTAAATCTTTTTCCACCCAAATCCTATCTACCCTCCAACCAAAACGTGCCACCTCCCCCCTCTCACCCAAAACATAACCACCTGCCACCTCATCCATCCACCATCCCACCTCTCCCCTTTTCTCACCCAGTCCACCCTCACCCACCCTCTCTCTCCTCTCAGCCAGGCCTCCCACCTGCCCCGGCCACTCCACGCGCCCTCCTCACGCCAGCCACCTTGCAGCCCACGCCGCCCCCTCTCACGCACGGTCCCACCGTCCCCGCCCTGGGCCCCACGCCTGGCCCGCACTCGCCTCTCTCCTCCCTCACGCACGCGCCCAGGACCCCCCCCACACGCGGTCCACCCCCTGGCCCACTGCGAACCCTCCACGAACCCCCGCGCCCCACGTTCCTCTCTTCCCCCCGCTCAACCATCCTCCTCTCCTCCCTGGCTGCTCCATCCCGCCGCTCCTCTCAGGCGCCGGCGTCGCCCTCCGCCGGAGCCGCCTCACCGCGTCCCTCTCCCCAGCTCCCCTCGCTTGCGCGCGTCGCCGGCCGCCGCCGAGCTTGCCCTCGCTCACGCGACCCCGACCCCTCCGCCCGTTCTCCCCCAAGCGTCGCCCGCGCCCCCACTCGCCAACCGCCTCTCCGCCGTCTGCTGGCGCCGCCCCAGCGTCGCCACCGACCCGTGGACCTCCAGCGCCGCCCGCCGCCCGCAGCTCCCGCCCGCCCGCTCTCTCCTCTCCGGACCCCGCCGCCTCTCTCCCCGGCAGCGCCAAGAAGCTGCCCTCCGCGTCGAGCTCCGTCGCGCCCCTCCTCCCACGCTGCGCCCGTGCGTCTTCCCTCCCTCCGTCGTCGCAGCAGCTCCCCAGCGTGATCTCCGCCGCCACTGAGTCCGCCGCCAGCGCTCCTCGCGAGCCCGCCCGTCCGACAACCGCTCGCCCTCTGCCCTCCAGCGTCGCCCGGCCCCGGAGACCCGCCATCTCGCCCAAGCTCGCCTAGCCTGCCCGTCTTGGCGGCCGTCCGCTGCCTTGAGCCTGCCGCGCCATATCTCTGCTCCTGGCCGCGTTTCCCAGGCCGCCTCCATGTGCCCAGCCCCGAGGATGCGAGCCGTCCGCCCGGTTCCTCTCTGCAACCATCTGTACGCGTGTGTATAAGAGGGATCCCGTTTGCCGGAACGGTGCCAATCCAAGTCCGCCATCAAGGAATGAAACAAGAACCACAACGCCAACGACAGATTGCCGACAACAAAATTGTCTACACGGATGCCACGATCTTCGCCGCGGAGACCGCCAAGTTCTCCCTCCCGGATGCCAAGACCGCCTCGATTGCGCGGGCCCGACAAGACCTTCGCAACGACAAGAACTGCACCGACCCGGAATAATCCGATGCGCCCCGGCACCGAACCAAGCTCTTCTTCCCGGAAGCATCGACGCCCGTGCGACAAGACCTCCTTCTCGAAGCCACCAAGCACTTCCTCTCGGACGTCAAGGCCGAATCCGGAGACCGCCAAGTTCGCCTCAGGAACCCCGAAGACCCGAACCCGAAGACGCCAAGGTCGCCGACGTAGCGTGCCTAGTACTTCACCCCAGATGAGACAAGTACTATTTCCCGGTACGCGGACCGACAAGATCTCCGCGTGAGACGACAAGACCGACAACATGGCCGACCGCCGTATGCGCCAAGATCTACCCCGTTACCGAGAACGATCCCGCCCGTCGAACCCTGGACCCCGAACCCCGGAACCCCAAGATCGTCGAGACCCCTAAATGTGTGAACCCTTTCCGCCAACCCTATTTCATAAATGAAACATAACATTGTTGCATATTATTTTGTCATCTCGCATGCATATCTGTGGGTTGGGGGCCTTATGCCGGATCACCTAATAATTAAATATGGGGCCCATATGCGGGCAAATCTAGCCTTATATTGGCCTCATTTAAACTTGTGTAGCGAACCGGAAACTCATCTTGTCATGTTAATACAACATTTAAATTGCGGGGTAGCTAAACAACTAGAACCATCTATCTAATTGTCGGGACCCCGGTTCCGCTTAATTTGACCTAATTGCATCGCACCTTGCCATGCCATACATCATACATGCATCATGCCGATCTTCTGCCGAGTATTAAATAGTGCATCCGGTGTTTCTTCTAGTGTTTTGCTTCTTCGCGGATAAGGCCGTTGAGTGGATGTGAGCTTCGCCCCGATCTTCGGTTGAACCCTTCGACAATGTTTTCAGGCGAGCATCTCCCTCTTTCTACCTATCTTACTTTTATAGTCTTTATTCCCTCCCGTTGATCTATTGCTATCTGTGTTGCGATGCTCTAGTTTTCGTCCCCTTTGATATCCCCTGCAGCCGTATATTGCCTTGGACACATCCTATTACCTGTTGTTTGGTAGATAGTTGGACTTGCGTGTCGTAGTCGCTTGCTCAAGTGTTGTCGCGTGTTGTCAAATGCCACAGTTGTTGATGTATTGCCGCATGTTGATGTTGGAGATGATTCTAGTTTTACTTATCATTCACTTTACATTCCTGTTTAACAACTAAAACTGAAATAAGCAGAGGCATCGGTGGGTGATAGATAATATTTGGTTTCCGAACGCCCACTTGTGTCCCGTAAGACCCCGAGTACTTGATACCTGTTCCTTGATTTTTGCGCTATCCACATCCGGAGGTATATGGGACCCCCGAGCGAGCTTGATTCCGTCTTATTTCTTGGGGCCACAAACTAGTTTGAGGTTTTATTTACTATCGGTACTTATGCCATGCTACTTTACGTATTTAAATTGTGCGAGGAGCACCTTGTCTTGTTAGGAATTGTGACCCGTTTACGTGGTATCGACAAGCCCAGCCACACTTCGGGTTCCCGATCGTTTACCGGCCCCACAAACCTTGAGGCCGTCTCGAGTCGGCTAGCTTCGTTATGGAATCTACTTAAGGGTGGCCCCGAAATATTTATGAATCCTGTGATTGTTCAGTCGTGAAAGCCTCGTTGGGTTTTGATTTGGTTTTCGAGGTTGATCGGCGTGTGTTGCTATTGGTGCACCCGGCGGTAAAACTTTCTGAAAGCCGTGTCCGCGGATATGGACGACTTGGAGCACAGTATCTCGATCATAGACAAGCATAACTAAAGTTTACTGCTATAAATTTGACTTATAATGACTAGTAATCAGCTTCACTATAATGGAATGGCTAATCAATACTGCCCACAATTGCTTGTTTGGTTGTCGCTTGCGACAATTGTATCTGACCAGTAAGTATTGCAACTACAACGAAATGGCTGAATAAAAGTACCAACAACTGCTGGGTTTGGGTTTATCTCATGCTATCTGTACCTGATTAGTAATTGTTGCAACTATCACGGAATGGTTAACTAAAAGTGCCCACTGCTTATTTTATCCGGATGATTATCTATACCTGACTAGTAATTACTGCAACGATAACTGAATAAATAAAGCGCCAGCGGTGAGTTCCTCGGTTGACTTCCTCGTTTGGTCTCGAGGGGAAACACCGGATGGGTTTGTTTGGTGTTAGCCTCGGGTTGGATCCGGATAGGTCTTTCTCACCCTCTCGATAACCGCCGGTTGTATCGAGTCTCTATAGGTTGTTTAGTGTATCTTTGCCGCCTTGATCCACCATACCTATGTAGGCGAGGACCGCCGAATTCTAGCCTCACCGTGTACTGGCCTCAGTACTGACGCTCCTTCTTTTCCTTTTGCCCTTTGTCGGCACCCCTTTTGTTTAAGCAGGTTTGAGATCGACGTCGTTAGCAGGGTTACCCTTCCGGCTTGGCCTGGGCAGGGTTATGGACGCCATTGGTTATTCTTCAGGGCTCTTAGCCCCATTTGCATCTTGTCCGTAGCTGGACGCTCTATCGTTTTCAAGGTGATTTGGATCTTGGTATATTATATCTGTATTCTTGACTCTTTGAGTCGCTCTTATATATATCTGTTCTGTGGGTCCCATCGAGGACTGTTGTGTCTTATTATTGCCGTTTTCCACCCGAAAGTGCTGGTGGGCACCTTTGAATCGTTTCTGCGGGTTTGGCGAATTTTGCTCAAACTTGCATAGGTCCGATCTGAGGGTGTTACTGAGTGGTATCGAGCTCGGTTTGCGATACCCCACAAGTCCAACCTGTAGGATAACCTAGCTAACGGCCGCAGTAGAGTGTCAAAACTATTTTGCAAAATCGGTTGGATAGTTCTGAATAGGTCTGATTTTACTCCTTACCCCTCTGCTGATCCCCTCTTATCTCGACGTGTTTTGAATCTGCTCTCTTATCTTTTCTTCGAGTCCAGGATTTCTCGTGGTTGGGTTTCCGTCGTACCTTTAGGGTTTCGCTTCCTCTTCTGATAACGGTGTTCTACCATCCGGTGTTCACGCTGTCCGAGGAATCCGTCTACAGCGGTATCATTCTTTGTTCCTTGTTTGTGCTTTCCGGTGTGTTTCCGACGCGACGACATCATCTACGCCAGAACCGATGCACAGTCTGCATCACTCCGGTGTTTCCGAACCTCGCTTGTCGAGATCTTCAGTCTGACTCCGAGAGTTGGTTGCATAATCCGCTTATTCTTGTGCAGAGTAATGGTTTGGGTGCGCGATGGACTGATCACCATCCGACTACTCTTATCATTCGCTCTTGTACATCGAATCAGTGGGTCCAGCAGTTTTACTCCATCCATCGGAAGCTAGAGGTGGCTTTATTTGTTGATGCCTCTACCTTCGACCTTTTGTTTTCCGGAGTGTTCTCTCGGCGATCACGGACAACGACCCCTTTGTTGGTGGTGTCGCCGTTTTCAAGGTGGAGGATGAACCATTGTTAGTGGTGTCGCGAGGATCTACACAAAGCGAGAAGACGCATATCGCCGACCTTCCTTTCCGGTACCATGAGGCGGATCTCGAGGGCGAGATCCATCGTTAGTGGTGTCGAATTGTGGCATCCCGCAAAACCACTACTAGAAAATCGCGTTGAATTTGTGCATTGCATCGTCATCTTCATGCATTGTTTGACTGCATTATTTGAAAAGCCTAGTTCTGAATTGTACAAAACCCCTATTATTTTCAAACACAAAACCCGATCGCCGGAGTATTTTTTATTTGTCTAAAAACTGTTTGCAAATGGCCTTGTTTTGATTTAATCACGACCAAACAAACACAAAACTAAAACTGCCCAACCCTAAATCTTTTTCCACCCAAATCCTATCTACCCTCCAACCAAAACGTGCCACCTCCCCCCTCTCACCCAAAACATAACCACCTGCCACCTCATCCATCCACCATCCCACCTCTCCCCTTTTCTCACCCAGTCCACCCTCACCCACCCTCTCTCTCCTCTCAGCCGCGTGGGCCCACTCCCCAGCACACCCGCCCCCTGTCCGCCACTGGGCCCTCCACGCGCCCTCACGCGCGAGCCACCTTGCCCGCCGCAGCCTGCCACGCCCGTCCCTCTCGCTGCCGGTCCCACCTGTCCCCTTGAACCGCCCCAGGCCCCGCCCTTTTCGCCTCTCTCCTCACGCACGCGCCCAGGACCCCCACACGCGTCCACCCTCGCCCATCTGCGGACCCTCCACGAACCCCCGCCCCACGTTCCTCTCTTCCCCGCTCCAACCATCCTCCTCTCCTCCTGGCTGCTCCATCCGCCGCTTCCTCAGCGCCGCCCGCCCGGAGCCGCCTCACCGCTCTCTCAGCTCCTCGCTTGCGCAGCGGCCGTCGCTGAAGCTTGCCCTCGCCACGCGACCCGACCCCTCCGCCTCGCGTTCTCCCCCAGCGTCGCCGCCCCCACCTCGACCGCCTCCCGCTGCTCTGGGCGCCGCCCAAGGCGCCACCGACCTGTGGACCTCCGCCGCTGCCGCCGCCCGCCGCGCCGCTCCGCCCGCTCTCTCCTCCGGCGACCCGCCGCCTCTCTCGAGCAGCAAGCTGCCCTCCGCGTCCGAGCTCCGCTGCCCCCTCCTCCCACGCTGCGCCGCTGCGTCTTCCTCCCTCTCCGCTGCTGCAGCAGCTCCCCGCTGCGTGATCTCCGCCACCGGAGTCCGCCGCAGCGCCGCCTCGCGAGCCCGCCGTCCGACAACCGCCCAGGCCCGCCGCTCGCCCTCCGCGCTTGCGCCGGAGACCCCGACGCCGTCTGCCCAAGCTCTGCCTAGCCCTGCGCGGCCCGTGCCGGCGTCCGCTGCCTTGAGCCTGCCGCGCCATATCTCTGCTCCTGGCCGCGTTTCCCAGGCCGCCTCCATGTGCCCAGCCCCGAGGATGCGAGCCGTCCGCCCGTTCCTCTCTCGCAACCATCATGCAGCGTGTATAAGAGGGATCCCGTCGGAACGGTGCCAATCAAGTCCGCCATCAAGGAATGAAACAAGAACCACAACGCTAACGACAGATTGCCGACAACAAAATTGTCTACACGGATGCCACGATCTTCGCCGCGGAGACCGCCAAGTTCTCCCTCCCGGATGCCAAGACCGCCTCGATTGCGCGGGCCCGACAAGACCTTCGCAACGACAAGAACGGCACCGACCCGGAATAATCCGATGCGCCCCGGCACCGAACCAAGCTCTTCTTCCCGGAAGCATCGACGCCCGTGCGACAAGACCTCCTTCTCGAAGCCACCAAGCACTTCCTCTCGGACGTCAAGGCCGAATCCGGAGACCGCCAAGTTCGCCTCAGGAACCCCGAAGACCCGAACCCGAAGACGCCAAGGTCGCCGACGTAGCGTGCCTAGTACTTCACCCCAGATGAGACAAGTACTATTTCCCGGTACGCGGACCGACAAGATCTCCGCGTGAGACGACAAGACCGACAACATGGCCGACCGCCGTATGCGCCAAGATCTACCCCGTTACCGAGAACGATCCCGCCCGTCGAACCCTGGACCCCGAACCCCGGAACCCCAAGATCGTCGAGACCCCTAAATGTGTGAACCCTTTCCGCCAACCCTATTTCATAAATGAAACATAACATTGTTGCATATTATTTTGTCATCTCGCATGCATATCTGTGGGTTGGGGGCCTTATGCCGGATCACCTAATAATTAAATATGGGGCCCATATGCGGGCAAATCTAGCCTTATATTGGCCTCATTTAAACTTGTGTAGCGAACCGGAAACTCATCTTGTCATGTTAATACAACATTTAAATTGCGGGGTAGCTAAACAACTAGAACCATCTATCTAATTGTCGGACCCCGGCCGCTTAATTTGACCTAATTGCATCGCACCTTTGCCATGCCATACATCATACATGCATCATGCCGATCTTCCGCCGAGTATTAAATAGTGCATCCGTGTTTCTTCTAGTGTTTTGCTTCTTCATGATAAGGCCGTTGAGTGGATGTGAGCTTACCGATCTTGGTTGAACCCTTCGACAATGTTTTCAAAGTAGCATCTCCTCTTTCTACCTATCTTACTTTTATAGTCTTTATTCCTCCCGTTGATCTATTGCTATACGTGTTGCGATGCTCTAGTTTTCGCCTTTGATATCCCCGCGGTAGTATATTGCCTTGGACACATCCTATTACCTGTTGTTTGGTAGATAGTTGGACTTGCGTGTCGTAGTCGCTTGCTCAAGTGTTGTCGCGTGTTGTCAAATGCCACAGTTGTTGATGTATTGCCGCATGTTGATGTTGGAGATGATTCTAGTTTTACTTATCATTCACTTTACATTCCTGTTTAACAACTAAAACTGAAATAAGCAGAGGCATCGGTGGGTGATAGATAATATTTGGTTTCCGAACGCCCACTTGTGTCCCGTAAGACCCCGAGTACTTGATACCTGTTCCTTGATTTTGCGCGCTATCCACATCCGGGAGGTATATGGGACCCCCCTGAGCCAGAGCTTGATTCCGTCTTATTTCTTGGGGCCACAAACTAGTTTGAGGTTTTATTTACTATCCGGTACTTATGCCATGCTACTTTCTGTATTTAAATTGTGCGAGGAGCACACTGTACTGTTTAGGAATTGTGACCCGTTTACGTGGTATCGACAAGCCCAGCCACACTTTCGGGTTCCCAGTCGCATCACCGCCCCACAAACCTTGAGGCCGTCTCGAGTCAGCTAGCCCGTATGGAATCTACTTAAGGTGGCCCCAAATATTTCTGAATCTGTGATTGTTCACCGTGAAAGCCTCGTTGGGTTTTGATTTGGTTTTTCCGAGGTTGATCGGCGTGTGTTGCTATTGGTGCACCCCGCCGGGTAAAACTTTCGAAAGCCGTGTCCATGGATATGGACGACTTGGAGCACAAGATCTCGATCATAGACAAGCATAACTAAAGTTTATCGCTATAAATTTGACTTATAATGACTAGTAATCAGCTTCACTATAATGGAATGGCTAATCAATACGCCCACAATTGCTTGTTTGGTTGTCGCCATGACAATTGTATCGACGATAAGTATTGCAACTACAACGAAATGGCTGAATAAAAGTACCAACAACTGCTGGGTTTGGGTTTATCTCATGCTATCTGTACCTGATTAGTAATTGTTGCAACTATCACGGAATGGTTAACTAAAAGTGCCCACTGCTTATTTTATCCGGATGATTATCTATACCTGACTAGTAATTACTGCAACGATAACTGAATAAATAAAACTGCCAACGGTGTGAGTTCCTCGGTTGACTTCCGCGTTTGGTCTCGAGGGGGAAACACCAGGATGGGTTTGTTTGGTGTTAGCCTCAGGTTGGATCCGGATAGGTCTTTCTCACCCCTCTCTGATAACCGCCAGTTGTATCGAGTCTCTATAGGTTGTTTAGTGTATCTCGCCGCCGCTTGATCCACCATACCTATGTAGGCGAGGACCGCGAATTCTAGCCTCGCTGCTATCGCCTCGATCGACGCCCTTCTTTTCCTTTTGCCCTTTGTCGGCACCCCTTTGTTTAAGCAGGTTTGAGATCGGCGTCGTTAGCGTGGTTACCCTTCCGCTTGGCCCGGGGTTATGGACGCCATTGGTTATTCTTCGTGGCTCTTAGCCCCATTTGCATCTTGTCCGTAGCTGGACGCCTATCGCTTTCAAGGTGATTTGGATCTTGGTATATTATATCCGTATTCTTGACTCTTTGAGTCGCTCTTATATATATCTGCTGTGGGTCCCATCGAGGACTGTGTCTTGTTATTACTGCTTTTCCACCCGCACGAAAGTGCCTGGTGGGCACCTTTGAATCGTTTCTATGCGGGTTTGGCGAATTTTGCTCAAACTTGCATAGGTCCGATTCTGAGGGTGTTACAGTTTGCGTGCCCAGACATCTTAAGCACATGCTCACTGACGGAGCTGCCCTCTTCCATCTTGCAGTTAAAGAACTTTTCAGAAGCCTCATAGCTTTCAATTGCCGCATGAGTCTCAAAAATCAATTTGAGATCCTCGACAATATCATATGGGTCTGATTCTTCAAACCTTTTCTGAAGCTCCGATTCTAAACCATACAAGATAGCACACTGAACTATGGAGTACTGATTCTTCCGAGCGAGGTAAACATTTTTTACTTCATCGAAGCGGTGGCAGTGGGTCACCAATGGTGCATCCAAAGACATAGGTCAAATTACCAGTGAGGACAATCCTCAAATTGGAACCAATCCGCGGTTGCTTCCATTGTTTTCAACTTTTCTTTCTCTAGGAACGCATTAAAATTGATGGTAGGGGCTGCCATTGATCTACAACATATTTGCAATAGTTTAGACTAAGTTTATGACAAATTGAGTTCAAATTAATAATAAAATTAAACTAGGTGAACTCCCACTCAAAACAATATCCCTCACATTGTTTTAGTGATCACACGAACCAAATCCACCGTATCAACACCGATCATCACGAGAGTTGACATAGTTTCAATGGCGAACAATCGACATGTTCATCACATCTACTATATGATTCATGCTTTACCTTTCGGTGATCCGTGTTCTGAGACCATGTCTGTACATGCTAGGCTCGTCAAGATCAAACCTTAGTTTCTGCATGAGCAAATCTGGCTTGCTCACGTTGTATACACTTGCAGAATCTAACACACCCGATCATCACGTGGTGCTTCGAAACAACAAGCTTTAGCAACGGTGCTAACTAAGGGTGAACACTTTATGATTTGAAATTGATGTGCATGAGGGATCATCTTATAATGCTACCGTCGTCTACTAAGCAATACAAGATGCATAAAGGATTAACATCACATGCAATTCAATATATATGTGATA
This sequence comes from Avena longiglumis, assembly GCA_030063025.1. Taxonomy (NCBI): domain Eukaryota; kingdom Viridiplantae; phylum Streptophyta; class Magnoliopsida; order Poales; family Poaceae; genus Avena; species Avena longiglumis. The sequence continues at coordinate 148,911,907 of CP125974.1, forward strand.
TGATATGGCCTTTCTTTTCGTGCCTCCGATCTCCATCTTCAAGCGAACATGATCTCCATCATCACCGGTATTGCATCAAGGTCAATGACGCTTCTCCATGGTTGTAGATCCACCGGCTTCAACTATTACAACTACTTTGAATAGACACGCGGGTCTTAACATAAATTAAAGACAACCATATGGCTCGCCGTTGCCGACTTACAATAAGGAACATTGCATACATCAAATATAATCACAATCATGGCCATATCACATCACTGCACACCCCTGCAAAACAAAGTTAGACGCCTCTACTTTCTTTGCATATTTTACGTGGTTTGGGGCTTTCAATAAGTGTCGTTCTAACTTACGAACAAGAACCACAACATTGATACTAGCATTGTTGATCACCCGTTGTAAATTTGGATCTTAACTATGCTAGGAGAAACATGCACCCGCAAAGCCACTTATGCAATACAAGTTACATGTCAAGCGTGGAGCAAGTCTCATGAACGATGTCATGTAAGGTTAGCCCGGGCCGCTTCATCCCAACATACCGCAAGATGCAAAGTACACAAGAAGCAATCGACAATAAAAGTATCAACGCCCACAATGACCATTGTGTTCTACTCGTGCAACAAATCTACATATAGACACGGCTCTGATACCACTGTAGGGGTTCGTAGCATGGAAAACAAAAATTTTCTATCACATACAAACAAACAAGCCAAGATCTATCTACTAGATTGTAGCAACGAGTCGATGGAATAACTTACCCTCGAAGATTCCAAAGTGTTTAACGAGAGCGGATTCTCGCGGGTGATGTAGTATTTCTTCCGATCTCAAGATCGTGTAGACGATCCTTCCAGCGCCTAAGCGCTCATGATCGGTCACACGTCGTTGATTACGACGAAGACCTTCCTCTCCCTTGTTCCAGAAATGGAGGTTGTAGCACTATCCTCGATTCGCAAAGACAACTGTGGTACCTGAAGTAGAGGGGAGATCCCAGGGTTTCGCCTTAAGCCGTGCAGTATGGTGGAGCTTATGAGAGAGGCTATTAGTGGTCTAGTAATTAGACACACCAATTAGAAGGCTCTAAACCAATTAGAAGGCTCTAAACCGGCTGGCTAAAGCAATTAGAAGCTCTAAACCAAAGCGGCTCTAAACCGGAGATCTAGAGGTGAAACTTGTGTGTCTCTAGGAGGAGCCCCGCCTCCTTTTATGGGAGGGGTCCTTGGCGCCAGGGAGGAGGAGTCCCTCCCAACTCCTAGGGCTGGCGCCCGAGGAGTCCAACTCCTCCTCCAGGTTGGTTCCAACTCCTCTTGCTTGTTTCCCACAGTTTCTTGTTTTGGCAGTTTGACTTTCAAACTGGACATTTGACTTTTCTGTTTTAGGATTCAATTTAATCCTTTATTTGGGACAGAAAGAACACTTAGTACATGATGCAATCATTCAATTAGTAATGACACATTCATGTACCCCTCCCCCCCGGAGTGCCGGACAATCCGGAACCTTCTAGAACATTCCCGATGAAAACACCGGAATCATTCCCGAACTCCGAAACGGGACTTTCCTTATATGAATCTTATTCTCCGGACCATTCCGGATCACCTCGATATCCGGATCCCATCCGAGACTCGAACAACATTCGGTCTTTCTCATAATACCATAACTACTCAAACAACGTCGAATCCTTAAGTGTGTCTCCCTACGGTCGTGAATTATGCGACATGATCGAGACACTTCTCCGAACAATAACCAATAGAGGAATCTGAAATTCATATGGCTCCCACATATTTCTACGATTACTTTGCGATCGAATGAACCACTTACATACGATACCAATTTCCCTTTGTCTCACGATATGTTACTTATCCGAGGTTATGATCGCGGTATCTCTGCATACCTAGTTCAACCTCGTTCGATAAGTACTTTTCTCGTTCCGTGATATGTGATCCCTTGTGACCAAGTCACATGCTTGCAAGCCAATTGGATGACATTCCACCGAGAGGGCCCAGTATATCTATCCGTCATGTGGATGGACAAATCCCACTCTTGATCCATGTGTTTCAACCAATACTTTCCGAACACTTAATGCCACCTTTATAGCCACCCGCCACGGTGGTGTTTGATGTCATCAAAGCATCCATCCGTAAAGGTGATATGCATGATCTCATGGTCGAAGGAATTAGGTTACTATGTATCAGAAAGCATATAGCAATTGAACTATTGAAATGACTTGATCTTTATGCTACGCTTATCTATAGGAGTATGTCCACCATATCATTCTCCTAACGATATGATATTGTTGTTGATAACATCTCAATGTTCATGATAGGGAAACCACAATCATTAATCAACCAACAAGCTAGTGAAGTATAGAGGCTATACTAGGGACTTCAAATTAAGTTTACAAATCACACAAGTATTAATGGTTTCCTTGTTAATACTATTATAGCATGAATGTAAACATTTATCATAAACACAAAGATATAATAATAACTACATTTATTATTGCCTCTAGGGCATATCTCCAACAGATTGGTGGGCACACGAGATACAGGTAATGATGATAACTTGGTTGGCAATTGTTGTTGTTCAGTGCATATGTTTGGCAATTGTTGTTATTCTAATAGCATTTTATGATTTGCAGATGTGTCTAGAGGCTGCCAAGTTTTAGATAGCTCCACTGCAGGATGAGGAGGACCTAAAGATACTGTTTGACAAAAATGTTGTGACCAATGTGGCTGCTAGGGTGCCTCCAACTTCTCAGGTTCAGGTGGACATTGAAGTGGATGGTGAAGATTCAGGTTGTGAGGCTGATGACCCTCTTGTTACACCTGTGCGTACACATGGCAAGAAGAAGAGAGGATGCCCCTACTCACCTACTCCCACAGCCACGCCAAAGATGAGTGCTACAACTAGCAGCGCTTCTAGGTTGGATCGTATGATGGAGCTCATGGAAAAGAGGGAGGAAGAGAAGAAGAGGATTAGGATGATGGAGGAAGATAAGAGTAAGAATTCTGTAACATCTCCGGACAAGAGTAAGGAATATCCTAGGGATGAGATTAGTCGGTTGGTTTCCTTGGTATATCAGGATGGAGCTAAGCCTAGGAGTTTGGAGTACTTCTATGCGACACAGCTTTTCATTTTACAGGAGTATCGTGAGATGTTTGCTTGTTTGGTGGAGGATGCAATACCTGCCCAGAGGATAGAATGGATTAAAATGACATGGGAGCATCATAGCAAGAAGTAGTATTTGGAACTTGTATCTGTAATGAACTATGTTATTTGCTAGGAACTTGTATCCGTACTGAGATGTGTTATTTTCTAGAACTTGTATCCGTACTGAGATATGTTATTTATATCTTGCTGTGAACTATGTTTGTTCAGTACAACTTTAATTTGCCTTGCTCCCTAGTTATTTGGTTTCTGTTGGAGATATGCCCAAGAGGCAATAATAAAGTGGTTATTATCATATCTTCACACTTATGATAAATGTTTACATACCATGCTATAATTGTATTAACCGGAAACATTAATACTTGTGTGATTTGTAAACTAAAATAAGAGTCCCTAGTAAAGCCTCTTGTTAAACTAGCTTGTTGGTTAATATATGATCATGGTTTCCTGATCATGAACATAGAGATGTTATTAACAACAGGGTCATATCATTAGGAGAATGATGTGATGGACATACTCCTATAGATAAGCATAGCATAAAGATCAAGTCATTTCAATAGTTCAATTGCTATATGCTTTCTGATACATAGTAACCTAATTCCTTAGACCATGAGATCATGCATATCACCTTTACCGGATGGATGCTTTGATGACATCAAACACCACACCGTAACTGGGTGGTTATAAAAGTGGCATTGAGTGTTCGGAAAGTATTGGTTGAGACACATGGATCAAGAGTGGGATTTGTCCATCCACATGACGGATAGATATACTCTGGGCCCTCTCGGTGGAATGTCATCCAATTAGCTTGCAAGCATGTGACTGGCTCACAAGGGATCACATATCACGGGAACGAGAAAAGAGTACTTATCGGTAACGAGGTTGAACTAGGTATGCAGAGATACCGACGATCATAACCTCGGATAAGTAACATATCGTGAGACAAAGGGAAATTGGTATCGTATGTTAGTGGTTCATTCGATCGCAAAGTAATCGTAGAAATATGTGGGAGCCATATGAATTTCCAGATTCCTCTATTGGTTATTATTCGGAGAAGTGTCTCGATCATGTCCGCATAATTCACGAACCGTAGGGAGACACACTTAAGGATTCGACGTTGTTTTGAGTAGTTATGGTATTATGAGAAAGAGACCGAATGTTGTTCGGAGTCTTGGATGGGATCCGGGATATCACGAGGTGATCCGGAATGGTCCGGCGAATAAGATTCATATAAGGAAAGTCCCGTTTCGGAGTTCGGGAATGATTCCGGTGTTTTCATCGGGAATGTTCTAGAAGGTTCCGGATTGTCCCAAGACTCCGGGGAAGGGTACATGAATGTGTCATCACATATTTGAATGATTGCATCATGTACTAAGTGTTCTTGCTGTCCCAAATAAAGGATTAAATTGAATCCTAAAACAGAAAAGTCAAATGTCCGCTTTGAAAGTCAAACGGCTAAAACAAGAAACTGTGGAAACAAGCAAGAGGAGTTGAAACCAACTGGAGGAGGAGTTGGACTCCTCCAGGGCGCGGCCAGCCCTAGGCCGAGTTGGGGAGGGACTCCTCCCTCTGCACGCCAAGACCCTCCCATAAAAGGAGGGCTCCTCCTAGAGACACACAAGTTTCACCTCTAGATCTCCGGTTTAGAGCCGCTTTGGTTTAGAGCTTCTAATTGCTTTAGCCAGCGGTTTAGAGCCTTCTAATTGGTTTAGAGCCTTCTAATTGGTGTGTCTAATTACTAGACCACTAATAGCCTCTCTCATAAGCTCCACCATACCGCACCGGCTTAAGGCGAAGCTCATGGATTTCCCTCTACTTAGGTACCACGCCATTGTTTGCCGAATCATGAGGAGAGTACTACAACCTCCGCTTTCTTTGGAACAAGGAGAGGAAGGTCTTCCGAGTACCGAACGTGTGACCGATCATGGAGCGCTGCCGAACGCCGAAGGATCGTCTACACGATCTTGAGATCGGAAGAGTACTACATCACCCACGAGAATCGCTCTCGTTAACCGCTTTGGAATCTTCGAGGGTAAGTTATTCCATCGACTCGTTGCTACAATCTACTAGATAGATCTTGGCTTGTTTGTTTGTATCGATAGAAAATTTTGTTTTCCATGCTACGAACCCCTCAAAGGGTATCGAGCCGTGTCTATATGTAGATCTGCAGAGTAGAACACAATGGTCATTGGGCGTTGATGCTTTTATTGTCGATTGCTTGTGTACTTTGCATCTTGCGTATGTTGGGATGAAGCGCCCGGCTAACCTTACATGACATCGTTCATGAGACTTGCTCCACGCTTGACATGCAACTTGTATTGCATAAGTGGCTTTATGGTGCTTTCTCCTAGCATAGTTAAGATCCAATTTACAACGGGTGATCAACAATGCTAGTATCAATGTTGTGGTTCTTGTTCGTAAGTTAGAACGACACTTATTGAAAGCCCCAAACCACGTAAAATATGCAAAGAAAGTAGAGGCGTCTAACTTTGTTTTGCAGGGGTGTGCTGTGATGTGATATGGCCATGATTGTGATTATATTTGATGTATGCAATGTTCCTTATTGTAAGTTGGCAACCGGCAGGAGCCATATGGTTGTCTTTAATTTATGTTAAGACCCGCATGTCTATTCAAAGTAGTTGTAATAGTTGAAGCCGGTGGACGACAACCATGGAGAAGCGTCATTGACCTTGATGCAATGCCGGTGATGATGGAGATCATGTTCGTGCTTGAAGATGGAGATCGGAAGCACAAAGAAGAAAGGCCATATCATATCAAATATTATTGAATTGCATGTGATGTTAATCCTTTATGCATCTTGTATTGCTTAGTAGACAGCGGGTAGCATTATAAGATGATCCCTCATGCACATGAATTTCAAGTCATAAAGTGTTCACCCTTAGTTAGCACCTGCTATAAAGCTTGTTGTTTCAAGCACCACGTGATGATCGGGTGTGTTATATTCGCAAGTGTATACAACGTGGGCAAGCCAGATTTGCTCATGCGAAGCTAAGGTTTGATCTTGACGAGCCTAGCATGTATGACATGGCCTCGTGAACACGGATTACCGAAAGGTAGAGCATGAGTCATATAGTAGATATGATGAACATGTTGATTGTTCGCCATTGAAGCTATATCAACTCTCGTGATGATCGGTTTTGATGTGGTGGATTTGGTTCGTGTGATCACTAAAACAATGTGAGGGATATTGTTTTGAGTGGGAGTTCACCTAGATTAATTTAATTATTAATTAGAACTCAATTTATCATAAACTAAATCAAAGTGAATTTGCATAGTTGTTGTAGTCATTGGCATCCATTTACCACCTTGCGCTTAGTTATAATTGAGATGATAGAACTATAGAATTCTGGTTAGTTACTTTACGAACTGGTATCGTATTGTTTTTGAAGTGTTAATCTAAAGTTTAAAAGTCCTATTGCAAACTTTCAGTAAGTTCCGGTTACTCGATGAAGTTTAATAATTTGTATTAAAACAAGAGTAACAATTCCAATGTTAGTATATAAGTATCATGTTTGTCTCCATGATTCTTGATATTCAAAGGATTGTCTTAATATCAAGGTTATCTAGGATCCGAAAGAGTTGTTTGTAAACCATGATGTGTGGAAGATATTGTGATATCTGAAACGAAGTTTTGGTTGCAACATGATAGAGTATAATATGGCTAAAGTCATGTTCTCATATTTGATGAGAATTTGCGAAAGGTTGTAGACACTTGTTGTCCTAATCCTCCAAAAGGTTTTGGATAGCAACATTATACTCGTAATTCATCGTTATAAGCTAAAGGTAGTTTGATCATGGACGATTCCATGATAAGGATGAATATTTGATGTAGGTAAAATGTTTACTACACCAAGAGATTACTAAATAAAGGAATTTGAAAGAACACCAAACATTTGATGATGGTGATCTACTTCAGTGCAAGTCCAAAGACATTGGTATTTAACTATACACGCTTTGGACTATGTGTCATATGTATGACTCCACTATTGATATTGATAGATTCTTTCAAATGTAAAAGGAAATCTTGAAGAGAATCTCATAAATATATGGCAGAAAAGAAAAGATTAGAATTGTTCAATTTAAGTATATAGATGATATACATGTTATGGCTATATTCTTTGCTTATTAAACAATGTGGTTCTTAAGTATTTGATCTTGAATTTGTTGGTATGAATCATACAAAACAACGAATTCATGAACTACAATGGCCTAAGTAATTAGCAAAGAATATGTGATGATGTTCATCGAGAACAAATAAAGGGTTATTGTGTTGCTCGTTAAACATCAAAGCTTGCCTTCAAGATTTGTTTTATCGGTGTTATGAGAACAAAAGGGTTGTTCAAATAATTGCCGTAATCCATAAAAGATGGATGATTCACAAATCTCGTTGGAAAAATCACATCCATAAAGCTAATGCTAAAGATGTCGAAAGACAAATTGATTGAAAAGATCACTTAGGAAGTGACATCGCCGTTTAAATTATATTGGAAAGAAAACATGAAGAAACTCCATATGTATGGAATTTTGGAGTCTTTTGATTTTGATCAAATGACGCTTGTGAAACTTTCCTAGAGATAATTAAAACTTCGTTCATAGGCCAAAAGGGAACGAAAGACTAGCTTATTGGAATTTGTACATATTGTTATACGAAGTCCATTATGTGTAGTCAAGAGCGATGGATTTCAACTTCATATGCTTTTTCCGAAAATTTGAGTGAATATATGAATATTTACTTAATAAGGATGAAGTATGAAACATTTGAAAAGTTCAAAGACTTTCAAGATGAAGTGCAAAATCATTGTAACAAGAATATAAACAGTTTATGATAAAGATCATAAAGGAAGATATTTGAGTTACAGAGTTTAGCATAATACCTAAGATTTAAGGAATCGTTCCGTGGATTTGCATTTCCCGAAACACCATAAGAGTATGGAGCATTCGAGATATGTAATTAAACCTTGTTTGACATGGTGAGATCAAAGGTGTAATTCATAAAATTGCCCTTGTATTTTAAAGATTAAAAGCTTTAGAGATTACCGCTTTTCCAATGAAAAGAGCTTCATCATAATCCGTTGAAATGACACCATATAAGGTTATGGTTTGGGATAAAACCCAAGTAGTCCTTTCTTAAACATTGGTATGCTATACATAAGAAAGATGTTTGCAACCAAAGTCGGATGAATCTGTCTTTGTTAAGTTTTTCTCCATAACACCGGAGACAAAAGTGTTTGTCGCTTAGAACGTCAAGTTTCTTTAAGAAGGAATTTTCGTGAAAAGTTAAGTGGGAGGACAATGGAACTTTGATAAGGTTGAAAGAACCTTAGCTATATGTGCAGAGTCATAACGCCGAAAAGTGTTAGGAGGCAAAGAACAATGCTCATGGCTCACGTGCCTCAAAGGTTGTGATCACGGAGATCTAAGTTCCTATTGAAACAAGTAGGTCGGGTAAACAATCAAATACCAAGATTTGAGGGTTGAATCATTATTTGAGAATAATGAACCGACTACATGCAAAGAAGCGATGATGGGCCCTGACTCCGTCTAATGGCTTGAAAGCCATAAAATCCGTGATAGTTCCATACACGAAAAATCAAGTTTTGAACTTGAAGGACCCTCAAGAAAGGTGTAAGACCTTACAGTTGTGTTTGGATCTATAAAGAAATAGACATGGATGTTTTACATCTATGAAATAGTCGACATTTTGGGAAAGAGTTCACAACAATGTTCAAATGTTGATTATGATAAGATTTGATCTTTCATAGTGATATTTAGTCTAGACGGATTAATGTAGCAACCAATACATATAATTTTGTTATATGGTAGTAGAATAAACAAAACAAGTTCTTCTAATAGAATCGTTACCTAGGACATGTGCTTAACACGGTCCATAGGGTTTTGTTAATTCAAAGGATGCTAAAAGCATATGCGAACTTCAATGGTTAAAGTAAGCATAGCGGAGTTGGAATCTTCACTATGATGAAACTGTTAAAAGAGTTTAATTTCATCAGAGACAATGAAGATGCTTGCATTTGCAAGAAATTAAGTGGGAGCGCTAAGACATGTTTCTAATACATTATGTGGAAGACATATTGTTGATTGGAAATAATGTATCTTTTATTAACACATATTAAGAATTTCATCCCGATGAAAGACTTAGGCAAAACCCAAATATTTGGCATCAATAGATGCTAATATGGTTGTGCCGTAGTACATAGACAAGATATTGAATGAGTTCAATATAGAAACTATAAGAGAGGTTCTTGTCGATGTAAAGGATTGAACAAGTTCAATGTTGATGATATATTCAAGTGTATTGACATTTGGCAAGTGAAACAAAATTCAAGTATAGATTGATACTTGATCACAAAGAGTATTTATATCAATCATCTTTGTGATGTGTACAAATCCAGATATGTCCTATGCTCTAAATGTTATGAGCATATACCAGAATGATTCATAAGATGATCATTGGACAATAGTAAGGATATTCTTATGATCTTTTGGAAGAACTAAGAATATATTGTTTGTAGAAGTGACAAATAGATGGTTAGTTCATTGTAGAAGTACTACATTGATACTAGTTTTGTCACAAAATGCAAATTAAGTTTATCTCAATCTAAATTAAGGGTGGCACAATATAATGGAAAGTAAGTTCCATAATGGATTTGGATGAGTTCCAAAGTTAAGACATTGTGACAGATACTACAACAAAAGGCTAAGTATATGACTGCTATAATAGCAGCTAAAGAGGGCATTTGTGTCAAGTAGTTTGTTATCAAACTAGGTGTAGTTCACAATGGGATAATACTATGAAGATATATTGTATGACAATATTATCAACATGTTTTAACCCCAAAGAGCTAAAGGTCACACCGAAAGACCAAACTTATACAAAGCCATCTCATTAGAGAATGAGTGATGCGTAGAGACGCAAACACATGCAATTACACACGGACCTGGAAGTGTCAGATCCGGAGATCAGTTGACCACTAGCAATCGTGTACATACAACACCGGAAAGCCATAGGTGTTGAATACACAAAGGTTTGAAACTAGATTATTGACTCTAGTGCAAGGAGGAGACGGGTGGAGATATGCCCAAGAGGCAATAATAAAGTGGTTATTATCATATCTTCACACTTATGATAAATGTTTACATACCATGCTATAATTGTATTAACCGGAAACATTAATACTTGTGTGATTTGTAAACTAAAATAAGAGTCCCTAGTAAAGCCTCTTGTTAAACTAGCTTGTTGGTTAATATATGATCATGGTTTCCTGATCATGAACATAGAGATGTTATTAACAACAGGGTCATATCATTAGGAGAATGATGTGATGGACATACTCCTATAGATAAGCGTAGCATAAAGATCAAGTCATTTCAATAGTTCAATTGCTATATGCTTTCTGATACATAGTAACCTAATTCCTTAGACCATGAGATCATGCATATCACCTTTACCGTATGGATGCTTTGATGACATCAAACACCACACCGTAACTGGGTGGTTATAAAAGTGGCATTGAGTGTTCGGAAAGTATTGGTTGAGACACATGGATCAAGAGTGGGATTTGTCCATCCACATGACGGATAGATATACTTTGGGCCCTCTCGGTGGAATGTCATCCAATTAGCTTGCAAGCATGTGACTGGCTCACAAGGGATCACATATCACGGGAACGAGAAAAGAGTACTTATCGGTAACGAGGTTGAACTAGGTATGCAGAGATACCGACGATCATAACCTCGGATAAGTAACATATCGTGAGACAAAGGGAAATTGGTATCGTATGTTAGTTGTTCATTCGATCGCAAAGTAATCGTAGAAATATGTGGGAGCCATATGAATTTCCAGATTCCTCTATTGGTTATTATTCAGAGAAGTGTCTCGATCATGTCCGCATAATTCACGAACCGTAGGGAGACACACTTAAGGATTCGACGTTGTTTTGAGTAGTTATGGTATTATGAGAAAGAGACCGAATGTTGTTCGGAGTCTTGGATGGGATCCGGGATATCACGAGGTGATCCGGAATGGTCCGTGAATAAGATTCATATAAGGAAAGTCCCGCTTTGAGTTCGGAATGATTCCGTGTTTTCATCGGGAATGTTCTAGAAGGTTCGGATTGTCCCAAGACCGGGGAAGGGTACATGAATGTGTCATTACATATTGAAATGATTGCATCATGTACTAAGTGTTCTTGCTGTCCCAAATAAAGGATTAAATTGAATCCTAAAACAGAGAAGTCAAATGTCCAGTTTGAAAGTCAAACGGCTAAAACAAGAAACTGTGGGAAACAAGCAAGAGGAGTTGGAACCAACCTGGAGGAGGAGTTGGACTCCTCCGGCTCCAGCCCTAGGCCGAGTTGGGGAGGGACTCCTCCCTCCTGGCCAAGACCCCTCCCATAAAAGGAGGCGGGGGCCTCCTAGAGACACACAAGTTTCACCTCTAGATCTCCGGTTTAGAGCCGTTTTGGTTTAGAGCTTCTAATTGCTTTAGCCAGGTTTAGAGCCTTCTAATTGGTTTAGAGCCTTCTAATTGGTGTGTCTAATTACTAGACCACTAATAGCCTCTCTCATAAGCTCCACCATACTCGCCGGCTTAAGGCGAAGCCTCAGGGATTTCCCTCTACTTAGGTACCACGCCAGTGCCAGGAATCGCGAGGAGAGTACTACAACCTCCGCTGCCTTTGGAACAAGGGAGAGGAAGGTCTTCCGAAAATCGAACGCAGTGACCGATCGGGAGCGCCGTAACGTGGCGCCGGAAGGATCGTCTACACGATCTTGAGATCGGAAAGAGTACGACTACATCACCCACGAGAATCTGCTCTCGTTAACCGCTTTGGAATCTTCGAGGGTAAGTTATTCCATCGACTCGTTGCTACAATCTAGTAGATAGATCTTGGCTTGTTTGTTTGTATGCGATAGAAATTTTTTGTTTTCCATGCTACGAACCCCTACAGTTTCTTCTTACGATCGTTTGTTTTTGTACAATTACAAATGAACTCAAATGATGACTTGGATGAAGAATTTGATAAGATGTTTATGCTTGCGGCTTGTATTGCCGATAATGAGAAGGTTCCTTATGCTGCTAGAAGACCCCCACCTTTGGTGTCAGGGATACAATGGATTGAGGACAGGATGAATGATCCAAAGAGGTTCTACAAGGATTTTAAAATGAGGAGGTCAGTCTTTGAAATGTTGCATGCCATTCTTGTTGCTGACTATGGCCTCCTTTCGACTGATCAGATGTCGAGTGTAGAATGACTATCTATGTTTCTTTGGATGTTGGGGGGCCTGCAACCAATAGTCAAGCTGCAGATCGTTTTGAGCGTAGTGTTTCTACTGTGAGCAACAAATTTCATCATGTTTTAGACTGTGTAGACCGTATGGCGGGTGATTATATTCGACCTAATGATCCTACTTTCACCCAAGTTCATGATAAATTTAGACAACCTAGATTCTGGCCCCATTTTAAAGATGTCATTGGAGCAATTGATGGAACACACATTCTTGTGATAGTTGCTGAGCAAGACAGGCAAAAATATACTAATAGGAAAGGTTATACAAGTTAGAATGTGTTGGCAATATGTGATTTTGATATGAGGTTCACACTTGATGTTGCTGGATGACCTGGATTTGTTCATGATACACGTGTATGGACTGATGCTCGGCCCCATTTCTCCAGCTATCTGCATCCTCCTACTGGTAATCTTCTCGCATATGTAGCACGTACAAAAAATATATGTTGATAAATACTATATATTTATGTTCTGCTTTGTTTGCTATTTTCAGGAAAATACTATCTTGTTGACTCTGGTTATCCAAACAGAATTGGTTATCTCGCCCCATTCAAAGAACAGCGCTACCATGTTCTGGAATTCCAAGGGGAGCCTCCACAAAACATGATGGAGAGATTCAACCATCTTCATTCCTGTCTACGAAATGTTGTCGAAAGAGCATTTGGCATTCTAAAAAAGAAGTGGCGCATTCTGCAAGGATTGCTGCATTTTCACGATCCTCTGATGCAAACGAAGATCATCACTTCGTGCATGTGTTTACATAACTTCATCCGCGACAGTAAGCTATATGATCAACATTTTCACAACTTTAAGCGAGGCCCATATATTCACGAGAACAACGCATCATATACTGGTGCAATCGCTCTCTCTTCATCTGATAGTGTCATGGGTACACTACGACAAAGCATCGCTGGAGGAATAGTAGCTTGAAATGTTATTTTTATTGTAATTTCAGAATCATATGACACTTCCTATTATTTTGGCATGTCATGAATTATACTACAACATCATGTTTTTTATTTTATTTCTAGCTCTATTTCTACTTATAACTAGCGTACGTATACAATATATCGTTTTATTAAAAGTGGACGGGGGCATAACAGACATGTCACAGCTCATCACAGCAAATAAGCCAAAATAGCATAAACCCAAAAGAAGTCTCCTGAGAGTTTCTACAAGTTTCTGCCCACCACAGTTTCTCCCTACCGGAATCTATAAGCGGGCTTATGCATAAGCAGAAGCCCAAAAGAAGTCACCCGGAGTGCCAGCTGGCACCCTTTCCGGTTAAGTACTTGGGCATACCCCTGGCCACTCCCCGCCTTCCGGCCAAGGCTTTCCAACCGGTAATCGACCGGATCACAGACAAGCTCCCGACTTGGAAGGCATCGATGATGCCTAAAGAGGGACGCCTTGTTCTCATCCGCTCGGTGCTCGCTGTGATTCCCCTTCACCAGCTCATAGTGATTTCCTTAAATAAGAAGGCCCTTAAGCAGGTGAATAAGAAGATTCTGCGTGGTTTCTTGTGGGTGGGAAGGAAAGAAGGTCAGGGTGGACACTGCCACGTCAATTGGAGCAGGGTGTGCAGGTCGATCTGCTTTGGAGGTCTTGGGATACCAGACCTCGAGCGCACGGCTATTAGTCTCAAGACACGTTGGATGTGGAGAATGCGTACGGACCCCTTGCGACCTTGGCGCGGGCTAGATATGCAGTTCACTAGAGGAGGGTGTGAGATCTTCTCTGCCTCCACGAGGTTGGTCCTGGGCGACGGAGCATCCGCTCTGTTCTGGGTGGACAGATGGTTGGACGGGAAGTCGATCGGGGAAATAGCACCGGATCGGCTGGCGCTTATCCCGAGCGGACCCAGGAAGGTGAGGACGGTACAACACGCGCTCACGGAGCGTAGTTGGATCGCTGACATTTCTGGAGCCATGATGTAAGGTTCCCAACCTTTAATAAGGTAGAGTCCCCTGTGTTTACAATGCTAGTCCCTGGATCAATAGCTAGCATCGACAGTTAAGATGTAATATCAAGAAACAAAGGTCATAATACAACTTTATAACCAGGAATAAAATATTTTATTACATCTTTCATAGCTCATTTGGCTATTACATTACATTGCAGCAGAATATCTATAAGCATGGGGTCCTTCATCATCAAAGTGCCACAGGTAGACATGTTGGTTGTAGACTTTGTAATCCTAATCAACACACTTCACTAAATCAAACAAAACTGCAACATAACAAGTTACAGCCACAAGGGTCAATACATTTGAATTGTATTGGCAAGTGATACTATGGTAGTATAGTGGAGTCTATCATCTATATGCATTTGGCAAAGTGGAGTTGAGGCTTGCATTGCTCAAAATAGATTTTTCCTTAACATTTGAAAAACACTAAGTTTTTGCTTGACAAAAATCACCCAAGGCATCTACCAATCAAAGATTGAAGATCCTTTAACCCTTGTTCAACCACAAGTTTTTAACTTAGAAATTTGGACGATGAGATTCTTGATAGCTTCCATGTCTTGATTCTCAAATTTTCCTTTACTAGGGACATGGCTAAGTACTTAGATTTTACACTCTGCAGAGGTGGTGCACTTTCCCCACAAGACTTGGTTTCACCAAGACAAGATCTTTCAGAAGCCTTTCCTTAGACCAAATGGACGCGTTCCAACCTATCATCCCACTACCACCAACTGTCCAAATGGCTAAGTTCTAGCAACCTATATGATCCAGGCAGAGCCCATAATACCAAGTGGTTGCACTTGAAGCTTCTCAACATTTGACATCTCAAATCTCTTTGTTCCTGGGTGGCAATCCACAAGTGTGATACACAAGGTAAACCATAGCCATGGGCCTTGTGTAACCACTCAACCAAAAACCACCAAGCAAGTCCCTTTCCACCCAGGTGATTCATTAACTTAGTTGTTTTATTAAACAAAAACACAAGTCCTCAGACTTAGAAATTTTTTCATAGTATGAATGTATGTATTCCACCCTTGTTTTCTATTAGCTAAGCTAAGCATGATAGTAGTAGGAATCTTAACTTAGGAAATTCTACTAAGGTTTTCATCTACTAGGTTTTCCCATAGCATGGTTTATACTTAGCAAAATTCCATGCAAGTCCTACTTAGAAATATCACTAATGCATAGT
Organism: Avena longiglumis; assembly: GCA_030063025.1. Lineage (NCBI taxonomy): Eukaryota > Viridiplantae > Streptophyta > Magnoliopsida > Poales > Poaceae > Avena > Avena longiglumis. The sequence goes on from CP125974.1 coordinate 148,927,550, forward strand.
GAAAATAATGGGACAAAGTATGAAGCATCACTTGCCTTTTTGGTAGAGTATAAGTTCACTCCTTGTCCTTGCTACAATCACACTCTTCAAGTCACTACAATTCAATCAAGCAAGGCACAAGTTCAATCTACCATTCAAGCAATTCATCACATAAAATCATATAAACAAGATAATGCATGCAAGCATGCCAAGCTTTGTTTTATTTGAAAAAGTGGTTCCTAATGGGTCATAAACATTTGAAAACACCTATTGGTCATTTTATAAAGTGTCAAAAGTCATTTGCAAGGGATTTCACTTCCTAAACCATTTTCAAAACAAAGTATCATTTTATGTGGTGTAGAAATGTTTTTACTAAGGCATTAATCTATAGGGTTCACCAAATATGTTTTCAAACCATAAAACTTGGTGTTTGGGGTCAGAGAGTTTAAAACAAAACATTTCCCAAAGGTTTTCTTACAAAACTATTTTTAATAAATAAACCACATTTTTATTTGACTAGAATTGGTTTTAAATCAAAGAATCATTATTTTTCTTCACCAAATATATTTTTGAAACCACAAAGTGATTCTAGGGTCAGTAGTTTCAAAACACACCATTTGCAAAAGATTTTATCCCCAAAATCATTTTTGAACAATTTTTACAATCTAAACAAGCATACATATGTTTCTGCAAAAACAAACATTTTACCAGAAGCTTTTTACTAAACAAAGTGCATGTTTGGCTAGGGCTTGTCTTGATGAATCCATTGATATAAAGTTTGCAAAATTTTGATGTGTGGTTTGAAAGTTATGGAATTTACAAAATTGGAAAACTAATAGATCAAATTCTGTTTAAATCAAACAGGCTGGCCACATGGCTGTTCCTCATTGGACGATAACGGTTCGTGCGGATCAAGCGTTGCGAGGCGTTGGATTAAAACGAGATCGTGCGGCACAGATCAGTTCTTACCCTTTTGCTTAAGTCGCCTGTTTCTACGCGTCCGATCTAAATCGAATGGCCCTGATCTATTTGACCACAAAGTGGCGGCGCTGGCGGTGGTGGTTGGTGGCGGCGCGCTCAGACGGTGCGGTTGTCGGTGATTTAGGAAGCAAGGGGAACAAAGGGGTAGCTCACCAGAATCGCCGAAGCTTGCTGATGCTCAACGTGGTTATCGCAGGGCAGGGGGCGCACGGACGGGTCGGCAATCTCTCGTCGGAGTTGCTCTACGCACGGCACGCACCGTGGTCAAGGCGTCTGGTCGCAACTGATCAAGTAAACGTGTCAGGAGGGTGCGCAAGGTTTCCTAGGGTGTGAAAGAACTCACCAGAGGGAAAGTGGCGCGCTGGTTTGTCGGCTATTGCTCGCTGGAGTTGAAGCGGACCGTGGCGGCGCTTAGTCGAGGTGGTTGCCGACGCTCTGGGTCACCAGAGGAAGTGTGGCTGGGGTCAGTGGATGCGCAAAGTGATGGAGATCTAGTGAGCGCCAACTAGAGAGGAGGGGGCGGCGTGTACTCACCGCATTTGTCGCCGGAGTGCGTCGGAGCCGCGGCAATGCAAAAGGGAATTAGAGCAGCCTGGTGGCTCTCGAGGCGTGGTGTTTGGGGGGAAAGGAAGAGGAGGGGGAGGTGGTTAAACGAGCGTGATCGCGGGGGATTTTAATTCGCAGAATAACTCGTATTGATTCGAATTAAGACATGGAAGAAACAGTCAGAGGCGAGTTCATCGCGGGGGTGAAGACGACGATGACCTGGCTGTGGGGCCCGACGTCAGTGAGAAAAGGAGAGGGAGAGCGGGGTCCATCTGTCATTGACTCAGTGGGTTCAATCGCGAGTAAAAACAGTTCGCTGCGGGTGGGGTGGGGATTGGGCTTGCTGGGCCTTATTGGGCTGGCCGGCTGGGCTGGCTCCTTTTCATATATTTTTTCTTACGATTGTTTTCTCTTTTGATTTTCTGTTTTGAAATTCAATCAAACCATTCAAACAACAAATCAAATCAAAACTCCTCCAAACTTTGCATTGAGTTTTGGTTCTGTTTAACAACACAAAACCAAAGTCCAAAAATAAGATAATAATTTCATTCTTTTTAGGATCTATTTAATAATTAAATAAAATAGTCCTTAGTTATTAATTCAAATAGGATTTGTTTTATTAAAATCTCCATTTTGAAAGCTAAATAATATCAAAAACAATTCAGTAAGTTTTATTTGAAAATATATAATACTTGGAAACTTGTTTAAAATAATTTAACAAGTTTTGGTGTTTAATTAAAATGGGAAAAACCTTTATTTTAATAAAATTGGTATATTAATAAACTCTCATTTTTTTTAAAATAAACCTTTGCTCTTTTAATCAAAACAAAATATTTACTTCAAAAACTTGGCCAAGGTTTAATTTGGCTCTATAAAATAATCCTTATTTAAAAATCTACCTTTGCTTTATAAAATCCAAATCTTTTTATTAAAAGACCCAAAAATAGTAATTCCAAATATTTTTAACTTTATTATTTATTTTATCTTTTTAAATCCCTTTAGGATTTTATTTGATCCAAATAGGTTTTGAAAGTTTCCAATTGGAATCAAAAGTTTCTTCTCACCCTGAAAATCAACAAAGTTTTATTTTATTCATTTATTTTTCACATCCCAAGATTTGGAAAATCTTGGGATGTGACAGGCTACCACCCTTAAAATAAATCTCGTTCCGAGATTTGGGAAGGCTAGGTGTTACAAGTAGGCTCAAAACAACTAGGGTACTACCACCCTTAAAAAATTTCCAACTAAATTACATCTTGACTTACTTGGGATCTTGGTGTAACTTTCCTAGACAGAAATTTGCATAGTGGCCTAGTTCCTTGCATTTGAAACATGTGATAAGGTTGAGGTCTTGAGGTGGCTTCTCTGTACAATATGATGCATAATGTCCTAGCTCTTTGCAGTGGTTGCGCATCACTTGGCTAATATCCTTCCTCATCTTGGGTTTCACTAGCTTTTGTTTGTCTTCTTGGCTCTTCTTCTTTTCTGGGCATTCACTCGCATAGTGTACCATCTCTTTGCAATTGTAACATTGCAACTGGCTTTTGTCTTTCTTCTTCTTTTTGGGTCTCTCCAAAGCTAGGAGTTCTTCTAGTTCATGCTCTTCATATCTCACCTTAAAGGTGGGAAATCTTTCTCTCTTCTTGGGGCAGTTACTAGAGATATGACTTTCTTCTTCACATTTAGGGCATTGATCTTCATGCTCCTTGCATGTATGATCCTTGTCTCTACAAATATTGCATGCTTGGGTTCCTTCTAGAATAACATCTTTGTCATCCTTGTTGTCATTAGCTCTTTGGGAAAAGTTTTCTCCCATGTTGATCATTTGAGTAACCAATCCTTGCAACAGTTGGGATTGAAGTTTCAAAATCCTTTGTATGGCTGGGTCTAGTCCATTGTTGTTGGCTAAAAGCTGAGTTGTCTCTTGGCTCAACTGGTTTTGGGTTGCTATGAGTTCTCTCATATTTTCCTCTTGGTTGTTGTTGTTGTTGTCATCAACCTTGATGTTGGAGTCTCTTGGAGAAGTCATCTGTTTGGATTGGATTGGTATTAGAATAGGCAAAAATATTTTCTAAGGGAATAATTCTAATCACACACATCACAATTCACTCAAGCAATGTGCAATCAATCACAAACAAACATTTCACTCAAACAACAAAGTTCAAGCACATTTTTAGGCAACAAAAATATTTTTGTTACACCATATAAGTTGGTGGGTTGGCTTAAACTAAATATGGTGGTCCATCTATATGGTTCACTTGTGATCTTTCCATCCTTCTTGGTTGATTTTTCTTGCTTGAGATCATGGTTTCCTTGGGAAAAACTCTTGGTCACAAAACTTCAAAGGTGATCATGGTTCCTTCTAAGTTGTATTTCCTTAGTCTTCAAGTCTTGGGCAAGATTTCTTGTCTCACTTGTAGTCCTTAGTGATATCCATGGTTGAAGTCCTTGGTGAAAATGCTGAAGATGTTGAAGTCATTAGAGTTGAAGATGTTGAAGTCATTAGAGTTGATAGAGTCCTTTGCTCATGGTGAAATCTTTGGCCATGGGGTAGGTTTGTCCATCAAGTTGAAGTAGAAGAGATGTAGAGTTGAAACCAAAATGGTTGAGGAAAGAGTTTACAAGATTGTTTGTAAATAAGTTTTGGAACAAATACAACTCCTATTTTTCTAAGGGGTTTTGTCCAATCCTAGGTTTACAAATCCTACAGGCAACACAATGCTCTGATACCATCTGTAAGGTTCCCAACCTTTAATAAGGTAGAGTCCCCTGTGTTTACAATGCTAGTCCCTGGATCAATAGCTAGCATCCACAGTTAAGATGTAATATCAAGAAACAAAGGTCATAATACAACTTTATAATCAGGAATAAAATATTTTATTACATCTTTCATAGCTCATTTGGCTATTACATTACATTGCAGCAGAATATCTATAAGCATGGGGTCCTTCATCATCAAAGTGCCACAGGCAGACATGTTGGTTGTAGACTTTGTAATCCTAATCAACACACTTCACTAAATCAAACAAAACTGCAACATAACAAGTTACAGCCACAAGGGTCAATACATTTGAATTGTATTGACAAGTGATACTATGGTAGTATAGTGGAGTCTATCATCTATATGCATTTGACAAAGTGGAGTTGAGGCTTGCATTGCTCAAAATAGATTTTTCCTTAACATTTGAAAACACTAAGTTTTTTGCTTGACAAAAATCACCCAAGGCATCTACCAATCAAAGATTGAAGATCCTTTAACCCTTGTTCAACCACAAGTTTTTAACTTAGAAATTTGGATGATGATATTCTTGATAGAGTAAACCGCACTAGTGGTCCTAATTCTTTTCTCGCACCTTCAGTTTGGTCCTAGTTTTTTAAAATTGCACGTCTAGGTCCTAAATCTTTTATAAGTGATTCACGCGAGGTCCTAAACGGGTCTGACCGGCATTGACTGGTGCCACGTCGATATTGGGGCCCAGAAAACGGACAGCCTAGCACGTATATTTGCAAATAGCCCCTTGAAGTTGTATTTGTTCCAAAACACGATCTCTGGAAGCATGCCGAAGGCCCGCTGAACACCTGTGGTGCACATACCTTGCGAGGGCTGCAACGCCGAAGGATCTCCGGGAGGTGGCGGTGATGGCGCTAGTGGTCGAACTATCATCAGCAGAAGCGGCGCACATAACACACGTGCCATGCAATGCATGGATAGATACAGACTTGGTCCTAGTCTAATTACAAGACTAAATGTAGTCTAACAGTGCGTGCGAGACTCGGCGACTATGGCGGCATCTCGGGGGTGCACTCAACCACTCTATGGCATGCTCTGTGGCAAGCTTGATGGCGCGCTCCGTGGCGAGCTCGTCCGGTACAGGGAGTTCGTCTGCGCCGCGTACGCAAGCTTCAACTTCCAAGGCCGTGGGCGCCCTGGCGTCCTACAGGTCCTGTCGGTTCCCGTCACGGTACTTGCTGATTCGTCCTGGCATCCCGGAGACCAACTACACGGTCACCGGACTCCTCCACGCAACATCTACCTCGGCGCCGAGCTGGCTGCCATCGTCGTGCACGTGCAGCTCAAGCTACATCAGCTACGCGGCGGTGTGCATTGACAAGGGCGAGATCGAGCGGCTCGGGCGCCGCGATATCTTCATCGCGTACTGTTGCACGTCGACATGCGGCTAGTGGCTGGACAACTTCCACTCCACTCTCACTTGCCTCCCGACAACCACAGCACCGTGATCGGGTGACGTTGCTGGCGAGGAGGAGCCGATGGTAGAGAGCGGATTCTGGAGACTCTTCACAATCCATGGCCAGGCGCACGGCATCTTGCAGCACCAGGTGTGCGGAGAGGTGCAGAGGATGGTCCGCGAGTATAGAGGCGGCAAGGGCATGGCGCGACTGAATATCACGGTCACCGGCCATAGCATCGGCACTGCGCTCGCTCTGCTCACTGCCTACGAGATCGCGGCTACCACCGCAGTCACGCAAGACGTCGACGCCGCAGCGGTATTGTGATGGTCGTGTCCTTTGGTTGCTACTATGCGGTCTCAACGCCGTGTCCAAGGATCGTGGTTTGGAACAAATACAACTTTAGAGAGCTATATGCAAATATGCGTGCCATACTGTCTGTTTTCTGGGCCCCAATGTCGATGTGGCACTAGTTAACGCTGGTCAGAACCATTTAGGACCTCGCGTGAATCACTTATAAAAGATTTAGTACCTAGACGTGCAATTTCAAAGAACTAGGACCAAAGTGAAGGTCCGGAGAAAGAATTAGGACCGCCAGTGCGGTTTACTCTTCTTGATAGCTTCCATGTCTTGATGCTCAAATTGTCCTTTACCAGTGACATGGCTAAGTACTTAGATTTTACACTCTGCAGAGGTGGTGCACTTTCCCCACAAGACTTGGTTTCACCAAGACAAGATCTTTCAGAAGCCTTTCCTTAGACCAAATGGACGCGTTCCAACCTATCATCCCACTACCACCAACTGTCCAAATGGCTAAGTTCTAGCAACCTATATGATCCAGGCAGAGCCCATAATACCAAGTGGTTGCACTTGAAGCTTCTCAACATTTGACATCTCAAATCTCTTTGCTCCTGGGTGGCAATCCACAAGTGTGATACACAAGTTAAACCATAGCCATGGTCCTTGTGTAACCACTCAACCATTCCATAGTATGAATGTATGTATTCCACCCTTGTTTTCTATTAGCTAAGCTAAGCATGATAGTAGTACGAATCTTAACTTAGGAAATTCTACTAAGGTTTTCATCTACTAGGTTTTCCCATAGCATGGTTTATACTTAGCAAAATTCCATGCAAGTCCTACTTAGAAATATCACTAATGCATAGTGAAAATAATGGGACAAAGTATGAAGCATCACTGACCTTTTTGGTAGAGTATAAGTTCACTCCTTGTCCTTGCTACAATCACACTCTTCAAGTCACTACAATTCAATCAAGCAAGGCACAAGTTCAATCTACCATTCAAGCAATTCATCACATAAAATCATATAAACAAGATAATGCATGCAAGCATGCCAAGCTTTGTTTTATTTGAAAAAGTGGTTCCTAATGGGTCATAAACATTTGAAAACACCTATTGGTCATTTTATAAAGTGGCAAAAGTCATTTGCAAGGGATTTCACTTCCTAAACCATTTTCAAAACAAAGTATCATTTTATGTGGTGTAGAAATGTTTTTACTAAGGCATTAATCTATAGGGTTCACCAAATATGTTTTCAAACCATAAAACTTGGTGTTTGGGGTCAGAGAGTTTAAAACAAAACATTTCCCAAAGGTTTTCTTCCAAAACTATTTTTAATAAATAAACCACATTTTTATTTGACTAGAATTGGTTTTAAATCAAAGAATCATTATTTTTCTTCACCAAATATATTTTTGAAACCACAAAGTGATTCCTAGGGTCAGTAGGTTCAAAACACACCATTTGCAAAAGATTTTATCCCCAAAATCATTTTTAAACAATTTTTACAATCTAAACAAGCATACATATGTTTCTGCAAAAACAAACATTTTACCAGAAGCTTTTTACTAAACAAAGTGCATTGTTGGCTAGGCCTTGTCTTGCTGAATCCATTGATATAAAGTTTGCAAAATTTGGACGTGTGGTTTGAAAGTTATGGAATTTACAAAATTGGAAAACTAATAGATCAAATTCTGTTTAAATCAAACAGGCTGGCCACGTGGCTGTTCCTCATTGGACGATAACGGTTCATGCGGATCAAGCGTTGCGAGGCGTTGGATTAAAATGATATCGTGCGACACAAATCAGTTCTTACCCTTTTGCTTAAGTCGCCTGTTTCTACGCGTCCGATCTAAATCGAATGGCCCTGATCTATTTGACCACAAAGTGGCGGCGCTGGCGGCGGTGGTTGGCGGCGGCGCGCTCAGACGGTGCGGTCGTCGGTGATTTAGGAAGCAAGGGGAACAAAGGGGTAGCTCACCAGAATCGCCGAAGCTTGCTGATGCTCAACGTGGTTGTCGCAGGCGGGCGACGGACGGCAATCTCTCGTCGGAGTTGCTCTCTGGCACGGGTACGCACGACCGTGGTCGAAGGCGAGCGTCTGGGTCGCAACTGATCAAGTAAACGTGTCAGGAGGGTGCGCAAGGTTTCCTAGGGTGTGAAAGAACTCACCAGAGGGAAAGTGGCGCGCTGGTTTGTCGGCTATTGCTCGCTGGAGTTGAAGCGGACCGTGGCGGCGCTTAGTCGAGGTGGTTGCCGACGCTCTGGGTCACCAGAGGAAGTGTGGCTGGGGTCAGTGGATGCGCAAAGTGATGGAGATCTAGTGAGCGCCAACTAGAGAGGAGGGGGCGGCGTGTACTCACCGCATTTGTCGTCGTAGTGTGTCGGAGCCACGGCAGTGCAAAAGGGAATTAGAGCAGCCTGGTGGCTCTCGAGGCGTGGTGTTTGGGGGGAAAGGAAGAGGAGGGGGAGGTGGTTAAACGAGCGTGATCGCAGGGGATTTTAATTCGAATTAAGACGCGGAAGAAACAGTCAGAGGCGAGTTCATCGCGGGGGTGAAGACGACGATGACCTGGCTGTGGGGCCAGCGTCGGAGAAAAGGAGAGGAGAGCGGGTCCATCTCATCATTGACTCATGGGTTCAATCGAGTAAAAACGGTTCGCTTGGGTGGGTGGGATTGGGCTTTTGGCCTTATTGGGCTGGCCGGCTGGCTCCTTTTCATATTTTTTCTCGCTCGATTGTTTTCTTTTTCTCTTTTGATTTTCTGTTTTGAAATTCAATCAAACCATTCAAACAACAAATCAAATCAAAACTCCTCCAAACTTTGCATTGAGTTTTGGTTCTGTTTAACAACACAAAACCAAAGTCCAAAAATAAGATAATAATTTCATTCTTTTTAGGATCTATTTAATAATTAAATAAAATAGTCCTTAGTTATTAATTCAAATAGGATTTGTTTTATTAAAATCTCCATTTTGAAAGCTAAATAATATCAAAAACAATTCAGTAAGTTTTATTTGAAAATATAAAATACTTGAAAAACTTGTTTAAAATAATTTAACAAGTTTTGGTGTTTAATTAAAATGGGAAAACCTTTATTTTAATAAAATTGGTTTATTAATAAACTCTCATTATTTTATTTAAATAAACCTTTGCTCTTTTAATCAAAACAAAATATTTACTTCAAAAACTTGGTCAAGGTTTAATTTGGCTCTATAAAATAATCCTTATTTATAAATCTACCTTTGCTTTATAAAATCCAAATCTTTTTATTAAAAGACCCAAAAATAGTAATTCCAAATATTTTTAACTTTATTGTTTATTTTATCTTTTTAAATCCCTTTAGGATTTTATTTGATCCAAATAGGTTTTGAAAGTTTCCAATTGGAATCAAAAGTTTCTTCTCACCCTGAAAATCAACAAAGTTTTATTTTATTCATTTATTTTTCACATAACAAGATTTGGAAAATCTTGGGATGTGACACATGACCCCTTTGGCGCTGTGGCAGTACGTGCAGTTGTGGACTCGGTTACAAGAGCTACAACTGGGTGCTGACCCAGATAGATTGATATGGCGGTGGATGACCGATGGCCAATACTCCTCCAAGTCTTGTTACTATGCCCTCTTCCAAGGGTCCATAGGCTCAGGTTCATGGAAGCTGAATTGGAAATCCTGGACGCCACCTAGGGTGAAGTTCTTCATCTGGTTGGCTTGCCAAGACAGATATTGGACGGGTGAGAGGCTCGCACGCAGGGGCTGCCCCATCGGTCGCGCTTCGTGTTCTGTGATCAGTCCGAGGAGACTATATCACACATCCTCATAGGCTGCCCATTCTCGCGGACAATCTGGCACGAGGTCATATCCTGGATTCGATCTACCGTGGGCCCGCCGGTTGTTGAAGAACCTTTCGTGGAGTGGTGGACGCAGGTGGTGCGCTCCAGCCCACGTCAAATGCGCAAAGAAACCTCGTCGCTAATCATGCTCACAGCATGGTGGATTTGGAAGCATAGGAACGCGATAGTCTTTGACAACGAGGTACCTTCTGTGCCCTCCCTTGTCGACTCGATCAAGGTGGAGGCGTGATCCTGGGCGGTCGCGGTAGCACGGGGCTACGCCAGCTTCTCCCTTAGTTTTGCTTTCTTGGGTTGAGTTGTATGGTGTGGGTGTCGGTCCACTTTGGACCTTGTACATATTACTCTTTTTTTCTATCAATGCATCGAAACGCAAAGTTTTTTGCGTTTTCGCAAAAAAATAGTTTTTTTCTAAAAGTTTGATCAAACTTTACATGACTTTTCAAAAAAGTTATATGCCTTAAGGCATGGGATGGAGGGAGTATAACTTTTTTCAGAAGTCAAATTACCTAAAGTTTAACCAAGTTTTTAAGGCATGGGATGGAGGGAGTATAAATTTTTTCAAAAGTCAAATTACCTAAAGTTTAACCAAGTTTTTAGAGAAAAATATAAATATTTACAATATATAATTCATACACTTTTATACGTTGTGAAACATATTTTCACATGGTATCTATATAATATAATAGTTTTTTCTAAAAGTTTGGTCAAACTTTACAAGACTTAACTTTTTAAAAAAGTTATATACCTTCAGCCTTGGGATAGAGGTATTACTACTTTACAAGAATTTATTTGCACTAACACCTACGTTTCACAATTACTCAAACCCATTACCCTCCGCTCCAAATATCTCTACCAAAGATTTCACTAATTATCAAAACCCTGTTTCTCGGGAAAAGTCTGGCATCCATCTACTCACAATAATTCGAATGTAGAACTCAAGAAGCATAATTCTCTTCTTCTTCAAGAGAAGCGAGCGTCATAATAACTTGTGAAATACATAAATTATCTATCTCAAAGATGTCTCCAACTTATCTTGAGACATCATGCATGCTTTTCTAACCTATCTATGTTTTTTCTCTCTTACTTCGTTCTTGCCTTCCCTTTTCTACAATTTTGAAGTTTCAATTTCAAAAGAAAGACAAAAAGTGTCAATTTACTTTCTTTTCATAAAGTAAAAAATTGTATAATCCTTTCTTTTCAAGTGGTGCAATAACTTCTTACTTTTCAGATGTTGCAATAAATAAAATCCTCCAGACCAGGGCGAGAGAAAGATCACTAAGCTAAACAGGAAAAAATTCAATCCAACGAGCACCTTGTGCTACTTTTCATATCTGATTTTTGAACAAGCCCACTTTGCAACAAAACGAGAATATAGTGCTGCAATGAGCATGCATAAGACCTTATTGTACATATAAGTATAGTCTCGCTGAAATATTACCTAAAATTTTGTAAGGAGGGATGAAGACGGCGTAGCTCCAACATCTCCGGGCACATCCGCTTCCACATCCATGCCCTTGCTTTGCCATTCGACCCTGGCCTTCTACTCCCCTTTAGCCTTTCTAAGTCGTTTTTCGTGTGAGTTGTAGCGATATTTGCAGAGGGAGTTAAAAACTTAATCAGCATATCCAGTTTTTTAATAAATTATAGAGCATAAGAGAAATAAAAAACATATGAATCATCTACTATGCTGCTTGAAGAAACCATCATGATATTAGTTGTGTCAAGTCCCAAGAGGTTTCCATGCACTGTTTCTTTTCTACCCGTGCCAATCCTTGTGCGCCGTAGATGACCTTTTGATATGCTTTTTTTCTGAATTTATTGCATCTGCATACTATCTACGCATGCAGATTGGAAAGGGCACAATTAGACACGGATGTGTTGTGCTTGCGATTGACTAGCACGGTCTCCCTCTATTGTTTCTATTGTTTATCTATTGATATATTCTATTTTACTATTTTTCTAGAAAAGGAGGCATTCCTCTTATACTTTAGTTGTCAATCAGTTATTCCGTTGTGCTACATATAATTATGGTGTAAATAGAAAATATGTAAATATTATGATTACTTACTATAATAATCAATTATCATATGTATTTTTGTTTTGAGTTCTCATACTATTCATTTATATATTTCTCTTCCACACAAAAATATAATCAGGCGGGTACCCTTCTAGTCTTTAGATATGGGTTGTCCATATATTATCATACATTGTAGAAGACGTATAGCTGAATCCTATGCCTCCACATCTAAATCATAGCTGCCCTCTATTACCGATTCGAGCTCCTCTCATGGTCTCACCCCAGCTAGGGGGTAGCGGACTGGTGGCAGCACACCAAGGTTTTTCCCTACTCACGAGAGGATGACTGGAGGAGATGGGGTGCGAGAGAGCAACAACATCAAATGTGGCGGCGCATCAAGAGGGATGGGTGCAGGCAGCAGGGACGAAGGTTGGGTGGGCATCGACCATAGTCGAGGCCAATTTTGTGTATAGGTGGCTCTATCTTTTTTGTGTGTGGCTCTATCAAAACCCTCCATCCGAGATCGTGATGGGGTTCATAGCATGGAAAACAAAAAAAAATCTTACGCGCGAACCACTATCTAGTCAATATCATCTACGAGATGGTAGAAACGAGTAACTCACCCTCAAAGAACGTAAGCGGGATTACGTTCCCGTACAAACGTTAGCAATGAAGGTGTACACGAGGCGTTCTCAAGATCGGGTACTCACAGCGCCACAACTGGAGTCACCTCCGTACTCGGTCACACGTGCGGATCGTTGACGTCCTCCACGCCCTCGGTCCAGCAGGGTAGCGGAAGAAGGGATCCTCCAGAAACTCCTACTCCACTTCTCAAAGTGTAGACTTTGAACTATTTTGCGGCAGATCTTCGCTAATAGGTGAAAATGGTGGAGCAAAAATGGAGGGAGAAGAAGGAGGATCAAGTGTGTAAAGGAAGTGAGGAGAGGTGGCCACCTTTTATAAGAGAGAAGGCGGCAGCCCCTTGTTGGGAATATGCCCTAGAGGCAATCATGTATGATGATATTTCCCATTGTATTCATAAAGTTATTAAGTAGTCCTTGTATAAACATCTGATGTGTATCATTGAATATGTGATTCAGTTGTGGAACTATGCATTCATGTTGTTTGTACTAATTATCCTTGGTCATTGAGGTTGTGCTGGACACACAACTTAGACCAATGTGAAAGTTGGCTTGATGACTCGGTTCCACTTGTCATGGGCATGGAGATGCTATTCCAACTTACACAGACTAGGCTAAAGAGTTTAGCGAGTCGGATTGACCCATATTGAGGTACAACGAACTAAGTTGTCATTTGTATATCTCAATCAATGTAATCCTTAGACCTGAGGTTGTTGCATAGTCCGAGTTGAGGATCACCGACTTAGGTTTTGTCAAACGCTGATCCGTAACTGGGCAGTTATAAAGGCAGGGTTCGGGTCGACTGAGAATCAAGCTGCGTGATGTGAATAACCAAGATGGGATTTTGCCCCTCCACTCGGAGAGATATTCTCTGGGCCCTCTCGTGAGATATGATTCGGAAAGCATGGCCATGCACGACTCGGTTAAGTGTTAACCAAGGCGATCGGCTAAGAGTTAGTCGGGTGAATCACTTATCTCGGATCGAGAAGAGAGTCGGACTATTTAAGGGATGACATATATTCGCCTATAGTCTGACAAGGTATATCGTGAGGCAAAAGGGACTCAGACGTAAGTCGCATTGAAAAGGCAAGTCGTCATGACTCTTTGGTACTTGGGAATCGGCATGTTCTGCTAGGAGCCGATGCCGATTGATCGATTGTGAGTTGGACTCTAATCGTGTCCAATTAACCATGAGCCTGCGGGGTCACACACTTAAGAGCGGGAGCAATTTCGGATTGGATCCGAATCTATAATCTGGTTGGGTTGGACCTAAACCAGATTAGGACTGAGTTAGTGAGTTGGACTCACGGTGACTAGTTTTATATGGGCTTTAGTGAATGGGTCGCGCGAGCAGAGCCCACGTTCACTCCCTATATATAGTGGAGCACAGTAACCCAAAAAGGTTAATCGTTGTTCGGTTAGGTCATTCCATGTGTTGGAAACCCTAGCTCCATAGCAGTCCGGCCGTAACGAACCTAGCAGTTCGCGCGCCTCCTTATGCGTGTGGATACCAGCAGAGGTGCTGTGCGATCAGCACCAGGACGATCGGATCGTGAGGACTGCACTGCATCAACTGACGCGCTTCATCAGTAATCCGCAACCGCGCGTCTAGTGGTAAACCTCGTGGCCTTCTACCTCAGCTAGATCTTGGGATCACCACGTTAGAGGAAAATTTTATTTTATCTCTGCGTGGCCCAACACCCCTAGGGGTGTAACCTCCCCCTCTTCATGGTGGTAACCTCCTCCATCAAGTAGGTAACCCCCTCTCTTATTCTCCTTTTAGTTACATGGCATTCATAACAATTAAACCACACTTATAAAATTAATAAAACATTTTTATTTATTTAATATTTGTTAATTCATTTAATTAAAAAATATTAACAATTACCCCTTCTGTTATTTTGATATTCTGAAACAGTTTTGATGCTTTTCCGAAACAACCCCTGTATTATCCAGTAATTCAGTCGGAGTTCCAAATCCACTCAAAACGCGTCAGCGAACCTTAATTGTGTCACCCTATGGTTAGTGAGTAATATGGACATGATCGAGACACCTCTCTGATTAATAATCATCAGCACGATCTGAAAATCCATAATGACTCTGATACGATGCTCCATGCTTGTTTACTATCTACTTTGCTTTGCTTTGTCCATACTTTGAGGTGTTTTTATATGTTTTCTGGTACTAACCTATTAAGAAGTTGCCACAGTGTCAGTTGCCTGTTTTCTTCTGTTTTTGGTTCTAGAAAGGCAGAAAATCAATATTCTCGGAATTGGATGGGACAAAAGCTAAAGTCAATATTTTACCGTGGACAACACGAAGCCAGAAGACGAGACAGAGGAGGCTCACCAGGGGCTACACCCCCTGGCCGTGCGGGTGGGCCCACCCCGCGCCTGGGGGGTGCAGCCCCTGCCTCGCCTCTTCGCCTATAAAGTCCCCTCGATGCCAAAACCCTAGACAGCCGATCAATATTCCACGAAACCGTCTGTAGCCGCCGCCACCATCATCCCTATATCGGGGGGATCTGAAGCTCTTCCCGGCACCCTGTCAGAGGGGAGATCATCCTGAGGCCTTCTTCTTCATCATGCCAGCCTCCGGTATGAAGCGTGAGTAGTTTCACCTTGGACTACGGGTCCATATAGTAGCTAGATGGTTGTATCTCCTCCTTGTGCTTTCATGTATAGATTTTGTGAGCTCCATTCATGATCAAGATCTAATATATTTGTAATCATGCATGTTTTGTTTGCGGGGATCTGATGGATATTGAGATTACTATGTCAGATTGATTAATAGTTTTGTCTTATTGATTCTATCATGTCTGTGTTATTTGTGATCTTGCATGCTCTTCGTTGTTAGTAGCTATCTTGGCCAAGTAGTTGCTAGTGACTCCAAGAGGGGGTATTTATGCTCGATAGTGGGTTCATGCCTCTAGTTTCCAAGGGAAGTGACGGAAATCTCTTTCGTTGTAGATGTGTTGTTGCCACTAGAGAGAAAACAACGGTCTCTTGTTCATGGAACAAGTGGATTGTTTACCTTACACACTTTGCTTAAAGCAGTTGTCCGTTGCTTGCAACTTAATACTGGAGGAGGTTCGGATGATTACCTGAAGGTGGACTTCTAGTCATAGATGCAGTTGGATGGCGGTCTATGTATATTTTTGTATTGCCCAATCGAATCTCATAGGATCTTTGTGTCTAGTATTGCATTGTTATGCCTTTCTCAGTCCTGTCAATTTCCCTGCTGTAATTTGTTTACCCAGCATGCCATGTTAGTTTATCTAAGGAGAACACCTCTAGTGAACTATGGACCCCGGTCCAATCTTTACCATTGATACATCTTCCACTATTACTGTTTACTTTCTGCAAACCATCATCACCTTCCACACCATACAGTTAATCCTTTGTTACTGCAACCGGTGAGATTGACAACCTCACTGTTCGTTGGGGAAATGTCTTGAGTTTGTGTTGTGCAGGTTTCCACGTTTCTTGCAACACCTTTGAGACGTTTCCTTCCTCCTACTGGTTTGATAACCTTGGTTTCTTACTGAGGGAAAAGTTGTTGATGTGCTGCTTCACATCTTGCTCTTGGGGTTTCCCGACGAAGTGCAACACAGCACCATCAAGCTTTTCTGGCGCCGTTGCCGGGGAGGCTAAGGACGTCCTCACAAGGGGAGTCCTCCTCAACCTCTCTCTTTACTTTGTTTTTAGTTTGCTTAGTTTCTTTTGCTTGGTTTTGTTTGCTTTTTTATCAAAAACTCCAAAATAAATTAGTCTAGTTTAGTTTGCTTTGTCTTATCAAAAACACAAAAAAATTATTTCCTACTCTAGTTGTTGGTCTGTTATTGCCTTGATTGGTCATGCTTTCTATCAATGGATGGTTTCTTTGAAACTAGTTCTTATTGAAGGGAATATGCCCTGAGAGGCAATAATAAAATGTTTATTATGTGTATTCCAAGTATATAATAGATGTTTATTTTGCATGCTATAATTGTATTAATACGAAAACGTTAATACATGTGTGTTTAATAAACAAACAGAAAGTTCCTAGCTATGCCTCTCTCATAAACTAGTTCGTTGATTAACAAGATGATCACAGTTTCCTGATCATAGACATTGGATGTTGTTAATAACGAGATCACAACATTAGTGTAATGGTGTGATGAACATTCATCCGAAGTATAGCATTACGATCAAAGTCATTGAGTTTATATTGCTATAAACAACCTACGAAGTAGTCCTAATCCTTAGACCATGAGATCATGCCAATCACTAACACCGGAAGAGTTTCTTGTTGACATCAAACGTCACTCCGTAACTGGGTGATTATAAATATGGCTTCAAATCTACTAAAGTGTTATGTTGAGAATCATGGATCAAGAGTGGAATTTGTTCATCCCGATAACGGATAGATATGATCTGGGCCCTCTCGGTGATATCACATTGGTTAGCTTGCAAGCAAGTGATTTGATCACTAGAATATTATATCACGGGAACGAGAAAAGAGTGCATGTTAGTAACGAGATCAAACTAGGTATGGAGATACCGATGATTGAATCTCGGACATGTAATATATCATGAAACAAAGGGATTAAGATACAAGCGTAAAAGGTTCCGACGATCACAGGAAAAGTCATCGTTGAATGTGTGGGAGTCAGTATGGATCTCTAGGTCCCGCTACTGATTATTGATCGGAGAAGGGTCTCGATCATGTCCGCATTATTCGCGAACCATAGGGTGACACACTTAAGGGACACTGGCATCCAATTGGAGCAAATGTTTCATGCCGAAAGAATAAACAAGGGCAGGAATTTATTTCACTAGATACCGAAACAGGTTTTCGGGTGAAATTGCATAAAGAGGTTATGCATGTGAAATGGAATTCTAGCAAGGGGTTATTTGTGAATGTTTGTCATTAAAGTAATTGACAAAATTCTGAATAAAAATAAAAGAGTTTTATTTAATGAGAGTTTGCATTAAATTTGGTGGAAATTTAATGGGAATTTGAGTGGATTTTTGAGTGGAGAAAATTGAAGGGCCATTTTGTGAGTGGAGTGTCCACCCACATGAATGAAGGAGGGGAGGGGGCAGCCCCCATGGCCGGCGGCCACCCCCTTGGGTGCCCCCCTCCTCCTATAAAAGGAGCCCCTCCTCTCACTTGTCTCTCACACCTCCTCGTAAAGGATCTCTCTCCCCCTCTAGAATTTATACCCCATGGTCTCGGACTAGCGAGATACATGTTCCCGGTGGCTATTCGTCAAGAAAGGGTTGTGCTTCCGCTGCATCACTGGAGCGAGGAGGCGGAGGTTGCTCGGTGTCTTGTACGTGTGTGCGAGCACGGATGCGCTGCTGCTTTGCGGCGCTAGGACTTCCTCTCGATCTTGAGATCGGCAAGAGATCGTCTACATCAACCACGAGTTGAACTCGTTAAGCTTTGTCGGTCTTCAAGGGTATGTTCTCTATGGCATCCGCCCGTTGTTTGTATCTAGTAGATAGATCTTGGTACATAGTTCCCATCGTAGGAAATTTTTTGTTTTCTATGCTGCTAACCCTACAGTGGTATCAGAGCCGGATCTATGCATAGATGCTTTACACGGGTAGTACACATATGAGTATGTGGGCGATGATGATCATGTTGTTGCTCCTTAGTTGTAATTTTGGATATTGGTGGCATAGTGGGATGAAGCGGCCCGGACAAACTTTACATGTCCTCGCACATGAGACCTGTTCCACGCTTGACATGCAACTAGTTTGCATAAGTGGCTAGCGGGTGTCTGTCTCTCCTACTATAGTCAATATCTATTTTGCAACGAGTTGTCAACAATTTAGTTATCCTCGTTGTGGTTCATGTTCGTAGGTAAGAACGGTTCTATCTCGAAAGCCCTAAGCCACGTAAAACTTGCAATGGATAAATTAGAGGCGTCTAGTTTAGATTGTTGCTGGGCTAGTGTTATGATATCGTGATGTTGTAAGTAGAAGTATGAGATGATACTCTTACAACATACATAACGTGTAATATCCATAGACCTTGGACTTACACATATAGGTATGATAGTGATCTTACCACGATGCACATGATAAGATCATATGCGGGAACCATATCATTTCACTAATAAACATGTGATGTTTGATAGCATCTTATATTGCTTGTTTAGAGCTTTGTTAGCATAATAAGATGATCCCTCATTTAAATATCAAGATAAGAATATGTTCTTCCTTTAGTATGCACCGATTATGTTTTCGTCGCTCTAAGACATCACGTGATGATCGGGTGTTCTTGGATCCACGACCATATTTCGGGTGTAAAACAGTTACACACGCGAATACTAAGGTTCTAACTTGGCGAGCCTAGCATGTACAGACATGGCCTCGCAACACGGACCGAAAGGTTAAGCATGAGTCATATAGTATATATGATGCCCATTTGATGCTCGCCTCACGTGATGATCGGACTTGGTGTAGTGGATTTGGTTCATGTAATCACCAAAAAGGCACGAGGGATGTCGTTTTTGAGTGGGAGTTCATTCGTAATATGGATTAGTTGAACTCAATCTATCATAAACTTAGTCTAAACTTTACAAATTCTGTTGTAGATGGCACCACCTGCTTTTAATTTCAATGTGTTCATGGAGAAAGAGAAACTTGCAACGAACGGTAGCAACTTTACCGAATGTGCCATGAATTTGAGGATTCTCCTCTCTGTTGCACAAAAGCAATATGTGCTAGAAGCGCCACTAGGCCCCCCACCTTTAGAGGATGCCCCTGACGAGGAGAAGAATGTCTATCAGACTCGTCAGGAGGACCACAACTTAGTTCATTGCGGCATATTGTATGGGCTAGAGCCGGAACTTCGAAAGCGTTTCGAAAACGGCAATGCATTTGATACAATGGGTGAGTTGAAAATGATTTTCGACACACATGCTGCTGTAGAGAGCTACAACGCTTCAGAAAATTTCTTTAGTTGCATGATGGAAGAGCACAGCTCCGTTAGTGAGCATGTACTCAAGATGTCGGGTTACGCCGATAAGCTTGTGTCCTTGGGAATAACGATTCCCATTGACTTAGGCATCCATCGTGTCCTGCAGTCTCTGCCACCTAGCTATAAGAGCTTTGTGATGAACTATAATATGCAAGGCATGAAGAAGTCTCTCCCCGAGCTTCTGTCAATGCTTAAAACTATAGAAGTGGAGATCAAAAAGGAACATCAAGTGTTGATGATAAATAGGAACACTGGTTTCAAGAAAGACAGGAAGGGAAAACGGAAGGGAAGTAAGGGCGGCAAGCACATTGCCGTGCTGAAAAGAAACCCGAGTTGGACCTAAGTCCGATACCGAGTGCTACTATTGTAAGGGGCCCAGCCATCGAAGCGAATCGCCCCAAGTATTTGGCAGACAAGAAGGCCGACAAGGCAAACAAAGGTATATATGATATACATGTTATTGATGTGTACTTGACTAGTGCTCGCAGTAGAACCTGGGTATTTGATACCAGTTCAGTTGCTAATATTTGTAACTCGAATCAGGGGCTGCGGAACAAGCGACCGCTATCAAGGGGTGAGGTCAAGATGCGTGTCGGCAATGGATCAAGCGTTGATGTGATCGTCGTCGGAACGCTGCCTCTCCACTTGCCATCGGGATTAGTAATAAACTTGAATAATTGTTATCTGGTGCCTGCACTGAGCATGAACATTGTATCTGGATCGTGTTTGATGCGAAGTGGTTATTCATTTAAATCCGAGAACAATGGTTGTTCCATTTATATGAATGAAATCTTTTATGGTCATGCACCAATGATGAATGGTTTATTTCTTTTAGATCTTGATAATAATGTTACACATATTCATAATGTTGATGCTAAAAGGATTAAACTAAATGATGATATATCCGCATATATGTGGCACTGCCGTCTAGGTCATATTGGCGTTAAACGCATGAAGAAGCTCCATTCAGATGGACTTTTGGAATCACTTGATTATGAATCATTTGATACATGTGAGCCATGCCTTATGGACAAGATGACTAGAACGCCGTTTTTCGGTTCAATGGAACGGGCGACAGATTTATTGGAAATCATACATTCTGATGTATGTGGTCCAATGAGTGTGTCGGCGCGAGGTGGATATTGTTATTTTGTTACTTTCACGGATGATTTGAGTAGATACGGTTATATCTATTTGATGAAACACAAGTCTGGAACCTTTGAAAAGTTCAAGGAATTTCAGAATGAAGTGGAAAATCATCGTAATAGAAAGATCAAATTTCTACGGTCCGACCGTGGAGGTGAGTATCTAAGTTACGAGTTTAGCACTCACATGAAAGAGTGTGGAATTGTTTCACAACTCACACCTACCGGAACACCACAGAGAAATGGTGTGTCGGAACGTCGTAATCGTACTTTATTAGATATGGTTCGATCTATGATGTCTGTGACGAACTTGCCGTTGTCATTTTGGGGCTATGCACTAGAAACTGCTGCATTCACTTTAAATTAGGCACCATCTAAATCCGTTGAAAAGACACCGTATGAATTTTGGTTTGGAAACAAACCTAAGCTGTCATTTCTTAAAGTTTGGGGATGCGATGTTTATGTGAAGAAACTTCAACAGGATAAACTCGAACCCAAAGCGGAAAAATGCATCTTCATAGGATACCCTAAGGAAACTATTGGGTATTCCTTCTATCACATATCCGAGGGCAAGGTTTTTGTTGCCAAGAATGGATCCTTTCTAGAGAAAGAGTTTCTCGTGAAAGGTGTGAGTAGTCGGAAGGTAGAACTCGAAGAGGTTATTGAACCTTCTATTCAAAGTATGGCGAGTAGCGCAATAGGAAGTTGTTCCGGAGTTGGCTTCACATTGAAGAGGGAACTAATGATAATGATCATGAAACTCGAAGAGTACTACCAAACCTCGCAGGTCTAGCGGGGCAGCGTGCCTCCGAGATGTATGGAAATCCTGTCATGAATTTCATGGTTGATGAAAATGATGACCCTGCGACGTATGAAGAAGCGATGATGAGCCCGGATTCCAACAAATGGTTAGAAGCCATGAAATCCGAGATGGAATCCATGTATGAAAATCAAGTTTGGAACTTGGTGGACTTACCTCACGACCGAAATGAAGGGGTTTTGCGGCATAGTAAGTCAAAATTTTCTACGGAGCGAACAGAAGGAAAGCCAAGATCTAATCTAGGATATGCAAACAACGAGAGAGATTGGATTAGATCTTCATACCCTTGAAGATTCATACGGTGAGCGTTCGTCGGGCGTGGGTGATGTAGTCGTACTCGCTTCTCCTCCTCGCGATCCGATCCGATCTAGCACCACAAGTGGCGGTGCCTCCGTGAGATGCACACGTGCATCACCTCGACGTCTCCTCCTTCCTCGGACCAGCGAGTATGGTGGAGAGATAGATTGGATCTACAACACGACGACATGGTGTATATGGTGGAGAATTTCTGCTGCAGGCCTACAATGGTCGGGAGGGGAAGAGGAAGGTAGCAAGGCTGCTAGGGCTTGGAGGAAGGTGTGTGTGTAGGGGGGAGGGGGCGCACCACCCCTCTATATATAGAGGGGGGGGGGGGCGGCCCTGGCCCCTCCTCCAAGCCTATCTCTAGTTTAAACAATTTAAACTCTCCCTTATCTAGAAATCCTATCTCTAGTTTAAACGATTTAAACTCTCCCTTATCTAGAAATTCTATCCCGAGATTTAAACGAGTCAAATCTCTCTAGAATCGGCTGGGCCCTATGGGGCCTTGTGCCCCTGGCCCAATGCGGCCAGGACACTCCCTCATAGGCCCATGCCCCCTCCCGGAAGGTGGGGCCACGTTGGTCCCCTTCCGGAAGGTTCTAGAAGCTTCCGGTACAATACCGATTAACCCGGAACAATTCTGAACTCCAAAAACTGCACTGCCTTATATGAATCTTATTCTCCGGACCATTCCAGAACCTCTCGTGATATCCCGGATCCCATCCGATACTCCGAACAAAAATTCATAAACCAATTATCCAATCTATCCTAGCGTCGAGACACGTTAAGTGTGTGACCCTGCGGGTTCGAGAATATGCAGACATGATCTTCTATCAATAATCAACAGCGAGTGCAGGCACCCATATTGACTCCCACACATTCATCGATGATCATATCGGATGAACCACGATGCCATGATTCAATCAATCCCATATATATATTCCCTTCGTCTCGTGATATTTTACTTGCTCGAGATTCGATCGTCGGTATCGTCATACCTAGTTCAATCTCGTTCACGCTAGTACTTTACTCGTTCGTAATCCGATATCACTTTGTGATTAACTCCTTAACCACATGCTTGCAAGCGGTGTTGATATCGATTACGAGTGGGCCCAAGTATATCTCTCCGACTGAGGGACAAATTCCATCTCGATACATACAACCCAGATACTTTCCGATCACCGAGAGACACCTTTATGATCACCCTCTCATAGGATGACGTTTGATGACCTCAAAGCTTTCTTCCGGTGCAGGAGTTGCATTATCTCATGGTCTAAGGAATACAATATTTGACATAAGAAAAGCTTCGCAAAGATGAACACGATGAAACGATCTAATTGCTTCGCTTAGTTTGGGTCTGTCCATCATATCATTCTCCCAATGATATGATCTCATTATCA
The DNA here is from genome assembly GCA_030063025.1 of Avena longiglumis. NCBI lineage: Eukaryota > Viridiplantae > Streptophyta > Magnoliopsida > Poales > Poaceae > Avena > Avena longiglumis. The sequence goes on from CP125974.1 coordinate 148,950,697, forward strand.
ATTGACAACTCATGTCTATGGTTAGGAAACCTTAACCATCATTGATCAATGAGCTAGTCCATAGAGGCGTACTAGGGACACGGTGTTGTTCACAAACCACACAAGTATTAAAGTTTCCGCTTAATACAATTCTAGCATGGAATATAAACTTTATCATGAACAAGAATTATAATAATAACATCTTTATTATTGCCTCTAGGGCATAATTCCAACAGTCTCCCACTTGCACTAGAGTCAATAATCTAGTTTACATTTGGCAACAATCTCACACCCATAGCACTGAGGTGTTGATCATGTTTTACACGTGGAAGAGGTTTAGTCAATGGATCTGCGACATTCAGATCCGTATGTACTTTGCTAATCTTCAGATCTCCATCTGCTATATAATCTCGGATTATATGAAACTTCGAGTTGATATGCTTGGTCTTTGGATGATATCTTGGTTCCTTAGCGAGTGCTATGGCGCCGTGTTGTCACACAATATCTCCAGTGGGTCCAATGCACTTGGAACCACGCCAAGCTCGATGATGAAGTTTCGATCCAAACTCCTTCACTTGACGCCTGCGGCAGACCATGTATTCCGCTTCTCATGTAGATCCCGCGATCACGCTTTGCTTGCAGCTTCTCCACTCACAGCTCCTCCATTCAAAATATAAACGTATCACGTCGAGATTTAGAATCATCCTTGTCGGTGTCGAAACTAGCATCGACGTAACCTTTACGACAAGCTGTTCATCACCCCATAGACTAAGAACATTTCTTTAGTTCTATTTAGGTACTTTAGGATGTTCTTCACGGCTGTCCAGTGTTCCACTCTGGATCACTTTGATATCCTTCGTCAAACTAAGAGCATTGGACACATCCGGTCTAGTACACATGGCATACATGATGGAACCTATGGCGAGGCATAAGGCACTTTGCTCATAGCTTCCCTATCATTTATCAGTGGCTGGACACCGAGCCTTGCTCAATATCTTACGACAACATAGGCACTGAACCTTTCTTTGCCTTATCCGTTCTGAACCTTTTCAGAACTTTGTCTAGGTATGTACTCTGGCTTAAAGCTATCAGGCGTCTTTGTCTATCTCTATAGATCTTGATGCCCAATATATAAGCAGCTTCACCTAGGTCTTTCATTGAAAAACACTTGTTCAAATAACTCTTCACATCGTTAAGCATGTTGATGTCATTTCCGATAATCAATATGTCATCCACATATAGTACCAGAAACGTCACCGAGCTCCCACTCACTTTCCTGTAGATACAAGCTTCGTAGCAATTTGGAACAAATCCAAAGCTCTTGATCACTTGATCAAAACGAAGGTTCCAACTCCGAGATGCTTGCTTCAGTCCATAAATGGAATGCTGAAGTTTGCATACTTTATCAGCATCCTTAGGATCGACAAAACCTTCGGGTTGCATCATATACAACTCTTCATCAATGTTGCCATTGAGGAAAGCAGTATTGACATCCATCTGCCATATTTCATAATCATGAAACGCAGCAATTGCTAATAAAATCCGAATGGACTTAAACATCGCTACGGGAGAGAAAGTCTCATCGTAGTCAACACCTTGAACTTGTCGAAAACCTTTTGTGACAAGCCGTGCTTTATAGACGGTAACATTACCATCCGCGTCTGTTTTCTTATTGAATATCCATTTGCACTCAACGGCCTTTCGGTCGCTAGGAGGATCCACCAAAGTCCATACTTGGTTTTCGCTCATGGATCCCAATTCGGATTTCATGGCTTCCAGCCATTTCTCAGAGTCTGGGCTCATCATCGCTTCCTCATAGTTCGTAGGTTCACTGTCTTCTACCAACAAGACAGTCAAGACAGGGTTGCCGTACCACTCAGGAGGGGCACGCGACCTTGTCAACCTGCGACGTTCGATGAGCATCGTCCAAGCTTCATGATCCTTGTCATTAGATTCCTCTATTGTTGGTGCGGTGACCTTTGGAACAATTTCAGGTGTTGCGCTACTCTCCAATTCAAGAGAAGGTTCAATAACCTCGTCTAGCTCTACTTTCCTCCCACTCACTTCTTTCGAGAGAAACTCCTTCTCAAGAAAGGAACCGTTCTTTGACAAACACTTTGCCTTCGGTTACGTGATAGAAGGTATACCCAATAGTTTCCTTAGGGTATCCTATGAAGACGCATTTCTCGCTTTGGGTTCGAGCTTGTGCATCAACTTCTTGATGTAAGCTTTGCATCCCCAAACTTTAAGAAAGCGACTTAGGTTTAGCACCAAACCACAGTTCATACGGTGTCGTCTCAACGGATTTAGATGGAGCCCTATTTAAAGTGAATGCAGCGGTTTCTAATGCATAACCCCAAAATGATAACGGCAAATCAGTAAGAGACATCATCGATCGGACCATATCTAATAGGGTTCGATTCCGGCGTTCAGACACACCATTGCGCTGTGGTGTTCCGGGTGGCGTGAGTTGCGAAACAATTCCGCTTGCTTTAAGATGCGTGAGAAAATCATAACTCAAATATTCGCCCCCACGATCGGATCGTAGAAACTTAATCTTTCTATTACGATGGTTCTCCACTTCATTCTGAAATTCTTTGAACTTTTCAAACATTTTAGATTTATGTTTCATTAAATAGATATACCCATATCTACTTAAGTCATCGGTAAAAGTGAGGAAATAGCGATATCCACCGCGCGTCGAAACACTCATCGGTCCGCATACATCGGTATGTATGATTTCCAACAAGTCCGTTGCTCTCTCCATCATACCGGAGAACGGGGTTTTGATCATCTTGCCCATGAGGCATGGTTCGCATGTGTCAAATGATTCAAAATCAAGAGACTCCAAAAGTCCATCAGAATGGAGTTTCTTCATGCGCTTTACTCCAATATGACCTAGACGACAGTGCCACAAATAAGTAGTATTATCACTATCTACTTTGCATCTCTTAGCCTCAATGTTATGGATGTGTGTTTCATCCCTTTCGAGATTTAGAAGAAATAAACCATTCACAAGAGGTGCATGACCATAAAAGATGTTACTCATATAAATAGAACAACCATTATTCTCCGATTTAAATGAATAACCGTCTTGCAATAAACACGATCCGGAAATGATGTTCATGCTCAACGCAGGCACATAATAACATTTATTAAGGTTTAAAACTAATCCGAAGGTAAAACTAAGGAGAGGCGTGCGACGGCCATCACATCAACTCTTGATGCATTGCCAACGCGCATCGTCACCTCATCCCTCGCAAGCCGTCGTCTATTCCGTAGCTCTGTTTGAGTTACAAATATTAGCTCGAACCGGTATCAAATACCCGGGCACTACAACGAGGGCTAGTAAGGAAAACATCAATAACATGTATATCAAATATACCTTTGATGGTGCCAGCCTTTTTGTCCGCTAAGTACTTGAACGATTACGCTTCGGTGACCCTTGTCCTTGCAATAGAAGCACTCGATGTCCGGCTTGGGACGGACTGAGCTTCTTCTCGGCGAGGGCATTGCGCTTGCCGCCCTTCTTGAAGGGCTTCTTTGCTCCCTTACCTTTCTTAAAGGAGGGCTTGTTGACCATCAACACATGATTATCCTTCTTGATGTCCACTTGCAGCCTTGACTGCGAAGAGCTCGGTGATCGTATCGATGGAACCAATCTGATTATGAGTCACTACAAAACTTTTGTAGCTGGGAGGAGTGATTGCGAGAACCTGTCAATCTTGAGCTCCTCCGAATCGTGCATTCCGGTTGCTCAAGGCGTTGAGTGTAGCCCGACATCTTTATGGCGTGCTCACTAACGAACTCCCTTCCTCCATCTTGCGATTAAAGAACTTCTCGGAGATCTCATATCTCTCGAGCGGGCTTGAGTCAAACATGGTTTTCACTCCTCGAGAATCTCAAAGGTCCCGGATAGGTTTCAAAACGATTTTGAAGCTCTGGTTCCATAGCAAACAACATGGTGCTCTTAATCACACCATAATCATCTTTTGCCGATAGACAGCTTTCTCATCGGTAGCGCATTGTGCGGGGTCACCTAACGCTTTACCAAGGACATAGTCCTTTTGTCCGCCATACAGAATGATTCTTAGATTGCGGAACCAATTGGTGAAGTTAGACCCATTGTTCCTAAGCTTTTCTTTCTCAAAAGAAAACGTTGAAGTTGAAGTTGGACTTGGCCATGTGATCTACAGTATTTGCAAGTACAATTTAGACTATGTTCATGATAAATAGTTCAACTTAATCAAATTACTAGATGAACTCCCACTAAATTCAACATCCCTCAAGTTGTTTAGTGAACACGATCCAAATTCACCACACCTAATCCGATCATCACGAGAAGAGATGTGGTTTCAATGGTGGACAACAAAGTGTCGATCATATCACTCATATGACTCATGCTTAACCTTTCGGTTCTTGTGTTCCGAGGCCATGTCTCAGACATGCAAGGCTCGTCAAGCTAGACCCAAGTATTTCCGTGCAAAACTGGCTTGCACCCGTTGTATGAGCGTAGAGTCTATAGCACCCGATCATCACGTGATGCTTGGACACGACGAACTTTCGCAACGGTGCATACTTGGGGAGAACACAGTTTTATCTTGATCTTTAAGTGAGGAATCATCTTATAATGCTACCGTCGCGATCTAAGCATGATAAGATACATAAAAGGATAAACATCACATGCATATAACTTTATGTGACATGGTATAGCCAATCTTCGCGCAATGATCTCCATCTTGTGCGTTCCGGCATGATCTCCATCACTCCACCATGATTGCCTCCACCACGAATAGCAACTACAACTATTGCTAACTACTTAGCGATAAAGTAAAGCTATTACATGGCGTATAAGAAGTTGACTCGCAGTCATACACAATTATAAAGACAACCATATGGCTCCTCCCGCCGTTGTGTACTCATCGACATGCAAGTCGTGAAACATTACAAAACATGATCATCGCATACAATATACACATCACATCTTGGGCCATACCATATCACGAAAACACTCCGCAAAACAAGTTAGACGCCTCTACTTTGTTGTTGCATGTTTTACGTGGCTTTATGGGAGTAGATGCTAAGAACGATTCTTACCTACGGAAAGCCACAACGGTGATATTATGGTTGCCAAACTCCGGTGTTAATCCCATGACAACTATAGTGAGAGAACTGACATCCACCACCGCATGTGTGGAACAAGCCACACGTCAAGTGCGGAGCGGTCTCATGACGACGTCGCGTAAGGTTGGCCTGGACCGCTTCAATCTCACTATCCGCGTCATAAGAAGAACACAAACAAGAGGCTTGCAACAGAAAACATCAGCCCGCAACAACCATGTTGCGTTCTACTCGTGAAACACATCTACGCATAGATCTAGCTCGATACCCTCAAGGGGTTTGGCGGCATAGTAAATCAAAATTTTCTACGGGCGAACAGAGGAAAGCCAAGATCTAATCTAGGAGATGCAAACAACGAGAGATTGGATTATATCTTCATACCCTTGAAGATTCGCACAGAGCGTTAATCGGGCGTGGGTGATGTAGTACTCGCTTCTCCTCCTCGCGATCCGATCCGATCTAGCACCACAAGTGGCGGTGCCTCCGTGAGATGCACACGCAGCACCTCGGCGTCTCCTCCTTCCTCGGACCAGCGAGTATGGTGGAGATAGATTGGATCTACAACACGGCGTGGTGTATATGGTGGAGAATTTCTGCTGAGGCTTCGCCTACAAGCAGTCGGGGAGAGAGGAAGGTAGCAAGGCTGCTAGGGCTTGGAGGAAGGTGTGTGTAGGGGGAGGGGGCGCACCACCCCTGTATATATAGAGGGGGGGTGGCCAGCCCTTTCCCCTCCTCCAAGCCTATCTCTAGTTTAAACAATTTAAACTCTCCCTTATCTAGAAATCCTATCTCTAGTTTAAACGATTTAAACTCTCCCTTATCTAGAAATTCTATCCCGAGATTTAAACGAGTCAAATCTCTCTAGAATCGGCTGGGCCCTATGGGGCCTTGTGCCCCTGGCCCAATGCGGCCAGGACACTCCCTCATAGGCCCATTCCCCCTCCCGGAAGGTGGGGCCACGTTGGTCCCCTTCCGGAAGGTTCTAGAAGCTTCCGGTACAATACCGATTAACCCGGAACAATTCCGAACTCCAAAAACTGCACTACCTTATATGAATCTTATTATCCGGACCATTCCGGAACCTCTCGTGATATCCCGGATCCCATCCGAGACTCCGAACAAAAAATTCATAAACCAATTATCCAATCTATCCTAGCGTCGAGACACGTTAAGTGTGTGACCCTGCGGGTTCGAGAATATGTAGACATGATCTTCTATAAATAATCAACAGCGGGGTCTGGGCACCCATATTGACTCCCACAAATTCATCGATGATCATATCGGATGAACCACGATGCCAGGATTCAATCAATCCCATATATATATTCCCTTCGTCTCGCGATATTTTACTTGCCCGAGATTCGATCGTCGGTACCGTCATACCTAGTTCAATCTCGTTCACAGCAAGTACTTTACTCATTCCGTAATCCGATATCACTTTGTGATTAACTCCTTAACCACATGCTTGCAAGCGGTGTTGATATCGATTACGAGTGGGCCAAGTATATCTCTCCGACACAGGAGGGACAAATTCCATCTCGATACATACAACCCAATGATACTTTCCGATCACCTGAGAGACACCTTTATGATCACCCTCTCATAGGATGACGTTTGATGACCTCAAAGCTTTCTTCCGGTACCAGGGAGTTGCATTATCTCATGGTCTAAGGAATACAATATTTGACATAAGAAAAGCTTCGCAAAGATGAACACGATGAAACGATCTAATTGCTTCGCTTAGTTTGGGTCTGTCCATCATATCATTCTCCCAATGATATGATCTCATTATCAATTGACAACTCATGTCTATGGTTAGGAAACCTTAACCATCATTGATCAATGAGCTAGTCCATAGAGGCGTACTAGGGACACGGTGTTGTTCACAAACCACACAAGTATTAAAGTTTCCGCTTAATACAATTCTAGCATGGAATATAAACTTTATCATGAACAAGAATTATAATAATAACATCTTTATTATTGCCTCTAGGGCATAATTCCAACACGAAAGGCCGTGGAGAACAGATGGATTTTCAAAAGGAAAACTGATGCTGATGGTAATATAACCGTCTATAAAGCTCGACTTGTCGCAAAGGGGTTTCGACAAATTCAAGGAGTTGACTACGATGAGACATTCTCTCCCGTAGCGATGCTAAAATCAGTTAGGATTATGTTAGCAATTGCTGCATATTTCGATTATGAGATATGGCAGATGGATGTCAAAACCGCGTTTCTCAATGGTAATATTGATGAAGAGTTGTATATGATACAACCAAAGGGTTTTGTCGATCCTAAGGATGCTAACAAGGTGTGCAAGCTTCAGCGATCCATCTATGGATTGAAGCAAGCATCACGAAGTTGGAATGTCCGCTTTGATGAGGTGATCAAAGAGTTTGGATTTGTCCAAACGTATGGAGAAGCTTGTATTACAAGAAAGTGAGTGGGAGCAATGTGGCATTTCTGATATTATATGTGGATGACATATTATTGATCGGAAATGATATAGATCTTTTAAACAGTGTTAAAAGTTATCTAAACAGCAAATTTTCAATGAAGGACCTAGGTGAAGCGTCATACATATTAGGCATAAAGATCTATAGAGATAGATCTAGGCGCCTAATAGGGATATCGCAAAGTACATACCTTGATAAGATTTTAATGAAGTTTAAAATAGAGGATAGTAAGAAGGGGTTCTTACCTATGACACAAGGCACGACATTGAGTAAGACTCAAAGTACGGCTTCGTCGGAAGAAAGAGAGATAATGGACAAGGTCCCCTATGCTTCAGCCATAGGCTCTATAATGTACGCCATGCTATGTAAAAGACCGGATGTGGCACATGCTATTAGTTTGACTAGTAGGTACCAATCGGATCCAGGTTCAGAACACTGGAACGCGGTCAAGAATATCCTTAAGTACTTGCGAAGAACTAAGGATATGTTTCTTGTATACGGAGGTGAAGAAGAGCTCGTCGCTAAGTGTTATGTCGACGCTAGCTTTGACACCGATTCGGATGACTCTAAATCTCAATCCGGATACGTATTTCTCATGAATGGCGGAGCGGTTAGTTGGAGGAGCTCCAAACAACCTGTGGTGGCGGGATCAACAATGGAGGACGAATATGTTGCTGCTTCAGAAGCGGCTCAAGAAGCAGTTTGGATGAAGGAGTTCATATCCGAACTAGGTGTGGTTGCAAACGCGTTGGACCCAATGGTGATCTATTGTGACAACAATGGTGCCATTTCCAATGCCAAAGAGCCAAGGTCTCACAAGCATTCCAAGCATATTAAGCGCCGGTTTCACTCCATCCGCGAGCATGTCAAGGATGGAGATATAAAGATTTGTAAAGTACATACGGATCTCAATGTAGCAGATCCGTTGACTAAAACTCTCCCTAGAGCAAAACATGATCTACACCAGAACTCCATGGGTGTTAGATGTAGGGTTTCGTAGCATGGAAAACAAAAAATTTCTATCGCATACAAACAAACAAGCCAAGATCTATCTACTAGATTGTAGCAACGAGTCGATGGAATAACTTACCCTCGAAGATTCCAAAGTGTTTAATGAGAGCGGATTCTCGTGGGTGATGTAGTCGTACTCTTCCCGATCTCAAGATCGTGTAGACGATCCTTTCGGCGCTGCGTTCAGCGCTTCCTGATCGATCCACGTTCTGCTCGAAGACCTTCCTCTCCCTTGTTCCAGATGCGTGGAGGTTGTAGCACTCTCCTCGCGATTCCGGCGGCCTGGCAGTCTGCAGGAAGTAGAGGGAGATCATGAGCCTTAAGCCGAGGCGAGTATGGTGGAGTATGAGAGAGAGCTATTAGTGGTCTAGGGTTTAGACACACCAATTAGAAGGCTCTAAACCGAAGGCTAGGGCAATTAGAAGCTCTAAACCAAAACGGCTCTAAACCGAGATTAGAGGATAGGAACTTGTGTGTCTAGAGGAGGAGGCCCTGCCCTACTTTTATAGGTGAGAGGCGGCCAAGGGAGGAGTCCCTCCCAAGTCGGCCTTGGTTGGTTGGCGGCTTGGAGGGACTCCTCCCCCAAGTCGGTTCCAACCACCTCTTGCTTGTTTCCCACAGTTTCCTGTTTTAGCCGTTTGAATTTCAAACTGGCCGTTTGACTTTTCTGTTTGGGATTCAATTTAATCCTTTATTTGGAACAGCGAGAACACTTAGTACATGATGCAATCATTCCAATATGCAATGACACATTCATGTACCCTCCCCCCCGGAGTGCCGGACAATCCAAAACCTTCTAGAACATTCCCGATGAAAACACCGGAATCATTCCCGAAACCGAAACGGGACTTTCCTTATATGAATCTTATTCTCCGGACCATTCCGGATCAACTCGTGATATCCCGGATCCCATCCGAGACTCCGAACAACATTCGGTCTCTTTCTCATAATACCATAACTACTCAAACAACGTCGAATCCTTAAGTGTGTCTCCCTACGATTCGTGAATTATGCGGACATGATCGAGACACTTCTCCGAACAATAACCAATAGAGGAATCTGGAAATTCATATGGCTCCCACATATTTCTACGATTACTTTGCGATCGAATGAACCACTTACATACGATACCAACCCTTTGTCTCACGATAGTTTACTTATCCGAGGTTATGATCGTCGGTATCTCTGCATACCTAGTTCAACCTCGTTACCGATAAGTACTCTTTTCTCGTTCCCGTGATATGTGATCCCTTGTGAGCCAGTCACATGCTTGCAAGCTAATTGGATGACATTCCACCGAGAGGGCCCAGAGTATATCTATCCGTCATATGGATGGACAAATCCCACTCTTGATCCATGTGTTTCAACCAATACTTTCCGAACACTCAATGCCACCTTTATAGACACCCAGTTACGGTGTGGTGTTTGATGTCATCAAAGCATCCATCCTGTAAAGGTGATATGCATGATCTCATGGTCGAAGGAATTAGGTTACTATGTATCAGAAAACATATAGCAATTGAACTATTGAAATGACTTGATCTTTATGCTACGCTTATCTATAGGAGTATGTCCACCATATCATTCTCCTAACGATATGATCTTGTTGTTGATAACATCTCAATGTTCATGATAGGGAAACCACAATCATTAATCAACCAACAAGCTAGTGAAGTATAGAGGCTATACTAGGGACTTCAAATTAAGTTTACAAATCACACAAGTATCAATGTTTCCTTGTTAATACTATTATAGCATGAATGTAAACATTTATCATAAACACAAAGATATAATAATAACTACATTTATTATTGCCTCTAGGGCATATCTCCAACAGTCTCCCACTTGCACTAGAGTCATCTAATCTAGATTACATGGTAATATACCGAACACCCATGGCAGTTTGGTGTTGGTCATGTTTTGCCCTCGGGAGAGGTTTAGTCAACGGATCCGCCACATTCAGATCTGTGTACTTTGCAAATCTTTATATCCCCATCCTGGATATGTTCTCGAATAGCGTGAAAACGCAGCTTGATATGCTTCAGCTTCTTGTGTGACCTTGGTTCTTGCGCATTGGCTATGGCGCCCATGTTATCACAGTAGATAGACATTGGGTCCAGCGCACTAGGAACCACACTCAGCTCTGTAATGAACTTTTTCATCCATATCGCTTCTTGTGAAGCCTCCGAAGCAGCCATGTATTCCGATTCAGTTGAAGATCTCGTCACAACGCTTTGCTTTGCACTCCTCCAGCTAACTGCTGCACCATTCAAAATAAATACGTATCCAGATTGTGATTTAGAATCATCCGGATTGGTGTTCCAACTAGCATCGGTGTAACCATTAACAACGAGCTGTTCATCACCTCCATAAGAAAGAACCATATCCTTAGTTCTTCTCAAGTACTTAAGGATGTTTTTGACCGCTGTCCAATGATCCACTCCTGGATCACTTTGATATCTGCTAGTTAAACTAACAGCATATGCATTGTCGGGTCTAGTACATAGCATGGCATACATTAGAGATCCTATGGCTGAGGCATAGGGAGTCTTACTCATCCTTTCTCTATCTTCTTCCGATGTCGGACTTTGAGTTTTACTCAAGGTCGTATTGGGCAACATGGGCAAGAACCCTTTCTTGCTTTCTTCCATTCCAAACCTCTTTAGAACTTTGTCCAAATATGTACTCTGTGACAATGATATTTGGTGTTTCGATCTATCTCTATAAATCTTTATGCCTAATATGTAAGCTGCTTTGCCAAGATCCTTCATTGAAAAACTATTATTCAAATATTCCTTGACACTATTAAGAAGGTCTAAATCATTCCCAATCAACAATATGTCACTTTCTTGTAAATACAAGCTTCTCCATAAGTTTGTATAAAACCAAAACTTTTGATCACCTTATCAAAACGTTGATTCCAACTTCGGGATGCTTGCTTCAATCCATAGATGGACCGTTGAAGTTTGCATACCTTGTTAGCATCTTTAGGATCGACAAAACCTTTGGGTTGCATCATATACAACTCTTCATCAATATCTCCATTGAGGAATCTTTGTTTGACATCCATCGCCATATCTCATAATCATAATATGCGGATTGCTAACATAATCCTCACACTTTAGCTTCTACGGTGAGAAAGTATCATCGTAGTCAACTCCTTGAATTTTTCGAAACCCTTTTGCGACAAGTCGAGCTTTATAGTGATAACATTACCATCAGCATTTGTTTTCTTCTTGAAAATCCATTTGTTCTCGTGACCTTTCGCCATCCGGTAAGTCCACCAAAGTCCATACTTGGTTTTCGTACATGGATCCAATCTCGGTTCATGGCTTCTTGCCATTTATTGGAATCTGGGCTCATCATCGCTTCCTCATATGTCTCGGGGTCATCGGTCTTGTCCACCAACATGACACTCATAACGGGATCATACCAATGCAGGTGGTACGAGTTCTCGTTGACCTCCGAGGGCTCTATAGCAACTTCAACGAAGTTTCATGATCACCATCATTAGCTTCCTCTCTTATTGGTGCAGGCACCACATGAACTTCTTCGGTCTGCGCTACGCAATTTCGAGAGAAGGTTCGACAACCTCATCGAGTTCTACTTTCCTTCCAGTCACTTCTTTCGAGAAATTCCTTCTCTAGAAAGGATCCATTCTTAACCTTGAAGATTTTGCCTTGGATCTATGATAGAAGGTATACCCAATAGTTTCCTTGGTATCCTATGAAGACGCATTTTTCGCTTTGGGTTCAAGCTTGTCCGTTGTAAATTCTTTACATAGGCCCGCATCCCCAAACTTTAAGGAGCGACAATCTAGGTTTCTTCCCAAACCATAATTCATACGGTGTCGTTTCAGCGGATTTAGGCGGTGCCCTATTTAAAGTGAATGCGGCTGTTTCTAATGCATAACCCCAAAATGATGGCGGTAAATCTGTAAGTGACATCATAGAGCGAACCATATCTAAGAGAGTTTGATTCTGACGTTTGGACACACCATTCTGTTGTGGTGTTCCGGCGGTGTCAACTGAAAGTATTCCGCAATTCTTCAAATGCTCGCCAAACTCGTAACTTAGATATTCACCTCCACGATCGAGCGTAGAAATTTAATCTTCTTGTTACGTTGATTCTCTAGCTCACTTTGAAACTCCTTAAACTTCTCGAAAGTTTCGGTTATGTTTCATGAAATAGATATACCCATATCTACTCAAATCATCCGTGAAGGTAAGAACATAACGATAACCATGGCGATGCTACACTCATTGGACCACACATCGGTATGTATGATTTCCAATAAGTCCGTAGCTCGCTCCATCATACCGTAAAATGGAGTCTTAGTCATTTTCCCATCGGACATGCTTCGCATCTTTCAAGTGATTCAAAATCAAGTGATTCAAGAAGTCCATCGGAATGGAGTTTCTTCATACGCTTCACTCCAATGTGACCAAGGCAGCGATTGCCACATATAGGTCGAATTATCGCTTGATTTCAAACGTTTAGCCTCAATGTTGTTGATATGTGTATTTCCACTATCGAGATTCAATAAGAATAGACCATCTATCAAAGGTGCATGTGCATAAAACATATTACTCATATAAATCGAACAACCATTATTCTATGACTTAAACAAGAATCCTTCTCGCAATAAACAAGATCCCGATATAATGTTCATGCTCAACATAGGCACTAAATAACAATTATTTAAGTATAAAACTAATCCCGATGGTAGATGAAGGGGTAGCGTGCCGACCGCGATCACATCAACCTTTGATCCGTTTCCCACGCGCATCGTCACCTCGTTCTTCGCTAGCTTCCGTTTATTCTGCAAAGACTGTTTGAGTTACAAATATGAGCAAGCGAACCAAGATATCAAATACCCAGGCACTACTACAGTACTAGTGAGATACACATCAATAACATGTATATCGGATATACCTTTCTTCTTGATGTTGCCGTTCTTGGATCCGCCAAGTACTTTGGGAAATTCCGCTTCGATGACCTTCTCCCTTGCGGTAAAGCACTCGATGTCGGGCTTGGGTCCAGCCTTGCTCTTCTTCCACGGCGTGGTAACTTTCTTACCACCCTTCTTGAAGTGTCCTTTTCTTAGACTTGCCTTTCTTGAATTTGGTGGTCTTATTGACCAACAACACTTGGTGCTCTTTCTTGATCTCCACTTCGCAGACTTTAACATAGCAAACAGTTACGGCTCTTTGTTCATGTTACGCATGTTGTAGTTCATCACAAAGTTCTTGTAACTTGGTGGTAGTGATTGGAGGACACGGTAAATCCCCAAAGCATTAGGAATCACTATACCCAAGCTTTGAAGTTTGTTTGCGTGCCTGGACATCTTAAGCACATGCTCACTTGAGCTGCCCTCTTCCATCTTGCGGTTAAAGAACTTTTGAAGCCTCATAGCTTTCAATTGCCGCATGAGTCTCAAAAATCAATTTGAGATCCTCGACAATATCATATGGGTCTGAATTCTCAAACCTTTTTCAAGCTCGATTCTAAACCATACAAGATAGCACTTGAACTATGGAGTCTTGATTCTTAGGCGAGGTAAACATTCTTTACTTCATCGAGCATCACCGCAGTGGTGGGTCACCAATGTGCATCCAGCACATAGGTCAAATTACCAGCTGTGAGGATAATCCTCAAATTGCGGAACCAATCCGCGAAGTTGCTTCCATTGTTTTTCAACTTTTCTTTCTCTAGGAACGCATTAAAATTGATGGTAGGGGCTGCCATTGATCTACAACATATTTGCAATAGTTTAGACTAAGTTTATGAAAAATTGAGTTCAAATTAATTAAGTAATTAAACTAGGTGAACTCCCACTCAAAACAACATCCCTCACATTGTTTTAGTGATCACACGAACCAAATCCACTACATCAACACCGATCATCACATGAGTTGATATAGTTTCAATGGCGAACAATCGTCATGTTCATCATATCTACTATATGATTCATGCTTTACCTTTCGGTGATCCGTGTTCCGAGACCATGTCTGTACATGCTAGGCTCGTCAAGATCAAACCTTAGTTTCCGCATGAGCAAATCTGGCTTGCTCACGTTGTATACACTTGCAGAATCTAACACACCCGATCATCACGTGGTGCTTCGAAACAACAAGCTTTAGCAGTGCTAACTAAGGGTGAACACTTTATGACTTGAAATTCATGTGCATGAGGATCATCTTATAATGCTACCGTCGTCTACTAAGCAATACAAGATGCATAAAGGATTAACATCACATGCAATTCAATAATATGTGATATGATATGGCCTTTCTTCTTTGTGCTTCGATCTCCATCTTCAAGCACGAACATGATCTCCATCATCACCGCATTGCATCAAGGTCAATGGCTTCTCCATGGTTGTCGTCCACGGCTTCAACTATTACAACTACTTTGAATAGACATGCGGGTCTTAACATAAATTAAAGACAACCATATGGCTCCGCGGTTGCCAACTTACAATAAGGAACATTGCATACATCAAATATAATCACAATCATGGCCATATCACATCCTTTGCACACCCCGCAAAACAAAGTTAGACGCCTCTACTTTCTTTGCATATTTTACGTGGTTTGGGGCTTTCAATAAGTGTCGTTCTAACTTACGAACAAGAACCACAACATTGATACTAGCATTGTTGATCACCCGTTGTAAATTGGATCTTAACTATGCTAGGAGAAAGCAGCACCATAAAGCCACTTATGCAATACAAGTTGCATGTCAAGCGTGGAGCAAGTCTCATGAGCGATGTCATGTAAGGTTAGCCGGGCCGCTTCATCCCAACATACCGCAAGATGCAAAGTACACAAGAAGCAATCGACAATAAAAACAACGCCCACAATGACCATTGTGTTCTACTCGTGCAACAGATCTACATATAGACACGGATCGATACCCTTTGTAGGGTTTCAAGCATGGAAAACAAAAATTTCTATCGCATACAAACAAACAAGCCAAGATCTATATACTAGATTGTAGCAACGAGTCGATGGAATAACTTACCTCGAAGATTCCAAAGTGTTTAACGAGAGCGGATTCTCGTGGGTGATGTAGTCGTACTCTTCCGATCTCAAGATCGTGTGAGCGATCATTCCGGCGCTGCGTTAAAGCGCTTCATGATCGGTCACGTTCGTTTTCGGCGAAGACCTTCCTCTCCCTTGTTCCAAGGCAGCGGAGGTTGTAGCACTCTCCTCGTGATTCCTGGCTGGCGTGTGCAGGAAGTAGAGGGAGATCATGAGGCCGCCTTAAGCGGAGCGAGTATGGTGGAGTATGAGAGAGCTATTAGTGGTCTAGGGTTTAGACACACCAATTAGAAGGCTCTAAACCGAAGGCTAGGGCAATTAGAAGCTCTAAACCAAAGCGGCTCTAAACCGGAGATTAGAGGATAGGAACTTGTGTGTCTAGGAGGTGGCCCTGCCCTCCTTTTATAGGTGGGAGGGCGGCCAAGGGAGGAGTACCTCCCCAAGTCGGCCTTGGTTGGCGTGCCGGCTTGGAGGGACTCATCCCCCAAGTCGGTTCCAACCACCTCTTGCTTGTTTCCCACAGTTTCCTGTTTTAGCCGTTTGACTTTCAAACTGGCCGTTTGACTTTTCTGTTTGGGATTCAATTTAATCCTTTATTTGGAACAGCGAGAACACTTAGTACATGATGCAATCATTCCAATATGCAATGACACATTCATGTACGCTCCCCCCCGGAGTGCCGGACAATCCAGAACCTTCTAGAACATTCCCGATGAAAACACCGGAATCATTCCCGAACTCCGAAATGGGACTTTCCTTATATGAATCTTATTCTACGGACCATTCCGGATCACCTCGTGATATCCCGGATCCCATCCGAGACTCCGAACAACATTCGGTATCTTTCTCATAATACCATAACTACTCAAACAACGTCGAATCCTTAAGTGTGTCTCCCTACGGTTCGTGAATTATGCGGACATGATCGAGACACTTCTCCGAACAATAACCAATAGAGGAATCTGGAAATTCATATGGCTCCCACATATTTCTACGATTACTTTGCGATCGAATGAACCACTTACATACGATACCAATTTCCCTTTGTCTCACGATAGTTTACTTATCCGAGGTTATGATCGTCGGTATCTGCATACCTAGTTCAACCTCGTTCTCGATAAGTACTCTTTTCTCGTTCCCATGATATGTGATCCTTGTGATCCAGTCACATGCTTGCAAGCTAATTGGATGACATTCCACGAGAGGGCCCAGAGTATATCTATCCGTCATATGGATGGACAAATCCCACTCTTGATCCATGTGTTTCAACCAATACTTTCCGAACACTCAATGCCACCTTTATAGCCACCCAGTTACGGTTTGGTGTTTGATGTCATCAAAGCATCCATCCTGTAAAGGTGATATGCATGATCTCATGGTCGAAGGAATTAGGTTACTATGTATCAGAAAGCATATAGCAATTGAACTATTGAAATGACTTGATCTTTATGCTACGCTTATCTATAGGAGTATGTCCACCATATCATTCTCCTAACGATATGATCTTGTTGTTGATAACATCTCAATGTTCATGATAGGGAAACCACAATCATTAATCAACCAACAAGCTAGTGAAGTATAGAGGCTATACTAGGGACTTCAAATTAAGTTTACAAATCACACAAGCATCAATGTTTCCTTGTTAATACTATTATAGCATGAATGTAAACATTTATCATAAACACAAAGATATAATAATAACTACATTTATTATTGCCTCTAGGGCATATCTCCAACATTAGATACATAACTATGTAACTAGATTATTGTCTCTAGTGCAAGTGGGAGACTAAAGGGAATATGCCCTGAGAGGCAATAATAAAATGTTTATTATGTGTATTCCAAGTATATGATAGATGTTTATTTTGCATGCTATAATTGTATTAATACGGAAACTTTAATACATGTGTGTTTAATAAACAAACAGAAAGTTCCTAGTTATTCCTCTCTCATAAACTAGTTCGTTGATTAACAAGATGATCACAGTTTCCTGATCATAGACATTGGATGTTGTTAATAACGAGATCACAACATTAGTGTAATGGTGTGATGAACATTCATCCGAAGTATAGCATTACGATCAAAGTCATTGAGTTTATATTGCTATAAACAACCTACGAAGTAGTCCTAATCCTTAGACCATGAGATCATGCCAATCACTAACACCGGAAGAGTTTCTTGTTGACATCAAACGTCACTCCGTAACTGGGTGATTATAAAGATGTCTTCAAATCTACTAAAGTGTTATGTTGAGAATCATGGATAAAGAGTGGAATTTGTTCATCCCGATAACGGATAGATATGCTCTGGGCCCTCTCGGTGATATCACATTGGTTAGCTTGCAAGCAAGTGATTTGATCACTAGAATGTTATATCACGGGAACGAGAAAAGAGTGCATGTTAGTAACGATATCAAACTAGGTATGGAGATACCGATGATCGAATCTAGGACATGTAATATATCGTGAAACAAAGGGATTAAGATACAAGCGTAAAAGGTTCCGACGATCACAGGAAAAGTCATCGTTGAATGTGGGAGTCGATGGATCTCCGTGTCCCGCCATCGATTATTGATCGGAGAAGGGTCTCGATCATGTCCGCATTATTCGCGACCCGTAGGGTGACACACTTAAGGGACACTGGCATCCAGTTGGAGCAAATGTTTCATGCCGAAAGAATAAACAAGGGCAGGAATTTATTTCACTAGATACCGAAACAGGTTTTCGGGTGAAATTGCATAAAGAGGTTATGCATGTGAAATGGAATTCTAGCAAGGGGTTATTTGTGAATGTTTGTCATTAAAGTAATTGACAAAATTCTGAATAAAAATAAAAGAGTTTTATTTAATGAGAGTTTTCATTAAATTTGGTGGAAATTTAATGGGAATTTGAGTGGAGAAAATTGAAGGGCCATTTTGTGAGTGGAGTGTCCACCCACATGAATGAAGGAGGGGAGGGGGCAGCCCCCATGTCCGGCGTCCACCCCCTTGGGTTCCCCCCTCCTCCTATAAAAGGAGCCCCTCCTCTCACTTGTCTCTCACACCTCCTCGTGAAGGATCTCTCTCCCCCTCTAGAATTTATCCCCCATGGTCTCGGACTAGCGAGATACATGTTCCTGGTGGCTATTCGTCAAGAAAGGGTTGTGCTTCTTCTGCATCACTGGAGCGAGGAGGCGGAGGTTGCTCGGTGTCTTGTACGTGTGTGCGAGCACGGATGCGCTGCTGCTTTGCGGCGCTAGGACTTCCTCTCGATCTTGAGATCGGCAAGAGATCGTCTACATCAACCACGAGTTGAACTCGTTAATCTTTGTCGGTCTTCAAGGGTATGTTCTCTACGGATATACATCCGCCCGTTGTTTGTATCTAGTAGATAGATCTTGGTACATAGTTTCCATCGTAGAATTTTTTTTGTTTTCTATGCTGCTAACCCTACACTTATTGGCAAGGTGGGTTCACGGAAAAACAAAAGGATTATTATGAGGAACACCAGTTGTCACAAAAAGGTAAACACTTATGGGAACAAATTGATAAATTGAATACTATTGCTATAGAGGTGTGCTCTACTTATAATATTACTTATTTCTTTGATAAAGCTTGTTGCTGTAGGAGGTATAAACACCTCCCTTTTCAATGTGAGTATAATTATAATGTTACCATATCCTCTTATGTTAAAGGAAATTATGACTTTTATGATGTGGAGCAAATTGAAGAATTTATTTCCTTCAAGGGTGCATTTGAACTTGCCAGCTTGCTAGAAAATACCGATGATGCATCTTATGAATATGAGGTTTATGAGATACTTAAATTTTGCTTTGATAATTACAAGGAAGAAAATGGATATATTGTTGAATATTTTAATAGATGCTTTCCACAAATGGAAGAGACTAATGCCTTGCAAGAGCCTATGGAAGAAGAAATTATTGAAACTGGACGCTCATTAGATGAAAGAGAGGAGGATAGTGATGACCAAAAGGAAGAAGAATGGATCTACCCATGCATACCTTCTAATGAGAGTAACTCTTTACCTCTTATATTATTTGATTGTCCCCCATGCTTATCAAAGAAGGATGAATGTTATGTTCTTGTGGATCCTTTTGAAATTTCTAATTTGGGTAAAATCTGTGAAGGCTTTAATCCCACTATTTTTGAGCTTGATAAAGATTACATGTTTGTAGATCATGAAAAGAATGCTTTATGTGATATCTATATTGTTGAGTTTATTCATGATGCACCTGAAAATTATTGTGAGAGAGGAAAGTATGGTTGTAGAATTTTCATGGTACCGAAACACCTCTTTATGTGCTGAAAGTTTTGAAGTTACTCTTGTTTTATCTTCCTATGCTTGTCACTTTGTTCTTTGTGAATTTATTTGTGTAAAAAATTCCAATGCATAGGAAGTGGATTAGACTTAAATGTGTTTTGAATTTGCTTCTTGATGCTCTCTTTTACTTCACTTCATATTTCTTATGTGAGCATCTTCTCAAACTATCAAGCCTAACTTAAAGGCGTTAAAGAAAAGTACTTGTTGGGAGATAACCCAAGAGTTTACTTGAGTTTTGGAAGTTA
Organism: Avena longiglumis; assembly: GCA_030063025.1. Lineage (NCBI taxonomy): Eukaryota > Viridiplantae > Streptophyta > Magnoliopsida > Poales > Poaceae > Avena > Avena longiglumis. Next base: position 148,970,874 of record CP125974.1, read on the forward strand.
TTACTTCAGTAATGACCTTTACTTATCCTTTTTGTTTGCTTTTTGTGCCAAGAATGACCTCTAATGAGAGGGAAGTAAGATTTGGGGAGCTGCTGTCCCAAAACAAATTTCTGTCCTCCACCATAAAAATTAGTGAGAAGTCTGTAAGTCGGATTGAGCTAAAAATTTACTAATAAATCCCCTAGTATGTTATCTAACTTTCGTTAGTTCAATACTTTTTGATTTGAGCAACGGAAGATTTTCGAAAAAATCAGTTTTTACCTGTTGGTCTGTTTTGACAGATTTCTGCCATTATTTGCATTTGCATCTTATTGATTGCTTTGTGAGTTCTTTTTGGGGAAATTGAGCTTTTTGAAGGAGTTGCTACAGTAGCTTGTGTTTTTAGTGAAAAGTTTTGCTGTTATAAAGCTAAAACCAAAGGTCTATTATCTTTTGAATACACTAATGTTGCTAATGAAGATTGTGTGAAATTTTGTATGAAGGAAAAATTTCAGGTGTAGAGAGAGAATGTTGTAATGAGATGAAGAATGGAAAAAATCTCAAGCTTGGGGATGCCACCCCGGTGTAACCCCAAGAAATATCCAAGAGGTACAAGCGTCAAATCTTGGGGATGCCCAAGGCATCCCCTTCTTCATCATTAAAAAGCTCAGGTCTTTCTAGACACTTCGTTTTTATTGTTTCATGCACTTTTGTGTTGTTCTTGGAGCCTCTTAGTTTTCGTTTGGTTTTCTTAGTTTGTTTAGTTTACTTGAATAAATTAGTTTTGACCCCTATTCTCGCTGTGTTGTTTCAAATAAGTCGATTGGTGTTGGAAAGGAGTAGAAAGTTTTTAATTGAAAGTGCAAGAGGAGCTTGCATTGACTGTGACTTAGACTTTAGCATGACATGCTAGGTGTTGTTTTGACCTTATGCCTACTGATTATTGCTGTAGCATGTCTTGTTCCAAACAATTGGGATTGCTTAGTGTGCCTTGAAAGAATCATGCGTTGTTTTAGCATACAAAAGCATAGTATTGTGGTATTCTCCTTTGATGCTTTGTTTGGGTTGACTTGGCACATGCTCACACCATGTTATGACTATGAACAAGTCACAATAGCCTCTATGATCATTTAGTCCTTGACTTGTAGTTCCACTCTATGCTTTGATTAGTAATGTTTTGTCGCTCTGCATGATTATGGCCATTATTGCTCTCTTAGTTGGTTGCTCCCAGTCTTTTGCTATCCTCCACTTGTATGAGTAATCTCTACTCATGCTTCCAACTCCCAAGAAACCAAGTTATTCCAAAGTGTCCACTATAAATTCCTATGCATTGTGTGTTACACCATTCCAAGTATATTCTTGTTTTCAGCTATTCTTCCAATTAAAAAGTATTTTGTTATGAGAAAACTTAGTGATTAAAGCCCTCACAAACTTGATGGCACACTTTATATTCCTTGCCCCTAATAAACTTGAACCATTGTGTCATCTATATTGTATATTCTTGCACTTATACGTTGGAATTAGAAAAACCATGCTGTCATGGGGAACGTTTTCAACATTACACTTGTACTTTGTACAAAGTTTATATCATGCTCTTTTTTCTATGGATGTCGCCGGTGTGAAATAAAGAAGGAGCTTGTAAGTCCATGGAGTTATGTATTTTGTGTTAGAGAAATGCCTGGGCCGCTAGCCTAAGCCATGCCTAATCATGGTGGAAACTTGCAGCATCACCATAATGAGCATTCTATGAAGCATCCTCAATAAAAAGCTATGCACATAGTAAATAAAAAGATCGCCGAGATGCTCATTGTCTGCTTGCCTTGTCATTTTGGTTATGGGATATCTCATGTACCATGTGCAAGGGGTACCCCGTTATCAATTCTCTATGATACACATGTACTTACTATGACAAGAACTTACAGGTGAATAAAGTTGAGTAGCATGCGGTGCGGCCCTCATATTCAAGGGACATGAGATTGCCAACTTATACTTTGTCAAGCATATACTCCACCTTTGTCCACTTTAAACTTAATCACTCTAAGATGCTTATGATAGGGGAAATGAGGGCTGAAAGCTAACAAGTACCATAATTTTTGGAAGCTCTTTTTGAAACTTGAAATCCCTGCTTCCCTTTATGAAGGGCCTTTCTTCCACTATTATATTGAGTCTCCACCTTCTACCTTTAGTTACCATTAAGAGAGCATAGTTGTCATTCTTACTTCTTTGTGCAGTGTCCCAAAACTTATTGATTGATGCATATTGATGATATTGCTTGTTCTTGTGCTACTTGTATCTAGTCACTCTTATGAACCATGAAGGTGTCCTATGCATGTATTTACTACTCCATGAGGGACAAGCTGAATGCCACTATGCCATGTTTTTTGTATGTGAAACAAACAAACGTTTTTCAATGCATGTTATTCATGATATTTATTTGTAGCCTTTCATGTTGCATGCATAGTTACTTTGTCCTATTGTTAGAACTCCATCTTTCATGCACATGTTTAGAGTTCTTTGATCCCAACTTTCAATACTTTCAAATGGTATGATCTTGGTTTTGATGGTGCATGTCACCTAAAAAATTATTCTTTTTATCACTTACCTACTCGAGGACGAGCAGGAGTTAAGTTTGGGGATGCTTGATACGTCGGAAACGTATCTATAATTTTTGATGCTCCATGATTGTTTACTATCTACTTTGCTTTGCTTTGTCCACACTTTGAGGTGTTTTTATATGTTTTTTGGTACTAACCTATTAACAAGTTGCCAGAGTGCCAGTTGCCTGTTTTCTTCTATTTTTGGTTCTAGAAAGACAGAAAATCAATATTCTCGGAATTGAACGGGACAAAAGCCAAAGTCAATATTTTACCGTGGGAAACACGAAGCCAGAAGACAAGACGGAGGAGGCTCACCAGGGGGCCACACCCCCTGGCCGCGAAGGTGGGCCCACCCCGCGCCTGGAGGGTGCAGCCGTCCTGGCGGCCCCCTGCCTCGCCTCTTCACCTATAAAGTCCCCCTGATGCCAAAATCCTAGACGCCCAATCAATATTCCACGAAACCGTCTGTAGCCGCCGCCACCATCGTCCATAGATCGAGGGGATCTGAAGCTCTTCCCGGCACCCTGCTGATGTCTACGCACTTATATTCTTGTAGACAGTTGTTGGGCCTCCAAGTCCAGAGGTTTGTAGAATAGCAGCAAGGTTCCCTTAAGTGGATTACCCAAGGTATATCGAACTTAGGGAGGAAGTGGTCAAAGGTATTCCCTCTCAAGCAACCCTGCAATCAAGATACAAGAAGTCTATTGTGTCCCCAACACACCTAATACACTTGTCAGGTGTATAGGTGCACTAGTTCGGCGAAGAGATAGTGAAATACAAGCGATAACGGTGCCAAAAAATAGCTTGACGGTGAGGTAAAGACTAAAGGAAAAAAGAAGGAAGCAAGCAAACATGCAATAGATCTAGATGCAAATGGTGTTTCAATGTTTAGAAACTAGGCCTAGGGATCATACTTTCACTAGTGAACACTCTCTCATAAAAATATCTTCTCTTCATGATACTACTCTTAACTACTCTCTGGTTGGACACTCTAATCCATGGTAGGGCTATAACAACACTCCTCAAAGTCCGCCTTTCCCAATCTAGATAACCCCATACTGTCACCTTGAGTGCTAGATGGTTCCAACAAACACCACAATTTCATAGAGAATACCAACTCAAAATATACTCATGATAAATATATATATGTAGTCTAGCTTAAGTGCCACACACGGCGCGCACGCTGTCACTTTCACACACGTGGGAAAATCATAGATCTATTAAAGCACGATGAGTATTTATGTATACTCTAGCCTAAGTGCCACCATGGCGTGCACACTGTCACTTTCACACACATGGGGAGAGCAGAGATCTATTGAAGCACTCGAGTAGCAAGGTAGATCTACTTGATTACAAAGCTCATGACCACAATATGATCATGCATAGAGAGAGAGATGAACACATAGCTACCGGTAGAGCCCTTAGCCTCGAGGAAGAACTACTCCCTCCTCATCATGGGAATCAGCAACAGTGATGGAGATGGTGGTGGAGATCGATGGAGATGGCTCCGGGGGCACTTTCCCATCCCGGCAGGGTGTTGGAACAGAGACTTTCTGTCCCCCGAATCTCACCTTCGGTGGCGGCGGCACTGTAGAACTTTTCGTGGCTTTATTCTGGATTATTTAGGGTTTTTGGGTTGGAGGCTTCTTATAGGCAAAGGAGGCAAGGTCGGTGGAGGGTCAGGGGGCCCACACCCCCTATGGGCGCCACCAGGGCTGGCCCGTGCCTAGGGGGTGCAGCCACCCTGGTGTCCTCCTCAACCTCTACTTCGTGGTTCCGTTTTGCTTCGGGAAAATAGGAAGATTGGCTTTTGTCCCGTCCAATTCCGAGAATATCAATTTTCTGCCTTTTCTAGAACCAAAAACAGAAGAAAACAGACAACTAGCGGCGTGGCATCTTGTTAATAGGTTAGTACCAGAAAACATATAAAAATACCTCATAATATAGACAAAGCAAAACAAAGTATATACTAAACAAGCATGGAACATCAAAAATTATAGATATGTTTCCGACGTATCACCTGCCGGAGGGGAGATCATCCCAGAGGCCTTCTTCATCATGTCAGCTGTAGCACCCCGGTAAATCCATTATTATAAAATCGCTTGTTGTTTCTGCCTTGTGCATCATCATGCATATTTTATCCGTAAAATTATTTTTATCAAACCATATTTTGTTTTACCAAATATCCATGTGGTTTTATTAAACCCGTCTCTCGTTCTTATTAAAATTAAATAAATAATATTTCTCGCATCAAAAGCTTTACTTATTTATAAATAAAATTAGGCTAAAAGCCCGTCTAATGTTTTGGCCCAAAACTAGCCCCATCTAGTCTACTTTGGACTATATAAATATTCCTATCCCCTTCTTCTTCCTCCCAAACCCTAACCCTCCAAATCTGAGATCTAGATGTAAAATTCCCCACCTCTTTTTCTCCCTATCGCGTCATGTTCTTTCCCTGTCAATCGACCACCGTTTCTTTGTTTTAATCTGACAAGATCTTTCTTTGTTATATGTAACCGATTGTATATATCCTTGGCCGCCATGGCATTTATTAACCAATCAAATATACGTCTTGTTCCCTGTGTTCAGATCGATGTATATAAATCCACTCAATCGATTCTCTTGTTCTCGGTACACTAAATCAGTTCTTTTCTTGTCAAGTTCCTTTCATTGAATCTTTGATAAGAGTTGCTGCTGCTTGTCCCATCGTCTAGCGCCTGCCGCCGTCTTCTGTGCCGCTGGTGAGAGAACACGCGCGCCACTGCCGGCCAACAGGCCTGTCCGTTCTTGTTTTTCTTCTGCGGCAGAACATCACGCCAGGTCACCGTCGTCAATTTCTTTGTGCAGCTGGCGGATCAGACCAGCAGCCTGCATCTTCCCCTCACGCTTCGTGTTTCTTGTCCCTGCTCTCTTTTGGTTTGCAGCAACACCACCGCAACTCACCGTCCAACATCGCCCAATCGCCACCACAATCTCCTACCACAGATGCACAACGCCAACTTCCCTGCGACGCGCGCCCCTGTTCCGCCTCGGTTTTCCCGCGGGTCAACATCTCTGTGTCTTGCCCCTTCCTGCACCGCAATAGGCTGCCACACGCCATCAGTTGACCGTGCTCGCATGCGTCTCAGCCGCCGACAATTTGATTTGCGTTTGTGTCGCCATAAACCAGGTTTGTCGCTCTGTATGTTGCAACTGCTGCTGATTTTGCCTACTGAAGTCTACCTCAGCGCTATGTTAATTTAGTCCGGTGTTTGGGTACCCGTCAGGCGTTCGACAGAATGCCCGTAAAAGTGTCGGCTTGGAATTTTATCTGGCGGCGCTTATGGTTTCTTGCCATTCCCGTGATCTACTTCACCACTTCGTCATGAACTTCGGAACCAACCGTTTGCCGCTCGTTCAACAAGATCTATTCCTCTGTCCACCAATTTGGAAACTTTCACTACTCCAACTACAATCCAAGGACCGTCTCTCCGTCCTTCCCACCCAAATTGTGAGACCCGACCCTAACTCTATTTTATTTTAGAAAATACCATTCAATTTGTTGCAGTGCATACATCTTTGTGTGGGTTGGGAGCATTATGCCGATTCACCTCATAATTTAAATATAGAGGCCATATGCGAGCTTTTCTAGACTAATATTGGCTCCATTTAAATTTGTGTAGCGAACCGGTGCTATCTTCTGCCATGTTAAGACAACATTTAAATTGCGGGGTATCTAAACAACTTGAACCTATTAATTAGTTGTCGGGACCCCGGTTCCGCTTAATATGGCCTAAATGCATCGCACCTTTGCCATGACATACATCATAGATGCATCATGCCCGATCTTTTGCTGTAGTATTAAATATTGCATCCGGTGTTTATTCTAGTGTTTTGGTTCTTCGCGGATAAGGCCGTTGAGTTGATGCGAGTGTCGACCCGATCTTCGGTTGAACCTTCGGCAATGTTTATCAGGCGAGCACCTCCCCCCCTTTTCTACCTATCTTACTTTTATAGTATTTATTCCCTCCTGTTGATCTATTGCTATCTGTGTTGCGATGCTATAGATTTCGTACCCGTGATATCCCTTGCAGCCTCATATTGCCTTGGACACATCCTATTACCTGTTGTTTGGTAGATAGTTGGACTTGCGCGTCGTAGTCGCTTGCTCAAGTGCTGTTGTGTGTCGCCAAGTACCACAGTTGTTGGAGTCTTGCCGCATGTTTAATGTTGGAGTTGATCATGGCTTTAATTATCGTTTAATTCAATTATTGTTTAATAATTAAAATTGAAGTAGGTAAATGCAGAGGCACCGGTGGGTGATAGATAATATTTGGTTTCCGACCGCTCACTGGTGTCCCGTAGGACCCCGAGTTCTTGACACCTGTTCCGAGATCGAGCGCACTAACCACAGGTGGGGAGATATGGGCCCCCCATCGATTAGTACCTGATTTCAAAGTATTGTACTGGGGGCCACAAACTAGTTTGAGGTTTTATTTACTATCATGTACTTATGCCATGCCTTACTGCTTTATTTAAATTGTGCGATGGATAGCACCTGTACTGTTTAGGATCGGGACACGTTTTCGCGGTGTCGACAAGCCCAGTTTTGGGTTCCCAGTCGTTCACAGCCGTCTACCCAAAACCCGAGTCCGTCTCGGAGCCCGCCCGACTTCGTTGCGGGTAGACTTAGTGGGGTGGCCCCCCGTGCTTGCTTTGGGTCTGGAAACGTCATGATTTAGGCCCCGCCGACATACCGATGGGTGTATGTTAACTGATCTGGCAAAAAGGGTCGAAGTGCTTGTGGATACTTTGGTGCACCCCTGCAGGGTTTAATCTTTTCGAAAAGCCGTGTCCGCGGTTATGGACGACTTGGAGCATAGGTCTCGATCATAGACAACTATAACTAAAGTTTACTGCTATAATTTGACTTGTATCCGATATGACTAGTAATCAGCTTCACTACAACAGAATGGATAAATAAAAGTACCAACAACTGCTGGTTTTTGGGACATCTCATGCTAATTGTATCTGACTAGTAAGTGTTACAACTATAACGGAATGGTTAACTAAAACGGTCCACTGCTTATTATATCAGGATGACTATCTATACCTGACTAGTAATTACTGCAACGATAACTGAATAACTAAAACTGCCAACTGTGTGAGTTCCTCGGTTGACTTCCTCGTTTGGTCTCGAGGGGGAAATACCAGGATGAGTTTGTTTGGCGTTAGAATCAGGTTGGTTCCGAATAGGTCTTTCTTACCCCTCTCTGACAACCGCCAGTTGTATCGAGTCTCTATAGGTTGTTTAGTGCATGCTGCCGCTGCCGCTTCAGTCCACCATACCTATGTAGGCGAGGACCGCCGAATTCTAGTCTCGCCGTGTACTGGCCTTAGTACTGACCGCTCTCTCTTTTCCTTTGCCCTTTGTCGGCACCCCTTTTGTTTAAGCAGGTTTTGAGATCGACGTCGTTAGCAGGGTTACCCTTCCGGCTTGGCATGGGCAGGGTTATGGACGCCATTGGTTATTCTTCAGGGCTCTTAGCCCCATTTGCATCTTGTCCGTAGTCGGACGCTCCATCTTTTCAAGGTGATTTGGATTTTTGTATCGTATATCTGTATTCTTGACTCCTGGAGTCGTGTTGTATATATATCTGTTCTGTGGGTCCCATCGAGGACTGTTGTGTAATGTTATTACCGCTTTTCCCGCACGAAAGTGCCTGGTGGGCACCTTTGAATCGTTTCTATGCGGGTTTGGCGGGTTTCGCTAAAACTTGCATATGGTCGATTCTGAGGGTGTTACAGAGTGGTATCAGAGCTCAGCAGTTACGATACCACACAAGTCCAGCCTGTAGGATAACCTAGCTAACGGCCGAAGTAGAGTGTCAAAACTATTTTTCAAAATCGGTTGGATAGTTCTGATTAGGTCTGATTTTACTCCTTACCCCTCTGCTATTCTCCTCTTACCTCTACGCGTTTTGAATCCACCTCTTATCTTTTCTTTGAGTCCAGGATTTCTCGTGGTTGGGTTCCATCGTACCTTCAGGATTTCGCTTCCTCCTTTGGTAACGGTGTTTCTACATCTGGTTTTCATGCTATCCGAGGAACCCTTCGTCTGGTGGACTTCTCTGTTCCTTCTCGTGCCTTCTGGTGTTTCCGACGCGACGACATCATCTACACTAGATTCGATGCAGAGTCTGCATCACCCCTTTGTTTCTGAACCTTGTTTGTCGAGATCTTCAGTCTAAATTCTAAGGGTTGGTTGCATAATCCATCTGTTCGTGTACAGAGTAATGCTTTGAGTGCGGGATGGAGTCGCGACCATACCACTACTCTTATCATTCGCTTTTGTATGTTGAATGGTGGATCGATGCAATTTACTCCTTCCGTAGAAGTTAAAGGTGTCCTTAGCCTTCGAGACCTCTACCTTCACCTTTGTCTCTCTGAAGTGTTCTCTCGACGAACGTGAGCCACGCTCCTTCGTTGGTGGTGTCGCCGATTACAAGATGGAGAAATAATCTTTGTTAGTGGTGTCGCGAAGATCTACATTAAGCGAGAAGATTCAGAGCATCGGCCTTCTTCCCCATACCAGGAGGCGGATCTCGAGGGCGAGATCCATTGTTAGTGGTGTCGAATTGTAGCACCCCGGTAAAACCATTATTATAAAATCGCTTGTTGTTTCTGCCTTGTGCATCATCATGACATCATCATGCATATTTTATCCGTAAAATTATTTTTATCAAACCATATTTTGTTTTACCAAATATCCATGTGGTTTTATTATACCCGTCTCTCGTTCTAATTAAAATTAAATAATTAATATTTCTCGCATCAAAAGCTTTACTTATTTATAAATAAAATTAGGCTAAAAGCCCTTCTAATGTTTTGGCCCAAAACTAGCCCCATCTAGTCCACTTTGGACTATATAAATATTCCTATCCCCTTCTTCTTCCTCCCAAACCCTAACCCTCCAAATCTGAGATCTAGATGTAAAATTCCCCACCTCTTTTTCTCCCTGTCGCGTCATGTTCTTCCCCTGTCAATCGACCACCGTTTCTTTGTTTTAATCTGACAAGATCTTTCTTTGTGATATGTAACCGATTGTATATATCCTTGGCCGCCATGGCATTTATTAACTAATCAAATATACGTCTTCTTCCCTGTGTTCAGATCGATGTATATAAATCCACTCAATCGATTCTCTTGTTCTTGGTACACTAAATCAGTTCTTTTCTTGTCAAGTTCCTTTCTTTGAATCTTTGATAAGAGTTGTTGCTGCTTGTCCCATCGTCTAGCGCCTGCCGCCGTCTTCTGTGCCGCTGGTGAGCGAACACGCGCGCCACTGCCGGCCAACAGGCCTGTCCGTTCTTGTTTTTCTTCTGCGGCAGAACATCACGCCAGGTCACCGTCGTCAATTTCTTTGTGCAGCTGGCGGATCAGACCAGCAGCCTGCATCTCCCCCTCACGCTTCGTGTTTCTTGTCCCTGCTCTCTTTTGGTTTGCAGCAACACCACCGCAACTCACCGTCCAACATCGCCCAATCGCCACCACAATCTCCTACCACAGATGCACAACGCCAACTTCCCTGCGACGCGCGCCCCTGTTCCGCCTCGGTTTTCCCGCGGGTCAACATCTCTGTGTCTTTCCCCTTCCTGCACCGCAATAGGCTGCCACACGCCATCAGTTGACCGTGCTCGCATGCGTCTCAGCCGCCGACAATTTGATTTGCGTTTGCGTCGCCATAAACCAGGTATGTCGCTCTGTATGTTGCAACTGCTACTGATTTTGCCTACTGAAGTCTACCTCAGCGCTATGTTAATTTAGTCCGGTGTTTGGGTACCCGTCAGGCGTTCGACAGAACGCCCGTAAAAGTGTCGGCTTGGAATTTTATCTGGCGGCGCTTATGGTTTCTTGCCATTCCCGTGATCTACTTCACCACTTCGTCATGAATTCCGGAACCAACCGTCTGCCACTCGTTCAACAAGATCTATTCCTCTGTCCACCAATTTGGAAACTTTCACTACTCCAACTACAATCCAAGGACCGTCTCTCCGTCCTTCCCACCCAAATTGTGAGACCCGACCCTAACTCTATTTTATTTTATAAAATACCATTCAATTTGTTGCAGTGCATACATCTTTGTGTGGGTTGGGAGCATTATGCCGATTCACCTCATAATTTAAATATAGAGTCCATATGCGAGCTTTTCTAGTCTAATATTGACTCCATTTAAATTTGTGTAGCGAACCGGTGCTATCTTCTGCCATGTTAAGACAACATTTAAATTGCGGGGTATCTAAACAACTTGAACCTATTAATTAGTTGTCGGGACCCCGGTTCCGCTTAATATGGCCTAAATGCATCGCACCTTTGCCATGACATACATCATAGATGCATCATGCCCGATCTTTTGCTGTAGTATTAAATATTGCATCCGGTGTTTATTCTAGTGTTTTGGTTCTTCGCGGATAAGGCCGTTGAGTTGATGCGAGTGTCGACCCGATCTTTGGTTGAACCTTCGGCAATGTTTATCAGGCGAGCACCTCCCCCCCTTTTCTACCTATCTTACTTTTATAGTATTTATTCCCTCCTGTTGATCTATTGCTATCTGTGTTGCGATGCTATATATTTCGTACCCATGATATCCCTTGCAGCCTCATATTTCCTTGGACACATCCTATTACCTGTTGTTTGGTAGATAGTTGGACTTGCGCGTCGTAGTCGCTTGCTCAAGTGCTGTTGTGTGTCGCCAAGTACCACAGTTGTTGGAGTCTTGCCGCATGTTTAATGTTGGAGTTGATCATGGCTTTAATTATCGTTTAATTCAATTATTGTTTAATAATTAAAATTGAAGTAGGTAAATGCAGAGGCACCGGTGGGTGATAGATAATATTTGGTTTCCGATCACCACCGGTGTCCGTAGGGACCCGAGTTCTTGACACTGCTCCGAGATCGAGCGCTAACCACGGTGGGGAGATATGGGCCCCCATCGATTAGTACCTGATTTCAAAGTATTGTCTGGGGCCACAAACTAGTTTGAGGTTTTATTTACTATCATGTACTTATGCCATGCCTCATCGCTTTATTTAAATTGTGCGATGGATAGCACCTGCTTTGTTTAGGATCGGGACACGTTGCCGGTGTCGACAAGCCCAGTTTTGGGTTCCCAGTCGTTCACAGCCGTCTACCCAAACCCTGAGTCCGTCTCGGAGCCCGGCCGACTTCGTTGCGGGTAGACTTAGTGGGGTGGCCCCCCGTGCTTGCTTTTGGTCTGGAAACGTCATGACTTAGGCCCCGCCGACATACCGATGGGTGTATGTTAACTGATCTGGCAAAAAGGGTCGAAGTGCTTGTGGATACTTTGGTGCACCCCTGCAGGGTTTAATCTTTTCGAAAAGCCGTGTCCGCGGTTATGGACGACTTGGAGCATAGGTCTCGATCATAGACAACTATAACTAAAGTTTACTGCTATAATTTGACTTGTATCCGATATGACTAGTAATCAACTTCACTACAACAGAATGGCTAAATAAAAGTACCAACAACTGCTGGGTTTTGGGACATCTCATGCTAATTGTATCTGACTAGTAAGTGTTGCAACTATAACGGAATGGTTAACTAAAACGGTCCACTGCTTATTATATCAGGATGACTATCTATACCTGACTAGTAATTGCTGCAATGATAACTGGATAACTAAAACTGCCAACTGTGTGAGTTCCTCGGTTGACTTCCTCGTTTGGTCTCGAGGGGGAAATACCAGGATGGGTTTGTTTGGCGTTAGAATCAGGTTGGTTCCGAATAGGTCTTTCTTACCCCTCTCTGACAACCGCCAGTTGTATCGAGTCTCTATAGGTTGTTTAGTGCATCTTTGCCGCTTGATCCACCATACCTATGTAGGCGAGGACCGCCGATTCTAGTCTCGGCTGCACGCCTGACCATCGACTCTTTTCTTTTCTTTTTTCTTTGTCCCACTTTTTTTTTTAAGGGTTTTTGAGATCGACGTTGTTTAAGGTGGTTACCCTTCCGGCTTGGCCTGGGCAGGGTTATGGACGCCATTGGTTATTTTTCAGGGCTCTTAGCCCCATTTGCATCTTGTCCGTAGTCGGACGCTCCATCTTTTCAAGGTGATTTGGATCTTTGTACCGTATATCTGTATTCTTGACTCGGAGTCGTGTTGTATATATATCTGCTACGTGGGTCCCATCGAGGACTGTTGTGTAATGTTATTACTTCGTTTCCACCCTAAAGTGCCTAGTGGGCACCTTTGAATCGTTTCTTGGTTCGGTTTTCGTTAAAAAAAAACTAGGGGTCGATCTGAGGGTGTTACATCAGCCTCCGGTATGAAGCGTGAGTAGTTCCACCTTGGACTACGTGTCCATATAGTAGCTAGATGGTTGTATCTCCTCCTTGTGCTTTCATGTATAGATCTTGTGAGCTCCATTCATGATCAAGATCTAATCTATTTGTAATCATGCATGTTGTGTTTGCGGGGATCCGATGGATATTGAGATTACTATGTCAGATTGATTAATGGTTTTGTCTTATTGATTCTATCATGTCTGTGTTGTTTGTGATCTTGCATGCTTTCCGTTGTTAGTAGCTATCTTGGCCAAGTAGTTGCTAGTGACTCCAAGAGGGGGTATTTATGCTCGATAGTGGGTTCATGCCTCTAGTTTCCAAGGGATGTGACAGAAATCTCTTCGGTTGTAGATGTGATGTTTCCACTAGGGAGAAAACAACGGTCTCTTGTTCATAGAACAAGTGGATTGTTTACCTTACACACTTTTCTTAAAGCAGTTGTCTGTTGCTTGCAACTTAATAGTGGAGGGGGTTCGGATGATAACCTGAAGGTGGACTTCTAGTCATAGATGTAGTTGGATGGCGGTCTATGTATATTGTTGTATTGCCCAATCGAATCTCATAGGATCTTTATGTCTAGTATTGCATTGTTATGCCTTGCTCAGTCCTGTCAATTGCCCTGCTGTAATTTGTTTACCCAACATGCCATGTTTGTTTATCTAAGGAGAACACCTCTAGTGAACTATGGACTCCGGTCTAATATTTACCATTGATACATCTTCCACGGTTACTGTTTACTTGCTTCAAACCATCATCACCTTCCACACCATATAGTTAATCCTTTGTTACAGCAACCGGTGAGATTGACAACCTCACTGTTCGTTGGGGCAAAGTCTTGAGTTTGTGTTGTGCAGGTTTCCACGTTGCTTGCAACACCTTTGAGACGTTTCCTTCCTCCTACTGGTTCGATATCCTTGGTTTCTTACTGAGGGAAAACTTGGTGATGTGCTTCTTTACACCTTGCTCTTGGGGTTTCCCGACAAAGTGCAACACAGCACCATCAGACTCCCACTTATTTAACGATGAATCTAGTGATCGTGCGAACCATTAACGGTGTAGTCAATTTCTTTTGCCTCGCGATATATTACTTGTCCGAGATCCGATCATTTGGTATCATCCATACCTAGTTCGATCTCGTTACCGACAAGTACTATTTACTCATTTCATGATATAACATTCCTTGTGATCAAATCACTTGCTTCCAAGCTGTTACCAATGTGATATCACCGAGAGGATCCAAAGTATATCTCTCTGTCATGGGATGGACAAATCCCACTCTTGATCCACGAGTCTCAACTAACACTTTTTAAGTACCCAACAACATCTTTATAATCACCCTGTTACGGTATGACATTTGATGGAATCAAAGTACTCTTCCGGTGTTAGTGATTGACGTGATCTCATGGTACATCAATGAACGTTGATTGACTTGATTGTATTGTTGTTCTTACTATGGGTGTAAGTGTTCATCATATAATTTTCAAATGACATGACCTTGTTATTAACAACATCCAATGTTCATGATCAGGAAGCCTTGATTTTATGTTAATCAACCTGCTAGTGTAATGAGAGGCATTACTAGAAATCATTTTCTTTGTTTATTAAACACACATGTATCAACGTTTCCAGTTAACACAATTATAGCAAGAGAAATAAAATTTTGCCATAAACATGGAATAATATAATAACCATTTTATTATTGTCTCTCAGGCATATTTCCTTCAGTCTTCCACTTGCATTAGAGTCAATAATCTAGTTGAAACTTGCGTATATAAACACCTATGGCTAGTGTTGTACATACACATTGCTAGTGGTAAACCTAATCTCTAGATATGACATTTTCATATCTATGTGTATTTGCATGTCTTTGCGTCTCTACACATCACTTATTCTTAAATGAGATGGCATTGTATAAATTTGGTCCTTTTGTGAGATCTCAGTTCCTTTCTGGTTTAAAACATGTTCATACTATTGTCATACAATAGATCTTCATAGTATTATCTCGCTTCGAACTACACCTAGTTTGATTAACAAACTTCTTGACACAAATGCCTTGTTTAGCTGCTACTAGAGCAGTCATATACCCAGTTTTTGTTGTAGTATCCGGCATAATGACTTTTAACTTTGGAATTCATCCAAAACCATCAAGGAACTTTTTTATAACATTGTGCTACCTTAACATATAACCTAAATTGAGTTAAATTTAATTTGTATCTTGTGACAAAGCTAGTACCAATGTAACACTTTACAATGAACTATTTGTTTAGTACCCTAACACTTTACAGTGAACTGTATGTCACATCTATATACAAAACATATTCTTAGTTCTTCCAAAAATCATAAGAATATCTTTACTACCGTCCAATGATTATCTTATGAGTCATCCTGGTATATGCTCATAACATTTAAAGCATAGACATAGCTGGATATGTACATATCATGGTATGATTGATCAAAATATTCATGTGATTTCACTTACCAAGTATCAAAACACTTGAATTTCGTTTTACTCACTAAGTGGCAATACACTTGAATCTTGATTCAGCCTTTTCTATGTGGCAAGAACCTTTCTTGTCGTTTCCATAATGAACTCATTCAATATTTCATATATATACATTTTGTAAAACCATATTAACGTCTCAATCTATCTATATAGACTTTGGTGTCTAATATTCTGGTTTTGCCTAAATATTTCATTAAAATATAACTTTAATGAAATTCTTAACTTGTGTCAATAATATATATATTATTTCCAATCAACAACATGCCTTCTACATCATGTATTAAAAATTTGTCTTAGTGCTACCACTTAATTTCTTGCAAATGTAAGCAATCTTCATTGTCTCTAATGAAACTAAACCTTTTAACAATTTCACCACTGTGAAGACTCCAACTCTGTGATGTTTACTTCAAATGAAGTTTGCATACCCTTTTAGCATCCTTTGAATTAAGTATATTTATATAATATGATCTTATTGTTTCGAAGCAAAACATGATCTTATTTTGGTAATGCCGCATAAGAAGTCAAGAGAAGGCGTGGGACGTTTTTTGTCGCTACTCCTTTATCTTATTATACTTGACCTCCACATTACCTGGTACGATCACTAACCATTTCAGTGCAGATTATATATAAAAACATATGTGTTAGTTTTTCTAATATTCATGATAATTATGTTTAGGGAAAGAAACACCAAAGGTGTGAAAAAATAAGGAGGCTCATAGTCTTCTTTTGCCTTCTCACAAGATAGCCACAGTTGCATGTAAGTAATAAATTATTTAAATTGCACATCTAATTTTTTCTATCTATGTTTATAATTCTCACATTGAAGGATATTTTGTACTGTATTTTCGGATATTCTGAGCAATACTTTCAAGAGCGAAAGTGCCCCACCAGCAATGTGTGGCATCGACTTTTTTGAAGAAGTGATATCACGACTGGAGTGTTCATGCTACTGCGTGGTACATGACAATGGTGACCCTGGCATAAGTGGAAAAACCTACAATATCCGTTTTATGCTTGCAAGGTACATCACCAGCGACAAAACTGTTAATCAAGAAAAGCTATAGTTTTTATTGTTTTTGTGTATCTTCTCGTTTGTATAGCTACCAAATAAAGTTGCATTTGCATAAAGTGTTCAGCTGGGCATAAATCTGCTTATTATCATGGTTCTGCAGGTACAACCGAACGGTTCATAGAAAAATGTTTATAATGTTCAAAATGAGCATACAGGTGGTTCAAACTAATCATGTGCGAAATGAGCAGAGACAACATAAGTCGTTTGTTATCATAAAAAACATAAACGCTTGAGTAAGAAAACTTGTTTGTGAAGGTCTACTATTCGGAGATGATTTGGAAAAATAAACTATGCGTGAGAGCTTAGCCCTTCGCACGGTTAAATACGCTCTAGAGACGCATCGCTCACCCATGGTACAATGGTTTGATAAACCTTGTGTAATAGAGAATTTCAGCCGCGTGTGTCAAGGACTGAAATTGGGTAATTAATTTAGGGAGTGTTTATTGTACAACCAGTTGTTTTGTAATTCAGAAACAAACACTTTTTTAACCCAACGAAAAGTTCATAGCTTTCATGTAATATCAAAAGAGAGGAGACTCAAAAAAGCGTTTGTTTCATTTACTCCGAATAGTCACATTTCAGCCTCTCATTCTATGAGTCCAACATGTTCTGATTCCAGTTTCTTTTTGTTTAGTGTTGAGTCCTATATTTTCTAGTGCAGTTTACACAAATTCTCCAAAAAGGACAGAAATGTACAAAAGGCATGAAAAAATCCCATTGAGACAAATACCTACCAAGCATTAAAGACATGAAAATAACAAAAATCCTAGTGTAGTTAGAAAGTGTACCTTCTTCTCCAGCAAGAAAACCATGCCGCTCGCCATCAACCAGCAGATCAACTCGACATCGACCCTCCAGGATTGGCGATCTCTAGATTGACAGATCCACAATAGAAGGACATAAGTAGAAGAGGGGTAGGATCAAGCCTTAGGATGGAACAAGAAGAAACAAATATTGAGAAACATGCTTTGCCGAGTCACATACCTGGCGAGAAGTATTGCAGTCCCATGCAAGATCTATTTTGACTTTGCCAATGATCTACAAACTAAAAGGTGTGATGTTAGCTAATTAAAATACAAAATCAGGAAAAAACTAACAAAACAAAATTATAGCGGAAGATATGTTCAACAAATATATTTAGGTCTGCAGTGTATGGGTTTAGATCCCCTGTTGATTGGATGATATAAAATAGTAGACAAAATTAGAACAAGTATAGAAAAAGTCAGTCCCAGCTCATTCTTGCATTTCTTCTGAAAGCGCATAGGTTTCCTCTAGGTTAAGAAAAGGTTCCTACATTCTTCATATTTGTGATAGACATATCTACAAGGCAATAGGTTTTATGGCATTACATTTGTTACTCCATGTAAATATGATGTCATATGATAATAGTTAGAGGTAGTGTAAGTTATTTTGGTAGGAATTATACACTCTTTCCTAGATTAACATGTTATATATACTTTCTGAATCCATCGAGTGCACTATATTGCATATTGTAAAGAATCACTTTTTAGTAAGGTAAAAAAGGTTTTGTATGAAAGTTCTTGATAAAAAAGTAATTGAATGTACACTTACTCCACTTTTAATATCTAATGTCCTTTTCTATTGTGTACAACAATATAATGGTGGAGTTTGTTTTTGTTCAACATATAAATCAATTAGAGTAAGTGACACTAAAAACACCAACGAAACTACACAAAGGTTACACAATTTATTTTCTTGTGAAATACTGGTGTTAAATCAAACATTCTTTTGATATAATGTAGGAACATTCCAAGGTGAGTAAAGTTGCAAAGATAGTTGGTCTTCTCTTTTATGTCATGTTTGCATTTTTATGCTCATTGTTACAATCTTATAATTTATGAGATCCCACCAATATATTCACAAAAATAATCCCAAATTATGAACATTCTTGACATCTTCAAACTTTTGGTGTGAAGTAAAAGTCATATTGCATCCTTCTTATAAGTATATTGCAAAAAGTAACTAAAGTTAACTGCACTCTATTGGAGACAGAAAAATCAAGAGAGAAACATTCATAATGTAAATTAGTTGAGATTACCACAAAATATTGGGTCTGCTTTCACAACGATGTAGTAGTATTTATTAAAATATGTTTATACATTTTCTCTCTTAATGAGATCTCCTGGCCCTAAGTGGAGTTTTAGTATGTGTATAATCTTGGCAATATCTTATAATGTACTTGCATAATCCCTATTGTAATGTATGGTATAAAAAAATCAGTTGGTAAACATATGTTCTATGATTACTTTGCATTTTGTTTTGCATTATGAAAGCTATACCTTGACAATCTTTATTAATAATCATTCTATTGCTTTTGTTACATAGTTTTTTTTGGAAACAATGAGATAAAATCACGATAGATACATGATTCAGACCCAACAAAACCTTACACAATCTAATCTTGCCATATTCTAATCCATAAACAATTGGTCAATAAGTGATTAGGCAAGAATATGAGCAACAGTGGAGGAGTACATGCATGACCATTGATTGCCAGAATTGAAGCCTATGGGCCTGGCAACCATTGGTTTGTTAAAATCCAGTTGTACATACAAGCAAGCATCTTTACAAGGAGGGTATGAACAAAAATACAAGATTGTTGTGTCTAACCATCCACAAAATAACAAAGAGTTAGAGTTAACTTAGCAGACATGCAGATTATGGGATAGTTCTTTGTGTCTCTACCACTCCATGCCTTCCTATACAAACTCTATATATAGAAGAATTTTGTCACAAGATATTTTATAGAATATATTTCGTAATAATTTTTATAGAAATCCAATAAAAGTTAGGTTACATCATTAATAATGCATGCATAGTAAAAATATTATGTATCCAGTTGTGCATACATGAAGTATCTCTAGCTACGAGGAGCATATGAAGAGAAAAGTATGAACATATGGACCAGATTGTTGTGTGCAACCAAGTAAAATGACAGTGATTTAGAGCTATAGATCTATTATACAGAACTAACCTAGAGGACATGCAGATTTCAGATAATTAATTTGTTTATTTGAAACTCCATGCTTGAGTATATAAGAAGTATGAAGAAAAATATCATTTGATTTTTGCAAACCATGTTTCCAAATTTTTATTATCATTTTAAAATAAAGATCAAAGTTGCATGAAAATACGTTATCCAAATTAAAAATATATTTTATTTCGATGAAGAGTGTAAATATGAGGTCAAACCCAGATGATGCCCTCGCAAATGCAAGGGCCACCATGCTAGTCTGTTTCTAAATTACAAAACAGCTGGGTGTACAATAGACACTCCCTATGAATTTGTCAGGCATCGCATGAATATCTTAAGCCCATATCTTAAGCTAAAGACAGTGGTTGGGCTAGCTAGCATCCCGAATTGAGATGCTGCTGTACTTGCTCGCTTGTCGCCTTCTCTAAAAGAAAATAGAGTGTAATTGTTGCGTAATGATTGATGATTTGTCAAGGCATTTACTTTCAATAATCCGTTGAGCTGACAAACGATATTATATAAGTGAAGAATTCCCCGAGGTGGCCTCAGCAACCCAGTAATCTACGCCTCCAATCGACGATCGACATGACCGGTGCAGCCGAGGTTTACGACTGCGCGGCCGCGTTGGCCGAGTTCGACGCTTCCCGCGCCACCGTCCGCGACCTCGTCGAGTCCGGGCTCGCCTCGGTGCCGCCTCTCTTCATGGCGCCCAGCAGCACTCCCAAGCATCCACCAACGGACATCACCATCCCGACCATCGACCTCTCTCTCCCGCTCTCCGCCTCGGTGCCTCTCGTCGGCGCCGCCGCACGTACGTGCGGCTTCTTCCACGTCACCAACCACGGAATCGACGCCGGCGCCGCCGTGTCCGCTGTTCGGGCCTTCCACGAGCTGCCTGCGGCGGTCCGCTCGGCGTTCTACTCGATCGCGGACGTGGAGGGCATGAGCTACTCCACCGTCCCCTACATGGACCGCGACAGCCTCGATGGCCCTGGCCCCATCCTCCCATGGCGCGTCTCTCTCCGGGTTCTGTTGCAGGCGGCCGACCTTGGCCGTCTCCCCGCGGCTTGCCGGGACGCGCTGGTGGAGTACCTGCGGCGCGTCGAGGATCTGGGGAAGAAGATGACCTGGCTGCTGTCGGAAGCGCTCGGCGTCGGCGCTGAGCGGCTGGAGACGGCGACGCAGGTGGAAGGCTGGCTGATGGCGTGCAACTATTACCCGCCATGCCCAGAGCCCGCGCGGGTGGAGGGCGCGGTGGAGCACACCGACCCCTCCCTCTTCACCGTTCTTGCGCAGGACGACATCGGAGGGCTCCAGGTGCGCATCAACGGCGGCGACAATGACGGGCAGTGGGTGGACGTGCCGCCGGTGCCGGGCGCACTTCTCGTCAACGTTGGGGACGTGCTCAAGGTAAACGCCCATGGAAGACAAAATTATTCTTCGAGTCTTCTCTAACGTGGCAATACCTAACTATATTATTCCTTGGAAAAAAAATTACAGCTTGTTTCGAACAATGAGTACCATAGCGTGGGCCACAGGGTGATGATCAGGTCTAGCCAAGATGCCAGGGCCTCTCTTGCCGTCTTTTTCAATCCTGCCATGCGCGGAGACTCCAAATTGTTTGGTCCTCTCCCGGAGCTTATCACGACAGAAAAGCCGGCGATGTACCGGAGTTTCGCCATGGCTGAGTTCATGGATTCAAGAAGGAAGTTCGGTAATGGTAAGTTGTCGACCGACCACTTCAGAGTTGTAGATGAATGAAATCAGCCTACTCCTGTCCGTTGGGACCTGGCTTCAAGTTTGGAGCGGGTTATTTACATTTAGGAGTTCCGTTTTTGATGTACAGAGTGATTGAATAATATATGAAACAAAGAAATGGCAGTGCCTCGTGTGTTTATTGCTTGTGTTTGCGGGAAACAAAAAAACGGCGTGAGCGTGTGTTTGCTCTTACCAAAAAATAATTTGTCCAGGGCCTGTTTATTGCTTGCGAAGGCGTTTCCGGGATCCAACGGGGAGAATTTCGGGCATTTTGGTTACACACGTGTTGAGTTGGCCGTGCATCGCGAGGGTTTTTATAGCAGACCAAAAGTTAGCCGGTGAGGAACGTTAGGATCGGACCTGCTGGTTTCACGGGACATGCCCAGATAAGCTAAAAGTCCACTCGCAGCTGCATATGCAAGAAACATTGGAAAACAGCGCGACACATCGAGAACACGTGCCATAAATCCTCTCACCCTCCCTTCTTACTCCCCTTTTCACAACCGTCATGTCGTTGCTCTCCTCTCACTGTCGGCGGTTTCTCTCCCGCTAGTAGATCAAAGAGCACCATTTGGACGAGAGACGGCGAAAGACCATAGAGGACCGCGTCGCACCGTCTCTCACGTCATCGATGTCGAGCCAACTATGCCTTCTTTTGTGCCTCAACCTCTGCACCTAACCTCCATCAATGGAAGTAAGCCCTCAATCCACTCGCAAATGATTTCTGTGCATGGTCCTTAGTCTTACTGAATCATCTCACCAATATGTGAGTGCACTAAGTATGAGGATTCCAATATGCTATTTCTGTATTTTCTTGCTGGAGGCTGGCTACAACTTCTACAGGTTTAAGTCTAGATATGAGGCATAAAAGGATAACTTGAGATTGATCTCGCGAGATGGAAAGGATATCGACTCCACTAGTAGGGTGAAGGATCACATAATCATTATCATGTTTATAGTGATTGTTTATTTGTTGTGTGTGATACAATTTTCAAGCTAGAAAATAATGCATATGTGAACCAACTTTGTGTGAGAGATTGATTTGATTTGGGAAAATTTGTAATAACTGAATTATGCATATTGAACATCGTCGTGGAGCGCCTAGGCATCCCTGGGTCGTGTTCCGGTGCTCTCGGTGGAAAGTTTAGTTATGCTTGTTCTTGCTTGTTTTATATTTGATATGCTTTGTAAGAGGGTCTCGTCATCACTACATATCGATTTGGCCGTTTGATTTTTATTTATAAAATGGGTCGAAACCCTATTTAGAGGAGGATAACAAATTATTATCTGAGGGTTTGCCATCCGAGAATTTCGCTTGTTGGCTAGCAAGGTTTCAGTCATCGATCTAGTGAGCAATTATTAATTCCATGCACTGAGTTGTCTTCTTTTTACGACTCTTTTGTGACGTAGTAGTAGCATTCCCACTTCAATGTGAAGGGCATCGTCCAGCTTATTCGGGAAAGTTAGATGCGTTGTACATGTGGCGACAAGTTCCCCCAAATTTCGTTTTGCATCGTTGCGGTGACACTGACACGTAATATCATAATATAGAGTAGTTAAGAGCAAGTACATAAACTAACTTAATATACTTGTAGTAATTATGCAGCTGACACAGTTGCACGGAATGTTGCGGGGGAATATCCATCAAGCATGACATGTCAAGGGCTCAAGGCATACAAATCGCCATGTTGTGGAGGAATATCCGTTTGTTCTTATAAATCGCCATCAAACATGACATGTCAATCGCCATGCATCAATCACGACATGGCAAGACTCATACATCTCCATCAAACATGACATGTCAACTGTCAAGGGCTCAACAAGGCATACAAATCGCCATGCATCAATCATGGCATGGGAAGGCTTATAAATCGCCATGTAATTTAGTTCTTCCTCCGATGCAAAACTGGATACATGGAGCTAAGCGCAGCCACACTCCTGTTCATGTCTCTCATTTCGTTGGTGATCCTTGTGTCCTTACTTGGCCTCAAATCTTCCAAGAAGCAGAAGCTGCCTCCTGGTCCACGACCACTCCCGTTTATTGGGAACCTCCTCCACCTCCTCACCTCAGAGCCGCAGATCGCTCTATGGAACCTAGCCAGGAAGCACGGCCCGGTGATGTACCTGCGGCTGGGCCACGTCGACACCGTCGTCGTATCCTCGCCGGCGGCGGCGCAGGAGGTGCTCCGGGACAAGGACCTGATCTTCGCGTCACGGCCGAAGATGCTCGCCACGGACATCATCCTCGACGGAATGGACCTCGCCTACGCGCCGTACAGCGCGTACTGGCGGAAGCTGCGCAAGCTGTGCATGACCGGCCTCCTTGGCGCGCACAAGGTGCGGCAGCTCGCGCCCCTCCGGGACAGAGAGACGCTCTCCCTCGTCAGGAAGGTTGGCGCGGCCGGGCAAGGCGGCGAGCCGGTCAATCTCGGGAGCCTGCTCGTGCCGTGCTCGATCGCCATCACATGGAAGGCGACGCTCGGCCAGGCGTGCGGCGGCGAGCTCCTGGAACAGTTCATGTCGGTCGTCAACGTGGCGGTGACGGACGGCGCGGGTTTTTGCGCTGCGGACCTCTTCCCGTCTCTGTGGTTCGTGGACGTCGTCACCGGACTGAGAGGCCGGCTGAAGCCAGCGCGCCGGCAGCTCGACCAAGTGTTCGCCAAAATCACCACTGAGCACGAGGCGCGGGCGCTGCTTGAGGAGGGCAAGAATATCTTAGATGAAGACCTCCTGAGTGCCATGCTTAGGATGAAGGACGATCCAGAGCTCGAGATTCCCATCACCGCTGCAACCATCCAAGCAGTCACATTTGTAAGTGTTGAAATGCTGACAGATTACAAAACAAACATGTACTACTACGTTGTATTTTCTTTAACTCCTATATATTCACCGTGTAGGACATGCTCATCGGAGGGACGGAGACGACATCGTCATCTGCCGAGTGGGTCATGTCAGAGCTCATGAGGAACCCCGAGGCGATGGCCAAGGCACAGACAGAGGTGCGGCGAACACTGGACGGCAAGAGCCCACAGGACCACGAGCGCCACATGGACGAGCTACGATACACAAGGATGGCGATCAAGGAGAGCATGAGGCTGCACCCGGCGTTGCCGCTCCTGATCCCCCGTCTCTGCACCGAGACCTGCGACATCGGCGGGTTCGAGGTCGCGAAGGGCACCAAGGTCATCGTGAACGCGTGGGCGGTTGCCCGGAGCCCCGAGCACTGGCGCGGCGACGCAGACGAGTTCAGGCCGGAGAGGTTTGAGGATAGCGCGGCGGATTACAGAGGCTTGCGGTTTGAGTACGTCCCGTTCGGGAGCGGGCGGAGGATGTGTCCCGGCGATGCCTTTGGGCTCGCCGTGCTGGAGCTCATGGTTGTCAGGCTTCTCTACTACTTCGACTGGAGCCTCCCCCGTGGAATGGAGCCGCATGAGGTGGACATGGACATGGTGGTCGGTGCAACGGCCAGGAGAAGGAACCACCTGAAACTGGTGGTGTCACCGTACAAGGAGATTCCCGTGGAAATCTGAAGCTGAGCACCTGTTCAGCTGATCGTTGTAGAATCATCGTCGTGTATCACATAAAAAAAATACCAAGTGGCAGTTACAACGCCGGCAAGCGACTCCTCACTGGAAGGCTAAACGACTCGTCATCTACCCACTTTATAGGCATCGGCTCGGGGAAACCAAACTCTACGCTACTAAAAACCTAGTTAAACGCCACTGCTTATAGTCTATTTAAATTTTATATTTAACTATCATGGACATTGATCATCATCTTTGGTGTCTTGTTTGGAGCGGGTTATTTAAATTTTATATTTAACTAGCATGGATCTGGCTTCAAGTTTGGAGCGGGTTATTACATTTAGGAGTTCCGTTTTTTGATGTACAGAGTGATTGAATAATATATGAAACAAAGAAATGGCAGTGCCTCGTGTGTTTATTGCTTGTGTTTGCGGGAAACAAAAAAACGGCGTGAGCGTGTGTTTGTGTGTTTGCTCTTACCAAAAAAATAATTTGTCCAGGGCCTGTTTATTGCTTGAGAAGGCGTTTCCGGGCTCCAACGGGGAGAATTTCGGGCATTTTGGTTACACGCGCGTTGAGTTGGCCGTGCATCGCGAGGGTTTTTATAGCAGACCAAAAGTTAGCCGGTGAGGAACGTTAGGATCGGACCTGCTGGTTTCACGGGACATGCCCAGATAAGCTAAAAGTCCACTCGCAGCTGCATATGCAAGAAACATTGGAAAACAGCGCGACATATCGAAAACACATGCCATAAATCTTCTCACCCTCCCTTCTTACGGGGTGTTTGTTTGGGCTTTTGGTGGCTTTTCATTAAAAAAAACCAGAAAATCCAACCAAATGGAACAAGCTGTACGATAGACTTCGGCCAAAGTGGTTGCAAGAATAAGCTATACCGGAAAGCACCTTCCGAGGTGCTTCCCGCGGCTTCCCGCGAGATAGCGAACCGGTACACCAAAAAATTACAGCCACATGCCACAGAGATCACGCGACCCATGAATTGGCATCGATCTTGAAAAAAAAACACCCTGTCTACCGCACGCGACCTGTTCTCCGCACGAAACCTGTTCCTGGCGAGGCGCCGCCGCCAGATACTCCCGCCGCCGCCCTACCCCCCACCGCCGCCAAGCTCCTCCTATTCCTCCCCGCCTCGATACCCCCGGCCGCCGAGCTCCTCCTATTCGTCCCCGCCTCCATACCCCTGCTGCCAAGATCCACGGGAGAGGGACAAGGTCGCCGGAGCACCCAGCCCGTCGCGCGGCCGACCTCCTCCCTGGCCGACGTCGTCACCGGCACAGGTGAGGCCGCAGACCTCCTCTCTGTCGATTTTTGTGTGGTCCTGCTTGCTATGTCAAGATGAATTCAGGGAGCCAGCAGATTAGCTGCGTGCGTTCGTTCCTTTTTGTTTTCAGTTTGGACATATAGTAAATTAGTAATACACATGCTTGTTCTGCTTGAAAATTTAAGATTAGGATGAAATAGGCCGGTATTATCGATCTTGCAACGGTCTAGGCAGAAGCAAGCCTGAACTGACTCGTTTATTCTTACATCTCTGGATTTTTTTCATTCTAAATTTTCCATGTTTATTAATTAGCCCATGGCAAGCTGAGTGTGATGTCAAGATGACTTCAGGGAGCGAGCAGATTAGCTGTGTGCGCTCGTTCCTTCTGTTTGGAGTTTGGATCGTTTGGAGTCGGTTCAGAGTGATTAGTCAGGGAACCTAGTTCCCTGAAGTAGTGCTGCAAACAGAACTTTGCTTCGATCTGAACCTCGTTTATTTTCCATGTTTATTTTTGATTCTTTCTTTGTTACGTTTAGTCCTATTAGTAGTGCTGCAGCAGTAATACTTCGATCTGTACTGCGATCTTTGCTTCAATGCTTTGTGGATCTTGCCGTTAAATATTTCAGTCGTATATCCGGTTGACCAGATTGGACCGATCTATGTTGTTGCAAGCAGTTGTTCAAGCAGACGTACTAGGTAGTAGGTGGCCTGTTTTTTCCACTTCAAAATCTCAATCATCTTTTTAAACCTATAGTACATTTGATCCTTTGGTGTAGTCAATGCTTTGTGGATGTTATTTTATGCTCCAATGCTCCAATGTTTTGA
Source organism: Avena longiglumis (assembly GCA_030063025.1). Taxonomy (NCBI): domain Eukaryota; kingdom Viridiplantae; phylum Streptophyta; class Magnoliopsida; order Poales; family Poaceae; genus Avena; species Avena longiglumis. Next base: position 148,997,750 of record CP125974.1, read on the forward strand.
TCTTTTAAAACGAAAGGAAGGGGAAATAAATCAATGCTCCAATGTACTACTCACAGGGGTTATTTTATGCATCTTTTTTTAGTGTTGGCATCGGCTGCAACAAACGTAGATTCAGACCAAATAGCTGAATACTCTCGATTATTCATAGTTGAGTCGGTGTGAACATGGTCAAGCTTTTTACCAGTTTCTGTCTCAAAATATAATTAAAATAAATAAGTTTTTGGACCAACAATTATGCATCAACAAGATCGGCACACCACATTTCTCTGACATGCATGTCTTTCCAACAAGCAGAACTACTAGTACTTCCCTAGCAGATACAAATGCCCTCTCCTGGCTCCTGCTAATACCCTCCTTTTCATACCTCAAACTCAAGCCTACATGCCATGTACATTTGTGGCGATGATGCATAGGTACTGCTTGCTATGGTGCTTGTGGCGATGATGCATAGGCAGTAATTGTGTGCTTGCTATCACAGTTTTTGTACTGTCCATGATTCATGAGTCATGATACTGCTAGAAATTGTGTGCTTGCTATGGTACTGCTTGTATTGCTATGTTGTTTGGTGGAAATAAAAAGCTATCTTTCGTAAAATTTTTACGTTATAGCTTGAGATTCATTTGCAATGTCGAAGGCGGTTTGGAATCCATACTACACTAGAGTTTTCTGCGACATTTGTATGGAGGAAGTGAACGCAACAATAGGGAGGGGTTGCTTGAGTAGAAAGGGTTACAAGAATCTTGGGGACAAATTCTTTGAGAAAGCAGGGGATAGAAGAACGAAGCAATTCAAGAACAAATGGGATGCTATGAAGAAGGATTACACGGGGTGGATGGAATTGCTAAATGCGACCGGGCTAGGTTGGGATCCGATAGCAAAAACTATGGATGCAGATGATGATTGGTGGAAGAATCACCTAGCTGTAAGTTATCATGTCTTTACTTGTCTTTTCTTCTGTATTGTTATTATGATCATTGGACTGATATCTTCGTAATGTTTTTATTTTGATTCGTCCCGACCATGCAAAGTTTAGAAATGGTCCACCGCCAACTTGGAACAACAGGATGTTATGTTTAGGAAAGCTCATGTCCTTTGGAGAATCACCGCCATTGCGGTGAGGAAGAAGAAAGCCCGACAATGAAGCTCCAATAATGCTTGATGATGATACTGCGGCAAGCTAACTCAAAGAAAGCAGGGAAGCGCAAGCATGTAGAGAAGGATTTTTCTCGGCTTATAATAATGCATTGAACACAATTGTTTCAAGGCACCGAGGCGATTCTTGCAAAGAAGGTGATGAGGTCCCAACTATGAAGGAATTTTTAGGGATGGTTAGAGATTGTGGAGTGCTTGAAGGCGCTATCATGTACACTGCGGGCAAGCTAGCTATGAACACGGATCAGAGAGAGGTGTTTGCAGCATTTGCAACAACTGAGGGCAGGCTCGATTGGCTCCAGAGGACACACGATGAGATGAACAAGTAGTGTGTGCACCATTTATTTATTATCATTGCAGAACTTGTGTGTACCATGTATTATTCCTTTCCTTTTTATTTGGTCGGGACTATTTGTGATGATTATAAAACTACTACTTATTATTCGATTCCTGTTCCACTATTGATATTATTTGGTGATAATATTTATTGATTGATGCGTGTCTAGTAAATTTTTGTGTGAAACAGTTGTTGATTGATGTGTGTCTAGGAAATTTTTGTGTCAAGCATTTGTTGATTGTTGCATGTCTAGTAAATTGTTGTGTGAAGCATTTGTTGATTGTTGCTTGTCTAGTAAATTAGTGTGTGAAGCATTTTGACATGTTATAATTTTCTCTTTGCAGATGGATGATGGTGACGATGATCGTGAGTACGAACTAGAAAGGACACGACAGCTACTCGGAATGGCTCATGATCTTGCCGTGTTGGGGTACTATGGTAATCTCTATAGCCAGAAGTATTTAAATAAAGAACCTAGGACGATTCCGGAGCAAACTGGGCTTGAATGGGTGAATGAACAGCTTGGAAATAGGAAAAGATGCTATAAAATGTTTAGAATGTATCCTGATGTATTTCATGAATTGCATAACCTTCTAGTTTCTAGATATGGGTTGGTGTCAACTAGAGACATGTCATCCGTTGAATGCCTAGCTATGTTTCTATGGATGGTTGGAGGACCACAGTCATTTAGCCAAGTTGAGAACCATTTTAGTCGTTCAACCGAAACAATTCATAGGAAGTTTCACATGGTTTTGAATTGCTTGAACAAGTTGGGTAAGGATAACATAAAGCCAGTAGATCGAACTTTCAAGGATGTGCATCCAAGACTTCAAGATGCACGCTTTTGGCCTCATTTCAAAGATGCCATTGGCGCCATAGATGGGTCACATATTCCAGTTGAAGTACCTGCAGAAGAGACGGTTAACCATGCCGGTTACACATCGCAGAATATTCTGGCGATATGTGACTTCGATTTGAGGTTCACCTTTGTTGTTGCTGGATGGACTGGTTCGGCGCATGGTACACGCATTCTACAACGCGCCATTGAGAAGTATCCAATGCAGTTTCCGACCCCTCCTGGTGGTAATTTTCTATATCTTTGTCTACATGGTACACATATTTACAAATGTATTGTCGTAGTTGTTTAGTTTTTTTGTTCATATGCAGATACATATTACCTTGTTGATTCTGGTTATCCCAATAGAAAAGGGTTCTTGGCTCCTTTCAAGGAGAACACATACCACATACCAGATTTTCGTCGAGAAGGGAGACCAACAAATAGGGAAGAGATTTTCAACTATCTACACTCATCGCTACGGAATGCTATCGAGCGTGTCTTTGGTATCTTGAAAAACAAGTGGCGCATATTGAAGTATATTCCTTCTTATGGTCTGGTCACACAGAAAAGAATTATTCTTGCTTGCATAGCGCTTCACAATTTTATTAGAGACTCCAACCTACGAGATAAGCAATTTGATCGGTGTGATGCAGATGAGAACTACCTTCCTAAGGTCCAAAGGCAATCAGTAACATCAGCCGGTGATACCGCTCCAAGTGGACTACATACGGTAGACATGAACTCAACACGTGATCGTATCGCTACCGCATTGTACAATGCTAGAAGAAGATGATCGGTTTGATAGGTGTGGATGTATCTATGTTTATTATGATGCTATCTTATTTTGTGTAATGGTCGGATATGTATTTTTGGACAAACTACTATATGACATATGGTATTTTAATAATTACATATGCATTTATGCACTTCAGTACTTAAATATACATGTTATATGAATTACAGGGACATTACAGACAATTCCTTAGCATACAGCCAGGCAGCTATACAAATTGTCAAACAGTCAAACTCAGAGAAGTAGCTTTCCCTGCACAGCTAGACAGCCAGCCACAGCCCAAAAAACAGGCCCTTACTCCCCTTTTCACAACCGTCATGTCGTTGCTCTCCTCTCACTGTCGGCGGTTTCTCTCCCGCTAGTAGATCAAAGAGCACCATTTGGACGAGAGACGGCGAAAGACCATAGAGGACCGCGTCGCACCGTCTCTCACTTCATCGATGTCGACGCCAACTATGCCTTCTTTTGTGCCTCAACCTCTGCACCTAACCTCCATCAATGGAAGTAAGCCCTCAATCCACTCGCAAATGATTTCTGTGCATGGTCCTTAGTCTTACTGAATCATCTCACCAATATGTGAGTGCACTAAGTATGAGGCTTCCAATATGCTATTTCTGTATTTTCTTCTTTGGAGGTGGCTACAACTTCTACAGGTTTAAGTCTAGATATGAGGCATAAAAGGATAACTTGAGATTGATCTCGCGAGATGGAAAGGATATCGACTCCACTAGTAGGGTGAAGGATCACATAATCATCATCATGTTTATAGTGATTGTTTATTTGTTGTGTGTGATACAATTTTCAAGCTAGAAAATAATGCATATGTGAACCAACTTTGTGTGAGAGATTGATTTGATTTGGGAAAATTTGTAATAACTGAATTATGCATATTGAACATCGTGGAGCGCCTAGGCATCCACAGGTCGTGTTCCGGTGCTCTCGGTGGAAAGTTTAGTTATGCTTGTTCTTGCTTGTTTTATATTTGATATGCTTTGTAAGAGGGTCTCGTCATCACTACATATCGATTTGGCCGTTTGATTTTTATTTATAAAATGGGTCGAAACCCTATTTAGAGGAGGATAACAAATTATTATCTGAGGGTTTGCCATCCGAGAATTTCGCTTGTTGGCTAGCAAGGTTTCAGTCATCGATCTAGTGAGCAATTATTAATTCCATGCACTGAGTTGTCTTCTTTTTACGACTCTTTTGTGACGTAGTAGTAGCATTCCCACTTCAATGTGAAGGGCATCGTCCAGCTTATTCGGGAAAGTTAGATGCGTTGTACATGTGGCGACAAGTTCCCCCAAATTTCGTTTTGCATCGTTGCGGTGACACTGACACGTAATATCATAATATAGAGTAGTTAAGAGCAAGTACATAAACTAACTTAATATACTTGTAGTAATAATGCAGCTGACATAGTTGCACGGAATGTTGCGGGGGAATATCCATCAAGCATGACATGTCAAGGGCTCAAGGCATACAAATCGCCATGTTGTGGAGGAATATCCGTTTGTTCTTATAAATCGCCATCAAACATGACATGTCAATCGCCATGCATCAATCACGACATGGCAAGACTCATACATCTCCATCAAACATGACATGTCAACTGTCAAGGGCTCAACAAGGCATACAAATCGCCATGCATCAATCATGGCATGGCAAGGCTTATAAATCGCCATGTAATTTAGCTCTTTCTCCCATGCAAAACTGAATACATGGAGCTAAGCGCAGCCACACTCCTGTTCCTGTCTCTCATTTCATTGGTGATCCTTGTGTCCTTACTTGGCGTCAAATCTTCCAAGAAGCAGAAGCTGCCTCCCGGTCCACGACCACTCCCGTTTATTGGGAACCTCCTCCACCTCCTCACCTCAGAGCCGCAGATCGCTCTATGGAACCTAGCCAAGAAGCACGGTCCGGTGATGTACCTGCGGCTGGGCCACGTCGACACCGTCGTCGTATCCTCGCCGGCGGCGGCGCAGGAGGTGCTCCGGGACAAGGACCTGATCTTCGCGTCACGGCCGAAGATGCTCGCCACGGACATCATCCTCGACGGAATGGACCTCGCCTACGTGCCGTACAGCGCGTACTGGCGGAAGCTGCGCAAGCTGTGCATGACCGGCCTCCTCGGCGCGCACAAGGTGCGGCAGCTCGCGCCCCTCCGGGACAGAGAGACGCTCTCCCTCGTCAGGAAGGTTGGCGCGGCCGGGCAAGGCGGCGAGCCGGTCGATCTCGGAAGCCTGCTCGTGCCGTGCTCGATCGCCATCACATGGAAGGCGACGCTCGGCCAGGCGTGCGGCGGCGAGCTCCTGGAACAGTTCATGTCGGTCGTCAACGTGGCGGTGACGGACGGCGCGGGTTTTTGCGCTGCGGACCTCTTCCGTCTCGTGGTTCGTGGGCGCCGTCACCGGGTTGAAGCGAAGCGCCCGGCAGCTCGACCAAGTGTTCGCCAAAATCACCATCGAGCACGAGGCGCGCTGCTTGAGGAGGGCAAGAATATCTTAGATGAAGACCTCCGAGTGCCATGCTTAGGATGAAGGGCGATCCAGAGCTCGAGATTCCCATCACCTGCAACCATCCAAGCAGTCACATTTGTAAGTGTTGAAATGCTGACAGATTACAAAACAAACATGTACTACTACGTTGTATTTTCTTTAACTCCTATATATTCACCGTGTAGGACATGCTCATCGGAGGGACGGAGACGACATCGTCATCTGCCGAGTGGGTCATGTCAGAGCTCATGAGGAACCCCGAGGCGATGGCCAAGGCATGCGAGCAGTGCGGCGAACACGGGCGGCAAGAGCCCACAGGACCACGAGCGCCACATGGACGAGCTACGATACACAAGGATGGCGATCAAGGAGAGCATGAGGCTGCACCCGGCGTTGCCGCTCCTGATCCCCCGTCTCTGCACCGAGACCTGCGACATCGGCGGGTTCGAGGTCGCGAAGGGCACCAAGGTCATCGTGAACGCGTGGGCGGTTGCCCGAGCCCCGAGCAGCGGCGGCGACGCGAGTTCAGGCCGGAGAGGTTTGAGGATAGCGCGGCGGATTACAGAGGCTTGCGGTTTGAGTACGTCCCGTTCGGGAGCGGGCGGAGGATGTGTCCCGGCGATGCCTTTGGGCTCGCCGTGCTGGAGCTCATGGTTGTCAGGCTTCTCTACTACTTCGACTGGAGCCTCCCCTGTGGAATGGAGCCGCATGAGGTCGACATGGACATGGTCGTGGGCGCAACGGCCAGGAGAAGGAACCACCTGAAACTGGTGGTGTCACCGTACAAGGAGCTTCCCGTGGGAATCTGAAGCTGAGCACGTGTTCAGCTGACCGGTCGTTGTAGAATCTCTATGTACCCAGGTTAAGTGTTTTTGGTTGTGCAAATGCTGGACAGCATATAAACCACTTTTTGAAAGTGTTGTTGTTCAGTAATTGGAAATCTCAATCGTTTTATATGGGTATGCATTACCCTATACATCGTCGTGTAGAGGTTGCATGATGAGGATTCACGGGTAGAACGTCAGATTCTGTGCCCTCCGTTGATCCGAGTGCCAGGCAAAATCCGAATCTATATAAGGCAAACACGTTTTTAGCCTGGGAATGCCAAGTTTCTAACTCCCTTTCTCAGGTCGAGTTTTCAGGACGTTATTTTTTGTCTAAATTCGGCTCAAATTCGTCCAGTTTTTGGCATCGTCATATTATGAATACAGAGCATTGTTTGGCATAGTTCGGCATAAAATTGACCATAGTTCGGCGTAAATTTAAACATAGTATGGCATATAATGAAAATAGAACATATTTCGGCCTAGTTCGGACAGTTCATGCTCGGCATCTACGTGTTGCCCCTGCGTATCCATAGGTGCTCAACCAGATCATTTTGCAGCTGTTGATGCACTACCTGAAGGCAACCCAGGTTGGAGACACCTGGTGATCAGGCTCGACAAGAGGTCCCTGTCTGTAGTATGGCTCGTTCTGCTTGACCAAACTCATCGGGTCCTTCCTTTCATCCTTAATGATTATGTTGTGCAAGGTCACACATCAGTTCATCATTTCCCACATCTAATCTTTCGACCAAGTCATAGCAGGGAACCGGATAACTGCAAACCTCTGTTGGAGCACACCAAATGTACGCTCCATGTCCTTCCTGCAAGCTTCATGTTCCTTGACAAACTGAGCATGCTTAGGGAGCATTGGGTTTGAGATAGTCTTCACAAATATTGGCCGTCTTGGATAGATGCCATCTTCTACATAGTATCCCTTGTTGTAGTGGTGCCCGTTGATCTCAAAGTCCACAGGGGGAGCAATGACCCACAACAAGCTTGGCAAAGACATTTGAGGAGTTGAGGATGTTGATGTCGTTGTTCGATCCTGCCATGCCAAAGAAGGAGTGCCAGATCCAAAGATCATGTATAGCAACTGCCTCAAGTATCACAGTGCAACCTTCTTTGTGGCCTTTGTACATTTCCTGTCATGCAAATGGACAGTTCTTCCACTGCCAATGCATGCAGTCTAAACTTTCAAGAATCCCAGGAAATCCTCTATTTTCATTGACTACCATGATCCGAGCAGTATCTTCAGCAGTGGGTGTTCTCAAATACTGTTTTCCAAACACTGCAATCACTGCCCTGCAAAACCTGTACAATCAATCGATGGCGGCGGACTCGGCCATGTAGAGATAGATATCGACATTGTCACCCGACGCTCCATATGCAAGCAACCTCATTACCATTTTGCACTTCTGCAGTGAGGAAAACCCTACCATGCTGGTAGCCCTCCATCCTCTGCCTTGCCTGGCAGTTCCGGCGACCCTTCGACAAACCTCGACGCTTCGGCTTCGCCGTCTACAAGTACAGCTGGGCGAGGGAGGCGAGGATCTGCATGTGCTCTGCATCTTCGATGGCACCGACTTTCTCCTCCTCCAGCAACACGGCGAACATCTCATCATCAGAATCCATGGCTGAACAGGCAAAACGCCAAACACTTGGCGGGCGAGGTGGTCAAGCGCCTACACCATCATCAACAACGAGCTATACAAATGCAGCGTCGGAGGCATCTACCAGCGATGCGTCAGTTGGGAGGAAGGAGCCAAGCTTCTAACGGACATACACCAGGGCGAGTGTGGCCACCATGCCTCGTCAAGGGAGATAGTAGCCAAGGCCCTTCAGCATGGTTTCTATTGGCCGACGGCGCTGAAGGACGCCGAAGAAATAGTCAAGACATGCAGCGGCTGCCAGCGATTCAGCCAGTTGAAACACACGCCGTCTGCGGCGCTCAAGACAAAACCGATCACCTGGCCGTTCGTGGTCTGGGGCCTGGACATGGTTGGGCCATTCAAGACAGCTCGATCCGGTATGACGCACCTACTCGTCGCCGTGGACAAGTTCACCAAGTGGATCAAGGCGAAGCCAATCAAGAAGCTGGATGGAGCGATGGTGATCAAGTTCTTCACAGACATCATCATCCGATTTGGCTACCCTCACAGCATCATTACTGACAATGGAACCAACTTTGCGAAAGGAGTCTTTGCTCGTTTCTGTGGGGGAAAAGGGATCCGCCTGGATCTGGCATCGGTCGCACAACCATAGTCCAACGGACAATGCGAGCGCGCTAATGGTTTGGTTCTAGCCGGAATCAAGCCGAGGATCATCGAACCGCTCGTCAGGTCACCTGGATGTTGGATAGAGGAGCTGCTAGCAGTGCTCTGGAGCCTACGCACCACACCCAATCACTCAACCGGCTTCACGCCGTTCTTCCTCGTCTATGGGGCAGAAGCCATTCTCCCCATAGACATCCAGTTCGACGCACCTCGCAAGCAGCTCTACACGTAGCAGGAAGCCAAGGAGGCAAGGGAGGACAGCGTGGACTTGCTCGAGGAGGCACGCGAGTTGGCTCTGTCCAGATCAACAATTTACCAACAAGACCTGCGCCGATACCATGCCAGCCGGATCCGGCCCACCTCTTTCCGCGCGGAAGACCTGGTGCTGCGCCTGGTCCAGAGCACCAAAGGAATGCACAAGCTGTCCCCGCCATGGGAGGGACTATTCATCGTCAGCCGAACACTCCACAACAATTCGTACTATTTGATCGACGCACAACAGCCGATGAAGAACAAGGCAGATCGCTCGGACGAGGAGACGGAGCGCCCATGGAATGCCAGCCTACTCCGGCCATTTTACACTTAGAAAAGTGTATGTATCTTCCCTTTTTATGTAACAAGTGAACAAGAAAGAGAGCCTTGGCGCAGCACTAAGGACTTCGTCCCAATTCTGCGCACCATCTGCATTTTCGTACCGGCTGGCCTAGGCCCCACGATTTCTATAGACGGCATAATATTGCACGCGGCACCTAGAGTAACCTCTTTGGTTCCGGCTTCAGTACGCATGTCGGCTGTCGACCCGGCAAGAGCAAAAACTCAAAGCGCGCGTGGCAAGAAGATGCCAGCGTAGAAAGAAAGGGCGTCCATGCGAACCGGTTGCGCCCTACAAAATTTAAGCCAACAACAGCGAACATAAGTATCGCGAGGCACGCCAACATAGCAATTCCTTCGATTCCGGCTGTAGACCGCAACCCGACTGACGACCGGCAAGGAAAAATGCTCGAAGGGCCAATACTCGCTGAGAAAAGGGGAGTTGCTCGCGTCCTAACTCGAAGGGGCGCATGTCTATTTTCGTCCTACGATAATTACCAACTAACGCATGAGCATATGCACAAGAAAACTAACCCAAAGCAATTCTTTGTCTTGCACGACCTGAGTCACAAGTTGGCAGGAAACAAGGTAGCAAGAGAGCTTCGCCCCGGCTGGCTACCCCAGCCGGCCCGAACCTCGGGGACTACACCCAGTGGACGTGCTCCCGCGCACCCACACACTCAAGTCACGGTGGCAAGAGAGCTTCGACCCGGCTGGCTACCCAGCCGGCCCGAACCTCGGGGACTACACCCAGTGGACGCGCTCCCGCGCACCCACAAACTCAAGTCAAGGTAGCCAAAAGAGCTTCGCCCAGGCTGGCTACCCCAGCCGGCCGGAACCTCGGGGACTACACCCAGTGGACGCGCTCCCGCGTACCCACAAACTCAAGTCAGGGTAGCCAAAAGAGCTTCGCCCTGGCTGGCTACCCCAGCCGTCCCGAACCTCGGGGACTATACCCAATGGACGCGCTCCTGCGCACCCACAAACTCAAGTCAAGGTAGCCAAAAGAGCTTCGCCCCGGCTGGCTACCACAGCCAGCCCGAACCTCGGGGACTACACCCAGTGGACGCGCTCCCGCGCACCCACAAAACCAAGTCAGGACGGCAAAAGAGCTCGAACCTGGGTGGCTATCCCAGCCGGCGCGAGCATAAAAGATCGCAAATGACGAAGACACAAACACAGATAAGCAAAAGGCACCAAGCCATAAAGCGGAGCACGAAGGCTCCGCGTAGATTCCAAAGTCGGTGACAGAAGTCAACCGAAGTGTAGCACAGCAAGTGGCAATTTTTACAAATACACCCGGCATCCCGGGGATCAAGAGTCAGGAGCTTGCGAAGTAGAAGGAGCAGGAGCTGGATCAATAGGGACGGCACCGGCGTCAGTGGAAGTAGGCTGGCTGTTGGAGGCTACGTCAAGGGGATTCCAGGGCGCCGGGTCCTAGTGGAATGGCCGTGGCTCTCCGAGGGCGCTGAAGTCACGCTCCAAGTCCACGTAGGTGCCAATCTTCACCCCGCATGCCTGGAGCGTAGGAATTCTCTCGTGAAGACCCTCGTAAGTCGTCCCAAGGCGGAAGCGGCGGGCGACCATGCTCAGGTCGACACCAGGATACCACGACTTCACCATCGCAAGCGCCATCTCCGCCCTGCCTCGAGCAGCCCACTCCTTGTGCACGTCCAGCACGTCGATGCCCTTGGACAGCGCCACAGCCAGGCTGGCCATGTCGTGCACGTCGCCCGCATCCGGCCAGATGTAGTGGAAGAGATCATTGCCAACGGCGCGCAAGCTGTTGCTCTCCTCCGCCACCACCTTGACCAAGTTGAGGGCAGTTAGGTCACGACCAACCTCTTCCATCGGTAGCTTCTACATGGCCATCTCGGTCGCCTCAGGATAGTGAGCTGCAGCCAGACACAAAGCAGGATAAACCGACAAGATCGAGCAAGTCATGGCACAATGGAAGAGGGTAGCTAAAAAACTTACTGATGACCATCTCCGAGACGCTCTGGAGGTGCTGATTGAGCTCCTCCTCCCTGTGGCGAAGAACCTGTATTATCCCTTCCTGCTGGGTGGAGATCATCTCAAAGTTCTTCAGCGCCTCCGCCCGGATATCAGCCGTCTTCTTGCCCTGCTCCATACTAACCTCAAGATGGTGCTTGGCCGCGACAAGTTGATCAAACTGCGCATGTCGCGCTTTGTTCGATTCCTCCAGCCGGGCAACCTCAGCTTTGAGGCGTTCCACCTCCTTCTCCTTGTCCTGGATCATGGCTGTAGGAGTATACCTGATGGTCAACAAAAAACGGGAAATGGGAGCCAATCGCCAAGACAGATCTGAAGAAGCAATCTTATGGCCAAGGTCCCGGGTGTTCTTCACAGACTCCATAAACGCTTTCTGCAGCAAGAAAGCAAATGAGAAACAGAGGAGCAAACTGTATGAAAGAGCGGAAAACGTATGAAGGTCAACGACTTACCTCCATCAAAACAGACAATTTTTTGGCCTCGCCAAGGCCTTGTTCCATTCCCTCAACCAGGTGGCGAACCTGGCTGAGTGTGACGGGCGCTGAGCCGGAGAGCTGGGCAAGGATCGCAGCCAGCGTCAGCACAGCCGGAGCTGGCCTCGAGCCGGTGACGATAACCTCGCATTCATCGGCAGCTACACCCGACTCCCTCCCAGCCGGTTGACCACCATCCGGCTGGTCGGCATCCTCCGCAGCCGCCTGCATGGCCCCCGCTCCCTCCGTCACCTCCGTAATGACGGGCCTGACAGAGCTGCTTGGATGATCGCTCCAAGATGGGTTCACGCCAGCCCCGGGGCGAAGGAGGGGGGTCTCCGGGTCCTGCACAGCCGCAAACAGCTAGCCCAACCGCGAGGACACAGGCGCCTAATGCAGTAGCCCTGTGGTCGGGGAGACCTCAGGCGCCCTGGGCGGAGATGGCATGGCTGGCATAGCCGGGCTGGCCGCAGCCGGGCCAGCCGCAGCCGGCGACCTCCCCACCTCTTGAACCGGTGTAGGAGGCGGAGGAGGCATGACGGCGGCACCACCGTCGCCAAGCACCATGGCCTCGCTGCGCGGAACGAGGAGTCAGAGGAGAAACCAGCGAAACCGCAGAGTGGCAAGCAAGGGAAAGAGAGCTACTAACCCAGCGACGGATGGCGGAGCAACAACCTGACGCCCTCGGCGCATCTTTTTCGTCTCAACTAGAGCAGGAGCGGCAACAGGTGTCACCCTCTTTCCTCGGGCTTTCGCCGCGGGTTTTTCTCGGCCACCCTCCTTGTCGGGGACATCGACTGCGACACAAGCAACGAGTAAACACCATAACCTCAAGAGCAAAGGGGAAAGAAAAAGCTACAGTCCGCAACCTACCATGAGGATCTGAGGGGCCGTCGTCCGCCCAGACGGGAAACCCTTCGGGTTCCGTCTGGGGGTACTTCTTCGGCTTCATGTCCTCCAAGAAGGACGGAAGTGGGAAGTCACCCATGCCATCCTTAGCCAGCTGCGCCGTGAACAGCTAATCAAAAAGGGGGGCATAATGCACCCAAGGAAAGCTAGCAAATACAAGAAGCAGGATGCAAAACAACCAGAGAAAAACTTACCGACGGCGTCGGACGGCCATGATGGTACGGGGGGGGGGGGGGCAAGAGTATGCCCAGTTGGCCTCAATGCGGAACTTGGAGATCATGGAGATCCAGTTACGCAGGTCCTGGTAAGGAACATCCTTCCGCGACGTCCTCGTCGGATCGTTGGCGGTCGAAAGGTGGCACATATTGTGCGACCGCTTCTGCAGCGGAAGCACATGACGCACCATCCACGACAAGGTGATGTCCCGGGCGGTGAGCCTCTCCGTCGCCACCATCGTCTCCAGCCGGGCGGCAATCCGATCGAGATCCGCCACCGCGCCCATGCCCTTCGTCGTCCAGGCCTCCTGCAACGAGGGCACATCGGTAAAGGGCGGAAGGCAGATCCAGTCAATCTCCGTGGCATTGCTCACATAGAAGTATGAGCGCTTCCACAGCTTGACGGTGTCGGGGAGCTCGAACCGCGGCATCGGCGAGGAGTACCGCAGGTAGATGGCGCAGCAGCCCGTCCGCGTTAGCGGGCCACCCTTGGTGATGTTCTAGGCCTTGAAGTGGAAGAACTTGAGAAAGTTCGCCACCTCGGGCCACACCCCGAGATATGACTCGCAGCAGGACGCAAAGTGTGACAGCTGCGCCATGGCGTTGGCGCCCAGGTGATGAAGCTGGAGGTCTAAGAAGCCGAAGAGTTGGAGGAGGAACGGGCTAACGGGGAGGCCGGAAGCGCAGTCTTGTGAGGAAGACGACAGCTCCCTGTCGAGGTTGGCACTCGCTCCCCCTCCAGCGCAAGCCGGTGCTTCACAAGGATCGACGAGGGAAGAAACCTTCCTTGACGGTACTTGTTTATGAGCTCGTCGGTCACGAAGGACCCGCACCAGCCGCCGCGTTGCTCTGGCAGCATTTCGAAAGAGGAGGAGGCCGTGGTGGACGGAAATAAAGTGGCTGGCGGTGACAAGGAGAGGGCGCGCAAGAACAAGGAGCGCTGGGGCACGAGGGGAAGATGAGCCGGAGGATGGACAAGTGTGGGAACCGATTCCCCTCAGAGCCCTATTTATCCCCGCAAGCGGCAGCGGCGCCCCTTCGTCTTCTGCGCGACGCGTGGCGTCACGATGCCACAGCCGCGCGACGCTTCGACTCTAGATCTTTTGCGCCGTCGTGACTGCCACAGAAGATACCCGGGCTTCAGCAGGAGACGGGGCGTGCGCACTTGCCCCGAGGAAACGCTGCGGCAAGTTTGCGTGTGCAGTTGCCAAAAACTGACACAGTGACGCGAAAGTCAAACTGACGCGACGTGCGTCAGAGCCACAGTCGTGGGCGACGACATCAACGATGTCATCTAGCCAAATGTTTCGTCTTCAGCTCCGCCAGCCAGTATCTGCCTTCGCTGTTTACACCCAGTGGACGACCATCGATTCCGCAGCCGGTTAACTCCAGCCGGAAAGCAAAAGCAAAAGCCGCAACCGGAGAAAATAAAGCAACCTCTCAGGACATGAAGGAGCACGGAAGATCTTGCCCACCAGCCAAGCCCATACGTGCTCGGGGATAACCCCCGGGTGGGGAAAGCCAGACATAAGTAAGACGGCTCCAGAAGATGCAGGCCGCCCGGCCTCCAAGAAATACAACTCTAACCGTCTGGCAAGCAAGCCCGACTGGGCTTATAACCTTCCCGGCTGGCCCGTCTAGCCAGTGGATAGAAGAACCGGCCGGGTGGCCGTTCCCACCCGGCTCACTTTGAATTCGATGGAGAGCACAAAAGGACTGGCGCTCCATGCGAGGTATGCTTCTGGATCTCCCTCGTCATCAAGGAAGCTAGCGTGCCATCATGCCCAGCGCTACCCGACGAAGATAAAGCAAGACGGTCGGCTGGACTGGCGAAAGTAGTCCGGATGACCGTTAAAGCAGGGGTGACGCCCCAAAGGAAGCCCGGGTGACCACTAAAGAGAAGGATGACTCTAAAAGAAGGGCGGACTGGGTCCTGGCCCATCGGATGGGCCCTGTAGCCAGCCCTGTCCTGTAAACCCATATCCAAATAGTAAACCCTAGGACCCGAACTGTAATCTGCCCCCAGACCAGTATATAAGGGAGGGCAGAGCCAGGGTTCTAGGTAGAGGCAACAACAGAAGGATAGAAGTGTTAGCATCTAGCTCCCATCTTCCTCGAGCCACCGATAGTAGCTAAGGAAACAGCTCAAGGAGCATCTGTACTGAGCTCCAAGCTCCCATACATAGTTTCATCTTGCAGGAGTAGGGGTGTTACCTCGCCAAGAGGGTCCCAAACCTGGGTACGTCCCTGTGTTTGAAGTGCACCGTGCCCAACCTGTTGCGTCAGCCACCGAATGCATCTGTGTGTCCCTTCTTTGTCATCCCCGATGGCTCTGCCGTGTTCCGCACCTTATGAACATGAGGTTTATGAGATACTTAAATTTTGCTATGATAATTACAAGGAAGAAAATGGCTATATTCTTGAATATTTTAATAGGTTCTTTCCACAAATGGAAAAGACTAATGCCTTGCAGGAGCCTATGGAAGAAGAAATTGCTGAAAATGAAAGCTCATTAGATGAAAAAGAGGAGGAGAGTGATGGTCAAGAGGAGGAAGAATGGATCTACCCATGTCTACCTTCTAATGAGAGTAACTCTTTACCTCTTACATTATTTGATTGTCCCCCATGTTTACCAAAGGAGGATGAATGTTATGTTCCTATGGATTCTTTTGAAATATCTGCTATGGGTAAAACTTGTGATAATAGTTATGCTCCTGTTATCTATGATAATCCTATATTTGTGCCTAACTTCGAAATGCATGGTACTAAGTATTTTTGCTTAGAAATTTTTTATGATAAAGTTCTAGATGATGGTCCTATGTTGAATTATCACTTACCTTATTATAAAATTGCTAAAGATGGCTTTGAAGGTTTTAATCCCACTATTTTTGAGCTTGATAGAAATTATGTGTTTGTAGATCATGAAAAGCATGATTTATGTGATAGTTATATTGTTGAGTTTATTAATGAGACTACTGAAAGTTATTATGTGAGAGGGAAACATGGTTTTATGTATCTCAACAATATTAAGTTTCCCCTCTTTATGTTGAAAATTTTGAAGTTGCACTTGTTTTGCTTTCCTATGCTTGTTGCTTTGTGCTTTCATGACTTGTTTCTTTACAAGATTCCTATGCATAGGAAGTGGGTTAGACTTAAATGTGTTTTGAATTTTCTTATTGCTGCTCTCTTTTACTTCAATTCATATTTCTCTTGTGAGAATCTTCTCAAACTATCATGCCTAACTTAAAGGCGTTAAAGAAAAGTACTTATTGGGATATAACCCAAGAGTTTCCTTGAGTCTTGAAGTTATTACTTCTGTAATGGCCTCTCCTTATCCTTTTTGTTTGCTTTTTGTGCCAAGAATGACCTCTAATGAGAGGGAAATAAGATTTGGGGAGTTGCTGTCCCGAAACAGATTTTTGTCCTCCACAAAAAACATTCGTGAGGAGGCTCTGTAACTCGCATTGAGCTGAAAATTTACGAATAAATTCCCCAGTATGTTAGACTTTCGACAGTTCAACACGTTTTGATTGGAGAAACAAAAGATGTTCTGAAAAATTGGTTTCTGCCTGCTGGTCTGTTTTGACAGATTTCTGCCATTATTTGCATTTGCTTCTTATTGATTCCTTTTTGAGTTCTCTTTAGGTGAATTGAGATTTTTGAAAGAGTTACTACAGTAGCTTGTGTTTTTAATGAAAAGCCTTGCTGTTTCAAAGCTTTGCCAGAGGTCTAATATCTTTTGAATAAGCTAATGTTGCTAATGAAGATTGTGTGAAGGAAAAATTTCAGGTATAAACAGAGAATGATGTAATGAGATGAAGAATGGACAAAATCTCAAGCTTGGGGATGCCACCATGGTGTCACCCCAAGAAATATCCAAGAGGTACAAGCGTCAAAGCTTGGGGATGCCCAAGGCATCCCCTTCTTCATCAATAAAAATCTCAGGTCTGTCTAGACACTTTGTTTTTATTGTTTCACGCACAGTTGTGTTGTTCTTGGAGTGTCTTAGTTTTCGTTTGCTTTGCTTAGTTTGTTTAGTTTTCTTAAGTAGTTTGGACCCCCATTCTCGCTGTGTTGTTTTGCAAATAAGTTTGCTTGGTGTTGGAAAGGAGTAGCAAGTTCTTGCTTGAAGTGCAAGAGGAGCTTGCATTGATTGTGACTTAGACTTTAGCATGACATGCTAGGTGTTGTTTTGACTTTATGCTTAGTGATTATTGCTGTAGCATTTCTTGTTCCAAACAATTGGGATTGCGTAGTGTTCCTTGAAGAAATTATGCGTTGTTTTAGCATGCCAAAACATAGTATTGTGGTATTCTCCTTTGATGTTTTGCTTGGGTTGACTTGGCACATGCTCACACCATATTATGACTATGACAAGTCACCATTAGCCTCTATGATCATTTAGTCCTTGACTTGTTGTACCACTCTTTGCTTTGATTAGTATGCTTTGTTGCACTGCATGATTATGGCCATTATTGCTCTCTTATTTGGTTGCTCCCAGTCTTTTGCTAGACTCCACTTGTATGAGTAAGTTCTACTCATGATTCCAACTCCCAAGAAGCCAAGTTATTCCAAAGTGTCCACAATAAACTCCTATGCATGGTGTGTTACACCATTCCAAGCATATTCTTGTTTTCAACTATCTTTCAATTAAAAAACTATTTTGTTATGTCAAAACTTAGTGATTAAAGCCCTCACGAACTTGATGGCACACTTTATTCTTTGCCCCTAATAAACTTGAACCATTGTGACAACTTTGTTGTATATGCTTGCACTTATAAGTTGGAATTAGCAGAACCGTGCTGTCATGGGGAACGTTTTCAACATTGCACTTGTAATTTGTACTCAGTTGATATCATGTTCTTTTGTCTATGGATGTCACCGGTGTGAAATAAAAAGGGAACTTGTAAGTCCATGGAGTTTGTATCCTGTGTTAGAGAAACGCCTGGGCCGCTAGCCTAAGCCATGCCTAATCATGGTGGAAACTTGCAGCATCACCATAATGAGCTATCTATGAAGCATCCTCAATAAAAAGCTATGCATATGGTAAATAAAAACATTGCTGAGATGCTTAGTGTCTGCTTGCCTTGTCATTTTGGTTATGGGAAAGCTCCTGTACCATGTGCAAGGGGTACCGCATTGGCGGTTCTCAATGATATGCAAATACATACACTGACAAGAACTTACCTGGACCCAAAGTTGAGTATGCATGAGGTGTGGCCCTCGTATTCAAGGGACATGAGATTGCCAACTTATACTTCGTCAATCATATAATCCAGCTTTGCCACTTTAACCATAACCACTTCAAGATGCTTATGATAGGGGCAATGAGGGCTGAAAGCTAACAAGTACCATAATTTTTGGAAGCTCTTTTTGAAACTTGTAATCACTGCTTCCTTTACAAAAAAGTCCTTTCTTCCACCATTATTGAGTCTCCACCTTCTAACTTTAGGCACCATTAAGAGAGCATAGTTGTAATTCTGTGTGCAGTGTTCCAAAGCTTATTATTTGATGCATATTGTGATATTACTTGTTCTTGTGCTACTTGTTTCTAGTCACCCTTGTGAACTTTGCAGGTGTCCTATGCATCTATTTGCTACTCTATGAGGGACAAGCTGATTGCCACTATGATATGTTTTCTGTATGTGAAACAAACAAACTTTTTCAATGCATGTTATTCATGATCTTTGTTTGTAGCTTGTCATGTTGCATGCATAGTTACTATGTCATATAGTTAGAACTCCATATTTCATGCACATGTTTAGATTTCTTTGAGCCCAGCTTTCAATGCTTGCAAATGGTTGGATCTTTATTGTGAGGGTGCATGTCACCTAAAAAAATATTATTTTATCACTTACCTACTCGAGGACGAGCAGGAGTTAAGCTTGCGGATGTTGATACGTTGGAAACTTATCTATAATTTTTGATGCTCCATGCTTGTTTTGTATCTACTTTGCTTTGCTTGTCTACACTTTGAGATGCTTTTTACATGTTTCCTGGTACTAACCTATAGACAAGTTGCAACAGTGCCAGATGCCTGTTTTCTGCTATTTTTGGTTTCAGAAAAGTTAGTAAAGAAATATTCTCGGAATTGGACGGGACAAACGTCAAAGTCAATTACTTTCCGCGGGGAACAAGAAGTCCAGAGGAGAGATGGAGGGGCCATCCAGGGGGGCTAGACCCTCCCCAGGCGTGGGTGGGCCCAACCCCGCGCCTGGCTAGGGTTTGCCAACCTTGGCCGCCTCCTCGGTCTCCCCCTTCGCCTATAAGAAGCCCCCGATGCAGAAACCCTAAGCACCCGATCAAATATCCACGAAACCGTCTGTAGCCACAGCCACCATCGTCCCTAAATTGAGGGGGGATATGAAGTTCTTCCCGGCACCCTACCGGAGGGGAGATCATCCCGGAGGCCTTCTCTCCGGTATGATGCGTGAGTAGTTCCAACTTGGACTATGGGTCCATGTAGTAGCTAGATGGTTGTATCTCCTCCTTTGTGCTTTCATGTATAGATCTTGTGAGCTCCGTTCATGATCAAGATCTAATCTATTTGTAATCATGCATGTTGTGTTTGCGGAGATCTGATGGATATTGAGATTATTATGTTGGTTTAATTAATGGTTTTGTCTTTATGATTCTATCATGTATGTGTTGTTTATAATTCTATCATGTATGTGTTGTTTGCGATCTTGCATGCTCTCCGTTGTTAGTTGCTAGTGACTCCAAGAGGGGGTATTTATGCTCGATAGTGGGTTCATGCCTCTAGTTTCCAAGGGAAGTGACAATAATCTCTTCGGTTGTAGTTGTGCTGTTGCTACTAGGGAGAAAACAACGGTCTCTTGTTCATGGAACATGTGGACTATTTACCTCACACACTTTGCTTAAAGAAGTTGTCTGTTGCTTGCAACTTAATACTGGAGGTGGTTCGGATGATAACCTGAAGGTGGACTTCTAGTCATAGATGTAGTTGGATGGCGGTCTATGTATCTTGTTGTATTGCCCAAACGAATCTCATAGAATCTTTCTGACTGGTAATTGCATTATGCCTTGCTTAGTTCCTGTCAATTAATTTGTTTACCCTTCATGCCATGTTGTTTATCTAAGGAGAGCACCTCTAGTGAACTATGGACCCCGGTCCAATCTTTACCATTGATACATATTCCACTATTACTTGTTTACTTTCTGCAAACCATTACCTTCCATACCATACGTTTAATCCTTTGTTACAGCAAACCGGTGAGCTTGACAACCTCACTGTTCGTTGGGACAAAGTCTTGAGTTTGTGTTGTGCAGGTCTCCGCGTTGCTTGCAACACCTGCGTGACATTTCCTTCCTCCTTCTGGTTCGATAACCTCGGTCTCAACTGAGGGAAAACTTGCTGCTTGCTGCTTCACACCTTGATCTTGGGGTTCCCAATAGGCTGTGCGTAGACAGCCGTCAGTCCTCAGCAGTAGAGCCTCCAAATTGATTTTGTTGAACCAAAATTAAATAGTGGGGCTTAATTTCATAGTCCTTAGCAGTAATTGTTGGATGGGTAATAGGAGTATGCAAATAATCATTGTTGGGAGTTGCAAACTCCCCAAGTTTCTTTCCAGCCATAGTACTTATGTTTTGGGGTTTTCTTAAACAAAAACTTATGATAGTAAAAACAAGAATTTAAAGAATAACTATTTTTATTGGTTTTTCAAATAAAGATTGAAAGCAAACTAACAAAATTAAAAACAAGAATTAAAACTGGCAAGGTTCCTAATAAACTTACCAGGGTAGCTATTGCTTTCCCGGCAACGGCGCCAGAAAAAGGGTTGATACCTTTGATCCGGATTACGGATGTAGTATAGATCTTTTTCCCTAGTTGATATGGATATGCCCTATGGGTACCTAATGTTAGACTACCTGGTCCAGCCCGACGGAAGGCCCACTCGGCGACCTGCCAGGGTCCATGACGCCTATGACGTTTTGGCTGCTATGAAGCCCATATGGACACGGACTTCCAAGCGCACAAGAAAAGGAAAGCTCAAGACTAGACTTTGAATACAACTTGTAACCAACTCGTATCGATACCTGAGACCTAGCCTCCCCATATATAAAGGCTAGGAGGGTCCAACGAGGAGGGCACGACGCACGCTACACCATAAACCCCCAATAGATAGATCTACACCTCCACAATAAATCTACAGATCTAGATCTCAACACCTCATACACACACCTCCACGCCAGATTGCACCTGCGCACCCCTGTAACCTTCGGTTCCGCCGTAATCAAGAACAGACAAGCAGGAGTAGGGTTTACCTCCAGGGGCCTGAACCTGGGTAAACCTCGTGTCCCTGTGTTGCTTGTATGTTAAACGTTTCATGACTTCCAACATCCCCATCTTATCCAAAACCCAAGTCCATAACAATGGGCATTGACGAGTCGAACTCTCGTCAATTGGCGCCGTCTGTGGGAACTGGGGACGCTGATCGTGCGATCGTGACGGTCCCATCCGGAGTGATCTACAACTTGCAAAATCTTTGCTCAGAAGTTTACGAGATTGGATGGAGAAGACCTAGAGTTCACAAACTTTCACCGGAATCCTTCCGTAGCATTACGCGACAACAGTGTGAGCATGTCGATTAATTTCAGATCGCACGTGCGACCGGATCAAATCCCATGGGAACATTGCTCAATATCTGCTCATGCTACTTCACGTGGAAGCCAAAGATTAATTAAAAACAAGCGCACGCATCGGATAGCGTCCATCCCAAGTTTGAGGCTCGTAGGAGCGGATCGATTCGTTGGACCACTGGCAGTAGGCGTGCAGCTCTTCGATGGAGGCTGGCCTCTTGTAGGTGCCCTTGAAGTTGCAGATGAAGCTGTTGACCAACTCCTCCCAACCACAGATGGATCAGGAGGGAAGGTTATTGAGCTAGGCTCTGGCTACGCCCTTTTAGCTGCAGTTGAAGGAACTACATGGCTGTATTCTTGCTTTCACCGTGCAGCTTGACCGATGAGATGTGGTCATCTAACCAGATCTCCGGCTCCTGTAGGCCATCGAACTTTGGGTTGTCCAATGGGATCTTAAAGTCCTTGGGCATCCGAGTCTGCCGTATGGCCCTGCTGAAACATCTGGTGCCGCAGAGCTCTGTGTCTTTGTCCTTCGATTCTGTGGAGCACGCACGTTTTGCGCGCGATGTATTTATCATGCACTGCGTGAGCTTGTTGCGAGCGTCATGGTTGTGGATCCTTCACCGCGGGCTGTGGCGTCACCGCGGCAACAATTGTATTGTGGGACAATTGGAGGTTCTATGGAATTAACCTAAGTTGGTTTCAGAACTTGTCAGAAATCTTATTGTCAACTTGACATACTTCATTGTGGTGATTCTAGTGCTGATAGATGTAATGTATGCTTGAATTTATGTGAATTATTATTAAATATAATGTTGAGGAAAATGATTTATTTTAAAAGGCTCTCTACTAACTAGCATAGAAATTAGACATGTTACTTAGATATGGAATTATCACTCTTGTGATCTATGGTGTGGAAAATGTTGTTAGCTTTGACAATGATTCTGTTTCTTGTCTTTACTAATAGTGAACACACATGTGCTTGACCAAGAATGGTATGTCAAACATGTCAGATAACTATTATTACTTTGATTCCTAATAATGTTTACTTAGGAAAATGATTTACCTTTTCTAGGTATGCTTTGTAATCCTGGCTTGCTTATATGCTTGGTATTGTTAATATGCCAGTGAAGATGATTCCTAGCTTTTTAAGTTGGGGAAATGATTTTTTTATACCTATGCACTTGGCCTTGTTGATAATCCGAGGTGAATATAGGCTATAAGACTAATTATACAGTGTCTCTAGTACTGTCAGCATCATAGTGTATGATTCCTGGCATTCCTTGGAACTAGGAATATGATTATAGTTGAATATTTCATGAAGAAATAAAGTGATGGCTTCTATGGGTAGCCATGCCATTATGGTGCCTCCCTTGTGGAGTGTGAATATTGGTGTGCTCCAATATGACCTGCTATCTCTTACTTGGCATGTTTGAATTCTCCCCAAGCCTATGATGCAAAGCCCGAGGCTCCATATTTTGATGAGAACATATTCTTGTAAGATAAGAACACGTGCTTATGGTTGCCTTTAATTAGCTCTAGTATAGACATATCATAGCAATTCTATGATTAGATTAGAGCTCTTTATCCCTCCAATCCCTTTTCTAAAATAAAAGGATAAGAACTTGTATTACTCAAGATCTTGGTTGTTAACCTGTTATGCTGCGTTGACTAGTGTAGATGATGGTTTGTTGATGCTTGTGTAGTTGTTCTTGATCACTAGCTTGGTCAGGTCTTCTCCTTGATCTGTTGTTGTCTCCCTGGCTTGCCCTTCTCCTTAGATTTGTCTTGCTCAACACCAAAACCACCCCCTCCGCATTTACCATGGTTTCCTTAGTATCTACTCCTTATTGTATAGCTTCTAGCCTGCTATTTACTGGAACTAGATGGTCATCTTGTGGGATCTGGTGATTTGTTGGTAGTGTTCTGAGATGAACTATTGTGATGTTTTCCTAGACAAACTCATGGTGCTGTAGTAAGTTCTTGGGCGTGTGAAGAGAAGTTGTAGCAAAGGTGATCTGCTAATACGTTTGTGTCCTTTATCTAATCCCCCATTGCTCCTGGTGTCGAAAACACAGACATGTGCATGTGTTGTGTAAGCTTCTTTGCTTGTGGAACCAGGCTGGTTCATGTTTCCTTGCATACAGATTTTTATCTTATGGATGTGATCAAGTAAAAGATGATTTTTATTGTTTAGCTGTTTCCTTTTTCTTACCAATGGTGAAAGTTTCCCGTCTCATTACTTTTGTGAAACTTACCCCTTTTACTACTTTGGTGAAACTTGCCCCTTTTACTACTTTGGTGAATCTTGCCCCTTTTACAGCCTATGAGGATGATTTGAGGCATTTACTAAATAAGAATAGATCATGTACTTGGCTCCACATTATAAGCTCAATGATGAACTAAACATAACATTTCTATGTCAAGTCTGAGGGCAATATATTAACACTAACCCTTTTCTTTTTATTCTTTTGTTTTGTGTTTGTTTGTTTGCTGGTACAAAAATAAGATGAAAAGATACGAAAGCTTAATTTAGGAATTGTATTTTAGGTTTTCCTTTTATTATCTTGTAACTTATTATTGTAATTGTATATTTAAACTTTTGTAAATACAATGTAATATTTGTACTATAAAAGAATTCTTTTCTATTGTAATACTTATTCATTTTTCTTCTGTAAATAAATATTGTAATGTATGTTTTAATTAATAAATTTAATATTATCCTTCAATTCCAATTTGTACCTTTTTATTCCTTTAATATAAAGGATAATGTAATATTTGTATTTATCTTATATTTAATAATTCTCTTTTATTTCATTATTGTAATACTATTATTTTTGTGTTATTTATTATTATAGTGTCATGCAATATTATCCTAAATTCAAAATCCTTAATTAGCAATATAATACACGCTTTAAATTAATTCAATTTTCAAATTCCTAATTCAAATACTCTTTTAAATTATTTCTCTCAGAACACAAAGATATAATAGAGATCATGTGGAAATTTGTCGCACTTATCCGATGTTCCCATCAGTACAAGAGAGATCTCGACCCCCCTAAACATTCATTTAATTTTGCGTGAAAATTCTCTGAATTTTCTTATGCATGAATGCACTGCACACACGTGTGTCCTATGCATTTCTAGGTGCTAATCCTGAAATGTTACATCCACCCAGGTCCCACTGACATCCCTGACCGGGAAAGACCGCCCGGAGACAAGAACCAAGCTAACGACACAAGACCAGTGCCAGTATGTTGTAGCCGAGTAAGAGACACACGACACTAAGGCAAGACTTCTAGGCCACGGTGCTCCATGGTTAGAACCTCTAAGGGGCCCCAACGATTTGGACTTGAGTATGGGAACTGCCAGGTCCTTAGTAGAGTTGACAAAGAACAAGAGACGGTGGAAAAAAAATCAAGTTAGAATTTCCAATAGTGAGACCGAAGGACAAGCATCCTTTCCTCTTGATATGAGGTGCGAAGAGAAACATCTCTTTTTTATGACTTCCACTTCTCGATCCCGGCCCGGAAAAGTGACCGACCCCTTTCTGAATGTTGCAAGTCACAACCGCCGCGTGTGCTTTGACCCATGTGGTGTCCACTTATCCATATAAAAGAAGGCCTAGGTCGAACCGAGAGAGAGAGAGAGAGAGAGAGAGACCAGTGCAAAATTGTGATAATCAGATAGCAGGTAGTTGCAGGACGTAGGGATCCGCTTACAACAGACCTGGACCTAGGTAAAAGCGTCGCCTCTCTCTATGAGTTCTCTCGCCTAGTTCATTCACCATGCTCACTAACTATGCCCCTAGCCGAACAACAAAGGGGGACACACCCCCAGTGTCGAAAATCAAGACACGACAGAAAATCTGTCAGTGCAAGTACTAGTGCCTTGTATGTCCAATGGAAGACAATGTCCTTTGAGAAAATTTGATAGTGTTCTGTTGGTCAGATTATAGTTTCTGATAAAACTTTCAGTAATATCTAGTGAGACCAAGAAATATTCTCACTTTGTTTGCATTTTGTGGACTGGTCCACTGTTGTACTGCAGCAATCTTACTGGGGTCTATTGTGTCTTCCTCTGCAATGATAATATGACCAAGGTACTTTAGTTTGGGTTGTGAAAAATTGCATTTTCTCATTTTGACTGGCAACTGATTTTGTTGCAGTAGCTCAAACACATGGGCCAAATGCTGCACATGTTCTAACAAGGAGGAGCTATAGACTAAAATATCATCCATGAAGACTAACACATTTTTATGATCATGGGAGAAAAAAATGGAATTCATGGCTGACTAGTAGGTGGAAGGTGTGTTGGTCAAACCAAATAGCACCACTTTAAACTCATGCAATCCCTGATGAGTTTTAAAAGTTGTCTTGTTATCACCTGTAACCACTAAACAGATTTTGTGATAAACAACTTTGAGGTCTAGTTTGGTGCACAATTGAGCTCCTGCTAGTTCATCCACTATTGGCACTAGGTATTTAGTTTTTACTATTATATAGTTCAGTCCTCTGTATTACACACAAAATTTCCTCATTCCATCTTTCTTGTACACTAGTAACACTAGAGAGGCAAAAAGACTAGTGATTTCCTGAATAATTCCCCTCTATAACATGTTTGTCACCTACTTTTCAATTTATGATTTCTGGTGAGGAGCATATTTTAGGGACAGTTCACTCATGTTGTACCATATAAAATAGGGATGTGGTGATCAAATTTGGATGAGGTGGTAAGGAAGATGGTTCCTCAAATATTGTTGGATATTGCATTATTGCTAAATGAGTTGTTGAATTTCAGGTGGTGTAGGTGCACCACTCACTAGAATGTCCTCCTAAATTCCATATAAATCCATCATTGGTACACTTATCCTCTTTGAATCTTGTTGTGTAGAGCTTGAGCAGATACAATAGGACAAGAAGTTATGGTAGGTTGCACACATCTCAATGTAATTCCGGATCCGTCATTCTTCAATCTCATGGTTTTCCTCTTCCACTTGACCCACATCTTGCCATTGTCCTAGCTTTCTAACCAGTCCATTACTAGGATGATTCCATTGAAACTGAGTGCGAGAACCTTCCGATCATTAGTGAACTTGTGACCTTCAGTGTACCAGGTGATAGATGGAAGCAACTTGCTACAGGTAATAGTTCCTACTCCAATCACACTCACTTTGGCAACAAGTATATCAGTAGTGATATAATGCAATTTTTCTTGTCTGAT
Source organism: Avena longiglumis (assembly GCA_030063025.1). NCBI lineage: Eukaryota > Viridiplantae > Streptophyta > Magnoliopsida > Poales > Poaceae > Avena > Avena longiglumis. Next base: position 149,024,490 of record CP125974.1, read on the forward strand.
AGTTGATGGATGAAAAAATTGCTTGAACTCCCGGAAACAATAAGTATGAGCGTTGTGTGCTTACCAATTTGCCCTTGTAAGCGCATACTTTTGCGGCTATTTCTGCCAGAAATATCTTGTACTGATAGTTTCATGATATGTTTAGTGTCAGAGTCAGCTGAGTCTAAACCTTCACTGTCACACCGGGCAGGAGTGGCTATATTTGTAATCAACATGCCTCCACAGTTCTTCCAACACCTGCAATTGCACTTGAGGTGGGCATTTGTGGCCTAGGCTATATTTCTCTCCACACTTTCAGCATTCACCTCCCACCCTGCGCCTGATCCCTTAGTGAGTCAAATTTATATGTCACTACTGACTTCTCTTTAGTATTCTTCTCTTCAGGAACAACACCCAAAATCCTGGTAAGTGACTGTGTTGCTTGAATTTCACATGCATGACATCTTATGTGTATATTTGTTTTTTGCAGGAAAAATATCTTCCATCGGAAGGGCCTCCTGTGTTTGAGCATTAGAGAAATTCAGATCAACTATGCCAGGGTTACGTAGTTTGTAGTTCTACGAATGTCTGTTCTAAGACCAGCTAGAAAAGGCTTTACAAAAAATATTTCACCATAAGAGTGATTGTAGAGCGTGATTTTATGCATTAACTCCTCAAACTTATGAGCATACTCATCGACTGAGCCTGTTTTCTTATGAGAAAAGAAGGTGTCCATGATTTTAGCATATTTAACCCTATTGAATTTTGCAAAAAAAAAACATAATTCAGGCCAAGTGGCAACACTATGCAAAGCCTCATAAGTTTGCATCCACAGAGTAGCATTTCCCCAAAATGCATTTTAGCAAAATCTACTCATAAATGTGTGTAATTTGAAATAATTTCCTCAACTCTTTTTCTACCACTTAGGATTATCGCCATCAAAGTGTAAAATGTCGGATTTGAGTAATCTGGGGCAAAAATGGGGTCGAGGAAAAGTGAAATTGCGATCCATATCATGCACATCCTCATCTTCATTAGATACAAGAATATGATCAGGTGGAGATGTGGATTTCTCGCTCCTGACTAGAGAATGGCTGGAGGTCTGATCCTCTCCAAAACCAACACTCTAGTGACGGTGTTGCTGACCGTACCCATTGGCCGAAGCATACCCATGAACAGATCGATATGCCTCAGGGTTGAGGAGGTGGGTGTGATCTTCTCCATGGCCTCAATCTGCGTTACCACTTGTACCACTGACTTCTTCAATTATGCAATAGAGCAATCCAGTGCTGCAGTGGTGTGAAGCACCCGATCGAGCGTGGAAGCCAACTTGCTAGAGTTAGTGGAGATCTCCTGCTCGGAGATCGCCAAGCGCTCGAGCGTGCTGTTGATCTCCATGATGCAGGTTGCGTTGAGCTGACCCACTTCCTCCATTGCCTTGTTCTCTTTGGTCGTGGCTGCCAACAACCATGTGATGCCTGAGCATAACTCTACCAGATCCCGTAGTCGAAACTTACAGGAATCCCGTCAAGTCGATCTAGGGTACACCAAAGTGTTTTGTGCAAATAGCAACAGACAAGGCATGTCCATCCAAATCGTGCATCGTAGGGGCCGGCATAGCCCCACCGCCGGCTGAACACAAGATGAAGTGAGTTCGACGCCATAGCTAAAAGGTCTCTCGTAAAAACGTTGAGCCTAGACACATCAAAATACAAACACCACACATAGCGCATGTAAAAATCATACACAACTCTAGAGCTACCATATAAGACATGGAGCACTACAATAGCCCAACCAACCGGGTAAACCGAGCAGACGGTTCGCCAAAACCGATTCAAACAATGCATGCCATACAAAGGGCATGAAACCGGAAACATCCACAGGTCACTCACACCGATGGCTCCAAAAGACACAAGTTAGTCTAGCTGGCGAACCAAAAGGACGAAACCTTACCAAAGGATCAATAAGCCTTAGTGCGAGCCACAAAAACAGCACGTCCCGTCACTCAAATGAACACCATCAAACAAAGCATGTCTAGCACGACATTATGCGGTAGAGCAGGAGGCGACATCGATAAAAAAAGAATACAATAAGAAATAACAATTGTTCAAAACAACCACACTAGCGCCACCAACGATATGACGTTTCCAGATGATCAAAACACCTCGAGGCAAGCGCAGCCCACGCCACCGGGTAAACTGTGTAAGAAGCTCATGAAAACCTGCAACGAACGTGCAGCCAACACCTCGTTGCGAGTGCAGCCCACGCCATCGGATAAGCCGAGCAGCCGGCTCATGAAGATCGATTCACGACAACACGTGACATGCAATGGGAATGATAGGAAGTCATAATGTGCCAAACATCATGAGCGCATAACAAATCCCACCACATAGTCTAGCCGATGAACCATGGGACGGACCCCTTTCCAGCAGGCGAGCCTAGGAACAGTGTGGCTTAGCGTTCACACTGTCAATCGTTATTGTATCAGTCCTTTCTCCTTCTCTCTCTATTGATTAGACCGTGTAGTGGGCAGTCTGTTCTGTTCACCTTCCTTTTGTAACTCTCTCTGTAAATGCCACCGGTGGGGCTTTTCCACCGCTATATAACACGTAACCGATCCCCTCAACGGGGGCATCGTTTTCCTCAAACATCAACATGGTAATCAGAGCATCTTCTTCCTCCGTCTAGCCTGATTCCTTTCCAAAATTCAGCACACGTGATCCTAGATCCAATTCCAAAAACCCGAATTCAGAATTGTCGCGGTCCAGATCGCCAATTCCCATAATTTTTTTTTTGGCTGTCGCGGTTACGATCGCTGATCGCCCCTACATCCGGCCCGCCCGATGGGTTCTTCCTCCACGGCATCGAACCTGGCGGCAGCGCTCGGGACTCCTCCTTCCGAGAAGTTGTCGAGGGAGAACTTCCTATACTGGAAGATGCAGGTCCTCCCGAATCTGCGGGGAGCGCAGGTCATGGAGCTCCTGGAGGGCTCCGACCCAGCTCCGCCCAAAACAATCGAAGCCGAAGGTTCTCCAGTTGCAAATCCTGCCTACAGTGCCTGGCTTGCACGCGATCAAACAGTGGTGAGTTATCTTACAAAAGCAATGAACAAGGACATTCTTTCTCAGATGTTTGGCCTTCACCATGCCTCTGAAATCTGGGAGGCTCTTGAAGCCTTTTTCGCTGCTGAATCTAAGGCAAAAGTGTCTATGCTTCGATCTGCTCTAGTTAACACCAAGAAACGGGACTTACCTGCCCCCCAATTCATCTCTAAAATGAAGGGATTTGCCTCTGAATTGGCTGCTACTGGACGTATGATCTCTGATGAGGAATTAAAAGAGTACATCTTGGGTGGTCTTGATGGCCAGTACACTTCCTTGGTTGCCTCTGTAAATGCTGTTCCTACAACTACTCTTCAAGATTTATGTGCCCAACTTTCAGCATATGATTATCGCCAACAGATGTTGGCCGAGTCCGGTGAAGACTCCGGTTCTTTCACATCATCTGCAAATATTGCCTCCCGTGGACGGCGTCCCTTCTACAACAACCGCCAAGATAATGGTGGAAACCGTGGTCGGCAATTTGGCCGCCAACATGGGAATCACCAGCGCCAATTTTATCAAAACCGTGGTGGCAACAAAGGAGGACGTGGTCGTGGTCGTGGCCGCACTCCTTCACCACGCCAAGATGTTACTTGCCAAATTTGCAAGAAATATGGGCATCCTGCAAGTGAATGTTGGTGGCGTTACTCAGACAATGATGATGATTCTATGTCAGGTGACAAGAATGCTCATATGGCCTCTTATGGAGTTGATACAAATTGGTACACCGATACGGGTGCCACGAATCATGTGGCAAGTGACATACAAAAATTAACAACTCAAGAAAAGTACATGGGACGTGATCAAGTTCACACCGCTAATGGTAATGGTATGTCAATTACACATGTTGGTGATTCAATTTTGCACACCCCTCATAATTCCTTTTCTCTTAATAACATCTTACATGTCCGCAATGCATCGAAAAATCTACTATCAGTTCATAAACTTGCTCTTGACAACAAAGTATTTCTTGAATTTCACCCATTCTTCTTTTTGATCAAGGACCAGGTCACGAAGCAAACTCTCTTTAAAGGACCTTGTCAAGGTGGCCTATATCCTATTGTACCCCTCTCCACGAGATCTACTAAAAGAGCCTTCATCACCATCAAGCCCTCTTCATCAACATGGCATAGTCGTCTAGGGCATCCTTCATCTTTTATAGTTCAACAAGTGCTTCGGAGAAATAAACTTGAGTATTCTCCAGAAATAAATCCATATATTTGTGACCCCTGTCAACAAGCTAAGAGCCACCAACTACCATATCCGGTATCTACTAGTGTGTCCACTGTTCCTCTGGAACAAGTTTTTTCTGATGTTTGGGGTCCAGCTCCTGCCTCTGTTGGATGTCATCAATATTATGTGAGCTCCATTGATGATTATAGCAAATTCACTTGGATATATTTACTAAAGAAACGATCTGATGTTTATCCAGTCTTTCTTAATTTTCAGCAACTTGTTGAAAGAAAATTTGGCCGCAAAATAATTACTATGCAAACCGATTGGGGTGGTGAATATGAAAAACTCAACGGTTTCTTCAAAAATGTTGGCATAACTCATCATGTTTCTTGTCCGCATGCCCATCAACAAAATGGCTCTGCAGAACGAAAACATCGTCACATTGTAGAAGTTGGTCTTGCATTACTTGCAAATGCATATATGCCTCTCAAATTCTGGGATGAAGCTTTTCTCACAGCCACCTTCCTCATTAATTTGCTTCCTACCAAAGTATTAAATCACATGACCCCTACAGAAAAGCTCCTAGATATCAAACCAAACTATGAGTCACTTCGTGTTTTTGGGTGTGCCTGTTGGCCTAACCTTCGCCCCTACAACACACGAAAGCTATCTTTTCGCTCAAAACAATGTGTCTTTTTAGGTTATAGCCCTCTCCACAAAGGGGTTAAATGACTAGATGTCACTAGTGGACGTGTTTATATATCTCGTGATGTTGTATTTGATGAAGGTGTTTTTCCTTTTGCTCGTCTCAATCCTAATGCGGGTAGACGACTCCGTGAAGAAATCCTTCTTTTACCTTCTTCTACATCCAATAATGAGGGGGAGCAAATTGATAACCACATGTTTGTTGTACCTACCTCTAACCCTCTACAGGTACCTCCTGAAAATTCTGAAGACAGCAGCCAAAGTAACAACTCTACAGAAATTTCAGGCCAAAATGCAAATTCTAGAACAGCTCCGGGTACACCTAGCATTTTCTCGTTCGCTGATCCCTGTACTGATTCACCTGCTGATTCTGGCGCAGAATCGTCATCGGATCTGGGACCAATTCTTCCTGACACGCAGTCTGACGCGCCTGCACAAGAGACCGGCGCTCTCTTTGAGCCGACCGCGTCCAGCCCGAGGAGATGTGCCTCTCCGCGCGAATCCACGAGCGCCACGACGCGCTCAAGACTCCCTTCCACGCCCGCCTCGACACCCACAAGGTTCCCGCCTGATTCCCCGTGGTCCCCACGGTCCCCTGCTCGCGGATCTTCTGTGCCGCAATCCACAGCTGCTGGCCACACTGGGAGCTACACAGGATCATCTGTGCCACAACAAAACAGTATAAAAGATTCTTCTTCTGATTCGCCCGGATCTGCTGCTCCAGCCAGTCCTGTGCCCCATCCTGTGGCTGAACCTCGGACGCGTCTACAAAAAGCTATTCGACAAACAAAAGTTTATACCGATGGGACTATTCGCTATGGTATGCTCACCACTATAGGAGAACCACGCAATATTCCTGAAGCCCTTAAAAATAAGCATTGGTATGATGCTATGCAAGAAGAATATGATGCACTCATGCATAACAAGACATGGCATCTTGTACCACCCGACTCTACAAAGAACTTGATTGATTGTAAATGGGTATTCCGTATCAAGAAAAATTCAAATGGTATGATTGAAAGGTACAAAGCACGTCTTGTTACCAAAGGATTTAAGCAACGATATGGTATTGACTATGAATATACTTTTAGTACTGTTGTGAAAGCAGCCACTATCCGTCTTGTATTGTCCATTTATGTTTCACGTGGATGGAGTTTAAGACAGCTAGACGTCAAGAATGCGTTCCTTCATGGTATTCTGGAAGAAGAGGTTTATATGAAACAACCACATGGGTTTGAAAATCCGCAAGCTCCGCATCATGTATGTAAGCTTGACAAGGCTCTATATGGTCTCAAACAAGCTCCTCGAGCATGGTATTCCAAACTCAGCTCCAAACTATTTGATCTTGGTTTTCAATCATCAAAAGCAGGCACATCCCTATTTATTTACCACAAGAAGGATGTCACAATTTTTCTGTTGATTTATGTTGATGATATTATTGTGACCAGCTCCTCTAATGAAGTTATTTCTGCTTTACTACAAGATCTAAGCTCACATTTTTCTCTAAAAGATCTTGGAAATTGAAACTTCTTTTTGGGCATTGAAGTCAAGAAGGTACATAATCAATTGATTCTAACACAAGAAAAATATGCTACCGATATTCTTGCCAAAGTTGGTATCACAAATTGTACCTCGGTTTCTACCCCCATGTCTTCCATCGATAAATTATCTCTTACAGATGGAGATCCTCTTGGTCCTGAGGACAGCACACATTACAGAAGTATCATTGGAGCTTTACAGTATTTAACACTCACACGTCCAGATTTGTCTTTTGCAGTCAATAAAGTGTGTCAATTTCTTCATGCTCCAACTACAACACACTGGACTGCTGCAAAAAGAATTCTCAGATATGTTAAAGGAACTTTGAGTGTTGGACTCACTTTTCAAAAGAGCACTTCTACACTCCTTAGTGCCTTTTCAGATGCCGATTGGGCTGGTTCTATAAATGATCGACGTTCAACTGGTGGTTTTGCCATATTTTTTGGGCCAAATTTAATATCTTGGAGTGCTCGCAAACAAGCAACTGTTTCTCGGTCTAGTACTGAAGCCGAATACAAAGCATTAGCAAACGCTACTGCTGAACTTATCCGGATTGAAGCTCTACTCAAAGAACTTGGTGTTCAAGTGAAAGAACGACCGTGTCTATGGTGTGATAATATTGGTGCCACTTACCTGTCTGCTAATCCGGTATTTCATGCCCGCACCAAACACATTGAAATTGACTTCCATTTTGTTCGAGAAAGAGTTGCAAACAAGCTTCTTGATGTGCGATTTTTATCCAGCAAAGATCAAATTGCGGATGGTTTTACTAAGCCACTTCCAGTCAAGGACCTTCAGGAGTTCAGGCATAATCTAAAACTTTCCACAGGTTTCAAGGTTTAGATTAAGGGGGGGTGTCAATCGTTATTGTATCAGTCCTTTCTCCTTCTCTCTCTATTGATTAGACCGTGTAGTGGGCAGTCTATTCTGTTCACCTTCCTTTTGTAACTCTCTCTGTAAATGCCACCGGTGGGGCTTTTCCACCACTATATAACACGTAACCGATCCCCTCAACGGGGGCATCGTTTCCCTCAAACATCAACACACACGAACGCGCAACCCACTCCACCGGCGACACGAGCGAGACATCATTTCCATCCAAAACACCGGCAGAGACGACGTTCTCGCCACGACAGTGGGCAACGAGGGCCACGCGAGGAGGAACAGTAGGAAAATGGTAGAGCAGAACAGATGTATCAATGCCACGGCGAGACATCATCACCATCTAGAACAACGACCTTGTCTCTGGAGGATGATGACGTGCTCACCACGACAATGAGAAGCAAGAACCGCGCGAGCGAGCAGGACCGACTGCAGGACCGACCAGGCGCATACAACAAGAGGAGGACATCAAATGAACCACATGATGAGGAGCCAAGTTGTCAGGGAGCAAAATATATAAGACAGGCACAACCCAACACGTAGCACCAGAAACCAACACGTGGACGAAGGCGATCAACACGTGTGCATAAAAAACGACAAGAGTGCACATGCAAGGCGTGAGGCCACATGTATCCAGGAGGCTGATGCGGGAACTGTCAACCCCCGGGTTTTTAATCCCAGATGTCTGTTATGCCATACATCGCAATCTCAGGATTATCATTTTTGCGAGACATAACACATTTGGATATCACAGTACATCATCCATTACAAACCAAACATAAGGTCTTACACAAATAAGGATCTCATGATCCAGTTCTTAATACAACTCAAGCGGCGGAATAACGTCATAATAAAAGTAGCGTAGGCGAAGCTCCATCTTCGAGGTCACAGGCAATGCTGACGATGGGAGATGATCCTAGTTGTCGTAACCTTCCTGGGGTCCATCATCCTGGTACTCCTCTTCATAGTCTGGCCACGGGAATAGCCAGGGACAAAGCCATGAGTACTCTTTAAGTACTCGCAAAGTAATACTAACAAGGGAAGGGTTTTTTTGTAGTAGGACACTAGGCTCTAGGGTTGTTTTGAAAAAAGCCAGATTTACCTCTACTAAGTTCATAAGCAAAGGAAAACTAGTTGAAGTTTTATAACACCTAAGTGGGAACTTGTATTTCATATCACAACTCTGTTGTGGTCAATTCAAAGTCTCAATTCATTTCACAAGTCATTTTGAAAACATCTGACGGGGGAAGAGTATGGCCACTCCAACTGTCCATAACCGCGGATGCGGCTATTCGAATAGTTTGACACTCTGCAGAGATTGTACACTTTCACCACAACATTCGATACATCCGTCAGGAACAAATCCTGAATTCACCATGCTCAGTATGCGGATAATCAATCCTAACCTTTCAATTACACGCCCTAGTATAGGCACCTCTCCTATGAGTTTGGCCTCCCAACCATGACCAACTGTCATCTTGGATACTGCACAGGTGGACAATCTTCACAAGGTAGCCTCAGCTCAGACCTTGGCCTTGAGGGAACCCATACTAAGGTATATAAGTTTCCAGTCAAGCCCTACCCAATTTTCGGGTATTGTGGTTGTACGATAAAATTGGAATGGTATCGCATCCAAACAACCATCAGTTTTATAAAGGAGTAAGGCTCATGCCTCAACATTTTCATCAGCAAAATCATCTGGTGTTCGGATACACATGTCAAAACATTTCAGTAGAATGACTCATCATTCTAAGGTTTTCATAACCATTTTCACCAAGTATTCCCATCTAAAGTTGATCAAGTTTTATGCTTAGCACTAGCATCTACCAGGGGGTTCTAAATACTAAGGAGGGGTGGTAAACAAGTGGGGATTAACTAAGTTCAATCTCATGCCCTAGGATGACATCAAGCTTATCTAGCTTAGGCCAATTTTAATGTTCTTTATGCAACCTTCAATTATATTTCTAGAATCTACAATTCACTTAAGTAAACTCTAAGAGAAAGCTTTGATAAAGAAATAGAGTATAAAGCTTGCAAGTAAAACTAGGATTGGGTATCATCAAATGTGTCCAACCAAGCATCCTTAGTGCATTGCATAGGTTATCTAACTTTCATAATTGCAAGTGTTAGCTTGCCTTGTGCAGAGCAGTGGTTGAAGTTTTCCTCGACTTCTTTCTCGTAGTATCCTCCTTCCTCCTCGTATCCTTGGTCGGTACTAGCGTCTATGAATAAATACGAGGTACACAATCACCAAACAATACTTAACTATTTTCAATCATCACACAAAGGTGTTCTATAGATGATCTAGCATCATCACTTATCATTACAAGATTAAGGCACTTGTCTTATTTATTTATTTTTAGAAAAATAATTTCTACTCATTGAAAAACTACTTAAGGTTTAATATTCTCCAACTCAAACATGGGATCATGTTGACACATGTCATCACCACATATTTCAGTCCATGGGAATGTGATTTAAAGTGGTATCACAATTTAATAAGGTTTAACCTTTTATTTTAAATAAATAAAGTGACTAGAAATGCCTATGTGGCATTCTTTTATTACTTGAACATTATTTCTGTAAGTAAACCCAAATATTTTTATATATTTTGAAAGGTATGATCAAATGTGATTTTTGAGAGTTGGAATCAACTCAAAAGCTATTATGGTTGAAATTTGAAAAATGTTTGAATGCAAAAAAGCTTCTAACTTTTTATTTTTACCAAGGTTGATCTATAGATCCAAATGGTTTGAATCCAACGGTCTTAGATTAAGCATTTCAGTACCTTTCTAACAAAATTGGTTTCATGCAATTTGGTTCACTAAATCGAGCTGGGTTGATTTTTGAATATAGGTACAGAACTATGTTTGAATTAAAATGGAAAAAGCTAAATTCAAACGGCTGGGCTGCGCGGGAAAGGTTAATGGGCCGGCCCAGTGTTACTCCGCAGAGCGGGGCTCAACTGACAGGGGGGTACCACTCATCAGTGGCTCATAACACGCGAAGCGGTACGGGGCGATCTCGGCCGCACGATCTAAATCTAATCGAACGGCTACGGCTCATCGTCCACGTCGGGCAACACCGGCGAGACAGAACTCTAATGCGGCAGGTGAGGGTCGTGGGAGGCTCACCGGGGCTCAGGAGAGGGTCGGCGATGGGGGCAAACAACGAAGTCGACGACGGCGATCCTCCTGGCACCGACAGCTTCTCCTTGGGCGGCTCCAATCGACGGCTCCCTTCTTCTCCAGCAGCGGCGGGCTCCGGCAAAATTCCGGCGATGTGCTGCTCGCCTTGCTCCGGGAAGAAGTGGGAAGTCTCAGTGAGAGGTGGGGAGTGAGATGGTGTGAAGAAATCGAGCGGGGGTGGCCTCCTTTTATAGGCTCGACGGCGAGACCGAGAGGGATGGGCAGGCGACGGTGGCGACACGGCTACGGGCGGCTAGAGGCATGGCTGCGGTTGGCGATCGACGGGCGGTCTCCTGGCGATGCTCTAGAACTTGAATGCGTGTGTAGGGGCGGTGGCAATTGGTCGGGAACGTGTGGTGCTCTGTGAGGCAGAGGCGGCGAACTCCGCGGCGAGCGGTGGCTACAGGGTACGGGCGATGAAATGAACATGTCTGGTGGTCTCCTGGGACTGTGGGGTGCATGCTGGCGGGCGACGAGGGCTCGAGGTGGTCGGGTTGCTTGGGAACGGCGCGTGCTCTACGGTGCGCGTCGGCATGGTCGACAGCGGCGTGGGCGCGGCGTTCCTGGCGGTTCTGGTCTCTGTGCTTGAGCTAGGGCTGGTCGAGAGGGGGCGATGAGGCATGGGATACCTGCTAGACAAGGTGGGCACTACTAGTTCTTCTCCTAGCTTGCTGTCCACACAGGGGTGGCATGGTGAGGCTCAGCCTGCTCACCATTGATGGCATTGGCAAGCTCACAGTGGTGCTAGAGGTTAGTTAAAGGTGCTAGATGATCTACTAAGGCTAGTTGCAACCAGAGAGGGAACAAGGTTGGCCAAAACACTGCTCAAAATAGTGTTTGTGATTTTTTTGATTTGAATCTGCAACTTGTTTGATGAAATGGCCGCAAGAAATTTATATTTGAATTTTGAAAAGATTTTTGGTGGGTGTGCTAGGCATGTGTTGGGGATTCTGTAGGTGTTTGGGTTTTTAAAATTGAGCTTGTTTGAGTGGTTTTTGAAATAGTGGGATCTTCCCATATGAGATAGATTCAATTTTAAACTGTCATTTAAACTGAGCACTTGAATGTTTTTGGATGATCCCAAAGTGCGCCTTGGTACCTTATTATGAGTACTAACAAGGGGTGTAAAGATCCATACATGTTTCTGTTGAGTTTTGAAAATTAGAGATAGCCAAAGTAAGCATGGGAGTTAATTTGGCCAAAGTGACCATTTACTTAATTTATTCATTTTGAGTTGTTTGTCTTTGGGAAAAGTTTGGGGATTGTTCAGATGATGTTTATATCACCTAAGAATCATTTTACAAGCAAAGAAACACAGAATCATGGCAATTCAAAAGAATCCAAATTTTAATACACACACATATGAATGCTTTCATATTTTTAGTTGGAAAAGTTTTTGTTAACCCTAACTTTGATGATTAGAGTTTGATGATCCAAGTTTAATATTTTTGGGATGTTACAGGAACCGACACGAAGGCGTATGCAGGATGCACAATGACACGTAGCCGGAGGGCTCCTACGCGTGCGACACATTGGCACTGGCGCATGCGTCGCGGGCACGGGGAGACGAGTCATCGCCCCGCCGAGCGGAGCTAGAAATGGGTATGTGTCACGTGCACAAAAGTCACTCAAGCCCCCAAAATCGGATGGCTTGCTCGAACTTCTTGCCCAGCGCCCTTCGACACGCTCGGCAAAAATGAGCGCAGGCTACCGCTGTGGGTTTCCAGTTTTCTCCCCGGCGCTTTCAACACGAGGACTGTCCAATGACAGTTGATTTTCCTCAAAAATTCTAAGAGGTCGTTTGGCATCCAGGTATTCATTTCATTTAGTAGAAATAAAATGAATACATGGATTCATTTCATTTATATTATGATTTTAAAAACACTCACATGTTTGGTTGCCACCGGAATTTGGAAATAATAGGTCTTTGATAGGAATCAGGTTTACACATGGGAATATTTCAATGGATTTTCCAAATGAAATGGCTGCCCAATTCTCTGCCAACCAAACAACATAAGGATGGAATTGCAAAATGAATTTCAGGATTTCAGGCCCAAATAATGAATACCAAACGACCTCTAAACTTTTTTAGGGACGGTGTACCAAAGCACACCCCTTGCTTATAAAGCCTAAACCATAAGTTGCTTGCGACTTCTAGTTGTTCTTCTCCTAGGGCTGTGTCCTGCACCTCGACTTGCAGCTTTTATGCGTTCGATCAATTCATTATCAAGCGGAATGATGAACTTCTTTTGTCGCTTCTTCTGTATCAAGTTAAATAATTGTATGAGTACGATAATCAGATAATCTTTTATTAAACTACCCATAGAGGAAGTACCATAGGTATGACAAGTACTCCCTCTGTTTTAAAGTATAAGATGTTTTAGGTTTGTAAAAAAAATATCTAGACTTATTTTAGTGTGTAGATTCACTCTAAACATAAGTGAATCTATATACTAAACGAAGTCTAGATACATTTGCTTCACAAAACTAAAATATCTTATATTTTGAAACGGAGGAAGTAATAAAGAGAAGAGAGACAATTGGGTTAACATACTATGTTACCATCATATAGCGCAATCTAACAAAAAAAGATGAATAAATGTTAGTGAGGTTTTGTTTTATAATATATATATAGAGGTGTGACCTTTTTTTTGGAGTTGCACGGGACCCCACAAGCTCTCAACAAGTTTCTCCACTTATCCTGAAGCATGGAACGACATGTTATACGAGTTAATAGTTCCAATCAACTTTAGTATGCTCTATCAACAAGATAGGACAACTTCAATATTTGCCAATAATCTATAAATTGTTCGGAGCAAACTATTAAATATACCTTGAGATTTTCCCCTATTCGATCTGGTTTTTCTTTTTCAGAATGGGCGTCTCGAAATGATGTTTTTGAGAAGTAATGATCCTTCACCTTCTTCCACCTTCCAATGCCATATGTCTCGACACCCTCCACTAGCTTAATCACTTCTTCATTTGTCCAATGGGCTTTGTTTTTTCTACGCTGCCACTTCAGTAGAACATAGGAAGTTATTCATCCATTTTTTCCCATTAGTGGATGATGGATACAAATTTGCATGTAAAGAATGTACACAATTATGCACTAAACCAATGACTTTCAGAGTCTTTGAAAAACCGAATAAACGCCCAAAGTTTTAACATGAAAATAAAAGATATTTCTACTAAAAATGCATTCTTACACATGAGATTTTTTTCGTAGTTTATAATGGCAATAGAGCATATTTCTAGACAACTAGATTTATTCTTACCGGTTGAAATGTCCTCCTCTTGCGTGGAGCTCTTGGGCCACGCTTCCAATTTTCCTTTGGAATGAGTTCTAGAACACAAAACATTCATACATTAGCTTGGGCATATACACATTCGAACTTGCTCACATATGTAAGAGTTTGGAATTAGATAAGACCAAATAATTATCATGTTACCTCCCAAGTATAGGTCTTGCCATGTCTTATCTTGGGGCTCTTCTATGGAGTGGTCCACTTCCATGCCATAATTGTTGTACACAAAATTGACGTATTCTTCCACCTGAATACAAATATAGTATCCACTAATTTTATTTCCACCGGAGATTGTGCAGATGGGTGGTTTATAGGAGCGTGGTGTCTGAAAGATTTGTTTTAACATTCATTTTGAGCAAGAACAATAGGAAATTACCCTAACACATCGGTTTGTTTTCATATATGTCGGCTCTTATCCCTTTATTTGTGGCTTCGGTAGATGTATTGGCTTAGTTAATGTTAGAGTATATCACGGTTTAGACATATTAGGTAGTTTCATATTGTAATCTAATTCTATCTTTAGTAGTCTTCTTGCCCTCCAAGTCTTCTAGTACTATATAAAAAGCCCAAGGGTTCACGTTGTAATCATCTCTTGCAATATCAATACAGATAATATTCCGCAATTCTATATGGTATCAGAGCGGTTCGCTCCCCCTAGGGTTTAGCACCACCGCTTCCGCCGCGCCGCCCCAGGGGAGACCGTTCTCCGCCGGGGGCTACGCAATAGTAGATTAGATCTTATTTCGCCAATTTTTTCTCGCCGGCCGCTTGACCGGCGTTTCTTCTTCTTTCGCCGATCATAGATCGGATTGCATCGTCCACAACCATATGTCGCCATCACGCGCCTCTACTTCAACCTCGGCGTCGACTCATCTCCGGCAAATCATCGCCAACGATCGTGCCAAGGAGGCTCCGCGCGGCGCCCCAAGGGACGCCTTCACGCGCTACGTCGGCTTCTCCGTCCTCACGTCATCACCACGTCGGCCCGTCTTCGCCTACATCAATCGGGACGCAAGTCCCCGAGTACGCGCCTTGCCGTCAACAAAGGGTTGCACCTTCATCACCCGTGGTCATCATCGCCGACAACCATCTACACCAACAACATTGTCACATCGTCGCCGCCACCACCAATCATGGTCATCGTCAACGCCAACAAGTTCTTCTACTCGAGCGACGCCGCGCTCATACAAGCGGAAAATACGGGTCTAATCCCCGAAATCAACTACCGCAACAGTTTAATCGCCATCAACATCTACCTCATCGTCTTCGTTCACCACGGCCTCGCCGCCAGAGTCGCAGACTAATTTTTATTTTGCACTAAATTTATTTTCTTCTTGCAACTACTTCATCTACTCAGACAAATCGGCGGACAACTTCTACGCACCGACCGTTCACGAAGAATTTCTCTGCTGCTCCCTCCGGCTCTGGCGCGCATGGCTCGTGATGGCCCCTGTCTTTGCACGTCCGATATTGGCAACATCGATACGTGCCTTCGTCCCGGGCATGCTCCCGAGTTTGGCAAGCTCGGCAAGGCGTGTCGCCTACCTCGACTACTCTAACTCAAACTACGTCTACTTTAACCACTACGGCGAATTCTCCCGGCTCAACGACGACATCGACCACAACATAACGACATCATCAACTTCATCGACTTCATCAACGGCGACTACATCACCAATGGCATCATCGACCACGACTACAACGCCCTACTTCCGGCCATCTCCGTAATCGTATTATGCTCCAGTCAGACCGTTCGCGTCACTACCGATCCGACTGCGGAGGAGAGTTAGAGTATATCATGGTTTGGACATATTAGCTAGTTTTATATTGTAATCCAATTATATCTCTAATAGTCTTCTTGCCCAAGTCTTCTAGTACTATATAAACAGCCCAAGGGCTCACGTTGTAATCACCTCTTGCAATATCAATACAGATAATATTCCGCAAAACTCTATAGTTAACGCCGTACTGTAATGTTCACTAGCATAGATAACAGCCCCTCCTATGTGAATGCATGGTGTCTAGTAGTATATGTTAGTAGGATCAAGGAAGGAAAATGGGACATGATACTCCCTTCAATCTAAATTAATGACCTCAGATTTGTCTATATTCAAATGTATTTAATCATGTTTAGTCTTAGATATATTTAAATCTAGACAAATCTGAGTACTCCCTCTGATACATAATAAATATAGTTCATCTTGTTCTAAGTTAGTACAAACTTTATACGAAACGAGCAACATTTATTATAAATCAGACGGAATACATTAATTTGTATAGAAAGGAATAGCTTGTTACCTGGCTTGGAAGATGGATAGTGGCATACGATGGAGGACAATCGAGAGGATCGGCCAATATGGATGCCCAAATCTCTTCGTCTACTGGCTCCATTGCATGCATAGTTCTGTGCTACCACCTGTTCAATGTAGGAATGTAAGAGTATATCCCAAATTAGTTTTGTGCATTCGATTCAATAATAGATGGTAAAGCTTAGATATATACAAAAATGTGTATATATTCTATCAGTGTCATAACAGTAGGGTTAATTGGATTTATGCCATTGCAATTTTCATCGATTGGAGATACGCCATTACAAAAACCAAACTTGATAATATGCCACTCCAACTTCAAACCGGTGAAAATTACAATGGCATAAATCCAATTAACCCTAACAAGTATGGCATCATAAATAATACTTCAAACCTACTCAATTATTAGAAGGGCCAGATAATGTAGGACACAGGGAGTATATTTTTTGCCTTGAAATTATTAGAAGGGCCAAATAACATGAGGATATAGCGGTGGTGGAGATTGACCGTAACATATGAATTCAGTTCCCTTGCATATCTGCATGATTCATGTGTCAGGTTCTTCAGTAGACAATAAGTCAGGATTTCAGGACAAATTGATGATTCCAGACGGCCCGGCAACCAATAATAATTCTGGATTTGCTAGTTCTCAGACTGAGTTCTCGGTCACCTCTCTCGCCATTGGATCTACCTCGCGATTCGTGCAACATGAGACTTTCACATGAGTTGCAACTAGGTTGTAACTGGGATTTTAATAAGTTGCAACTAGGTTACAACTGAGAATTAGTACAAATTAAATTACAACTAGGTTGCAACTAAGAATTAGCACAAAAAGTAGAATGATGTCAGCGATTTAGACATAACAAGTTCTCAGGCGCATGAGATCTAAACACACTTCCTAATAATTCACGCAGAACCTATTCAATTCAACCATGGTGCTAGTCTGCTAGAGGTAGCAGATGATGCCTGATCGAGTTAGGCGACTAAAACCTGTGGATCTGCAGTTATGCATGCATGCATCAGCTAGCTAGAGCGAGTGCAGGGTGCTTCTCTGGTGATCTGATAGTGACCAGATAGCCCCCTCCCTATGACAGACCAAGAACACCGCACCGGGGCCTCCGAGGACCAGCGAGCACTCCGGCGACCTCTCCGGACATTTGAGTCTCCTCAGTCCTCCCACCCGAAGTGGCGGGCCTGAGCCCACGATCCTCTCCGACGACATCACGACAACACCCCTCCCACGCCAAAGCCGCCGGGAACCCCGCGCTCGAGATTCCCAGTCCTCGCGCGTCGCTGCTATTGTGACTGGTTCTATTACCCGCGGCGCTTCTGCTTTGGCATCTCAGCTAGCCAAACGCTGAGCGTCGCCGCGGCGCCTCCCGTCCCAACCCAAGTCGCAGCCGGAGGGCTAAGGAAAGTTGCAGCTATATCTCGTAAAGATCGATTACCTGGCCCGTGGAGAGGAGCGGCGCGCCTGCCGCCGGCGACTCCAGGTCCCGTCGATCACGAGTGCGCGCGACCGTAAAGAACCGCCGCGAGCGGAGGAGGAAGAAGACGCTGGAGCTGCAGAACAGTGGAGCTCCGTGGAACAGGGAAATAGAGCAAGTTAATTCTCTGACGGCCTGTCGTTGTCGAACAGTGGAAGTCGAAACTAGTTGTCAAATGTCAGCAGTCAGCAGCCAGTCAAAGGGTCCACAAAGTCTTTTTTTTTTCGCCTTGCCCACTTTTTTTTTTTGCCTTGCCCACTTTTTTTTTTCAAAGCCGTCTGGGTTTTGCACCAATGCATGCTAGCTGTAACAGGAAAGCATCTAGCTTTGAGCTCAGTAGATGCCGGCCCAAATTAGTGTGTGTATGCACGTGCATGATGTACTAGAAAGGAAGACCGGACAATTGAAGGAAGAGACGCGCAGAAGTAAAAATGAAGCTTTTACGGGTTTCTCGCTAATAGCTTTTGTTTCACCAGATATGTGTACAATCGTGCTGATTTGAGAGAAAAATAATGTCTTAGGACGTTGGGCGGTGTCCATAAGATCATGGTACCCTCTCCAAGTCTCCATTGATATACCGATAGTAAATTTAAGTTTACGGAAACAAAATCAAGATAGTCATCACAAGAAATTATCATTAGTCCTTTTCATGAAAAATCGCAGTCACGTATTATACTTCCGCCAGTCCATATTAATGGTCTAAATTTTATTTAAATTCAGATATCTGGTTAAGTATTTAAAATAGATTTGTTCGTATCTGAACAAATTTGAAGTGGGTCGGAGGAAGTAATGTTTTACTATATATAATTAAAGATTAATGACTCTGCACGTACAGTATTGTCATAGAAGAACTGATTATTCTGTGAGGCCAGCTCCTTAGTGTGGCACTAGGGTGAACCCTAGCCACCGCCAGAAAAACCATCCCCTATGTAGCTCCTCGCTGCCGATGTTGTCGGCCTCATCCACGGTGGCGACGAGCCCCAACGCCGAAGGTGCCAAGGGTGGCTGACCGGAGACGACACACACGCGTTGCTGAGGTGGTGCATGTGCTTCTAGTTCGCGTGCGGCGGCTAGGACGGAGTTCCCCGGTCGATGCGGTGGTGGCAATCTTCTTCCTCGATGACATACAACGGATGGGAGGTGGCCCACCCAGATTCATTGTTGTTGCGTTTCAACCATACGATGATGCGAGGTGGAGGCATTGCGGCTCAAAGGTGGGTGTTGCATGGATTCTCCTGGCCGTAACTCAACCGGTGTGCATGGCCTTCCGGTCTGTGTGCGTTGTGGCCAGGGCGTGTGGTGCCTCCGCTCTTGAATAAATGGGGTTTTGGCCATGTTGTTCTTAAAGCTCAAAGTCGTCAATTTGTTTCACGCCATCCTGTTTGATCTAGACACCGATGACTTCCAGTCTTCCTCTCAAAGATCTCCGCTGATTGACGTTTGGTGCCACTAGATATCTAGATTGGAAGCCATCCGGACCTGTATGCCCTAATCTTCAGCTAGTGAGGCCTATTTAGGAAGGGCATGGTGTGAAGCTTTGCTTTCTAGTTGGTGTCATGGGATATGTCCAAGTATGAATATGGATTTCCATGATGTTGACAAAGGTGGAGAAAGGCATGGTGTCTGCGATCGGAGGTTTGTAATGGCCGAGAGGTGCATTGGGTGTGTTGAAGACTTTGCTGCATAGGTTCTTCTTCTGTGTCGGGTGTTTGCTGGCTTACAGCAGCGAAATTGGCAAGAGGAGGTGGCAGCGTAGGTGGGCTCAATTGTGGTGTTGCTCCTCTGAGTACCGAGTTGCGATTTTTAGGGTGAAAACACAAGGTATGGTTTTTGTTAGTTGTACCTAGCAATGGTCTTGCTAAATGCATTATCTCGGACTTTCTTCGGAGTGAAAATCCAAGATCTTCGATCGGGCAACGACAATGCTTGTGTATTATTTCCTTCTTGAAGGGGATGCTTTTGGAAAATCTCTTTTATAATCTGGGTGTTTTCTTCGGTGGTGCTTAGAGTGCTGCTATTGTGAGTGTTTCATCGCTGCGATAGGGTCTTTTTCTCTCTCTTTTTATACTTTCTTACATGTACATATCCTGGATGTCTATGAAATCTTGCTAGTGCAGAGTTTAGATGTAATTGATATCTTTACAATATTAATATATTTATTTTATGGAAAAAACCATAAAATATTGTCCATATCCAACATTTGCCGGTGTCCCATGCCCAATAACATCGCATGCGATGATTTGTAGCATAGTAAGTTGTGCTCAAACATGGGCATGGGCTACCTGGCTTGGCACGGCCAACACGAAAATCCCAATTCGGGCCTAATTATGCCTAAACGTTGAAATTGAGCCTGACTTTTAAGCTTAAAGGTCGAGCAAAGCCAGGCCCCAGGATTCACATATTGGTGATTTAATGAAGAGGCACGAGGATCAACCTCAATTTTATACTTTCGAGCCAGATTTGGGGCACAGATTTAGGTTTGACGATCGAGCTGGTCCTGTCTAAGGTATTTAGTGTTGGGCTGGACCAGGACAAAACCTAGCCCTGTCTAAGGTATTTAGTGTTGGGCTGGACCAGGCCAAAACCACCCGAAGCCTCTTCCCTAACTCAAGAAATGTCTACTCCCTCCATACCGGTTTATTAGGCTAATACGGAGTTTAAAAAAAATATTAAACTATAAATTTGATCATAGAAATATGAATCATATATTAAAAAATTATATCACTGGAAAGGTTTTTTAAGTATGAATCAAATGTTATAATTTTTATGACATATAATTCATGTTTTATTTACCAATTTTATGGTCAAATCTATTTTTGAGCTCTCTTTTTTTTTGCGGGTTTTTTCTTGAACTCTCTATCAGCCTAATAAACCGTATGGAGGTAATACCTATAGTTGTGGCACATAAAGTTGCATGTCTAGTAACTTATGGTACGGTAAGTTATATCATATTAAATATGTGTATGACTAGTGATTTGTCACACAAATTAAATTATGATTTAGTAAGTTGTGCTAAAAAAAAGTACGCCCTCCGTTAGGCATTATAAGACTCAAGCACTTTTTAAAATGTTAAAAATTGTAAGTCCTCTTCTATTTATTACTCCGTTAGGTATTATAGTCTCTTTCTTCTAATGCATGTTTTTTTTCTCTATCTTCTCTCATGCATGTGTAACTATTGGTGCATGTAGTAATCAAGATGGTGAGTTATTGATTTTCTTAAGACCTTAAAGAGGGAGTATGACCTAGTAAATTGTGCCATGCGTATACTATTCATATCTGACGTGCAAACTTCATTAAATTCTAGTTCAATCTTCATTGCTTTTTAACTGCATGCGGTAGCAACTCGGGTACTCCCTCCGTCCAGGTTTATTAGGCTAATATCCCTCTGCAGCGCGGCCAAGGCAGGTATCTATTGGGCTCAAATTTTGCCGTTGCCGAACGTACTTCCTCCGTCCGTCTTTATGCCGTCATAATGGCGAGGAGGTGAAAAATCGAGCTGAGTATTTGCATGCACAAGATCGAAGCCGTAGATGGGATCGCCAGGCCACGATTTGCGCATGCACCGGCCGATCCTTTTTTCACGCGGATCGGCTCCTTCTTCCCCGCGCACACCAAGTCCCAAAAGTTCCTCCCGCCGAGCTTCCCCCGTCGAAATTCATGAAAATTTTGAGTTCAAACACATCCCGCCGATGCAATTCGATCCCGCCGAGAGTTTGCGGATCCATTCTGAAAGTTTTCGCGAAGAAATCTGGCGCCAAGGTTGTCTTTATATCCATGGCGCCTTGGCCTTCTCCATCACCAAGTCCTGACGGTTCAGTCCACCAAAAACGATGGCTCCTGAGCGCCCCGACGAGGAGGCCCGCCGTCCGCGGTCTCTCGGTTTGGTTGGTCGTTCCAGTGGAGGTTTCCTTCCTCCACGCGGCCAGACCGATAGGTCTGCTCGTCCGCCGCCGCTGGGCATTGGATGGTTCCAGGCTCGAGTGAGAGCTGCGCCTGTGCCCAAACCCCGTGTCGGCCTGCAGAGGCCACGCCGTGCTCCTCCCACAGCCGATGAGAGCGGCCCATCAAACTGGGCAAGCTCCTCTGCCGGCGGCGGAACTTCCTCTAACTATGTCGGCAATTAATTGGGGAGAGGAAACGAGAGGAGGAAAGTCCAACGGGAGGAGGAAAGTCCAACGGGATGAGGAAACGGAAGGAGTAATTGTCGGCAATTAAAACTGCTAGTGGCCTAATATTTCCGTCCAACTCTAAAACGGCTAATAGCCTAATAAACCCGGACGGAGGGAGTAGATATCATGAGCAGCCGGAATAGATACAGACGTCCTATAGAATCAGCCGACCAAGTAGATGGGAGCTTTGGAGAAACACGGTTTTGTGAAGAAACTGTGGCAGAGTAGCAGCCTAGTATCGTACTAGTTGGCTATTTAGTCAGAGCATCTTCATTCGTTGGACGAACCAGGCCGAAAATCAGATCAATTTTCGGCCGGACGAAGCGCGTTTTCGGCTGGATACGCTCAGTTTTCCACTCGCGTACTTTACCGTGTTTCCAAGTTCGACTAAATTCAGTTAAACTCGGCGAAATATGGGCGAATATAGGCGGAATTTCATTAAGTAGGGCAAGGGGGCACATAGTACATCAGATTTCATAACTAGAAAAAGGCCGCCGCCGTGGTCGACGCCGGACGCCGCAACTACAGGCGGAGGCAGGGGTGGTTGTCGGCCTCGATGTGCGCCATGACTCCGGCGAGTGTCCGCCCTGGAACGCTCCACCAGCGGCGGCGGTAAGCCGCATTGTTACGCGGCGGCGGCGGCGAGCCCGGCGGTCCGTCGTGTCGGGCGAGTTCCTCAAGGCGCCTGTCGGAGAAAAACTGCCTCTAGAAGACCAGGTTGCCCTGATCCTCGGGAAGATCCGGGTCTTGCATGGCGGCGATAGCGGCATGGATCTCTCCGGCGAGTTCTGGGTCTTGCATGAAGGCGATAGCCGCCTGGATCTCTCAAGCGAGGTCCTCTCCGTCCGGCACCGGCGGAACGGGGATCCCGCCGGCGCTGAGTTTCCAGCCTACGGGGAGACGAGTGTCTGGCGGCGCCGTATAGCGCGCCTCGCGGAGCAGCCTGGCTTCCCACGGCGACAGCGTGCGTGGGCCCTCGGCCATGGATTCTCGGCGGAGTTGAGGAGGAAGAAACGTGCGAACGTCCGAAGTTCGTCGGAGTTGTAGTGGTGTGAGGGACTGTGAAGAGAGACGACGAGACGTACGGCTTTTATAGGCCGGAAGAATGGCGTGAGGGGTGTAGCTACGAGGGCGGGAAAAGAAAAACGGCGGGAAGGATGGCGGCGACTCGGCTTCTGTCGCTGACAGGCTGGTCCACTCGGCCAATTCACTTCGTTCGGCGTCCCCAGGGCGTACCCGGGATCTTGGGTTTGGCCTGGGTAGACCGGACCAAAGTTGGCCCAAATCCGGCCTGGGTACGCGACTGGGCCGATTTTCGGCGTCCGGACGTAATTTAGACGTCCGGATCGGCCTCCTGAGTAGGCGAGTGGAGATGCTCTTAGACGCGCATCCAAACTAATCGGCACGTGCATCTGACGCGCATCTAAACTGTAGTAGTATTCAGCATAAGGGTATCACCTATGTATAAGGTGAATTTTAGCCATAAGGTGGGACCCACCTTTTTTGTAAAATCTTCCACTATGTATAAGGTGAACTTTAACCTTAATCTGGGACCCATATGTCTCATCATGTACACTCATGCATGAGAGGGAAGAGATGATAAATTATTTTTCTATTGTTTGTGGACAACCCATAAGCTTAAGGTCACCTATAAGCTTATGGACAACTCATATTTCCTCCACTATATATAAGGTAGACTACAAGCCTTGCCACGTAGGACTTAAGGTGTGGTTTTTTGCACATAGTGGATGCCCTAAGGCTAGTCATAGTGGGAGTACATGCAATGCCAACTACTTCAGATAAATTGGAGACATGACATGATAATTAATAAAAAAAGAGGGATAGTAACTTAGCTAGTTATCATAACATCACATATACCAAGATTATATAAGTCTACAACCTAATTAATTATATCTTGTATGACACCATACACATGTTATCACCCATTATGAAGATAGTAACAACAACTACTTCCTCCGTCACGGTTTGGAGGGCGTTTTACAAAAGTCATGCGTTTCCAAAACTCCTCTTCTCCTAGGCGTGTTAGACTTAATTATAGAATTAATGCCCTCTTTTTCCTCCCTACTTTCTACTTTATGCAGCCAAAGAATTATTTTTTGCATGCAACTTCACCAATACATGCGCCTAAACTCCTCGTTTCTATTGAGTAATTACGTTTAATAGGGCGCCGAATAATTAATGGACGCATGTTTTTGACACAAATTTGGTTCCAATCAGCGTCTATCTACATTCCAACAATCTCTTTAAATCGCCCTTCGAACCGTGACGGAGGGAGTAGTACTATGACCAGGCTAGGTTAGCCAGGGACTAATAAAATTTAAACTCTTTGTAATAAATGTTTTTTGGTGGGGGGCTTGAGGCTCATATCAACCGCCAGACGTCTGGTTTTGGAACTAAAGTTCGTGCCACAGCTTTATTTCCAGAAATATGTAGACATGTAAATATAGCCAGATCACATCACCTATATTTGTCTTGACTTTGTTCGTGTCACCATCACTTGTCTCGGTCTTTTCTTTTCTTATGCAACGTGAGACTTAACCTCGGATTTGAAACACTGTAAGTGCGAGTCTTTAATCATTGTATTTCTTTCAATCCATATTAACTGTCAATGACACTTATATCAGAGGGAGTACTTGTTTATAAAACTATGTTCCTTGGGCCTCTCGAGAGAAGATTTGTGGCTACCGAGCTCTAGTGAGCTCGGTATTTTAAAAATTCGAAATTCGTATTTTTTTCTTTCAAAAATGTCCAAAATTTATTTTGGAAATACATATTTATGGGCTGAATGATGGTGGCAAGTTTTGGTAAAAAAACTCGTTTTGTTTGGGTTATAGAAAAAAAGCAAATTTCTAGCTATACATAGTACAAGTAAGTACGTATTTCTATCAGAGATTTGTCTTTTTTTATCTTCAAAAATAAAATGTATTTTCGTCTAAAATGTTTTGTGCACCTTTGGAATGTATAAATATTTGTGCTTGATTTTTTCATTTTTTTGGAGTTCTATAAATATTTTTTTTTATTTTTTTCAAATTACGAGCTCACTGGAGCTCGGGAGTCACTAGCGGTTTCCAGGACCTCTCCTAATATTTATTGTATAATTAATTTTTAGAATTAAGATACAGTCGATATCTTTATAGTCTGTTTGGGTAGTTAACATTACAAGAAATGTTTTCTTTCGCAACGACTGGACCCGTCGGTCGTCGCGTAGTAGGCGTCTCTTTCGCGACGAAATTCTCGACTCGATCGTGGCTGATGAAAAACATTTTTTTGTTTCACGTCCCTCTACTACGACGAAACCGCTAAAAACATGGATGAAACTCGACGGACGTGTGGTAAAGTAAAATTTCCACTTCCTCACGAGATGTTGAATCGCCGAAGTTTTTTTGAGTGTGGGTCCCGAACGTAGGTGACTCTAGCGGACTAAACTTTTTGGTCACGCCTGCCTAATTTGAACTTGATAACGTTGTTCGATGCCTCTTCCGTTTAGTCAGGCTGCTGGGTCCCACATATCTGTCTCTCATTAGAAGAATCGTGTGTATGATAGAATCTTTTTCTTCGGTTCCGTTGTCTTGTTTCAAACTTGATAGCACTGCTAGATGCATCCACAGTTTAATCACGAAGCTGGACCCCACATGTCATCCTCTAATTATAAAAAACGTGTGCATGATGAATTTTTTCTTAGCTCGTTCCTCCCTGATTTGAACTCGATAATATTGCTAGATCTACTTGTCGTTAATCACGATGATCTGTCCTACATGCCAGTCTCTCATTACAAAAATCGTGTGTATGATGGAATTTTTCCTTTGCTTCTGCTACCCGGTTCCGAACTTGATGCGCTGCTAGATGCATCTATAGTTTAATCACGAAGCTGGGTCTCACATGTCAGACTCTCATTAGAAGAAATGTGTGCATAATGAATTTTTTCTTGGCTCGTGCCTCCGTGTTAACTTGATAGTGTTGCTCGGCGAATCGGTTGTTTATTCATGATGGTGGGTCCCATATGTTAGCCTCATATTAAAAGAATCGTGTGTATATGATTGAATTTTTTCTTAGCGTTGTCCTGTTTCTAACTAGATAGCGTTGTTCGACAAATCTGTCGTTTGGTCATGCACCTGGGTCCACATGTCATCATCTTATTAAAATAACGTGTGCATATTGGACTTTTGTTCTCGCTCGAGCCTCCGTGTTTCGAACTTGGCAACGTTGCTCGATGCATCAACCGTTTATACAGACTGTTGGTTCCCACATGTCAGCATCTCAGTAAAAAGAAACGTGTGCATGTTGGAGTTTTTTCACGCTTGCTCTTTCGTGTTTTGAACTTGACAACAATACTCGATGCATCAGTCGTTTATCGATACGTCGTAAACGTATATATAATTTTTTATGTTCCATGTTTGTTTAGTATCTACTTTGCTTTGATTTGTGTACACTTTGAGGTGTTTTATTCGTTTTTTGGACTAACCTATTAACAAGATGCCACGGTCCCAGTTGCCTGTTTTCTGTTGTTTTTTGTTTCAGAAAGGTCAGAAAATGAATATTCTCTGAATTGGACGGGACAAAAGCCAAAGTCAATATTTCACCAAGGGGAACACGGAGCCAGAAGACGAGACGGACACGGGCCTCGAGGGGGCCACACCCCTGGCCGCATGGCACAGCCTGGCCCGCGCCTGGGGGGTGCAGCCGTCGCGCGCACCACTCGGCCTTGTTGGGAATATGCCCTAGAGGCAATCATGTATGATGATATGTCCCATTGTATTCATAAAGTTGTTAAGTAGTCCTTGTATAAACATCTGATGTGTATCATTGAATATGTGATTCAGTTGTGGAACTATGCATTCATGTTGTTTGTACTAAATATCCTTGGTCATTGAGGTTGTGCTGGACACACAACTTAGACCAATGTGAAAGTTGGCTTGATGACTCGGTTCCACTTGTCATGGGCATGGAGATGCTATTCCAACTTACACAGACTAGGCTAAAGAGTTTAGCGAGTCGGATTGACCCATATTGAGGTACAACGAACTAAGCTGTCATTTGTATATCTCAATCAATGTAATCCTTAGACCTGAGGTTGTTGCATAGTCCGAGTTGAGGATCACCGACTTAGGTTCTGTCAAACGCTGATCCGTAACTGGGCAGTTATAAAGGCAGGGTCCGGGTCGACTGAAAATCAAGCTGCGTGATGTGAATAACCAAGATGGGATTTTGATCCTCCACTCGGAGAGATATTCTCTGGGCCCTCTCGTGAGATATGATTCGGAAAGCATGGCCATGTGCGACTCGGTTAAGTGTTAACCGAGGCAATCGACTAAGAGTTAGTCGGGTGAATCACTTATCTCGGATCGAGAAGAGAGTCGGACTATTTAAGGGATGACATATATTCGCCTATAGTCTGACAAGGTATATCGTGTTGCAAAAGGGACTCAGACGTAAGTCGCATTGGAAAGGCAAGTCGTCATGACTCTTTGGTACTTGGGAGTCGACGTTCGCTAGGAGCCGATGCCGATCGATCGATTGTGATTCGGACTCTAATCGTGTCCAAGTAACCATGAGCTCGGGGTCACACACTTAAGAGCGGAGCAAGTTCGGATTGGATCTGAACATATAATCTGTCGGGTTGGACCTAAACCGGATTAGGATCGAGTTAGTGAGTTGGACTCACGGTGACTAGTTTTATATGGGTTTTAGTGAATGGGTCATGAGCAGAGCCCACGTCACTCCCTATATATAGTGGAGCACGAACCCGAAAGGTTAATCGTTGTTCGGTTAGGTCATTCCGTGTGTTGGAAACCCTAGCTCCACACGAGTCCGGCCGTAACGAACCTAGCAGTTCGTCGCCGGTGCTCCTCCTTGTACGTGTGGATACCAGCAGAGGTGCTGTGCGATCAGCACTAGGACGATCGGATCGTGAGGACTGCACTGCATCAACTGACGCGCTTCATCAGTAATCCGCAACTGCGCGTCTAGTGGTAAACCTCGTGGCCTTCTACCTCAGCTAGATCTTGGGATCACCACGTTAGAGGAAAATTTTGTTTTATCTATGCGTGTCCCAACAAAGGGTATCGAGCGATAGCTTCTGGTTTTAGGCTCGAGATCTCGCATATGTGATATGCGGTAGGCTATAGATGAAATCTATGTGCTGTTTTGGTGGTCGATCTATGAGATAGATCAGTTTTGTATGAAGTTGATTGGATCAACTGTACTCGGGAATAGTAGATCGATTTCCGTGATCATCTCTTTGAGGTCGTGGAACGACATACCCTACCGCCGCTTACATCGTCAGCGCCTTAGATGTCGTTGCGAGTTTCACAACGCCGGTAGATATTGTATCTATGCATAACTTGTTTCTGCAGGAAGTTGTGAATGGTATGGTTCATGTGCATGTGATGTATGTGTGTAATCCATACGTGATCTGCGAATCACGGTTTTTTGTCAGCCGGCTGGAGCCTAGGTGCTGTCATTTTATTGTATAACGACCTGCGTGTCGGATTCTCTATGTAATTTACTTCACTAAGCTAGTGTAGCTGTTTGAGAACCCGGAAGGCATGCAAGGCGTTGTACATGTCGGCGACATGGAGTAAGACGGCAAGTGACAAGAGTTGGCACGAGTCGGATTACAGGCTTTGTGGAGATGGAGATCGCCATGAAAAGAGCCATACCATTTTACATTATAATTGCTTTATTTTGTGTTATTGTTATGTCTCAGTTTTACCTCTATTAGATAGTCGGTAAAATTTAATCCCTCAAAGAAGGTCTAGTCGGTTTTCCCGCCAGTGTTTGCACCATCACAAGTCGGACATTTTTGGTAGTGGGCTCATAAAATTGAGGTGCCAATTCTTTCCGACTAGGTGGGTTCAGTCGGACTCTTACCGCAGAAACACTTGGTAAGCTAGACGGGTCTATCACAACGGTTGTGGGACTCGGGAAAGGTCGGATGGGAGCCGGGCATGTGATGCCACCCGTCCAACAGAGTCGCATGAGATGCGATTGACAAGGAGTTGTCTACCTAGATCACTTGGCGGCTAGCGGTGATGCTAAAGCTCACTAGCCGACTTGATTATTTAGGATCCTGAATCACTAAGTAACCATCGGAGGGGTGTTGGTTCTAGTGGGAGCATAAAATATTAAAATGTTTAATATGCTTGCTCTTTTATGAATACATGTCTTAAGTGTTTTGCATATTTTCTATTGTAGATCATGGCACCAAGTAGCAGTCACTCTCAGATATCCGGTTTTGTGTTGAGAACCGTTCTTGAGAAAGATAAACTGAACGACACTAATTTTACCAACTGGTATCGAAATCTGAGAATTGTTCTCAAACAAGAAAAGAAGGACCATGTCCTAGACAACCCACTTCCAGATGAGCCGAATGAGAATGCGACTGTCGCAGCCACCAATGCCTACCGTCGGGCTAAAGATGAGTCCACAGATATTAGCTGTCTTATGCTTGCTGACATGGAACCGGACTTGCAAAAGCAGTTCGAGCATGTTGAGGCCTACGATATGATCGAAAGCCTCAGAAGTATGTTGTGCTCAGGCGAAGACCGAGAGGTATCAAGTCTCTCGTGCTTTGCTGAGTTAAGCTTAAGGATGGTGATCCACCGAGTCGCATGTGATCAAAATGGTTGGTTACGTGCAGTCTCGGAGAGGCTTGGCTACCCCATAAGCGAAGAGTTCGCTATGGATTTAATTGAACTCTCTTCCTAGTGCATATGGGCAGTTCATTTCGAACTACCACATGCATGGTATGGATAAGAAGCTCACCGAATTGCATGGGATGCTCAAGCAGGCGGATCTCAAGAAAGGCACCCCAAGTGTTGATGGTGCGAGAATAAGGCTAAGTTCAAGAAGAGTTCTTGGACTAAGAAGAAGGCTAAGTCGAGGAAAGAAGGCTCAGGACCTGTCCCAAGCGCCTCGTGACTAAGCCATCTCCTTCACCGGATCCACTTGCTTCTCTTGCAACGCAGATGGCCTTGGACGAAGAGGAAGCTGCAGCAAGTACTTGGCCGACAAAGCCAAGAGTGGAGGTATGACTTCCGACTCAGGTACACTTGTTTGCAATGTTATAGACATATATCTTGGCGATGCACCTAATAGTTCTTGGGTATATGATACCGGATCGTTATTCACATCCGCAACTCGTTGGACCGGTAAGAACTAGGAGCGTAGCAAGAGGCGAGGTTGATATTCGAGTCGGCAACAAAGCAAGAGTTGCTGCGTTGGAAGTCAAGACGATGCAACTTCATTTACCTTCCGGATTCATTATGGAACTAAATAATTGTTATTATGTTCGGTTGCTCATCGAAACATTATTTCGCTTCATGTTTGATGAGGCAAGGCTATGAGTCGAATATCAAGAATAATGGTTGTTCTTTGTATTTGAATGATATGTTTCACGGCTTTGCACCCGTCCAGGACGGGTTATTTATTTTGAATCTTGATGGTGAGTCGGTTTATAACATAAATGTTAAAATGTTGAAACCAAATGATCTGAATATGACTTACTTTTGGCACTGTCGGCTTGGTCATATAAGTTGGAAACGCATGAAGAAGCTCCATGATGATGGACTCCTAACTTCGTTCGACTTGGAGTCGTTCGAGACATGCGAATCTTTCCTACTCGGCAAAATGACCAAGACACCTTTTGCAAAGAGTTGCGAAAGGGCGTCCGACTTGTTGGGACTAGTACATAGTGATGTATGTGGACCAATAAGCACGACAGCCAGGGGTGGTTATGAGTACTTCATTACCTTCACTGATGATTTGAGTAGGTATGGATATGTCTACTTAATGAAACATAAGTCGGAAGCCTTTGAAAAGTTCAAAGAATTCCAGAATGAAGCACAGAATCAACTCGGCAAGAAAATAAAGTTTCTTCGGTCGGACCGAGGAGGCGAGTACATGAGCCATGAGTTTGATGACCATCTGAAAAGTTGTGGAATAGTTCCTCAACTTACTCCGCCAGGAACACCACAAAGGAATGGTGTTTCGGAAAGGCGGAATCGGACCTTGTTGGACATGGTACGATCAATGATGAGTCGGACAGATCTGCCTTTATCATTTTGGGGTTATTGTCTAGAAACAACGGCGTCACACTAAACAAAGTACCATCAAAATCGGTAGAGAAGACACCGCATGAGATGTGGACAGCAAAAGCCGAGTTTGTCTTTTCTTAAGATTTGGGGTTGTGAAGCTTTTGTCAAGCGACTTGATCCGGACAAGCTTACGCCAAGTCGGATAAATGTATTTTCGTGGGTATCCGAGGGAAACCTTGGGTTACTACTTCTACAACCGAGAAGAGGGCAAAGTGTTTGTCGCTCGAACGGTGTCTTCCTTGAGAAAGAGTTTCTACCGGGAGTAAGTGGAGCACGGTGCAACTCAAGAAATTCGAGAGGAATCGGCTAATAGCGAATCGGCTAATAGCGAATCGGCAAAAACCTTGGAGGTTGAGCCGATCGTGGCCTGAGCCGAAAGAAAGACCGTACTACGTAAGATCGGCAAGATTACGAAGTGTTCGTGATGTGTTCTAGATGTTGATGAGCCGCAAATTATTCTAAGCGATGGTGGGATCGATTCGAGTCATGGCTTGGAGCCATGAGATCCGAGATAAAGTCCATGGATGAAAATCAAGTTTGGAACTTGGTTGATTCGCTGACGGTGCAAGACCCGTCGAGTGCAAATGGGTCTTTAAGAAGAAAACTGATATGGATGGAAATGTTTCAATCTATAAAGCACGCCTTGTCGCGAAGGGGTTCCGGCAAGTTCAAGGAGTTGATTACGACGAGACTTTCTCGCCCGTAGCGATGCTTAAATCAGTTCGGATCATGTTAGCTATAGCGGCCTATTTCGACTATGAGATATGGCAGATGGATGTCAAAACGGCTTTCCTTAACGGAAATTTAACCGAGGACGTGTATATGATACAGCCCGAGGGTTTTGTCGATCCGGATAATGCTGACAAGGTGTGCAAACTTCAGAAATCCATTTATGGGTTGAAGCAAGCATCTCGGAGTTGGAATATTTGCTTTGATGAGGTAGTCAAATCGTTTGGCTTCATCAAGAGTGATCATGATTCTTGTTTGTACAAGAAGTTTAGTGGGAACAAAGTAAATTTTCTAATCTTATATGTGGATGACATATTACTGATTGGAAATGATGTCCAGATGTTGCAAGAAACCAAGGAATCATTGGAAAGGAGTTTCTCAATGAAAGACTTGGGTGAGTCAACATACATCCTCGAATCGGATCTATAGAGATAGATCAAGGAGGCTCATTGGATTGAGTCAGTACTTATTTGGACAAAGTGTTGAAAAGTTCAATATGGAATCGTCTAAGAAGGGTTCTTACCGATGTCCCATGGTGTAAAACTTAGCAAGACTCAAGGTCCTTCGACAACCGATGAGCGAAGTCGGATGAGTGCGATTCCATATGCTTCATAGCTTGGATCCATCATGTACGCCATGATTTGTACTAGGCGGATGTTTCCTATGCTCTAAGTGTTGTGAGAGATACCGGCTGATCACGGAGAGATCCATCGACAATGACTAAAAATATCCTAAAGTACTTGAGAAGGACTAAGGATATGTTCTTGGTTTATGGTGGTGAAGATGAACTTAGTGTAAAGGGTTACACAGATGCGAGTTATCTCACTGACTCTGATGATTCTCGTTCGCAATCCGGATACGTGTTTATTATAAACGGAGGTGCTGTGAGCTGGAAAAGTTCCAAGCAAGAGACTGTGTCTGCGTCTACAACAGAGGCTGAGTATATTGCCGCCTCGGAGGCAGCAAAGGAAGCTGTGAGCCAAAGTCAATATTTCACCAAGGGGAACACGGAGCCAGAAGACGAGACGGACACGGGCCTCGAGGGGGCCACACCCCTGGCCGCATGGCACAGCCTGGCCCGCGCCTGGGGGGTGCAGCCGTCGCGCGCACCACTCGGCCTTGTTGGGAATATGCCCTAGAGGCAATCATGTATGATGATATGTCCCATTGTATTCATAAAGTTGTTAAGTAGTCCTTGTATAAACATCTGATGTGTATCATTGAATATGTGATTCAGTTGTGGAACTATGCATTCATGTTGTTTGTACTAAATATCCTTGGTCATTGAGGTTGTTTTGGACACACAACTTAGACCAATGTGAAAGTTGGCTTGATGACTCGGTTCCACTTGTCATGGGCATGGAGATGCTATTCCAACTTACACAGACTAGGCTAAAGAGTTTAGCGAGTCGGATTGACCCATATTGAGGTACAACGAACTAAGCTGTCATTTGTATATCTCAATCAATGTAATCCTTAGACCTGAGGTTGTTGCATAGTCCGAGTTGAGGATCACCGACTTAGGTTCTCAAACGCTGATCCGTAATTCAGGCGCTTATAAAGCGTGGTTCGGGTCGATTGAAAATCAAGCTGCGTGATGTGAATAACCAAGATGGGATTTTGCTCCTCCACTCGGAGAGATATTCTCTGGGCTCTCTCGTGAGATATGATTCGGAAAGCATGGCCATGCGCGACTCGTTAAGTGTTAACCGAGGCAATCGACTAAGAGTTAGTCGGGTGAATCACTTATCTCGGATCGAGAAGAGAGTCGGACTATTTAAGGGATGACATATATTCGCCTATAGTCTGACAAGGTATATCGTGTTGCAAAAGGGACTCAGACGTAAGTCGCATTGGAAAGGCAAGTCGTCATGACTCTTTGGTACTTGGGAGTCGGCACGTTCTGCTAGGAGCCGATGCCGACTGATTGATTGTGAGTCGGACTCTAATCGTGTCCAAGTAACCATGAGCCTGCGGGGTCACACACTTAAGAGCGGGAGCAAGTTCGGTTTGGATCTGAACATATAATCTGGTCGGGTTGGACCTAAACCGGATTAGGACTGAGTTAGTGAGTTGGACTCACGGTGACTAGTTTTATATGGGCTTTAGTGAATGGGTCGCGCGAGCAGAGCCCACGTTCACTCCCTATATATAGTGGAGCACAAGAACCCGTAAAGGTTAATCGTTGTTCGGTTAGGTCATTCCATGTGTTGAAACCCTAGCTCCACACAGTCCAACCGTAACGAACCTAGCAGTCACGCCGGTGCTCCTCCTTGTACGTGTGGATACCACAGAGGTGCTGCGATCGCACAGGACGATCGGATCGTGAGGATCGACTGCATCAACTGACGCGCTTCATCAGTAATCCGCAACCGCGCGTCTAGTGGTAAACCTCGTGGCCTTCTACCTCAGCTAGATCTTGGGATCACCACGTTAGAGGAAAATTTTATTTTATCTCCGCGTGGCCCAACAGGCCTCCCTCTTCGCCTATAAGAAGCCCCCGGTATCTAAACCATAAGTACCCGATCAGTCTTCCACGAAAACAGTCTGTAGCCGTCGCCACCATCGTCCCTAGATCGGGGGGATCTGAAGCTCTTCCTGGCACCCTGCCGGAGGGGAGAGATCATCTCGGAGGCCTTCTTCATCACCATGCCAGCCTCCGGTATGATACGTGAGGAGTTCCACCTTGGACTACGGGTCCATATAGTAGCTAGATGGTTGTTTTTCCTCCTTTGTGCTACCATGTTTAAATCTTGTGAGCTCCGTTCATGATCAAGATCATCCATTTGTAATCATGCATGTTGTGTTTGCGGGGATCCGATGGATATTGAGATTACTATGTCAGATTGGTTAATGATTCTATCTTATTGATTCTATCATATCTATGTTGTTTGAGATCTTGCATGCTCTCTGTTTCTAGTAGCTATCTTGGCCAAGTAGATGCTAGTGACTCCAAGAGGGGGTATTTATGCTCGATAGTGGGTTCATGCCTCTATTGAATCTAGGGAAGTGATAGAAATCTCTAAGGTTGTAGATGTGTTGTTGCTACTAGGGAGAAAACAACAATCTCTTGTTCATGGAACAATTGTATTATTTACTTTACACACCTTGCTTAAAGCAGTTATCTGTTGCTTGCAACTTAATACTGTGGATTTATAGTCATAGATGCAGTTGGATGAAGGTCCATATATATTGTTGTAATGTCCAATCAAATCTCATAGGATCATGAATGTCTAGTATTGCATTGTTATGCCTTGCTATGTCCTGTCAATTGCCGTGCTGTAATTTGTTTACCCAACATGTTATGTTGTTTATCTTAAAGAGAACACCTCTAGTGAACTATGGACCCCGGTCCAATCTTTACCATTTGAAAGAACATGTGGGCCCCATGTGTGGTTTTGGTAATTAATGACAATCTCTATGGACTAATGCTTGTATCAAGTTGTACTTGTAGGAATTGTCCATAGGCAATACTTGAACCATATGTTGTCTTCAAGGTTTGGAGAAGAAGAAAGTGAAGAGGATCAAGTGATGACAAGGTGTTCAAAGAGTGATCCACAGATTGGTCATATAAGAGTTGAGCCTATTGCAAGGGTGTCTTGAAGAAGAAGATAGAGTTCATCATATGTATCTTCAAGACATAATCCAAATGGTGTTAGAAGAAATGATGGGCAAGCTGAAGATGTGCCATATCTAGAAGATCCCATGCTTGAAGCTTGCCATCCTCGGTGATCATGGATCGATGAAGACAAGGTCAAATTAAAGGTTTCCCCATGTTGTATGGGGGAGCAACTTGCAAGTCTTCATCAAGCGAGTGCGTACAAGGGCAATCAAGAAAGGTGTTCCATCTAGAGAAGTACAAGACCGTCTACATCAAGATCAAGTGGAATATGCACAATGCAAAGGTATGATATTGATAGGGTTTCCTTCTTACCGGTCTCGTGGTGTTAGTTGGGGAGACCGGTTTATAGGATAGATAACCGTACTATCAAGAGGGGATCTCAAGTGAGTAACTCGATCCTATCTTTCAGAGAGAGCTCAAACCTTTGCATACTTAGCATCATCCTTCCTTGGTTGTTATTTGGATCTTATCTATGTGAGGTTCTAGAGCTTGTGGTAATATTCATAACAAGCTCTAGTTCATCAAAAATGGATTTCCCTTTTATATCATATTGCATTTTTGATCTTTGTGGTTTTTCAGTTTCTCACCAAGAGAGGTATCTCACATTATAATACATGAAATGATCTCTCTTGGTGGTATCCAATATTTTCAACAAAATTGGTTTCGGGTCAATCGGAGTTTCCAAACTCTAGATATCGCCATTTGAAGTTTGTCTCTTATTTGGTCCAGACCGGAGTCTCCGGTCTGCGTGGAC
Organism: Avena longiglumis; assembly: GCA_030063025.1. Classification (NCBI taxonomy): domain Eukaryota; kingdom Viridiplantae; phylum Streptophyta; class Magnoliopsida; order Poales; family Poaceae; genus Avena; species Avena longiglumis. Next base: position 149,060,551 of record CP125974.1, read on the forward strand.
CGGAGTCTCCGGTGTGGTCTGGAGTTTCCCCTGGAGTCTGATACGTCGGAAACGTATCTATAATTTTTGATGTTCCATGCTTGTTTAGTATCTACTTTGATTTGCATTGTCCACACTTTGAGGTGCTTTTTATATGTTTTCTGGTACTAACCTATTAACAAGTTGCCACAGTGCCAGTTGCCTGTTTTCTGCTGTTTTTGGTTCCAGAAAAGCTAGTAAGGAAATATTCTTGGAATTGGACGGGCAAAAAGCCAAAGTCAATATTTCATCGAGGAGAACACAGAGTCTAGAGGAGAGACGGAGGGGAGCCACAGGGCAGCCGCACCCCCCAGGCGCAGGCCCACCCTAGGCTGCACCTAGGCAGGGTGTGGGCCCCCGGGCCACTTCCCAGCCTCGCCTCTACGCCTATAAGAAGCCCCCGATGCCTAAACCCTAAGTACCCGATCAATATTCCACGAAACCGTCTGTAGACGCCGCCACCATCGTCCCTAGATCAGGGGGGATATGAAGCTCTTCTCGGCACCCCGCCGGAGGGGAGATCATCCCGGAGGCCTTCTTCTTCATCATGTCAGCCTCCGGTATGAAGCGTGAGTAGTTCCACCTTGGACTACGGGTCCATGTAGTAGCTAGATGGTTGTATCTCCTCCTTTGTGATTTCATGTCTAGATCTTGTGAGCTCCGTTCATGATCAAGATCTCATCTATTTGTAATCATGCATGTTGTTTTTGCGGGGATCCGATGGATATTGAGATTACTATGTCAAATTGATTAATGGTTTTGTCTTATTGATTCTATCATGTCTGTGTTGTTTGTGATGTTGCATGCTCTCCGTTGTTAGTAGCTATCTTGGCCAAGTAGTTGCTAGTGACTCCAAGGGGTGGGGGGGGGGGCGGTATTTATGCTCGATAGTAGGTTCATGCCTCTATTTAATTAAGGGAAGTGACAGAAATCTATAAGGTTGTAGATGTGATGTTGCCACTAGGGAGAAAACAACGGTCTCTTGATCATGGAATAATAGGATTGTTTACCTTACATTGATTAAAGTAGTTGTCTGTTGCTTGCAACTTAATACTGGAGGGGGTTCAGATGATAACCCAAAGGTGGACTTCTAATCATAGATGCAGTTGGATGGCGGTCTATGTATCTTGTTGTATTGCCCAATTGAATCTCATAGGATTATGATGTCTACTTTAGATTGCCCAGTCCTATCAATTTCCCTGCTATAATTTGTTTACCCTGCATGCCATGTTTTTTTATCTAAGGAGAACACCTCTAGTGAACTATGGACCCCGGTCCAATCTTTACCATTGATACATCTTCCACTATTACTGTTTACTTACTGCAAACCACCATCACCTTCCGCACCATACAGTTAATCCTTTGTTACAGCAACCGGTGATATTGACAACCTCACTGTTAGTTGGGGCAAAGTCTTGAGTTTGTGTTGTGCAGGTTTACACGTTGCTTGCAACACCTTTGAGATGTTTCCTTACTCCTACTGGTTCGATAACCTTGGTTTCTTACTGAGGGAAGACTTGCTGTTGTGCTGCATCACACCTTGCTCTTGGGGTTTCTCGATGAAGCGCTCCCACATTGATGCAGTGCCATCAAGGTTTTCTGGCGCCGTTGCCGGGGAGGCTAAGGACGTCTTCACAAGGGGAGTCCTCCTCAACCTTTCTCTTTACTTTGTTTTTGGTTTTCTTAGTTTCTTTTGCTTGGTTTTGTTTATATCTTTTTATCAAAAACTCCAAAATTTTTAGTTTAGTTTGGTTTGCTTTCTCTTATCAAAAACACAAAAAAATAGTCCCTGCTCTAGTTGTTGTTATTGGCTTGCTCCACTTTTGCCAAAATGAACTCTGCTGAGAACACCAAGTTGTGTGACTTCACTAGCACAAACAACAATGATTTCCTAAGAACTCATATTGCCCTACCTGCTCCTGGTGCTACCTTTTATGAAATTAAGCCTGCTTTGTTGAATCTTGTGATGATAGAGCAATTTTCTGGTGCTAGTTCTGATGATGTTGCTGCCCATCTCAATAACTTTGTTGAACTTTGTGAGATGCAAAATTATAAGGATGTAGATGGAGATATTATTAAGCTCAAGTTGTTTCCTTTCTCCTTGAGAGAAAAATCTAAAGAATGGTTGCTAGCCTTGCCTAGAAATAGTATTGATTCTTGGATTAAGTGCAAAGATGCTTTTATTGGAAAGTACTACCCTCGTGCTAAGATTATATCTATGAGAATTGATATTATGAAATTGAAACAACTTGATAATGAACATGTTGTTCAAGCTTGGGAAATAATGAAATATTTGGTTAAGAATTGTCCCACTCATGGACTTACTGCTTGGATGATTATCCAGACTTTTTATGCAGGTTTGAACTTCTCTTCAAGAAACCTGTTGGATTCAACTGCTGGAGGTACCTTTATGACCATCACCTTGGGTGCTGTAACAAAACTCCTTGATAATATGATGGTTAATTATTCTGAATGGCACACTGAGAGAGCTCTACATGGTAAGAAGGTAAATTCTGCTGAAGAAACCTCCTCTTTGAGTGATAAGATAGATGTTATCATGGTTATGATTGTTAATGGGAAAGCTCCTTTAGATCCTAATAATGTTCCTTTAGCCTCTTTGGTTGTGTTGGAATTATGCCCTAGAGGCAATAATAAAGCTGTTATTATTATAATTCTTGTTCATGATAATGTTTATATTCCATGCTAGAATTGTATTAAGCGGAAACTTTAATACTTTGTGTGGTTTGTGAACAACACCGTGTCCCTAGTACGCCTCTATGGACTAGATCATTGATTAATGATGGTTAAGGTTTCCTAGCCATGGACATGAGTTGTCGATTAATAATGAGATCATATCATTGGGAGAATGATATGGTGGACAGACCCAAACTAAGCGAAGCAATTAGATCGTGTCATCGTGTTCGTCTTTGCGAAGCTTTTCTTATGTCAAATATTGTATTCCTTAGACCATGAGATAATACAACTCCCTGGTATCGGAAGAAAGCTTTGAGGTCATCAAACGTCATCCTATGAGAGGGTGATCATCAAGGTGTCTCACAGGTGATCGGAAAGTATTTGTTGGGTTGTATGTATCGAGATGGGATTTGTCCCTCCCAAGTCGGAGAGATATACTTCGGGCCCACTCGGTAATCGATATCAACACCGCTTGCAAGCATGTGGTTAAGGAGTTAATCACAAAGTGATATCAGATTACAAAATGAGTAAAGTACTTGCTGTGAACGAGATTGAACTAGGTATGACGGTACCGACGATCAAATCTCGGGCAAGTAAAATATCGCGAGACGAAGGGAATATATATATGGGATTGATTGAATCCTGGCATCGTGGTTCATCCGATATGATCATCGATGAATGTGTGGGAGTCAATATGGGTTTCCACTTGCTGATTATTGATAGAAGATCATGTCCGATATTCTCGAACCGCAGGTCACACACTTAGCGTGTCTCGACGCTAGGATAGATTGGATAATTGGTTTATGAGTTTTTGTTCGGAGTCTCGGATGTGATCCGGGACATCACGAGAGGTTCCGGAATGGTCCGGAGAATAAGATTCATATAAGGCAATGCAGTTTTTGGAGTTCGAAATTGTTTCGTGTTAATCAGTATTGTACCGGAAGCTCCTAGAACCTTCCGGAAGGGGACCAACGTGGCCCCACCTTCTGGGAGGGGGCATGGGCCTATGAGGGAGTTCCCTGGACGCATTGGGCCAGGGGCACAAGGCCCCATAGGGCCCAGCCGGCCAAAAGAGGTTTAAACTCTAGATAGACCTTCTAGAAGGGGGGGTTTCCTTGCCCCCCACTCCTTATCCTCTGGGGCCGCCGGTTTGGGCTTGGGGGAGGGGCTAGGGCTGCGCCCCCCTCTATATTAAGAGGGGTGGGGGCGCACCAACCCCCCACACCTTACCCTCCAACCCTAGCCGCCCTGTTGCCCTCCTCTCTCCCTCCCGACTGCTTGTAGGCGAAGCCCTGCTGCAGAAATTCTCCACCAATTGCACCGCGCCGTCGCATTGTAGATCCAACCCATATCTCCACCATACTTGCTGCACCAAGTAAGGAGGAGACGTCGAGGTGCCGCACGTGTGCATCTCACGGAGGCATCGCCACTTGTGGTGCTAGATCGGATCGGATCGCGAGGAGGAGAAGCGAGTACGACTACATCACCCACGTTCCGACGAACGTTCATTGTCTGAATCTTCAAGGGTATGAAGATCTAATCCAATCTCTCTCGTTGTTTGCATCTCCTAGATTAGATCTTGGCTTCCCTATGTTCGCATCCGTAGAAAATTTTGATTTACTATGCCGCGAAACCCTTCAGTGGTATCAGAGCTAGATCTATGCGTAGATGTGTTTCACGAGTAAAACGCAACATGGTTGTTGCGGGCGTTGATGTTTTCTGTTGCAAGCCTCTTATTTGTGTTCTTCTTATGATGCGGGATAGTGAGATTGAAGCGGTCCAGGCCAACCTTACGCGACGTCGTTCGTGAGACCGGCTCCACACTTGACGTGTGGCTTGTTCCACATGGCTGGTGGATGTCGGTTCTCTCACTATAGTTGTCATGGGATTAACACGAGTTTGGCAACCATAATATCACCGTTGTGGCTTTCCGTAGGTAAGAATCGTTCTTAGCATCTACTCCCATAAGCCACGTAAAACATGCAACAACAAAGTAGGCGTCTAACTTGTTTTTGCGGTGTTTTCTGTGATATGGTATGGCCCAAGATGTGATGTGTATAATGTATGCGATGATCATGTTTTGTAATGTTTCACGACTTGCACGTCGATGAGTACACAACCGGCAGGAGCCATATGGTTGTCTTTATAATTGTGTATGACCTGCGTGTCAACTTCTTATGCGCCATGTAATAGTTTCACTTTATCGCTAAGTAGTTAGCAATAGTTGTAGTTGCTATTCGTGGTGGAGGCAATCATGGTGGAGTGATGGAGATCATGCTGACACACACAAGATGGAGATCATTGCGCGAAGATTGGCTATACCATGTCACATAAAGTTATATGCATGTGTTGTTTATCCTTTTATGTATCTTATTATGCTTAGATTGCGACGGTAGCATTATAAGATGATTCCTCACTTAAAGATCAAGATAAAAACTGTGTTCTCCCCAAGTATGCACCATTGCGAAAGTTCGTCGTGTCCAAGCATCACGTGATGATCGGGTGCTATAGACTCTACGCTCACATACAACGGGTGCAAGCCAGTTTGCACACTTGAAATACTTGGGTCTAACTTGACGAGCCTAGCATGTACAGACATGGCCTCGGAACACAAGAACCGAAAGGTTAAGCATGAGTCATATGAATGATATGATCGACACTTCGTTTTCCACCATTGAAACCACATCTCTTCTCGTGATGATCGGATTAGGTGTGGTGAATTTGGATCGTGTTCACTAAACAACTTGAGGGATGTTGAATTTAGTGGGAGTTCATCTAGTAATTTGATTAAGTTGAACTATTTATCATGAACATAGTCTAAATTGTACTTGCAAATACTGTAGATCACATGCCAAAGTCCAACTTCAACTTCAACGTTTTTGCTGAGATAGAAAAGCTTAGAAACAATGGGTCTAACTTCATCAAATGGTTCCGCATTCTGAGAATCATTCTCGCTGGCGGACAAAAGGACTATGTCCTTGAGAAAGCGCTAGGTGATGCCCCTGCTATAGATGCACCGGCTGATGAAAAAGCTGTTTATCAGTCGCGCAAGGATGATTATGATTTGATTAAAATCGCCATGTTGTATGCTATGGAATCGGATCTTCAAAATAGTTTTGAGGAGTTCGCCGGGCCCTTTGAGATTCTCGAGGAGCTGAAAAACATGTTTCAGACTCAAGCCCGTTCTGAGAGATATGAGATCTCTAAGAAATTCTTTAACTACAAGATGGAGGAAGGGAGTTCCGTTAGTGAGCACGCCATTAAGATGTCGGGCTACACTCAACGCCTTGAGCAACTAGACTGCAAGATTCCAGAGGAGCTCAAGATTGACACTCCTAGCTACAAAAGTTTTGTAGTTGATCACAATCAGATTGGTTCCACTGATATGATCACTGAGCTCTTTGCTAAGATGAAAGTAGCGGAGGTGAACATCAAAAGAATAATCATGTGTTGATGGTCAACAATCCCACCTTCAAGAAAGGTAAGGGTGCAAGGAAGCCCTTCAAGAAAGGCGGCAAGCGTTGCCCTTCGAGAAGAAGAAGCTCGTGTCTGGTCCTAAGCGGACATCGAGTGCTTCTATTGCAAGGACAAGGGTCCTTTGGGCCTTGTCAAAGTACTTAGCGGACAAGAAGGCTGCACCATCAAAGGTATATTTGATATACATGTTATTGATGTTTTCCTTACTAGCCCTCGTTGTAGTGCCCGGGTATTTGATACCGGTTCGATTGCTAATATTTTTAACTCGAAGCAGAGCTACGGAATAGGCGGCTTGCGAGGATGAGGTGACGATGCGCGTTGGCAACGGATCAAGAGTTGATGTGATGGTCGTCGGCACGCTCTCCTTAGTTTTACCTTCGGGATTAGTTTTAAACCTTAATAAGTGTTATTATGTGCCTGCGTTGAGCATGAACATTATTTCTGGATCTTGTTTATTGCAAGACGGTTATTCATTTAAAACGGAGAATAATGTTTGTTCTATTTATACGAGTAACATATTTTATGGTCATGCACCTACTGTGAATGGTTTATTTCTTCTAAATCTCGAAAGGGATAAAACACACATCCATAACATTGAGGCTAAGAGATGCAAAGTAGATAGTGATAATACTACTTATTTGTGGCACTGTCGTCTAGTTCATATTGGTGTAAAACGCATGAAGAAGCTCCATTCTGATGGAGTTTTGGAATCTCTTGACTTTGAATCATTTGACACATGCGAACCATGCCTCATGGGCAAGATGATCAAAACCCCGTTCTCCGGTATGATGGAGCGAGCAACGGACTTGTTGGAAATCATACATACCGATGTATGCGGACCGATGAGTGTTTCGACGCGCGGTGGATATCGTTATTTTCTCACTTTTACCGATGAATTAAGTAGATATGGGTATATCTATTTAATGAAACATAAATATGAAACATTTGAAAAGTTCAAGGAATTTCAGAATGAAGTGGAGAACCATCGTAACAGAAAGATTAAGTTTCTACGATCCGATCGTGGGGGCGAATATTTGAGTTATGATTTTCTCACGCATCTTAAAGCAAGCGGAATTGTTTCGCAACTCACGCCACCCGAAACACCACAACGCAATGGTGTGTCTGAACGCCGGAATCGAACCTTATTAGATATGGTCCGATCAATGATGTCTCTTACTGATTTGCCGTTATCATTTTGGGGTTATGCATTAGAAACCGCTGCATTCACTTTAAATAGGGCTCCACCTAAATCCGTTGAGACGACACCGTATGAACTGTGGTTTGGTGCTAAACCTAAGTTGTCGTTTCTTAAAGTTTGGGGATGCGAAGCTTACGTCAAGAAGTTGATGCCGGACAAGCTCGAACCCAAAGCAGAGAAATGCGTCTTCATAGGATACCCTAAGTAAAATATTGGGTATACCTTCTATCACAGAACCGAAGGCAAAGTGTTTGTCGCAAAGAACAGTTCCTTTCTTGAGAAGGAGTTTCTCTCGAAAGAAGTGAGTGGGAGGAAAGTAGAGCTAGACGAGGTTATTGAACCTTCTCTTGAGTTGGAGAGTAGCACAGCACCTGAAATTGTTCCAAAGGTCGCTTTGCACCAATAGAGGAAGCTAATGATAAGGATCATGAAGCTTGGACGATCTGCTCTTGAACATCGCAGTCGACAAGGTCGCGTGCCCTCTGAGTGGTACAAACCTGTCTTGACTGTCTTGTTAGTAGAAGACAGTGAACCTACGAACTATGAGGAGGCGATGATGAGCCCAGACTCTGAGAAATGTCTAGAAGCCATGAAATCCGAATTGGGATCCATGAGCGAAAACCAAGTATGGACTTTGGTGGACCCTCCTAGCGACCGAAAGGCCGTTGAGTGCAAATGGATCTTCAAGAAGAAAACGGGCGCGAATGGTAATGTTACCATCTATAAAGCACGGCTTGTTGCGAAAGGTTTTCGACAAGTTCAAGGTGTTGACTACAATGAGACTTTCTCTCCCGTAGCGATGTTTAAGTCCATTCGGATTTTATTAGCAATTGCTGCGTTTCATGATTATGAAATATGGCAGATGGATGTCAAGACTGCGTTCCTCAATGGCAACATTGATGAAGAGTTGTATATGATGCAACCCGAAGGTTTTGTCGATCCTAAGGATGTTGATAAAGTATGAAAACTTCAGCGTTCTATTTATGGACTGAAGCAAGCATCTCGGAGTTGGAACCTTCGTTTTGATCAAGTGATCAAGAGCTTTGGATTTGTTCCAAATTGCTACGAAGCTTGCATCTACAAGAAAGTGAGTGGGAGCTCGGTGACGTTTCTGGTACTATATGTGGATGCCATATTGATTATTGGAAATGACATCAACATGCTTAACGATGTGAAGAGTTATTTGAACAAGTGTTTTTCAATGAAATACCTAGGTGAAGCTGCTTATATATTGGGCATCAAGATCTATAGAGATAGACAAAGACGCCTGATAGCTTTAAGCCAGAGTACATACCTAGACAAAGTTACGAAAGGTTCGAATGGATAAGGCAAAGAAAGGTTCGGTGCCTATGTTGTCGGTAAGATATTGAGCAAGGCTCGGTGTCCATTCTGATAAATGATAGGGAAGCTATGAGCAAAGTGCCTTATGCCTCGGCCATAGGTTCTATCATGTATGCCATGCTGTGTACTAGACCGGATGTGTCCAATGCTCTTAGTTTAACGAGCAGATATCAAAGTGATCCAGGAGTGGAACATTGGACAGCCGTGAAGAACATCCTAAAGTACCTGAATAGGACTAAAGAAATGTTCTTAGTCTATGGGGGTGATGAACAGCTCGTCGTAAAAGTTTACGTCGACGCTAGTTTTTACACCGACAAGGATGATTCTAAATCTCAGACAGGATACGTTTATATTTTGAATGGAGGAGCTGTGAGCTGGAGAAGCTGCAAGCAAAGCGTGATCGCGGGATCTACAGTAGAAGCGGAATACATGGCTACTGCAGAAGCGTCAAGTGAAGGAGTTTGGATCAGGAACTTCATCACTGAGCTTGGTGTGGTTCCAAGTGCATTGGACCCACTGGAGATATTGTGTGACAACACTGGCGCCATAGCACTCGCTAAGGAACCAAGATATCATCCAAAGACCAAGCATATCAACCGCAAGTTTCATATAATCCGAGATTATATAGCAGATGGAGATCTGAAGATTAGCAAAGTACATACAGATCTGAATGTCGCAGATCCATTGACTAAACCTCTTCCACGTGTAAAACATGATCAGCACCTCAGTGCCATGGGTGTGAGATTGTTGCCAGATGTAAACTAGATTATTGACTCTAGTGCAAGTGGGATACTGTTAGAATTATGCCCTAGAGGCAATAATAAAGCTGTTATTATTATAATTCTTGTTCATGATAATGTTTATATTCCATGCTAGAATTGTATTAAGCGGAAACTTTAATACTTGTGTGGTTTGTGAACAACACCGTGTCCCTAGTACGCCTCTATGGACTAGCTCATTGATTAATGATGGTTAAGGTTTCCTAGCCATGGACATGAGTTGTCGATTAATAATGAGATCATATCATTGGGAGAATGATATGGTGGACAGACCCAAACTAAGCGAAGCAATTAGATCGTGTCATCGTGTTCGTCTTTGCGAAGCTTTTCTTATGTCAAATATTGTATTCCTTAGACCATGAGATAATACAACTCCCTGGTATCGGAAGAAAGCTTTAAGGTCATCAAACGTCATCCTATGAGAGGGTGATCATAAAGGTGTCTCTCAGGTGATCGGAAAGTATCTGTTGGGTTGTATGTATCGAGATGGGATTTGTCCCTCCCAAGTCGGAGAGATATACTTCGGGCCCACTCGGTAATCGATATCAACACCGCTTGCAAGCATGTGGTTAAGGAGTTAATCACAAAGTGATATCATTACAGCGAGTAAAGTACTTCTGTGAGCGAGATTGAACTAGGTATGATGCACCGACGATCAAATCTCGGAAAGTAAAATATCGCGAGGCAGGAATATATATATATATGGGATTGATTGAATCCTAGCATCGTGGTTCATCCGATATGATCATCGATGAATGTGTGGAGTCAATATGGGTTTCGGACCCATGTTGATTATTGATAGAAGATCATGTCTGCATATTCTCGAACCCGCAGGGTCACACACTTAACGTGTCTCGCGCTAGGATAGATTGGATAATTGGTTTATGAGTTTTTGTTCGGAGTCTCGGATGGGATCCGGGACATCACGAGAGGTTCCGGGGTGGTTCGGAGAATAAGATTCATATAAGGCAGTGCAGTTTTTGGAGTTCGGAATTGTTCCGGGTTAATCGGTATTATACCGGAAGCTTCTAGAACCTTCCGGAAGGGGACCAACGTGGCCCCACCTTCCGGGAGGGGGCATGGGCCTATGAGGGAGTGCCCTGGCCGCATTGGGCCAGGGGCACAAGGCCCTATAGGGCCCAGCCGGCCAAGAGAGGTTTAAACTCTAGATAGACCTTCTAGAAGGGGGGGTTTCCTTGCCCCCCACTCCTTATCCTCTGGGGCCGCCGGTTTGGGATTGGGGGAGGGGCTAGAGCTGCGCCCCCCCTCTATATAAAGAGGGGTGGGGGCGCACCAACCCCCCACACCTTCCCCTCCATCCCTAGCCGCCCTGCTGCCCTCCTCTCTCCCTCCCATCGCTTGTGGCGAAGCCTGCTGCAGAATTCTCCACCAATTGCACCGTCGTGTTGTAGATCCAACCCATCTCTCCACCATACTTGCTGGACCAAGGAAGGAGGCGTCGATGTGCCGTGTGCATCTCACGGAGGCATCGCCACTTGTGGTGCTAGATCGGATCGGATCGCGAGGAGGAGAAGCGAGTGCGACTACATCACCCACGCTCGATTTAACGCTCAGGCAAATCTTCAAGGGTATGAAGATCTAATCCAATCTCTCTCGTTGTTTGCATCTCCTAGATTAGATCTTGGATTCCCCTCTGTTCGCATCCGTAGAAAATTTTGATTTACTATGCCGCGAAACCCTTCAGGTTGCTCAAGAAGAGCAAGTTGATGTGAACTTTATTAGAAACAACAATTTCAACAACAATGCCTATAGGAATAATTTTGGTAGTAACAACAATTATAGGCCTTACCCTCATAATAATGGAAATACCTATGGAAACTCCTACAACAATGCTAGAAGTGCTCCCTCTGAACTTGAAGTCATGGTCAAAGACTTTATTAGTAAACAAACCACTTTCAACAAGACCATGGAGGAAAATCTTTTAAATGTTGAGAAAAATATTTCCTCTTTGTCTGAAGCACAATACTCTTTGATTAATAAAATGGCTGCTAAACCTGAAACCATGGAAAGTACCTTTGCTGCTACTCATGCCATACAAGTTATTATTGATGAAAATGTTAGACCGTTAGCCCAACTTCATGCTAAGTGGGAAAGAGAAGATGAAATTTCTAGAAACAATAGTGTGTGCACCATCACCGCCACCAATATGGATGCCATTGAACCACAAGAAGTCCCTATTCCTCCTGCTATAATGCCTAAGCCTAATGAGTCTACTACTAGTGATGCTAAGTTTGATTTTAATCTTGATGGTTGCAATATTTCTGAAGTGATTATGTTCCTGCAAAAACTTGCTAGAAGTCCTGATGCTAGTGATATGCATGTTGCTTTCATCAAACACATTACATATGCTCTTGTTAAAATTAAGGAAGAGAGGTTAAAACACAAAGCTTCTATTCCTATAAAATTAGAAGATAGTTGGAAACCCATTATTAATATGCAAGTGAATGACTTTGATCTCAAAGCTTCATGAGATCTTGATTCTAGTGTCTTTATTATGCCTAGGAAGATTTATGAAATGCTTGATTTGCCACCTTTTTGAAGATTGTTATTTGGATGTCCCACTTAATGATAATGCTAAGAAGAAACTCATGGGGAGTACTAATGATGTTCTCATTATGGTTAACAATGCTTATGTCCCTATTGATTTGTATATTTTGGATGTTGAATACAATGCTTCTTGTCCTATTACTTTGGGAATACCTTTTCTTAGAACTGTTGGTGCCATCATTGATATGAAAGAAGGCACCATTAAATATCAATTTCCATTAAAGAAAGGTATTGAACACTTCCCTATGAGGAGAGAGAAGTTGCTTTTTGCTCCTCCTTTGAAAGCAAGGTTTGATGTTAATGCTTCTTCATTTGAAAAACTTGATTTCTTGCTTCTTGTGCCTAACTTAAAGACGTTAAAGAAAATTACTTGTTGGGAGATAACCCAAGAGTTTTCTTGAGTCTTGGAAGTTATTACTTCAGTAATGACCTCTCCTTATCCTTTTTTTGCTTTTTGTGCCAAGAATGAACTCTAATGAGAGGGAAGTAAGATTTAGGGAGTTGCTGTCCCGAAACAGATTTCTGTCCTCCACCATAAATATTCGCGAGGAGTCGCTGTAAGTCGTATTGAGCTAAAAATTTACGAATAAATCCCCCAGTAGGTTAGATAACTTTCGTTAGTTCAACACCTTTTTATTTGAGCAACAGAAGGTCTTCGAAAAAATCGGTTTCGACCTGCTGGTCTGTTTTGACAGATTTCTGCCATTATTTGCATTTGCTCCTTATTGATTCCTTTTTGGGTTCTTTTTGGAAAATTGAGATTTTTTGAAGGATTTTATACAGTAGCTTGTGTTTTTAGTGAAAGTTTTGCTGTTCTAAAGATAAACCCAAGGGTCTATTATCTTTTGAATACACTAATGTTGCTAATGAAGATTGTGTGAAGTTTTATATGAAGGAAAATTTCAGGTGTAAGGGAAGAATGATGTAATGAGATGAAGAATGGACAAAAATCAATCTTGGGGATGCCACCTCGGTGTCACCCCAAAAAAATCCAAAAGGTACAAGCGTCAAAGCTTGCGGATGCCCAAGGCATCCCCTTCTTCATCAATAAAAAGCTCAGGTCTTTCTAGACACTTCGTTTTTATTGTTTCATGCACTTTTGTGTTGTTCTTGGAGTGTCTTAGTTTTCGTTTGCTTTGCTCAGTTTGTTTAGTTTGATTGAATAAAGTAGTTTGGAACCCCGCTCTCGCTGTGTTGTTTCAAATAAGTTGTTTGGTGTTGGAAAGGAGTAGAAAGTTCTTGCTTGAATAGTGCAAGAGGAGCTTGCTTTGACTGTGACTTAGACTTTAGCATTCCATAATAGGTGTTGTTTTGAACTTATGCTTAGTGATTATTGTTGTATCATGACTTGTTACAAACAATTGGGATTTCTTAGTGTGCCTTGAAATAATCATGTGTTCTTTTAGCATAAAAAGCATAGTATTGTGGTATTCTCCTTTGATGCTTTGTTTGGGTTGACTTGGCACATGCTCACACTATGTTATGACTATGAATAAGTCACCACAGCCTCTATGATCATTTAGTACTTGACTTGTAGTACCACTCTATGCTTTGATTAGTAATGTTTTGGCGCTCTGCATGATTATGGTCATTATTGCTCTCTTAGTTGGTTGCTCCCAGTCTTTTGCTATCCTCCACTTGTACGAGTAAGCTCTACTCATGCTTCCAACTCCCAAGAAACCAAGTTATTCCAAAGTGTCCACTGTAAATTCCTATGCATGGTGTGTTACACCATTCCAAGTATATTCTTGTTTTCAACTATCTTCTAATTAAAAAGTATTTTGTTATGTGAAAACTTAGTGATTAAAGCTCTCACGAAATTGATGGCACACTTTATATTTCTTGTCCCTAATAAACTTGAATCATTGTGTCATCTATGTTGTATATGCTTGCACTTATATGTTGGAATTAGCAGAACCATGCTGTCGTGGGGAACGTTTTCAACACTGCACTTGTACTTTGTACACAGTTGATATCATGCTCTTTTGTCTATGGATGTCGCCGGTTGATACGTCGGAAACGTATCTATAATTTTTTATGCTCCATGCTTGTTTACTATCTACTTTGCTTTCCTTTGTCCACACTTTGAGGTGTTTTTATATGTTTTCTGGAACTAACCTATTAACAAGTTGCCACAGTGCCAATTGCCTGTTTTCTTCTGTTTTTGGTTCCAGAAAGGCAGAAAATCAATATTCTCGGAATTATACGGGACAAAAGCCAAAGTCAATATTTTACCGTGGGCAATACGAAGCTAGAAAATGAGAGGGAGAAGGCTCACCAGGGGGCCACACCCCCTGGTCGCACGGGTGGGCCCACCCCGCGCCTAGGGTGTGTGCGGCCGCTCTGGTGGCCCCCCGGCTCGCCCCTTCGCCTATAACAAGACCCCGATGCAGAAACCCTAGGCACCCGATCAAAACTCCACGAAACCGTCTGTAGCCACCGCCACCATCGTCCCTAGATCGGGGGATCTGAATTTCTTCCCGGCACCCTGCCGGCGGGAGATCAACCCGGAGGCCTTATTCTTCATCATGCCAGCCTCCGGTATGAAGCGTGAGTAGTTCCACCTTGGACTATGGGTCCATGTAGTAGCTAGATGGTTTTATCTCCTCCTTTGTGCTTTCATGTATAGATCTTGTGAGCTCCGTTCATGATCAAGATCTAATCTATTTGTAATCATGCATGTTGTGTTTGCGGGGATCCGATGGATATTGAGATTACTATGTCAGATTGATTAATGGTTTTGTCTTATTGATTCTATCATGTCTGTGTTGTTTGTGATCTTGCATGCTCTCTGTTGTTAGTATCTATCTTGGCCAAGTAGTTGCTAGTGACTCCAAAAGGGGGTATTTATGCTCGATAGTGGGTTCATGCCTCTAGTTTCCAAGGGAAGTGACAAAAATCTCTTCGGTTGTAGATGTGTTGTTGCCACTAGGGATAAAACAACGGTCTCTTGTTCATGGAACAAGTGGATTGTTTACCTTACACACTTTGCTTAAAGCAGTTGTCTGTTTCTTGCAACTTAATACTGGAGGGGGTTTGGATGATAACCTGAAGGTGGACTTCTAGTCATAGATGAAGTTGGATGGCGGTCTATGTATATTGTTGTATTGAAGGGTTTTGCCGCATAGTAAATCAAAATTTTCTACGGATGCGAACGGGAAAAGCCAAGATCTAATCTAGGAGATGCAAACAACGAGGGGGGGGGGGGATAGATGAGATCTTCATACCCTTGAAGAAATCGCACAGCGGAATGTTCGACGGAACGTGGTTGATGTAGTCGTACTAGCCTTCTCCTCCTCGCGATCCAATCCGATCCAACACCGCAAGTGGCGATGCCTCCGAGAGATGCACACGTACGACACCTCGACGTATCCTCCTTCCTCGGTCCAGCAATTGGGGTGGAGAGATAGGTTGGATCTACAACACGACGACATGGTGCAAACGATGGAGAGTTTCTGTGGCAGGGCTTCGCCTACGCGCAGTCGGGAGGGAGAGAGAGAGGAGGGCAGCAGGGCGGCTAGGGCTTGAGGAGGTGTGGGACGAGGGTGCTCCCCCTGCCCTCTTTATATAGAGGGGTGGGCGGCTGCCCCTTGCCCCTCCTCCAAGCCTAGGGCCAGCGGCCAAGAGGGAGGAGTGGGGGGCAAGTTTCCCCCCACCTTCTAGAAGCTCTCCCTAGGGTTTCCCCTAGGGCTTGGCCGGCTGGGCCTATGGGGCCTTGTGCCCTGGCCCAATGCAGCCAGGGCACTCCCTCATAGGCCCACGCCCCCTCCCGACAAGTGGGGCCATGTTGGTCCCACTCCGGAAGGTTCTAGAAGCTTCCGGTACAATACCGAACAATCCGAAACAATTCCGAACTCCAAAAACTGCTTTGCCTTTTATGAATCTTATTCTCCGGACCATTCCGGAACCTCTCGTGACGTCCTGGATCTCATCCGAGACTCCGAACAAAAACTAAAAACCAATTATCCATTCTATCCTAGCGTCGAGACACGTTAAGTGTGTGACCCTTCGGGTTCGAGAATATGCAGACATGATCTTCTATCAATAATCAACAGCGGGGTCTGGAAACCCATATTGACTCCCACATACTCATCGATGATCATATCGGATGAACCATGATGCCATGATTCAATCAATCCCATATATATATTCCCTTCATCACGCGATATTTTACTTGCCCGAGATTCGATCGTCGGCATCGGCATACCTAGTTCAATCTCGTTCACAGCAAGTACTTTACTCGTTCCGTAATCCGATATCACTTTGTGATTAACTCCTTAACTACATGCTTGCAAGCGGTGTTGATATCGATTACCGAGTGGGCCCGAAGTATATCTCTCCGACTTGGGAGGGACAAATCCCATCTCGATACATACAACCCAACAGGTACTTTCCGATCACCTGAGAGACACCTTTATGATCACCCTCTCATAGGATGACGTTTGATGACCTCAAAGCTTTCTTCCGATACCAGGGAGTTGCATTATCTCATGGTCTAAGGAATACACTATTTGACATAAGAAAAAGCTTCGCAAAGATGAACACGATGACACAATCTAATTGCTCTGCTTAATTTGGGTCTGTCCATCATATCATTCTCCCAATGATATGATCTCATTATTAATCGACAACTCATGTCTATGGTTAGGAAACGTTAACCATCATTAATCAATGAGCTAGTCCGTAGAGGCGTACTAGGGACACGGTGTTGTTCACAAACCACACAAGTATTAAAGTTTCCGCTTAATACAATTCTAGCATGGAATATAAACTTTATCATGAACAAGAATTATAATATTAGCATCTTTATTATTGCCTCTAGGGCATAATTCCAACAGTCTCCCACTTGCACTAGAGTCAATAATCTAGTTTACATCTGGCAACAATCTAACACCCATGGCACTGAGGTGCTGATCATGTTTTGCTCGTGGAATAGGTTTAGTCAATGGATCTGCAACATTCAGATCTGTATGTACTTTGCTAATCTTCAGATCTCCATCTGCTATATAATCTCGGATTATATGAAACTTGCGGTTGATATGCTTGGTATTTGGATGATATCTTGGTTCCTTAGCCAGTGCTATGGCGCCAGTGTTATCACACAATATCTCCAATGGGTCCAAGGAACTTGGAACCACACCAAGCTCAGTGATAAAGTTCCTGATCCAAACTCGTTCACTTGACGCTTCTGCAGCAGCCATGTATTCCGCTTCTACTGTAGATCCCGCGATCACGCTTTGCTTGCAGCTTCTCCAGCTCACAGCTCCCCCATTCAAAATATAAACGTATCCTGTCTGAGATTTAGAATCATCCTTGTCGGTGTGGAAACTAGCGTCGACGTAACCCTTTACGACGAGCTGTTCATCACCTCCATAGACTAAGAACATTTCTTTAGTCCTATTTAAATACTTTAGGATGTTCTTCACGGCTGTCCAGTGTTCCACTCCTGGATCACTTTGGTATCTGCTCGTCAAACTAAGAGCATTGGACACATCCGATCTAGTACACAGCATGGCATACATGATAGAACCTATGGCCGAGGCATAAGGCACTTTGCTCATAGCTTCTCTATCATTTACCATAGTTGGACACTGAGCCTTGCTCAATATCTTACCTGACAACATAGGCCTTGAACCTTTCTTTGCCTTATCCATTACGAACCTTTTGAACTTTGTCTAGGTATGTACTCGCTTAAATCTATCAAGGTCTTTGTCTATCTCTATAGATTTTGATGCCCAATATATAAGCAGCTTCACCTAGGTCTTTCATTGAAAAACACTTGTTCAAATAACTCTTCACATCGTTAAGCATGTTAATGTCATTTCCAATAATCAATATGTCATCCACATATAGTACCAGAAATGTCACCGAGCTCCCACTCACTTTCTTGTAGATACAAGCTTCGTAGCAATTTGGAACAAATCCAAAGCTCTTGATCACTTGATCAAAACGAAGGTTCCAACTCCGAGATGCTTGCTTCAGTCCATAAATGGAACGCGGAAGTTTGCATACTTGGTTTTCGCTCATGGATCCCAATTCGGATTTCATGGCCTCTAGCCATTTCTCAAAGTCTGGGCTCATCATCGCTTCCTCATAGTTCGTAGGTTCACTATCGTCTACTAACAAGACAGTTAAGACAGGGTTGCCGTACCACTCAGGAGGGGCACGTGACCTTGTCGACCTGCGACGTTCAGTAGTAGCATCGTCCGAAGCTTCATGATCCTTGTCATTTGATTCCTCTATTGTTGGTGTAGACGGCACTGGAACAATTTAAGGTGCTGCGCTACTCTCCAACTCAAGAGAAGGTTCAATAACGTCGACTAGCTCTACTTTCCTCCCACTCACTTATTTCGAGAGAAACTCCTTCTCAAGAAAGGATACGTACTTTGCGACAAACACTTTGCCTTCGGATCTGTGATAGAAGGTATACCCAATCGTTTCCTTAGGGTATCCTATGAAGACGCATTTCTCCGCTTTGGGTTCGAGCTTGTCCGGCATCAACTTGTTGACGTAAGATTCGCATCCCCAAACTTTAAGAAATAATAACTTAGGTTTAGCACCAAACCACAGTTCATACGGTGTCGTCTCAATGGATTTAGATGGTGCCCTATTTAAAGTGAATGCAGCGGTTTCTAATGCATAACCCCAAAATGATAACGGCAAATCTGTAAGAGACATCATTGATCGCACCATATCTAATAGAGTTCGATTCCGGCGTTCTGACACACCATTGCGCTGTGGTGTTCCGGGTGGCGTGAGTTGCGAAACAATTCCGCTTGCTTTAAGATGCGTGAGAAAATCATAACTCAAATATTCACCTCCACGATCGGATCACAGAAATTTAATTTTTCTGTTATGATGGTTTTCCACTTCATTATGAAATTCCTTAAACTTTTCAAATGTTTCAGATTTATGTTTCATCAAATAGATATACCCATATCTACTCAAGTCATCGGCAAAAGTGAGAAAATAGCGATATCCACCGCGCGTCGAAACACTCATCGGTCCGCATACATCGATATGTATGATTTCCAACAAGTCCGTTGCTTGCTCCATCATTCCGGAAAACGGGGTTTTGATCATCTTGCCCATGACGCACAGTTTGCATATGTCAAATGATTCAAAATCAAGAGACTCCAAAAGTCCATCAGAATGGAGTTTCTTCATGCGTTTTACACCAATATGACCTAGACGACAGTGCCACAAATAATTAGAATTATCACTATCTACTTTGCATCTCTTAGCCTCAATGTTATGGATGTGTGTTTCATCGCTTCCGAGATTCAGAAGAAATAAACCATTCATAGCAGGTGCATGACCATAAAAGATGTTACTCATATAAATAGAACAACCATTATTCTCCGATTTAAATGAATAACCGTCTTGCAATAAACACGATCCAGATATGATGTTCATGCTCAATGCAGGCACATAATAACATTTATTGAGGTTTAAAACTAATCCCCAAGGTAAAACTAAGGAGAGCGTGTCGACGGCCATCACATTAACTCTTGATCCGTTGCCAACGCGCATCGTCACCTCGTCCCTCGCTAGCCGCCGTCTATTCCGCAGCTCCTGTTTCGAGTTACAAATATTAGCAATCGAACCAGTATCAAATACCCAGGCACTACAATGAGGGCTAGTAAGGAAAACATCAATAACATGTATATCAAATATACCTTTGATGGTGCCAGCCTTCCTGTCCACTAAGTACTTCAGACATTTACGCTTCCAGTGACCCTTGTCCTTGCAATAGAAGCACTCAGTGTCCGGCTTAGGTCCAGACTTGAGCTTCTTCTCAGCAGGGGCAACACGCTTGCCGCTGCCTTTCTTGAAAGGATTCTTTGCACCCTTACCTTTCTTAAAGCTGGGGGGCTTGTTGCCCATCAACACATGATTATCTTTCTTGATGTTCACCTCCGCAGCTTTCAGCTTAACAAAGAGCTCAATGATCGTATCAGTGGAACCAATCTGATTATGAGTAACTAAAAAACCTTTGTAGCTAGGAGGGAGTGATTGCAGAACTATGTCAATCTTGAGCTCCTCTAGAATCTTGTAGTCCAGTTTCTCAAGGCGTTGAGTGTAGCCCGACATCTTAATGGCGTGCTCACTAACGAAACTCCCTTCCTCCATCTTGCAGTTAAAGAATTTCTCAGAGATCTCATATCTCTCAGAACGGGCCTGAGTCTGAAACATAGTTTTCAGTTCCTCAAGAATCTCAAAGGGCCCGGGGAAATCCTCAAAACGATTTTGAAGGTCCGATTCCATAGCAAACAACATGGTGCTCTTAATCACACCATAATCATCTTTGTGCGACTGATAAACATCTTTCTCATCAGCCGGCGCATCTACAGCAGGGGAGTCACCTAGCGCTTTCTCAAGGACATAGTCCTTTTGTCCGCCAGCGAGAATGATTCTCAGGTTGCGGAACCAGTTGGTGAAGTTAGACCCATTGTTCTTAAGCTTTTATTTCTCAGCAAAAACATTGAAGTTGAAGTTGGACTTAGCCATTTGATCTACAAAATTTTCAAGTACAATTTAGACTATGTCCATCATAACTAGTTCAACTTAATCAAATTACTAGATGAACTCCCACTAAATTCAACATCCCTCAAGTTGTTTAGTGAACATGATCCAAATTCACCACACCTAATCCGATCTTCACGAGAAGAGATGTGGTTTGAATGGTGGAAAACGAAGTGTCGATCATATCATTCATATGAATCATGCTTAACCTTTCGGTTCGTGTGTTCCGAGGCCATGTCTGTACATGCTAGGCTCGTCAAGTCAAACCCAAGTATTTCTGCGTGTGCAAAACTGGCTTGCACCCGTTGTATGTGAACGTAGAGTTTATAGCACCCGATCATCACGTGATGCTTGAACACGACGAACTTTCGCAACGGTGCGTACATGGGGAGAACACAGTTTTTTATCTTGATCTTTTAAGTGAGGAATCATCTTATAATGCTACCGTCGCGATCTAAGCATAATAAGATACATAAAAGGATAAACATCACATGCATATAATTTTATGTGACATGGTATAGCCAATCTCCGTGCAATGATCTCCATATTGTGTGTGCCAGCATGATCTCCATCACTCCATCATGATTTCCTCCACCACGAATAGCAACTACAACTATTGCTAACTACTTAGCGATAAAGCAAAGCTATTACATGGCGTATAAGAAGTTGACACACAGGTCATACACAATTATAAAGAAAACCATATGGCTCCTGCCGGTTGTGTACTCATCGACATGCAAGTCGTGAAACATTACAAAACATGATCATTGCATACAACATACACATCACATCTTGGGCCATACCATATCACAGAAAACACTCCCTGCAAAAACAAGTTAGACGCCTCTACTTTGTTGTTGCATGTTTTACGTGGCTTATGGGAGTAACAAGCTAAGAACGATTCTTACCTATGGAAAGCCACAACGGTGATATTATGGTTTCCAAACTCTGGTGTAAATCCCATGACAACTATAGTGAGAGAAACTGGCATCCACCAGTCGCATGTGTGGAACAAGCCACACGTCAAGTGCGGAGCCGGTCTCGCGAACGAGGTCGCGAAAAGTTGGCCTGGACCGCTTCGATCTCATTATCCCGCGTCATAAGAAGTACACAAACAAGAGGCTTGCAACAGAAAACATCAACGTCCGCAACAAGCATGTTGCGTTCTACTCGTGAAACACATCTACGCATAGATCTAGCTCTGATACCACTGAAGGGTTTCGCAGCATAGTAAATCAAAAACATTTACGGATGCGAACGGGAAAAGCCAAGATCTAATCTAGGAGATGCAAACAAAGAGGGGGGGATAGATGAGATCTTCATACCCTTGAATAAATCGCACAGCAGAACGTTCAACCGAACGTGGTTGATGTAGTCGCACTAGCCTTCTCCTCCTCGCGATCCAATCCGATCCAACACCGCAAGTGGCAATGCCTCCGAGAGATGCACACGTACGGCACCTCGACGTCTCCTCCTTCCTCGGTCCAGAAAGTGGGGTGGAGAGATAGGTTGGATCTACAACACGACGGCATGGTGCAAACGGTGGAGAGTTTCTGCGGCAGGGCTTCGCCTACGCGCAGTCGGGAGGGAGAGAGAGAGGAGGGCAGCAGGGTGTCTAGGGCTTGAGGAGGTGTGGGGGGAGGGTGCGCCCCATGCCCTCTTTATATAGAGGGGTGGGCAGCTGCCCCTTGCCCCTCCTCCAAGCCTAGGGCCGGCGGCCAAGAGGGAGGAGTGGGGGGCAAGTTCCCCCCTTCTAGAAGCTCTCCCTAGGGTTTCCCCTAGGGCTTGGCCGGCTGGGCCTATGGGTCCTTGTGCCCCTGGCCCAATGCAGCCAGGGCACTCCCTCGTAGGCCCACACCCCCTCCCGAAAAGTGGGGCCACGTTGGTCCCACTCCGGAAGGTTCTAGAAGCTTCCGGTATAATACCGAAACAATTCCGAACTCCAAAAACTGCTTTGCCTTATATGAATCTTATTCTCCGGACCATTCCGGAACCTCTCGTGACTTCCTGGATCTCATCCGAGACTCCGAACAAAAACTCATAAACCAATTATCTATTCTATCCTAGCATCGAGACACGTTAAGTGTGTGACCCTTCGGGTTCGAGAATATGCAGACATGATCTTCTATCAATAATCAACAGCGGGGTCTGGAAACCCATATTGACTCCCACATACTCATCGATGATCATATCGGATGAACCACGATGCCAGGATTCAATCAATCCCATATATATATATCCCTTCATCACGCGATATTTTACTTGCCCGAGATTCAATCGTCGGCATCGGCATACCTAGTTCAATCTCGTTCACAGCAAGTACTTTACTCGTTCCGTAATCCGATATCACTTTGTGATTAACTCCTTAACCACATGCTTGCAAGTGGTGTTGATAGCAATTACCGAGTGGGCCCGAAGTATATCTCTCCGACTTGGGAGGGACAAATCCCATCTCGATACATACAACCCAACAGGTACTTCCCGATCACCTGAGAGACACCTTTATGATCACCCTCTCATAGGATGACGTTTGATGACCTCAAAGCTTTCTTCCGATACCAGGGAGTTGCATTATCTCATGGTCTAAGGAATACAATATTTGACATAAGAAAAAGCTTCGCAAAGATGAACACGATGACACGATCTAATTGCTGTGCTTAATTTGGGTATGTCCATCATATCATTCTCCCAATGATATGATCTCATAATTAATCGACAACTCATGTCTATGGTTAGGAAACCTTAACCATCATTAATCAATGAGCTAGTCCATAGAGGCGTACTAGGGACACGGTGTTGTTCACAAACCACACAAGTATTAAAGTTTCCGCTTAATACAATTCTAGCATGGAATATAAACTTTATCATGAACAAGAATTATAATAATAACATCTTTATTATTGCCTCTAGGGCATAATTCCAACATGTATTGCCCAATCGAATCTCATAGGATCTTTTTGTCTAGTATTGCATTGTTATGCTTTGCTCAGTTCCTATCAATTGCCCTGCTGTAATTTGTTTATCCTGCATGCCATGTTTGTTTATCTAAGGAGAACACCTCTAGTGAATTATGGACCCCGGTCCAATATTTACCATTGATACATCTTCCACTGTTACTGTTTACTTGCTGCAAACCATCATCACCTTCCACACCATACAGTTAATCCTTTGTTACAGCAACCGGTGAGATTGACAACCTCACTGATAGTTGGGGCAAAGTCTTGAGTTTGTGTTGTGCAGGTTTCCATGTTGCTTGTAACACCTTTGAGGCGTTTCCTTCCTCCTACTAGTTCGATAACCTCGGTTTCTTACTGAGGGAAAACTTGCTGCTGTGCTGCATCATACCTTGCTCTTGGGGTTTCCCGACGAAGCGCTCCGCGTTGACGCAGCGCCATCAAGCTCTTTTCTGGCGCCGTTGCCGAGGAGGCTAAGGACATCTTCACAAGGGGAGTCCTCCTCAAGCTTTCTCTTTACTTTGTTTTTAGTTTGCTTAGTTTCTTTTGCTGGGTTTTTTTTGCCTCTTTTTGTCAGAAACTCCAAAAAAAATTAGTTTAGTTTGGTTTGCTTTCTTTATTCAAAAACACAAAAAAATTAGTTCCCGCTCTGCTGCTGCTGTTTTTGGCTTGCCCCACTTTTGCCAAAATGAACTCTCCTGACAACACCAAGTTGTGTGACTTCACTAGCATAAACAACAATGACTTCCTTAGCACTCCTATTGCTCCACCTGCTCCTGTGTAAGGTTACCAACCTTTAATAAGGTAGAGATCCCTGTGTTTACAATGCTAGTCCCTGGATCAATAGCTAGCATCCACAGTTAAGATGTAATATCAAGAAACAAAGGTCATATTACAACTTTATAACCAGGAATAAAATAATTCATTACATCTTACATAGCTCATTTGGCTATCACATCACATTGCAGCAGAAAATCTATAAGCATGGGGTCCTTCATCTTCAAAGTGCCACAGGCAGTCATGTTGGTTATAGACTTGTAATCCTAATTCAACACACTTCACTAACATCAAAAAAACCTGCAACATAATAAGTTGCAGCCACAAGGGTCAATACATTTGAATTGTATTGGCAAGTTTCACTACTATGTAGAAATAAGTGGATCCTATCATTACATGCATATTTGGCTAAGTAGGGTTTAGGCTCATTTGCAGAAAGCACTATATTTTTGTCCTATCTTTTCAAAATAGTTTTGATCTTTTGTCAAAATCTTTCTAAACTCCTTGGAAAACTCCAAGTACTTCAAATCCCTTGTTGACCATCAAGTTTTACTTTGAGAAATTGGAATGTCGAGATCTTCCATAGCTTCAGGCCTTAGTTGCTCAGAATTGTCCATAACCGGGGACACGGCTAAGTACTTAGAATTTGATCTTCTGCAGAAGTTGTACACTTTACCCACATGACACAATCTCGTCTTGACGCCACTAGTGGCCGCTGGATAAGTACTCACCAAAATGGAGTACCGGCAGATCGAGAATGTGACAAAGTCTTTCCATAGGAGTCCTCCCAATACGCAATGCTAGCTTGTCATTCAGGCACCAATGTAGGGTTCCAAGTTCCCTAGCACAAATCTAGTTAACCTGAAGATGCCAATGCATGGGTCTTCCACTATGTAGTTGACTAAGCCAGAGCCCATTTAGCATGTGGTGGAAGCCACTGTACGAGAAACATGTTCAATCTCTAAGTCCCTGGGTGGTTTCCTTCTAGTGCACAACAAAAGAGATAGCCATATAAACATGGTTCCTTTTGTTGCCACCTTGTCCAACCTTGAGTATCCTTGTCCACCCAGGTGGTTCATTGAGTACTTGTTTTATTATATAAAACGTAAGTCTTTTCAATACCTCATATAATCATAACATGTATCCCTTCCCAAATATATAGCTGGGCTAAGCATACTACAACTACAATGTTTCCACTAAGGAATAAATAGGGGTATCCTATTAGGATTTAGCATAGCATAAAATATAGTAAACCTTATCATGCATGTTTCAAAAATCCACTAAGTGTAATGAAAATAGTAGGACTTGGATGATAGTGTCACTTGCCTTTTTGGTAGATAATGTTGGTTCACTTCTTGATCTTGCTAATATCACACTCTTCTAACTTCACTACAAATCAATCAAGCAAACATAGATTCAACACAACATTCAAACAATATGTCACACATAAAATAACACAAACAAGGTCATGCATGCAAGCATGCAAAAGATAGTTTTATTTGCAAAGGTGGTTTATACTAAGCTCTAAATATTATAAATTTCAAAGTGATCCTTTTACTAAAGTGGTAAAACCATTTGCAAAAGGTTTTATCTATAAACCATTTCTAAACCAATTCATTATTTCATGGGGTGGAAAATGCTTTTAGCAAAGGAATAATTTTATATTGTTCATCCAATAAGTTGTTAATTCACAAAACTTGGTGTTTAGGGTCAGAAGGTTTGAATCAAAACATTTCCCAAAGGTTTTACTCAAAAATCATTTCCATATCAAAATCAATATTTTTATTTGACTAGAAATGAGCTAATTCTAGTATCTAATCCTAAACTCCACAAAATTCATTTTTAAATCCATAAGTTGGTTCCTAAGGTCAGTAGGTTCATAACAAACCATTTTGCAAAGATTTCACATTAAAATTATATCTAGAACAATTTTTATATTCATAATAAGCTTACACAAGTTTCTGCAAATTCAACCAATTTTCCAGAAGAAAAACCTTAAACAAAGTGCATGGTTGCAAAGTACATGTTCTACTGATTCCATTGATATAAAATTTGCAAAATTTGGACGTGTAGAATTAAAGTTATGAATTTTACACGTTTGCATACAAATCAAATTCAGAATTCTGTTTTAAATCAAACCAGTGCCACGCGGCGTGATCTAATTGGCCGGTACCGTTTCGTGCGGATCGGCCTCTGCGAACCGTAGGATTTAAGTTAGATCTAGTGGCTCAGATGGTCTCGTACCTCTTCGTTTAAGTTCTATTCTTATCCACTGGATTAACATCTAACGGTGCATAATGACTTGACCTAACTCGAGCGGCGCCGACGGTGGCTGGCGGCGGCGCACGGTCAGACGGTGTGCTAGCCGACGAACCAGGAAGCAAGGAAGACAGAGGAGGGTCTCACCGTGCTCGCGAGGTCGAGGTGAAGCTCAAGGTGGTCGCGAGGAGGAAAGGGGCGCATGGGGGCGGGAGTAATCGCTCGTCGGAGTTGCTGCGGGCGGCGGTGCTCTCGGGTTGTCGTCGCTGGCGTCGTTTAGGACCACGCTAAGGAAAAGGAGAGGCACGGTTAGACGCGGGCTGAACTGGGGATGTTGTGAGCATCAACAGGAGGTGCTGGGGCGGTCGAGGCTTACCAGGGAGAGGTCGCCGGAGAAGGGACAGACGCGGCGGCGCGTTGAGCTTGTCCTTGCCGACGCTCTGGGGCAAGCGCGGGCGAACGGGAGGCACTGGCAGGTGCGCCTGGAGGTGGAGAACAAGCTAGTGTGCAGTGGGAGTCGAGGCGAGGCTGGACGGCGCCGAAATTGTTCGGGGAAGCTGTTGGAGACAGAAGGTTTCGAGCTCTCAATTGGGGCAGCCCTGGGGCAGAGGGGAGGAGCTGTTTGGGGGGAAAGAGAGAGGAGCGTGGGGCGCTTAAGGGGGCGTGATCACTGGAGGAGTTAACGCCGGCATTTACGTGAATTCAATGCCGGAATTACTCGGCTGCAACGGCAGGGAACGGCTGGCGCGAGATTGAAGACGACCGCGTGGTTGTGGGGTCCATCTGGCAGTGAGGGAGAGAGAGAGAGAGAGAGGGAGACGGGTCCACTTGTCTGCGTCTCTGCGGGTTCTTTTCCTGGTGCAAAATGTTTCACGCGTGGGGGAGAAGTTGGGCTGGACCTGGGCTTGCTGGGCCAGATGGGTTGGGCTGCTGTTTGTTTCTTTTTTTTGTTCTGATTGCTTTTTCTTTTTCTATTTGATTTTCTGTTTTGATTTTCAATCAAACAATTAAACACTCAAATGATTTCAAATCTTTGCCAAACCTTGTGTTTATTTTAATTCTGTTTAACAACACAAAACAAAATCCAAAACAAAATAATTTTTAATCTTTTTAGGATCCATTTATAATTAAATAAAATAGACCTAAGTCATTAATTCAAATAGGTTTTAATTTATTTTAAAACTCCATTTGAAATCTAAAATAATACCAAAATCAATTCAGTAGGTTTTATTTGAATAAATAAAACACTTGGAAAACTTATTTAAAATAAATTAACAAGTTTTAGTGTTTATTTAAAATGGAAAATCCTTTACTTTAATAAAATTGGATATTAATAAATCCTCATTATTTTATTTAAATAAACATTTATTCTTTTTATCAAATAGAAATATTTTTATTTCAAAGGCTTGGCCAAGATTTAATTTGGCTCTATAAAAATAATCTTTATTTATAATTCTACCCTTTTCTTTTGAAAACCAAATCTTTTTATTAAAGGATCCAAAAAATAGTAATTCCAATTATTAAAACTTTATTTATTAATTGTTTATCTTTTTAAATCCCTTTAGGATTTTATTTGATCCAAATAGGTTTTGATATTTCCAATTGGAATCAAAAATTTCCTTCTCACCCTGAATTTCAACAAAGTTTTATTTTGTTTATTTTTCACATTTCAAAATTTGGATATTTTTTGGATGTGACATCCTGATGCTACCTTTTACGAAATTATGCCTGCTTTGTTGAATCTTGTGATGAGAGAGCAATTTTTTGGTGCTAGTTCTGATGATGCTGCTGCCCATCTCAATAGCTTTGTTGAACTTTGTGAGATGCAAAAGTATAAGGATGTATATGGAGATATTATTAAGCTCAAGTTTTTTCCTTTCTCCTTGAGAGGAAACGCTAAAGAATGGTTGCTATCCTTGCCTAGAAATAGTATTGATTCTTAGATTAAGTGCAAGGATGCTTTTATTGGAAAGTACTACCCTCCTGCTAATATTATATCTATGAGAAGTGACATTATGAAATTTAAACAACTTGGTAATGAACATGTTGCTCAAGCTTGGGAAAGAATGAAATCTTTGGTTAAGATTTGTCCCACTCATGGACTCACTGCTTGCATGATTATCCAGACTTTTTTATGCAGGTTTGAACATCTCTTCAAGAAACCTGTTGGCTTCATCTACTGGAGGTACCTTTATGGGCATCACTTTGGGTGCTGCAACAAAACTCCTTGATAATATGATGGTTAATTACTCTGAATGGCACAATGAGAGAGCTCCACATGGTAAGAAGGTAAATTCTGCTAAAGAAACCTCCTCTTTGAGTGATAAGATTGATGTTATTATGGCTATGCTTGTTAATGGGAAAGCTCCATTAGATACAAAGTTCCCTTAGCCTCTTTGGTTGCTCAAGAAGAGCAAGTTGATGTGAACTTCATTAGAAACAGCAATTTCAACAACAATGCCTATAGGAATAATTTTTGTGGTAACAACAATTATAGGCCTTATCCTCCTAATAATGGCAATTTCTATGGAAACTCCTACAACAATGCTAGAAGTTCCCCCTCTGAACTTGAATTCATGCTCAAAGACTTTATTAGCAAACAAACCGCTTTCAACAAGACTGTGGAGGAAAAGCCGTTAACTGTTGAGAAAAATATATCCTCTTTGTCTGAAGCACAATCCTATTTGATTAATAAAATGGCTGCTAAACCTGAAACCATGGAAAGTGCCTTTGCTACTACTCATGCCATACAAGTTACTATTGATGAAAATTTTAGGCTGATAGCTCAACTTCATGCTAAGTGGGAAAGAGAAGCTAAAATTGATAGAAACAATAGTGTGTGCACCATCACTAGAATGTATACCACTAAACCACAAGAAGTCCCTATTCCTCCGCCTACAATGCCTAAGCCTAATGAGTGTACTACTAGTGATGCTAAGTTTGATTTTGATATAGATGGTTGCAATATTTTTGAAGTGATTCTGTTCCTGCAAAAGCTTGCTAGAAGTCCTGATGCTAGTGATATGCATGTTGCTTTCACCAAACACATTACAAATTCTCTTGTTAAGATTAAGGAAGAGAAGTTAAAACACAAATATTCTATTCCTAGGAAAGTAGAAGATAGTTGGGAACCCATTATTAATATGCAAGTGAATGACTTTGATCTCAAAGCTTCATGTGATCTTGGTTCTAGTGTCTCTATTATGCCTAGGAAGATTTATGAAATGCTTGATTGGACACCTTTGGAAGATTGTTATTTGGATGTCCCACTTGATGATGATGCTAAGAAGAAACTCATGTGGAGTATTAATGATGTTTTTATTATGGTTAACAATGCTTATGTCCCTGTTGATTTCTATGTTTTGGATGTTGAATACAATGCTTCTTGCCCTATTACTTTGGGAAGACCTTTTCTTAGGTATTGGAAACTTCCCTATGAGGAGAGATAAGTTGCTTTTTGCTCCTCTTTTGAAAGGAAAGTTTGATGTTAATGCTTCTTCATTTGAAAATACTTGATTTCTTGCTTCTTGTGCCTAACTTAATGTCACATCCCAAGATTTTCCAAATCTTGTAATGTGAAAAATAATTAAACAAAATAAAATTAATGTTGAAAATCAGGGTGAAAAGAAACTTTTGTTTTTAAATGAAAACTTAAAATCCCATCTTGAACAAACTTTGATAAATAGTTTGAATCCAACAAAGTCCAAATCAAGGGAAATGCATTCCTCAATGAATGTATCTGGAAATTTAAACACTTGGAAAATAAATCCAAACCCTAAACCCAAATGGAATGAAATCATTTCCAAGTTATCTCCAAGCCTATGGATTTGATCCATATAAAAAATTATCAACAAACATTCACAAATGATCAAGAAAAACAAATAGAAACATTATAAGACCATGTAAATTGGTTTCACTCAATTTGGAACCATAAATAAAATCTTATGAATTTAATAAGATGAGAAATTGAATTCCCAAGGTTAATAAAGCATCTATCAAGAAACCCATACCAATTGATGAGCAAATAATCTAAAAGAGATTTAAAAGGATAAACAAATAATAAACAAGATT
This sequence comes from Avena longiglumis, assembly GCA_030063025.1. Lineage (NCBI taxonomy): Eukaryota > Viridiplantae > Streptophyta > Magnoliopsida > Poales > Poaceae > Avena > Avena longiglumis. The sequence continues at coordinate 149,091,213 of CP125974.1, forward strand.
TCACAAATTGGAATAACCAAGTTTGGATCTCTAAATAAAAAGATATGGATTTTATAAGATAAAGAAAGAATTATTAAAGAAAGAATATTTAAAGACCAAATCAAATCTTGGCCAAATCCATAAGCAAATGGAATGAATATAATCCGAATCCAAATAAAATATTGGATAAATAATTTCCAAAATAAAATCAAATGGCATTAACCAAATCCTTTTGGAATAAAGACAAACCCAAATTTTAGATGATTAATAAATCTTATTAAAAACCTTTCCAAATAATTCAAGATGGATTATTTGACACCCAATTAATCAAATAAAAACCTACTGAGAGGATTTGGAAAGTTAAAGATTTTAAATGGAGACTTAAAAATATTATTAAATCCTATCTAATTAAAAACTAGAGCCTATTTTGAATAATAAAAAAGACCCCAAAATGAATAAGGTTTTATTCAAAAATTGACTTCAGAATGTTTTACTAACCAGTATTTAAACTCACACAAATCCTGGCAAAGTTTTGAAATCAAATGAGTGTTTGAATTGGTTAAACAAAATCAAAACAGAAGAAAAGAAAGAGAAATAGAAAAGCATTCAGAACAAAAAAAAGGGAACAAGCCAGCCCCGCCGGCCAGCCCAACTAAGCCCAACCTAACCCACTGCTCCTCTCCCGCAGAAAAACGATTCGAACCAACGATGAAACCCACAGCGACACTGACGCGTGGACCCCGCACTCCTTCTCTCTCTCTCTCGCTGCCAGACGACCCCACCTACCAGTTCGTCGTTCCCACCCGCGACCTGTTCTTCCCCCCTTTCTCCCGTTTTTGCCGTTGAATTCGTGAGTTTAATTCACATCAATGCCGCGAATGAATTGGCCAGTAATAGCGCACGTTAACTCGCCTCTTCCCTCTCTTCTTTTTCCCTCAGACCTCACCCAACCGGAGCCACTAGGCTGCCCAAATTTTAGCCTCAATGGCCGTTTTCTCCGACGAGCTCTCCACCAGATTCCGGCAGCCTCGCGCCACCCCTTGCCTCCCCGAGCACGCAGGCAAGTTCCCCAGACCCTGGTGCACCTCTCCGTATCGTCAGCTCGCCTGCGCATGCCCTGCAAGCTCGGCAACGTCTTCGACTGAGCGCCACCGTCAAACTACATCAACTCCGGCGACCCTCCCCATAAGCAGACGTCCGCACCTCTCCTTCCCGATGACACTCCTGCACTCGCCACACTCGCCCACATCTAACCACACCTTTGTTTTGCCTTGGGGTGAACCGCAGCGTCGCCCTCGACGACCTCCAGAGCCGCCTGACGCCGCCAGCGACTCCGGCGAGGAATTGCCACCATCCATGTGCGCCCCTCGTCGAACCAACAACACGTTGAGCTTCGGCACATCCTTGCGAACACGGTGAGCCATCTCTTCTTCCTCCTTGCTTCCTCTAGCGCTAGCTCTGCCGCTAGCCGATCATCGTCGCCGTTCACCGTCGCTCGGCACCGCCAGTTCTTGGTCGCTGTATTGTTAGCCGTTAGATGCAGATCGTAGGGATGCGATAGAATCACTTAACGCTAGAGGGGTACGCAACCAGCGCCGTGCGATGTAACTTAAATCTAACGGCTGCCGTCTGTCGATCCAACCGAACCGGTACAGGCGAATTGGAACACGACACGTGGCCAGAGATGATTTAAAATAGAAGTTGTGTTCTATTAGATGTGCCAATTTAAAAAATTCATAACTTTAAATCTACACGTCCAAATTTTGCAAACTTTATATCAATGGATTCAGCAAGACAAGCCCTAGCCAACCATGCACTTTGTTTAGTAAAAAGCTTCTGGTAAAATGTTTGTTTTTGCAGAAACTTATGTATGCTTGTTTAGGTTATAAAAATTATTCTAAAATGATTTTGGGGAGAAAATCTTTGGCAAATGATTTTTTTGAACCTACTGACCCTAGGAAACAAATTGTAGTTTCAAAAATGTATTTGGTGAAACAAAAGAATGAACTATGGATTTAAAACCAATTCTAGTCAAATAAAAATATGGTTTAATTATTAAAAATGGTTTTGGAATAAAACCTTTGAGAAATGTTTTGGAAATAAACTCTCTAACCCTAGACACAAGATTTTATGGTTTGAAAACATATTATGTGAACCCTATAGATTAATGCCTTATTGAAAACATTTTTACACCACATAAAATGATACCTTGTTTTAAAAAGGGTTTATAAAGTGAAACCTATTGCAAATGACTTTGCCACTTTATAAAATGACCAATAGGTGTTTCAAAATGTTTACAACCTACTAGAAACCACTTTTACAAATAAAACAACCTATTGCATGCTTGCATGCATTACTTTGATTTTATCATTTTATGTGATGAATTGCTTGAATGGTAGATTGAAATATTGTTTTCTTGATTGAATTGTAGTGATTTGAAGTGAGTGAACATTAAAGGATCAAGGAGTGAACTTATACTCTCTACCAAAAAGGCAAGTGATGCTTCATACTTCTGTCCCATTATTTTCACTATGCATTAGTGATATTTCTAAGTAAGACTTGCATGGAATTTTTGCTAAGTATAAACCATGCTATGGGAAATCCTAGTAGATGAAACCTTAGTAGAAATTTTCCTAAGTTAAGATTCCTACTACTATCATGCTTAGCTTAGCTAGTAGAAAACAAGGGTGGGATATATATTCATGCTATGGAAAATTTCTAAGTCTGAGGACTCGTGTTTTGTTTAATAAAACACACTAGTGGAAACGAGGTCTTTTGTTGATCCCGAAAAAGGGCTTTAACACCGGTTCTTCTACGAACCGGTGTTAAAGGGGGGGGTCGTACCAGCGTGGCCCCTGTGGCAAAAAAGGAGCCCCCCTTTAACACCGGTTCATGCCACGAACCGGTGTTAAAGGACCCCGCAATGCAGATAGCATTTCTTTAACACCGGTTCGTGGCATGAACCGTGTTAAAGGGGGGCTATATAAGACACCACCAGCCCACACACCCCACTCTTCCATTCTTTCACATTTTGGAGCCTAGCAAGAGGGTGTGAAGAGTGCTAGTTTTTTTTTCATATGCACAAGAGGTGTTCGGTGAAATGCCCGAGAGCTCAAAATAAGTTTTCTTGTTGCTCTTTCCGTCTCGGTCGAGGTCGGCAACTATCCTTTCATGTGTCATTGATGTACTACATATATAAATGGTCATCTCCCTATTATTTTTTGATATATACTACATATTAATGCAGATGAACCGGCAATGGATGTACGGTGACCGCCGCACTTCCGAGTACATTACGGGCCTCCAAAATTTCATCGTTGTGGCTAATGCAAACCATGGTCACAATGGTTTTATGTGATGTCCCTGTGTTCACTGTCAGAACAAGAAAGACTACTCAAATACCAGAACCATTCACGCCCACCTGCTTCGATCCGGTTTCATGCCCAGCTATAATTGTTGGACCAAGAACGGAGAAAAAGGGGTTGTGATGGAAGACAACGAAGAAGAAGAGGATGATGACAACTATCATAATATGTATCCTGAATATGATGATAATGCAACGGGGGTAGATAATGAAGATCAAGAGGGAGCAAATGGGCCCGCTGATGACGATCTTGGTCGGGCCATTACTGATGCAAAGGAAGAATGTGAAACTAAAAAGGAGAAGGAGAAGCTGGAGCAGATGTTAAAGGATCACAAAACATTGTTGTATCCAACTTGCGAAGATGTACAAAAAGCTAGGTGCCACCGGATTTGCTGCAATGGAAGGCAAAGAATGGTGTGACCGACGCATTTTCAAAGTTGTTGGTAAAATGAAGAATCTTCTTCCAAGAAATAATGAGTTGCTGACAAGACATACCAAGCAAAGAAGGTTGTCTGCCCTCTAGGATTAGACGTGCAGAAGATACATGCCTACATTAATGACTGCATCCTCTACCGCGGTGAGAAGTACGAGAATTTGGATGCATGCCCGGTATGCACTGCACTGCGGTATAAGATCAGACGAGACGATCCTGGCGATGTTGAGGGCGAGGCCCCTAGGAAGAAGGTTCCCGGCAAGGTTATGTGGTATGCTCCTATAATACCACGGTTAAAACGTCTCCAGAAATAAAGAGCATGCCAAGTTGTTGCGATGGCACATGGAAGACCGTAAGAAAGACGCGATGTTGAGACACCCACCGTGATGGGTCACGGTGGAGAAAAGTCGAGCGAGAGTACCGGACTTCGCGTGACGCAAGGAACTTAAGGTTTGGTCTAAGTATGCAGGCATGAATCCTTTTGGTGAGCAGAGTTGCGATCCAAGACACGGCCTGTGACCCTATGTATCTATAACCTTCCTCCTTGGTTGTGTATGAAGAGGAAGTTCATTATGATGCCAGTGCTCATCCAAGGCCCGAGGCAACCCGAACGACATTGATGTGTACCTAAGGCCATTAGTTGAAGAACTTTTTACTGTGGGCCAAACCAGGTGTATGTGGGATGAGCACAAAGGGAGCCATTTGACCTCTGAGCATTGCTTTTCAGAACCATCAATGATTGGCCTGCTCTTAGTAACATTTCAGCGACAAACAAGGGATACAATGCATGCACGCATCTTTAGATGATACTGAAAGTGTATATTTGGATAAATGTAAGAAGGTTGTGTACCTAGGGTATCGCCGATTTCTTCCGAACTCGCATCCAAAGAAGAAAGAAAGGCAAGCATTTCAAACGTCTGGCGTAACCCCTGAGGAAGCCTGTCCTCCGCATCGTGAGGAGGTATTTGGTATGGTCAAGGACCTAGAAGTAATCTTTGGAAAAGGTCCTGGCAGTCTATCTGTTCCGAATGACGATGCCGAACACGCGCCCATGTGGAAGAAGCAATCTATATTTTGGGACCTATCCTATTGGAAAGTCTTAGAGGTCCGCTCTTCAATCGACGTGATGCACGTGACGAAGAATGTTTGCGTGAACCTGATAGGCTTTCTAGGAGTGTATGGGAAGACAAAAGATACACCGAAGCACGCAGACCAAGAACGCCGAAAGCCCCTGAAGAGCCTATGCATCCTGAGAACAAGAAGGGTAAACGATGCCACTTAACTCCTGCCAGCTACGCTCTTACCAAAGCAGAGAAGGAAATCTTTTTTGAATGTCTGAGCAGTATCAAGGTCCCGTTTGGCTTCTCGTCGAATATAAAGGGAATAATAAATATGGCAGAGAAAAAATTCCAAAACCTGAAGTCTCATGACTGCCACGTGATTATGGCACAATTGCTTCCGATTGCATTGAGGGGGCTTCTACCTGAAAATGTTCGAGTACCCATTGTGAAGCTATGTGCATTCCTCAATGCAATATCTCAGAAGGTAATCGATCCAGAAAGCCTACCAGGGTTACAAACAGATGTGGCCCAATGTCTTGTCATCTTTGAGTTGGTGTTCCCACCATCCTTCTTCAATATTATGACGCATCTCCTGGTTCACCTAGTAGAAGAGATTGCCATTCTCGGTCCTGTATTTCTACACAATATGTTCCCCTTTGAGAGGTACATGGGAGTCTTAAAGAAATATGTTCATAACCGTGCTAGGCCAGAAGGAAGCATCTCCAAGGGCTATGTAACAGAGGAGGTCATTGAGTTCTGTGTTGATTTTATTCCTGACCTTAAGGCGATTGGTGTTCCAGAATCACGACATGAGGGGAGACTGCGTGGAAAAGGCACCCTAGGATGTAAAGCAATGATATGCAGGGACGGGCATTCTCTCAATCAAGCACACTACACGATTTTACAAAGATCTATCTTGGTTGCCGCGTATATCAATGAACAAAAGAATTTAATACTCCTCAAACACCCGGGGCAGTCTGATGAATGGATTATAAGTGAACACATGGCGAGTTTTGGCGGCTGGCTGCAAAGACTTCTCACGAATAACACCACTGTTGGGGATCAGCTATACTTGTTGGCCAGGACACCATCTTCGACTGTATGTACTTTCCAAGGGTACGAGATAAATGGGAATACATTTTACATGATAGGCCAAGATAAAAAGAGCACCAACCAAAACAGTGGTGTCCGCTTCGATGCAGCAGAAGACAATGGGCAAAAGACCACGTATTATGGGTTCATAGAGGAGATATGGGAACTTGACTATGGACCTAATTTTAAGGTCCCCTTGTTTCGATGCAAATGGGTCAAGCTAACAGGAGGAGGGGTTGAGGTAGACAAGAAGTACGGAATGACAACGGTGGATCTCAAAAATCTTATGAAGGTAGACAAGAACTTAGACGAACCATTCGTCCTAGCCAATGATGTGGCTCAGGTTTTCTATGTGAAGGACATGTCCTCCAGACCAAAAAAAAGAAAAAATATGCAAACGAATACATCATATGATGAGCCAAAGTGTCACATAGTTCTTTCAGGGAAAAGAAACATCATGGGAATCGAGGACAAGACATACATGTCAGATTATAATAAGTTTGATGAAATTCCGCCCTTCACAGTGAAAACTGACCCAAGCATTCCTTTAAGTAAAGAAGATGCTCCATGGTTACGTCTGAAGCGATCATAAGGAAGGACATATGCCAAGAAGTTCATGCTCATATTATGTAACTCTAGTTCATGTTTTTAATATTAATACATGTCTTGAGTGTTAGTCATGTTTTGTGGATGGACCGGGACTATGAGAAGAAGTTTTCCCGATTCGTACTTACCATTAAGATCTGATCTCCAAACGCGCGCGGTCACATATTAGGGAGTGCCTCTATGACCAGTTTCTTGGAGATGCCGGAGGACTAGGCTCCGTCGGCATCTCCCTGAAACTGGCCGTAGTGGTGTCCCTGCTCTCGAAAACCATCTTGCAGCTTTGTAACTTCTCTAACTAGATCAATACACCTGGGAGCTAACTAATTTCACATATTAGGGAGTGCCTCTATGACCAGTTTCTCGGAGATGCCGGAGGACTGGGCTCCGTCGGCATCTCCCTGAAACTGGCCGTAGTGGTGTCCTGCCTCGAAGGAGGTAAGGCATAGCCTCAAACTGGCTGGAGGACTGGACTCACAAGGATGCCTATTTATAGTACAAGCAGCTCGACATAGTGTCGACACTTACGAAATAATGTCGACACTCACCCCTATTATTAGTGCTGACTCGTGTTTTGTCCCGGTTGGTGTCTCCAACCGAGACTAAAGGTTCATCTTTAGTCCCGGTTGGTGACACCATCCGGGACAAGGTACACGCCAAGACGACATAATGTCGACACTCACCCCTATTCTTAGTCGACTGTGTTTTGTCCGGTTGGTGTCTCCAACCGACTAAAGTTCATCTTTAGTCCCGGTTGGTGTCTCCAATCGGACTAAAGGTTCATCCCGCCATTTTTTCCCGCCATTTTTCTTCCCGATTCTTCCCTCCAGTTCTTCCCGCTAGTTCACTATATATATATGTAGGGTTGGCCTCCATTGTCATTGCACATCTCTAGACTCATATCGCAACCTCATCACTCTTTCCCATGGCTTCCACCATAGCACTAACCCCAGTGGAGGCGGAGGCGCTTACGCCTCGAACTACCCTCGCCCGCCAGATATCGTGTCCCCGTCGGCCGGATCTTTGGCGTCGAGGCGTCTGGTTCCTCCTGCACTCTAGGTGTGGCGCGCGGATGGCCATCACGAACCACTACTACTTCGAGCTGACGCCGGAGCAATGGAGGAATCCCAGATGGCATCCCGACTATTTCCCTACTTGGGAAGCCTTCTTCGTGGATCGGCGTGAGAGGGCGCTCGCCAGGCACGAGGAGGACAGCCCACCTCCTCCTAACTTCAACGAGGCCGTCGGCTATGGTGGCGCGGTCGGACTCTCCAGGCGTCATGGCCTATGACACTGCTGCCGACTCTAACCCCCGTCCGCGCTACCCTCCAGTCCAGCCCACGCGCTACCCTCAAGTCCAGCCCACGCGTACTCTCCAGAGGTTCAATTACGGCGACCCCGACAACGACAGCGATGATGGCGGCGGCGAGTACGACGACTACAGTGGTGAGTATTACAGGTGTAGGCAGGAGCATGACTGAATCACTCCAACTTCCGAAACAAGTTCGGCCGATTGTTACTTAATCTGGCCATGTATCTTAATTTTCAGTTCTTTTATGTATCTTAATTTTCAGTTCCAGTTCGGCTTTATATAACTTACTATTAGTTGCATTCTCATTCGAGGTTGACAATATGCTATTTTATCAAAAAAACAATGCAAGTTGAGCGAGGCTTGGCCCCGAGCTAAGAGTCATCATGCCCGTTGTTCGACAAAGTTTGTCGATAGTTTAAAATGGGCATAAAAAAATAAAAAAAGATCGAAACAGTGCGAAACCTTCGCGTGGTGTTATATTATGTGACATAGTTAGAAGGAAAAATCTCAAACTTGGTATATTGATTATGTCTCAAAAAAACCTTCACAAAATGACCTATCTCATTCGAGGTTTCTTGGCTTTCGGGTCAAATGACCAATGTTATGGCTAGAATCAAGGCATAGTTTGTGATAATATGGCCATATTGTGCATACATGTGCATCATGGCATGGCAAACAATGTTGCAAGAGGAAGTTTTCCTTTTTATCGCACCAAAAAGGCATTTTCCATTTTCCGAGCATAAAAAACGGACGGTTTTGTGAAGCAACCACCAAATGGCTAATTCAAAAAACCACCAACACATTTTACAAAAATACTAGACCACCTTATATGCACAATGTACCAATAGGGGGATTTGAAACCTTTCCGTCCACCTCTGGTGAAAAAGACAAATTCCTATCGAATCGGCAGGAAGTGGGTCAGATATGAACTACAGGTACATGATACGATGCTCATGATTTTTTACAAAAATCATTTTTAGGTTCACAATATGCTATTTTATCAAAAAACAATGCAAGTGGAGCGAGGCTTGGTGAGATTCAAGTGTATACAAAAGATGCGACATTTAAATATCCAATCAATTCAAAAATTTTAATACAAAAGATGCGGCATTAAAATATGATTTGATCTAATAAATTAGGGTTAGATTTATTTTTAGATGCTTAATATTTCTTATGTTCAAAGTTTTAGGATTTAACAATTTATTTTTGTTTGAATTGAATAATCAAAATTTATATGTAAGTGTTTTAATTATTTTGAAAATTTTCATGTAAAGTAAATATAAAATGATTTACATGAATGGATAGATATTATTTTTCTGAAAATTATGATATATTATTCATATTTTTCTGAGTTGAATGAAAAGATATGAATTTTCTAAATTCATATCATATTTTTGAATTAAAATGCCCTTTAATGCATGAATAATGCTCCCCCTTTAACACCGGTTCCGACACGAACCAGTGTTAAAGAAGCGATTATTTCGTTTCACGCTTCTTTAACACCGGTTCTGAACCGGCCCGGTGTTAAAGGGGTAATAAATGCTTGGAACGGAATCCCCCTTTAACACCGGTTCCAGCCACGAACCGGTGTTAAAGGGGGTATTAAATTCGCCTTCCCCTTCCTTTCTTCCCCCAGAGCCAGATCGAACCGCCACCGCCATTTCCATCCATCGGAGCAGAGAGAAGCGCCGCCACCGCCACCGCCCATCGGAGCAGAGAGAAGCCACCGCCGGCCGCCACCTCCCTCGGAGTGAGGGAGGAATCGTCCGTGGGTGCCCTGAATCGTCGGACCTGTCACCCACCTCTCTCACCGCCACGAATCTCGCCGCCGCCGCCTCCATTGTCGAGCTCGAGGTCATCGACGAGGCGTCGCCCTCTCTTTTCTCAGATGACCTCTCCTCTCACTTGACCGCATCTCGACCACCTCTTCCCTGCAGAGCAGCCGCCCAATTCCTCGCCGGAGCACCGCCGACGCCGCCCGTCTCTAGCCGTCTGCCTCTGTCGCCCGAGGAAGCAATCCACCGCGCCGAGGCCACCTAGTACCCCGCCTATCGTAGGCCACCTCGACATCGCCGGAGACCGCCGCATCCGCCACTAGCACTGGCCGCCCGCCGCCTTCCACGCCCACCGGTGAGTCTCGCCGACGCTTACACCGTCGATCAATCTAAGATCCGACGGCCACCATCTCCCCCAGTGTCGAAGGGTACCAACAAACCAGAATGCGCCACCTGCGGCGTCGATGACATGGCACCGATCAACGTTGACTCTCCGAAAATAGAAGAAAAGATAAAAATTGCGTAAAATTGTATAATCTTGCAAAAATCATATAAAAGATTCGAGATCCAAAAATAGCAAATTATATATCAATGAATTCAGAAAATTGAGTAGATTATTAATATCAAGTTGATTTAACTTTACAAAGACGTGTTTACTGTAATAATGTAATTAGTTTTAATGGTCTTTTAGGTTAATAAATTCATAGTAAAATATCTACTGGTCCAAAAATCACAAATAATATACCTATGGATTCACAATTGTGTGTAGATCATCAATATGCAAATGGTTAAGCCCAATAATATAAGGTTTTTCAGCAATTAAATAAATAGTATAATGTCTTATTTAGAGTAATAAATTCATAAGAAAATAAATAATGTTCAGAAAATTACAAATAATATGTCCCTGGAATCACAACCCCGTGGGGATTATATATATATGATTTTAGTTTGATTTTTAGACAACAGAAACTATTTAAATAATTTAAAAGCCATTAAACACTATTTAAATCATAAGAAAAGATTTGTAACTCTGATTAGGGTGAATCCAACGCCTACTGGTTCGTATTAATGTCCTCTATCCAGTAAACCCAAGAAACAAATTTAATTCGACAGTTAGAACATGCGTTACAACAGAACTATTAAAAACCCTATATTGGGAAGTAATTATTAATAACGAATACTCCATTGCATTAATTGGCCTCTTGCATGCATCATATACTTCAGTGTTGTTTAGAACTAAAGTAACAACCATTGTGACTTATTAAATTGCCATGCATGCATTTGTTGCATTTGTTTGATTCTATGTGCTATTGTTTATGTTGTATGAAATTGTTTGCTCGATAGACTGCGAGGAGTGCAACGTGTGTGATTGCTACGAGTGCTTGAACGATTCCAACAACTATAAAGACAAGTAGATGCTACCTTGTTCATGATGTTATCCTACTATTTTCAATGCATTGTCGTGTATTTTGTAGATGCATGTGTAGGATAACACTATCGCTATGCTATGTCCACTTGAATGTTTACACTCTTACTCTAGATAATATTATTGTTTTAGAAACTATGGATCCACTTAGTAGAAACCTTTAAGAAGAAGAAATAATGGAGAACATTATTGATGAGGACACCTCACAATATCTGAACTTAGAGGGACATGATGACGACAGCTCAAGTACTAGTCATGGAGAAGATGAAGACTCCGGTGAACGCAATTTAGTGGTTACAAAGTCCGGCGAGGTATATGCATTGATTAAGCCTCACGACTTCCACCAACAATCTTCTTCTACATGTATTAATTAACGCTTCTTTCTTCTTTTAGCCCTCTGGATCGACCAGCCAGCAACCATCTTCTTCTACGAAAAAGAGCAAGCAAGGCGCGAGCCAGCGGTTGAAAGATCGTGCAAAGTTCACGATCGATGCAGTCCGTGTTGATGGCAGGCTGATGGAGCCCAAGAAGGCCGCAGAAAAATTTGTACGTCAGGCTGGAGTTCTTGTTAGGGACCAAATCCCAATCATAATTGAAAATTGGAATAAGCCAAAGAAGGGCGACGGTACCTTTGTCGATGACAGATCCAAAGAAACGCTTTGGAATTCGTTGTTGGTAAATTTCACCCTTCCGCCAGAGGAGGATGAAAACAGCCCGGTTATAAAGGAAAAGGTCAAAGAGTGGAATCTAAAGAAGATGGCTGACGCTTTCCGCAACTGGAAGACAAAATTGAACAAATTTGTCAAATCTGGCGAGACTCCAAATTTCGAAGAAGCATATTATGCGAAGATAATACCTCACTGGCCCGAATTTGAGACATATAAAAAAGTGCTATAGCTAAAAAGAGGTCAGAAACCAATACGCTTAATGCCCTGAAGAAGGAATATCACAAGAGGACGGGGTCAGGTGGCTACATATCTCAGAGGCCTAAGTGGGAGGAAGCTGAGAAGGCCCTGCGCGCTAGAGGGATCACACCCCAGACAGATGGGTGGGACTTACGTGCAAAGACTTGGTTCTACGGAATTGGGGCAAGGTTGGACCCAGAAACAGGATTGTGTATCTTCCCAACCCTCCTTGCCAAACCCGTCACTGAACTCATCACGGCATACGAGGAAACATCCGCCAGGACCTTCCATCCCGACAGAGAGAATGACCAGCTCACATGCGCCATCGGTAAAAAAGAACACCCTGGACATGCACGAGGCACAGGGGGTATGACGTGGAAGGATGGGTTTGCCGACTGGAGCGACTCTTACAGATGGCGCGGCAGAAAAGAAAAAGAGCGTACAGAGCGGATGACACAGATAGAACATGCACTTGCGGCGCTGCAGGAGCAAGTGAATGCACAACAGAGCAATCAAGCTACCGGCCCATCTCAGCGGCACAAAGAGCCTGCATTGGAAGCTACCAGCGGCCCAGACTCTGCGCGGAAAAGCAGTGTGGCTTCCACGGAGAACGTGCAGCCCACGCTTGAAATGGTGGGTCCTCGATACCCCGTGGATGAGATCACGGAGAGCGAACACGCTGAGCTGCATGTGAGATTAATTGGCTTATCCATTAAGGTGGCTGTCGGCTATGCCTTACCTCCTGTAGCTGGTGGAACTTACCACTGCCGACCGATTCCAGATGGCTATGCTATTGTCGGGGTGGATGAGGTTGTGAAGGAATATGAGGAAGCACAGCTTGACCATGCTACAGGTGAAGGGGAAACTCAAGTCAAATTTGCAGTGAAAACAACCATTCTTTGGAAGAAGGAACACATTGTGCTTCCAAATTGGAGGTCACTGGCACCCCCGCCGTCTCCGCAGCGTCGTGATCGAGCCACTTCAGCTATCTCTGCGGCAGCCATCTCCGGCGCTTGACCATCTCTGCAAGGCAGCCATCTCCGCCGTCGGCCATCTCCTGCTTCAGCCATCTCCTCAACTTAAGCGTAAGAGCACTGCCACGAAGAGCATCAGTAGCACTGCCACAAAGAAATCCGCAGGAAACCGTACGCCAAAGAGTTCAAAAAACTACGTCCCACAGCCTTCCGCCAAGCCATTGCCGGTTTTACCGTGGAATCGCAGCGACGAGGAGACCAATAGGATCTCGGAAGAACAGGTCAAGAAATTCTTTGCACCTAGACGGGCCGATCCAAAGGAGAAAATAGATCCGGCGGTGGTGGAGAAGTTTTACAAAAATCTTTTGAAACCTGAAACCCCACTTGTGCCGGACTACGAGCGCCAGATTTTGAAGGCGGATGCAAGGCGTCGTAGGGAGACTGAAAGTAGCAGTCGTGAGGCACCCCAGAAAACAGTTCCCATGCTCGGAGAGCAGGAAAACCAATCATGCGCCCCGCTCCAAATGTTCGACACACGGGACGCTCCTCCCGTAAATGATTACGAGGCAGAGCTACAAAGAAAGGCCAATGAGATGGGGATGACTTACATTGCATACTTGAACGTCATGGGAGATAACTTGCCCAAATGCGATGCCAACCCCATACAGCCATGGAAGTATGGGAAGAATCTCGTCAAGAAAGAGGAGCTCAAGAATCTACCAACAAAGATGCGAAAATTGCACAAGTGGTACCTTGATTTCTGCAAGACGAGAAAAGAAGAATGGATCACGATGCATATAAGAGATCAGATTTTCTTGTGCGGAGACGACGCAATCGACTTCAACATTCAAGACTTGCATTTTCTATTCAATCAGAAGGAACTCGACAAAGCTGCCATCAGCCTTTATTGTGTGTAAGTACTATTTCTGTAATTTTTATCTCATCTCATTCACTTCATTAATTGCATGTATATATATATGCTCACCATATATGTATATACTATTATGCAGGAAAAAGGTTATGGAATGCATGAAAGGAGGCCCTTTTGACATTGGGTTCGTTGACCCAAATAGAGTTCATGAAGAAGTGGTAAGAACCAAACCCGGGCAAACATAAGATTACTTGCTAAAGTCTTTCGAGACAACAAACCAAAAGGGAAATACTATTGCCTTACAACTTCTCATGAGTCTGTTACCCTCTCTCTTGTACACATTCTGCTTGTCTTACTCGATGTTAAGTGTAATGATGATGAGTTATGCGTGCGTAGGTTCCACTTTATTCGCTAGTCATTCAACCCGACTCAGGAAAAGTCCTTGTCATGGACTCGTTACGAAAAGAAAAAGAGATATGGGCACTTTAGAGATGCTCCAGAGGTAATTTCAATCATATTATCGCACTAGATCGGCAACTTTCGTGACAACAAGTAATTAATTACTCCTTTATCCATTTTCTTTTGGACGGGGTTTGGAAAAGGTTCACGCAGGTAGTGGGTGAATGGTCAAGAACTAAAATTTGTAGACCAAAATGTAAGTAATACTAGCTAGCTAGGTCTGCGTATCTCTTTGATTCTGCTTCCAATTCCATTATATCATGCTTTATTGATTATTATTTTGATTGAACTCTCTATTCTCGTAAAGTGCCCATCGTGACACGGCAATAACTTATGTGGGTACTATGTTTGCGAGTTCATTCGCAACACGATATGTGCGACGGGCCAAGCCGCACTAGAACAACTTAGAGTAAGTAAACAAAGTACACAACATTATTTTATTACTATTGATGGGGATACGCCTACTGGGGTATACTCAGCGGGACGTTTCCGACTGGCCCAAGGGTTGGCGAGTGGGCCTGCATAACGGCGAGTGGATCAAATCCCAGCAAGCTATTGGGCGACTGGAAGTTGAAGGCCCAGGCGAGTAGATAGGCCCAGTCGGACTAGGTTAAACGATTACCAAAGTCAGAATCGGTTGAGATATGTAAACCCTAGGGAGGTGAGCTTATATAAACCTTCCTACGGGGTGAGTAGAGACACGTTCCTCATACACCCAAGCAACTCGCCGCCTAGTCGAGTTCGCCCATTGTAAACACCTCCATAATACAATCTAGCAGAGTAGGTCTTTACCCTCGGGGCGAACCAGGTAAAACCTGTGTCTTTGCCCTCATCTCGACCGCAGATGGCTGGCCCTTGCCCTCGTTCTACTACTCGCTGCCGATTGCATCTCCGTGGCCATTCCCACGATAGTGGCGCCACCGTGGGGCCTGGCGGTCTGGCGGTGTTCTCGGCGAGATCCAATCTGCCCATCAACGACAGTCGCCACCGGCCGTGATAGCGATCGGAGATGCTCCAGATCTTGCCAAGCAGCTACGTCCCGCGGCGCGAACCGTCACGCGGCGTAATCTTGCCGATCGGCACGATCAGCCTCTTCGTCGTCCTCACCGACGTCATCACCTCGGAGGACTCGGCTCGCATCCGCGAGTCGCCACCACGCGATCGGCTCTCTGAGATCCAGGTTCGCACGATCCACCGCCTCGCCTCCGAGTACAACTCGGCCCACAGCAACGTGGCCGGGAACTCAGCGGCCGCAGAAGATGAGGCCCTCACCGACGACGCCGACTCGGCGACCCCGGCGTCACTCGCCGGATCCATCACCGCGGCCTCGTCCGTGGGCTCCATCGCCCAGGTCTCCAACGCGGGCGATTTCGAGGACCCCTCCATCCTCGGGATTTTTGAATACGACTCCGGGTCGGAAAACTCCGCCGACTTCCACGACGGAACCGGTCGCCATGCCGCGACCTACATGGCCACCGGCGCCGATCCGCCGGACGATCCTTTCTCCACCCCAATCCCTCCTAACGCCACGGCAACGGAGGTCGAGGAACTCCGCCTGAAATTGGCGGAGGCAGTACGCAAAGAGCAGGCCGAGCGCGAGAAATTTCGCCTCGAGCAAGTGACGCTACCACCAGCAGCGGATCAGGTCACGCCTGAACCCCACCGTTCAGGGGCGCGCCCTGAACTTCGACGACGAAAACGACCCGGCTCGCATAGCCAAGCGCGCGATCTGCGAGAACGCGCCACCAGGAGGAAGCGCTCGGCCCCCGCCAGGATCAACGGCGATGGGTGCCCCACCACCACCCAACCGCACCCCTCCCAGGGACCAGCCGCGGATAGTCGTCTCCTCACGGGAGCGAGAC
The DNA here is from genome assembly GCA_030063025.1 of Avena longiglumis. Lineage (NCBI taxonomy): Eukaryota > Viridiplantae > Streptophyta > Magnoliopsida > Poales > Poaceae > Avena > Avena longiglumis. Next base: position 149,107,329 of record CP125974.1, read on the forward strand.
GCGAATGGCCTCCCATCGTTTCTCCACCCGATGGACAACCTCGTGGCAGGCCGAGCAGCAGCCGATAGCATCACGCGGCCACCGCGGCGCCTTAGATCCAAAGACGTCAAGGCCCTGCCGCAAAAGCCGTGGAGCAGCAAGAGCGGCGCCGACCGCAAGGGCGAGTATACTCGCTCCTCGGGAAGCGGGCGGCCTCAGCGGCCGCCAGCGGCAAACACCCTCAATTGCCCGCCACGAGCCACTGCAGCTCAACGCCGACCATGACGCAGCACTCTCCACCAACGATCCCAGGCCGGCGACTAACTTCGTCGCCGCTAACGGAGAACCCATCGACGCCCGCACTCACATCATCAACAACCAAAACTGGCGCGCACGCCAGCCCGACGACTTGCGCATTGTGTTGAGTTTTATTCTTATATATATATTGACGGCCCATTCTTCATATATATTCAGATCGAACGGATGTGGGACTAACTCCTACCATTTGAACGCATACGAGCCATTCAAGAGGAATTGGCGGGGTTCATACTTGATGAGGTCGTCACGCCTGGCGGAGAACTCTTTAGATATCCACCAAAATGAACGATGACGATGTATGTGCCGATGACGATGTATGTGCCGATGACGATGTATGTGCCGATGACGATGTTTGTGTATAATAATAGTTGCTTAATTATTCATGTACTCGTATGTACCGATGATGATGTATGTGTATACCGCTCCCGATCGATTCCCCCTCCCTCCAGTAAATACGCTTAGCAGGCGGAGGCAGAAGTCTACCGTGGCAGAGATTTAGGCCGTTTTCCTGCCGCGGGGTGTTAAAGGTTCTTCTGTCGCGGCAGAGATTTTGCCGCGGCAGGAAAACAGCCTAAATCTCTGCCGCGACAGAAGAACCTTTAACACCGGTTCCAACCCCGAACCGGTGTTAAAGGGGGGAGGGGGCCTGAGGCCTGTGGCAGCCCCACGTGCGCCACCCTTTAACACCGGTTCGTATAAGAACCGGTGTTAAAGGCCCCCCCTCTAACACCGAATCCTCAACAGCGGTTAAGGAACCGCTGTTAGAGGGCCCTCCCAACCGGAGTTAAAGGGGGGGCTCTGCACTAGTGACAACTAAGTGAATGAATCACCTGGGTGGAATGGAAGGAATGGTATGTGTTGAGTGGTTCACAAGGCCCATTTCTATGGTTTACCTTGTGTATCTCACTTGTGGATGGCCACCCAGGAACAAAGAGATTTGAGATGTCAAATGTTGAGAAGCTTCAAGTGCAACCACATGGCATTATGGGCTCTGCCTGGATCATAAAGGTTGCAAGAACTTATCCAAATGGACAGTTGGTGGTAGGGGAATGATAGGTTGGAACGCGTCCATTCTGGTCTAAGGGAAGGCTTCTGAAAGATCTTGTCTTGGTGAAACCAAGTCTTGTGGGTAAAGTGCACCACCTCTACAGAGTGAAAAATCTAAGTACTTAGCCATGTCCCTGGCAAAGGACAATATGAGCATCAAGACATGGAAGCTATCAAGAATCTCATCATCCAAATTTCTAAGTTAAAAACTTGTGGGTGAACAAGGGTTGAAAGGATCACCAATTTCTATTGGGAGATTCCTTGGGAAAGATTTTTGTAAAAGCAAAAACTTAGAGTTTTCAAATGATAAGGAAAATCTATTTTGAGCAAAGCAAGCCTAAGCTCCACTTAGCCAAATGCATATAGATGATAGACTCCACTATATTACCATAGTATCACTTGCCAATACAAATCAAATGTATTGACCCTTGTGGCTGTAACTTGTTATGTTGCAGGTTTGATTGATATTAGTGAAGTTTAATGATTAGGATTACAAGTCTACAACCAACATGTCTGCCTGTGGCACTTTGAAGATGAAGGACCCCATGCTATTGTTATATTCTGCTGCATTGTAATGAGATAGCCAAATGAGCTATGTAAGATGTAATAAATTACTTTATTCCTGGTTATAAAGTTGTATTATGACCTTTGTTTCTTGATATTACATCTTAACTGTGGATGCTAGCTATTGATCCAGGGACTAGCATTGTAAACACAGGGATCTCTACCTTATTAAAGGTTGGGAACCTTACACTTAAAGGCATTAAATAAAAGTACTTGTTGGAAGATAACCCAAGAGTTTACTTGAGTCTTGGAAGTTATTACTTCAGTAATGACCTCTCCTTATCCTTTTTGTTTGCTTTTTGTGCCAAGAATGACCTCTAATGAGAGGGAAGTAAGATTTGGGGAGTTGCTATCTCAAAACAGATTTCTGTCCTCCACCATAAAAATTTGTGAGGAGTCTCTATAAGTCGGTTTGAGCTAAAAATTTACGAATAAATCTCCCAGTATGTTAGCTAACCTTCGTTAGATAAACACTTTTTTATTTGAGCAACAGAAGGTTTTCGAAAAAATCAGTTTATACCTACTAGTCCGTTTTGACAGATTTCTGCCATTATTTGCATTTGCTTCTTATTGATTCCTTTTTGAGTTCTCTTTTGGGGAATTGAGCTTTTTGAAGGAGTTTCTACAGTAGCTTGTATTTTTAGTGAAAAGTTTTGCTGTTCTAAAGCTAAACCCAAGGGTCTATTATCTTTTGAATACACTAATGTTGCTAATGAAGATTGTATGAATGAAAAATTTCAGGTGTAGAGAAAGAATGATGTAATGAGATGAAGAATGGACAAAATCTCAAGCTTGGGGATGCCACCCCAGTGTCACCCCAAGAAATATCCAAGAGGTACAAGCGTCAAAGCTTGGGGATGCCCAAGGCATCCCCTTCTTCATCAATAAAAAGCTCAGGTCTTCCTAGACACTTCGTTTTTATTATTTCATGCTCTGTTGTGTTGTTCTTGGAGCGTCTTAGTTTTCGTTTGGTTTGATTAGTTTATTTAGTTTGCTTGAATAAAGTAGTTTGGACCCATGTACTCGCTGTGTTGTTTCAAATAAGTCGATTGTTGTTGGAAATGAGTAGGAAGTTCTTGCTTGAAAGTGCAAAAGGAGCTTGCATTGACTGTGACTTAGACTTTAGCATGACATGCTAGGTATTGTTTTGACCTTATGCCTAGTGATTATTGTTGTAGCATGTCTTGGTCCAAATAATTGGGATTGTTTTAACACACAAAAGCATAGTATTGTGGTATTCTCCTTTGATGTTTTGTTTGGGTTGACTTGGCACATGCTCACACCGTGTTATTGTTGGAATTATGCCCTAGAGGCAATAATAAAGATGTTACTATTATAATTCTTGTTCATGATAATGTTTTTTTTCCATGCTAGAATTGTATTAAGCGGAAACTTTAATACTTGTGTGGTTTGTGAACAACACCGTGTCCCTAGTACGCCTCTACGGACTAGCTCATTGATTAATGATGGTTAAGGTTTCTTAACCATGGACATGAGTTGTCGATTAATAATGAGATCACATCATTGGGAGAATGATATGATGGACAGACCCAAACTAAGCGAAGCAATTAGATCGTGTCATCGTGTTCATCTTTGCAAAGCTTTTCTTATGTCAAATATTGTATTCCTTAGACCATGAGATAATACAATTCCCTGGTATCGGAAGAAAGCTTTGAGGTCATCAAACGTCATCCTATGAAAGGGTGATCATAAAGGCGTCTCTCAGGTGATCGGAAAGTACCTGTTGGGTTGTATGTATCGAGATGGGATTTGTCCCTCCCAAGTAGGAGAGATATACTTCGGGCCCACTCGGTAATCGATATCAACACCGCTTGCAAGCATGTGGTTAAGGAGTTAATCACAAAGTGATATCGGATTGTGGAACGAGTAAAGTACTTGCTGTGAACGAGATTGAACTAGGTATGACGGTACCGACGATCAAATCTCGGGCAAGTAAAATATCGCGAGACAAAGGGAATATATATATGGGATTGATTGAATCCTGGCATCATGGTTCATCCGATATGATCATCGATGAATGTGTGGGAGTCAATATGGGTTTCCAGATCCCGCTGTTGATTATTGATAGAAGATCATGTCTGCATATTCTCGAACCCGCAGGGTCACACACTTAACGTGTCTCGACGCTAGGATAAGATTGGATAATTGGTTTATGAGTTTTTGTTCGGAGTCTCGGATGGGATCCGGGACATCACGAGAGGTTCCGGAGTGGTCCAGAGAATAAGATTCATATAAGGCAGTGCAGTTTTTGGAGTTCGGAATTGTTCCGGATTAATCGGTATTGTACCGGAAGCTTCTAGAACCTTCCGGAAGGGGATCAACGTGGCCCCACCTTCCGGGAGGGGGCATGGGCCTATGAGGGAGTGCCCTGGCCGCATTGGGCCAGGGGCACAAGGCCCCATAGGGCCCAACCGGCCAGCAAGGGCAAAACCCTAATTGGACCTTCTAGAAGGGGGGTTCCTTGCCCCCCACTCCTCCTCCTTTGGCCGCCGGTTTTGGCTTGGGGGAGGGTCTAGGGCTGCCGCCCACCCCTCTATATAAAGAGGGCTGGGGGCACACCACCCCCTACACCTTCCCCTCAAGCCAGTCGCCCTGCTGCCCTTCTCTCTCTCTCTCCACTACAAGGAATCTGGCTATATATGACCCTCCATTTTCGTCACAAAATCGTCATAGTAGTTCGTTTATGACGATTCTATGACGATTTTGAGATCGTCGAAAGCTGGGCATCACAAATGAACTATAACGACGTTTTTGGTAAAATCGTCATAACCGTATATGACGATATTAAATCGTCATAACGTCTATGACGATCTAATATCGTCATGGACCATCTAGCCAAGCCAGCTCAGATCCTACGTGGCCGATCCTACGTGGAAAAATTGTGACGAAATGAAATCGTCTTAAATCAAAATCAGCCTGGTCCAATTAGTTCACCTATATGGGCTGAGCCCATTAATTCAGCTTTTGTTCTTCTAGGCCATGGCCTTTTTAGGATCAACTTTTGGAGGATTTGGCCTTTTTAGAGTGATAATACTTGGCCCTGTAAAATTTGGTTGTAGCCTTTTTACAGTGCAATCGAGTTTGGGCCTTGCCCTATTTTTGTAGTAATCAGCAACTCAATTATATAGATTAGGCCAATATATTTAATAATGCATTTCCCCAGGAAATATACAAATGAACCAGCATCGAGCATTTTGATTACATGGCACCACGACATACAAGTATACAAACAGGTTCACACATGACAACCTTATTAGATTAAAAGTATCTCCAGCATTAGATACAAGTATGCAAGCATGTAATATCTCGAGCCACTTGTTCTGAACCTTTACAATCAGGTGAGAAAACCTCGCATCAGTCTTCTGCCTTATTGAGAATCAACTGGTACCCCTTGTTGTGTTATGCTTGTGCTGAAACAACTTCCGTTTATTGTGCTGTAACGTATACAAGTGGGATCAACAAGTATTCACAAGGTAAAACTTACAAGTAGAATCTAAGCAACATATACTTGACTTCATGTTGGAGAAGACTAAGAGTAGATACCTGACTTCATGTTGATGTGGTGGATGGAGTTGTAGTAGAAGATCTAGTCTGCATCTTCATTGACGCTGAACAAAGATACTTGTCCATGTAGAAGCCCGCTCTGCGCTCCCAAGACATGACAATATAAGTATACAGTTAGAAAAGCTTACGATTTAATGCAAATAAGTACTTGAGGATTTGGGATACCAAATTGATCTCAGAAATGAAAATTTCTATACGGTCCTATGCCTATATGGTTATACATAAACTAGTAGTAGTACCACTACTACTAGATGAAAATATGTTGTATAATGAATCTCTTGCCTTCTCTTTAGAAAAGGAAGGAAATACAAAGAGGAGAGACACACACTCACACAGATTTCATTCTTTGAGGAACCTTGAAAGATTTCTCCAACCAGAACAATATGACAATACATGCATCCACCACCATGTGTGAACTATTCTGCATGTCTCAGTCTTTCAGTACTATAGCAGACAAACAAGCATTCATGTGATCATGTACCCAGCCTTTGTTAGGTCATGTCAGATCATATCAAAAACAGGAGCTACTAATCATCAAAATTGATTATCAAACTATAACTTCAAGCTAGCATCTCAATTGGGTGAATTAACAACGACAATAAGGGAGTGGGAAAGACCGAAGACTTACTTGAATCAAAGCACGGTGACAGGTACTTGTCCACCGGCATCCAAATCAAACCCATAACTGTAACGACAATGAAAAAACAGCCTCCAAATCAAAACTAAACACAAATATCTCCTAGCGAGTCCCCGAGATTTCATCCACATCCAAGTGATAAATCACCACATTGTGGCACAAGCAAACTAAATGAGCCATAGGGGAGTAGAGAGGGGGGAGAGGGGAAGCACATACCAATGCAGCTGTCCAGATTGATGTGCGCCTTGTCATGGTCGTTGTAGAGATCGACAGCCAACTCGAAATTGTCGACGATGAAGGCCACCTCCCTGCCAGAGCTCCAGGCAAGGCCACCCTCCTTATAAAAAACCTGCCACCACCTGAGAGGTCGGTGAGGCCCTTCTTGTTGAATTCCCAATGCTCAGGCATCTTGTAGATCTATAAGAGAAATACAACACAAAATGGTATATGATATGTGATTCATATGGATAAGAGATTAATTATGGTTTACGGAAATGATTATGGCAAGTCTAAAATGAAACATGCAACAATGGTTTATGGAGATACATTATGATGCATACACTCAGTTCTTTAAACTGCTGTAAATAGAACAAATCAACAACCACTAATAATAGGTCAATGCATGCATGATGAAACAAATCATTCATCCAACAGCCATATACACAATTACAAGATAGAATTAATGTAAAATAAGTAGCACCTGAAGCACAAAGTAGTTATAGTGCAGATTCAACCACCAAATGTACAAGATGAACTAATGTACATGAAGGCCAGAAACTTTGAAGAGTTAAAAAATGGCAATCGATCAATTAAAGTTGTACAGAATGAACCTAAGCAAAGGCAGCACACTAAATAGGAATACACTCAAACCAAACCATTATCGCCGCATTTCTCTAATATCCATAGAAATATGCAGTGATAAAGTAGCCATATCATTAACAGAAAGATAGACCAAACTGGTGTAGAGAAGGAATCTGAGAAGAGAAACTCCTACATTGTGCAACACTAATATATGCTACGGTATATCTGTATGATCCCCTTCTGGAAAGTTTGACATATATTCTCATCATAAAGCTAATAGACTCTACACTAGCATCTACTGAACATGAAAACACAGAATAAATTAATTTTTAAGAACCTGGACAGCGGGTAAGAAACACTTAGACTGTTGTTCTAGGACAGTAATCTAACAAAGTGTAAATTCTACTCACTTCATTATTTTTAGATTAGACAGTAGTCGAAGTGTTTGTTGAGTAGAATTAACAATTGATTTAATCATAAAAGAAACAAGAAATTAACATGAAGCATACTCCTATTGGACAGATAATCCTAGGCAAAACATGACAAAGTATAATCAAAGATAACCAGATGTGGAATAGGGGACTTATCTAGATCATGGAGATTGTGAAGAAGATGATTAGACCGTGAAGATTTGAAGAACTAGCCAGCAGATAAAGAGCTAATCAAATAGAACCACAACAACCAGGCACAACATCAACTCGAGATTCGTTGTTGGGCTCGTCTACAAACCCAGTATAATCCCAATTCAATCAGCACTCGTCATATTATCGATGTTACCATGAGTCATCAGAATCAAACCACAACAAATAAAGGAGCGATTATGCTCTTGTAACAGGGAGATGCAAATAATGGAGCTAACAGGGAACAACATCTTATTAACAAAATCAAAACAACATTATTACAACCTCTTCTTTTTAACAGATCACACTTTACACATATGACAACTACCCTGTAAATGGAATCCGGAAGAACCAAGTAAGTATGCAAAACAATATCATGCAGCATCAGGACATAATGGGATGATACAACAGCCTATTCCACTATCAGGTCATAATTAGCTATTGGTAATACAACAACCCATATTTATAGGCATGAACTAACAAGAACACATGACATGAACTAGCTCAATAAGGTTTGCAGGCCACAGGAAGATGCACCGAGAATTGCATCTAGCGCAACAAGGTTTGTAGGCCAGAGGGAGATGCAAAAACACAAGTTACAGAAGTCGCATGATCATATCTGGGTGTTAAGTACTTGCCTTTACAGAAGTTGATGGCCTCGATCTCGGTGATGCGTGGGTTGCTGGCGTCGATCTCGCTGACGAAGCGCGAGTTACAGAGGAGGTGAATACCTCGCTGTCGAAGATGGATGACTCGCTGATGTTCCCCGTCGTCTATGTGTGCAGGTTCCTCCTAGGCCCGTCTGCCCCCATTGGCCCGTGATGCAGAGGCCACCCTCGATCTGGCGCCCCACCTGCCGCCTCCGCCCTTGATTGGGTCCCCATCTGCCGTCGCCGCCCTGATCTGGCACTAGGATGTGCCCACCTGTCGTCGTCGCCGAGTCCGCACGCGTCCGGACCTGAAAAAGCGACAAGAAAAAATGTGAGATCAGCGCGCATCGAAGCCAGAGATGTTGGATGTGTGCTCGTCATGCTCTGGATGCGTGCCCGTGATGCTCACCTGGATCCTGGGTGTGGAGCTAGGGGCGGCCGTAACCGTCAGCGTCGACGGCCGGGATTCCCAGATCCGCGGGCATCGAGGTAGGGAGCTCGGACGTCCGCACACAGAGCTTGGTGGCTCTCCCAGCGCCAAGTAGCGTCGCCGCGGTGCTGGACACCCCACTGCCAACCATGGAGCACCGCTGCCATCTACTAGGGCACTATGCTGATGCCCAAGCGGCCAGATCCGCGGGCATCGAGGAGGATACGGCAGCCGCCATAGGGATCTACGGGCATCGAGGTCAGCCACCGGTGGCCATCGAGGTGCGGTGAGGAGAGGAGGATAGGGTGGTGGTGCTGTGGATCCATCGGAGGAGAAGAGCGAGGGGAGAGAAAGACCGGAGATGGGCGTGGTGTGGTGGCGGGGGAGAGATAAGGGTTAGGGTTAGAGGATAGAGGGTTGCGGCGGGGACTGTGGTGTGTGCGCCAAATATTTGCCACTATGCGCGCGCTGGATGCCAGGTCATCGATCCACACAACAAGTTTCCATACTTCACCATCCATCCGTTCATTATGTTTACATCCTACGGCTGATATTGACTTTCTCGTATATCTTGATCTGTCTAGCAATTATGACGATTTTGTCCATAGAAATTACGACATTTTTTCATGAAATCGTCATAGTTTAATAAGGATTTGGCCCGCCCAAACAACCTACAACCATCTGATGTAGAATCGTCATAGATTTTATTTACGGTCACTACCAAAACGTCATAGTTTGACACATTCCTTGTAGTGCTCCCTCCCGACTGCGTGTAGGCGAAGCCCTGCTGCAGAAACTCTCCACCAATTGCACCGCACCATCGCGTTGTAGATCCAACCCATCTCTCCACCATACTTGCTGGACCAAGGAAGGAGGATACGTCGAGGTGCTGCACATGTGCATCTCACGGAGGCACCGCCACTTGTGGTGCTAGATCGGATCGGATCGCGAGGAGGAGAAGCGAGTACGACTACATCACCCACGTTCCGACGAACGTTCCGCTGTGCGAATGTTCAAGGGTATGAAGATCTAATCCAATCTCTCTCGTTGTTTGCATCTCCTAGATTAGATCTTGGCTTCCCTCTGTTCGCTTCCGTAGAAAATTTTGATTTACTATGCCGTGAAACCCTTCAATGGTATTAGAGCTAGATCTATGCGTAGATGTGTTTCACGAGTAGAACGCAACATGGTTGTTGCGGGCGTTGATGTTTTCTGTTGCAAGCCTCTTGTTTGTGTTCTTCTTATGACGCGGGATAGTGAGATTAAAGCGGTCCAGGCCAACCTTACGCGACGTCGTTCGCGAGACCGGCTCTGCACTTGACGTGTGGCTTGTTCCACACATGCGGCTGGTGGATGTCAGTTTCTCTCACTATAGTTGTCATGGGATTAACACCGGAGTTTGTCAACCATAATATCACCGTTGTGGATTTCCGTTGGTAAGAATCGTTCTTAGCATCTACTCCCATAAGCCACGTAAAACATGCAACAACAAAGTAGAGGCGTCTAACTTGTTTTTGCAGGGAGTGTTTTCTGTGATAGGGTATGGCCCAAGATGTGATGTGTATAATGTATGCGATGATCATGTTTTGTAATATTTCACGACTTGCATGTCAATGAGTACACAACCCACAGGAGCCATATGGTTGTCTTTATAATTGTGTATGACCTGTGTGTCAACTTCTTATACGCCATGTAATAGTTTGACTTTATCGCTAAGTAGTTAGCAATAGTTGTAGTTGCTATTCGTGGTGGAGGCAATCATGGTGGAGTGATGGAGATCATGCCGGCACGCACAATATGGAGATCATTGCGCGAAGATTGGCTATACCATGTCACATAAAGTTATATGCATGTGATGTTTATCCTTTTATGTATCTTATTATGCTTAGATCGCGACGGTAGCATTATAAGATGATTCCTCACTTAAAGATCAAGATAAAAACTGTGTTCTCCCCAAGTATGCACTTTTGCGAAAGTTTGTCGTGTCCAAGCATCACGTGATGATCGGGTGCTATAGACTCTACGTTCACATACAACGGGTGCAAGCCAGTTTTGCACACGCGGAAATACTTGGGTCTAACTTGACGAGCCTAGCATGTACAGACATGGCCTCGGAACACATGAACCGAAAGGTTAAGCATGAGTCATATGAATGATATGATCGACACTTCCCTGTCCACCATTGAAACCACATCTCTTCTCGTGAAGATCGGATTAGGTGTGGTGAATTTGGATCGTGTTCACTAAACAACTTGAGGGATGTTGAATTTAGTGGGAGTTCATCTAGTAATTTGATTAAAAGTTGAACTAGTTATCATGAACATAGTCTAATTTGTACTTGCAAATATTATAGATCAAATGGCTAAGTCCAACTTCAACTTCAACGCGTTTTCTTTGAGAAGGAAAAGCTTAAAACAATGGGTCTAACTTCACCAACTGGTTCCGAATCGAGAATCATTCTCTGGCGGTCAAAAGGAATATGTCCTTGAGAATGCGTTAGGTGACGCCCTGCATCTTGCGCTACCGATGAGAAAGCATCTCGATCGTGCAAAGATGATTATGGTGTGATTAAGAGCACCATGTTGTTTGCTATGGAATCGAACCTTCAAAATCGTTGTGAAGACTATCCCGGGCCTTTTGACCGCCTATCGAGGAGCTGAAAACCATGTTTCAGACTCAGGCCCGTTCTGAGAGATATGAGATCTCTGAGAAGTTCTTTAACTGCAAGATGGAGGAAGGGAGTTCTTTTAGTGAGCACGCCATTAAGATGTCGGGCTACACTCAACGCCTTGAGCAACTGGACTACAAGATTCTAGAGGAGCTCAAGATTGACAGGGTTCTGCAATCACTCCCTCCCAGCTACAAAAGTTTTCTAGTGGCTCACAATCAGATTGGTTCCACTGATACGATCACCGAGCTCTTCGCAAAGCTGAAGGCTGCGGAGGTGGACATCAAAAAGGATAATCATGTGTTGATAGTCAACAAGCCCCCCACCTTCAAGAAAGGTAAGGGTGCAAAGAATCCCTTCAAGAAAGGCGGCGGCAAGCGCGTTGCCCCTGCAGAGAAGAAGGTCAGGTCTGGTCCTAAGCCGAACACTGAGTGCTTCTATTGCAAGGACAAGGGTCCTTTGGAAGCATACTGTCCAAGTACTTAGCGGACAAGAAGGCTGGCACCATCAAAGGTATATTTGATATACATGTTATTGATGTTTTCCTTACTAGCCCTCGTTGTAGTGCAGGTATTTGATCTTTGGTTGATTGCTAATATTTTTAACTCGAAACAGGAGCTACGGAATAGACGGCGGCTTGCGAGGGATGAGGTGACGATGCGCGTTGGCAACGGATCAAGAGATGATGTGATGGTTGTCGGCACGCTCTCCTTAGTTTTACCTTTGGGATTAGTTTTAAACCTTAATAAGTGTTATTATGTGCCTGCGTTGAGCATGAACATTATTTCTGGATCGTGTTTATTGCAAGACGGTTATTCATTTATATCGGAGAATAATGGTTGTTCTATTTATATGAGTAACATCTTTTATGGTCATGCACCTATTGTGAATGGTTTATTTCTTCTAAATCTCGAAAAGGGTGAAACACACATCCATAACATTGAGGCTAAGAAATGCAAAGTAGATAGTGATAATACTACTTATTTGTGGCACTGTCGTCTAGGTCATATTGGTGTAAAACGCATGAAGAAACTCCATTCTGATGGACTTTTGGAGTCTCTTGATTTTGAATCATTTGACACATGCGAAACATGCCTCATGGGAAAGATGATCAAAACCCCGTTCTCCGGTATGATGGAGCGAGCAACGGACTTGTTGTAAATCATACATACCGATGTATGCGGACCGATGAGTGTTTCGACGCGCGGTGGATATCGCTATTTTCTCACTTTTACCGATGACTTAAGTAGATATGGGTATATCTATTTAATGAAACATAAATCTGAAACATTTGAAAAGTTCAAAGAATTTCAGAATGAAGTGGAGAACCATCGTAACAGAAAGATTAAGTTTCTACGATCCGATCGTGGAGGTGAATATTTGAGTTATGATTTTCTCACGCATCTTAAAGCAAGCGGAATCGTTTCGCAACTCACGCCACCCGGAACACCACAGCGCAATGGTGTGTCTGAACGCCGGAATCGAACCTTATTAGATATGGTCTGATCGATGATGTCTCTTACTGATTTTCCATTATCATTTTGGGGTTATGCATTAGAAACCGCTGCATTCACTTTAAATAGGGCTCCATCTAAATCCGTTGAGACGACACCGTATGAACTGTGGTTTGGTGCTAAACCTAAGTTGTCGTTTCTTAAAGTTTGGGGATGCGAAGCTTACGTCAAGAAGTTGATGCCGGACAAGCTCGAACCCAAAGCAGAGAAATGCGTCTTCATAGGATACCCTAAGGAAACTATTGGGTATACCTTCTATCACAGAACCGAAGGCAAAGTGTTTGTCACAAAGAACGGTTCCTTTCTTGAGAAGGAGTTTCTCTCGAAAGAAGTGAGTGGGAGGAAAGTAGAGATAGACGAGGTTATTGAACCTTCTCTTGAATTGGAGAGTAGCGCAGCACCTGAAATTGTTCAAGGTCTTTGCACCAACAATAGAGGAAGCTAATGACAAGGATCATGAAGCTTGGACGATCTTGCTCTTGAGCGTCGCGGTCGACAAGGTCGCGTGCCCTCCCGAGTGGTACGGCAGCCTCTTGTTGTCTTGTTGGTAGAAGACAGTGAACCTACGAACTATGAGGAAGCGATGATGAGCCCAGACTCTGAGAAATGGCTAGAAGCCATGAAATCCGAATTGGGATCCATGAGCGAAAACCAAGTATGGACTTTAGTGGACCCTCCTAGCGACCGAAAGGCCGTTGAGTGCAAATGGATCTTCAAGAAGAAAACGGACGCGGATGGTAATGTTACCGTCTATAAAGCACGGCTTGTCGCGAAAGGTTTTCGACAAGTTCAAGGTGTTGACTACGATGAGACTTTCTCTCCTGTAGCGATGTTTAAGTCCATTCGGATTTTATTAGCAATTGCTGCGTTTCATGATTATGAAATATGGCAGGTGGATGTCAAGACTGCGTTCCTCAATGGAAACATTGATGAAGAGTTGTATATGATGCAACCCGAAGGTTTTGTCGATCCTAAGGATGCTGATAAAGTATGCAAACTTCAGCGTTCCATTTATGGCCTGAAGCAAGCATCTCGGAGTTGGAACCTTCGTTTTGATCAAGTGATCAAGAGCTTTGGATTTGTTCCAAATTTCTACGAAGCTTGTATCTACAAGAAAGTGAGTGGGAGCTCGGTGACATTTCTGGTACTATATGTGGATGACATATTGATTATTGGAAATGACATTAACATGCTTAACGATGTGAAGAGTTATTTGAACAAGTGTTTTTCAATGAAAGACCTAGGTGAAGGTGCTTATATATTGGGCATCAAAATCTATAGAGATAGACAAAGACGCCTGATAGCTTTAAGCCAGAGTACATACCTAGACAAAGTTCTGAAAAGGTTCAGAATGGATAAGGCAAAGAAAGGTTCAGTGCCTATGTTGTCATGTAAGATATTGAGCAAGGCTCACTGTCCAGCTACGATAAATGATAGGGAAGCTATGATCAAAGTGCCTTATGCCTCGGCCATAGGTTTTATCATGTATGCCATGCTGTGTACTAGACCGGATGTGTCCAATGCTCTTAGTTTGACGAGCAGGTATCAAAGTGATCCAGGAGTGGAACACTGGACAGCCGTGAAGAACATCCTAAAGTACCTAATAGGACTAAAGAAATGTTCTTAGTCTATGGGGGTGATGAACAGCTCGTCGTAAAAGGTTACGTCAACGCTAGTTTCGACACCGACAAGGATGATTCTAAATATTAGACAGGATACGTGTATATTTTGAATGGAGGAGCTGTGAGCTGGAGAAGCTGCAAGCAAAGCGTGATCACGGGATCTATAGTAGAAGCGGAATACATGGCTGCTACAGAAGCGTCAAGTGAAGGAGTTTGGATCAGAAACTTCATCACTGAGCTTGGCGTTGTTCCAAGTGCATTGGACCCACTGGAGATATTGTGTGACAACACTGGCGCCATAGCACTCGCTAAGGAACCAAGATATCATCCAAAGACCAAGCATATCAACCGCAAGTTTCATATAATCCGAGATTATATAGCAGATGGAGATCTGAAGATTAGCAAAGTACATACAGATCTGAATGTCGCAGATCCATTGACTAAACCTCTTCCACGTGTAAAACATGATCAGCACCTCAGTGCCATGGGTGTGAGATTGTTGCCAAATGTAAACTAGATTATTGACTCTAGTGCAAGTGGGAGACTGTTGGAATTATGCCCTAGAGGCAATAATAAAGATGTTATTATTATAATTCTTTTTCATGATAATGTTTATATTCCATGCTAGAATTGTATTAAGCGGAAACTTTAATACTTGTGTGGTTCGTGAACAACACCGTGTCCCTAGTACGCCTCTATGGACTAGCTCATTGATTAATGATGGTTAAGGTTTCCTAACCATGGACATGAGTTGTCGATTAATAATGAGATCACATCATTGGGAGAATGATATGATGGACAGACCCAAACTAAGCGAAGTAATTAGATCGTGTCATCGTGTTCATCTTTGCGAAGCTTTTCTTATGTCAAATATTGTATTCCTTAGACCATGAGATAATACAACTCCCTGGTATCGGAAGAAAGCTTTGAGGTCATCAAACGTCATCCTATGAAAGGGTGATCATAAAGGTGTCTCTCAGGTGATCGGAAAGTACCTGTTTGGTTGTATGTATCGAGATGGGATTTGTCCCTCCCAAGTTGGAGAGATATACTTCGGGCCCACTCGGTAATCGATATCAACACCGCTTGCAAGCATGTGGTTAAGGAGTTAGTCACAAAGTGATATCGGATTACGGAACGAGTAAAGTACTTGCTGTGAACGAGATTGAACTAGGTATGACGGTACCGACGATCAAATCTCGGGCAAGTAAAATATCACGAGACGAAGGGAATATATATATGGGATTGATTGAATCCTAGCATCATGGTTCATCCGATATGATCATCGATGAATGTGTGGGAGTCAATATGGGTTTCCAGACCCCGCTGTTGATTATTGATATAAGATCATGTCTGGATATTCTCGAACCCGAAGGGTCACACACTTAACGTGTCTCGACGCTAGGATAAGATTGGATAATTGGTTTATGAGTTTTTGTTCGGAGTCTCGGATGGGATCCGGGACATCACGAGAGGTTCCGGAGTGGTCCGGAGAATAAGATTCATATAAGGCAGTGCAGTTTTTGGAGTTCGGAATTGTTCCGGATTAATCGGTATTGTACCGGAAGCTTCTAGAACCTTCCGGAAGGGGATCAACGTGGCCCCACCTTCCGGGAGGGGGCATGGGCCTATGAGGGAGTGCCCTGGCCACATTGGGCCAGGGGTACAAGGCCCCATAGGTCCCAACCGGCCAGCAAGGGTAAAACCCTAATTGGACCTTCTAGAAGGGGGGGTTTCCTTGCCCCCACTCCTCCTCCTTTGGCCGCCGGTTTTGGCTTGGGGGAGGGGCTAGGGCTGCCGCCCACCCCTCTATATAAAGAGGGTTGGGCGCACGCCTACACCTTCCCTCAAGCTTCGCCCTGCGCCTCCTCTCTCTCCCTCCCATTGCGTGTGGCGAAGCCTGCTGAAACTCTCCACCAATTGCACCGCCGTCGCGTTGTAGATCCAACCCATCTCTCCACCATACTTGCTGGAGCAAGGAAGGAGGAGGCGTCGAGTGCTTTGCGTGTGCATTTCACGGAGGCACCGCCACTTGTGGTGCTAGATCGGATCGGATCGCGAGGAGGAGAAGCGAGTACGACTACATCACCCACGTTCCGACGAATGTTCCGCTGTGCGAATCTTCAAGGGTATGAAGATCTAATCCAATCTATCTCGTTTTTTGCATCTCCTAGATTATATATTGGCTTCCCTCTGTTCGCTTCCGTAGAAAATTTTGATTTACTATGCCGCAAAACCCTTCAGTTATGACTATGAACAAGTCACCATGTCCTCTATGATCATTTAGTCCTTGACTTCTTGTACCGCTCTATGCTTTGATTAGTAATGTTTTGTTGCTCTGCATGATTATGGCCATTATTGCTCTCTTAGTTGGTTGCTCCCAGTCTTTTGCTACCCTCCACTTGTATGAGTAAGCTCTACTCATGCTTCCAATTCCCAAGAAACCCAGTTATTCCAAAGTGTCCACTATAAATTCCTATGCATGGTGTGTTACACCATTCCAAGTATATTCTTGTTTTCAGCTATCTTCTAATTTAAAAGTATTTTGTTATGTGAAAACTTAGTCATTAAAGCCCTCACAAAATTGATGGCACACTTTATATTCCTTGACCCTAATAAACTTGAACCATTGTGTCATATATGTTGCATATGCTTGCACTTATACGTTGGAATTAGCAGAATTGTGCTATCACGGGGTACGTTTTCAACATTGCACTTGTACTTTGTACACAGTTGATATCATGCTCTTTTGTATATGGATGTCTTTGGTGTGAAATAAAGAGGGAACTTGTAAGTCCATGGAGTTATGTATTTTGTGTTAGAGAAATGCCTGGGCCGCTAGCCTAAGCCATGCCTAATCATGGTGGAAACTTGCAGCATCACCATAATGAGCATTCTATGAAGCATCCTCAATAAAAATCTATGCACATAGTAAATAAAAAAAGATTGCTGAGATGCTCATTGTCTGCTTGCCTTGTCATTTTGGTTATGGGATAACTCCTGTACCATGTGCAAGGGGTACCACGTTGGCGGTTCTCTATGATACACATGTACTTACTATGACAAGAATTTACATGTGACCAAAGTTGAGTAGCATGCGGTGCGACCCTCATATTCAAGGTACATGAGATTGCCAACTTATACCTTGTCAAGCATATACTTCATCTTTGTTCACTTTAACCTTAATCACTTCAAGATGCTTATGATAGGGGCAATGAGGGCTGAAAGCTAACAAGTACCATAATTTTTGGAAGCTCTTTTTGAAACTTGAAATCCCTGCTTCCCTTTATGAAGGGACTTTATTCCACTATTGTATTGAGTCTCCACCTTCTACCTTTAGGCACCATTAAGAGAGCATAGTTGTCATTCTTAGTTTTATGTGCAGTGTCCCAAGACTTATTTATTGATGCATATTGTTGATATTGCTTGTTCTTGTGCTACATGTATCTAGTCACTCTTATGAACTTTGAAGGTGTCATATGCATCTATTTTCTACTCTATGCCACTATGCTATGTTTTCTGTATGTGAAACAAACAAACATTTTTCAATGCATGTTATTCATGATCTTTGTTTGTATCCTTTCATGTTGCATGCATAGTTACTTTGTCTTATTGTTAGAACTCCATCTTTCATCCACATGTTTAGAGTTCTTTGATCCCAGCTTTCGATGCTTGCAAATGGTTTGATCTTGGTTTTGATGGTGCATGTCACCTCAAAAATTATTCTTTTATCACTTACCTACTCGAGTACGAGCAGGAGTTAAGCTTGGGGATGCTTGATACGTCGGAAACGTATCTATAATTTTTGGTGCTCCATGCTTGTTTACTAACTAATTTGCTTTGCTTTGTCCACACTTTGAGGTGTTTCTATATCTTTTCTGGAACTAACCTATTAGAAAGTTGCCACAGTGCCAGTTGCCCGTTTTCTTCTGTTTTTTGGTTCCAGAAAGGAGGAAAATCAATATTCTTGGAATTGGACGGGACAAATAAACAATTGTTGAATTTTAGGGGGAAAAGAAACTTTTTGCTTGTAAATGAAAACATCAAAACCTTACTTAAACAAAAAAATAATTTTGAATGAGAAAGTGACAAAAAATACAAAATAAATAAATAAATACAAATGCATCATCATCATTAAGAACTTGCATTTTAAACCAATGGAAATTGGATTCACCCTTTTTGGATATTTAAATAAAAAGATATATATTTTAAAAGATAACGGGAAAAGAAATAATAAAAATATTAAAGCTATTTGTGTATTTATTAAAATAAAAGATGTTGAAAAGTTTTCTAATTTAAATAATATACTCAATAGTATTTCAATGTTCAAAAACTTGGATGATTAGACGATTAATCGTTCGATTAATCGCGACTGGCCAGGTGACCGTGTCGAATATATCAAATCGGACAAGATACTCATTTGGACTATTTAATCGGTATTAAATGCAATTTACCGATTAATAGATGCAACCAAAACATCAAAATTTGGCACTCTGCCCAACCCACCCCCTACAGCACCGTTCGCTAACCCAGATAACGCTTTGTCCCAGTCTCACGTTTCTCCGCCGCCGCGATCCACCATATTCCGGTGACATGAAATAATATGTTGTTTTCTATTCCTTAAATTAATTTCGATTATACTGGAATTAATTAGACTCATATAAGAAGGAGAATATTTTCTCACAATACATCATGTATTTTTATTTGGATCTTTTTTTTAATTTGTTTCTTATTAATTCATGTATGTGCATGCATGAACTGATATCTAGGCTACTGTAGCATATACGTGTATATGCCATTCTCTCTCTAGAGTGCAGCATCTTGTTTCTATTATATGCTCGTGTCATCTTTGTTTGTTTTTTATCCTTTTTTCTACCGATAGATGCTTTTGGTTTAACAAGCCAAACTAAGACCGGCCAGCTCAAGCAAGCATCCGCTTGGGCCAAACAGTCTGTCGTAACACGTCCTGTCTCTTAGCCAAGTCATTGAAACATCGTGTGATACTCATATTCATTCCGCAGAGATATGAAATGCCAGCCTTAAACGCCATAATATCAGAAACTGCTGCTATTACTTGCTCGTATTAAGCCCAAATACAATGCCTCGGGACTGCTCCTGCCATTCTCCTCCACCACCGAGCCTTGGGCTCATATTCTAGTAAATCTTGGAGAGCACCGCCGGTCGCTGCCGGACGTTGACGACATTTCCGTTGGCTCCGACGAGGAGACGACGAGTTGCTAGAAGGACGAGCTTCTGCGCCACCGGAAGCACAAGGACGCGGGGAGCCGACTCGTGGACTATAAGGACGAGACGCGGATCGCCGGAGACGCACTTCGCCTACGTTCATCTCAGTTCATCATGTTCGTCTGTCGATCGTGTCGCACTCGGTGAGCTTTGGCACAAATCCTTTCAACCACAACCTATCCGCACATATGCCTATGTCCTAGACATGATTTCTAGCTATAGCTTTTTAGATGACCGTGGTGCCGATGAACCGAATCCAATGGCATAGGCATATTAGACCACCATAAACACGCCTTATGATCTCGAGTCCAACACGAAAAACCATCCAAAGAGAACTAGAAATCCAGAACTGGCGTTAGTTTTGATACGAAATTATTTTGATACACATACATGTATTCAACTGATCAGGAACAGGTTATTACGTTTCCTGTAGCGGCATATCTATTCCTATTTTCGGATGTCTAGACATAAGAACATAGAAACTTGTAAAAATCATATCTTTAGTTCTGTATATCCAAATTAAGCAAATAATATGTCTATGGATTCACAAAAACGAGTAGAACACACTGGAGCCATAATTCGGTATTTTTTAGTCTGTTAAAATCACGTTTTATACTGAACCATTTGTGGAGTATTTTAAGTATAAAAATTGTTGTGTAAATTATTTTTAAGAGAATCCTTTTTGCAAATGGTTGTAAATTGAACCCTCTGTACAGTAAGACCAAAATATAATTTTATTCTAGTATAAATAATACCATGGAAATTATTTAGTGAGAATGGCCTTTCCAACTGTTAGAAAATGTTGCTAATTTCTACAATTGCACAAATGGTTGCATTTGTAATATTGAAAATATAAAATATTCATAAATCACTTAATAATGTTCAGAACCTTGTTATAAAAATTTGTACAATAAAAATTTCCATCTTGCATGTTTGCATACTTTGCATGATTTTTGTGTTGCCATAAGTGTTGATCTTGTGTATGTTTTGTCTTGGTTGTTTTGTTTAATAGATTGTGTTGATTTTCAAGTGTGTTATTGCGAAGAGTGTACCAACACCACCAACTACTAAGGCAAGTGACACTATCATCCAAGTCCTACTATTTTCATTACACTTAGTGGATTTTGTAACATGCATGGAAAGGTTTACTATATTTTATGCTATGCTAAATCCTAATAGGATACCCTTATATATTCCTTAGTCGAAACATTATAGTTGTAGTATGCTTAGCCCTGCTATATATATTGGGATGGGATACCTGTTATGAATATATGAAGTGTTGAAAAGATATATGTTTTATATAATAAAACAAGTACTCAATGAATCACCTGGGTGGACAAGGATACTCAAGTTTTGGACAAGGTGGCAACAAAAGGAACCATGTTTATATGGCTATCTCTTTTTGTATGTGCACTAGAAAAAAACCACCCAGGGACTTAGAGATTGGACATGTTTCTCGTACAGTGGCTTCCGTGTACAGCCACATGCTAAATGGGCTCTGGCTTAGTCAACTACATAGTGGAAGACCCATGCATTGGCATCTTCAGGTTAACTAGAATTGTGTAAGGGAACTTGAAACCCTACATTGGTGCCTGGTAGACAAGCTAGCATTGTGTATTGGGAGGACTCCTATGGAAAGACTTTGTCACATTCTCGATCTGCCGGTACTCCATTTTGGTGAGTACTTATCCAGCGGCCACTGGTGGTATCAAGAGGAGATTGTGTAATGTGGGTAAAGTGTACAACTTCTGCAGAAGATAAAAAATTCTAAGTACTTAGCCGTGTCCTCGGTTATGGACAATTCTGAGCCACTAAGGCCTGAAGCTATGAAAGATCTCGACATTCCAATTTCTCAAAGTAAAACTTGATGGTGACAACAAGGGATTTGAAGCACTTGGAGTTTTCCAAGGAGTTCAGAAAGATTTGACAAAGATCAAAACTATTTTGAAAATATAGGACAAAACTATATTGCTTTCTGCAAATGAGCCTAAGCCCTACTTAGCCAAATATGCATGTATTGATAGGATCCACTTATTTCTGCATAATAGTGAAACTTGCCAATACAATTCAAATGTATTGACCCTTGTGGCTGCAACTTATTATGTTGCAGGTTTGTTTGATGTTAGTGAAGTGTGTTGAATAGGATTACAAGTTTACAACCAACATGATTGCATGTGGAACTTTAAAGATGAAGGACTCCATGTTATATAGATATTCTGCTGCATTGTAATGTGATAGCCAAATGAGCTATGTAAGATGTAATGAATTATTTTATTCCTGGTTATAAAGTTGTATTATGACCTTTGTTTCTTGATATTACATCTTAACTGTGGATGCTAGCTATTGATCCAGGGACTAGCATTGTAAACACAGGGATCTCTACCTTATTAAAGGTTGGGAACCTTATAATATTGTTGTATTTCCCAATCGAATCTCATAGGATCTTTTTGTCTAGTATTGCATTGTTATGCTTTGCTCAGTTTCTGTCAATTGCCCTACTGTAATTAGTTTACCCAGCATGCCATGTTTGTTTATCTAAGGAGAACATCTCTAGTGAACTATGGATCCCGGTCCAATCTTTACCATTGATACATCTTCCACTGTTACTATTTACTTGCTGCAAACCATCATCACCTTCCACACCATACAGTTAATCCTTTGTTACAGCAACCGGTGAAATTGACAACCTCACTGATAGTTGGGGCAAAGTCTTGAGTTTGTGTTGTCCAGGTTTCCACGTTGCTTGCAACACCTTTGAGGCGTTTCCTTCCTCCTACTGGTTCGATAACCTCGATTTCTTATTGAGGGAAAACTTGCTGCGGTGCTACATCACACCTTGATCTTGGGGTTTCCCAACGGGGCGTTCAATACACATCACCGGTGTGAAATAAAAAGGGATCTTGTAAGTCCATGGAGTTATGTATTTTGTGTTAGAGAAATGCCTGGTCCGCTAGCCTTAGCCATGCCTAATCATGGTGGAAACTTGCAGCATCACCATAATGAGCAATCTGTGAAGCATCCTCAATAAAAACCTATGCAAATAACAAATAAAAATATCGGTGAGATGCTCATTGTCTGCTTGCCTTGTCATTTTGATTATGGGATAGATCATGTATCATGTGCAAGGGGTACCCTGTTGGCGGTTCTCTATGATACGCATGTACTTACTATGACAAGAACTTACAGGTGACTAAAGTTGAGTAGCATGAGGAGCGGCCCTCATATTCAAGGGACATGAGATTGCCAACTTGTACTTTGTCGATCATATACTCCATAGTTTGTTCACTTTAACCTTAATCACTTCAAGATGCTTATGATAGGGGCAATGAGGGCTAAAATCTAACAAGTACCATAATTTTTGGAAGCTCTTTTTGAGACTTGAAATCCCTGCTTCCCTTTATGAAGGGCCTTTCTTCCACTTTTATATTGAGTCTCCACGTTCTACCTTTAGGCACCAGTTAAGAGAGAATAGTTGCCATTCTTAGTTCTATGTGCATTGTCCCAAAAACTTATTGATTGATGCATATTGTTGATATTACTTGTTCTTGTGCTATTTGTATCTAGTCACTCTTATGAACTTTGAAGGTGTCATATGCATCTATTTGCTACTCCATGAGGGACAAGCTGAATGCCACTATGCCATGTTTTATGTATGTGAAACAAACAAATGTTTTTCAATGCATGTCATTCATGATCTTTGTTTGTAGCTTTTCTTGTTGCATGCATAGTTACTTTGTCTTACTGTTAGAACTCCATCTTTCATGCTCATGTTTAGAGTTCTTTGATCCCAGCTTTCAATGCTTGAAAATGGTTTGATCTTGGTTTTGATGGTGCATGTCACCTCAAAAATTATTCTTTTTATCACTTACCTACTAGAGGACAAGCAGGAGTTAAGCTTGGGGATGCTTGATACGTCGGAAACATATCTATAATTTTTGATGTTCCATGCTTGTTTAGTATCTACTTTGCTTTGCTTTGTCCACATTTTGAGGTGATTTTTATATGTTTTCTGGTACTAACCTATTAACAAGTTGCCACAGTGCCAGTTGCCTGTTTTCTGCTGTTTTTGGTTCCAGAAAATCTAGTAAGGAAATATTCTCGGAATTGGACGGGACAAAAGCCAAAGTCAATATTTTACCGTGGACAAAACGAAGCGGAGGACAGAGAGGCTCAGCAGGGCCACACCCCTGGCGCCAGTGGGCCCACCGCGCTGGGGTTACCGCCCTGGTGCCCCAGCTTGCCCCTTCGCCTATAAGAAGCCCCCGATGCTGAAACCCTAGGCACCCGATCAGAACTCCACGAAACTGTGTGTATCCGCCTGCACCATCGTCCCTAGGTCGGGGGATCCGAAGTTCTTCCTGGCACCCTGCCAGAGGGGAGATCATCTCGGAGGCCTTCTTCTTCATCATGCCAGCCTCCGGTATGAAGCGTGAGTAGTTCCACCTTGGACTACGGGTGCATGTAGTAGCTAGATGGTTATATCTCCTCCTTTGTGCTTTCATGTATAGACCTTGTGAGCTCCGTTCATGATTAAGATCTAATCTATTTGTAATCATGCATGTTGTGTTTGCGGGATCCGATGGTTATTGAGATCACTATGTCAGATTAATTAATGGTTTTCTTATGATTTTATCATATCTGTGTTGTTTGTGATCTTGCATGCTCTCCGTTGTTAGTATCTATCTTGGCCAAGTAGTTGCTAGAGACTCCAAGAGGGGGTATTTATGCTCGATAGTGGGTTCATGCCCCTAGTTTTAAAGGGAAGTGACAGAAATCTCTTCGGTTGTAGATGTGTTGTTGCCACTAGGGAGAAAACAACAGTCTCTTGTTCATGGAACAAGTGGATTGTTTAACTTACACACTTTGCTTAAAGCAGTTGTCTGTTGCTTGCAACTTAATACTAGAGGGGTTTCGGATGATAACCTGAAGGTGGACTTCTAGTCATAGATGAAGTTGGATGGCGGTCTATGTATATTGTCGTATTGCACAATCGAATCTCATAGGATCTTTTTGTCTAGTATTTCATTGTTATGCTTTGCTCAGTTCCTGTCAATTGCCCTGCTGTAATTTGTTTACCCAGCATGCCATGTTTGTTTATCTAAGGAGAACACCTCTAGTGAACTATGGACCCCGGTCCAATATTTACCATTGATACATCTTCCACTATTACTGTTTACTTGCTGCAAACCATCATCACCTTCCACACCATACATTTAATCCTTTGTTACATCAACCGGTGAGATTGACAACCTCACTGATAATTGGGGCAAAGTCTTGAGTTTGTGTTGTCCAGGTTTCCACGTTGCTTGCAACACCTTTGAGGCGTTTCCTTCCTCCTACTGGTTCGATAACCTCGATTTCTTATTGAGGGAAAACTTGTTGCTGTGCTACATCATACCTTGATCTTTGGGTTTCCCAACGGGGCATTCAACACGCATCACCGGTGTGAAATAAAAACTGATCTTGTAAGTCCATGGAGTTATGTATTTTGTGTTAGATAAACGCCTGGTCCGCTAGCCTAAGCCATGCCTAATCATGGTGGAAACTTGCAGCATCACCATAATGAGCAATCTGTAAAGCATCCTCAATAAAAACCTATGCAAATAACAAATAAAAAGATCTCTGAGATGCTCATTGTCTGCTTGCCTTGTCATTTTGATTATGGGATAGATCCTGTATCATGTACAAGGGGTACCCCGTTAGCGGTTCTCTATGATACACATGTACTTACTACGACAAGCATTTACAGGTGACTAAAGTTGAGTACATGAGGAGCGGCCCTCATATTCAAGGGACATGAGATTGCCAACTTATACTTTGTCAATCATATACTCCATAGTTTGTTCGCTTTAACCTTAATCACTTCAAGATGCTTATGATAGGGGCAATGAGGGCAGAAATCTAACAAGTACCATAATTTTTGGATGCTCTTTTTGAGACTTGAAATCCCTGCTTCCCTTTATGAAGGGCCTTTCTTCTACTTTTATATTGAGTCTCCACCTTCTACCTTTAGGCACCAGTTAAGAGAGCATAGTTGCCATTCTTAGTTCTATGTGCATTGTCCCAAAAACTTATTGATTGATGCATATTGTTGATATTACTTGTTCTTGTGCTATTTGTATCTAGTCACTCTTATGAACTTTGAAGGTGTCCTATGCATCTATTCTCTACTCCATGAGGGACAAGCTGAATACCACTATGCCATGTTTTCTGTATGTGAAACAAACAAACGTTTTTCAATGCATGTTATTCATGATCTTTGTTTGTAGCTTTTCATGTTGCATGCATAGTTACTTTGTCTTACTATTAGAACTCCATCTTTCATGCTCATGTTTAGTGTTATTTGATCCCAGCTTTCAATGCTTGAAAATGGTTTGATCTTGGTTTTGATGGTGCATGTCACCTCAAAAATTATTCTTTTTATCACTTACCTACTTGAGGACGAGCAGGAGTTAAGCTTGGGGATGCTTGATACGACGGAAACATATCTATAATTTTTGATGTTCCATGCTTTTTTAGTATCTACTTTGCTTTGCTTTGTCCACACTTTGAGGTGCTTTTTATATGTTTTCTGGTACTAACCTATTAACAAGTTGCCACAGTGCCAGTTGCCTGTTTTCTGCTGTTTTGGTTCCAGAAAAGCTAGTAAGGAAATATTCTCGGAATTGGACGGGACAAAAGCCAAAGTCAATATTTTACCGTGGGCAACACGAAGCCAGAAGACGAGACAGAGAAGGCTCAACAGGGGGCCACACCCCCCTGGCCGCGCAGGTGGGCCCACCCCGCGCCTGGGGGTGCAGCCACCCTGGTGGCCCCATGGCTCGCCCCTTCGCCTATAAGAAGCCCCCGATGCTGAAACCCTAGGCACCCGATCAGAACTCCACGAAACTGTGTGTAGCCGCCTGCACCATCGTCCCTAGATCGGGGGATCCGAAGTTCTTCCTGGCACCCTGCCAGAGGGGAGATCATCTCGGAGGCCTTCTTCTTCATCATGCCAGCCTCCGGTATGAAGCGTGAGTAGTTCCACCTTGGACTACGGGTCCATGTAGTAGCTAGATGGTTATATCTCCTCCTTTGTGCTTTCATGTATAGACCTTGTGAGCTCCGTTCATGATTAAGATCTAATCTATTTGTAATCATGCATGTTGTGTTTGCGGGATCCGATGGTTATTGAGATCACTATGTCAGATTGATTAATGGTTTTGTCTGATGATTCTACCATATATGTGTTGTTTGTGATCTTGCATGCTCTCCGTTGTTAGTATCTATCTTGGCCAAGTAATTGTTAGAGACTCCAAGAGGGGGTATTTATGCTCGATAGTGGGTTCATGCCCCTAGTTTTAAAGGGAAGTGACAGAAATCTCTTCGGTTGTAGATGTGTTGTTGCCACTAGGGAGAAAAAAACGGTCTCTTGTTCATGGAACAAGTGGATTGTTTAACTTACACACTTTTCTTAAAGCAGTTGTATGTTGCTTGCAACTTAATACTAGCGGGGGTTCGGATGATAACCTGAAGGTGGACTTCTAGTCATAGATGAAGTTGGATGGCGGTCTATTTGTATTGTTGTATTGCCCAATCGAATCTCATAGGATGTTTTTGTCTAGTATTGCATTTTTATGCTTTGCTCAGTTCCTGTCAATTTCCCTGCTGTAATTTGTTTACCCAGCATGCCATGTTTGTTTAACACCTCTAGTGAACTATGGACCCCGGTCCAATCTTTATCATTGATACATCTTCCACTATTACTGTTTACTTGCTGCAAACCATCATCACCTTCCACACCATACAGTTAATCCTTTGTTACAGCAACCGGTGAGATTGACAACCTCACTGATAGTTGGGGCAAAGTCTTGAGTTTGTGTTGTCCAGGTTTCCACGTTGCTTGCAACACCTTTGAGGCGTTTCCTTCCTCCTACTGGTTCGATAACCTTGATTTCTTATTGAGGGAAAACTTATTGCTGTGCTACATCATACCTTGAGCTTGGGGTTTCCCCACGGGGCGTTCAACACGCATCACCGGTGTGAAATAAAAAGGGATCTTGTAAGTCCATGGAGTTATGTATTTTGTGTTAGAGAAACGCCTGGTCCGCTAGCCTAAGCCATGCCTAATCATGGTGGAAACTTGCAGCATCACCATAATGAGCAATCTGTGAAGCATCCTCAATAAAAATCTATGCAAATAACAAATAAAAATATCGGTGAGATGCTCATTGTCTGCTTGCCTTGTCATTTTGATTATGGGATAGATCCTGTATCATGTGCATGGGGTACCCCGTTGGCGGTTCTCTATGATACACATGTACTTACTATGACAAGAACTTACAGGTGACTAAAGTTGAGTAGCATGAGGAGCGGCCCTCATATTCAAGGGACATGAGATTGCCAACTTATACTTTGTCAATCATATACTCCATAGTTTGTTCAATTTAACCTTAATCACTTCAAGATGCTTATGATAGGGGCAATGAGGGCTGAAAGCTAACAAGTACCATAATTTTTGGAAGCTCTTTTTGAGACTTGAAATCCCTGCTTCCCTTTATGAAGGGCCTCTCTTCCACTTTTATATTGAGTCTCCACCTTCTACCTTTAGGCACCAGTTAAGAGAGCATAGTTGACATTCTTAGTTCTATGTGCATTGTCCCAAAAACTTATTGATTGATGCATATTGTTGATATTACTTGTTCTTGTGCGATTTGTATCTAGTCACTCTTATGAACTTTGAAGGTGTCATATGCATCTATTTGCTACTCCATGAGGGACAAGATGAATGCCACTATGCCATGTTTTCTGTATGTGAAACAAACAAACGTTTTGCAATGCATGTTATTCATGATCTTTGTTTGTAGCTTTTCATGTTGCATGCATAGTTACTTTGTCTTACTGTTTGAACTCCATCTTTCATGCTCATGTTTAGAGTTCTTTGATCCCAGCTTTAATGCTTGAAAATGGTTTGATCTTGGTTTTGATGGTGCATGTCACCTCAAAAATTATTCTTTTTATCACTTACCGACTCGAGGACGAGCATGAGTTAAGCTTGGGGATGCTTGATACGTCGAAAACGTATCTATAATGTTTGATGTCCATGATTTTTAGTATATACTTTTCTTTGCTTTGTCCACACTTTGAGGTGCTTTTTATATGATTTCTGGTACTAACCTATTAACAAGTTGCCACAGTGCCAGTTGCCTATTATCTGTTGTTTTTGGTTCCAGAAAAGCTAATAAGGAAATATTCTCGGAATTGGACGGGACAAAAGCCAAATTCAATATTTCATCGAGGAGAACACGGAGTCCATAGGAGAGACGGAGGGGAGCCACAGGGCGGAAACACTCCCCCTAGTCACGGCCCACCCTGTCCGCCTCCCAGACTCGCCTGTTCACCTACAAGAAGCCCTCGATGCCTAAACCCTAAGTACCCGATCAATATTCCACGAAACCGTCTGTAGCCGCCGCCACCATCGTCCCTAGTTAGGGGAGGGATCTGAAGCTCTTTCTGGTACCCTACCAGAGGGGAGATCATCCCGAAGGCCTTCTTCTTCATCATGCCAGCCTCCGGTATGAAGCGTGAGTAGTTCCACCTTGGACTACGGGTCCATGTAGTAGCTAGATGGTTGTATATCCTCCTTTGTGCTTTCATGTATAGATCTTGTGAGCTCCGTTCATGGTCAAGTTCAAATCTATTTGTAATCATGCATGTTGTGTTTGCGGGGATTCGATGGATATTGAGATTACTATGTCAGATTGATTAATGGTTTTGTCTTATTGATTCTATCATGTCTGTGTTGTTTGTGATCTTGCATGCTCTCCGTTGTTAGTAGCTATCTTGGCCAAATAGTTGCTAGTGAATCCAAGAGGGGGTATTTATGCTCGATAGTGGGTTCATGCCTCTAGTTTCCAAGGGAAGTGACAGAAATCTCTTCGGCTGTGGATGTGTTGTTGCCACTAGGGAGAAAACAACGGTCTCTTGTTCATGGAACAAGTGGATTGTTTACCTTACACACTTTTCTTAAAGCAGTTTTTTCTTGCTTGCAACTTAATACTGGCGGGGTTCGGATGATAACCCAAAGGTGGACTTCTAGTCATAGATGCAGTTAGCTAGCGGTCTATGTATCTTGTTGTATTGCCCAATCGAATCTCATAGGATTATGATGTCTAGTATTGCATTGTTATGCCTTGTTCAGTCATGTCAATTGCCCTGCTGTAATTTGTTTACCCTGCATGCCATGTTTGTTTATCTAAGAAGAACACCTCTAGTGAACTATGGACCCTGGTCTAATATTTACCATTGATACATCTTCCTTATTCTTTGTTTGAATTCTTTGAAACCACCATCACCTTAGCACCATATAGTTAATCCTTTATTACGACAACCGGTGAGATTGACAATCTCTCATAGTTGAACAAAGTCTTGAGTTTGTGGTGTGCAGGTTTCCACGTTGCTTGCAACACCTTTGAGACGTTTCCTTCCTCCTACTGGTTAGATAACCTCGGTACCTTATTGAGGGAAGACTTGCTGTTGTGCTACTGATGAGTGCAGCAGCACTTTGTTGGGAGAACCTAAGCGAAAGGTATGATGCAGTACAGCAGGAAAGTTTCCCTCAGTAAGAAATCGAGGTTATCGAACCAGTAGGACAAAGAAAACGTCCCAAAGGTTCTGCAAGCAACGTGGAGACCTGCACAACACAAACTCAAGATTTACCCCTACTAACAGTGAGGTTGTCAATCTCACCGGTTGTTGTAACAAAGGATTAACTGTATGGTGTGGAAGGTGATGATGGTTTGCAGCAAGTAAGCAGTAATAGGGGAAGTGTATCAATGGTAAAGATTGGACCGGGGTCCATAGTTCACTAGATGTGCTCTCCTTAGATAAACAACATGACATGAAGGGTAAACAAATTACGAAACGAGGCAGTGAGCAGGCATAACATGCAATACTAGATAAAAATATCTGTGAGAGTTGGTTGAAATACAACAATATACATAGACGCCATCAAATACATCTATGACTAGAAGTCCACCTTTAACAATGAATGCAAAGCAAGATGCAAGTTTATGAAAATCAAACATTCTATGATCTCCAAACATGCAGATGCGGAAGAACTTGGATCCTCCCGATCTAAAATGCGATGGTGGCGGCTGAAATTTCGTGGAGTTCGATCGGTGCCTAGGACTGCATCAGGAGCTTCTTATAGGCGAAGGGCAAGCCACCGGGGCCACACCACCTTGCGCGGGGTGTGCCCAGCGCCTAGGAGGTGCAGCATACTGGCGCCCCTCCGTCTCGTCTTAGGCCGTGTCCCCACGGTAATATATTGACTTTGGCTTTTGTCCGTCAATTCGAGAATATTGATTTTGCCTACGGAACCAAAAGCAGAAAACAGCGAGCGGCACTATGTCAAGTTGTTAATAGGTTAGTTCTAGAAAAGATATAAAAACACCTCAAATTGATGGGGATATGCCGAGTGGGGTATACCCAGCAGGACGTTTCCTATTGGCCCAAGCTGCCAGCGAGTGGGCCTGCATGACGGTGACTGGATCAAGACCCAACAAGGAGCCAGGCGACTGGAAGCTGAAGTCCTAGAAGCGTAGCTAGGCCCAGTCGGATTAGGTCAAATACCCTCTGAATACTTAACTAATTCGGTTGTAGATCTGTAAACCCTAGCGAGGTGAGTCTATATAAACCTCCCTAGGGTACGCATAGAGGACACGTTCCATCATACACCCCCTACGACTTGCCGCCTAGTCGTTGAGCTCGCCCTTGTACTCTCTCATCAATACAATCTAGCAGGAGTAGGTCTTTACCCTCCGAGGGGCCGAACCTGGGTAAAACCCTTTGTCTCCGCCCTCATCTTGCACCGCAGATGGTTGGCCTCCCTTGCCCCTTGTTCTACTACTCGTTGCCGATTGCAGCATCTGCCATGGCCATTCCCGCGACAGTGGCACCCACCATGGGGCCTGGCTGGTCAGGCCGATGTTCTGCGACGAGATCCAATCTGCGAATCAACAAACACGATCGCCACCGGCCACATGATCGCAATCGGCGAGATCCTCCAGATCTTGCCGAGCAGCTACGTCCCGGCAGCATGCCCCGTCACGCATAGCATGATCATGCCGGTCGACACGATCAACCTATTCGTCGGCTTAACCGACGTCATCATCTCGGAGGACTCGGCTCGCATCCGCGAGTCGCCACCGTGTGATCGGCTCTCTGAGAGTCAGGTCCGCACCATCCACTGCCTCGCCTCCGAGTATGACTCGGCCAACAACAACATGGCCGAGACCGGAATGACCGCAGACGACGCGTCCCTCAATGATGACGCCGACTCGGCGACCCCGACATCATTCGCCGGATCCATCGTCACCGCGTCCCCTGCGGGCTCCATCACCCAGGTCTCCAACGTGGGGGACTTTAACGATCCTTCCATCCTTGGGATCGTCGACTCCGACTCCGTGATGATCCACAAGTGTAGGGGATCGCAACATTCTTCGCGGGTAGTATTACCCAATTTATTGATTCGACACAAGGGGAGACAAAGAATACTTGCAAGCCTTAACAACTGAGTTGTCAGTTCAGCTGCACCTGGAAATAGTTCTTTCTCATAGAAGTTTATCAATAGCAATAGTTTGGTAGTAGCAACAGCAAAGCAATAGCAACAGCAGAACATGAGCAATAGTAACAGTAACGGTAACAGTGGGATTCGAGTGCGGTAGGCATAGGGATGGATGGACGGGCGTTGCATGGACGTGTCTAAACATGTAACTTCAAGATCTAGGGCATTGCAGATAAATAATAACAAGCATCCAAGTACTAAACAATCCTAGGCATGTGCTCCATATATAGTCATACATGCTCGCAATGAGAACTTGCACAACATCTTCTATCCAGCCAGCCCGTGGCAGCGGTGCCTCTAGGTAACTACTGGCAATTAAGGTGCTTCTTTTAATAGAGCACCGGAGCAAAGCATTAACACTCCATGAACACATGTGATCCTCACACCACAGCCATCCCCTCCGGTTGTCCCAATTATTGTCACTTTGGGGCCTTTGGATCCGGACAATGATATGTGTACACAACTTGCAGATAAGATCACAAACAATATTATCATAATGATTCAATAATAAGTTCAGATCTGAGATCATGGCACTCGGGCCCTAGTGACAAGCATT
Organism: Avena longiglumis; assembly: GCA_030063025.1. Lineage (NCBI taxonomy): Eukaryota > Viridiplantae > Streptophyta > Magnoliopsida > Poales > Poaceae > Avena > Avena longiglumis. The sequence goes on from CP125974.1 coordinate 149,140,171, forward strand.
AAGCACAACAAGTTGCAACAAAGTCAAATAGAACTAATAGAGATACTAGGCACTATGCCCTAACAGATCTTATTCGATTTCATGATAGAACTCATCCAATCCCTACCATCCCCAAGCCTACAGCGGGGGATTACTCACTCATGGATGAGGGAAACATCGGTGCTTGATGGATATGCGTTGGTGATGATGATGGCGATGATCCTCTCCAAATTCCCCGTCCCGGCAGGGTGCCAGAACGGAGTTTCTGGATCTGAATCTTGGTTTCTGGTGGTGGCGGTGGAGCAGAACTCTTTCTAGAAAACTACTGAACCCCCTCGGTTTTTAGGTCGAAAGGCAACTTATAGGCGCAGAGGGAGGCCGAGGGGGTGCCTGGGGTGGCTGCACCCACCTAGGCGCGACCAGAGGTGGGCTCGCGCCTGGCAGGGGTGTGGGCCCCCTAGGCCCCTTCTCCGTCTCATCTTCTGGCTTCGTGGATCTTCTGGTGAAATATAATTTTTGGCATATTTTCCGGAATTTTTCCTGATAGTTGATTTTCTACACAAAAACAAGACACCAAGGTAATTCTGCTGAAAACAGCGCCAGTCCGTGTTAGTTGTATCCAAATCACACAAGTTTAGAGAGAAACAATAGCAAAAGTGTTCGAGAAAGTAGATATGTTTTGGATGTATCAACCCCCCCGAATCTTAGCTTATTGCTTGTTCTCAAGCAATTCAGTTGAAAACTGAGTGCGATAAAAGAACTTTCACGAACACATTTGCTTCATATGATGTAAATATTCTCAGCATAGGAGTAGATGCTTAAACCATTCATAATAAGAAGCATGCAACCAAGTCTACTCAATAGTCATTGCAAGCTATGAAGAGAAACCAACTCAATAATAATAAGAAGCATGGAACATAAACACAAGCAACACTGCAATGCTCATAGTAAGGTATGATAGAGTGGTATCTCGCTTGCCTTCCCTTTTTGTAGAGCACAATATAAATGCGAAGGCACCTCTGAAGTTCAAGTGAAGACTAGAGGTAAAAATATCAGAGATACAAGCATCAAAGTCATGGTTTTGAGACAAACACAAGAATGACAACTATGCTCTCAATAAGGTGCTCATAGAATAAGTGGTGACTCAACAAGGTTGTGAAAACAGTTTTGAAAAGTTTGAAAGGCTTCCTAATGCTGAAAGGAAGGTACTCATTAGCTTTGAGCTCTCATTGCCCCTATCATAGGCATCTTCATGTGGTTAAGGTGAAAGTGAGGTCCACTCTGAATCATATGCTTAACAGACCATAGACTGAAAATCCCAAGTCCCTTGAGTACGAGGGCCGCTCCGCATGCTACTCAACTTTGGTTACCTGTAAGTTCTTGTCATTGTAAATACACGCATATCATAGATAACCGCCAACGTGGTACTCCTTGCACATGATACAGGAGCTATCCTGTGATCAAAATGCCAAGGCAAGCAGACAATGAGCATCTTAGCGATCTTTTTATTTACTATGTGCATAGATTTTTATTGGGGATGCTTCATAGAATGCTCATTATGGTGATGCTGCAAGTTTCCACCATGATTAGGCATGGCTTAGGCTAGCGGACCAGGCGTTTCTCTAACACAATGTATAGAGTCCATGAACTGACGAACTCCCCTTTTATTTCACATCGTCGACATCCGTAAACAAAAGAGCAAAGTATCAACTGGATAGGATATCCAAAAAGTGTTGAAAGAGTTCCCCATGGCAGCACGGTTCTGCTGACTCCGAACATATAATTTGAAAGCATATAACTTTCATGGACAAGTCACAATTGTTTAGGATTATTAAGAGCAATGAATAAAGTGTTCCATCAAGTTCGTAAGAGATTTACTAACTAACTTTCTCAAAACAGACAAACATTTTATTTGGAAGAAAACAAGGCATATTGAATATACACTGAAAATAGCAAACGATGCTAACAGGTAGGTATGGTGGACACAGCTGGCAATATTGGTTTTGGGGATTTGGAAACACGGGTAGAGCTCATGCTCAGTGCAAGTGAAGGCTAGCAATATAGAGGGAGCGACAAACGAGAGAGCAATAACTGTCATAATCATGCTTGCAACAAAACAGGACTAATTATGGCATGAAAGTGATGCAAGAACTTTGAGGCAAAATAAATCATCGAGGCTTACTGACTATTTATTAGTCATATGCATGCGTGAGCATGTGCCAAATCGATTCACATGAAACTTCCAGAGGAGGATACCACAATTTCATACCAAAATATGAACAAAACAATGCAAGCAAACATTCATATGACATGCTACAAACTATTAGAAAGCTAGAGCTAATCATAGACAGGCAAAAACTACCAAGCATCCATCAGTAACACACTCCTTACCATGAACAGACTAAGCATGCTCACAATGATGAGTATATGTACAAAAATGAAACAAATAGAGTTCGTTACCAGCCTCTTACCACTCCTCAAGTTGTCTTAATCTTCATTATTGCCCTTCACTTGTGTGACTTGAATAATAACATGAAACCCAAAATCCAATAAGGACGACTGAACCCTGCAAAGAACTCATAAAAACAAAGAAGAAGAACAAATATTTTTGGTGTTTTCGATTTTTTAAAGAAGCCAACAAAGCAAAAACAAACCAAGCAAAGCAAAATATTTTTGGATTTTTCTTTTAAGGCAAACCAAATCAAAGAAACAAACCAACAGAAACAACGAAAATATTTTTGGTATTTTTGTGTTTTTGAGAAATAAGCAACAAGAACAAAAAAGAAAGCAAAACAATGGATATACAAAGAACCGACCGAACATGATATATAGATGAGCGTGATGTCGGTATACCTCCCCCCAAGCTTAGTCTTTTGGCCTAAGTGGGGCTCAATAACGCGGGTAGTAACCCCTTGTTGGTGGGTCATCATAGGAATGATCATAGTCAGGCCCTTGCGATGAAGAAGAAGACGCGCCCCAATCAAATGAGGGCTGCTGGTATGAAAACTCTTCCAAGTTGGAGGGCTGAACCGAATTGTTTTCGGCATCCTCTTAAACATTCTCCTCTTGCTCGGAGAGCTCCGCCACATATGTGTCAACCTCCTCCTCCGTAAGCGACCATCCTTGCCTGTTATCAAAGTTAAACAAAGCAGGTGCGGGCAAATAAACTATTTTCTCAGTCCTGCTCTTTCTCCGACCTTGTTGGGCAAAAGATAATTCATACAGTAAACTTCTCACATTGGCCCCCAGGGACACAAAACCGTGCTGAACCATGGATTCAAGATCCAGCCTTTCTATGGGAACTGATAATCTGAATAGTGAGGCTCTAAACCATGGAAAGCTAACAACCTAGAAGCAATGAGACCTCCACAAATTCCACCTTCCTCGCGGTTGGTGGTGAGACGGTGAGCTATCAAAGAACCCAGGATATAAGATCTATTCCTATTCAGAGCAACTGCGATAAAATCTAGATCAAAATAAGACAACTTTCTAGCAATCTTTCTAGCAAGAACACACTTGGTAATGAAATAGGCAAAGTATCTAATAGCTGGGAACTGAATGTTCCGAATTTTACCACTTTCCTTTGAGAAGTCGAAGCCTTGGAAAATCTCAGCATATAAATCCATAAGTGACTGGGGCCTTTCCTTGATCTTCTCACAAGATCCCGACTGAGGTACTCTAATTGCTGCAGAAAAAATCAGCAAAAGGCAGGTCGACAGGTATATTATATATTTTGTAATGGACCATGGGATTAGATGTAGACCAAGTGAACCGGAAGTCCTGTACAAAATCCATGGTTATCTTAACAAATTGAAATGGTTCACCTTCAAAAAAGTGTTCCAATCCTGCATTGGCAATCAAGGTTTAGAAATCCTGGGAGATTCCCGCGGTTCTCATAAATTCATGGCATGGATATATGGAAGGAAAAACTGCCTCCTCACGATGAACCTTCATTGGCTCAGACACCATCAAGTCATATTGATTCAGTGGATAGGTACTCATCTTCCTTATTAAATTTTTTAGACAAACATCAAACCAAGTGATTTCCAAGTTGATAAATGATGAGAAACTACTATAGGAACTTGCTAGAGGGCTACACATGCATCAAAATAAAGTTTCTAAGCATAGAACAAGCATGCAAGCTCAAACAACCAATCACCTATAGAAGTAAAATACTCAAGATACAATCTACCAACCACAAATCTAATTGGACAAGTGGAGGAGGCACATACCAAGGAGCAATCCCTCCAAAAATCAGCAACAAAGATGGGTTGAGCAAGGAGATCGAAAATCACGAGAAAGAATAGCAAGAACTCCAGATTGAGCAAGTTTTCCAATGTTTTTCAGGAGAGAGAAAGAAGATGGCTATGAGGGGGCACCTTGAAGGGGCCTAGGTGGGCCAGGCCCTCCTAGGCGCTACCCACAGGTAGGCCGCGCCTACCATGGGTGTGGTTGCCTGGAGTGGCCCCCTGGGTCAATTTAGGTGTCCCTCTGCCCCTTTTTTTGAGGAAAAAATTATTTTGAATTTTCTGGGATTTTTCGGGAAACTTTATTTTTGGCCAATTTTCAGGGTATGAAAATTGATTTTCTCGCAGAAACAGTTTTTTCAGAAGAAGCAAAACTAAACCAAAAGCCAAACTACAGAAGCTCTAAGACAAACTAACAAGCAAAACACTAGCAAAACCAAAGCTAGCAAAAGAAAGGCAAACACTAGGATGGAGAAAAGTAAAAGAAAGCAAGAATAACCACATAGTGAAAACATTATTTTGTTCATAAAAATCCTTTTGTTAACAATGTTGATCAAGTCTTGTTATCAAAACAATCTTATACGAAACAAAACTTTGTATTCCACAAGGTGATTATGTTACCTCATACTTGATAGCAATGGTCCCAATCATAATAGTTTCAAAATTTTCTTGTGGAATGGGACAATATATTTCTCCAACCTTGATGCTCTCAATATTTTCAATGGAATTCAGGCAATAGCTTCTAACAACCTTCTTGGGGAAATAAATAGTATGCTCTTTATCATCAATATTGAATGTTACTTTTTCTTGATTACAATTAAGGACAGCACCTGCAGTATTAAGAAAAGGTCTCCCGAGAATAATGGACATATTATCATCTTCAGGCATTTCAAGCACAACAAAATCAGTCAAAACCAAGTAATTATGAGCCACTTGAACAGGAACATCCTCACATATACCAACAGGATTAGTAGTTGACTTATCAGTCATTTGCAAAGATATATCAGTTGGTATCAACTTTTTTAGCTGGAGTCTCTTGTAGAGAGAAAAAGGAATAACACTAACTCCAGCTCCCAAATCCCATAAAGTAGTTCTAACATAGTTGTTCTTAATAGAGCAAGGAATAGTTGGTATACCTGGATCACCAAGTTTCTTTGGAACCTTACCATTGAAGGAATAATTAGCAAGCAAAGTAGAAATCTCCTCATTAGGAATCTTCCTTTTATTAGAGACAACATCCTTCATATACTTTGAATAAGGAGGCAACTTAATAGCATCAGTCAAAGGAATTTGCAAAAATAAAGGTTTCATCCACTCACAAAACTTGTTGTAGTGTTCTTCCTCCTTTGACTTGTGTTTCTTACCTGGAAAAGGCATAGGTTTCTCCACCCATGGTTCTCTCTCTTTACCATGTTTATTAGCAATAAAATCTTCCTTAGTGTACCTAGTGTTCTTAGTGTGCTTCTCAAGCTCTTCCTCAACTTTCTCCTTATCAGGAGCATCATTATTATTATCATTCTCAGTTTCAGCATCAGAGATAGATATACTATTAGGATCTACAGCAGGTTCAAGTGGTTCCTCAACTATCTTATGTTTCTTTTTCTTTCTCTTACGAGGACTATCACTGCTCTCACCTTGTTGAGAGTCGTGCTCAATTCTTTTAGGGTGTCCTTCAGGATATAAAGGATCTTGAGTAGATATACCACTCCTAGTTCTAATTCCATAAGCATGTTTATTTCTTGAGGCATTAACTAGCATATCCTTTTGTACCTTAGCAAGTTGATATAGTAGGGTTTGAACCATTTGAAAGTGTTTACAAAGCATTTTAATATCATTAGAAGTTCTTTCCACAATATCTTTCAACTCTTTGATAACTCTAGAGTTTTCCAATAAATGATTCTGAACTTGTTTATTAACATTACCTTGTTTTAACAATAAATGTGTCAAGTTCCTCTAAGCACTGATCAGGAGGATTACCATAAGGAATATCACCTTCATCAAAGTGGAGAGAGTGTACCTCAATAGTAGATGCTTGGGGAATTGGCTTACATAATTCTTCTATAGGAGGTAGATTCTTCACATCTTCAGCTCTAATACCTTTCTCCTTTAGACATTTCTTAGATTCCTTCATCACTTCATCATTTAATGCAATAACTCCCCTCTTCTTTGGTGTTGGTGTTGGAACTGGTTCAGGTACAATTGGTTCAGGAGTAATAGGATCAGGTGTATTTAGCTCAGTTGAAGTCCAATCATCATAATTCTTGCTTATCTTAGCCATTAATTCTTCAGCATCTGTAGGTGTTCTTTTCCTGAAAACACAATCAGCAAAGCTATCTAGGTATGTCCTAGAATCATCAGTTAGTCCATTATAATAAATATCAATAAGCTCATTCTTAGGCAATGGACATCCAGGATGTGCATGAATCAAGGCACAGAACCTTGTCCATGACTCGGGCAATTTCTCTTCTTCTCCCTGTTTAAAATCAAAAAGTCTCTGCAAAGCATCATGTCTAGCACTAGGAGGAAAATATTTCTGGAAGAAAGAAGCAATCAAGCAATCAGGGCTATCAATAGAACCAGGAGGTAATCTATTAAACCAAGCCCTACCTTCTCCTTTTAGTGAAAAACGGAAAATCTTAGTAACAAAGTACTTGCGCATCTTAAAATCATCAGAAAATAAAGCACTCATAGTGGAAAGCTCATTCATATGAGCCACAACACTCTCATTTTCAGTCCCATAAAAGGTTCTTTCTCAACAATGTCTAAATAGGATAAATCAAGAGAGAAATCGTAATCTTTATCTTTAATATCTATGGGAGAGGTGGCAAATTTAGGATCGGAGGACAGTTTAGGAATAATGGTACGTCTATCAAGGAGACTCTTAATAGCACTAGCACCATGTGTGTTTCGGCACTCTTCAACAAATTCATCAGTAAACTCAATGTAACCATCATTAATATCAAAACTCTCTCTAGACTCAGGTGAGCTAACAGGTGTAACAGTGTCTTCACTAGGAGTTTTGGTATTTCCTAGACTAGCCATAGTAGCATCTAGAGAAGGACCTAATGAACCACTCGCATCAAGCATAGTAGAAGTAAGATCATGAGCATCAAAAGCAGTTTAAGATTCAGCAATAGTAGCAGTGTGTGTAGCATGAGTATGTGGTGGTGGTGTAACAAGCTTACTTATAACAGACGGTAAATCAAGAGCAATAGAGGTGTTTAGGACTGTATCTCTTCTTGTAGTGGATGGTAAAATAGGGAACTTTCCATCACGAGACTTACCCATGATGAACGGAGCAGTAGTGAACTATAATAGATCCAAGTGAACTTACAAATAAAGCTATGCTACCCGGCAAAAGCGCCAGAAAATAGTCTTGATGACCCACAAGTGTAGGGGATCGCAATAGACTTCGCGGGTAGTATTATCCAATTTATTGATTCGACACAAGGGGAGCCAAAGAATACTTGCAAGCCTTAACAACTGAGTTGTCAGTTCAGCTGCACCTGGAAATAGTTCTTGCTCACATAAGTTTATCAGTAGCAACAGTTTGAATAAGGAATAATAATAACAAGCATCCAAGTACTAAACAATCCTAGGCATGTGCTCCATATATAGTCATACGTGCTCGTAATGAGAACTTGCACAACATCTTCTGTCCAGCCAACCCATGGCAGCGGGGCCTCTAGGGAACTACTGGCAATTAAGGTGCTCATTTTAATAGAGCACCAGAGCAAAGCATTAACACTCCATGAACACATGTGATCCTTACACCACAGCCATCCCCTCCGGTTGTCCCAATTATTTTCACTTTGGGGCCTTTGGATCCGGACAATGATATGTGTACACAACTTGCAGATAAGATCACAAACAATACTATCATAATGATTCAATAATAAGTTCAGATCTGAGATCATGGCACTCGGGCCCTAGTGACAAGCATTAAGCACAACAAGTTGCAACAAAGTCAAATAGCACTAAAAAGAGATACTAGGCACTATGCCCTAACAAATCTTATTCGATTACATGATAGAACTCATCCAATCCCTACCATCCCCAAGCCTACAGTGGGGGATTACTCACTCATGGATGCGGGAAACATCGATGGTTGATGGAGATGCATTGGTGATGACGATGGCGATGATTCTCTCCAAATTCCCTGTCTCGGCATGGTGCCAGAACGGAGTTTCTGGATCCGAATCTTGGTTTTTGGTGGCGGCGGCGGAGCGGAACTCTTTCTGGAAAACTATCGAACCCCCCTCGGTTTTTAGGTCGAAAGGCAACTTATAGGCGCAGAGGGAGGCCGAGGGGGTGCCTGGGGTGGCTGCACCCCCTAGGCGTGGCCAGAGGTGGGCCCGCGCCTGTCTTGGGTGTGGACCCCCAGGCCCCTTCTCTATCTCATCTTCTGGCTCCATGGATCTTCTGGTGAAATATAATTTTTGGCATATTTTCCGGGATTTTTCCTCATAATTGATTTTCTGCACAAAAACAAGACACCAAGGTAATTCTACTGTAAACAGTGTCAGTCCGTGTTAGTTGTATCCAAATCACACAAGTTTTAAGGAGAAACAATAGCAAAAGTGTTCGAGAAAGTAGATAAGTTTTGGACGTATCACTCCGGATCGGAGAACTCCGGCGACTTCCATGTCGGATCGGGTCGCTTCGTCGTGACCTACATGGCGAACGGCACGAGCGCCCCGCCAGACCCCTTCTCCACGCCGATCCCGCCAACCGCCACGGCAACGGAGGTCGAGGAACTCCGCCTGCGACTGGAGGATGCTATTCGCAAGGAAAAAGCCGAGCGCGAGAAATTTCGCCTCGAGCAGGTAACGGCGCAGGAGCTCTTGCTCTACCACCAACTCCGTATTAGGTCGCGCCTGAACCCCACCGTTCAGGGCCGCGCCCTGAATTTCAACGGTGAAAGCAACCCGGCCCGCGCAGCCGACCGCGTGATCTGCGAGAACAAGCCGCCAGGAGGAAGCACTCGACCACCACCAGGCGCATCAGCAAACTGTGCTCCCCTACCGCCCCCCGGTCACACGCCCCCTCCAAACCAACTAAGGATCATGATCTCCCCGCAAGAGCGGGACGCGAACGGCCTCCCGCTGTTCTCCACTCTGATGGAAAACATCATCGTGAGTTGATCCACGGTCGATAACATCAAAGTGACCGAGGAAGGCGCCCTGCGGATCCAGTATGCCAGGGCCTTACTCGCCAAGGCCGTCAAGCAACAAGCTCCGAGAGCAGATTCGCGTGGACACGTCTAATCCCGCTCATCAGGAAGAAGGGCGGCCTCGAGCGGCCGCCCAAATATGGAAAATACCATCAATTGCCCACCCCCCCGAGCTCGTGCAGCTCCAGCCGCGACCCGCGAACGCGGCACTCTCCACCAACGACCCGCGACCGACGAACAACATGGTCGCTGCCAACGGGCAGCCAGTCGACGCGTGGACCCACATCATCAACAACCATAGGTGGCGCGCACGCCAGCCCGACGACTTGAGGCATACCCTCACCAGCCATCGCGACGGTGAACCAAGGGGATCACTCAGCCGAGTCGTCCCCCAGTGCTTCGGACCAATGATACGAGGCGAAAAATACCTGGCGAACTTCAAAGCGCTGAAGGAGATCGAGAAGTATGACCCCTCGTACAACCCATCCCTGTGGCTGGACACGTACCTCATGGCGATGGGAATCGCCGGATACACCGACCTACTCGTCGCCCGCTACCTTCCCTTGATGATGGGAGTGTGCCAGCAATGGATCAACACCCTCCCCGCAAACATCATCGACTCCTGGGAGGATATGCGCGACGCCTTCGTCAGGCACTTCGAGGGTTCCTACACCCGCGCACCACCATCGAGGCCCTGGAGCGATGCATCCAGGGACCCCGCGAGTCGACCTGCAGCTGGGTCCAGCGGTGGCAGGACCTGTGGTACAACGAGGCTGGCATCCACCTGGATACAGCGATACACTGCTTCAAGAGCTCGTGCCGCTACGATCCCTTGTTCGCCAATCTCAAGCGGGTGTACAAGACACTCGATAACATACCGTACCTCCTCGAGATCGCCAAGCGGTACGCGGAGGAGGACCTGAACCAAGAAACCGATGACAAGTCGAGAGGAAATCGCCGCCCAAGCGGCCATGACAGGGAGACGACCCGAGCTACGCTACAGCAACACTCGCCTCACCGGCAAGCGCCGCACTGACGGGCGAGTCGACTTCGTCACCAATGTCGGCTACGCGCCACGCGAGCCCAAGAGCTTCCGCCGCGACGGGAGCCAACGCCGCGACAACAGCAACTACAAGGAGAAGCCGAGGTTTGACCCCGTGGCTCTCCTCAACCAGCCCTATGTGTTCCACAGCAAGGAGGGGAAGCCCTCCACACACACGACCGTCGACTGCCACTCCCTGAGGGAGATCGAGAAGGCACGGCGCGCACGGGAGGACCCCAACAACCACCCGCCAATCAGCGGGGCATTCGGCAACAACGTGGGATCGCTCCACACCTTCACCGGGTTCAGCACCAAGCGTGAGAAGAAGGTCATCGCCCATGCCGTCGCCGTCAACACGGTGTCCCAGGTCGACGTCCCGCGCTTCCTCAACTGGTCCGAGAAGTGGATCACCCGGAGCCGCGAAGACCACTCGCCACGGATCGAATATCCGGGGCGAGTCGCCTTGGTGATCAAGCCGCGAAGACCACTCCCCAAGACGCTGATGGATGGCAGAAGCTCCATCAACACTCTCTACCTGGACACATTCAGGCGACTGCGGATCCCGCAGTCGATGATCGAGACGACCTACACCACCTTCCACGGCATCGTCCCCGGTCGGAAGGCGTACCCGATCGGCAAGGTGACGCTGCCAGTCACCTTCGACACACCAACAAACTTCCACACCGAGCGGATCGTCTTCGAGCTGGTGCCCTTCAACAGCCCCTACCATTGCGTCCTGGGGCGGCAGGCGTTCGCCAAATTCATGGCAGCGCCCCACTACGCGTATAACGCGATGAAGCTCCCAGGGCCGTGCGGCATCATTACCGTCCACGGCGACCCTGACATGTCCGCGGAGTGCGAGGCCAAGGGCGCCGAGCTTGCCGACGCCGTCATCGCCGTAGAGGCCAACCACGTGGAGGAGCTCGCCAAGTACACGAGCAGGGTCAACAATGACGACCCCACGATACTCAAGAAGCCCAACTCGGAGGGCGGGGCTCAAACGCCTTCGAGGCAACCACGCACACGCGCACCGTCGAGCTGGTTCCAGGCGACTCCAGCCAGACGGTGATGATCGGAACGGGCATAGGCCCAGCATAGGAAGGCGCGCTCATCGAGTTCCTCCGTGAGAATCGCGACATCTTCGCATGGAAGCCATCCGACATGCCTGGTGTCCCAAGGGAACTCGCTGAGCACAAACTCAATGCCGACCACAAAGCGCGACCCATCAAGTAGTCGTTGTGGCCCTTCAATGAAGAGCGCTGCCGAGAAATCACCGAGGAGGTGCAGCGTCTACTCGCTGCAGGCTTCATACGGCCAATCAAATACTTCAAGTGGCTGGAAAACCCAGTCCTGGTCGAGAAGAAGAATGGGACCTGGAGAATGTGTATCGATTACACAAACCTCAATAGTGCCTGCCCCAAGGATCAGTCGTCCTCCCGCAGATCGATCAACCCATCGACTCGACCGCGGGCTCAGAGTCGTTGTGTTTCCTTAACGCCTACTCTGGTTACAACCAGAACAAAATGGTAGTCGAGGACGAGGAGAAGACGACGTTCATCACGCCATTTGGGGCATTCTGCTACACTGCCATGACCTTTGGCCTCAAGAACGCCGGGGCGACCTACCAGAGGTGTATGCAAGAATGCCTTGCGAGCCAAATTGGCTGCAACATCCACGTCTACATTGATGACGTGGTGGTGAAGTCCACTCGCCAGGGCGATCTACTCGCCGACCTGGCCGAAACCTTCGCAAATCTGCGGAGGTACAAGATCAAACTAAACCCAGGAAAGTGCACCTTCGGTGTACCCACTGGACAACTGCTAGGGTACGTCGTCTCCAAACGAGGGATCGAGGCGAACCCCACCAAGATCAACACGATCGCCCGGCTCGGAAAACCCGAGTGCCTGCGCGACATCCAGAAGTTGGCCGGGCGAGTCGCGGATCTCATTCGCTTCATCCCTCGGCTAGGCGAGAAGGCAATGTGTAACATCCCAGCATTTAGGAACCAATGAAGGGTAGATTTAGGAATCTGTTAAATTGCATGCATTCATCTGTAAAAATGTGGGTAAATTTTTCGCCAAATAAAATCCTAAAGTGACCAAAGTTTCTTTCATGCTTTAAGATTAGGAATAGTCTTGGAGAATGATTGTGATAAACTTTGATATGATCTTTGTGGATTAGTGTGTTTTGAGAAATGAAATTTGAATTTAAACTTGAGTGTTGGATTTATAATTCAAAAGGATTTAGATTTATGTTTGAGTATTTTTGATTTAGTCAAGAGATGATAATTAGTAGCTCAAACTTTAAATAAAGAACATAATCAATAAAATGAATATTTATTCCATAAATTTTATTCAAGAAATAAGTTACAAAAATGTAACTTACGAAAATGATCAACAATCTTTACAATAGGAATTAAATAAAAGAATAATCTTTATATATTGAGTAATAGTACAATCTTTATTACAAAAGAATAAAATAAAAAGTACAAAAGAATAAAATAAAGATTACAATTGAATAAGAGAAATTTTACAAGGAACTATCTATCAAGAAAAGGAAAACCTAATCTAAATCTTGAATCTTCAAGTCTGGTACCTGCAAAACAAAAACAAACTAAAAGAAAGAAAGTTAAGGTTAAAAATGTTTTACTCTTAGTATTGACAGTGAGGTGCACTGTTCAAGGTTCATCATTGAGTAATCTTTTAAGGGGCAAGTTTCACCAATATGAAAGAACTATATCTTTCATAAATTCAAGCCATAAGTCAAATAAACAGTAAGGAGGGGCAAGTTTCACTAGACAAGTAAATGTAACCAGATGAAAGTAACTTTCATATCTAGAGCATATCCACAAGGTGCAGCAGGAACACAAGCAACACACACACATCAAACGGCATGGTGTGTGCTGTCAGCACATCATCAACATGCCACACACACAAAACTACTCAGCACGGCCGTGGGAAGCCACTCAACACCATTTCCCTGTTCTTACACACCAAGAACACACTCAGCTTAGCAAAGCCAAACCACATCACACCAATCACAATCTTGATCATCTCACCAAGATGGTCACATAAGGAGGGGGTAGATCAGGTGGATAGCAAGGACAAGATCAAGCCACCAGGACCAGGAGGTGGAGAGCTAGATCAAGGACAAGTCCAGAAGATGGAAGTATCAGGAGGAGCACCAGATCAAGCTAGCCATACAACCAGCAAGATCAAGCTAGCCACACAACCATAAGATCAACAACTTGCAACAACAACACCCAAGTTTGGTGAGTATCATAAAACATCCACATATTCTGTTCATCTTAATCAAACAGAAAAGCGTGTGTTGTTTTACAAGTTAAACCTCTTAGTGATCACCCAAGTGGGGTAAACCTATCATAGAGGAAATTTGAAATATAAAGGCTAACAGTAAACTCTACCAAACCCACCAGAATCTCAGACCAGCATCATAGATCCTGGTGATCATCAACAACTCATATATATTCCAAATGTTCTCAAATAGCTTATAAAATTCGGGCACATCTCCTAATGGAGTAGCACCTCAGATTTCATAAACTATATGCACCAACATTAAGCTATAAGCAAACCAATCATTTTTCCAACTCTAACTCAAGAATCAGTAGCTGGTATCACTACCAGAACCAATCCATGAGAAACAACAGGACAAGGGCCAAGTCCCTAAAACCTCAGACCAACATCATAGGTTCTAGGGATTCAAAGAAAGAATTTTCCATTTATTTCTAATGCCAATCTAATCTTAAGCTTGAACAAAAACCAAGCCAAGTAATAGAATCTAGTCTTGTGTGCCATATTAGAATGGTGTCACAAGAACAGTTTCTAAACTAAGCAGGTTAAGCATCCAATCTTCACAGATACAACCACAGCTAACTATAAATCAGTTTCCTGCTATTAATCACAGGAATCATAATTAGGAATCTTTGTATATATCATCACTGTAAGAGACCATCTGATCTCAAACTATGTCTGAATCTTTAAGCGAACATTTACTGGTGCAGTGAATCATCACTGACAGTGATACCATAAGTACTAGAGTACTAACAGTAGAGAGAGACACTAAGCATCAATCTAACCAACCAGGTTTCACGGTTACACCATCAGCTTAACCAAGCTTTATCATGAATTAGAGGCAACACTACTGAACCACTAGCATTAGGTCAACAATAGCATTGAATAATCAAAACATAACAGAAAGCACTGAAGTACAGTGAGCACAATCTTCATTAGGCCTCATTACCAGATCAAATCATCATCTTACAAGCATAAAGAGGAATGAATCCTAGAACCAGGGAAGAACCCTAGAACCAATATGAACCCTAATGAGGAATTGCCACTAGTTACACACATATGAACTTAGAGGAGGTAGAGGCATGGGTGATAACCAAGGACCAACTCACCTGTGGTCCTCGCTGTAGATTAGAAGAGGAAGCAGAGGGTCGACGATGAACACGACGGCACGGGGAACACCCAAAGGGGGCGCTGCGACCCACACCACGCTGAGGCAGCGACAATAGCCATGCCCGAGGCGCAGAACATCACCACAGCACACAGCAGCAGCGGCGGCGACAACACCAGCGCCACCCTAAACCCTAGGGTTCGGGACGGAGCTAGTCTGGCCACAGGGAAGCTCCAGGTACAAATCGAATTGGACATGAGGGTGGAGCGTGGTCGACAACCTTGCCCTGCATCACGGCAGTGACCAGGGAGGACCATGGCGACGAGCAGCGCACGGCGGCGGCGCCATCGACCACGGGGTCGAAGAGGAGAAGGGAGATGAGAACGAAAGAATTACATGGGGTTTGGGCTGGACTGGGCCAAAACCCCTTCGGGGTGTGGTTTTGGTTCTATCCCATTGGGCCACAAGTGCCCAATAAATCAACACAGGCAGCCCATTTAATAAAATACAGATTTTAATAAATAAGAAAAGACCAAAATGCCACTAAACTTAAATAAATTCTAGAGAATAAAATAAAAATCCAAAATTATAAATAAAATATTATTGGATTCACAATAATGCAAAATATCTAAATAAATTAAGAAATAAAATTTTAGACATATAAATTTTATTAAGAATTTTGTAATATAAATATTCCGTATGGAATTTTATAAAATTATTGAATGATGATAAAAAATCACTTTCATTATATATTAATATTGTAGTATTTTAGAAAAATACTAAACAATATTTAATATCAATTTTTGGTATTTAATGATAATTCTTAAAGGAATTATTAACTTAATAAAATGAAATAAAATAAAAGAATACAATATTCAATAAATATTAAAAAATTAATATTTATAAATTCTTTATTATTAAAAGAATTTTTATAACTTAAATAATGGGGGAGAATACACACAAAGCTAAATAATGCATTACATTACTTTGCATAATCATTTTGCTTCTTTAAATATTGTCCTTACCGGGCAATAATGATGGTTTTGTAGACATAGAAGCTCAAGGTCCAATGCAAGCATCCGACTTCACTACCTTGCAATCACAACGCAAGTTCATCACTTGCTCATGTACTTTGAAGAGTCTTTATCAAAGTATTTGCAAATTGTGTGTTATCATCTATATTATAGAAAAAGAAAATGTTATTTTCTCAAGATAATAAATCTTAGATATCATCCTAAGTGATGATATGATGGAGCATAGAACTTAGGTTTTTAATTGCATTAATGATGAACAATTAGGGATTAATAACCCATGACATCAGTGATTATAGCGCCGTATATTATGCGTTAACCATGAGATTTGGAATGGGACGGAGAAGTCAGCTGTATACTTTTCCTCTTGTATGGAGGCAAGACGACCTTAACGTGACGTTGTGATTCCTTGTGCGGATCCAACATATGGGTGGGCACCCTTATTCCCCACACTTTTGGTGTCTAGATTATCCATGAATGGTGTTTAGGGATATAGTCCATGTAGAAATGGTACTATTCTGGGCATCACCAGGTCATAGTATCTTCGGGAACTCATCACGGTTTTAGCCTGCCCGAAATGGGGCTTAACGGAGGTGAGCCAGCCCCAAAGGATCGTGCAGACATATGAGGTCGCGGAGAGGGCAGTGATTGGCTTGGACCAACTACTAGGCCCCACATCATGGAATTGTGGACGGGAAAGTACGCCTGGTTGTGCAACAAGGAGTTGATCTCTCATGGGAAAAGTAACGCACCTCTGTAGAGTGTAAGAATTGTAACTTATTACTCCCTGTTCCGGGAAGGAGCTACGAACGCGGTTGTAAAGGAACTCCATGAAAGTTCTGGTCAACCTGTGAAGGCTGATGGTCATAGATTTTCATAATAAAATCAATCTTTGAAGAAATATTTATGAAAATTGCATAGTTCCAAGGACTGATAGTCCGAGGTGGTAGATAGAGCATCAAACTTCCTACCTTGCGTATAATGAACTTGGTGGGTAACGCTGTTACTCATCCTTTTACTTTGATTCCTTGCTTAGACTCTGAGAATCCCGAAGATACTCCAATGTATGCAGCCGAGAGCCAAGAGGAGGTCTTCTATGAAGAGCCCAACCTGTATGGAGCCATAGAAGGGGAGGACTATGATATCATCTACGTAGGAGACTTCCAAGAGTCTGAATAATTATTATAGTTCTAGTAGACACTTGAGCCGAGCAACATGAACAATATATAGCCATAAGTTGTTGAGCTCAATTTGGAGTTTAAGTTTTAAATTTGAAACTTCCGCTGAAACACTTATATTTTGGTTTGTAAGTTGAATCTTTTGGAAGTCTTGAACTTCCGGTATTGTAATAATAATAATGTGGGTATGTTTGTAATATGGACCCGCAATGTTTCTGTTGTACCACTCTGAGGGATGTGATATTTATGGAACGGTGTTCTGTGGATGTCATGTCAACGACTATAGTGTACTACACATGCAGTGGTATGCTAGGTCACCGCAGTTGGTATCAGAGAGAATTGCTTTGACCTTAGGTTGGAAACCTAGTAAATGTATTACCTATAGGAGAGTATAACAATGATAAAGAATTCTCTAAAAGAAATATAATGGGTATTCAAATGAGAATATTTCGTTATATGTTTTAGTGCTATAATTCTTTGTTATGATGCAATATATCATTTGTTACTAATAAAATACTATTTTCCTTATATACAGAACTATGGCACCGAAGTTTCCAAAACAGACTTTGGTAAGGAAAGAGGAGACTCTAGATGATTATCAAGTATCATTCACAGATCAACTTCATCAACTTTTAAAGATTTTTAGTTGTCCAACTAGAATTCTAGTGAACACCATAACCTATTATGGTGCCAGATGTTATCCAAGTATCGTGTGAGTATCCAACTTCCAGAGGAGCTTAGATTATATCACGATCTACCTATAGGTGAATGTAGGAGTCACTTAGCAGCCTATCATGTTGCTGTTGTGGAGGCGATAGCTAATATCCGGGAGCATAAAGCCAAGGAGTTAGAAGGTAGCACATTTTCTATGATACCTCATGATTCTATAGACTCGGAGCCTGTACCAGATCATCTTACTTTGGTTAAGAAGCATCCTAAGTTAGCTTCCAAGATTATGGATAGATACCAAACACTCGTTGCGTCTTTTTATAAGACACATCAAGTGATTGTCGAAGATAAAAATGACATGTTAGAGGATCTAACTGATCCATAAAGGAGGAAGTAGTTAGCATTCTAGTTGGAGAAGGAAGCAAGTAGTAGTGCAAAACCTATCTTTAAGGATATACCTATAGATCCTGAATCTTTTACACCATATTCTTATTCACCAAGGCCTGAACCTATATATGATCCTGTGGATATGAGGTATGCAGTACCATAGGGTTTAGAGGATGGTTCTGATACAGAACTTCCTATTGAGAATTCTGATGGTTGGAGGATGGGATCATCTGAAGGATCTCAGGAACACCAGATGTCCATAGATAGTTCTAACAGAAATGTTGGACAATCTCGCTGGATGGGTGCAAGAATTAACCCTAGTAATAGTAGTAGAAATGCCATGTTCATAGATAATCAGGATGAAGAAGAAGATCCTGAGGAAAGAGTGTTTGAATCATCAACATATTCTCCAAACCCAGGGAATATACATTATCCGGTGTTTAACTATCTTGCCCAAAGGAGCACCTAGGGACCAGCATGATCTGCGTATTCTGTTGACAACTCAAGGAATAAAGCTCAGGAAATGCAAGGGGATATAATGTTGAATATGTTTCTGAAGACTTTTCAGCTGGGCTAGAGGGAGTCAATGCGCTCAGGTTGAGTAATGACTCAAGTCCTGACACTTCAGATAATGAGTATGTTCCTTCTGGAAGGCCATTTGTTCCACAAACTGTGCGACGAACATCACGTCATCACGGTTGGACATCAAGCATGTATGATGAGCATAGTTACTACTAGAAGTAGGCAACTATTTAGAGATATCAAGTACCGTGTATTGTAATTCGAGAAATAAGGTAGCTAGATAAATAAGGTAGTGTTGTGATTATACCCATATGGTATATGTTGTAATGACTTTGTATTACTATGATATTGTCATGTATAATATGTGAAATGCATATTTGGATTTTATTTGGATCTTCATTGTGTGACTAGTTCTGTGCGTAAAGCCGAGCTCAGAACACATGTGCATGATGTAATTATGAGTATTCACTTTATGTGCAGGACTAGAGGGTCATGGATACGGGTGTAGAGACCGAAGGTGAATAGCAGTGGATGGAACGTGAGGCCAAAGAGAAGGCCGATGCAGATGCAGCAAATCAGAGAGCATTACCACCACCACCACCAATGAGGCTGTTAATGGAGCAGAACTTTATGCAATGTATGAAAATGATACAAGAGACCCAGAACAAGTTCATGGAGGAGTTGCTGGGACGAGCAAATCAGAGTGCACCTGAAGGTGGAGGAGTAAGTCTTTCTGACTTCCAGAATGCAAGGCCGTTACCTTTTGCATCAGCCCTTGAACCAATGGATGCAGAAGATTGGCTAGCAGATACAGAAAGAAAGCTGAAGACTGTAGGTTGCAATGATGAGGAGAAATTGAGGTATGAAACTCATCTTCTGGCTGGACCTGCAGCATCATGGTGGGAGAATCAGTTGGCCATGCAACAACAAGGAAGGGAGTACACTTGGGAGGAGTTTAAACAGAGATTCTGTGAATATCATGTTCCGGAGAGTGTTATGGAGTTGAAGCGAAGAGAATTTGAGGAGTTGCAGCAGGGATATACTAGTGTTATGAAGTATATCTGGGAGTTTAGTCAACTGTCTCGTTATGCTGAGGAGGATGTTAACACAGAAGAGAAGAGGAAGAAGCGTTTCATGCGTGGATTAAATCCATTTGTGAGGATGCAGTTGAGGTTGGCTAATAAGCAAACTTATCAGCAGTTGCTAGATGCAGCTATTACTTTCGAAGATGACTACAAGAATGTCCAAGAGGATAGAAGGAAGAGAGCTAAGAAGGAAACCAAGAGGATACAAGCAAGCAAGCCCAAGCCAATCTGGAATTCAAACCAAGGAATAGGCCCTATAACAACAACAATTCCAATCGGAGTGCAAATCCAAACGTAAAGAATATTATATGCCGCAATTGCAAACTCCCAGGGCATATGAGCAGGGATTGCCTGAAGCCAGTAATTGTATGCCATGCTTGTGGTCAGAGAGGTCACATAAAGCCCAATTGTCCAAGCAAACCACAAGGAGGTTGGCCGGTTCGAGATGGAAGGCAAGCCAATGGAGGAAATGGACATCCCAATAAAGGGGGAAATAATGGAAAGAACAACAATGGCAAGAGGAACAGACCTACCGGGAAGCTGAACTATGCAACCCTAGAGGAGGTGGATAACTCGGAGCATGCAGTGATAGGTACCCTCAATATCCTTACCAATCCCGACAAAGTTCTATTTTATACTGGTGCAACTACTTCATTCATTTCTGAAGAATTATGTGATAAGTTTGGGATTAGAAGGGCAACGTTAGAAAACCCTATGACCGTAGTTACGGCAGGGGGAATGTGATTGTACGCCACATTAAACAATATCAGGTTATCTCGATCAGTGGTTGTACATACTTTGCAGACCTTTATGTGATTCCTTTGAAGGGAATTGCAGTAGTGTTGGGGATGGACTGGATGATGGAACATGGGGCTCAGATAAATTGTGAGGAGAAAACTGTCTCAATCAAAACTCCAAGTTGATCAAGGATAGTTTACCAAGCAGATAAGCACAGTCATATTATGGTGGATCTGCAGTTGAACTCAATGAAAGAGGTCAAGTTGGAAGATATTCCTGGCTGATGCATCATGCGACGCTTGCGGTTCTCCTTGGCTTGGTTGATCTTTCCTTCCATCTGGATGGCAGAGTCGACAAGGGCTTCAATATCCGCAAAGGGGATATTGACTAACACAGTCTTCATCTCATCGTGCAGACCATTCAGGAATCTCTCTTTCTTCTTGGCTTCCTTGTCGATCTCATCCGGGGCATACCTAGCTAATGACAAAAATTTGTCACGGTATTCTACTACGGTCATCCTTCCTTGCTTCGGTTCTCGGAACTCATCTCTCATTCTCTTGATCAAACCCGGTGGCACATGGGTTCTGCTGAACTTGACCTTGAATTCCTCCCAGGTCATCATCTATCCTCCGGTCATTGCACGAACACTGTTCCACCATGCTCTGGCATCTCCGGCTGGATAATGGGTGGCGAACAGAACTTTCTCGTTGGCTTCCACTCCGGCGACTTCTAGGTTATTTTCCATGGTTTGCAGCCAATCGTCTGCGTCTAGGGGCTCTTCCGACTTAGTGAAAATAGGCGGGTTGGTGTTTTCTGGAAATTTTTGAGCTTAGATCCATGGTTGTCCTGATTTCCTTGGCCTTGATTGTTGTGGGCTAGCTGAGCTATCTGGTGAAGGGTGGCTAGGTTGGCTTGATGTTCGGCTCTTTCGGCTTCGCGGTCAGAAACTAACATTTGCAGGATTTGCAACATCGGGTCCGGGGATGAACCACTTCCTCCGCGTGGCATCTGAAGTTTGAGATAGATCATGAGAAAAGAGGGGAATTTCTAAGGGTCTAGGACTTTGAAAAGTTTTTAAAGTTTTACTCAGATTTTCTAGCAACTTGCTTTTCATTCATTCATTCACACGATACAAACACACACCACAAAACAAGAAAAACATATGGTTTTAAGAACCATTCTGGAAACTACGATACAGCTACTCACTACGCTAGTGCTCAAGTGCTACTACTCCTCGAAGTCGGTGTAGTCGTCATCCTCATCATCATCGTCATCATTGATGAAGGAGAAATCATCCTCATCAGTGAAGAAGGCGAAATCATCATCATCGCTAAGATAGGAGTAAGAGTCTCCACGAAGATCCTCTCCGGTATTCTCCCTTTCCTCCAACTGCATGTTGTTGGGGATATGCTATATGGGTATCCTCATAGCAGGTCTCTTATCCGACTAACCCGGTGGCCCATAGTCGGTAGCATGGCCTATGGCCTGCTGGGCGGCCCAGTTAGGTGGATCCAGAAGGGAGGCCCATGCCGGATAAAGGAAGGCTACGGTGGAGTCACCAGCGTACCCGGAGCCTTGGAGTGCAAGATACACAAGACTAGTGATAGACGGTGTAGGACTCTGTAACCTGTCCGGCTAGGACTTTTCCCTGTAACCCTAGGATCTGGCGACTATATAAGTCGGGCCTATGGGAGCCTTTAGGGCACGATAACTTAGACTCTCTAGTCACCTCGCACAGCGAACCTATCTCTGTAACTCGGCGTATCTGCCCTTATAGTGATTTATAGCAGGAGTAGGATTCCGCCGCCGTTGTGGGATATGAACCTGGGTAAGCTGTGTTATCTCGTACCCGGCAACCGTCCCCCTTACCCCACGTCTATAAACACGCACTGTGAGGACCCCTCCATGGCGTACTCGTCGGCAATACCACGACAGTTGGCGCCCACCATGGGGCAAGAGGCGCTTCAGGCTCTTAAGCGGTCGAGGACCAAGATCTTCGCGGGAATCGGCGAAACCGTAGCCATCGGCCGTGTTCTCTTCTCCGGCAACGTTCCGATCGTCCCCCTGACGAGTTCTGGATCCCGGCGAAGACGAACCCAACGCGGTGTTCGATCGTTCCTATCGGAGACATTCACCTCTTCATCGGCGAAACCGACTCGGGCAATAGTTCCCTGGGAGTCGGAGGAGCATCAAGACCCGCACGGTCCGCCTACGGGCAGGATACGTTCACGGAAGGATCGATGTCGGATCTCTCTTTAGAGTTTGCCGACAAAGGTCGGAAAGCACCAAGACCCGCACGGACCGCCTACGGGCAGGATACGTTCACGGAAGGATCGATGTCGGATCTCTCCTCGGAGTTTGCCGGCAAAGATCAGAAAAATTCAAGGCCCACCCAAACTGCCCCTGTGCAGGATATAAAGGTGGAAGATCACTGCAAATCCGCCGGCTTTGTCCGCGCGTCTGGACAGCAAAGATCCAAGTTCGTCGGCGTGGTTACCATCTTCGATCTGGCGCGCTGCGCTCAGAGAGAGGGCGAAAACCCCCGCGACTACCTCGCCAGGTGGCTCTGTATACGGGCCGACCTGGCCAACTACCCCAATGATGATGCTATCTATCACTTTGTGGACGGACTGGACCATGGCACGCTTCTCCGACATTCTCTAAGGCGGCAGCAGGCGTCAGGACGCCTTACCTTTGAAGGCATGGTGAACACCATCAACAACTACGCGGAGGCCGAAGCGGCAGCTCAGATAGCGCTTGCGCTCATTGAAGGAGCCCCTCCGACTGAGCCACCATGTGGCATCCCGCAAAAACCACTACTAGAAAATCGCGTTGAATTTGTGCATTGCATCGTCATCATCATGCATTGTTGGCATAAAACTATTTTCGCAAAGCCCGTTTTGTTTTCCAAACGGCCCATCTACATTCAAACACGCAAACCCGGGGCACCGGATTAAATTGTTTTGCCCGCTATCGGTTTGCAAATGGTGTTATTTAAACAAATAAAATTTATATTTATTTTAGTAGGGGCAGTCGAACGGGCCAACCCGACCCGAACGACCACCCCTGTTTTTAAAACGGTCCAGCTGAACCCGCCCTTTTAATCCTATTCCACCTAAAACTCTACCCAGTCCAACCCTCCACCTCACCCCCACCTATCCTAGGCCGCCATGTCACCTCTCCCCTTCCCCCTAGCCTATCAAACTTTGCCACTTGGCCAATCCCTCAACCCTCCTCTGTCTCCTCTCATCACAATACCACCCCCTCTCCCCACTCCGAGCCACTCCCACCTGTCGCCCCCACCCACCCAGGTCCCACCGTCGGCCTTGACCCCACGCCACACCTTGAGCCCATCCCCCACCTACCACGCCGCGCCTCCCGTCGTCTTCCCCGCGTCGCCTCCCCCCTCCCTCTGCTTCTCCCAGCCGCCAGCCTCGCCGCGCGCCCCGCCCCAGTCGCTCGCGTCACTTGCCCACCGGTCTCCCGCGTCGGCCGCCCGGCGACCAGCGCCCATGCCTTGAACACCTGCCGCTCACCCTCTCTCTCTTCCTGAACCGCCCGTCCCAGCTCGGCGCCCGTCGCTTTCGCCCGGCCCGCGTCCCGCGCCCGGCCCGCGTGGCTCCTCGCCGCGCCCTGCCTCGACCACCTCGCCTTCCCTCTCAGCCTTCCCCCCGTCCCGTCAAGCTCGCCAGCGCGCCAACGCCGAGCCGAGCTCCTCCCGCTGAAGCTCCGCGCTCCGCTCGCTTCCCAGCCGCGCGCCCGCCAGCCTCCGCCCGCCTCCCCAACCTCCGGCTCGGCCGCCTGCCGTCGCGGCGCATCCTCCCCTCGCTCCTCACCGACGTCCCCGCCTCCGGCCACCCTCGACCCCGACGCCGCCCGCTCCTCCTCAGGCTCGTCCTCCGCCGCTCCACGTCCCTTGGCAGCCCCCCGCGCCCGTTACGCTGCCTGCCAGGCTCGCCTCGCCCGCAGACCTCCGCCTCGCCGGGCCCCCTCTGCCTGCCTCGCTTCAGCCGCCTCCCCGCAGCTCGCACAGCGTCGGCCACGCCCGCGTCCGCCTAGCGTCTGCTTGCCAGCGCCGCCCGCAGCGTCCACCTCTCCTTCCTCCTCGGGCCGACCCCGCGCCGCCCCGGCCGTGCCGCGCCCTCCTCCAAGATGCCCCTGCCCAAGCTCAGCGTCAACGCCGCCGCGGTTCCCTGTTCCGGCCGCGCCCGCCGTGTAGCTCTGCCACCCGCGCCAAGTCCGTCGTCGTCGGCCTCGCCCTATCCCGCGACCCCGCCTCGCCTCTATGTCCCGGTGTAGTGTCTGTGAGTTTTGGTGTAAACGTGTTGCGGTGATGCTAATGGAGCTGTTGGACAAAGAGGACCATGACGCCCGAGTTCTACTTCTTAGCGTGTCGCCATCGACAAGACCGCCACATGAACTCCTTCACGGATCCCAGGACCCCGAAACCCGATCCGAAGGCCGAACCCGCCGAACGCCAAGATCTCCTATCGGAACCCAAGGACGCCAAGACCCCGACACGACAAGAACTTCCTCCCGCACCGATGCCGAGAACCGGACGCCAAGATCATCACGAAACGCCGAGTACTTCTTTCAGGACGCCATGATCATCGACATGACCCGAAGACCGCGAATGCGACAAGAACGGCCCCGACGCAGAACGCCAAGTACTTCTTCCCGGAACGCAAGACCTACCACGATAACTGAGAACGCTCCCGCGAGACCGATCCCGTCGAACCCTGGACCCCGAGACCAACCCCGAACCCCGGAACCCCAAGTTCGTCGATACCCCTAAATGTGTGAACCCCTTCCCGAAAACCCTATTTTATAACATAATAACAACTTGTTGCATATTGAATTGTCATACTCGCATGCATATCTGTGGTTTGGGGGCCTTATGCCGATTCACCTAATAATTAAATATGGGGCCCATATGCGGGCAAATCTAGTCTCATATCGGCCTCACTTAAATTTGTGGTGCGAACCGGTAACTTATTTTGGCCATGTTAAACAACATTTAAATTGCGGGGGTTCTAAATAACATGAACCACCTAATTAATTGACGGGACCCCGGTTCCGCTTAATATGACCTAATTGCATCGCACCTTTGCCATGCCATGCATCATACATGCATCATGCCGATCTTCTGTCGTGTATTAAATAGTGCATCCGGTGTTTATTCTAGTGTTTTGCTTCTTCGCGGATAAGGCCGTTGAGTTGATGTGAGCTTCGCCCCGATCTTCGGTTGAACCCTTCGACAATGTTTTCAGGCGAGCATCTCCCCCTTTCTACCTATCTTACTTTTATAGTATTTATTCCCTCCTATTGATCTATTGCTATCTGTGTTGCGATGCTCTAGTTTTCCGTTCCCTGGATATTCCCTGCAGCCTCATATTGCCTTGGACACATCCTATTACATTGTTTGGTAGATAGTTGGACTTGCTTGTCATAGTCGCTTGTTCAATCTTTATTGTGTCGTCAAGTGCCACAGTTGTTGATGTATTGCCGCATGTTGATGTTGGAGATGATCATAGTTTTACTTATCGCTCATTTTAATTCCTGTTTAACAACTAAAATTGAAATAAGCAGAGGCATCGGTGGGTGATAGAAAATATTTGGTTTCCGAACGCCCACTTGTGTCCGTAAGACCCCGAGTACTTGATACATTCCTTGATTTATCGCTATCCACATCCGGGAGGTATATGGGACCCCCACGAGCTTGATTGGTCTTATTTCTTGGGGCCACAAACTAGTTTGAGGTTTTATTTACGATCTTGTACTTATGCCATGCTACTTTACGTATTTAAATTGTGCGAGGAGCACATCTGTTAGGATCGGGACACGATTCCACGGTGTCGACAAGCCCAGCCACACTTTCGGGTTCCCAGTCGTTCACAGCCGTCTACCCAAACCTTGAGGCCGTCTCGGAGCTTTCTTACTCCGTTGCGGATTCTACTTAAGGGGTGGCCCCCTGAAATATTTCTGAATCCTGTGATTGTTCAGTCGTGAAAGCCTCGTTGGGTTTTGATTTGGTTTTTCCGAGGTTGATCGAGCGTGTGTTGCTATTGGTGCACCCGGCCGGGTAAAACTTTCTGAAAGCCGTGTCCGCGGATATGGACGACTTGGAGCACAGTATCTCGATCATAGACAAGCATAACTAAAGTTTATTGCTCTAAATTTGACTTTATAATGACTAGTAATCAGCTTAACTATAATGGAATGGCTATTTAATACTGCCCACAACTGTTTGTTTGGAGTGTCGCTTGCGACCATTGCACCTGACTAGTAAGTATTGCAACTACAACGGAATGGCTGAATAAAAGTACCAACAACTGCTGGGTTTAAGGGTTATCTCATGCTATTCATATCTGATTAGTAAGTGTTACAACTATAACGGAATAGTTAACTAAAAGTGCCCACTGCTTACTTTATCAGGATGACTATCTAAACCTGACTAGTAATTGCTGCAACGATAACTGAATAAGTAAAACTGCCAACTGTGTGAGTTCCTCGGTTGACTTCCTCGTTGGTCTCGAGGGGGAAATACCAGGATGGGTTTGTTTGATGATAGCTTCAGGTTGGATCCGAATAGGTCTTTCTTATCCCTCTCTGATTGCCGCCAGTTGTATCGAGTCTCTATAGGTTGTTTAGTGCATGTTGCCGCTGCCGCTCAGTCCACCATACCTATGTAGGCGAGGACCGCCGAATTCTAGCCTTGGTGTCTTGGCCTCGATCTTGGCTCCTTCTTTTTCCTTTGCCCTTTGTCGGCACCCCTTTTGTTTAAGCAGGTTTGAGATCGGCGTCGTTAGCAGGTTACCCTTCCGGCTTTGGGCAGGGTTATGGACGCCATTGGTTATTCTTCAGGGCTCTTAGCCCCATTTGCATCTTGTCCGTAGTCGGACGCCCTATCATTTTCAAGGTGATTTGGATCTTTGTATATTATATTTGTATTCTTGACTCTTTGAGTCGCTGTTGTTTATATCTGTTCTGTGGGTCCCATCGAGGATTTGTGTAATGTTATTACTTCGTTTCCACCCTTGCGAAAGTGCTGGTGGGCACCTTTGAATCGTTTCTGCGGGTTTGGGAATTTTGCTCAAACTTGCATAGGTCCGATCTGAGGGTGTTACAGTGTGTCGGTATCGGCGGTTGCACGATACCCCACAAGTCCGACTGTAGGATAACCTAGCTAACGCGATGTAGTGTCAAAACTATTTTGGAAAATCGGTTGGATAGTTACGACTAGGTGCGGTTTTACTCCTTACCCCTCTTTGTTCTCCTCTTACCTCTCGTGTTTTGAATCCGCTCTCTTCTCTTTCTTGAGTCCAGGATTTCGTGGTTGGTTTTCCGTCGTATCTTGAGGTTTCGCTTTCTCCCTTTTGTCACGGAGGTGCTACGATCATCAATGCAACAGTGCGATGTGCCCTTCATCCGATCTTTTGTTCTTGAGCTCTTTATCCATATGTGTTCCTTGCTGGATATCAGTGTCGTTGAAAGACATATGAGAAGGACGAGCATTGGTGAAGTTGGAGTATACCTTGAGCATGTGTTGTTCATGCCAATGGAACCATCGCGAAACCTAATCTGTGTGTCTTTCATACGATTTCTGTTGTATCTTCCGGTGTTTCCCGATGTGATGACATCATCTACGCCCGATCCGATGCAGAGTCTGCATCACCCCTTTGTTTCCGAACCTCGCTTGTCGAGATCTTCAGTCTAATTCCGAGAGTTGGTTGCATAATCCGTCTATTCGCGTGCAGATTAATGGTTTGAGTGCGGGATGGAGTAGCTACCCTACCACTGCTCTTATCATTCGCTCTTGTACGTCGAATCAGTGGACCAGCAGTTTTACTCCGTCCACGGAAGTTAGGGGTGGCTTTATTTGCGATACCTCTACCTTCGACCTTTTGTTTCCGGAGTGCTCTCTCGACGATCAGGAGCAACGACCCTTTGTTGGTGGTGTCGCCGATTTCCAGATGAAGAAGGAACCCTCGTTAGTGGTGTCGCGAGGATCTACACGATGCAAGAAGATGCAGATCGCCGACCTTCCTTCCGGTACCATGAGGCGGATCTCGAGGGCGAGATCCATTGTTAGTGGTGTCGAATTGTGGCATCCTGCAAAAACCACTACTAGAAAATCGCGTTGAATTTGTGCATTGCATCGTCATCATCATGCATTGTTGGCATAAAACTATTTTCGCAAAGCCCGTTTTGTTTTCCAAACGGCCCATCTACATTCAAACACGCAAACCCGGGGCACCGGATTAAATTGTTTTGCCCGCTATCGGTTTGCAAATGGTGTTATTTAAACAAATAAAATTTATATTTATTTTAGTAGGGGCAGTCGAACGGGCCAACCCGACCCGAACGACCACCCCTGTTTTTAAAACGGTCCAGCTGAACCCGCCCTTTTAATCCTATTCCACCTAAAACTCTACCCAGTCCAACCCTCCACCTCACCCCCACCTATCCTAGGCCGCCATGTCACCTCTCCCCTTCCCCCTAGCCTATCAAACTTTGCCACTTGGCCAATCCCTCAACCCTCCTCTCTCTCCTCTCATCACAGCACCACCCCCTCTCCCCACTCCGAGCCACTCCCACTGCCCCACCCACAGGTCCCACCCGTCGACCACGCCCCACACCTGTCCCTTGAGCCCATCCCCCACCTACCACGCCGCGCTTCCCGTCGTCTTCCCCGCGTCGCCTCCCCCTTCCCTCTGCTTCTCCCAGCCCTGGCCTCGCCCGCCCCGATCTCTCGCGTCGCCCGCCACGGTCTCCCAGCCGGCCCTTGACCAGCGCGCCACATGACACCCTGCCGCTCACCTCTCTTTCTCTTCCAGCGGAACCGCCGTCCCTCGGCGCCCGTCTGCTCGCCCGGCCGCGTCCGCCCGGCCCTGCTCCTCGCCCGGCCTGCCTCGACCACCTCGCCTCCCTCTCCGTGCCGAGCTTCCCCCCCGTCCCGTCAAGCTCGCGCGCATCGCCGCCAACGCCGAGCTCCTCCCGCCCAGCTCCGCCCGCTCGCCGCTTCCCGAGCGCGCCCGCCAGCCCTCCGCCCTCCCCGCAACCTACGGCGCTGTCGCCCACGCCGCCGGCGCATCCTCCCCTCGCTCACCGGCGTCCCGCCTCGGCCACCCTCGACCCAGCGCGCCCGCCTCCTCAGCTCGTCCTCCGCCGCTCCACGTCCCCGCGAAGCCCCAAGCGCCGTTCTGCCGCCCAGGCGCCTCCGCCGCCAGACCTCCCTCGCCGGGCCCCTCTGCCGCCTCGCTCGCGGCCGCCTCCCGCAGCTCCGGCCGCGTCGGCCACCGCCCGCGTCCGCCTGCGTCTGCCAGCGCCCGCCCGCCAGCCGCGTCCACCTCTCCTTCCTCCTCGGGCCGACCCCGCGCCGCCCCGGCCGTGCCGCGCCCTCCTCCAAGATGCCCCTGCCCAAGCTCAGCGTCAACGCCGCCGCGGTTCCCTGTTCCGGCCGCGCCCGCCGTGTAGCTCTGCCACCAGCGCCAAGTCCGTGTCGTCGGCCTCGCCCTATCCCGCGACCCTCGCCTCTATGTCCGTGTAGTGTCATGAGTTTTGGTAGCGTGTTGCGGTGATGCTAATGGAGCTGTTGGACAAAGAGGACCATGGCGCCCGAAGTTCTACTTCTTAGCGTGTCGCCATCGACAAGACCGCCACATGAACTCCTTCACGGATCCCGGGACCCGAAACCCGATCCGAAGGCGAACCCATGACGCCAAGATCTCCTATCGGAACCCAAGGGCGCCAAGACCCGACCGACAAGAACTTCCTCCCGCACCGATGCCGAGAACGGACGCCAAGATCATCACGAACGCCGAGTACTTCTTCAGACGCCATGATCATCGACATGACCGAAGACCGCGAATGCGACAAGAACGCCCCGGCACGAGCCAAGTACTTCTTCCGAACGCAAGACCTACCCGATAACCGAGAACTCCCCGAGTTCGATCCGTCGAACCACGGACCCGAGACCAACCCCGAACCCCGGAACCCCAAGTTCGTCGAGACCCCTAAATGTGTGAACCCCTTCCCGAAAATCCTATTTTATAACATAATAACAACTTGTTGCATATTGAATTGTCATACTCGCATGCATATCTGTGGTTTGGGGGCCTTATGCCGATTCACCTAATAATTAAATATGGGGCCCATATGCGGGCAAATCTAGTCTCATATCGGCCTCACTTAAATTTGTGGCGAACGGTAACTTATTTTGGCCATGTTAAACAACATTTAAATTGCGGGGGTTCTAAATAACATGAACCACCTAATTAATTGACGGGACCCCGGTTCCGCTTAATATGACCTAATTGCATCGCACCTTTGCCATGCCATGCATCATACATGCATCATGCCGATCTTCTGTCGTGTATTAAATAGTGCATCCGGTGTTTATTCTAGTGTTTTGCTTCTTCGCGGATAAGGCCGTTGAGTTGATGTGAGCTTCGCCCCGATCTTCGGTTGAACCCTTCGACAATGTTTTCAGGCGAGCATCTCCCCCTTTCTACCTATCTTACTTTTATAGTATTTATTCCCTCCTATTGATCTATTGCTATCTGTGTTGCGATGCTCTAGTTTTCCGTTCCCTGGATATTCCCTGCAGCCTCATATTGCCTTGGACACATCCTATTACCTGTTGTTTGGTAGATAGTTGGACTTGCTTGTCATAGTCGCTTGCTCAAGTGTTGTTGCGTGTCGTCAAGTGCCACAGTTGTTGATGTATTGCCGCATGTTGATGTTGGAGATGATCATAGTTTTACTTATCGCTCATTTTAATTCCTGTTTAACAACTAAAATTGAAATAAGCAGAGGCATCGGTGGGTGATAGAAAATATTTGGTTTCCGAACGCCCACTTGTGTCCCGTAAGACCCCGAGTACTTGATACCTGTTCCTTGATTTATCGCGCTATCCACATCCGGGAGGTATATGGGACCCCACTGAACGAGCTTGATTGTCTTATTTCTTGGGGCCACAAACTAGTTTGAAGTTTTATTTACGATCCTGTACTTATGCCATGCTACTTTCTGTATTTAAATTGTGAGGAGCACCTTTGTCTTATTTAGGATCGGGACACGATTCCACGGTGTCGACAAGCCCACACTTTCGGGTTCCCGATCGTTCACTGATGCCTGCCCAAACCTTGAGGCCGTCTCGGACTTGCTTACTCCGTTGCGGATTCTACTTAAGGGTGGCCCCGAAATATTTCTGAATCTGTGATTGTTCGTCGTGAAAGCCTCGTTGGGTTTTGATTTGGTTTTCGAGGTTGATCGGCGTGTGTTGCTATTGGTGCACCGGCGGGTAAAACTTTTCGAAAGCCGTGTCGCGGATATGGACGACTTGGAGCACGATATCTCGATCATAGACAAGCATAACTAAAGTTTATTGCTCTAAATTTGACTTTATAATGACTAGTAATCAGCTTAACTATAATGGAATGGCTATTTAATACTGCCCACAACTGTTTGTTTGGAGTGTCGCTTGCGACCATTGCACCTGACTAGTAAGTATTGCAACTACAACGGAATGGCTGAATAAAAGTACCAACAAGCTGCTTTGGGTTTAAGGGTTATCTCATGCTATTCATATCGATTAGTAAGTGTTACAACTATAACGGAATAGTTAACTAAAAGTGCCTTGCTTACTTTATCGGGATGACTATCTAAACCTGACTAGTAATTCTTGCAACGATAGCGAATAAGTAAAGCGCCAGCGTGTGAGTTCCTCGGTTGACTTCCTCGTTGGTCTCGAGGAAATACCGGGATGGGTTTGTTTGATGATAGCTTGGTTGGATCCGAATAGGTCTTTCTTACCCCTCTCGATTACCTTGGTTGTATCGAGTCTCTATAGGTTGTTTAGTGCATCTTGCTGCGCTCGATCCACCATACCTATGTGGCGAGGACGCCGAATTCTAGCCTCGCCGTGTCTTGGCCTCGATCTTGGCGCTCCTTCTTTTTCCTTTGCCCTTTGTCGGCACCCTTTTGTTTAAGCAGGTTTGAGATCGGCGTTAGCGGGGTTACCCTTCCGGCTTGGCACAGGCAGGGTTATGGGCGCCATTGGTTATTCTTGGGCTCTTAGCCCCATTTGCATCTTGTCCGTAGTCGGACGCCTATCATTTTCAAGGTGATTTGGATCTTTTATATTATATCTGTATTCTTGACTCTTTGAGTCATTTGTTGTATATCTCTGTTACGTGGGTCCCATCGAGGACTGTTGTGTAATGTTATTACTTCGTTTTCCACCCGCACGAAAGTGCCTGGTGGGCACCTTTGAATCATTTCTATGCGGGTTTGGGGAATTTTGCTCAAACTTGCATAGGTCCGATTCTGAGGGTGTTACACACCACCACCACCGCCTCCGGTCGCCATCGTCGTAGCCGCACCACCACCTCCAGTCATCGTCGAGGCCGTTGCATCTCCACCGCCCGTCATTGAGGAAGTCCTGGCACCCTCCGACTCTGTCATTGACGCGCTTTATGCTGACTTCAGTGCAGATTCAGAGGAGATAGACTTCAGTCCAGAAGAGCTAGACTCTGCTATGCAGGAGATGGAGGAGGAGTACTCGCGCGACGAGCAAGCTAACAACACCGTCATGTCTCGAGGGGTGTTCGTCACCATTGGGACAGCGATGGATGAAGATCAACCCAGGCAAGCTCCGCCTACGGCGCTGGAAAAAGGGAAGGGGCCACTCATTGCTGCGGACGATGATCGCGCAAAGGTCATGCCTCCTCCGCCTAACCCAGTGCAGCAGCCGTAGGAACTCGGCACCGGCCCGAGCAACAACAACACCGCAAACTTGCCGCCTCCAGCATCCACGTCGGCAGCAGCCCATGTTACTCTAGCTGATAGAGTGATGTACGGCAATCTCCTTGTCGAGCCACTAACCGTTGCTCATATCCGGAACGTGACTCAGCTTGACGAGAAGCGCCAGCAGCTGCTGGAGGAGGTGCAAGCCATCGCGGAGCAAGGCGCTAAACTAGATCGAGATCTGGTCAACACGCAGAAGTCCATAGAGAAAGCTAGAGCAATGGAGGCCGAGTACAAGACTCTGCTACACTAGCAGAAGGCTAAGAAAGCTCCGGCTCGCGTCATCAACGATCCTGGTGTACAGCGCAACCTAGGATGGGCTCCCTCGAAGCCGGCACAGGCCAAGCCATACATTGATAGTGAAGGCAAGCAGGTGATGCCCACCCCACTCCTTAACCTCGCCGTCGCCAAGACCCTTCTGGAGCAGGATAGATCGCCTAAAGCACTAGAACAGGTCTATGACCTAGTGGCCAAGGCGGTAAAGCAGCAGGAAAAGGCCACCTCTCAGAGGCTTGAGTCTGACCCAGCGCTCTGCCGATCTAGCCAGTACAAACCGCCAAGGGACAGATCTCCTCAGGATGTCGGATCTCGGTCGGGTTCATCAGAACGAAGACGGAGGGATGCGCGCAATAGGAAGGATGCTATCCCCATATCCTCCAACCATGGAGAAAAAGTCTGACCTCGTTGCCCATCGCCACCGCCCCGATCCCCCTGACGTCAGGAAGATTACAAGGCTCACCATCGTACGGATATGCCCCCTCCAAAGCAGTGTGGCATCGTCATCCGCGACAACGCGGCACAGTCCCATCATGATGAAGAGCGCCACCAAGGACACAAGAGCAGGTCACACTACGACCCTCCACGTCCGACAAGCAACCATGACAGGCGCGAGGCGTCGCAGGAGGGTAACAGGAAGAAGGCTAACCCACCGCCACCTCCGCCTCCGTCACCGCCAAGCACTCACCATGGCGGAAGAGGCCCGCGTCGTTCACGCAGCCCATCCCCTGTTGACAACAAGAAGAAGAACCCAGAGCCGTACGATGCATGTTCGCGGATCGATAAGAAGAATACGGTCCGCAACTTACCCCAAAGGTTTTTGGATTGACAAGACCATCAAGCCCTATGACGGCACCGCCAAGCCTGCCACATGGTTGCAGGACTACGACAACGCGGTGGAGATTGCCGGAGGCAACCCCAACGTCGCCGTCAAGTACCTCCCGTTAATGTTGGCGGGCACGGCCCGTCAATGGATCGATGACTTGCCGGAGAGATCTATCTACAACTGGCTGGATATGCAAGAGGCATTTACCAAGAACTTTGAGGGTACATACAAGCGTCTCTGCACTGTGGGCGATCTACATCGGTGCGTGCAAGAAAAAGACGAGACATCTCGCGCCTATCTCTCCCGCTGGCTGGATATGAAGAATTCCTGCGCAGGAGTGCACGCTCAGACCGCCATGGCCGCCTTCATCGATGGGTTGGAAAGGGGCACGTTGCTCCGACATAAGCTAAAGCGCTTGCAGGACAATCATCAGCTTGACTTGAATCAGATGATTCAGTTAGCTAGTGAGTTCACAGCCGCCGATGACGATGCTCGTGGCTCTTTGCGGGCAACGGACGTTCCAACCCAAGCTCGGAGGAACAGCAGTATAAAGCGGAAAACCGCTCCAGAAGAAAAGCAATCTACCGACATGGTCGCTGTGACTTTTGCCGGACGAGGAGAAGGCGGACAACGTGGCCGAGCAAGGGGAGAGGGCCGTGAGCAGTAACGAGGAAGTGAAACCACCTCGGCGTCGCTCCGCGTTCCCCAAACCTACGAAGAGTACCGTGATATGCCATGCCTCGTACACCTCGACGCCAACGGCAAGGCCACCCATACCAATCGACACTACAAGTTCGTCAACGACCTCAAGGAAGACCCGGAGTCCGGCTACAAGCGAAGTCGGAAGAATAGACCGCGAGGCAAGGGCAAGGGGAAGAAGAAGGAGGAGGAGTCCAAAGATTCAAGTGACATGGACGAGGACGTTGACTCTAAGCACGCCGCCAAGAGCGACGACAAGGGCAAGAACCCCTTCGCAAAGAAGGCCCCAGTCTACCACACTTTCCTTGGCACCCCCACCATCCGACAACAGAATACCTCTCTAAGGATCCTGATGGCCACTCTCCCCCAGTTCCCCAGTACATGCGCTGGTCGGAGGTTCCAATAACTTGGGACAGGACGGACCACCCAGACCTTGTGCCCACGGAGAACCAGTACACCATGGTCATCAACCCATTGATTGACGGCGTGGAGTTTACCAAGTGCATGGTGGATAGTGTAAGCAGCATCAACATCATGTACCTGGATACACTGCAGAAGATGAACTTGACGGAAGCAAACCTAAGGAGGACCAACACCGTTTTCCATGGCGTAGTTCCTGGTCGGGAGGCTCGGTCCCTTGGGTGCATTACGCTTCAGGTAGCCTTTGGCGACGTTAATAATTACCGCCAAGAGCGCATGACCTTCGAGGTGGTCCCCTTCAAGAGCGTGTACCACGTCATATTCGGCCGCGACATATTCCACACGTTCATGGCCAAGCCATGCTTCGTCTACAACAAACTCAAGATACCCGGACCAAACGGTGTCATCACCGTATCTGGAAGCTTTACCAAGGCAAGGGACTGCGAGATCAATGAAGCAGCCATTGCAGAAGCTGTCCTCTACAGCGAAGAATTCAAGGAGATCCAAAGCAAGGTCAATGACTCAGAGATGCCCGCGTCGAAGAAGCAGATCTCCGACTCCGTTCCTGCGTTCAAGGCCGCCATCGAAACCAAGCCGGTGGAACTTGTGGCAGGCGATGTCTCCAAGACCGTCGCCATTGGGACGAACCTGGATCCCAAATAGGAAAGCGCGCTCGTCGAGTTCCTCCGTGAGAATAGGGACATCTTTGCCTGGCAACCTGCCGACATGAAAGGTGTACCTAGGGAACTTGCCGAGCACAGCTTAAACATAGATCCAAAATGTAAACCAGTGAAACAACCTCTACGACGCTTCAGAGATGAGAAGATACGTGCCATTGGCAAATATATAGCTAGGTTACTTAAGGCTGGGTTTATCCGAGAAGTCCTTCACACCCGATGGGTGGCCAATCCTGTACTTGTCCCCAAAAAGGGAACCAATGAATTAAGAATGTGCGTTGATTACACCGGCTTGAACAAAGCATGTCCCAAAGATCCGTTTGCTTTGCCTCGCATTGACCAAGTCATTGACTCGACGGCTGGCTCGGAACTTTTGTGTTTTCTCGATGCATACTTAGAATACCACCAGATCAAGATGAGGAAGTCGGATCAATTGGCCACTTTGTTCACTACCCCATACGGCACGTTTTGCTATGTCACGATGCCCTTTGGGCTGAAAAACGCAGGTGTTACCTACCAGCGGACAATGCAACGTTGCCTTCACGACCAAATTGGTCGGAACGTTCACGCCTATGTGGACGATATCGCGGTGATGTCTAAAAAGTCAAACGACTTAATATCCGACTTAAAAGAAACCTTTGATAATCTCCGGAAATACAACATGATGCTCAACCCTAAGAAGTGCGTCTTGAGTGCCCGGCAAATTGTTGGGTTTGGCAAGATTTCCAATGGAATCGAGGTCAACCCGGAGAAAATCAAGGCCATCTTAAACATAAACCGTCTGACATGCCTAAAGGACATTCAACGACTAATAGGTTGTGTTGCAGTAGTTAGTCGGTTCATCAGCCAACTTGGAGAGAAGGCTTTGCCGCTGTACAAGTTGCTGAAGAAGGCGGACAAATTCATTTGGACGGATGAAGAAGATGCAGCATTAAAGCAGCTCAAGGAGATTCTTTCCTCAGCGCCCATCCTTGCAGCACCCGAGCCTGGTGAGCCCCTGTTAATTTACATGGCGGCAACCAACCGGGTTATCAGCATCGTCATCGTCGTAGAGCGTAAGGAACCAGGCTATGAGTACGGAGTTCAACGACCAGTTTACTACGTAAGCGAGGTCTTGACGGATTCCAAGCAGCATTACCCGCACTACCAAAAGATAGCTTATGGAGTATTCCTCGCTTCTCGGAAGCTGAGACATTACTTCCAGGAGCACCCAATCACAGTGGTGAGCAAGACTCCACTGTCCGACATTATCAATAACAGCGACGCTACAGGAAGGGTCGCGGAGTGGGGAATTGAACTTGCCTTCTTCGAGATCACCTACAAGAGACGCGACGCTATCAAGTCACAAGCCTTGGCGGATTTTATTGCAGATTGGACGGAGATGCCAGATGCTACGCCGTTGCCAGAACCAGAGTACTGGGTGATGCACTTTGACGGATCAAAGTTGCTCAACGGCTCAGGGGCTGGTGTATTGCTACAGTCACCAACAGGAGACAAGCTACACTACATTCTGCAGATCCACTTCGAGGCTACAAATAACATGGTGGAGTATGAAGCACTCATTCACGGACTACGTGTAGCCAAGGATATTGGCATCAAGCGCATAGTTTGCTGTGGAGATTCCGAATTGGTTGCCCAGCAGGTGGCTAGCACCTGGAATGCGCGGAACCCTATGATGGCGGCATATCGAGACGAAGTGGACGAGATAGCCAAGAGCTTCTTGGGCTACGAAGTCAAGTATGTACCTAGCGAATTCCGCCAGGAGTTTTCCTAGAGCATCTACGCACACCATCCGTGAAGGGCGCCGACATCGACAACCCGGATAGAGCTGAATCTTTCGTCAACATGGTGACAAAGATCCCTCCGGCTTGGACAAAACCATTCATGGAGTATCTCGAACACGGAACTTTGCCCGACGACAAAGTCGAAAGACGGCAAATATTACGACGAGCAAAGGGTTATACCATAATCAATGGGCAACTCTACAAGAGGAGCACTACTGGTGTATACCTAAAGTGCGTTTCCCAGCTAGAAGGTATGGAAATCCTGCACGAGATCCATCTCGGAGATTGAGGGCATCACGCCGCTCCCCGATCATTGGTCGCGAAAGCCTTCGGCAAAGTTCTCTTGGTGACCGCAAGGCGGAAATCGACAAGCTGGTTGAGACATGCACGGGATGCCAGTATTATGCCCGACAACCACATGTTCCTGCTGAAGAATTGCGAACAATACCAATAACTTGGCCGTTTGTAGTCTGGGGGCTAGACATGGTGGGGCCATTACAGACGGCACCGTGTGGATTTACGCATCTGCTTGTAGCAGTTGACAAATTCACCAAATGGATAGAAGCTAAACCCATTAGAAAGCTTGATGGGGAAACTGCCTTCGGGTTTGTCCGGGATTTAGTGGTGAGATTTGGTCTCCCACATAGCATCATCACCGACAATGGAAGCAACTTGTCAAT
This sequence comes from Avena longiglumis, assembly GCA_030063025.1. Classification (NCBI taxonomy): domain Eukaryota; kingdom Viridiplantae; phylum Streptophyta; class Magnoliopsida; order Poales; family Poaceae; genus Avena; species Avena longiglumis. The sequence goes on from CP125974.1 coordinate 149,178,813, forward strand.
CGGAGAAGTGGAGGCCTATTGTTGGGACAAAGGCATCCGACTTGACCTTGCATCTGTGGCACACTGTAACACCCTCAGAATCGGACCTATGCAAGTTTGGGCAAAATTCACCAAACCCGCATAGAAACGATTCAAAGGTGCCCACCAGGCACTTTCGTGCGGGTGGAAAACGAAGTAATAACATTACACAACAGTCCTCGATGGGACCCATGAGCAGATATATATATAACGACTCAAAGAGTCAAGAGTACGAATATATTATACAAAGATCCAAATCACCTTGAAAAGCGATAGGCGTCCGACTACGGACAAGATGCAAATGGGGCTAAGAGCCACGAAGAATAACCAATGGCGTCCATAACCTGCCGAGGCCAAGCGGAAGGGTAACCACGCTAACGACGTCGATCTCAAAACCTGCTTAAACAAGGGGTGCCGACAAAGGGCAAAGGAAAAAGAAGGGCGTCGATCGAGGCGATGCAGCGAGGCTAGAATTGGCGGTCCTCGCCTACATAGGTATGGTGGATGAAGCGGCGGCATGCACTAAACAACCTATAGAGACTCGATACTGGCGGTAATCGAGAGGGTAAGAAGGACCTATTCGGATCCAACTCGATACTATCATCAAACAAACCCATCTGGCGTTTCCCCTCGAGACCGTCGAGGAAGTCAACCGAGGAACTCACCACGGTTGCGGTTTACTTATTCGATTATAGTTGCGGCACTTTACTAGTCGAGTTTAGATAATCGTTACGATAAAGTAAGCGTGGGCACATTTAGTTAACCATTCCGTTATAGTTGCAACAATTACTAATCGAATCAGATAGCATGAGAAAAACCCAAAACCAGCGGTTGTTGGTACTTTTATTCAGCCATTTCGTTGTAGTTGCAATACTTACTAGTCAGGGTACAATTGTCATGACGACAACCAAACAAGCAATTGTGGCGTATTAATTAGCCATTCCATTATAGTGAAGCTGATTACTAGTCATTATAGTCAAATTTATAGCAGTAAACTTTAGTTATGCTTGTCTATGATCGAGATACTGTGCTCCAAGTCGTCCATATCCGCGGACACGGCTTTCAGAAAGTTTTACCCGGCCGGGGTGCACCAATAGCAACACACGCTCGATCAACCTCAGAAAAACCAAATCAAAACCCAACGAGGCTTTCACGGTGAACAATCACAGATTGAAATATTTAGGGGGCCACCCTTGAAGTACACCATAGCAGTAAGCAAGCTTCGAGACGGACCCAAGGTTTGCGACAATGGCTGTAAACGACAGCAGGTCCCCAATCGGGGACTGTCGATACCGCGAAAACATTACGCTTACCTAAACAGTACAGTGTGCTCCTCGCACAAATTAAATACAGAAAGTAGCATGGCATAAGTACAGGATAGTAAAAACACCTCAAACTAGTTTGTGGCCCTAAGAAATAAGAATGAATCAAGCTCTGGCTCAGGGGGGTCCCATATACCTCCCGGATGTGGATAGCGCGCAAAAATCAAGGAACAGGTATCAAGTACTCGGGGTCTTACGGGACACAAGTGGGCGTTCGGAAACCAAATATTATCTATCACCCACCGATGCCTCTGCTTATTCAATTTTAGTTGTTAAAACAGAAATTAAAGTGACGATAAGTAAAACTAGAATCATCTCCAACATCAACATGCGGCAATACATCAGCAACTGTGGCATATGACGACTCACATCAGCACTTGAGCAAGCAACTACGACACGCAAGTCCAACTATCTACCAAACAACAGGTAATAGGGTGTGTCCAAGGCAATATAGGGATGCACGGTTTAACGCAGGCGTGGAAACTAAAGCATCGCAACACAGATAGCAATAGATCAACAGGAGGGAATAAAGACTATAAAAGTAAGATAGGTGGAAAGGGGGGAGATGCTCGCCTGAAAACATTGTCGAAGATTCAACCGAAGATCGGGGCGAAACTCACATCAACTCAACGGCCTTATCCGCGAAGAAGAAAAACACTAGAAGAAACACCGGATGCACTATTTAATAAAACGGCAGAAGATCGGCATGATGCATGTATGATGGATGACATGGCAAAGGTGCGATGCAATTAGGCCATATTAAGCGGAACCGGGGTCCCGACATTAATTAGGTGGTTCAAGTTATTTGTCTACCCCGCAAATTAAATGTTGTTTAGCAATACAACAGATGGATCTGGTTCGCTACACATGTTTAAATGAGGCCAATATAAGGCTAGATTTGCCCGCATATGGGCCCCATATTTAATTATTAGGTGAGTCGGCATAAGGCCCCCAAACCACATGATATGGTTGCAAGATGACAATTAAATATGCAACAGGTTTTATTTTATTTATAAAATAGGGCATCGAGGAAAAGGGGTCACACATTAGGGTTCGCGACGGTCTTGGGTTCCGGGGTTCGGGGTCGGTCTCAGGGTCCAGGGTTCGACGAGCTCGAGGTTTGGACTTCGGGATCGGTCTTCGGAACTCAACATGGCCGGTCTTGGTGACGATCTTGCCCGATGGAGGTCCTGGTTCAACATCATCGGCCGCTCCGTGGAAGTTCTCGGCGTTCTCGATGAAGACCTTGGCGAGGTGAACTTGGGGGTTCCGGGGTTCTTTGGAGACCTTGGCGCGGCACCGGGAACGGATCTTGCGGCTTCCATGATGGAGGTCTTGGAGACCGGTGGGATCGGGCTTCGGGTTCTAGGTCAGAGGACTTGGCATCCAGGAAGGAGACCTTGTCGATCTGGTGCCATCACCTCCGGGCCTCCTGTTGGGGTTCTTGTCGTCCCTCTTTAGACAGTGGCGAACTTGGATCCACGTTGGTAAAAACGAGTGAGGCGTGCCTCGTGCGCTTCAAGGCAGATCCGCACCGGAAGAGTCTTCACGAGTATGCAGACACAAAGTAGGGTGTGCCCCAAATGGCACAAACACACCACCTGCATACAAGCACGCAAAACAGAGCACGCCGGGAACAGGGTTCATAGAGGAGAGCTTGGCGTGGCAGAAGCCTCCCGCGGCGACATCGTGGTTCGCAGGTCTTGGCCGAGGCGGAGGGGCGTTGAGGCGTGGCTGGCTCATGGTGGAAGCCGCGGGCGGAGCTGGACATGGAAGGCCGAGCGACGAGCAAGGCGAGGCAGGGCACGGGCGGGATGCTCGGCTGCGAGGCGCAGTGGCGGTGACGATGGCGGCGCGGCGGCGCGTGCTTTCATGTGAGCGGCGGAGACGGGCCGGGGCCAGGGTCGAGGACACTTGGTCGCGTCGGCAACGGCAACTCGAGGAGGTGGCGGCTGCTCGGAGTAGGAGGGCAGGCGGGCGAAGCGGCCCACAGAGCAGGCGCCTGAGCCAGCCTTGGGACGGCAAGGAGGCGGGCGAGCGGGCTTGACGGCGGGCGAAGACGCCATGGCGAGGCGCCAGGAGGAGGAGGGTGGAGCAATGAGGAGGAGGGGCTGCAGGGAAGCTTGTGGCGGCCATGGAGGAGAAGGTGGCCGGGGCGGTGGTCTGGGGGGTGTGGCAGGGAGAGGTCGAGGTTGGAGGAAGGGAGCGACGGGAAGATGAGCGGTGTGGGCGCGGGCGTGGGTGGGGTGGGGAGTGGGAGTGGGGCTGGGTCGGTGGGGTCCACGAGGCCAGGGGGCAGCGTGGGGCTGGAGTGCGTGCTGTGTGTGCTAGTGTGGGTTTGGTGAAATTTGGGAGGGTGAGAGGGTTGGTGGGGTGAGTGGGAGTTGGTGGGAGGTGGCAAGGAGATTGGGTGGGGGGTTAACCAGGGGTGATGTGGCGCGTAGAGATAGGTGGGGGTGAGGTGGCTGGGGAGAGAGGGTAGACTAGCTGGTAGGAAAAGGTTTCTGGGGTGGGCCTAGGCTGGACCGTTTGTATTTTCTCTGGGGTGGTCGATCGGGTCAATCGGCCCGTTCGACTGCCCCTATTAAAATAATTTAAAATTTTGTTTAGTTTAATTGGGCCGTTTGCAACCCGATTGCAACAAAACAAAATACTCCGGAGCCCCGGGGTTTGGCGTTTGAATAAAGATGGGGCGTTTGGAAAATAAATCGGGCTTTGCAAAATAGTTTTGGCAACAATGCATGATGATGACGATGCAATGCTCAAATTCAACGCGATTTTCTAGTAGTGGTTTTGCGGGATGCCACACACACCCACAATCCAATGGTCAGGTCGAGCGAGCTAATGGATTAATTCTGTAGGGAATCAAGCCACGTCTTGAGGCACCGCTACATAGAGCAGCTGGAGCCTGGGCAGAAGAATTGCCATCTGTGCTGTGGAGTTCACGAACTACACCCAACAGATCCACCGGCTACACCCCTTACTTCATGGTATATGGAGCAGAAGCCATCCTACTTTCCGACATCCTCCACGATGCACCAAGAGTTGCCGCCTACGACGAAGATGACGCTGAAGAATCCAGACGCCTAGATGTGGACCTTCTCGAGGAGGAGCGCATTTTGGCATGCCAAAGATCCGCCATCTACCAGCAGAAGCTACGCAGCTACCATAGTCGCCACGTTCGGCATCGCGCGTTTAAAGAGGGGGATTTGGTGCTCCAACTTAAGCAGAAGAAGTCACACAAATTATCCCCGCCATGGGAAGGACCGTTCATCATAAGCAAGGCGTTTCTCAATGGGTCTTACTACCTTCTTGACAATCGTGAACTCAAGGATAGACCCAACAAGGATCATAAGCGTAAGCGACGTGACCCGGATGATGACTACCCGGAGCTTGATCGGCCATGGAACATAGCACATCTACGTCCTTTCTACACTTAGCATTTTTTATCTAATTGTGTACCTCTTATATGATCAATGAAATAAAGCTCTTTGGTTCACTCATATTGCTGAGTCTTTTACCTCCTATAGTGTTCATTTTTGGATCATGTAAAACCTTTATGCACAAGACTGGGATTGCACTTGTGAAAATTCCGCCTATGGGCGTTAGCTTAAGTTTTCTGGTCTACACATTCTTTGTAGTTTTTATGTGGATTCTGGAGTAGTGACTTTTGGCACTTATTGTCGGCGGTTTTGTGCTCAGGTTATTGACGGTGCCATTGGGCATCATCACCTAAGCGCATAGTTCCGACAACGATTCTTCCGACACACGAAAAGTCAAGCATAAGAACCAGAGTAATGGATAAGCCAACACTTGCTTAAAAAATATATACATACTGGGAATTACTTCTTAAGTAGCAGGATATAACAACCATTGTTTTCCGCCTTAAGATTACAACACCAAGTTTTTCCCGTGCACACACCAAAGGTTAAACAAAAATTACAAAGTGCTTTTCATTCTTTGGGCGCAGGAGGCTTGGAGGCCGCATCATCACTAGCCGGAGAATCACCCTCAACGTCGGCGCTGTGATGAGACTCGGAGGAATCTTGGTTGACGATGTCGATGGTGTTCCTGGGCACGAAGACGTCAACATCCACCAACTCGGCAACTCTGGTGTCATAACCCGCGAGTGATGACAGGATGGCTTCGTGATCAATCTCCTTGCCATCATCATCCATGTCGGGGATGCCAGAGGTCACCGTGTCGATGTCGGCATCTTCATAGTGTGCCTTCACCATAGACAGCGCCATCCTTGCGCCAGCCCGTGCACATGAAGCTTTCCATCTCGTGACATGCTCGGGGGCTCGGCGCAGAATCTCCGAGTACTTTGTCACAGAGTCCGAGGCCTTGATATATATCTGGAGGGGCTTGGAAATCTCCTTGGATTGGGCAATGGCGGTGTTGATGAAATTGCTGGCAAGAACCATGCATTCCTTGTCCAAAGGAGGCGAGCGGGTTAAACCCATAGGAGCTATAAATTCCGACAAGGATCACATGAGTTCAATACACTCTAAGTATCCAGACTACAGAAATACAAGGCGGAGGAAACTTACTGAAGATGCTGGCCTTGGCCTGCCAAAGGGTGTCCGCCAAGGATTCCTTCTCTTGTTGGAGGAGCTTAAACGCCTCGCTATGGTGATGGTTTTGCTCATCAGCAGCTTGCTTCTGATCCTTTAGGATGGCAAGCTCCTACTTCAAGCAATTGAGTTCCACGGTGGCAGAATCTTGCAGGGCTTTCATGGAATCCTCGTGCATCTTCAGCATCCATCTCCTTCCTCTCCTCCTTCAGGATCTTGTTCTCGCTGTCCAGCTGCTGGATGTGCTTGGACTGCTCGACAATGTCCTTGGCCTTGGCAACATGTTCTGCAAGTCGGAGAAAACAAAGTACACAGTGAGTACTCGGAGATTGTGGGCACAAAAACAAGATGGAAATGCGCAAAAAGAAAACAGACTCTTGTTTTTGATGATCTGTTCCTTCAAGATGGCAGTTTTACCCTTTTCGGCTTCAAGATATGCGCGCATCTTCTGGTACTTGTCGTTGGCCATGCCCCTCCGAGCATTCTCGTTCTGTTGAAACAAATACAAAGTTAAATCGTTGTTTGGTCTGCTTGGAGCTTCTAGTCGGAGATTTTACACCTAGATGCTCGGGGGCTACAGCGAGAGTTTTTAACTTATCAATATGCTTAGCTTTTCTTTAAGCATCTAGTCGGAGCTAATTCAGTTCTCGATTAGAAGCTTGGGGGCTACAGTATAAAGTTTTTAACTCAGAATCTGCTTAGCTTTTCTTTAAAGCATCTAGTTGGAACTAATTCAGTTACAACTAGAGGCTTGGGGGCTACAGCATTGAAAAGTATGAACACTTTGTATGCTACTCTTAAAGCATCTAGTCGGAATAATATGTTCCATCTAAATGCTTGGGGGCTACAGTGAGAGTTTTTTCTAACTTAGTCACTCTTAGAGCATATAGATACAAAACCTATGGTTTTCCGTCTACATCCTCGGGGGCTACAGTGGGATACTCGTATGAATGTAGAAGGCAAAAGAAAAAACTTACAAGTGCAATAATCTTGAGGTTTGTAGCACTCTCGGCTAGCAGCTTGCCGAAGGAAATGCTATTTCCTTGCAAGATATCCGCTTGTCGGAGTAGCTCCTCGAGACCGCACGTCGGAGATGACGGCACTCCTCCAGCAACCATAGTAGTGTTACTCGGCAGAAGCGTCGGGTAAACTATCTATGGGAACTCGAAGGGTTTTTGGGGAGTAGGGGCGCCGCCTTCGGCAGAGGTACCAGCTCCCACCACCGCCTTGCCGCTACCGATGGCATCCTTAGCCGGAGCTTCAGCCATTTGAACAGCAACGCTCTCCTGCGCTGCTCGCCAACGGCGAGTTCGGTGGCGCGTAATCCACTTCCATGGCGGAAGGGTCGGGTGCCTCTGGACTTGAGATCTTGTCGGAGAGAGGAGGGCAGCGGCGAGGAGTAGCGAGGCGATGGCGGGGGAGGAGTCGCGATGCAGCGTATCTTTGATATTTCTAGAAGACCCAAGAGTCTTGGAGGACTTCTTGAGGCTGGTCGTGGCTTTCTTCCTGAAACGTGCAAAGTGCATAAGTACAGGAACAAGACAGATAAATAGACAATGTCGGAGAATGAGAGGATTACACTAGGGGGGCGCTTTGGCGAAAATCCCGGTGGCTTTTCTCTTTTCCGCCTCCAGGGCGGCGGTAGTCTTCTTGGAGGCTCCACCCTCCATCTTATTCTTCTTGCCTCCGTCGGCAGCGTCAGAGGTGGAGCTCTTCCGCTTTCGCGCCAATGGGACATCGTCGTCGGACACGACCGTGACTTCCTTCATATTTGGATCGTAGATTTGGGCAGCCAGCTTGTCCTCATCTAGATAGCTAAGTTATTAAGTGAGAAATCACCGTGTTAGATAAGATGGCATTGGCAAGACGGAGAAACTGGAGCAATGTCATACACGGAAAATAAATACCTACCTTTGGGCACTTGACATCTACGAACATGTCATAGGTGATGGTGAAGCCACGCTTCCTATCCTTCACCTTGACGATTTCCTTCAGGCAGAGCTTGACGGAGTCGCTCGAGAAGTTATCCACGGATATCCGGAGGGTATCCCTTCGATCACTGGTGTACTCGTGCATGAACTTCGCGCGGTGCTGCAGAGGTTAGATTCGCCTGATGAACCAGCACATGGCTAGGTCCAAGCCGGTCAAACCCGTCTCTACGAACCACTCGATCCGCCTTATTGCGCGAGAAGCGTCGAGGTCGGAGGGAAGGGAGGCATGGGATCTCCATGTGAAAACTTCAGCGGCGGCTCCATCCACGAAGTCCGGGTACGTCACTTCTCGGCCCGCCAAAGGAATGTCGGGGCCGTAGAAGTACGTCCGCTGCCAGTTTTTGCACGACTCGTGGCCGACGATGTCGGGGAACCGCCGGCTAGGTCGGATCTTGAAGATTATGGTGCCGCAGTTCCTAAGCTCCTCCCTACTGTGTCCGGCTTCACGTTTGACGGTGAAGAAGTACACAAACAAGTATAACCTAGGCCTAATCCCTAGGTAACCCTCACAAAGTGCCGCGAAGTTGCTAAGCACTAAGATACTATTGGGGGAGAGGTTATGGGGTTGGACCTTGAAGTGGTTCAAGACGGACAGAAAGAAGTGGGAGATGGGCAGAGAAACGCCACGTACCAGCTGAGCCTTGAGGTACACCTTTTATCTGGCTTGGGGAGAAGGTGTCACCTCGCCGGCCGGCGCCGCCCGCCAGGCAACCCCTCCGTCGTAGGGAGGTAGCCTTCGGCGACCATCTCTTGGATGTCGCGGCGGTGATGTCTGAGCCGCGCCAGTCGCCCTTGTGCGAGTCTGGCTCTTCTTCCAGAGGCTCTAGCGTCGCCAGATTATGGTCGCCGCCGGTGGTTTCAATCACCGCCGACGCGGGGATGACCAGGCCCTCTAGGGGCACGACGACGGAGCTCGCCGGCTTCGCCGTGCCTTCGCTCGACGCCGCCATCGATGGGGAGGAGCTGCTGCTGGCATGGAGGAATGGAAGGATGCGACTGACGCCGAGGGAGGCTAGGGTTTTCGAGGTTTCTCGCGGAGAGCTTGAGGAGGCGTGTGGCTGGACGAAGAAGAAGATGACGCGAGAGAATGGGGTAAAAAGTGGCAAGTGTCCCACCGGTTACTATTTATCTTGCTCTGCGTCAAGACTCGTGTAGCTAATCAGACGGTTGCCGCGTAGACGACGTGTTCGTGAACATACGCGGTAATTTCGCCACGTCGCCAACCGCCGCCGCCAACGGTTCGTATAGCTTGCGCGGGAAAATTGGACATGATTGCGTTCTCTGCATATGTGAGTTACGAGGCGTCGCTGATCTAAGCCTACGTCGTCATAACTGACATGGTAGATGAGCCGTCGCATCAAAGATTCCGGCATGGACGGATTTAATCCGACTACGGAAGAGTACGATGGAAGATTCAGCATTTCTCTGACTTACAAATTGAAGATGGAGAAAACCTTGCAGGGTTCTTTGGGAGGACTACAAGATGTTGCTTGACGATTTGCCGACATCCATATAGACGGAGCATTCCACGTGAAGAGGCAAGACGGCGCAAGATCTCGGAGTTCTCCGGGGGCTACTGTTGGGGATATGCTATATGGGTATCCTCATAGCATGTCTCTTATCCGACTAGTCCGGTGGCCCATAGTCGCTAGCATGGCCTATGGCCTGCTGGGCGGCCCAGTTAGGTGGATCCAGAAGGGAGGCCCATGCCGTATAAAGGAAGGCTACGGTGGAGTCACCAGCGTACCCGGAGCCTTGGAGTGCAAGATACACAAGACTAGTGATAGACGGTGTAGGACTCTGTAACCTGTCCGGCTAGGACTTTTCCCTGTAAACCTAGGATCTGGCGACTATATAAGTCAGTCCTATGGGAGCCTTTAGGGCACAATAACTTAGACTCTCTAGTCACCTCGCATAGCGAACCTATCTCTGTAACTCGGCGTATCTGCCCTTATAGTGATTTATAGCAGGAGTAGGATTCCGCCACCATTGTGGGATCTGAACCTAGGTAAGTTGTGTTACCTCGTACCAGTCAACCGTCCGCCTTACCCCACATCTCTAAACACGCACTATGAGGACCCCTCCATTGCGTACTCGTCGGCAATACCACGACACATGTATCTCTCGTGGATGGTCTCCTCCAAGTCCGAGATACGGTGGCGAATACGGGAAATGATGCGATCCTTCTTGTCGAGCTGACGACGGCGAGACTTGCGATCCTTTGCTATCATGGCGATGGTTTGATCCTTCGTCTTGATGACGGCGGACTTGTGGTTGGAGTAGTCACGACAATTGTCCAATTCTTGCTAACGATCGTACATCATGAAGCTAAGGTGGTCCAATTGAGTCTTAAGCTCGGGGTGGTATGGGGCTTCCAGTGGCTGTCCATTAGCATCACGCCTTGGGCAAAACTCAAAGCGGGTACCCTTGATCTGGTTGATACTCTTCCCACACAGACGGGCAAGATCTTCCTGCAAGGCCCTGGCAAGTCCATCGAGCCAGTTGTTCTCTCTTAAGGTAAATTGAATTCCCTCAGCAGTGGGAGGTTCAATCTTTCCTCGGAGACTTGCAACAATTAGCCATTGCAGATCTTCTCCTCCTTGATCATTGAGCTGAGCTCCGAAGAACTCGGGGTGCGGACGCTCCAGAAGTTCCAAAAGCTGGTCCAAATCCCTCTCAAAGATAAGGTCTCCTCCATTGCCCAACTGATAAAACTTGTTGTACTTCACGTCCATCTATTAAGAATATAGGATGAGTAAGTTAGTAGAGTGATCAAGTGTGTCAAATTTTATGTATTTTGAAAGAGTTTTTGAGGAACATGAGTTTTTATGAAATAATAAAGGTGATAAGAATGGAAATAAGTTTTTGTAAATATTTGCTTCCTTTGGTTTTGAAACTAAGTTTTTGATTCAAACGTCTAGTCTAACTAGGGTCTCCTATGGTCAGGATGGCTCTGATACCAACTTATCAACACCCGGATTTTTAATCCCAGATGTATGTTATGCCATACATCGCAATCCCAGGATTACCATTTTTTCGAGACATAACAGAATTGGATACCACAGTACATCATCCATTACAAACCATACATAAGGTCTTACACAAATAAGGATCTCATGATCCAGTTCTTAATACAACTCAAGCAGTGGAAATACGTAATAATAAAGATAGCGTAGGCGAAGCTCCATCTTCGGGGTCACAGGCAATGCTGACGATGGGAGATGATCCTATTTGTCGTAACCTTCCTAGGGTCCATCATCCTGGTACTCCTCTTCATAGTCTGGCAACGGGAATAGCCAGGGACAAAGCCATGAGTACTCTTTAAGTACTCGCAAACTAATACTAACAAGTGAAGAGGGTTTTTGTAGTAGGACACTAAGCTCTAGGGTTGTTTTCCAAAAAGCCAGATTTACCTCTATTAAGTTCAGAAGCAAGAGGAAACTAGTCAAATTTTATAACACCTAAGTGGGAACTTGTATCTCATATCACAACTCTGTTGTGGTCAAGCCAAATTCTCACTTCCTTTCACAAGTCATTTTGAAAACATCTGACGGGGGAACAGTATGGCCACTCCAACTGTCCATAACCGCGGACGCGGCTATTCGAATAGTTTGACACTCTGCAGAGATTGTACACTTTCACCACAACATTCGATACATCTGTCAGGAACAAATCCTGAATTCACCATACTCAGTATGCGGATAATCAATCATAACCTTTCATTTACACGCCCTAGTATAAGCACCTCTCCTGTGAGTTTGGCCTCCCAACCATGACCAACTGTCATCTTGGGTACTGCACAGGTGGACAATCTTCACAAGGTAGCCTTAGCTCAGACCTTGGCCATGAGGGAACCAATACTAAGGTATATAAGTTTCCATTCAAGCCCTACCCAATCTTCGGGTACTGTGGTTGTACGGTAAAATTGGAATGGTATCACATCCAGACAACCATCAGTTTTAAAAAGGGCTAAGGCTCATGCCTTAACATTTTCATCACCAAAATCATCTAGTGTTCGGAAACACATGTCAAAACATCTCAATAGAATGATCAATCATTCTAAGGTTTTCGTAACCATTTTCACCAAGTATTCCCATATAAAGTTGATCAAGTTTTATGCTTAGCACTAGCATCTACAAATGGGGGTGAGTACTAATGAGGGGTGATAAACAAGTGGAGTTTCAACTAAGTACCACCTCATGCCTTAGGATGATATCAAGGTTTTCTAGCTTAGGACAAATTTTATGCTCTTTATGCAACCTTCAAGTATCTTCCTAGAATCTACATGTTACTTCAGTAAAATCTAAGTAAAAGCTTTGATAAAGAAATAAAGTAGAAAGCTTGCAAGTAAAACTAGGATTGGGTGTCAAGTGGGTATGATCACACATGCTTAAGGCATATAGTTGGCATGGTAACAAGTAAGTATTTGTTTGCATCAGTAGAGTATCTTGCAAGTGTTAGCTTGCCTTGTGCAGAGCAGTGGTTGAAGTTCTCTTCGGCTTCTTCTTCGTAGTATCCTCCTTCCTCCTCGTATCCTTGGTCAGTACTAGCGTCTATAAATAAATACGGGGTACACAATCACCAAACAATACTTAACTACGTGCAATCATCACACAAAGGGGTTCTATAGATGATCTAGCATCGTCACTAACATTACAAGACTAAAGCATTTGTCTTAATGATTTTAGTTTTAGAAACATAATTTCTACTCATTGAAAAACTACTTAAGATTTAATATTCTCCAAACCAAACATGGGATCATGTTGACACATGTCATCACCACATATTTTAGTCCATGGTAATGTGATTTAAAGTGGTGTCACAATTTAATAAGGTTTAACCTTTTTATTTTAAATAAAATAAATGACTAGAAATGCCTATGTGGAATTCTTTTATTACTTGAACATTATTCCTGTAAGTAAACCCATATATTTTTATATATTCTAAAAGGTATGGTTAAATGTGATTTTTGAGAGTTGGAATCAACTCAAAAGCTATTGTGGTTTAAATTTGAAAAATGTTTGAATGCAGAAAAGCTTCTTCCTTGTTATTTTTACCAAGGGTGATCTACAGATCCAAATGACTTGAATACAACGGGCTTGGATTCAGCATTTCCAGGCCTTTCTAACAAAATTGGTTTCATTCAATTTGGTTTAGTGAATCGAGCTGGGTTGATTTTTGAAACTAGGTACAGAACTGTGTTTGAATGAAAATGGAAAAATCCAAATTCAAACGAGTGGGCTGCGTGCGAAAGGTTAACGGGCCGGCCTGCTAAGCACAGCGCTTACACGGGCTGGTTAAGTGGCTATCCCCACGCGTCAGTGAGACAGGGGGTGCGAAGCGGTACGGGGCAACGTGGTGCGTTGGATCTAGTTCTAATCCAACGGCTCTGGTTCATCGTCCACGTCGGGCAACGCCGGCGAGACAGAACCCTAACGCGGCAGGTGGGGGTCGTGGGAGGCTCACCGGGGTTCAGGCGAGGGTCGGCGATGCGGGCGAACGACGAAGTCGACAACGACGAACCTCTTGGTACCGGTAGCTTCTCCTGGGGCGGCTCCAATCACTGGCTTCCTTCTTCTCCAGCAGCGGCGGGCTCCGGTGAAATTCCAGAGATGCGCTGCTTGTGAAGAGTTTGAGCGGGGGAGGCCTCCTTCTATAGTGGCAAGAGGGAACTAACGGGCGCAAGCTGAGCTCGTCGTGCTCGATGGCACAGAAGGCTATCGGCGTGGGCGACGGTAAGGGGCGGTGTTGTGCTCCCTGGCGAAGCTCAACGACGTGGTGGCGAGGCGTGGGGCGATGCGGATTGGTCGGAACGCTGCGGTGCTCTGCGCTGGTCTGACGGAAAATTTAATGGCGCACAACACACGTGGTCCGCGCGGCGGCGAACGGGCATGTCTACGGGGTTGCTGGGACGGTAGTGATCGCGTATGCACGCGGCGAGGGCGGCGCGCGGTCTGTGGGCGTCTATCGAGCGTGGCACACGGGGCGCGCTCTCAGCATGGTTGCAGAGCAGCTTGGCATGGTCTGTGCGTGTGGTCCAGGGGATGGCAACGCTCGTGGCTAGGACAGGGAGTGGCGGTGGGGTGCTAGATTGCTCCCAGACAAGGTTGGCGAGGCTAGTGCTGCTTGTAGCTTGCTGTCCACACTGGGGTGACAATGGTGCACTCGGGTTGGTCACCATTGATGACAAAGGCTAGCTTACAGTGGTGCTAGAGATTAGTTAAGGTTGTTAGATGATCTACTAAGGCTAGTGGTGTCTAGAGAGGGAACAAGTTAGGCCCAAAACACTGCATCGCATAGTGTTTTGATTTTGTTTGATTTGAATCTGCAAGGTGTTTGATGAAATGGCCGCATGAATTCAAGTTTTGAATTTTGAAAAGATTTTTGGTGGGTGTGCTAGGCATGTGCTGGTGAGTCTGTGGATGCTTGGGTTTTGAAAGTTGAGCTTGTTTGAGTGGTTTTTGCAAAAGTGGGATCTTCCCATATGATATAGATTCAATTTTGAACTGTCATTTAAACTATGCATTCAAATGTTTTTGGATGATCACAAGGTGGGCCTTGGTACTTTGTTATGATTAATATCAAGGGATGCAAAGATCCAAACCAGTTTCTGTTAAGTTTTGAAAGTTAGAGACAGCCAAAGTAGGCATGGGAGTTAATTTGGCCAAAGTGACCATTCACTTATTTTGTTTGTTTTGATTTGTTTGTCTTTGGGAAAAGTGTGGAGATTGTTTAGACGATGTTTATTTCACCTAAGAATCCTTTTACAAGCAAAGAATCATACAAGCAAGGTAATTCAAAAGAATCCAAATTGGAATGCATACACACATGCATGCTTTCATATTTTTAAATAGAAAAGTTTTTGTTAACCCTAATTTTGATGATTAGAGTTTGATGATCCAATTTTAGTATTTTTGGGATGTTACAATGCCATATTTAGATAAGTTCTTCATAGTATTCATTGATGATATTCTGATATATTCAAAGGATAAGGAAGAGCATGCTGATCATTTGACAATAGCATTGCAGACTTTAAGAGAACATAAACTTTATGCTAAGTTCAATAAGTGTGAATTTTAGCTAGATGAGGTAGAATTCCTCGGCCATGTGATCAGTAAAGATGGAATTGCTGTAAATCCATCTAAAGTTCAATCAGTACTAGAATGGACTGCACCAACCAATGTGAAACCAATTCGAGGTTTCTTAGGGATGGCTGGTTATTATCGGAGATTCATTGAAGGTTTTTCCAAAATAGCGGGACCAATGACCAAATTGTTAAGAAATAATACACCATTCAATTGGGTTGAGAAGTGTGAAGCAAGTTTTCAGGAGTTGAAGACTAGGTTAACCACAGCCCCAATCTTAGCAGTTCCAGAAATAGGCAAAGATTTTACAGTATACCGTGATGCATCTAAAGAAGGTTTGGGTTGTGTGTTAATGCAAGATCGGAAAGTGATTGCTTATGATTCAAGACAATTGAAACCACATGAAGTCAACTATCCAACTCATGATTTAGAGTTAGCAGCAGTAGTTTTTGCGCTGAAAGGATGGGGGCATTTTATTTATGGAGCCAGATGTGAGTTATACACTGACAATAAAAGTCTTAAATATTTCTTCACTCAAAAGGAGTTGAATATGAGACAGAAGCGTTGGTTGGAACTAATCAAAGATTATGATTTAACAATCAACTATACTCCAGGACAAGCAAATGTTGTAGCAGATGCTTTAAGTCGCAAAAGTGCAGATATTCAGCCTAGCAATTGGGAGCTACCAAAATAGTTACAAATGGACTTGGAAAGATTAGAGCTTCAATTCATTAGAACATAGGTTCTTGGAGGATTATCTACTATGCAAGTAGTTGCAGAGCAGGATAGTGATCTTAAGCACGAAATTTTTAGACATCAAGCAGAAGATCCTTTCATTGCTGAGGAAATTTGGAGGATATCTCAAGGGCAAAAATCAGTTTTTGCCTTGGTTATTATGAGTCCTTATAGTTTCAAGATCGTCTTTGTGTTCCAGATGTGACTGAGATTCGAGACGTCATACTTAGAGAAGCACATGAAACACCATATTTTATACATCCAGGAAGTACTAAGATGTATATGGATTTGAAAGAACTATTCTTGTGGAATAACATGAAAAGGGACATTGCTAAATATGTATCAGAATGCCATACTTGCCAAAGGGTGAAGGTTGAACATCAAAGTCCAGCAGGACCATTACAACCTTTGGAAATTCCCGAATGGAAGTGGGAGGAAATAGGTATGGACTTCATCACAGGATTGCCCATGACACCTAAACGAAAGGATATGATATGGGTAATTGTGGATAGACTTACTAAAAGTGCACATTTTATTCCGGTAAATCATAAAGATAATGCCAAGAAGTTAGTAGAAGTTTACATCAAAGAGATAGTAAGTAAGCATGGAGTTCCCAAAAAGATCGTAACGGATAGGGTATCCGTGTTTACTTCAGCATTTTGGAAGCAATTACATGAAGCACTTGGTTCCAAATTAGATTTTAGCACAGCCTATCATCCAGAGACAGGAGGTCAAACAGAAAGAACAAATCAGATACTAGAAGACATGTTAAGAGCTTGTGCATTAGATTTTGGAGGTACATGGGAAGATCATCTACCATTGGCAGAATTTTCCTACAATAATAGCTATCAGAGTAGTCTAAAGGCAGCTCCATATCATGTTTTGTATGGAAGGAAATGTAGATCACCAATATGTTTGTATGAGCCTGGAAGCATCAAGGAATTTGCACTAGACTATATCAAGGAAAAACAAGATATCATTGATAAGATCAAGGATAGACTGAAAATTGCTCAAAGTAGGCAGAAAAGTTATGCTGATCAAAGTCGAAGATCATGGCATCCATAAGTGGGAGACATGGTATATTTGGAAGTAAGTCCAATGAAAGGGGTTAAAAGGTTCGGAGTTAAAGGAAAATTGAGTCCAAGATATATCGGGCCATTCAAGATACTGAGTCAGAACAGAACTATAGCTTATGCTTTAGAGTTACCCTCGAGAATGGCTCAAGTTCATAATGTTTTCCATGTGTCACAACTTCGTAAATGTTTAAAAGTTCCAGATGATGCAATCACACACCAAGAGATAGAATTACAAGTAGATTTCACCTATGTTGAAAAACCCTGCGAATTTTTGGAATAAAACTGGAAAAGGTTGAGGAATAGGGCAATCAAGTATTGCAAGGTACAGTGGGAACATCACCCTGAAAGGGAAGCCACTTCGGAGAAAGAAGAGGATTTAAGGAAAGCCTATCCAGAACTATTCAGGTACATCTCAACAAACTTCGGGACGAAGTTTAATTTAAGGGGGGAATTCTGTAACATCCTAGCATTTAGGAACCAACAAAGGGTAGATTTAGGAATCTGTGAAATTGCATGCATTCATCTGTAAAAATGTGGGTAAATTTTTCGCCAAATAAAACCCTAAAGTGATCAAAGTTTCTTTCATGCTTTAATATTAGGAATATTCTTGGAGAATGATTGTGATAAACTTTGATATGATCTTTGTGGATTAGTGTGTTTTGGGAAATGAAATTTGAATTTAAACTTGAGTGTTGGATTTATAATTCAAAAGGATTTAGATTTATGTTTGAGTATTTTTGATTTAGTCAAGAGATGATAATTAGTAGCTCAAACTTTAAATAAAGAACATGATCAATAAAATGAATATTTATTCCATAAATTTTATTCAAGAAATAAGTTACAAAAATGTAACTTATGAAAATGCTCAACAATCTTTACAATAGTAATTAAATAAAATAATAATCTTTATATATTGAGTAATAGTACAATATTTATTACAAAAGAATAAAATAAAAATTACAAAAGAATAAAATAAAAAGTACAAAAGAATAAAATAAAGATTACAATTGAATAAGATAAATTTTACAAGTAACTATCTATAAAGAAAAGGAAAACCTAATCTAAATCTTGAATCTTCAAGTCTGGTACCTGCAAAACAAATACAAACTAAAACAAAGAAAGTTAAGGTTAAAAATGTTTTACTCTCAGTATTGACAGTGAGGTGCACGGTTGAAGGTTCATCATTGAGTAATCTTTTAAGGGGCAAGTTTCACCAATATGAAAGAACTATATCTTTCATAAATTCAAGCCATAAGTCAAATAAACAGTAAGGAGGGGCAAGTTTCACCAGACAAGTAAATGTAACCAGATGAAAGTAACTTTCATATCCAGAGCATATCCACAAGGTGCAGCAGGCACACAAGAAGCACACACACCAAACTGCATGGTGTGTGCTGTCAGCACAGCATCAACAGGCTACACACACAAAACTACTCAGCATAGCCATGGGAAGCCACTCAACACCATTTCCCTGTTCTTACACACCAAGAACACACTCAGCTTAGCAAAGCCAAACCATATCACACCAATCACAATCTTGATCATCACACCAAGATGGTGACATAAGGAGGGTGTAGATCAAGTGGATAGCAAGGACAAGATCAAGTCACCAGGACCAGTAGGTGGAGAGCTAGATCAAGGACAAATCTAGAAGATGGAAGTATCAGGAGGAGCACCAGATCAAGCTAGCCATACAACCAGCAATATCAAGCTAGCCACACAACCACAAGATCAACAACTTGCAACAACAACACCCAAGTGTGGTGAGTATCATAAAACATTCACATATTCTGTTCATCTTAATCAAACAGAAAATCATGTGTTGTTTTACAAGTTAAACCTCTCAGTGATCACCCAAGTGGGGTAAACCTATCATAGAGGAAATTTGAAATATAAAGGCTAACAGTAAACTCTACCAAACCCACCAGAATCTCAAACCAGCATCATAGATACTGGTGATCATCAACAACTCATATATATTCCAAATGTTCTCAAATAGCTTATAAAATGTGGGCACATCTCCTAATGGAGTAGCACCTCAGATTTCATAAACTATATGCACCAACATTAAGCTATAAGCAAACCAATCATTTTTCCAACTCTAACTCAAGAATCAGTAGATGGTATCACTACCAGAACCAATCCATGAGAAACAACAGGACAAGGGCCTAGTCCCTAAAACCTCAGATCAACATCATAGGTTCTAGGAATTCAAAGAAAGAAGTTTCCATTTATTTCTGATGCCAATCTAATCTTAAGCTTGAACAAAAACCAAGCCAAGTAATAGAATATAGTCTTGTGTGCATTATTAGAATGGTGTCACAAGAACGGTTTCAAAACTAAGCAGGTTAAGCACCAATCTTCACAGATACAACCACAGCTAACTATAAATCATTTTCTTGCTATTAATCACAGGAATCATAATTAGGAATCTTCATATATATATCATCACTGTAAGAGACCATTTGATCTCAAAACTGTATCTAAATCTTTAAGCGAACATTTACTGGTGAAGTGAATCACCACTGATAGTGCTACCATCAGTACTGGAGTACTAACAGTAGAGAGACACACTAAGCATCAACCTAACCAACCAGGTTTCACAGTTACACCATTAGCTTAACCAAGCTTTATCACCAATTAGAGGCAACACTACCGAATCACTAGCATCAGGTCAACAATAGCATCAAATAATCAACACATAACAGAAAGCACTAAAGTACAATGAGCACAATCTTCATTAGGCCTCATTACCAGATCAAATCATCATCTTACAATCATAAAAAGGAATGATTCCTAGAATCAGGGAAGAACCCTAGAACCAATATGAACCCTAATGAGGAATTTCCACTAGTTACACACAAATGAACTCAGAGGAGGTAGAGGCACGAGTGATAACCAAGGACTAACTCACCTGTGGTCCTCGCTGTAGATTAGAAGAGGAAGCAGAGGGTCGACGACGAACACGGCGGAACGGGGAGCACCCCAAGGGGGCGCTGCGACCCACACCATGCCGAGGCGGCGAAAATAGCCGCGCCTAAGGCGCGAAACATCACCACATCACACAGAAGCGGCGATCGCACCAGCGCCACCCCAAACCCTAGGGTTCAGGTCGGAGCTAGTCTGGCCACAGTGAAGCTCCAGGTCCAAATCGAATTGGATAGGAGGGTGGAGCATGGTCGACAACCTCGCCCTGCATCACGACAACGGCCAGGGAGGACCATGGCAATAAGCAGCGCACGGCGGCGGCGCCATCGACCATGGGATCGAAGAGGAGAAGGGAGATGAGAACGAAAGAATGACAGGGGAGTGTGGGCTGGACTAGGCCAAAACCCCTTCGGGGTGTGGTTTTGGTTCTGTCCTATTGGGCCACAAGGGCCCAATAAATCAACACAGGCAGCCCATTTACTAAAAGACAGATTTTAATAAATAAGAAAAGACCAAAATTCCCCTAAACTTAAATAAATTCTAGAGAATAAAATAAAAATCCAAAAATTATAAATAAAATATTTTTGGATTCACAATAATGCAAACTATCCAAATAAATAAAGAAATAAAATTTTAGACATAAAAATTTTATTAAGAATTTTGTAATATAAATATTCCTTATGGAATTTTATAAAATTATTGAAAGATGATAAAAATAAATAAAAAAATCACTTTCATTATATATTAATATTGTAGTATTTTAGAAAAATACTAAACAAATATTTAATATCAATTTTTGGTATTTAATGATAATTCTTAAAAGAATAATTAACTTAATAAAATGAAATAAAATAAAAGAATACAATAGTCAATAAATATTAAAATTAATATTTATAAATTCTTTATTATTAAAAGAATTTTTATAACTTAAATAATGGGGGAGAATACACACAAAGCTAAATAATGCATTACATTACTTTGCATAATCATTTTGCTTCTTTAAATATTGTCCATACCGGGCAATAATGATGGTTTTGTAGACATAGAAGCTCAAGGTCCAGTGCAAGCATCCGACTTCACTACCTTGCAATCACACTTTGGGTGGGCACCCTTACGCCCCACACTTTTGGTGTCTAGATAATCCATGAATGGTGTTTAGGGATATAGTCCATGTAAATGGTACCATTCGGGGCATTAACGGGTCATAGTGTCTTCGGGAACTCATCAGGGTTTTAGCCTTACCGAAAGGGGGCTTAACAGAGGTTAGCCAACCCCGAAGGATCGTGCAGACATATGAGGTCGCGGAGAGGGAAATGATTGGTGTGGACCAACTACTAGGCCCCACATCATGGAATTGTGGAAGGGAAAGTACGCCCGGTTGTGCAACAAGGAGTTGATCTCTCATGGGAAAAGTAACGCACCTCTGTAGAGTGTAAGAATTGTAACTTGTTACTCCCTGTTCTAGGAAGGAGCTACGAACGCGGCAGGAAAGGAACTCCATGAAAGTTCTGGTCAACCTGTGAAGGCTGATGGTCATAGATTTTCATAATAAAATTAATCTTTGAAGAAAGATTTACAAAAATTGCATAGTGCCAAGGACTGATAGTCCGAGGTGGTAGATAGAGCATCAAACTTCCTACCTTGCATATAATGAACTTGCTGGGTAACGCTGTTACTCATCCTTTCCTTTGATTCCTTGCTTAGACTTTGATAATCCCGAAGATAATCCAATATATGCAGCCGAGAGCCAAGAGGAGGTCTTCTATGAAGAGCCCAACCTGTATGGAGCCATAGAAGGGGAGGACTATAATATCATCTACGGAGGAGAGTTCTAAGAGTCCAAAAAATTATTATAGTTCTAGTAGCCACTTGAGCCGAGCAACATGAACAATATATAGCAATAAGTTGTTGAGCTCAATTTAGAGTTTAAGTTTTAAATTTGAAACTTCCGCTGAAACACTTATATTTTGGTTTGTAAGTTGAATCTTTTGGAAGTCTTGAACTTCCGGTATTGTACTAATAATAATGTGAGTATGTTTGTAATATGGACCCGCAATGTTTCTGTTGTACCACTCTAAGGGATGTGATATTTACGGAACGGTGTTCTATGGATGTCATGTTAACGACTATAGTATACTACACATGCATTGGTATGTTGGGTCACCGCACAATGCCTCTCTACCGCCTAATGCACAAGAATCCCACATTCTAGTGGGACAAGGAGGCAAACGACGCGCTTCACGCACTCAAGGAAGTGCTACTCGCGGCCCCGCTACTCGCCGCCCCCGTCGACAAGGAACCCATGCTCGTCTACGTCGTGACGTCCGAGTGAGTCGTCGGCACCATCATGGTCGTCGAGCGACCAGAAGAGGGCAAGGAGCGCCCAGTGCAGTGACTTGTATACTACATCAGCGAAGTACTCAACGAGTCGCGCCAACGCTACCCGCAGTACTAGAAGCTGGTATATGCGGTCTCCCGAGCCCAGCGGCGACTGTCGCATTACTTCTAGGAGCACCCAATTACGGTCGTTTCCTCAGCGCCATTGCAGGACATCATCCGCAATCGCGGGGAGACTGGGCCGGTCGCCAAGTGGGCCATTGAGATCGGAGTCCACAACATCAGGTACGAGCCCCACAAGGAAATCAAGTCGTAGGCCCTGGCAGACTTCCTCGCCGACTGGGAAGATGCGTAGCAGCCGGAGAAGTTGCCGTACCTCCACTACTGGTCGCTGCACTTCGACGGCTCCAAGAACGCAGACAACGCAGGGGCAGGGATCGTCCTGACATCTCCCAAGGGCGAAAAGCTGCGCTTCCTGTACCTTGACTTCACCCCCTGCACAAATAACAAGGTACAGTACGAGGCCCTCCTCCACGGCATGTGAGCAGCAAAAGAGATAAACATCAACCATCTGCGCTGCTACGGCGACTCCGATCTTGTCGCCGGACAAGTCATCGGTACCTGTGATGCAGTCTCCCCCACCATGGCGGCATACCGCCAAGCAGTGGACCAGATGGGAGGCCACTTTGCGGGCTATTCTTTCGACTGGATCGACTGGCGCAAAAACGAAGAGGCCGAAGCCCTCTCTCGCATTAGGTTGGCTCGACTCGTGCCACCCGTCGGTGTCTTCCTCGACACCATCACCAAGCCATCCGTCTCTCCCCCGAGGGAGATCGACATCGGGATTCCGCTGCAACCAGAAGCATCCCTGGTCGCCATGCTCGCAGATCCAAGCGACTGGACCGCGCCATACGTCACCTACCTGGAGGGGGAACCCTACCCGCTGACGAGATGGAGGCCTGGATGATAGTACGCCGCTTCAATTCCTTCGTCATCATCAACGGCGAACTCCACAAGCACAGCGTGACCGGCGTGTTCCAACGCTGCGTCCAACCTGCGGAAGGTCGCAAGATCCTCCAAGACATCCACGCCGGCGACTGCGGCCACCACGATGGCGCTAGGTCCCCGGTTGCCAAGGCCATGCGACACGGCTTCTACTGGCTCACCGCACAAGCTAGGCCCCCGGTCCCCCTGTAATCTTGAGCAGCGCACGGCGGCGGCGCCATCGACCATGGGGTCGAAGAGGAGAAGGGAGATGAGAACGAAAGAATTACAGGGGGTGTGCGCTGGACTGGGCCAAAATCCCTTCGGGGTGTGGTTTTGGTTCTATCCTATTGGGCCACAAGAGCCCAATAAATCGACACAGGCAGCCCATTTACTAAAAGACAGATTTTAATAAATAAGAAAAGACCAAAATGCACCTAAACTTAAATAAATTCTAGAGAATAAAATAAAAATTGAAAAATTATAAATAAAATATTTTTGGATTCACAATAATGCAAACTATCCAAATAAATTAAGAAATAAAACTTTAGACATAAATTTTATTAAGAATTTTGTAATATAAATATTCCTTATGGAATTTTATAAAATTACTGAAAGATGATAAAAAACACTTTCATTATATATTAATATTGTAGTATTTTAGAAAAATACTAAACAAAATTTAATATCAATTTTTGGTATTTAATGATAATTCTTAAAGGAATTATTAAATTAATAAAATGAAATAAAATAAAAGAATACAATTTTCAATAAATATTAAAAAATAATATTTTTAAATTCTTTATTATTAGAAGAATTTTATAACTTAAATAATGGGGAGAATACACACAAAGCTAAATAATGCATTACATTACTTTGCATAATCATTTTGCTTCTTTAAATATTGTCCTTACCGGGCAATAATGATGGTTTTGTAGACATAGAAGCTCAAGATCCAGTGCAAGCATCCGACTTCACTACCTTGAAATCACAAGGCAAGTTCATCACTTGATCGTGTCCTTTGAAGAGTCTTTATCAAAGTATTTGCAAATTGTGTGTTATCATCTATATTATAGAAAAAGAAAATGTTATTTTCTCAAGATAATAAATCTTAGATATCATCCTAAGTGATGATATGATGGAGCAATAGAAATTAGGTTTCTAATTGCATTAATGATGAACAATTAGGGATTAATAACCCATGACATCCGTGATTCTAGCGCCGTATATTACGCATTAATCATGAGATTTGGAATGGGACGGAGAAGTTAGTTGTATCCTTTTCCTCTTGTATGGAGGCAAGACGACCTTAACGTGATGTTGTGATTCCCTGTGCGGATCCAACATATGGGTGGGCACCCTTACGCCCCACACTTTTGGTGTCTAGATTATCCATGAATGGTGTTTAGGGATATACTCCATGTAAATGGTACCATTCCGGGCATCACCAGGTCATAGAGTCTTCCGGAACTCATCAGGGTTTTAGCCTTCCCGAAAGGATGCTTAACAAAGGTGAGCCAGCCCCGAAGGATCGTGCAAACATATGAGGTCGCGGAGAGGGCAGTGATTGGCTTGGACCAACTACTAGGGCCCACATCATGGAATTGTGGACGGGAAAGTACGCCCGGTTGTGCAACAAGGAGTTGATCTCTCATGGGAAAAGTAACGCACCTCTGTAGAGTGTAAGAATTCTAACTTGTGACTCCATGTTCTAGGAAGGAGCTACGAACACGGCAGGAAAGGAACTCCATGAAAGTTCTGGTCAACCTGTGAAGGCTGATGGTCATAGATTTTCATAATAAAATCAATCTTTGAAGAAAGATTTACGAAAATTGCATAGTGCCAAGGACTGATAGTCCGAGGTGGTAGATAGAACATCAAACTTCCTACCTTGCATATAATGAACTTGTTGGGTAATGCTGTTACTCATCCTTTCCTTTGATTCCTTGCTTAGACTTCGATAATCCCGAAGATAATCCAATGTATGCAGCCGAGAGCCAAGAGGAGGTATTCTATGAAGAGCCCAACTTGTATGGAGCCATAGAAGGGGAGGACTATGATATCATCTACGGAGGAGAGTTCCAAGAGTCCAAATAATTATTATAGTTCTAGTAGCCACTTGAGCCGAGCAACATGAACAATATATAACAATAAGTTGTTGAGCTAAATTTGGAGTTTAAGTTTCAAATTTGAAACTTCCGCTGAAACACTTATATTTTGGTTTGTAAGTTGAATATTTTGGAAGTCTTGAACTTCTGGTATTGTAATAATAATAATGTGTGTATGTTTGTAATATGGACCGGCAATGTTTCTGTTGTACCACTGTAAGGGATGTGATATTTACAGAACGGTGTTCTGTGGATGTCATGTCAACAACTATAGTGTACTACACATGTAGTGGTATGCTGGGTCAACGCACAATGCCTCTCTACCGCCTAATGCACAAGAATCCCACATTCTAGTGGGACAAGGAGGCAAACGACGCGCTTCACGCACTCAAGGAAGTTCTACTCGCGGCCCCGCTACTCGCCGCCCCCGTCGACAAGAAACCCATGCTCGTCTACGTCGCGGCGTCTGAGCGAGTCGTCGGTTCCATCATGGTCGTCGAGCGACCAGAAGAGGGAAAGGAGCGCCCAGTGCAGCGACTTGTATACTACATCAATGAAGTACTCACCGAGTCGTGCCAACGCTACCCGCGGTACTAGAAGCTAGTATATGCGGTCTTCCGAGCCCATCGGCGACTGCCGCATTACTTCTAGGAGCACCCAATTACGGTCGTCTCCTCAGCGCCATTGCAGGACATCATCCGCAACTGCGAGGCGACTGGCGGGTCGCCAAGTGGGCCGTTGAGATCGGAGTCCACAACATCAGGTACGAGCCCCGCAAGGAAATCAAGTCGCAGGCCCTGGCGGACTTCCTCGCCGACTGGGAAGAGGCGCAACAGCCGGAGAAGTTGTCGTACCTCCACTACTGGTCGTTGCACTTCGACGGCTCCAAGAACACAGACGGCACAGGGGCAGGGATCGTCCTCACATCTCCCAAGGGCGAAAAGCTGCGCTTCCTGTACCTTGACTTCACCCCCTGCACCAACAACATGGCAGAGTATGAGGCCCTCCTCCACGACATGCGAGCAGCAAAGGAGATAAACATCAACCGTCTGCGCTACTACGGCGACTCCGATCTCGTCGCCGGACAAGTCGCTGGTACCTGTGATGCAGTCTCCCCCACCATGGCGACATACCGCCAAGTGGATCGACTTTGCCACTTTGCCTGCTATTCCGTCGAGTGGATCGACCGATGCAAAAACGAAGAGGCCGACGCCCTCTCTCGCATTAGGTCGGCTCGACTCGCGCCACCCGCCGGTGTCTTCCTCGACACCATCACCAAGTCGTCTGTCTCTCCCCCGAGGGAGATCGACATCGGGATTCCACTGCAACCAGAAGCATCCCTGGTCGCCATGCTCGCAGAGCCAAGCGACTAGACCGCGTCATACGTCACCTACCTGGAGGGGGGGAACCCTACCCGCTGACGAGAAGGAGGCCTGGATGATAGTACGCTGCTGCAAGTCCTTCGTCATCATCAACGGCGAACTCCACAAGCGCAGCGTGACCGGCGTGTTCCAACGCTGCGTCCAACCCACGGAAGGTCGCAAGATCCTCCAAGATATCCACGCCGGCAACTGCGGCCACCACGATGGCGCTAGGTCCCCGGTCGCCAAGGCCATGCGACACGGCTTCTATTGGCTCACGGCACAAGCTAGGTTCCCCGGTCCCCCTGTAATCTCGAGCAGCGCACGGCGGCGGCACCATCGACCACGGGGTCGAAGAGGAGAAGGGAGATGAGAACGAAAGAATTACAGGGGGGGTGGGCTGGACTGGGCCAAAACCCCTTCGGGGTGTGGTTTTGGTTCTATCCTACTGGGCCACAAGGGCCCAATAAATCAACACAAGCAGCCCATTTACTAAAAGACATATTTTAATAAATAAGAAAAGACCAAAATGCCCCTAAACTTAAATAAATTCTAGAGAATAAAATAAAACTCCAAAAATTATAAATAAAATATTTTGGAATTCACAATAATGCAAACTATCCAAATAAATTAAGAAATAAAATTTTAGACATAAATTTTATTAAGAATTTTGTAATATAAATATTCCTTATGGATCTTTATAAAATTATTGAAAGATGATAAAAAATCACTTTCATTATATATTAATATTGTAGTATTTTAGAAAAATACTGAACAAATATTTAATATCAATTTTTGGTATTTAATGATAATTCTTAAAGGAATTATTAACTTAATAAAATGAAAGAAATCAAAAGAATACAATATTCAATAAATATTAAAAATAATATTTATAAATTCTTTATTATTAAAAGAATTTTTATAACTTAAATAATGGGGGAGGATACACACAAAGCTAAATAATGCATTACATTACTTTGCATTATCATTTTGCTTCTTTAAATATTGTCCTTACCGGGCAATAATGATGGTTTTGTAGACATAGAAGCTCAAGGTCCAGTGCAAGCATCCGACTTCACTACCTTGCAATCACAAGGCAAGTTCATCGCTTGCTCATGTCCTTTGAAGAGTCTTTATCAAAGTATTTCAAAATTGTGTGTTATCATCTATATTATAGAAAAAGAAAATGTTATTTTCTTAAGATAATAAATCTTAGATATCATCCTAAGTGATGATATGATGGAGCAATAGAACTTAAATTTCTAATTGCCTTAATGATGAATAATTAGGTATTAATAACCCATGACATCCATGATTCTAGCACCGTATATTACGCATTAATCATGAGATTTGGAATGGGACGGAGAAGTTAGTTGTATCCTTTTCCTCTTGTATGGAGGCAAGACGACCTTAACGTGACGTTGTGATTCCCTGTGCGGATCCAACATATGGGTGGGCACCCTTACGCCCCACACTTTTGGTGTCTAGATTATCCATGAATGGTGTTTAGGCATATACTCCATGTAAATGGTACCATTCCGGGCATCACCAGGTCATAGAGTCTTCGGGAACTCATCAGGATTATAGCCTTCCCGAAAGGGGGCTTAACAGAGGTGAGCCAGCCCCGAAGGATCGTGCAGACATATGAGGTCGTGGAGAGGGCAGTGATTGGCGTGGACCAACTACTAGGCCCCACATCATGGAATTGTGGACGGGAAAGTACGCCCGGTTGTGCAACAAGGAGTTGATCTCTCATGGGAAAAGTAACGCACCTCTAGATAATGTAAGAATTGTAACTTGTTACTCCCTGTTCTAGGAAGGAGCTACGAACGCGGCAGGAAAGGAACTCCATGAAAGTTCTGGTCAACCTGTGAAGGCTGATGGTCATAGATTTTCATAATAAAATCAATCTTTGAAGAAAGATTTACAAAAATTGCATAGTGCCAAGGACTGATAGTCCGAGGTGGTAGATAGAGCATCAAACTTCCTACCTTGCATATAATGAACTTGCTGGGTAACGCTGTTACTGATCCTTTCCTTTGATTCCTTGCTTAGACTTTGAGAATCCCGAAGATAATCCAATGTATGCAGCCGAGAGCCAAGAGGAGGTCTTCTATGAAGAGCCCAACATGTACGGAGCCATAGAAGGGGAGGACTATGATATCATCTACGGAGGAGAGTTCCAAGAGTCCGAATAATTATTATAGTTCTAGTTGACACTTGAGCCGAGCAACATGAACAATATATAGCAATAAGTTGTTGAGCTCAATTTGGAGTTTAAGTTTTAAATTTGAAACTTCCGCTGAAACACTTATATTTTGGTTTGTAAGTTGAATCTTTTGGAAGTCTTGAACTTCCGGTATTGTAATAATAATAATGTGTGTATGTTTGTAATATGGACCCGCAATGTTTCTGTTGTACCACTCTAAGGGATGTGATATTTACGGAACGGTGTTTTGTGGATGTCATGTCACTGACTATAGTGTACTACACATGCAGTGGTATGCTGGGTCACCGCACAATGCCTCTCTACCTCCTAATGCACAAGAATCCCACATTCTAGTGGGACAAGGAGGCAAACGACGCGCTTCACGCACTCAAGGAAGTGCTACTCGTGGCCCCGCTACTCGCCGCCCCCGTCGACAAGGAACCCATGCTCGTCTACATCGCGACGTCTGAGCGAGTCATCGGCGCCATCATGGTCATCGAGCGACCAGAAGAGTGCAAGGAGCGCCCAGTGCAGCGACTTGCATACTACATCAGCGAAGTACTCACAGAGTCACGCCAACGCTACCCGCAGTACTAGAAGCTGGTATATGCAGTCTTCCGAGCCCAGCAGCGACTGCCGCATTACTTTTAGGAGCACCCAATTACGGTCGTCTCCTCGGTGCTGTTGCAGGACATCATCCGCAACCACGAGGCGACTGGGCGGGTCGCCAAGTGGGTCGTTGAGATCGGAGTCCACAACATCAGGTACGAGCCTTGCAAGGAAATCAAGTCACAGGCCCTGGCGGACTTCCTCGCCGACTGGGAAGAGGCGCAGCAGCCGGAGAAGTTGTCGTACCTCCACTACTGGTCGCTGCACTTCGAATCGAACTCTATTAATCTATCCTATGTTGTTGGGACCCATATGTCAGCGTTAGTATATAATAACAGAAATTGCCACAACCACTATTTTTACCTTGGTACGTTGCTGGGTACCATATGTCAGCCTTCTCTATGCAGGAAACGTGCTCCCAAGCCTCCTCATAGTACCGGGTTGGTCAAATCATGGCAAGTCACAAAGGGCAATGGGTTCTTCCTCCGGTGGTGCTGCCCCTGTTGTTGTCTGTGCAGCTAACACCGCTGCATGAGCCGCGACCGTTGCTGCCCTAGCTGCTCTCCTCTGCGTCACATGTTTTTTAGTGAAGTCATCCGGATAGCCACAACACTTGATGTACTTCCACTCTTGGTTCTGCTTGCAAATCTTCTTGAATAGGTTCATAAGGGCCTTGTTCCTGAACTGTGAGAAAAAGTTGGCCCCTAGATGCCGCATGCACCAACGACTCTGCATGTCCTTCCATGGAGTTACTTCATTAGGAGCAGGCTGCGTGGGATTTTTTTATCGCGCTTAGTATACCTGGATGCCTGTCATGAAGGACACACACATTCGGTGTATCTCTCACAATTGCTATCTTCAGCTGCCTAAAAAACCATACCCAACTCTCGGTGTTCTTGTTCTCCACGAAATCAAATGCAAGTGGAACAACTTGATTGTTCCTGTATTGACCTATGGCAGTCAATATCTGACCCCTATACTTGCCAGTGAGAAATGTACCATCAACACAGATGACTGGTTGACAGTAAATGAAAGCTTCTATGCAGATAGCAAATGAGAAGAACACTCGATGCAACACCCTCAAATTAGGTTCCTGTGGCAACGTAAAGTGTTGGATGTCCACGTAGGTGCCTGGATTCCTAGCCTGCAGTATCCGGAGCATCCTAACAACACAGTCGTATCCGTCTCGAAACGAACCAAATATTGCCTCTAGTGCCCTCTGCTTAGTCCTCCAAGCCTTTCCGTAAGAAATATTGTAGCGAAATCTGACAACAACTTTGTTGATGATAGCTTTCACCCCCATGGCTTTGCTCTCCACTATCTCCGTGTATAACAATCTGACCAAGAGGGTCGAGGTGAGGTTACGATGGTCCTGAAGGACACTGTCAAGTTGACATGTGTGCATCACAACATCGGTGACCTTCCAGTTGGTGTCATACCTAGGGACATGTGCATGCACCCTTGCAGGACATCCGGCTACCGTGCAAACTAATGTCAAATATTGTTGGGATGAGACCTTTGTTTTGAAGACCCGTTGCATGGACACCACCCACTCAATGATTGCTTCCTGCAGATGTCTCTTGCTAGGATATAACGCACCCAGAGAGATGTTGTTTGCGTGATAGTGCCACGCCGAATCATGCCCATCGTTCACATTCATTACTGCTATGTTGTCATTATTCCATGATGCCGGAATAGGTTGGGCAATCTCTTCTTGATCAGACTCGGCAGAATCATCATCCATATCACTGTTGCCTTTTGAGACTTCGACTTCCATCTGATATTGCAACAAACCTTCATATATCTCGTCCTCATCAGCTTCACCACTGAAAATGTCTTCCCCTAAACCTTGACCATCGTCGGCTGATTCATAACCATGACCCCTGGTGTGTGCATAGCTACTCTGACCTGATTCATAACCACCACCACCCTCTTGGCCTTGACTACTCTGGCCTTGATGGTAGCCAACGTCATGGGCTTCACTGCTCTGGCCATGATCATAACCATCACCAGCATGTTGGGTCTGACTACTCTTGCCATGATCATATGCAGCCTCTTTCGCCATAGGTAGCACTAAGACACCGGGGTTAACTATTCTTTTCTAACAAGCTTGCACATATTTGACCCATTTATGTTGCTCTTCTATCATCCTTAAATAAAAATTAGGGATATTCCTTGACTTAGTCCATAAAACATGCACACCGACAGTATGGGTTAGAGGGAGCCCTAAGCAAGCAGATAACCAATCCTTCAACTCAGTAGCGGATCATCCATAAAACGAAACTCGCTCAAATCAGCTCCGTGCTAGTTTGTTCTGACGACACCAGCACCATAGTAAAACCTAAACACTACATTATTTGACATAACTTTTGACCTAAAAAAATACCGACAATCGTCAAATACACGTACAATGGCACATAATCTATACTATTAAAAAGATTGGGACCGTTGGTCACCCAGCCAAATTTTCTGTCTGTCGGTAAAAGACGAATTTGCCCCTCACTATTTGGAGTTTTAACCAGCAGTGCCACCGCCAAGTCAACCAGCGTCGCTGCCCCGAGTCCTCATCCCGTGATCCCCTTCTTCCTCCTGTCCACCGCCGCCTCCTGCTAGAGCGTGCCGCCGTGTCCCCATCACCAAGCTCCGCCGCCAGCAGCCGGTGGCAGCGGCGGTGCAGGTAGATCACTCCCCGCCCTCCTCATCCGGCACTCCTACGAGACCTTCTCCTCCCTCGGACGTCCCTATTCTCTAGCAGCCCCTGTTAACACTAGATCGACGGGCTTGAGCTTGACGAGTAAAGAAGAGGAGTTGTTGCCATGGGGAGGCCTGGCCGGTGGTGGGTGCAGTTGGAGTTGGCGCTAGGGTACTTGGAAGTTGGAACTGCCTTTGGGCTGTGCGGGGAGAGAGAGAGAGAGAGAGAGAGAGAGAGAGAGAGAGAGAGAGAGAGAGAGAGAGAGAGAGAGAGAGAGAGAGAGAGAGAGAGAGAGAGAGAGAGAGAGAGAGAGAGAGGGTATGGGAAGGAGAAATTGGGAGTGTTCGTGTGCTGTCCGTCTCTGTAGTGAGATTCAGAGAGGCATCAGGTTCAAAGGAAGTGACAGAGATGAGATGGATTTTTTTCTGAGAGAATGTGTGTGCGGGGCTGTTCACTATTGCAGATCAACATGGTTGAATTGCAGATTAATTGCTCATTACCGATGTTGTTGCTTGCACACACACATTCTGTAATAGTAATCAATAGTTAATCTGCAATTACCGATGTTGTTGCTTGCGCACACATCTGCAATCGCGTGAGTAAACTACCGAGTGTAAGTTGTACTGAATTTTTGTTCCATGATTGAAATTTTTCAGAGTTCTTTGGTAAGATATGTTTAGCTGTATCCTGCAGCTGATGGCAGGTGAATGCATGCACTACCAGGCTTATGTGAGCACCTGGGGTCGTGTGACAAGGTAGAATTTTTTTAGCTGGTAAATGACAAGGTAGATTTAATACTGCACAACAATTATTCATGAACATATTATTACTTCTGAATCGGAATCTTCAACAATTTCTGTTTTGCAGTGCAGGCTTGAATATGAACGAGAGGGGTACATAGAGGTAAGCACAAAGCAGAGGATTTAGACATGTGTTTTCGTGGCTAAACAAGTTATGGCTCTTGTCTCTAATTAACCTCATCGTTTCCAGATCCAAAAAAAATCCCCGGTTTTATGTTTCTTTGTTACCGGATTTCATTCTAAAAACCTCGGTCAGATTTCATTCTAAAAACAAGTTATCACTCTTGTCTCTAATTAACCTCGTTGTTTCCGGATCCAAAAAAAATCCCCGGTTTTATGTTTCTTTGTTACTAGATTTCATTCTAAAAACCTCGGTCAAAAGTTGATCCCCATTTTAGAGGTGTTTTTACATTCTCTGCCAAGAATCGATCCCAATTTTCAAGGCGTTTTGCGGTGGTCCGGCATCCGACCTTCCTCAAAAAATTTGAAGCTAGACCCCTCTTCAACCTCCAGATCATGCTCATCCAGCACCAGACCTTGGTTTCTCCCATGGAAGGGTGCCATGGGTACGAGCCAGAACCGTCTATTTGTTTTTGTTTATAAATATTATGTGGCTACCTTAAAGTAAAGTTTCATGTATACTATATTTCACAAGTTTGTCAACAATAATTAAATATACCATAGCAACGCACGGACATTCAGCTAGTACTCTAACAAATATACTTCTAATCTTATGACCGAAAAATCTTGCAGCTAACATACCACATCAAAAGCTACCTATAAACATACACAAATGACTCCAATTAGTACAAAATTAGGATTTACCCTTAAAGCGTATGAAGTACTGTTATGCAGCAGCCTCTAGTCACCGTATCGGCACCTCTCTCCACCATAGTCATTGCTCCCCAAGAACATCACCAAACCCATCCACAAAAATGACTCAAATCACTACACCAGGCTATCCTATTAGTAGATCGAGACTATACTAGCTTGTTTCTGTATCTCAGCAACAAATCTAGGTGAAAATCGAAGAAAAACGAGCTCAAAATCGGTGCAGCTCGCTGGAAACCAGACAAGGGAAAAGAGGCACGCAGGGCTGAGGAAGGAAACCAGACTGTATTATTTATGGAATTAATTAAATAAAACGTTTTTTTAAATAGCACCTTATGCCCACCGTCTCCTCTCACCTTGACGTAGGAGGTTGAAATCGTTCATTGTTCCGCTCGTCGTGTGCCGGCTGCTGGACCAAGGTTGCCGACAACCAGCTCCTGGCCGCGAGCCCCCAACCGCGTCCAACTTGACAGCGTCCGGGAAGGTCTCACGAACATGCTAGCCGTCGAGCGTTCGTTCGGTTGGATATAACTAGGACGAGTTTCTTGGCCGGGACCGGCGCATCCGGGAGGTTGCCTGTGGCGTTGTCTTGCTCCGATGGTTGGAGGAGACGGCGAGCTTGGCCATGACCGGGATCTCCGCAATAAGTGCCATGGTGTGTCTTTCCTCTCTGCTATGCATCCTTCTTCTTCTCCCGTTCCGGCCGTGGTGGCGAGGGAGGGTGAGAGGAGTGATGCGGGTTGCGAGAGGGATTGAGGTCTTCGCGTGGCGGCGTCGGCCGAGGGTAGTGGAGGATTTCATTGGGCGTCAGGGTGGAGGGCGGCGAATCATCCTCTCGGCCGCTCGCCTTCCAAATAAATCCCGCGTCGCTCATCCATCTGTTGGCTCTGGTATGTCCTTCTCCTCTTGGCCGGCCAAGGAGGCGGGAAGAGGGTGGTTTCACATCGCGGTGATAGTCTTGGATGGTGGCTCGCCGCCGCGAGTTGGCATTGGCGACCTCGTTTTCTTCGCTTCTGCGACGACCTCCGCCGGAGCTCAAGAAGAATCCATCGACCCTCCGGTTTGCGGCTCGGGTGGCTCGGGTGTTTCTTGGCTTCTATGGATTCGTTGGCGGTTCCTGCCCCGTCTTCAACCTCCGTGAGGCCCTTCTTCCTGCTGTCAATGGCGAGGACGCTTTTGGCGATGGTGGCAATAGCATCGCGGCAGGTCGGAGTTTGTACAAGGACTCGATGGCTTTTGAAGAATCTTTCTAGGGTCCCTTGTGTAAATTGGAAGGACATGGTTGTTATTTGTTTCTTTTCGCGCCCTTTCCGCAGATTGTATCAATTTTGATTTATTAATCGCTTCCGACCTTCCTCCTTCGCTCAAAAAAAAAAAATAGGACGAGTCGAACGGTTTTCGACGGGCTCAAACCCGCTCGACCCAACTAACCTTTATTAATATGCAGGTTGAATTTACAAACTGGGATAAACTGATCTAAACTGTCACAACGGTGCGGTGCGGGCTGGGTTCCCAGTTTAGCTGGTTTCGAATCAAACTTTGAACTGGCTTAGTTGTCCCGAGCCAAGACGATGAGTAGCCAAGAAACAAAACTGTTTTAGCCTAAAAAAAACTATCCAGACGCGTGGTGCGTGCCATTCTCCTCCACACCCCCCCTATCTTCTTTCTTGCGCAAAAGGTCAGAAACCAAACGCACGAAAGAAAAGAGAGGATAATTTGGACTTCCCGTATCATTTTCTTTCTAAAAGGAAATCGAAGCGAATAGGAGTCCGCGTCCGCGAGATGGCGATGGCGATGGCGAGCTTGGCGAGGAGGCGCGCGGTGGAGACGGTGCTTCTGCGGCGTCCTCACGCGGCGGCGTGGGCCTCCGCGTGCCGGGGGTACGCGGCGTCGGGGGAGGAGAGCGACGTCGTCGTGATCGGCGGCGGCCCCGGAGGGTACGTGGCGGCCATCAAGGCGGCGCAGCTCGGGCTCAAGACCACCTGCATCGAGAAGAGGGGCGCGCTCGGGGGCACCTGCCTCAACGTCGGTTGCATCCCGTCCAAGGTATATCTATCGCCTCCCCCTTCCTCTCCACCATCCCTTCCCTTCTCGATACGCGATCCAGATGGATGCGCTTCGTGTTGATGGAGATAGCCCGGAGGTCGTAGATCCGTCCTTATTGCACCGCGATTTGGGCGCTAGGGTTTGAGTGGTGCAGGCGCATATATACACTGTAATTGTTGATGTCGTCGAAGGGTACGGATGTTTGGTTTCCCCCTAACGAGCGATTTGGGCATGGAGTCGGGGACTTTGCTCTAGTTGATCCTCTGTCTGATTCGGTTGTGCAATTTTCATGGTGAGAAATATAACTAGGGATTTACTTTGGGGCATGCTGAGGCAGACGCCATTGTCATCACACTCATGGTTGGTAAGTTGCAGAATTGTTTGTGGGATGCGTGTGTTTAGTTTTGGTAACCTCTTTATGTATCTTCTGTTGCTTGTGTGATTGATTGATTGATTGATTGATTAGGAGGTAGTGATGTATGGTTTCTTTGATCTCAGTTTGATTAGTTGTGTCAAGTGCTTCAAGATGATGCGTGCTCAGGGTTAATGTGTTAAAAGTAGATTATAGCTTTTGTTGGTGTACTAAAACTTCAAACTTATAGAGCAACATGTGTTCTGTTGTTGAGTTTGTCCATCTCTCATATGCAAATAAGCGACGGCTCCCAGGCATTTGCTAGTTTACGCTGCTTACAATAACGTGGGCTGTGAATGTGAATATCAGTCATGACTCAACCAGATCATCAATTGTTTTGTTTTCATTTTGTTCTTCACGTCATGAGTTTAGTTATTTACTTATTGTATAGCTTGTTATACATCTGTCCTACTAGTCTGCATAAGCATAATGTTCCTACCTTCCACATTAGCTAATGCCTGTTACCGTTTGTACTGGATTTAATTATTAATGGTTATCACTGTTGTTTTGCGAATATATGTGCTGGTTTAGGTGTTAGGGTCCGTAACTCCATATTACTGGTTTTGGTTGAAACCAGGTCGTATAGGGTGTGGCTTCAGCTGACTTGATCAAATAAATTAGTTGTAGCGTACTGGCATTTCTCTGATGTTCAAACAAATTTAGAAGCCAGGGAATGAAATAGTTAGAGTATTTTTCTGATGCTTAAATAGATTTAGAAGCTATGAGGTGGATCATGAATGCCAAAAGCTGATCTTGGTCTCTTCGTGCAATGTTTCAAGCCTTTTTGCTAATTGTACACATGTTAGCTATGTGTCATCTTACTGGGTGTGGTTTCTAGGTTATTTATTATACTACCTCCGATCCATAATAAGTATCGCTGATTTAGTACAAACCTCCGATCCATTTGTACTAAGTCAGAGACACTTATTATGGATAAGAGGGAGTACTTTTTTCATCTGTGTTGTGAAACTTATATGTAATTCTTGGCAAAGCCAGTGTAAATACACCAAGAGGTGGTCCCTCAAACACTACTGCAAAATCTGTTATTTTCTGGTTTTGCGGCTTGGCTGTAGTGTTTGTAGCTAGCATATTGAATCTGCAAAACTGCAAATGCGTTGTTTGGTTGTAGTCTTTTGATCTAATTTGTGTTCCTTCTTGATTGTTCCAGGCTCTTCTGCATTCGTCACATATGTACCATGAGGCGAAATCTTCTTTTGCACACCATGGTGTCAAGTTCTCCAATCTGGAGATAGATCTGCCTGCAATGATGTCCCAGAAAGACAAGGCTGTTGCTGGGCTTACAAAAGGCATTGAAGGCC
This sequence comes from Avena longiglumis, assembly GCA_030063025.1. Classification (NCBI taxonomy): domain Eukaryota; kingdom Viridiplantae; phylum Streptophyta; class Magnoliopsida; order Poales; family Poaceae; genus Avena; species Avena longiglumis. The sequence continues at coordinate 149,216,253 of CP125974.1, forward strand.
TTTTCAAGAAGAACAAGGTTGAATATGTTAAAGGGTTTGGGAAGATTGTCTCCCCGTCAGAGGTATCTGTGGATTTGGTTGATGGTGGTAGCACTATCGTCAAAGGGAAGAACATAATTGTTGCCACTGGCTCAGATGTGAAATCACTCCCTGGAGTTACAATAGATGAGAAAAAGATTGTGTCATCTACTGGGGCTCTTGCACTTACAGAAATACCAAAGAAGTTGGTGGTTATTGGAGCTGGATACATTGGTCTGGAGATGGGTTCTGTCTGGAACAGGCTAGGGTCTGAGGTCACTGTCGTTGAATTTGCCCCTGATATTGTCCCATCAATGGATGGAGAGGTAAGGAAGCAGTTTCAGCGTATGCTGGAGAAGCAAAAATTCAAGTTCATGCTCAAGACAAAGGTAGTTGGGGTTGATAGCTCTGGAAGTGGTGTCAAGTTAACTGTGGAGCCAGCAGCTGGTGGAGAGCAGACTGTCATTGAAGCTGATATTGTCCTTGTATCTGCTGGCAGAGTTCCATACACCGCTGGCATTGGGTTGGACACTGTTGGTGTTGAGACAGACAAGGGTGGAAGGATCCTTGTTGACAAGCGCTTCATGACAAATGTCAAGGGCGTATATGCGATTGGGGATGCGATACCTGGACCGATGCTTGCACATAAAGCTGAAGAGGACGGTGTTGCATGTGTTGAATTCATTGCTGGGAAGGAGGGCCATGTTGATTATGACACTGTACCTGGCGTGGTGTACACACACCCAGAGGTGGCCTCCGTTGGCAAGACGGAGGAACAGGTCAAGGCATCTGGAGTAGCCTACCAGGTTGGGAAGTTCCCCCTGCTGGCAAACAGTCGGGCAAAGGCAATCGATGATGCTGAAGGGATGGTGAAGGTTATATCTGAGAAGGAAACTGACAGAATCCTCGGTGTACACATTATGGCCCCCGGCGCGGGAGAGATCATCCATGAGGCTGTGCTTGCGCTTCAGTACGGAGCATCCAGCGAGGACATCGCCCGTACATGCCACGCGCACCCGACAGTGAGTGAGGCCCTGAAGGAGGCGTGCATGCAGACCTACGACAAGGCGATTCACATGTGATTCCTGATATGGTTTCAACTGCCAGCTCAAGACACTTCCAGCGTTTCGAAATAATTTTGAATCAAACATCCTTTCTCCTTTTGTGAGCTCGTTGCTCTGTGAAACTGTGAATTTGCCTCCTTCGCTGCAAATTATAGTTACATGATGTTAATTTCCCTTCCCTTTGCTAGCTGCTGCATCTGCCACTACTTCCTAAATAATATGGTCAACTCATGTTACTGGTATTGTTTCCTAGATTAGAGCTTCCTTTTGAGTTGATACCTGGGAGAGGAAATATCATACAGCATTATCATTTCACTGTATTTGTGCCACCTTCAGTTCGACTCCCTGAGTTTATAATGTCTTTGTGCATGCTGTGCTTTACATAAGTAACGACATTATGAGGTCATAATGCACTGTCCTGGAGCAGTCGGTACTCATTGCTGCTGTAAAGCGGGCCAATATGTTATTCCTGAATTCTAATATTCTCCACCAGACGCAACAGTGATAGCTTCTGGAATGATTTGATCCCCTGTGATGCTGAGGTAGTAGCAGTCAAGAGCAGCAGAATATATTAGATTTGGAACTCTCTTCTCGTACAAATTTATGCCTCGTTTGGAACACCAATCGTGTGATGGAATTTGACCATTCCATGAATTTTGTTGCGAAAGACTTGACACTCTGAATTCGGAACGATTTCCCGATACTTTCTCCGGTTCATATTAATGGTCTCAATTTTATCTAGACCCATATGCATCTAGTTAAATATTTAGAGAATGGTCTCAATTTTATCTAGACTCATATGTATCTAGTTAAATATTTAGACTAGATTTAATCATATCTAGACAAAGTTGAGAGTGATTTTGGTTTGGAGTGTTTCCTAGAGTCCTCACCGTACCTAGCAAGCTATCCAAGGCTTTCACCATCTGGGAGGATATTATAACCTTTATTAATTGGCACTAGTTTGTGTACTAAAAGCTTTCACAATCTGACTTTCCAAACATGACCCAGACCATGACAGAGTTTATCTACTGCACTTTATATTAGCTCTAAACTAATCTCTTTTTGCTTGCTTTATTATATGAAGATAAAAAAATCAAATCATAACCTAGACATCATCACAAAACCTCCTCTCATCTTCTCCCTCCCCCAATTTATTGTCCAGCAAATCCACAACCCCCCTTCTCTCCCCATCCCTCCATCTCTTCGGTGCGAGTCCCAACAAAGGGAGACAGAGAAAAAAAAAGATGGAGATGGCCATCGACACGCCATCGCCGGCGCCCTCCGCCGCCTCCCCGGCACCGGCGGCGGCGGCAGGGCGGCAGACGCGCGCGGCGGATTCGGTGCGTCTGGAGCACCAGCTGGTGCGGGTGCCCCTCGAGGCCCTCAGGGCCACCGCGCGCACCAACCACCGCCTCGCCGAGAAGGAGATCGCCGCCGTCCTCTCCTCCGCATCCTCGGTCGCTGCCCCCGACGCCGTCGACCACCTCACCTCCCTCGTCTCCCGCCTCCACGGCCTCAAGCGCAAGGCACTGTCCCTCAATCCCTCACACCGTCCCCCAACCAATCTCATGCCCCTCTGATTCGTACTAGTGTTGGAAAAGATCCCAACTGTTCTATCTGATCAGTTCATGTCCCTCTGATTATACTGGAAAGATCGTGTTCTCTTACTATTCTTCCGTTGCTGACAAATTCGTTCGGCCTTCAGATGGAGGAGGGCGCGCGGGCGGAGGAGCTCCAGGTGCAGAGGTGCCGCGCGAGGCTGGACCGCCTGGCCGCCGCGAGCGCCGGCGACGACGGTGAGTGGGAGGATTTGCGGCTCAAGCGCATCCTAGTTGATTACATGCTCCGGATGTCCTACTACGACACTGCCACCAAGCTCGCCGAGACCTCTGGCATTCAGGTATATATATGGATGGTGGGCAAGAGAGGCATCCCAACAAGAGATTCTGGTAGATTGCTCAGATTCCTGCATTGTATGTTCTGTTCTAGGAAAATATAGTTAAGAGTTAGCAGAACCTGAAGTTTGTCGCTATCTGTTTTAGCAACAAATATGCTTGAGGATGCCATTAAATCTTTGGGAGAATTATGGTTTAAAAGGACATGACTAGGCGCGCGCTTGAGTTAACATAACCTGAAGTTTGTCGCTATCTGTTTTAGCAACAAATATGCTTGAGGATGCCATTAAATCTTTGGGAGAATTATCGTTTAAAAGGACGTGACTAGGCGCGCGCTTGAGTTAACAGAATCTCAAGTTTGTCGCTATCTGTTTTAGCAACAAATATGCTTGAGGATGCCATTAAATCTTTGGGAGAATTACCGTTTAAAAGAACGTGACTAGGCGTGCGCTTGAGTTAACAGAATCTGAAGTTTGTCGCTATCTCTTTTAGCAACAAATATGCTTGAGGATGCCATTAAATCTTTGGGAGAATTATCGTTTAAAAGGACATGACTAGGCGTGCGCTTAAGCGCGCCTAGGTGCTAAGCAGGAGCAAGACACCTAGCGCTTAAGTGTGCTATGCGTGTGCTTAAGCATGCCTAGGCGTGCACTTAGGCTAGATATGTGCTAGGAAGAGGCAAAATTAGGAATTATTGCCTAGCATTTTTATAACTTTGGGAAGAATAATCTATTCTAGCTCCAACAAGTAGACAAATACTATGTTGTGGCTGTCATATACTTCCTCCGTTTCAAAATATAAGATGTTTTAGCTTTGTGAAGCAAATGTATTTAGACTTGTTTTAGTGTGTAGGTTCACTCCAAACTTGAATGAACCTACACACTAAAACAAGTCTAGATACATTTCCTTCACAAAGCTAAAACATCTTATATTTTGAAACAGAGGGAATAACTTTGAACTGTATTTAGGAACAAAACATAGGGATTGCTCTTCTTTCTAACGAAAGTAGATGCTAGTTAAAAGTCCGTACAAAATTCCATACTCTCTGGTTCTAACTGGTAACTTCCTTTCCATGGGCGATCCTTCAAGTGGTGCTGTTTTTCTGTATCTGACTGAGAACCAAGCGTGTGCTATAACTGACCCGCCCACCGAGGCTTTGACTCCTGTGAAGCAGAATCTATTTGGCAGAGAGAGGCAGTTACTGGTCTTTCCGCTGTTCTCTTTAAGCAATGCCACAAAATTCTAGTGCCTGGTAGGCTGAGTATTCTGTTTTGACTGGTGTCTTGTCTGCATGAATAAACCCCAGTTGAGTTTTGATCTTTATGGATTCCAGTGACCTCTTCCTGCTAAATAAGGAGATTTAATCGGTTTCTTGTTTCACCATAGGCTTGCGGTGCCTTTCTTCGGAGACAGTGGGTTGTGTTATGTCTATTTGTGCTGTTCTATTGCATGTATGGAATTCAGATTTGGTCTGCTTTTGTTGGTTTGGAAGAATTTAATCAAACAATGTGTAATGGAGATTGCAGTTAATTTCTCTCTTTTTACATGAATCATAATTAATAAAGTGTCCAGCTATATGTGATTTTTTTATGAGAATCAAGCGCTGGCTTGGTGGCTAGAGCTCGGGGTGCCGAGCCAGCCCACCCGGGTTCTAGTTGCAGAAACGCTCGTTGACCAACGGGGTGCTATCCTGTGTTAAAAAACACACTGGAGAGGTCTCATCTACCTAACAACATATAGCCAAGGGAGGGATCCTTCCCCTGTTGGTCAACTTTTTTTTATATGTGATTATTTTCCAGTAGCGTGTCATGCTGCTTTGTGCTTTCGGTGCTATTGTGTGATTATATGCCAGTAGCCCATGCATGTTGCTGTCTGCTCTTGATGCTATTGCCTAAACAAGAAGCTACAACATCGAAATATGTGTTGCTTTTCTAACAGTAGTAAATCCATTCTGTGATTGTGAGTTGTCATCTTCCGAATCTGATCGAACCAAGAACTGTTGTGTTAGTATGTACTGTTTTTTTCTGCAGTCGTAGGTACTCTTCGGAACCTAACCAGCCAATTGTTGATATGCAGGACCTCGTTGATATTGATGTCTTCCTAGATGCAAAAAGAGTAATTGATTCTCTTCAGAATAAGGAAATAGCTCCAGCTTTAGCTTGGTGTGCAGAAAACAAGTCTCGGTTAAAGAAATCAAAGGTTTGTGTTATTTTGTGCCATTTCATTATCGATGTTCTTCCACATGCTCGGTAAATTATTCACCTCTTTAACTTAATCAATCATGTTGGATAGATAGGTTGTTTCGACAATTATAACAATTGTGTTCTGAATGCTGTAAAATGTTTTTCTTGATGTATGGAGATGATTTGTTACATGCCTCTTTATGCTAGTAAACATCCAAGTCTACATAAATAGGAAAATTTTATGAGAGAGTGCATGGTATATTGTTTCCTCTATGCATTTTTCGCAAGAAATAAAAGAAGCCAGATGTTGCTAGCTTTTTAGTGTCATACAGTACCTTCTTTATCCCAATACTTTCTTTTGTTCTGGTACATTATAGTGTCTTTCATTATTTACCCTGCAGAGTAAACTCGAGTTTTTACTGAGACTTCAAGAGTTTGTGGAACTAGTCAAGGCTAAGAACTTCCTACAGGCTATAGCATATGCTCGGAAATACCTTGCTCCCTGGGGGTCTACGCACATGAAAGAGTTACAGCGTGTTACTGCAACGCTTGTATTTAGAAGCAGTACAAACTGTGTTCCTTACAAGGTTAGCAGCATTGTCTAAGTTCTCTTGTTTTCTTGTGTCGCTGCATCAGAATTCAGAAATATATGGTAGAAACTGGAGTCAGATATTTGTGCTTCAGCATGCATCTTGGAATACATAATATGATACTCGTCATAAAATTTTTGGGATGTACTGATGGTGGAACACTGGTGCTGTAGCAAGGTATTGATAGGCACCTGGCTGATACCGTGTTTTTTACTCGCAGGTTTTGTTTGAGCAAAACCAGTGGGACTCTCTTGTGGATCAGTTTAAGCAAGAATTCTACAAATTATATGGCATGACACTAGAGCCATTGCTGAACATCTACCTGCAAGCAGGCCTGACAGCTCTCAAAACTCCGTATCCTTCACATGATTTATGCTTTTCTTCTCTCTTTTTCTCCACTTGTTACCACAATCTATACTGTATTATCCCAACCAGAATATCTTGTTATTTCCTCCTTGACCTTGCAAAGATTCTGCTTCGAGGGTAATTGCCCCAAGGAAGACCCCTTGTCACTGGTCGGCTTCCGGAAACTCGCGGAGCCTCTACCCTTCTCCAAGCAGCACCACTCGAAGCTCGTGTGCCACATAACCAAGGAGCTCATGGACACCGAGAACCCGCCGCTCGTCCTACCCAATGGCTACGTGTATAGCACGAAGGTACGTGCACATCGAACTGCCTCACTTCTGCCCCACCCCAGATCTCATCACTGCAAACATTTACACCACCTAGAACTTAGAATTGTGTTTCTCATGTACTGGTGGTGCAAACCTCAGGCCCTCGACGAGATGGCCAAGAAGAATGGGGGCAAGATCACATGCCCCAGGACTGGAGAAACCTGCAACTACACCGACCTCGTCAAGGCTTTCATCTCGTGATCATGGTGATGCCGCTGCTGTAGCTCAGGATATGAGTTTGAATGTGTACATAGAATGACTGGATGATTCAGCACATGATTGTGCATCCTATCGAGTTAATTTGAATTGTGATCTGAGTCAAAACAACACCGGTGATACTGAAGTTACTGATTGTGATTTCAATCATTTGTGTTTCCTGGTTGAGCTAATGAATTGCTGGCAAACTTAAACATTTAGAACCAAATAAAAACATAGCCGCCTCAGGAATTAAATGAAACTTGGGCATTCCTTCTTGGAGCAGTTGGAAGGCTCCTCGTGGTGGAAAGCTCACATCAAACTGAGAGGATTGCAAGCAGGTAGCTCAAGTATTTTCTCTATATTGGCAAGTGGTAAGAAACGTCTCATTGTCAGCAGCTGCATATTCTTTTTCAAACAACACCCGAATTTCAGTAGCTCAAGTATTTCAGTTAGAGGAACTTGAAGATCACTCTCGCAGAACTATTTCTATCCAGGCTTTTTGAGCAGTACACCCTAACTTTGGCAGACCATAGAAGCTGTGCAGCTACATGGTCATCATCATGACCACTGCCAGTGGTCCTATCCCTGGAATTCTGCACTTGTATTTTGAAGGGAAACATTCTTGGAGAGTATTACAGTCTAGATTATAAAAAAGGAAAGTATGTACTATGTGTAACAGAAGAACCAAAATATACAAGCTGTTATCTCTTGACTTCTTAATTTGAGTCCGGAATGTGATTTCCTCTTTGCCCTATGGACAACCATAGAGACTTGTCCTTGAACCCCCTTCTACATCGTACTTAGCTTGGACATGAGGCAATTTATGACTGTCCATACTCCAGGTGGCCAAGATCACAATTTTATGACTGTCCATACTCCAGGTGGCCAAGATCACAATAATATCCATTGTGGAAGAGACTGCTACTATCTATGCAAGTACTCCCTCTGTTTAGAAATATAAGATGTTTTAGCTTTATGAATCGAATGTATCTAGACATCTTTTAGTGTATAGATTCATAGAGGTTTGAAATGAACCTATACACTAAAAAATGTTTAGATACATTTATTTCATAAATCTAAAATGTCTTACATTTTCGAACGGAGGAAGTACAAGTGTAGTCTTAGAAAGCATATCTCTAGTGTTTAAGTCCATGGCCTAGAAAACCATCATACACATGACCTTTTTGTTAACATCATAGTCGATTCATTTGCACGGGTACATTACTAGTTACTTGAAGGATTTTATAATTGAACCCGATCTCTAGCAGATTAAGCTACTCGCTACTTGGAGAGTAGTTTCGCAGTTATTTTTCGGAAAAAATATAGTACAATGGAACGGGGAGTAGAGCAAAGAGATATCAGTTCCTCCCGAAATTTCCACGACCTGCTTGTAGTGTAACTCCTCCAATGAAATCCCCCAAAAATCCAGATATAAGCCTCTTCAATCCATTAATTTCATGCTGACAACATATTAAATAAAGTCTCAATATATAATTTCGAATATGTAAACAGGTTTCCACTATTCTGTTCTAGAGAAATGTTCTGGATGTCTTGATCTTTAGCCACTGCGCTGTGGGCATTCCCTTGGAGATTTCTGATAAGATCTTAACCACGTGAGGCGCGTCTTCCTGCTGGAGCTTGATCTCTATCGATTCCATGTTCTTGTACCAAAGAAGCGATGAGCTATCATCGGGTTTGAAAGCTGCCCTCCTCTTCCTCCTCTTGGGATCCTGGGGAGCTAGAAACTGTGGTTGCACAAGTCAGCTGGATGGCAAAAGAAAATTTAAGGAACCAATGAAAGTGCCATGTTAAGTATACAACGTAGAAAGGAGGAAAAGAGGCTGAAACGCTCGGGTCGTTCCCCCTCGTCGCTCCCGTGGGCGACGGGAGGGAACCCTAGCCGCCACCTGCCCAGGCCCCTCCCATGCTCCTCCCTCTCCTCGCCGCCGCCGCCGGAGGGCGTCTCTGGGCAAAGCCCGGGCGCTGGCGGCGGCGGGGACTCCTCTCCCCCTCACGCGGAAGACTTGGCGCGGGCCGACGGGGCCGGTGAGGGCGCTGACGAGGGCGTGGCGGCGTGGCTGCGTGCGGTGCGTGGTGGTGTGCCCGTCTTGGAGGCGGAGGCTGCTCTGGTGGACACCAAGTCCGATTCTGGCGGCGCTTGTGGCTGCAGCAGCGACGACGCTGCGGGACGGCGCTGGATGACGGGCGGCAAGTAGTGGTGCTGGGCGGCCGGAGATGGCGCCTTGGAGGAGCGGGCTTGCCGGCTCTGGTCTGGGCCCGTAGGGCCCCGATCTGGTCTGGGCCTCGGCGTTTCGCCTCCTCGCTGGGTGTGGCAAAGACTCCTCCTTGTCCGCCTCCTCGCCCGAAAGCACGGTGCTGCTGCTTTGGCCGGGTTGAGCAAATCCCAACGCCATCTTGGCTTGGCGGCTTGAGGCGTCCGTGCGGCACTGGCGGCAAGGTGAGTGGGGCTGAGTGTCCGGCGATGCTCTCCGAGGTGGATGTGTGCAGGCCTGCAGCGACTCATCCCATGGTGGCACCTGCGCCGCTTGCGGCTCGGTGGTACCCCTCTCAGGTGGCCTGTCCCCTTTGTGGGCATGGCTGCCCCCGACCTGGCGCGCTGGACGTGCTACCGGCGGGTTGCCCTAGCAAGGCTAGTGCTTTCGGAGGAAAGGGTCAACGCAGGAGCTCTAGGTGAAGAACGGGTAGTGCCTGCAGTGGTGAGGTACCATGCTTTGGGCGAAAGCCCTGCCTTTTGGGGCCGGTGACGGCGACGCCTATGGGCGCCGTTTCCTCTGTGACGTCATCGAGGAGTTTCGGCACCTCCCTTGCCTAGGGTCTCATATTCCGGGTGAAAACCCCAGATTTGGCTTGCCAAATCGGGTGACGACGGCGTCTTTGACGTCGTACCCTCTCTGGAGGCGTCGTCTTGGGAACTTGAGTTCGGGTCGTAGTTCTTCCTCGTGGATCTCTGCGCTGACCACATGGGAGGTATCTTGCGATGCAGGTAGCGTGCCGGCCTCTCGAGGGGTATCGCGGTGGCTTGCGCGACGAGGATCTTCCTCGAACAGCGCGAGCAAGCCTCTGGATGAGCAGTGGTGGGCTGGCCTCTGTGTTTGTTGGCGGGGTGCTGAAGATTGCACGCTTGCACGTCTGTCGAGGTTGTCGGGAGCTAGCCGTTGCGCCGACGGCGCTCCTTGGATTTGGACTGAGGCCGGAGCAGCAATGCTCCCAGCTGAGCCATGGTGGGCTCGCGGGATTCGGGTGGTACGCGTCTTGGCTGTGGCTGGCAGGTTCTTGGTAATTTCGATGATGCACAAGCACTGCGACTTTCATCGGCAAGGGTTCTGTCTTGCGGAGGAGCTCACTCTGCAGCGTCCTGGAGGAGCACTCGACGGATTTCGGCCTTTTTGTCGTAGTCTTGTTTTGAGTGTTGGGTGTGTGTTGTGGGTGTCTGGCTTTTTCTTGGGCTTGTAATATAAACTCCTTTTTCTATCAATGAATCGAAATGCAAAGCTTTTGCGTTTTCGTGAAAAAAAAGTATACAACGTAGTACCTTGCAGTGGTGCAATCCAAGTCTCTCCAGTTTACGGGTCTTCCCGAGAATGCTTGTCAAGGCCTGGAAATTCTGTCCAATATCACAATTTTCCAGGACCAAGGCCTTCAAGTTATGGAGCACCGGGAATTCTTCCTCTAGCAATGCCTGAAAAATATATATACCTTATGTACAATGTTCAACAAAGAAGTTCTTGTAAGTATATCTAATTAAGTCAGAAGAAAATGAAAACGCATTAATTAGTCAGACAGACATTCTGATCAAAATCTCATGCAGGCTACTTGATGAGTTGATGGGAATTCTTACGGTAATGGTGTATCCCGAGAGATGTAGATTTATGACATTTGGGAGGAGGGCTAGGAAGCGGCACATGGACTCCAGGAAGTAAATCTTCCGGTCTTGTATTTCCAGCTGGTTCAGCTGTTCTTGGCCCTTCTCCATGAGCCGGATCGACGCCTCGGCGAGCAATTCCAGCGGTTCCGGATCACAGACAGCCTTGCCGTAGTAGCCTTGTCCTTTACCCCAAATCTCAAGGCGTATGACGGCGAGGCGTGGAGCCGTGATCCTGGGTGGCCCTGCATCGCTGTGCAAGTAGGGGTCCACGACGGAGAGGCTCCTCAGTGTGGGCGAGGCGACGGCGTCCATGTACATGGTGCACCTTTCGAGGTGGAGGTCCTCGATAACCGGGCAGTACTCGTGGAGGCTCTCCACGAAGCCGACGATGTCGACTCCGACGAGGTGCAGCGTCGTCAGGCGGCGCGTGAAGCCGGCGGCACATAAGCATGTGGCCGGGACGGACGGGTCCGGCGACATCCACACGTGCGGTTGCCAGATCACGGCGCGGCTGTGGGGAGCCCGGATGTGGACGGCGGCCGGGACGTGCTGGAAGCCGCGGCGGATCCACCTGTCCGAGCCGGACCTGCATCTGACCAGGTGCAGGCGGAAGGCGTCGATCTGTGTGCCTGGCGGGATCGACGTCAGCATGTGGTCGGCGAAGTCCTCGAACCGCTCCCACGCGTCGGCGGTGAACTCCCGCTCGTCGATGTCGACGCAGAGCACGTCGCGCCAGAGTTGCCTCCACCGCCGAGACAGGGCGCTCGTCTGCACGGACTGCCGGGACCCCAGGCCGGAGAGGATGATGTGCAGGAGGCTGTCCGGCAGGTTGCTCAGCCGATCATGGCCACGGCGGCGCTTGCCTCCAGAGTCCATGACGATGGGATCGCGTCCTCGCATCGTATATCAAGGCGGCTGGCTTTGTACGGGAACAGAGAGGCTTCTTGATACGGCCGAACGGCCTCAAAGCGACAAAGCCTCAAACTAATCGAACAAAGATAGAAATTGGGCTTTTTCTACGAAAAGGGAGAAATTGGTCTGCGCGGCCATCCGAAATGGCCCGGCCATTCGTTTGCATTTTACTCCCTCTGTTTTTTTCTATACTGTTTATAGTTTTTTTAAATCTAAAATATAAGATATATTGAGTTGTGCAACTTATATGGACAACTTTTTTTTAGGAAATTTACATAAATTATATAGCATTTCATGTCTTCAGCAAACTCCTCTATTTTATTACGTCAATTGATCATGAGAAATTCCACCCAAAACTATTTTAATTTTCTCTCCACATGTGTTTCTTAATTTTCGTGCCAAAAACTATAGACACTATAGAATGGGACCGAAGGAGTATCATTTTTTAGCTGAGATTCCTTTGGAGCTGTGATTTTTTTTCCAACATTAATAGTAACCTTTGTTTTTTTTGAACATAGAAAGGCCTCGAAGGACCTAGATAGTGTTGCATTCATTCAAGGTGGTGGTACAAATTACATAAGGGACCAAACAGTAAACTAAAATTACAACTGGGTCCTAAACAAATACACAGAGGGCCTTAGAAATTTATGCAAAAACACAATCAAGCCACTGTGTCTCACCGCCGAAGCAAGTGGATGGTCACGGCCAATGGCCGCCAAGATCCTCACCGGGGACGAAACCACTTGGGAGGAAGAAGGCACGCAGTGCCATCGCCGGACCATCAATGACGGGCCTCCATGGGTGGAGGTTGAATGGACGCTTCCATGGCATCACCAGATGGCATCGAAGATCGGTGTCCTGAGGCGGGTCACCGTGGAACATCTCCAGTTCGCAACACCGATATCCCTCCTCAGTACATCCTGAACAACGACAAACTTTGTTACTCTTTTTTTCAACATTAATAGTAACCTTTTTTACTCTTTTTTTTAACAGGGAAGGTCTCCAAGGACCGAGAAACTTCAATTGATATCGTTGGCGGGATTACACTTTACAGAAAAGGCATTGTCAAAAAAAGAAATAAAGCACAACGATTTTGTCAGAATAGCAGGAACCACAACTTAACAAAGTTTTGTAAAAATCTATTCAGGAACGGAAACATATCGGTTACACAATTCCTCTTACATTTTACACTTTGGACCCTAGAAAACAATCAAGTTCTACTCAAGCTCCACCACGTATGAGCTCTGCAAAACCAACCTCCACATCGCAAGGGACGACACCACTTGGTATGAAGAGGCAGGAGCAATGATACACTACTAGCTTGAGGGCCTCCGAATCAGCATAGTCCCCTAGAGGTAAATGAAGACCTTGTCGCGCCGGCCGAAACAGACCGAAGCCGACGCACAAGGCAGGAGTTGTCGCCTAACGACCATTCAGCACAGCGACGAGTCCGCTATTGTGGATCAGCTCCCAAGCGACGCATTAGCGCTCCCCTGTTGCGAATCCAGTGTCCCAACAGCCCGAGCTCGCTTGAGTCCTCTACTTCCTCCTCTCCTTGAGGAGCAAAGCCAGAGATCCCCAAGCCCCTGTCACACACGGCGCTGATGCACCGTAGCGTTATGTGACGTGTGTGTGTGTGTAACGCGTGCGTGTGGGCAGTGTTTCAGTTGCGTGTGCTATATGTGAGCTGTGAGCCGCTATATACACAGGTTGTAATAGACGAGACAAACTAAGTCTGAAGAAAGGAATAGAAACCCAAACTCTGTCTGCTACTCTCGCTCTCCTTGCTTCTTCTGTTCCAGAATCAGACCAGATCGTGAGGGCCTCACGCCGGAGATCATACCGGCAAGGGGGTGGTTACACATGGTATCAGATTCCTAGTCAATCCATGGGCTAGGGCTTGCCATTTGATTTCCAATTCGTGAGATCTGGGCAGTAAAATCCCGAGAATCGGTTGAGATTGGGGATCAACTCCACGATCCGCCCCGATCTCTGTAATTCCGGCCATCGGTTTGCTTGATCCTGCGAGGAGTCATCACGGCGCCACCCAAACCATCTCCGCAGATGCAGCTCGTCCTCGACACGATGGGGGAAGCGACGACGACCACGGAGGCATCCCTCGCGGAACTCCGGGCCAACCTTGACCTGCTGCATGGCCGAGTCGCTTGCATCGACACGACGCAACAGCAGCTCGTCGCGCAGCTCGGCCTCATCGCCTCGGCAGTGCAGGACGGCACCAAGCTGCACGACAACGCAGCACGCCAGTTCGTGGCGCTCGAGCACCGTCTCAGCGCGGCCACGCAAGCCATGGAGAGTCTCCGCGGCCGCTCGCCATCTCCAGAAGAAGATGATGCTGATCCGGAGGACTGCGTCGTCACCGGCAAGGGTACGCTGCGTCCTGCCCATGTGACTTGGACCGGCAACACGGTGTAACACCCTCAGAATCGACCCTATGCAAGTTTTAGCGAAACCCGCCAAACCCGCATAGAAACGATTCAAAGGTGTCCACCAGGCACTTTCGTGCGGGTGGAAAACGAAGTAATAACATTACACAACAGTCCTCGATGGGACCCATACAGTATATATACAAATGACTCAACGAGTCAAGAATACGGATATACAATACAAAGATCCAAATCACCTTGAAAATGATAGAGCGTCCGACTACGAACAAGATGCAAATGGGGCTAAGAGCCCTGAAGGATAACCAATGGCGTCCATAACCCTGCCTGAGCCGAGCGGAAGGGTAACCCGCTAACGACGCCGATCTCAAAACTGCTAAACAAAAAGGGGTGCCGACAAAGGGCAAGGGAAAAAGAGGAGCGTCGATCGAGGCCAAGACACGCGAGACTAGAATTCGCGTCCTCGCCTACATAGGTATGGTGGATCGAGGCAAGAAAAGATGCACCAAACAACCTATAGAGACTCGATACAACTGGCGGCTATCAGAGAGGGATAAGAAAGATCTATCCGGATCCAACCTGATTCTACCATCAAACAAACCCATCCTGGCGTTTCCCCCTCGAGACCAAACGAGGAAGTCAACCGAGGAACTCACACAGTTGGCAGTTTTATTGATTCCGTTATAGTTGCAGCAATTACTAGTCAGGTCTAGATAGTGATCCTGATAAAATAAGCAGTGGGCACTTTTAGTTAACCATTCCGTTGTAGTTGCAACACTTACTAGTCAGATACAATTAGCATGAGATAACCCAAAACCCAGCAGTTGTTGGTACTTTTATTTAGCCATTCCGTTATAGTTGCAATACTTACTAGTCAGATACAATGGTCGCAAGCGACAACCCAAACAAGCAATTGTTGGCAGCTTTATTTAGCCATTCCGTTATAGTGGAGCTGATTACTAGTCATCATAAAGTCAAATTTATAGCACTACTTTAGTTATAGTTGTCTATGATCGAGATATCATGCTCCAAGTCCATAACCATGACACGGCTTTGAAAAGTTTTTACCCGCCGGGTGCACAAATAGCAACACACACTCGATCAACCTCGGAAAAACCAAATCAAAACCCAACGAGGCTTTCACGACAAAGCAATCACAGGATTCAGAAATATTTCAGGGGGCCACCCCTTAGAGTACACCCGCAACGAAGTTAGCTGACTCCGAGACGGACCCGAGGTTTGGGTGGACGGCTGTGAACGACTGGGAACCCAAAACTAGTCTTGTCAACACCGCGGAATCGTGTCCCGATCCTAAACAGTACAGTGTGCTCCTCGCACAATCGTAATAAAGCAGTAAAGCATGGCATAGGTACAGGATAGTAAATAAAACCTCAAAC
Organism: Avena longiglumis; assembly: GCA_030063025.1. Lineage (NCBI taxonomy): Eukaryota > Viridiplantae > Streptophyta > Magnoliopsida > Poales > Poaceae > Avena > Avena longiglumis. Next base: position 149,231,472 of record CP125974.1, read on the forward strand.
TAGTTTGTGGCCCCAAGAAATAAGAATGAATCAAGCTCTAGCTCAGGGGGGTCCCATAATTCCCCGTATGTGGATAGCGCGAATATTCAAGGAACAGGTATCAAGTACTCGGGGTCCTACGGGACACAAGTGGACGGTTAACAACCAAATAACATCTATTGCCCACCTGTGCCTCTGCTTACCTACTTCAATTTTAGTTATTAAACAATAATTAAAGTGAACGATAAGTAAAGACATGATCATCTCCAACATTAAACATGCGGCAATGCTCCAACAACTGTGGTACTTGACGAAACGCAACAGCACTTGAGCAAGCGACTACGACGCGCAAGTCCAACTATCTACCAAACAACGGGTAATAGGATGTGTCCAAGACAATATACGGCTGCAAGGGATATCACGGGTACGAAAACTAGAGCAACGCATACGTATAGCAATAGATCAACAAGAGGAATAAATCAGAAAAGTAAGATAGGTCGAAAGGGGAAGATGCTCGCCTGAAAAACATTGTCGAAGGTTCATCCGAAGATCGGGTCGACACTCGCATCAACTCATCGCCTTATCCGCGAAGAACCAAAACACTAGAAGAAACACCGGATGCACTATTTAATGCTACGGCAAAAGATCGGGCATGATGCATGTATGATGTATGACATGGCAAAGATGTGATGCAATTAGGCAATATTAAGCGGAACCGGGGTTCCGTCAATTAATTAAACGGTTCATGTTGTTTAGATACCCCGCAATTTAAATGTTGTCTTAACATGGCAAAAATAAGTTACCGGTTCGCTACACAAATTTAAATGAGGCCAATATACGACTAGATTTGCCCACATATGGGCCCCATATTTAATTATAAGGTGAATCGGCATAGTGCCCCCAACCACACAAATATGCATGCGAGTATGACAATTTAATATGCAACAGGTTTTATATTTAGCATTTATAAAGATAGGGTTCGAGAAAGGGTTCACACATTAGGGTTCGGCGAACTTGGGGTTCCGAGGGTTCGGGGTTCGGACTCAGGGTTCGACGGGGAACAGGCTCGACGAGATCGGGTTCGGTACGGGAAGAAGGTCTTGTCGCAACCGGAAAACAGGACTTGGTTGGCGTCGGGGGCGCATCGGTCTCGCCCTGGTCGGTGCCGATCTTGTCGTCGATGGTAAACTTGAGTGGATCGGGTACCGGGGTCTTCGGCTCCGTGAAGTAGATCTTGTCGCACGGGCGTCAATGCTTCCGGGAAGGAGAACTTGTCGATCAGGGTCTCGGTGTCCGGGGTGAAGAACTCGACGTTCTAAGGTTCGTGTTCGACGGGAACGGTCTTCGGACTCCGGGATCGGGGGTCTTGGGGTACCGGGTAGGCGATCTTGAGGTGCATCCTTGTCTTCGGGAGATCTTGTCGAACCTTGTCACCTTGCGAGCACACAGATTCTATGCAGATCACACAATAGTGTAACCATCTAGAAGGAGCATGGCAGCAACAGCCAAGCGCCAGGGGGCCGGGGCGAGCTTGGCGGAGGGCAGCGCGGGAAACTCGAGGCGGAGGAGAGGGAGGGCCCGGCGGAGGCGCGGGGCCGAGGCAGAGGAGAGGACGCGCCGGCAGCGGGAAGCTCGGCGGCGAGGTCGCGGGAGGAGGCGCGGCGCCAGGAGCGCGGGAAGTCGGTGACGCGTCAGCGAGGCGGGCCGGGCGGCGATGAGGCAGTGGCCAGAGGAGGCGGCCGATGCGGACGCAGGGCGAGCTTCGGCCGAGAGAAGGCATGACGGACGAGGAGGTGGTCGGCGAGCCCGGGAGGGAAGAGAAGGAAGCGAGATGGCGGAGGCTCGCAAGGGGAGGAAGGGCTCGGCGAGGGCGAGTGAGGGCGACGGCCGAGGGGACGAATCGGTGGACGGAGAGGAGAGGGCGGCGGGGACGTGCCGGCGCAGAGGGAGGCCGACGGCGAGGCGGATGCAGGAGGCGGTCCCAGGGGAGAGGTGTGCCAGGGGAAGCGGGGTCGCGTGGTTCGGCGGAGAGGAGAAGAGGGAGGACGCCGGGGCGCGGGAGGAGCGGCGAACGGCGGTGGGGGAGGAGGTACAGGGGAGGCGAGCGCGTCGTGGAGAGAGAGAGAGGGTGGGGAGGGGAGAGAGGGAGTGGGGCCGGAGGGGTGGGTCCAGTGGTCGGAAGCTTAGCCGGGCTGTAGGTGGGGGCCAGCGTGGTGGGGGTTGCGTGCGTGTGTGCTGAGTGGGTGGGTTGAGTGGTGTAGGCTGCTGGGTAGGGCCGGTGCGGGGTGGGGCCAGGGTGTAAGGGAGAGGGGGGTAGGTGGGGCTGGGGTGAGAGAGAGAGGGGCTGAGGGATGAATTGATGAGGTGGCAGAGGATGTGATGAGGTGGAGGGAAGGTGAGGTGGAGGGCCCTGGTTGGTGGGTACATTAGGACTAGGTAGTTTTAGGAATTAGGTTTAGGTTTATTATTTTGTAAGACACTTATTTGTTTTTGTTTTGTTTTAAATCTTTTAGCAAAATAAATTTTAGTTAAATAGTTTAACAGATAATTATGAGACTTTGTTTTGAAATCAAAGAGGGGTAATTTTAGAAAACAAAAATAGGCTTGTTGAAATAGTTTCAGACAAACAAATGCATGATGATGACGATGCAATGCACAAAAACAACGCGATTTTCTAGTAGTGGTTTTGCGGGATGCCACAATTCGACACCACTAACAATGGATCTCGCCCTCGAGATCCGCCTCATGGTACCGGAAGGAAGGTCGGCGATCTGAATCTTCTCGCATCGTGTAGATCCTCGCGACACCACTAACAAGAGGTCGTTGTCCGTGATCGTCGAGAACACTCCGAACAAAAGGTCAAGGTAGAGGTATCAACAAATAAAGCCACCTCTAACTCCGAAAGAAAGAGAGAACCGATGCATTCTCATCCACTTCAATGTACAAAGCGAATAGAGTGGGTAGTCGGCATGGGGCCAATCCATCACGCACCCAAACTATTACTACCGCACAATCGAGAAAAGCGCAACCATTCTCGAATCGATCAAGATCTCGACAATCGAGGTTCAGAAACAAAGGAGTGATGCAGACTCTGCATCGGATCTAGCGTAGATGATGTCGTCGCGTCGGAAAACACCGGAAGGCACAAGAAGGAACAAAGAGAGTCCACCAGACGAAGGGTTCCTCGGATAGCACGAAGACCAAATGTAGCAACACCGTTACCAAAGGAGGAAGCGAAACCTCAAGGTACGATTTAACCCAACCACGAGAAATCCTGGACTCGAAGAGAGAGAAGAGAGCGGATTCAAAACACGCAGAGGTAAGAGGAGAATAGCAGAGGGATAAGGAATAAAATCAGACCTAATCAGAACTATCCAACCGTTTTTGCAAAAATAGTTTTGACACTCTACTTCGGCCGTTAGCTAGGTTATCCTACAGGCTGGACTTGTGGGGTATCGCAACTGCTGAGCTCTGATACCACTCAGAACACCTCAGATCGACCCTATGCAAGTTTTAGCGAAACCCGCCAAACCCGCATAGAAACGATTCAAAGGTGTCCACCAGGCACTTTCGTGCGGGTGGAAAACGAAGTAATAACATTACACAACAGTCCTCGATGGGACCCACAGAACAGATATATACAACAGCGACTCAACGAGTCAAGAATACGGATATACAATACAAAGATCCAAATCACCTTGAAAATGATAGAGCGTCCGACTACGAACAAGATGCAAATGGGGCTAAGAGCCCTGAAGGATAACCAATGGCGTCCATAACCCTGCCCAGGCCGAGCCGGAAGGGTAACCCTGCTAACGACGTCGATCTCAAAACCTGCTAAAACAAAAGGGGTGCCGACAAAGGGCAAGGGAAAAAGAGGAGCATCAGTACTGAGGCCAGTACACGGCGAGACTAGAATTTGGCGGTCCTCGCCTACATAGGTATGGTGGACTGAGCGGCAGCGCAGCATGCACTAAACAACCTATAGAGACTCGATACAACTGGCGGCTATCAGAGAGGGATAAGAAAGATCTATCCGGATCCAACCTGATTCTACCATCAAACAAACCCATCCTGGCGTTTCCCCCTCGAGACCAAACGAGGAAGTCAACCGAGGAACTCACACAGTTGGTAGTTTTATTGATTCCGTTATAGTTGCAGCAATTACTAGTCAGGTCTAGATAGTGATCCTGATAAAATAAGCAGTGGGCACTTTTAGTTAACCATTCCGTTGTAGTTGCAACACTTACTAGTCAGATACAATTAGCATGAGATAACCCAAAACCCAGCAGTTGTTGGTACTTTTATTTAGCCATTCCGTTATAGTTGCAATATTTACTAGTCAGATACAATGGTCGCAAGCGACAACCCAAACAAGCAATTGTTGGCAGCTTTATTTAGCCATTCCGTTATAGTGGAGCTGATTACTAGTCATCATAAAGTCAAATTTATAGCACTACTTTAGTTATAGTTGTCTATGATCGAGATACTGTGCTCCAAGTCGTCCATAACCGCGGACACGGCTTTCAGAAAGTTTTTACCCGGCCGGGGTGCACAAATAGCAACACACACTCGATCAACCTCGGAAAAACCAAATCAAAACCCAACGAGGCTTTCACGACAAAGCAATCACGGGATTCAGAAATATTTCAGGGGGCCACCCCTTGGAGTACACCATAGAACGGTTAGCTGACTCAGACGGACCCGAGGTTTGGGTGGACGGCAGGAACGATCGGGAACCCAAACGGGCTTGTCGACACCGCGAATCGTGTCCCGATCCTAACAAAGACAAAGTGTGCTCCTCGCACAATCGTAATAAAGCAGTAAAGCATGGCATAGGTACAGGATAGTAAATAAAACCTCAAACTAGTTTGTGGCCCCAAGAAATAAGAATGAATCAAGCTCTGGCTCAGGGGGTCCCATAATTCCCCGTATGTGGATAGCGCGAATATTCAAGGAACAGGTATCAAGTACTCGGGGTCCTACGGGACACAAGTGGACGGTTAACAACCAAATAACATCTATTGCCCACCTGTGCCTCTGCTTACCTACTTCAATTTTAGTTATTAAACAATAATTAAAGTGAACGATAAGTAAAGACATGATCATCTCCAACATTAAACATGCGGCAATGCTCCAACAACTGTGGTACGATTTAAACGCAACAGCACTTGAGCAAGCGACTACGACGCGCAAGTCCAACTATCTACCAAACAACGGGTAATAGGATGTGTCCAAGACAATATACGGCTGCAAGGGATATCACGGGTACGAAAACTAGAGCAACGCAACACAGATAGCAATAGATCAACAAGAGGGAATAAATACTGTAAAAGTAAGATAGGTCGAAAGGGGAAGATGCTCGCCTGAAAAACATTGTCGAAGGTTCATCCGAAGATCGGGTCGACACTCGCATCAACTCATCGCCTTATCCGCGAAGAACCAAAACACTAGAAGAAACACCGGATGCACTATTTAATGCTACGGCAAAAGATCGGGCATGATGCATGTATGATGTATGACATGGAAAAGATGTGATGCAATTAGGCAATATTAAGCGGAACCGGGGTTCCGTCAATTAATTAAACGGTTCATGTTGTTTAGATACCCCGCAATTTAAATGTTGTCTTAACATGGCAAAAATAAGTTACCGGTTCGCTACACAAATTTAAATGAGGCCAATATACGACTAGATTTGCCCGCATATGGGCCCCATATTTAATTATAAGGTGAATCGGCATAGTGCCCCCAACCACACAAATATGCATGCGAGTATGACAATTTAATATGCAACAGGTTTTATATTTAGCATTTATAAAGATAGGGTTCGAGAAAGGGTTCACACATTAGGGTTCGGCGAACTTGGGGTTCCGAGGGTTCGGGGTTCAGACTCAGGGTTCGACGGGGAACAGGCTCGACGAGATCGGGTTCGGTACGGGAAGAAGGTCTTGTCGCAACCGGAAAACAGGACTTGGTTGGCGGGGCGATCCTCGCTCGGTCGGTGCCGATCTTGTCGTCGATGGCAAACTTAAGTGGATCGGGTACCGGGGTCTTCGGCTCCGTGAAGTAGATCTTGTCGCACGGGCGTCAATGCTTCCGGGAAGGAGAACTTGTCGATCAGGGTCTCGGTGTCCGGGGTGAAGAACTCGACGTTCTAAGGTTCGTGTTCGACGGGAACGGTCTTCGGACTCCGGGATCGGGGGTCTTGGGGTACCGGGTAGGCGATCTTGAGGTGCATCCTTGTCTTCGGGAGATCTTGTTGAACCTTGTCACCTTGCGAGCACACAGATTCTATGCAAATCACACAATAGTGTAACCATCTAGAAGGAGCACGATAGCAACAGCCAAGTGCCAGGGGGCCGGGGCGAGCTTGGCGGAGGGCAGCGCGGGAAACTCGAGGCGGAGGAGAGGGAGGGCCCGGCGGAGGCGCAGGGCCGAGGCAGAGGAGAGGACGTGTCGGCGGCGGGAAGCTCGGCGGCGAGGTCGCGGGAGGAGGCGGCGCCAGCGGAGCGTCGGTGGCGGACGCGGCCAGGCGGCGAGTGCGGCGAGGCGGAGGTGGCTGAGGAGGCCGGCGGATGCGGCCGCGACGAGGGCGAGCTCGGAGAAGGCCATGACAATGGACGAGGAGGTGGCAGCGAGAGCGGGCAGTGCAGGAAGGAAGCGGGTGAGGCTCGCAAGGCGGCCGGGCGGGAAGGAAGGGCCGGCTCGGCGAGGTGAGGTGAGGGCGACGGCACGCTCGAGGGGGACGGACCGGTGGACGGAGAGGAGAGGGCGGCGGGGACGTGCCGGCGCAGAGGGAGGCCGGCGGCGAGGCGGATGCAGGAGGCGGTCCCAGGGGAGAGGTGTGCCAGGGGAAGCGGGGTCGCGTGGTTCGGCGGAGAGGAGAAGAGGGAGGACGCCGGGCGGGAGGAGGAGCGGCAGTGGGGAGGAGGCGAGCGCGTCGTGGAGAGAGAGAGAGGGTGGGGAGGAGAGAGAGGGAGTGGGGCCGGAGGGGTGGGTCCAGGCGGCCGGGTCGGTGGGGCGAGCTTGGCCAGGGCGTCGGGGTGGGGCCAGCGCGCGTGGTGGGGGTTGCGTGCGTGTGTGCTGAGTGGGTGGGTTGAGTGGTGTAGGCTGCTGGGTAGGGCCGGTGCGGGGTGGGGCCAGGGTGTAAGGGAGAGGGGGGTAGGTGGGGCTGGGGTGAGAGAGAGAGGGGCTGAGGGATGGATTGATGAGGTGGCAGAGGATGTGATGAGGTGGAGGGAAGGTGAGGTGGAGGGCCCTGGTTGGTCGGTAGATTAGGACTAGGTAGTTTTAGGAATTAGGTTTAGGTTTATTATTTTGTAAGACACTTATTTGTTTTTGTTTTGTTTTAAATCTTTTAGCAAAATAAATTTTAGTTAAATAGTTTAACAGATAATTATGAGACTTTGTTTTGAAATCAAAGAGGGGTAATTTTAGAAAACAAAAATAGGCTTGTTGAAATAGTTTCAGACAAACAAATGCATGATGATGACGATGCAATGCACAAAAACAACGCGATTTTCTAGTAGTGGTTTTGCGGGATGCCACACACGGCTGGTGCATACTCAGCGACTTCTACTGGTGGCTGTCCACGCGGTGTAGGATATGGGTTGTCGGCGCAAGGAGGGGGATTCTGGGTGGCCTAGGAGGCGGTGGACATGGTGGCGCTGGTGGAGGCGTTGGCGGTGGTGGACAGGGAGGCGTTGGCGGCGGTGGACATGGAGGCGCTGGAGGCGGTAGACAATATCAAGGCGGCGATCCTACAAGCAAACATCAACTCAAAATGTCATTTCCAAGGTTTGATGGCGATCAACCTCGCATCTGGAAGGACAAGTGCCTCGATTACTTCAGGTTGTTCAATGTTCATCCCTCTCTCTGGATTGTTTCTGCAACACTTCACATGGATGGCAATGCCGCTCTCTGGCTCAAGGCCTATTGTCTGCGGCACGAGGTAAATTCCTGGCCAGTGCTCATGTCTGCGGTCGAAGAGAAATTTGGGGCAGATGACCATAGGAAATTCATGAAACAATTGCTTGCACTGAAGCAACGGGGTATAGTGGAGGAATACCAAGATCAGTTTGAGGAACTATCATACCAAATAGCCATTCGGAATCCCAACTATGATGAGCAATTCTATGTGCCACAATTCATTCGAGGTACCAAAAGTGAAATTCGTGTTGTGGTTGAATCACAAGTTCCTGAAACAGTAGAACGTGCAATTCTTCTTGCCCTTGTTCAACAGGAAGTACTCACTGAAGCCAAACCTTGGGCACAACGACAACGGCGTTTTGATTTGCCTGTACCACGAGTTGAAGCTGCTCGTCTTGCTCTGAAAATTGGAACTAGGGATTTCTGGAAGGACCGGCAGCTGCGTGATTATAGGCGAGCCAACGGCCTGTGCTTCAAATGCGGGGATAAATATGACCCTGCACATCAGTGCGCCAAGAAACAGACAGCAGAGCTACACGCCCTAATGACTGAAGCAACTCCTGAGCAGTTATCTGAGGAAGTTTTGAATATGATTGAGATGCAAGATCTCGCGGAAGCGCAACAGCTGAGCTTGTCGATTCATGCGCTTGCAGGCACTGATGCAGGAGACACAATCCGTTTGCACGCAATAGTGGGAAATCAAATCCTCCTCATTCTCATTGACTTGGGCAGTACTGGGAGTTTTCTAAATGCAACTATGCTAGATCGTCTACAATGCTCAGTTAAGCAAACCAAGCCAGTATCTATCAAACTGGAAAATAACGAAGAAATCCATTGCGATTCGTGGATACCCAATTTAAGTTGGTGGATTCAAGGAGAAACCTTTCACACACCCATGCGTGTGCTGCCACTGGGCGCCTATGATGCAATTCTTGGTGTCGATTGGCTCAAGAAACATGGGCCTGTGAAGGGAGATTGGATTCAGAAAACCATCCGTGTTACCAATATGGGCAAGCGTGTCACGTTGCAGGGTGTTCAGTCAGTTGGCACCGCCACAATTCGTGAATTACCTGTAGAGCAATTGGTGAAATGGTCAAAGGGAAATGAGATATGGGCCTTAGCCGTGGTGCACCCAGATGACAAAGTTGTCACAGAATTAACTCCACTAGAGGTGCAAGCACTCCTCTCAAATTTTGCAGATGTCTTTGCGGAGCCGAACTCATTGCCGCCCTCTCGTCCATATGACCATGCAATTACTCTGAAACCTGATGCGGTGCCCTTCAATGCTCGGCCATATCGTTATTCGCCTGAGCACAAAACTGAAAATCAAGTACGTCAAATGCTGGAAGCTGGGATCATCACACGGAGCATGTCGCCTTTTGCCTCTCCCGTGCTTCTGGTTCTCAAAAAGGACGGCTCCTGGCGCTTTTGCATTGATTACCGACGTCTGAATGAACTCACTGTGAAGAATGTGTTCCCAATGCCAGTGATCGACGAGCTCCTCGACGAGCTTGCAGGTGCCAAAGTTTTCTCGAAGCTTGATTTGAGGGCCGGCTATCACCAAATCCGTATGCGCCCTGATGATGAAGCCAAAACAGCTTTTAAAACTCACCAAGGGCACTATCAATTCAAGGTTATGCCTTTCGGCTTATGCAATACACCAGCAACCTTCCAATGTGTGATGAACACAGTATTAGCACCGTGTTTGCGTCGCTCAGTGCTAGTCTTTATGGACGACATACTCGTCTACAGTCCATCTCTTACAGAGCATGTCAAGCACCTTTCTGAAGTACTGAAATTGCTCCGTGAAGCTAAACTGTTTGTCAAAGGGAGCAAGTGTTCGTTCGCCTGTGATAGCTTGGAGTACCTGGGCCATATAATATCAGCAGAAGGAGTGGAAACTGATCCCAAAAAGACACAAGCCATGGTGGATTGGCCTCAGCCCAGTACACTAACTGAATTGTGTGGATTCCTCGGCTTAACAGGGTACTATCGCAAATTTGTGAGAAATTATGCAATAATTGCAAAACCCTTGACCAACCTACTGAAGAAGAAAGGGTTCGAGTGGTCAGACCAAGCAACCGACGCCTTTCAAGCACTCAAGCAAGCAATGATCTCCACGCCTGTCCTGTGCTTGCCAGATTTTACGAAATAGTTTGTCGTAGAAACTAACGCATGTGACTTCGGCATTGGAGCGGTGCTGATGCAAGATCAACACCCAATTGCATATCTGAGCAAACCACTGAGCCATGCTCATCTCTCCCTCTCCATTTACGACAAGGAATTCCTTGCGCTGCTCATGGCAATAGAGCGTTGGCGCCCGTACTTGCAGCGGGCTGAATTTTTGCAGAACAGATCACCATAGTTTATGCTATTTGGATGATCAAAATTTACAGTCTCCATTACAGTGCAAAGCAATGGCTCGGCTAATGGGGTTGCAATTCAAGATTGCATACAAGAAAGGGGCAGAAAATCTAGCCGCGGATGCTCTTTCCCGCGTGAGGCACCTCATGTCGATTCAAGTGTGCTCTGAAGTGCAACCAAACTGGCTCCAAGAGGTTCTTAATTCATATGTCACAGATGTTGATGCTCAACGCCGTCTCACGGAGTTGGCTCTAGCTAGTCCAGATGAGAATGGCTACGAACCGCGGGACGGAATCATTCGTCTTCGCGAAAGAGTATCGATTGGATCAAATTCTGCCTTGCAGACAAAACTGATTACTGCATTTCACTCTAGCGCGGTCGGGGGACACTCCGGTATGGATGCAACATATCAACGACTCAAGCGTCTCTTTGCTTGGAATGGCCTCAAATCTCAAGAGGCTAATTTCGTCAAGCAGTGTGACATATGCCAACATGCGAAACACAACAACACACATCCAGCTGGTCTTCTCTAACCATTACCTGCCCCTACAGGCCCATGGCACGAAATCACAATGGATTTCATTGAGGGACTGCCTCTTTCCGAAGGTTACAACACAATTTTGGTGGTTGTGGATCGATTCACCAAATTTGCGCACTTTGTTCCGATTCGCCATCCATTCATGGCTCAGTCTGTTGCTCGCGTGTTTGTGGATTCAGTGGTTAAGTTACATGGCATGCTGCGGACCATTATCTTTGACCATGACCGCATCTTCACAAGTTCATTTTGAAAGCTTTTGTTTCAAAAATTGGGTACTAAATTGAAGTTCACCACTGCGTATCACCCGCAGACGGATGGACAGAGCGAGCGCGTCAACCAGTGTGTGAAAATGTTTCTCCGCTGCACTGTCCAGGATGCTCCGCGTCAATGGAGGCGTGCCTTACCTCTTGCCGAGTTATGGTATAACTCCTGTTTCCACACATCCATTGGCTGCTCCCCGTTCCAGGCTTTATATGGTCACGAGCCAAATTTTGGTGCTATTCCAGAGTTGGAGCCAGACAGCTCTTCTCCTGTCTCTGGTGTCCTGGCAGAACGAGCAACCCAGTTGGCTAACCTGAGGCGTAATCTAGAAGCTGCTCAAGCACGTATGAAAACTAATGCTGACAAACTAAGGACTGAGAGGGAATTTCAGGTTGGAGAACAAGTTCTACTTCGTCTGCAACCTTATGCCCAACACTCAGTAGTCAATCGTCCTTTTCCTAAGCTTGCTTACAAGTTTTTCGGCCCTTATCCGGTTCTGGAACGCATTGGCAAAGTAGCTTATCGCTTGGATCTTCCGGTTAATAGTCAAGTGCATAATGTCTTTCATGTGTTTCAGTTGAAGGAGTATCGACCAGATTAAACACCTGTCTTTGCTGAACTACCGAAGATGCCATCTCTGGATAGTGCCAACACTGAACCTGAAGCTATTCTTGATCGCAAACTGATGAAGAAAGGTAATTCCTCAGTGTTGCAGGTGCTGATAAAGTGGACTAACATTCTTGAAGATGCCGCTACCTGGGAAGATTGGGATGTACTGAAGGCCAGCTTTCCCTCGGTTCTTGCTTGGGGACAAGCGAGTTCTTCTCTGGGGGCAGTGTCACACACGGCGCTGATGCACCGTAGCGTTATGTGACGGGTGTGTGTGTGTGTAACGCGTGCGTGTGGGTAGTGTTCCAGTTGCGTGTGTAGGCCTGAGGCCGTGTTGTACGTGAGCTGTGAGCTGCTATATACACAGATTGTAATAGACGAGAAAAACTAAGTCTGAAGAAAGGAATAGAAACCCAAACTCTGTCTGCTAATCTCGCTCTCCTTGCTGCTTCTATTCCAGAATCAGACCAGATTGTGAGGGCCTCACGCCGGAGATCATACCAGCAAGGGGGTGGTTACAGCCCCACCCATGGGATCCAAATCCACCCATAACTTCAGCCTTATTTATGGAGATTCTCCCTCACCCCATCTCCCCGCTTCTGGCTCCATCAACCGGAGATCCACAACGAAGAAGAGCACGAAGAGACAGCTTCGGATCTGGCCGGCAAGATCTCACTCTTCTCTCTCAACATAGCGCCAGTCTACCACTAGGGCAAAAAACCACTACAGCTAGTACTACTATGTAGACTAACTACAGACCGGCCTTCACCCCCAACACTCCTCCGATGGGCAAGGACGCCGAAGAAGAGAGGAAGAGGATCCGGGGCACCCGAGGCGACTCTCAAAGTAGGAGGAAGGAGAAAGAGAAGCGGTGCAGCAGAACATGAGGAAGGGCCGTTACTCAATAATAATAGTCAAATACTCTCTCCGTTTGGGATTATAGGTCACGCACAGTTAACTAGGTTGCCAATTTTATCAACAAAATATAAATAGAATAACACAAAAATTATATTATTAGAAACTTTAGATGCTATATTTTCTAATGGTATAATTTTTGTGCTATATAACTCTTATTTTATTAGTCAAATTAACGATTAGATATACGCGTAGGACCTATAATCCCAAACAAAAAGAGTATTTTACAAGCTAAGGTAAGAAAAGTGGGTGGATCGTCTAGACGATGACCCCGAGTTGGATCGATTGGCCTGCCTAGCTAGTTCATTAGCTATCTCAATGGTTTCTCCTGGACAGAGATCTTCCGAGATTTGTTTTTTGGAGAAATCTATACGAGCCGTGGTCTGCTTGATAATTGCTTTAGTCGAATTCCATATGATAGAAAACTCTTTCCAACATACATTTTAAAAAATTCCAACACGAGGCCTAGCCTAACGTCAAACAAATTTGTCCCACCAATTTCCTTAGAGTTAAATGTGTTTTCTTCATTTGCCTCTTTAAACAAAACAACTTAAATCATCTGAAATTAGATCGTAAGGAAATCAACACACACAATCACATAACAAAAACAGAAAATCATTATTTTCTTCTTCGAGTCTTGACCAAAACATTGTTGAATCCAACACATCATCCTAGCATTCTAGAGAGCCAACCAAGGGAGAAGAATACCAAAAGCGACATTTGAGATCCTACACGCCAAAATAGAATAAATGACACTGGCAGTCACTAAACTTGTCACGTGTGTGCACTTAAGTCACACATCTAAAAGCCCGGACAACCGGTCAAACAACTTGTATTTTGGTGCATCCGAGGTCACAATATGGTATATCACCCGATTTTGTCAAAAGAACCACACGTGCATCAGATCATGACACAAAAAATCCACGTCACGTGTGATGCATATGTAGTTTTTTCGACAAAATCGGGTGACATACCATTTTGTGACCTCGGATGCACCAAAATACAAAATCCATGTCACGTGTGATGCACATGTGGTTTTTTGATAAAATCGGGTGACATACTATTTTGTGATCTCGGATGCACCAAAATACAAGTTGTCACGCAAAAAATCCACGTCACGTGTGATGCACATGTGGTTTTTTCGACAAAATCGAGTGACATACTATTTTGTGACCTCGGATGCACCAAAATACAAGTTATGTGACCGGTTAGTCCGATTTTTTAGATGTGTGACTTAAGTGCATACGCGGGACAAGTTTAGTGACAACCAGTGTCATTTACTCCGCCAAAATAGCCTAATCACTGCATTAAAATCCGTCTACAACGGCAATACAAGAGACTCCAATGTACCTTGAGCTTATCGTGTGTGTGAGAGATGGTGATGAGGCTCATCATCCCCAATACTAGATCTGTGGCAACAAGGACTCAAACAACCACAGTCGCATGAGCGAAGTGTTAGAGAAGTCGTATACGAACCAGCTTGTGTGGTCGAGCTTCGACATCGCGGTCATGACAGGTTCTCGACGTCGGCCATGTGCACTATTATCCGCTCTGCCACTCCACATGTTCACCTATGACTTGTGTGGTTAGGTGTTTAACGTGACGCACTATGAATAGAGGCTATCTCCGTCAACACTTTACTCCTTCCATTTTCAAATTTTAAACATTTTCGGTGGCTAAATAAAAGATATTTTAAAAAATGCACCCTATCTCACATGCGATTTTTCCGCCAAAATGAACTTGTCGATGGAATTTCCTACTTTTGTTAGCCAAAGTGGAAGAAAAACACTTGTGATATTGTCTCCCAACTCCCAAAGCGGGAACTCGGGAACATAGCCAAAATTATAATGCAGTGCAAAAGAGAAGCTCTTCGACTTTGCAGCGACGCGCTTGCAGCGATTCTATCCAAAGTAAATCGGGCTGGCCACATTAAGGGGTTGTCCCTAACCTAATTTCAAGAGGTATCACCCATCTGCAATTTGCAGACGATACTACGATTATGATCCGAACGACGAGCTTGGCATTGTCAACCTTAAGTTTCTCTTGATCTGCTTTGAGCTGCTCTCTGGTCTCCGGAATAATTTCCACAAGAGCGAGGTCATTGTCATGGGAGTTTCCAATGATGAACAGACTAGAGTGGCCAACCTTCTGAACTGTAAGCAGCAGTCCTTCCCGTTTCGCTATCTCGGCTTCCTAATGAGTGATAAGAAACTCACTATAGCTGACATGGAACCTTTGGTGGTACGGTGGGAAAGCGTGTGGAGCCCTGTCACGGGAGGTTCATGTCTTCTGCGGCAAGGTTGATCCTCACGAATGCCTTCCTGCCTAGTTGTTGCGCCACGTAGAGATAAAACAACTTTTTTCCTCTAACGTGGTGATCCCAAGATCTAGCTAAGGTAGAAGGCCATGAGGATTACCACTAGACGCGCAATTACGGAATTGATGAAGCACGTCTGTCTAATGCAGTGCAGTACTCACGATCTGATCCGATCCCGATCGTCGTGGTGCTGATCGTACAACACCGTTGCTAGTATCCACACGTACAAAGAGGAGGATCGGCGGTGGAATGCTAGATCCAGTACAACGGCAGGAATGCTATGGAGTTAGGGTTTCCAACGCATGGAATGACCTAATCGTCAATCATCCTAGGTATCTGCGCCCCACTATATATAGGGAGTGAAAGTGGGCTTCACTTACTTGTGGACCATTCACTAAAGCCCATATCAGTCACTATGAGTCTGACTCACTGACTCAGTCCAAATCCGGTTCAGGTCCAACCCAAACAGATTTCCGGTTTAAATCCAATCTGAACTTGCTCTCGCTCTTAAGTGTGTGACCCTGCAGGCTCACGGCAACTTGGACACGATTGGAGTCCGACTCTCAATCGATCAATCGATAGCGGCTCCTAGCAGAACGTGCCGACTCTCAAGTACCAAAGAGTCATGACGACATGCCTTCCAATGTGACTTGCGTCCGAGTCCCTTTTGTCTCACGACATACCTTGTCGTACTATAGGCGAATAATCTTCATCTGTTAAATAGTCCAACTCCCTTCTCGATCCGAGATAAGTGATTCATCCGACTAACTCTTAGTCGATCGCATCGGTTAACACTTAACCGAGTCGTGCATGGCCATGCTTACCGAATCATATCCCATGAGAGGGCCCCGAGAATATCTCTCCAACTGGAGGGGCAAAAATTCATCTTGGTTATCCACATCACGCAGCTTGATTCTCGGTCGACCTGAACTCTGCCTTTATAACTGTCATGTGACGGAACATCGTTTGACAGAACCTAAGTCCGTTATCCTCAACTCGGATTGTGCAACAACTTTAGGTCTAAGGATTACATTGATTGAGATATAAAAATGACGACTTGTTCGTTGTATCTTAATATGGGTCAATCCGACTTGCTAAACTCTTTACCTGGATCTGTGTAAGTCGGAATAGCATCTCCATTCCCATGACAAGTGGAACCGAGTCATCAACCGACTTCCACATTGGTCTAAGTTGTGTGTCCAGCACAGTGGCGGAGGACGGTTTAAAAGTTTGGTAGGGCAAATTCAAAATCTTATACCAAATATGATGACAAAATCCTAGAGTTATCAAACACACAAATAAGATACCGAATTATGTTTCGAAATAGAGGATGAAACCCTGTCCTTTATTATATTATATTCAACAAAAGGTCTTGCAAATGGTATATCTAAAAAAACTCAAAGGCACTACGCAACACGTAACAATGTGTGAAAATATCTTATGCTAAATTATAACAACTACAATGTGTGTACTTCCTCAAGTCTATATTAAAGGTCTCAACTTTATCTAGATTTATACTTATCTAATTAATTATTTAGACTAGATGTATATCTAGACAAAATTAAAATCATTAATGGACTCGGGGTGTTGGCGACCCCCAAGTGACATGGGGATATCAATGGGAAACTACTTTGACTCGAGGGTAACGAGGAACCACCGAGCTTATTACATTAGTCCGATCCAAGGAGCTTAATTGCTAAGCGACCTAAAGGATCTTAATCGTCTAGTGACTGACCGTGGTTGTGGTAAACAGGCTAGTAGGATTATTGATGTTGGGATGAAATCTACCAAGAGGAGTTCCGGCTAATTATGCGTTGCTCGCCTACACACATACTTATAAGATTATAATTGTTACACTTACTACTCATTCATCTGGCACATTCACTATCACCATGAACTGAAACTCCTCGCGCCTACCTTGTCATCTGCAGAAAACAATAAACAAATCGTCCTTTACTTTTTATGCCTTTTATTTCTGAAGTTTACATTTTAGTTTTATTTAAGTACTTCCGTTTACACTTGAATCCCATTCTTATTATCAACACTTGCAGTCAATTCACTCGAAGACTTATGGCAACTTTGGGTGTGACAGAGACTTCACCAATAAGCACTTACCTTTGGGCTCCCTGTGGGAACGATATCTGAACTTCGAAACTAGCTACAAACGATTTGTGCACTTGTAGTCATAAAGCTATTTTATGGCGCCGTTGCCGGGGAGCTAAGCGCTAAGTGTTTTGTCTCTTAACATTTCAGGTGTTACTATTACAAGATGTTCTCCTTAGGAGACAAAGGGTCTACACGCTCTGGTAGAGCTTATCTACCATATTATTTTGAACGCGTGCCTACTCAGAGGCGTGAGGAAATTATTGAAAAACTTTTGAGGTCGAATAAAGTTGAAGTTGACAACCTAAGCGACTTCATGGAATTAATTTCCATTCATAGGACAACACCCAAGAAACCTGAGAAGACTCTCAGAGAATATAGTGCTCCAAACTCTGCATTTATTAAACAACCAATAGAATTTCATAATCCTGGAGTTAGGAAATATTGATTTGACGGTGAAATTATTAAAATTTTGTAGGAAAAAGCTTTCAGTGGAAGGGAAGATGAGGACCCCGGAAGGCACCTTAGAGAGTTTGACGATGTGATTCTCTCGACTAAAATTATTTCGTTGGTCTCTCAAAGGTAAAGCTCTAGACTGGTTATATTCTCTCCCTCGCCATTATATTAAATGCTGGGAAAACTACATCGTCAAATTCATAAACAGGTTTAATCCTTTTGCAAAGTTAACAAAACTTAGAAAGAATATAGGCAATTTTAGTTAGAATGTGGGAGAAAACTATCCACAAGCCTGGAAAAGATTTTTTGGAATGATCGATAGTATCCCTAATCATGGCTATTCTAAGTCAACTGTTTGCCACTTATTTTACGGTCTTAATACCCAATGCAGAGAATTGCTAGATTCATTAACATGAGGATTGATAAATACTTTAACTATTAAATCATGTTTGGAATTAATGGCTACTAGGGCTAAAAATGATTCTTTATATAATCCCGATTTTGGCACTAAGACGGAAAATGGAATACTTCATATAAACCCTGATCTTATGCCTGAAGTGCGTAAAGCCATGAAAGAAAAGGGTATACCTTCAGAGCTTGTCAAGGAAAATAAAGTAGAATTATTACAAGTTATAACTGAAGAAGATGAAGCTATAAAAGTTCTTCAAGAATTGAAACATCGAAAAACAAAGTCTTATAATAACTTGCATAAGAAATTTCAAAAACATAAAAAGATTTTGGCCGAACTTACAGAAAAATATGAGGAGATTGGCCAAGAAATAAAATTGTTTAACAAGTACCTCAGTATGATTGAAACCCAATGTGAGTTGCCGCAACTCTAATGGAATGATAAAATTGCCAACTATGTGAGTTTCCTCGGTATGACTTCCTCGTTTGGTCTCGAGGGGGAATACCAGGATGAGTATGCTTGGTGGTAGTATCAGGTTTGATCCGTATAGGTCTTTCTTATCTCTCTCTCCCTGATAGCTGCCAGTTGTATAGAGTCTTTATAGGTTGTTTAGTGCATGATGTGTTGCCGCTTCAGTCCATCATACCTATGTAGGCGAGGACCACCGAATTCTAAGACTCGACGTGTACTGACCTCAGTACTGACCGATCCCATTTTATTTTGCCCTTTGTCGGCACCCCTTTTTGTTTAAGCAGGTTTGAGATCGACGTCGTTAGCAGGGTTACCCATCCATCTTGTCCTGGGTAGGGTTATGGACGCCATTGGTTATTCTTCAGGGCTCTTAGCCCAATTTGCATCTTGTTCGTACTCGGACGCTGTATCATTTTCAAGGTGATTTGGATGTTTGTACTGTATATCTGTATTCTTGACTCTTTGAGTCGTTGTTATATATATCTGTTCTGTGGGTTCCATCATAGACTATTGTGTAATGATATTACTTCGTTTTCCACCTGCACGAAAGTGCCTCGTGGACACCTTTGAATCGTTTCTATGCGGGTTTGGCGGGAATTGCTAAGATTTGCATAGGGCCGATCCGAGGGTGTTACACCTAGGCTCCAGCCGGCTGACATAACCGTGATTCGCAGATCACATATGGATTACACACATCACATACACATAAGCCATACCATTCACAACTTCCTGCAAAAACAAGTTATGCATAAATACGATATCTAACGGTGTCGTGAAACTCGCAACTACCTCTAAGGCGCTACGAGCTGGCAAAGCCGATAGTCCCGCTATCCGGATAGCGGGCGGGGATCGAAGGGGCAGCATCCCTCACGGGTGCGGGCAACGTCCAATGATTTTTCCAAAAATGTAGATCTCGTCTACATTCTGAACATGGATTCCGATCATTGTTCTGACTCGATCAAACTCTTTTGATCTTCGATCACCGCTTCTAGATTTATGTGTCACGGTCTACCCCGATGGTGGAAACCGACCGGTAGGGGTATGTCGTTCTATGACCGCAGCGGTATGATCACAGAAACCATATCATCCATTCCTCGAGTACAGTTGATCCAATCAACCTCGTACAAAACCGATTTATCTCATAGATCGACCATCAAAACAGCATATAGATTCCTTCTTCAACTGGTGAAGCCAACTCCGGAACAACTTCCAGCATTGTGCTACTCGCCATACTTTGAAGAGAAGGTTCAATAACCTCTTCGAGTTCTACCTTCCGACTACTCACGCCTTTCACGAGAAACTCTTTCTCTAGAAAGGATCCATTCTTGGCAACAAAAACCTTGCCCTCAGATCTATGATAGAAGGAATACCCAATTGTTTCCGTAGGGTATCCTATGAAGACGCATTTTTCCGCTTTGGGTTCGTGTTTATCCGGTTGAAGTTTCTTCACATAAACATCGCATCCCCAAACTTTAAGAAATGACAGCTTAGGTTTGTTTCCAAACCACAATTCATACGGTGTCTTTTCAACGGATTTAGATGGTGCCCGATTTAAAATGAATGCAGCAGTTTCTAGTGCATAACCCCAAAATGACAACGGCAAGTCCGTTAGAGACATCATAGATCGAACCATATCCAATAAAGTACGATTACGATGTTCCGACACACCATTTCACTGTGGTGTTCCGGCAGGTGTGAGTTGTGAAACAATTCCACACTCTTTCATATGAGTGCTAAACTCGTAACTTAGATACTCACCTCCACGGTCGGACCGTAGAAATTTGATCTTTCTATTACGATGATTTTCCACTTCACTCTGAAATTCCTTGAACTTTTCAAAGGTTTCAGACTTGTGTTTCATCAAGTAGATATAACTGTATCTACTCAAATCATCCGTGAAAGTAACAAAATAACGATATCCACCTCACGCCGAAACACTCATTGGACCACATACATCAGAATGTATGATTTCCAATAAATCTGTCGCCCGTTCCATTGAACCGGAAAACGACGTTCTAGTCATCTTGCCCATAAGGCACGGCTCACATGTATCAAATGATTCAAAATCAAGTGATTCCAAAAGTCCATCCGAATGGAGCTTCTTCATGCGTTTAACGCCAATATGACCTAGACGGCAGTGCCACATATATGCGGATGTATCATCATCAAGTTTAATTCTTTTAGCATCAACATTATGAATATGTGTATCACTATTATCGATATCCAATATAAATAAACCATTCATCATCGGTGCATGACCATAAAAGATTTCATTCATATAAATAGAACAACCATTGTTCTTGGATTTAAATGAATAACCACTTCGCATCAAACACGATCCAGATACAATGTTCATGCTCAGTGTAGGCACCAGATAACAATTATTAAAGTTTATTACTAATCCCGACGGTAAGTGGAGAGGTAGCGTTTCGACGGCGATCACATCAACACTTGATCCATTGCCGACACGCATCTTGACCTCACCCCTTGCTAGTCGTCGCTTGTTCCGCAGCCCCTGATTCGAGTTACAAATATTAGCAACTGAACCGGTATCAAATAACCAGGTGCTACTGAGAGTAGTAGTCAAGTACACATCAATAACATGTATATCATATATACCTTTGTTTTCCTTGCCGACCTTCTTGTCTGCCAAATACTTGGGGCAGTTGCGCTTCCAGTGGCCAGTACCCTTACAATAATAGCACTCGGTAACAGACTTAGGTCCAACTCAGGGTTTCTTTTTAGGCACGGCAACCGACTTGCCGCCCTTACTTCCCTTCCGTTTTCCCTTGTCTTTCTTGAAACCAGTGGCTTATTGATCATCAACACTTGATGTTCCTTCTTGATCTCCACTTCCGCAGTTTTAAGCATTGACAGAAGCTCGGGAGAGACTTCTTCATGCCTTGCATATTATAGTTCATCACGAAGCTCTTATAGCTAGGTGGAAGAGACTGCAGAACACGATGGATGCCTAAGTCAATGGGAATCGATATTCCCAAGGACATAAGCTTATCAGCGTACATGCTCACTTACGGAGTTGCGCTGTTCCATCATGTAGCTAAAGAACTTTTCTGAAGCATTGTAGCTCTCTACAGCAGCATGTGTGTCGAAAATCATTTTCAACTCACCCATTGTATAAAATGCATTGCCGTTTTCGAAACGCTTTTGAAGTTCTGGCTCTAGCCCATACAATATGCCGCATTGAACTAAGTTGTGGTCCTACTTACGAGTCTGATAGACATTCTTCTCCTCGTCAGGGGCATCATCGAAAGGTGGGGGGCCTAGCGGCGCTTCTAGCACATATTGCTTTTGTGCAGTAGAGAGGAGAATCCTCAAATTCATGGCCCATTCGGTAAAGTTGCTACCGTTCTGCGGTGACCCAGCATACCACTGCATGATGTATTACACTATAGTCATTGACATAACACCAATGAAACATCATTCACTAGTATTACATCCCTTAGAGTGGTACAACAGAAACACAGCAGGTCCAAGACATGACTATAGGTTACAACTCGACTCTTTACATAAGATCCAGAGAACACTCTAGGTTAAAGAGAGAGAAAGAAACTTCTTATAAAGAAGAATCAGAAATAACAATTCAAAAACTATCATACTAATAAGACTAGTATCTGAACTATTGGTCTGGCATTGCTGCTATTGCAATACACTATAGTAATAGGTTCTATGGCTAGAGATTATATTTCTATCCAACCAATAACTTCGTATTCACTTGAGTTGATGTAAATGTTAACTTTCTTGACTTCATTGAAGAACTTAAGCTTTCGGTGATGATCCCTGGAGCATATCTTGGTGTAGACATCATCTGTACTGGTTTTAGAACCTAGCAAGGGTTAATAAGATACGTTGAGTACGAGCGTACTCAGCAAGTTCACTAGAAAAGGAGTGTTTGATGCACTATATCTATAGCCACAGACCATAGGTCATAGGCAATGCAAGTTTTCGTAAACATTTCTTCAAAGGTTGCTTTTATTTTGAAAAGCTACGTCCTTTAGCCTTCACGGGTTTACCAGAACTTTCATGGAGTTCCTTTACCGCCGCATTCGCAGCTCCTTCCTGGAATAGGGAGTAACAAGTTACAGTTCTTACACTCTGCAGAGGTGCGTTGCTTTACCCATGAGAGATCTTAGCTTTGTTGCACATCCGAGTTACATTCTCGTCCACACTTCCTTGGTGTGGGGCCCATACTAAGATACAAGCCAATCACTGTCCTTCTCCGCGACCCCGCATACCCCGCAATTGTTGTATGCCCAAACTCAAGGTAGACTTTTCCCCGTATAAAACAACTATACCTTAGTTCGATACACACAACAACCATTAACACCAGAAGTCTGTCTTTTGTAAGCCCAGATCCACGGTAGACCTTTCCCCGTATAAAACGGCTATACCCACGATCTACAACTTACAAATGCCCAGAACAGTGTCCAATGCATGCGAAAGGGAGATGATCCAGCTAACTTCCCAGTGCCCATATAGATTGTATGGTTAACGCGTAATATACGGCGCAAGAATCACTGGCGACATTGGTTATTAAGTCCTAGATGATACATTCCTGTGTAGTGGTATTCCAACTACCAGGTTTAATAGATTAGCTGATCACCCTAGATCAGTAACCAATAGTTCATATTATTACAAAAAATAGTGTTTTTTGACCTTTTTGAACTGCAGGTGATGACACACTGAATTTGTAAAATACTTTACTGAAAATAATCAAAGGACATGAGCAAGTGTGAACTTGCCTTTTGTGATTGCAAGATTATGCATTCACGGTCTTCGAGATTAATATAAAAGATCCAATATCTAAAATCAGCATCATTGGTCTGGTAAGGACTAATGTTTAAAGAAGCAGTATGCAGTTATGCATAAGTAATGCTATGCATTTTGTAAAACTCCCAAAGTGGATCCCCAATACTTTAAATGAAGCGAGTTTAGGTGATTCTTTTAAGAGTTTTTTTATCTTCAAGTTTTACTTTACAAGTAATGACATTTATAAGGAACTTAAGTGTTAACAATCCTAAGTGTATAAGTAAAGTACAAAGTAATGTGATTATGATTAATTGTCATCTGTTGAATAAAGTGGCAAAACGAATAACTTTTGAAGAAAATCTTACTTAACTAAGCAGAAGTATTTAAACTTTAAGTTAACCTTATTAGGTGTTATTTCTAGTTATAGTCTTTAAGTAAGAAAGAAGTACTCCATTTGAATAATGATATTAGTAGTATTTGAGAGTTATCTACCTTGGGTTTTAACTTGGTTAGTTTGGTATTGAGATGCTTTATGTAAGATCCCTCCTTTGTAAAGGAAAAGGATCCCTGTGATTTCAATGCTAGTCCCTGGATCATTGCTAGCACCCACAGTTTAAGATGAAGTACACAGATACAAAGGTCAATTATTACATCCATTCCAGAGATAAATATAGTCTTTACAACTCAAAGGCCATAGGCCTATTACAAGAGTTTGAATAAGTAAATAAATATAAGTCTTCATCTTCATGTGCCACAGGCAAACATGTTGAGTGTAGACTCATGACACCTAATCCTCATCAGAGTAACCTGCAACATCACAAGTTACAGCCATAGTGGGTCAATACTTTGGAATAGTATTGGCAAGTGACACCTTAGTTAAATTTTAAGTGGACTAGATACTATATGCAAATTTGGCTAAGTGTAGCTTGGCTTGCTTTGCTCAAAATAGGTTTTTCCTATTAGTTGAAATCACTAAGTTTTTCTTTGTCAAAACTTTTCCCAAGGAACCACCAATAGACATTGAGGTCCTTCACCCTTGTTCACCCACAAATTTTTACTTTGAAATTGGGATGAGGAGATTCTTGATAGCTTCCATGCCTTGATGCTCAAGTTGTCCATTTCCATGGACTTGGCTAAGTACTTAGATTTTTCCATCTGCAGAGGTTGTGCACTTTCCCCACCAGACTTGGTTTCACCAAGACAGGACCTTTCAGAAGCCTTCCCTTAGACCAAATGGACGCGCTCCAACCTATCATTCCCACTACCACCAACTCTCCAAATGGCTAAGTTCTAGCAACTTATGTGATCTAGGCAGAGCCCATATTGCCAAGTGGCTGCACTAGAAGCTTCTTAACACTTGGCCTCTAAAATCTCTTTGTTCCTGGGTGTCTTACCACAAGTGAGATACACAAGGTAAACCATAGCCATGGGCCTTGTGTAACCACTCAACCAAAATCCACCAATCAAGTCCCTTTCCACCCAGGTGATTCATTAACTTAGTTGTTTTATTAAGCAAAACAAAGTCCAAAGACTTAGAAATATTTTCATCATAGCATGTATATTTCACCAACCCTTGTTTGCTACTAGCTAGGCTAAGCATGGCATAGATAGTAACTTAACTTGAGAAATTTCCTAGCAATTCTACAACTACTTAGGATTTCCCAACATGGCATAAAGGCAAAAATAACATGCAAGACTTAGCAAAATATTTATAATGCTTAGTACAAAATATAGGGATAGAAATATTCATGAAGTACCACTTGCCTTGGTAGTTGGGAGAGTAGCACTCTTCACAATCACAATCGCTAGCACCAAAATCTACACATAGAATATAGCCACAATCACATACAAGATATATTCAACCAAAAATATATATGCATGCATGCAAGATGCTAAGTGATGATTTTTAAAACTCAACCAAGCAAGTGCAAGGTACTGATTCACTAACAAGATAAAATCTTGCCAAACAACCAATATTTATACCCTAAAACCTTTCCTAAATATTTCAAACACTCAAATTAGTCCTAAACAAGTTTCTGCAAATAAAGCTATTTTAACAGAAGCTAAACACTAAACACATTGCATATTTTGAAAGAGCTTGTTCTCCTGATTCCAACGGTATAAAATTTGTCAAATTCTAACGTGGGGATCAAAAGTTCTAGCTAATTCAAACATTGGATATAAATCAGATTCAAAATCTGTTTTAAAATCAAACCCTAGCCACGCGTCTGTTTCCTATTGGCCCGTACCGGTTCGGGCGGATCGATCGACGCATATCGTTGGATTTAAGTGATCACGCACGGCTCAGATCTAACGTACCGCTTCGTTAAGTGATTCTATTACACGCGTTGGATCTAGATCCAACGGCTCTCGATCAAACGACCAAGGTCTGGCGGCGCGCGGTGACAGCGAGCGGCGGAGCGCTCTGTCAGTGGTGGTGCCGGCGTTCTAGGTCGCCTGGGGAGGGAAGAGGATGCTCACCAGAACCGCAGTGACGAGGTGAAGCTCAACGTGTCCTTGGCTGGCGAAGGGGCGCTCGGAGTCGTCAGGGATTCCTCGTCGGAGTTCGCGAATGCGTCGGGTGCGGCTGCTCGTCGACGTTGGCGAAGATACAGACCACACCAAGGAAAAATAAGTGGTGCTTCAGATGCGCATAGTGATGCTGGTCATGCGAGTGTCAAAGAGAAAACAAGGCGCGGTCAGAACTAACCAGGAAGGTTCGCCGGAGTTGGAGACGGCATCGGATTCTCTCGGTGCTCGTCGAAGACGAAGCTCTGGATCACAAATGACGGGCAAGGGGATCGGGAGGTGCGCAAGGAAGTTGCGGCTGCTCGTATGAACCGAGAGGAAGGGCACACGAGGTTTACTGAATTGGTCGCGAGTAGGTTACTCTGCGGGCGCAAGAGCGAATCTTGGCCTGGTGGCGAGAAGTGTGCGGTGTGGGGAAAATTACCGCGAGAGGTTCTTATAGCGAGCGGGGTGGAGTTACTCGCGAATCAAGGGAATCAACACAGCAGGATGCGGCGTGGCGCAGCGGTAGCGTGATTAACGACGACGGGGTCATGGGTCCACCTGTCAGCGAAATAAACAGAGGGGAGGTGGGGTCCTGGCGTCAGCGACTCCGCGGGTGCGTCTGCGCGTGAGAGAGAGAGAGGGGGACCCGGGTGGGCTAAATGGGCTGCGTCTGTTGCTAGGCTCAAATCCTGGTGCTGACCCTTTTCCATTTCCTTTCTCTTTTCTTTTTCTAAATTGATTTTCTGGAATGATTTTCAAATGAATTCAAACTTTATTTGG
Source organism: Avena longiglumis (assembly GCA_030063025.1). Classification (NCBI taxonomy): domain Eukaryota; kingdom Viridiplantae; phylum Streptophyta; class Magnoliopsida; order Poales; family Poaceae; genus Avena; species Avena longiglumis. The sequence continues at coordinate 149,257,884 of CP125974.1, forward strand.
ATTCAAATATTTTTGGGATTTTTGCAGTGTGCAACAGTCACAAATTTGGGAATAAAACCAAGTGGTCACTTTGAATTGGCTTGGTCATTTGGAATAAAAATAAAATAACAGTGACATAGCACTTGTTTCACATTGGTTTTGAAATTGATTTTCAAATGGTATTTGCTTTGAAAATTTTGGTTTAAACCTTAGCAATATAGCAACTCATTCTGAAAGCAATAAGGCACAAGGTTTGGTTTCATGAACAACCACCTCTCATAGAAAGAGTAGCATTTGTTTCAAATGATGATCACGTAAAATAATGAGCTCATATGCTCCTGTTTTTGAATTGTTTTGTTTGAAATGAACTCTATATGATCATGGATGCATGGATGATATGCATGAGTTTGAAATATGATTTTAGGGATGTTACAAATCTAACCCCCTTAAGGTGAATCTCACCCTCGAGATTCGGTTTGGCTAGTAAATATGTGAGGGTGGTCTTTCCGAAGGTCATCTTCTCTTTCCCATGTTGCTTCCTCTTCGGAATGATGATTCCACTGCACTTTGCAGAACTTGATAGTCTTAGTCCTTGTGACTCTTTCTGCAGTCTCAAGAATTTTGATAGGTTTCTCTTCATAAGTGAGATCACTTTCTAGTTGAACCTCCTCCAAAGGTATAGTATCCTTCAAAGAAGTTTCTTCCATTTCTGGATGACATTTCTTAAGTTGACTCACATGAAACACATTATGGACGGCTGCCAGAGATTCTGGCAGTTCTATTTCATAGGCGACTTCTCCTTTGCGACTCAGAATCTTGAATGGCCCAACATATCTTGGTGCCAATTTTCCTTTGACTCAGAATCTCTTCACTCCACGAAGTGGTGACACTCTAAGATAAGCTCTATCACCCAATTCGTAGGTGACTTCTCTACGCTTAGGATCTGCGTAGCTTTTCTGTCGGGACTGTGCTATCTTCAACCTGTCCTTAACCAATTTGACCTTCTCTTCGGCTTCTTTGATAAGATCTGGCCCGAATAAACTTCTTTCTCCCACACCATTCCATAACAATGGGGTGGTACACTTTCTTCCGTAGAGAAACTCAAACGGTGCCATCTCAATGCTGGCTTGATAGCTGTTGTTATAAGAAAATTTTGCGTAAGGCAGACTTTCATCCCAACTGGCTCCATAGTCTAAGGCACATGCCCTCAACATGTCTTCAAGAATCTGATTAGTCCTTTCTGTTTGTCCATTAGTTTGAGGATGAAAAGCAGTACTGAATTCCAACCTCGTTCCCAATGACTCATGTAACTGTCTCCAAAAATGAGAGGTGAATTGAGTTCCCCTATCAGACACAATACTCTTGGGTACTCCATGTAGACATACAATTCTACTCATGTAGATTCTGGCTAGCTTAGCACTTGTGTAAGTTGTCTTCACGGGTATGAAATGAGCCACTTTAGTTAGGCGATCCACTACTACCCAAATAGAATCGTATCCTGACCTGGTCCTTGGTAATCCGGTAATGAAATCCATACCAATCTTGTCCCACTTCCAATCAGGAATAGGTAGTGGTTGAAGTAAACCTGCTGGTTTCTGATGTTCCGCTTTCACTCTACTACACACATCACACAAAGCAATATGTTCGGCGATGTCCTTCTTGAGATTATTCCACCAAATTTTTTCTTTCATGTCCATGTACATTTTGGTGTTACCCGGATGAATGGAATACGGAGAGTTGTGTGCTTCTTGCAAAATCAGTTTCCGCAACTCCGGGTCTTGTGGAACACAGATACGTTTCCCATGCCATAAAGTACCCTGTTCGTCTTCATGGAATTCTTTGGCTTTTCCTTTGCCAATCTTTTCCTTAATCTCTTCAATTTCCTTATCAGTCTTCTGGGCTTCTTTGATCTTGTCCAACAAAGTGGGTTGAAAATCCAAAGACATGAGATGTCCTTCAGGCACAGTTTCCAATCTGAGTTTTCTAAATTGGATACACAGATCATCTGGCAATTCTCCTTTGGTAAGGCCATTTACAAAAACCTTACGACTTAGAGCATCTGCTACAACATTTGCTTTACCGGGATGGTATTGCAAACTTAAGTCATAGTCTTTGATAAGTTCTAGCCATCTTCTTTGTCTCATGTTAATTTCCTTCTGGGTGAAGATATACTTCAAACTTTTGTGATCTGTGAACACTTCACAACGCTTTCCCAAAAGATAGTGTCTCCATGTTTTGAGTGTATGGACAACAGAGGCTAACTCTAAATCATGAGTAGGATAGTTTACTTCATGAGTTTTGAGTTGTCTCGAGGCATAAGCCACAACTTTACCGTCTTGCATAAGTACTGCACCCAAACCTTGATGAGATGCATCACAATATACTTGGAAATCTTTCTCCAAATCTGGCAGACACAAGACTGGTGCTGTCACAAGTCTCTTCTTCAATTCCTGAAAGCTGAGTTCACAACCTTCAGACCAAGCAAACTTCTTGTCTTTCTTTAACAATTCCGTCATAGGCTTAGCAACCCTTGGAGAATTTTTCAATGAACCTTATGTAGTAACCTGCTAAGCCAAGGAAACTACGAACTTCTTTCACGGACTTGTGAGATTCCCATTCAGTCACATCTGAAACTTTAGCAGGATCAACTACTACACCATCCTTTGTCATAACATGTCCTAGAAAACCAACTTCATACAACCAGAACTCACACTTGCTGAATTTGGCATAAAGTTTATGCTCTCTCAACTTCTCAAGTATCAATCGCAAATGTCCTTCATGCTCTTCTTTGTTCTTGGAGTAGACTAAGATGTCATCGATAAAAACGACAAAAAACTTGTCAAGGAATTCCATGAACACCTTGTTCATCATATTCATGAAGTATGCTGGAGCATTGGTCAAGCCAAAAGGCATTACAGTATACTCATACAATCCATACCTTGTAGTGAATGCTGTCTTAGGTATGTCTTGTTCCCTTATCTTGAGTTGAAAATAGCCTGACCGGAGATCAATCTTTGAGAACACACGGGCTCCTTCTAGCTGATCAAACAAGTCATTGATTCTAGGAAAAGGGTATTTGTTCTTGATAGTTACCTCGTTGAGTGAACGGTAATCTATGCATAACCTTTGACTTCTATCTTTCTTCTCCACGAACAAAACTGGGGCTCCCCAAGATGAAGAACTTGGTTGAATAAATCCTTTCTGCAACTATTCTCCTAGTTGTTTCTTGAGTTCTTTCAGTTCATCAACTGACATTTTATAAGGTCTCTTTGCTATTGGTCCGCACTCGTACCAAATCTATCAGAAACTCCACATCTCTATCTGGTGGCATTCCCGGCAATTCTTCCGGAAACACATCTGGATACTCACTCACAATTGGCACACTGTCCATGCTAACCCCCTTAAGAGAATTTAGCTTACTTCCCTTGGACTTGAATTTAATCCGCTTTATTTCCGGGGTTGTGAGTGCAACAGTGCGATTAGCACAATCTAGTACTCCTTCATACTTAGCCATCCAATCCATTCCCAATATTACGTCCAGTCCTTGGGAATCTAGGATTATCAGACTCACTGGAAATTTATGTTTTCCAAACTCTATTACTAGATCCCGGCATCCAAGACTTACTATCATATCTCCACCCGGAGAACTAACTCTTATGGGACACCCAATGTTTTCAGTTGGAAACCCATTTCTATCAACAAATGCTTTTGATATGAATGAATGCGATGCTCCAGTATCAAAAAGAACAAATGCTGGAATAGAATTGAGTCTGAACTTACCAAAGAACGATCGCTCCTCATAGACCTCCTCCACACTGATGTGGTTCACCTGTCCCTTCTGAAAAGGATTGGGCTTGTTGGGTCCTTCAACTTTCTTTTCTGGGCAGTCATTTGCATAATGCCCCATCTTCTTGCATTTGAAGCATTCAACCTGAATAATGTCTCTCTTAACAGGCTGACTTCCACTTCCACTTCCATTACCACTGTGGTGGCTCTTATGTCCACTCTTGTGGTTCTTGTACTTGTCATTGTCATGACTACGGTGATGCTTGTTGTCATGACGGTTGTGGTTGTGGTGCTTGTTGAATTTCCCATGCTTGTGGGATCATGAGCTTCCACTGTCATCATAATGAGATCGTTTGTGAGACGATCCCGAGCTGTGCTTGTCGGAGTGCTTCCTCTTTCTACTCTCAACTTGCTTCATTTTGTTCTCCAATATTGCAGCCTTGTCACAGAGCGACTGATAAGTGGGAACATATGCCACAGCCAACTGCAGATTCAGCTCATCATTCAAGACCTCAAGAAATTTTTCCTTTCTCTTGGCATCGGTGTCAACTTCAACCGGTGCATAACACGCCAGATTGTTGAACTCCTCAATATATTCAGCCACGCTGCGGTGGCGCTGCTTCAGATTGTGGAACTCTTTCTTTTTCAGACTCATCACTCCAGATGAGATATGAGCAGTGCGAAAGCCATCCTCAAAGATAGCCCATGTCACTTCATCTATGGGAGTGGTAATCTGGAAGTTGTCCCACCAAGTGGCGGCTGGCCCTTCCAGATGTCTTAAATCTCGACCTTTTCAGATCCGTTCAAATTACAGTTACTAAGTACTTGTTTACCGAACGTAGCCAGTCATTGTCCACCATGGGATCAGTCGTCCCTGAGAACTTGGCTGGCCTCAATCTCAAGAATCTAGTAAGCATATCAAAGCCAGGTGGGTTGTTGTTGTTTTCATTGTTGTTATTGTTGTTGTTGTTGTTGTTTTGGTTCTGGATGAACGTCGTCATCATCTGCATTAGCTGAGTTTGAGCAGTCATCATTTGTTGCATTTCTGGAGTGATGTTGTTGTTGTTATTGTTGTTGTTGTTGTTGTTGTTGTTGTTGTTGTTGTTGTTGTTGTTGTTGTTGTTGTTGGGGTTGGGGTTTGCACGACGGGGAGGCATCTGTGGTTTGTTCAAATAGAAATAAGAATGAGATACCCATAGATGCTTTCATGCACATTACATCACATAAACAAACTTAAAGCATGCAACACAAAGATAAAGGTTCAACAACAAGATAACAAGTTCACAAAGTAAAACACACAAGTGGCAAGACATCCACATGTCGGATGGTCAAATAACAAGTTCTCAAATAACAAGTACTATAATAAAATATAAACGAGTAGTCAATCTACTCGTCGGCATCAATCTCCTCCTCAACAAAGGTAAGACCTGCGTTCTCCATCGCGGTCTTGTTTTCCTCGATGCTAGTGGTCAAGGTCTCTATCTTGGCCTTGAGAGCCCTCTTCTGGGAGCGAAGCCTCTCTATCACTGTCTGCTGCTGCTCTAGCTCGAAGTCCTTGGACTGCAGTTCTTCAGTCATGTCCCGGATCTTCTTGTTCCTATCCTGGACACGCTTCTCCTGACTCTTGAACTTCCTGTCCTGGGTCTCGAACTTCGCCTCCATTTCCTTGACTATCTCGTCCTGCTGTGCGAAGAGCTTATCCTTCTCGCGAAGCTGCACTTGGATCTCGTCATTGCTGAGCATGACATTGGTCCTGTCCGTGTCCACGTGCCTAATGAGAGACTCTAAGTCCTGGAGGTACAGGCGTATCGGATCTGCTGCGTCCCTCGAATCGTCCTCGAAGTCGATGGACTCTCCATCCTCATCATGTCTTCCGAAGACGTGGAAGTGGGTACCTCTAACCTGTCGGGAGTGTCGCCTAGCAGACGTCCTATCAGATCCTGCATAACTACCTCCATGCCTCTCTCCTTGTCATCGTGCATGAGCTTGAAGACGATGGCCTCCGTAGTAGGCTCTGTCTGGCGTCCGGGCTGGTTGACCTTGAAGCCCCAGAGGTCCTTCCTCTCAAACTTGGTGAGGGGATGCACCATGATGGTGGGAAGAGGGATATTGAGCAAAGTAGTAAGCTCAACGATACGAGGAACAAAGCGGGTAACCTGGAACTCCTCAACAGTGCTGATGGTAATAGGCATCTATTTATAAGATAGAAAAGTTAGAACAACACAAATCATGATAAAACAAAAGACAAAACAACACATACATATCCTTGGGAAGCAAAACACACAAGTCATGCATGTTGGAATTATGCCCTAGAGGCAATAATAAATATGTTATTATTATAATTCTTGTTCATGATAATGTTTATATTCCATGCTAGAATTGTATTAAGCGGAAACTTTAATACTTGTGTGGTTTGTGAACAACACCGTGTCCCTAGTACGCCTCTATGGACTAGCTCATCGATCAATGATGGTTAAGGTTTCCTAACCATAGACATGAGTTGTCAATTGATAATGAGATCATATCATTGGGAGAATGATATGATGGGCAGACCCAAACTAAGCGAAGCAATTAGATCGTGTCATCATGTTCGTCTTTTCGAAGCTTTTCTTATGTCAAATATTGTATTCCTTAGACCATGAGATAATACAACTCCCTGGTATCGGAAGAAAGCTTTGAGGTCATCAAACGTCATCCTATGAGAGGGTGATCATAAAGGTGTCTCTCAGGTGATCGGAAAGTATCTGTTGGGTTGTATGTATCAAGATGGGATTTGTCCCTCCCAAGTTGGAGAGATATACTTCGGGCCCACTCGGTAATCGATATCAACACCGCTTGCAAGCATGTGGTTAAGGAGTTAATCACAAAGTGATATCGAATTACGGAATGAGTAAAGTACTTGCTATGAACGAGATTGAACTAGGTATGGCGGTGCAAGCGATCGAATCTCGGGCAAGTAAAATATCGCGAGAAAGGAATATATATATGGGATTGATTGAATCCTGGCATCGTGGTTCATCCGATATGATCATCGATGAATGTGGGAGTCAAAATGGATTTCGGACCCATTGTTGATTATTGATAGAAGATCATGTCTGCATATTCTCGAACCCGCAGGGTCACACACTTAACGTGTCTCGACGCTAGGATAGATTGGATAATTGGTTTATGAGTTTTTGTTCGGAGTCTCGGATGGGATCCGGGACATCACGAGAGGTTCCGGAGTGGTCCAGAGAATAAGATTCATATAAGGCAGTGCAGTTTTTGGAGTTCGGAATTGTTCCAGGTTAATCGGCATTGTACCGAAAGCTTCTAGAACCTTCCGAAAGGGGACCAACGTGGCCCCCACCTTCCGTGAGGGGGCATGGGCCTATGAGGGAGTGACCTGGACGCATTGGGCCAGGGGCACAAGGCCCTGTGGCATCCCGCAAAACCACTACTAGAAAATCGCGTTAAATCTGTGCATTGCATCGTCATCATCATGAATTGTTTGTCAAAAAATAATTTCGAAAACCTATTTTTGTTTTCCAAACGCCTCGTCTTCGTTCAACACGCAAACCCCGGGCCTCCGGATTATTTTTGTTTGTCTACTATCGGTTTGCAAACGGTGTTATTAAAACAAATAAAATTTATATTATTTTTTAGTGGGGGCGATCGAATGACCCGAACGACCGCCCCAGGATTTAAATCGGACCACCTAACCCGCCCTTCTAAATCCTAAGTTCACCCAACCTATCCTACCCACCCCTTCCTCCACATCACTCCCTCCAATCAGCTCTCGCCACCTCACCTCTCCTCTCTCCCCCACCCAATCCCGCGCTGCCACATCAGCAACCCTCTCTGTGGCATCCCGCAAAACCACTACTAGAAAATCGCGTTGAATTTGTGCATTGCATCGTCATCATCATGCATTGTTTGCTAAAACTATGTTTGCAAAGCCCGTGTTGTTTTCTAAACGCCCCTCTTTATTTTCAAACATCAAAACCGGGTCCCCGGAATATTTTGTTTTGGCCGCTATCGGTTTGCCAACGGCCCGTTTAACACAAATAAAATTTATATTATTTTTAGCGGGGCAGTCGAACGGGCCATTTCGACCAACGACCACCCTGTTTTACAAACGGTCCACAGACCGCCCCTAAATCCTAGAGCTACCCACTATCCTACCCACACCCCTGGCCACCTCCCTCCCCCCAATCAGAACATGCCAACTCCCCCTCCCCCAACTCCCCACCATTCCCATGCTGCCACCTAGACCAGCTTTCCCCCTCCTTTCTCTCTCTCCTCTCAACCCTCTCTCCCACACGCCCCACCCAACCTCCACACACGCAGTGCACGCATGCAGCCCCTCTTCCCTCCCTCTCTTTCTCACCCTACCCCTCTCTACCCCCTCTCTCTGCGCCTGGGACCCACCCCCGTCCTTTTTCCGCCTGCACAAGCACTGTCCCATCGCCTTGGTCCTGGCGCCCATCCCACCTGCCCTGCAGCCTCTCTCCCCACTCCTGCCTCCCCGGGCCCACCCACGCCACTTGTGGCGCCTCTCCTTCCTTCTCGCCTGCTTTTCTCCCCTTTGCAACCGGCCAACCGCCCCCGTCTGGCTCCACCGACGGGTCCTCGCCACCTCCTACCTTCTCTCCCCAGGCGCGTGCACGCCTCCGCCCTCTGCGCCTTCCCCGCGTCATGAAGCCGCCTTCTCCTCCGCCGCCACGCTCCTCCCCGCCCATGCTCGCCTCCTCTTCCCTAGCTCGGCCGCTCATCTCTCCTCCTCCACCGCCTCTTCATCCCCGAAGGCCGCCAGAACCTCGCCTCCCGGCCGTGCCATCCACCTCGACCGCCGCCTCCCGCCACGTCCTCCGCCCGCCCTCTCCATCCTCGTCGCCCCAGTGGAGCTCCCTCGTCGGCCACCACACACCGGCTGCCGCCGCCTCGCCCGGCCGCCGCCCCGCTTGGGCTCGCTGGCCGCCCTCCACCTCTGCGCCCTGGGAGCCGTCACACTGTGGACCCGCCTCAACCGACCTGCCCCTCTCCTTCCCCGGCCTGAAGGCCGCCATGTCCATGACCGTCCCGTCGCCTGTGGCCGTCCCCTCTGTTCGGCGCCTCCTCCTGTGGCCCGTCCTTGGTCGTGCCCTTGGCGGAGCTCGCTGCCCGGCCATGGCGCGGCGCCTCCTCTGGAACCGCCTCGTGACGCTTGCGTCTGCGACCCGACCTGGAGCGCCTGCTCCTACCAAGGCCTTGGCGCCAAGGTTCACGGTGTTCAGCTCCAACCCAAGGCGTGTCTCCATCCGCTGATATAATATACGTAGATAAGATGCTACCAAAGGGTTTTGTCGGGATAAGTGGATGCAAGATCAACCTCGATGAACAAATGGCGACGCCTCAAGTTCTCATCCAACGCCAAGATCATTGCCAAGATCTCCTCCGAGCACCATGACCGAACCATCGACGAGGAACCGCGAACCGAACCCGGAGTCCTCCGTCACGGAACCGACGGACGCCAAGTACTCCTTCTCGGATGCGATGACCGAGAACCCGGATATGCCAAGCACTTCGCCGCGGAACGCCAAGACCGACCCGGTACACGGTCCCGACAAGATCTGCGCGACGACAAGAACGGCACCGACCCGGAAGATCCGATGAACCCCGACACCGAACCAAGTCCGGCTTCCCGGAACGCCAGGAACTACCCCGATATCCGAGAACGATCCCGCCGAGACCGAACCGTCGAACCCTGAACCCCGAGACCGACCCCGAACCCCGGAACCACAAGATCGTCGAACCCTAAATGTGTGCCCTTTTCCTCGATACCCTATTTTTATAAATGATATCAACTTGTTGCATTTAATCATTCATCTCGCATGCATATCTGTGGTTTGGGGGCCTTATGCCGATTCACCTAATAATTAAATATGGGGCCCCTATGCGGGCAAATCTAGCCTTATATTGGCCTCATTTAAACTTGTGTAGCGAACCCGGTACTATCTGTTGCCATGCTAAAACAACATTTAAAATGCGGGGTTTCTAAATAACTTGAACCATCTAATTCATTGTCGGGACCCCGGTTCCGCTTATTATGACCTAATTGCATTGCACCTTTGACATGCCATGCATCATACATGCATCATGCCGATCTTACGCGTTGTATTACATATTGCATCCGTGTTTCTTCTAGTGTTTTGCTTCTTGGCGGATAAGGCCGATGAGTTGATGTGAGCTTGACCCGATCTTGTTGAACCTTCGACAATGTTTTCAAAGTAGCATCTCCTCTTTCTACCTATCTTACTTTTATAGTCTTTATTCCTCCTGTTGATCTATTGCTATCTGTGTTGCGATGCTCTAGTTTCCGTACCCGATATATCCCCTGCAGCCTTATATGCCTTGGACACACCCTATTACCTGTTGTTTGGTAGGTAGTTGGACTTGCGCGTCATAGTTGCTTGCTCAAGTGCTGATGTGTGTCGTCATATGCCCCAGTTGCTGATGTATTGCCGCATGTTGATGTTGGAGATGATTCTAGTTTTATTTATTGTTCACTTTAAATTCTGTTTAACAACTAAAATTGAAATAAGCAGAGGCATCGGTGGGTGATAGAAAATATTTGGTTTCCGAACGCCCACTTGTGTCCCGTAAGACCCCGAATACTTGATACCTGTTCCTTGATTTATCGCGCTATCCACATTCGGGGAGTATGGGATCCCCCTGGGCCAGAGCTTGATTCCGTCTTATTTCTTGGGGCCACAAACTAGTTTGAGGTTTTATTTACTATCCTGTACTTATGCCATGCTACTTTCTGTATTTAAATTGTGCGAGGAGCACCTTTATCGTTAGGATCATGGCCCGATTCATGGTGTCGACAAGCCCAGCCACACTTTCGGGTTCCTACTGCTCACCCGTCCCCATAACCTTGAGCCCGTCTCGGGTCAGCTTCGCTATGGATCTACTTAAGGGGTGGCCCCCTGAAATATTTCTGAATCTTGTGATTGTTCAGTCGTGAAAGCCTCGTTGGGTTTTGATTTGGTTTTTCCGAGGCTGATCGAGCGTGTGTTGCTATTGGTGCACCCCGGCCGGGTAAAACTTTCTGAAAGCCGTGTCCGCGGATATGGACGACTTGGAGCACAGTTTCTTGATCATAGACAAGCATAACTAAAGTTTATTGTTATAAATTTGACTTATAATGACTAGTAATCAGCTTCACTATAATGGAATGGTTAATTAATACTGCCCACCATTGCTTGTTTGGAGTGTCGCTTGCGACCATTGTACCTGACTAGTAAGTATTGCAACTACAACGGAATGGCGGAATAAAAGTACCAACAACTGCTGGGTTTCGGGTTTATCTCATGCTATCTGTATCTGCTTAGTAATTGTTGCAACTATAACGGAATGGTTAACTAAAAGGGCCCACTGTTTACTTTAACAGGACGATTATCTAAACCTGAATAGTAAAGTGCCGCAACTATAACTGAATAAATAAAACTGCCAACTGTGTGAGTTCCTCGGTTGACTTCCTCGTTTGGTCTCGAGGGGGAAACACCAGGATGAGTTTGTTTTGGTGTTAGCTTCAGGTTGGATCCGGATAGGTCATTCTTACCCCTCTCTGATAACCGCCAGTTGTATCGAGTCTCTATAGGTTGTTAAGTGTATGCTGCCGCTTCAGTCCACCATACCTATGTAGGCGAGGACCGCCGAATTCTAGCCTCGCTTGCATCGCCTCGATCGACGCTCCTTTTTCCTTCGCCCTTTGTCGGCACCCCTTTTGTTTAAGCAGGTTTGAGATCGACGTCGTTAGCAGGGTTACCCTTCCGGCTTGGCCTGGGCAGGGTTATGGACGCCATTGGTTATTCTTCAGGGCTCTTAGCCCCATTTGCATCTTGTCCGTAGCTGGACGCTCTATCGATTTCAAGGTGATTTGGATCTTTGATCTGTATTCTTGACTCTTTGAGTCGCTGTTATATATATCTGTTCTGTGGGTCCCATCGAGGACTGTTGTGTAATGTTATTACTTCGTTTTCCACCCGCACGAAAGTGCCTGGTGGGCACCTTTGAATCGTTTCTATGCGGGTTTGGCGAATTTTGCTCAAACTTGCATAGGTCCGATTCTGAGGGTGTTACAGAGTGGTATCAGAGCTCAGCAGTTGCGATACCCCACAAGTCCAGCCTGTAGGATAACCTAGCTAACGGCCGAAGTAGAGTGTCAAAACTATTTTGAAAATCGGTTGGATAGTTCTGATTAGGTCTGATTTTACTCCTTACCCCTCTGCTGATCCCCTCTTATCTCGACGTGTTTTGAATCTGCTCTCTTATCTTTTCTTCGAGTCCAGGATTTCTCGTGGTTGGGTTCCGTCGTACCTTCAGGGTTTCGCTTTCTCCCTTTTGTAACGGAGGTGCTACGATCATCAATCTGCAACTTGTCTGTTGTACCCTTCCTCCAATCTTTTGTTCTTATCCCCATGTGTTCCTTGCTGGATATCAGTGTCGATGAGAAACATATGAGAAGGACGAGCTTTGGTGAAGTTGGAGTCGACCTTGAGCACGTGTTGTTCATGCCAATGGAACCATCGCGGAACCTAATCATTGTGTCTTTCATACGATTTCTGCTGGCAACATTCCCTTGTTCCCGAACCACGCTTGTCGAGATCTTCAGTCTAATTCCGAGAGTTGGATGCTTAATCCGCTTATTCGTGTGCAGAGTAATGTTATGAGTGTGGGATGGAGTAGCTACCCTACCACTGCTCTGATCATTCGCTCTTGTACGTCGAATCAGTGGATCCAGCAATTTTACTCCGTCCACGGAAGTTAGGGGTGGCTTTATCTGCGATACCTCTACCTTCGACCTTTTGTTCCCGGAGTGTTCTCTCGACGATCAGGAGCAACGACCCTTTGTTGGTGGTGTCGCCGATTTCCAGATGAAGAAGGAACCCTCGTTAGTGGTGTCGCGAGGATCTACACAAAGCGAGAAGACGGAGAACGCCGACCTTCCTTCCGGTACCATGAGGCGGATCTCGAGGGCGAGATCCCTTGTTAGTGGTGTCGAATTGTGGCATCCCGCAAAACCACTACTAGAAAATCGCGTTGAATTTGTGCATTGCATCGTCATCATCATGCATTGTTTGCTAAAACTATGTTTGCAAAGCCCGTGTTGTTTTCTAAACGCCCCTCTTTATTTTCAAACATCAAAACCGGGTCCCCGGAATATTTTGTTTTGGCCGCTATCGGTTTGCCAACGGCCCGTTTAACACAAATAAAATTTATATTATTTTTAGCGAGGCGCCGAACGGCCGTTTCGAACGACCACCCCTGGTTTTACAAACGGTCCACCAAGACCGCCTAAATCCTAAAGCTACCCACTATCCTACCCACACCTGGCCACCTCACTCCCCCAATCGAACATGCCAACTCCCTCCCCCAAATCCCCACCATTCCCATGCCGCCACCTAGACCAGCCTTCCCTCCTTTCTCTCTCCTCTCAACCCTCTCAGCCACACGCCCACCCAACCTCCACACACGCAGCACGATGCAGCCCCTCTTCCTCCTCTCTTTCTCACCCTACCCCTCTCTACCCCCTCTCTCTGCGCCTGGGACCCACCCCCGTCCTTTTTCCGCCCAGACGGCACTGTCCCTTGCCACCTTGGTCCTTGGCGCCCATCCCACCTGCCCGCAGCCTCTCTCCCACTCCTGCCTCCCCGGGCCCACCCACGCCCACGCCTTGGCGCCTCTCCTTCCTTCCCTTCCTCGCCTCGTTTCTCCTCACAGAACGCCAACCGCCTCCCGTCTCTGGCTCCACCCCGACGGGTCTCGCGCCAGGCCACCTCCTACCTTCTCCCGGCGCCGGCCTCGCCGCTGCGCCTTCCTGCCCCACGCCCCATGAGCCGCCTTCTCCTCACGCCACGCTCCTTCCCGCCTGCTCGCCTCCTCTTCCCTAGCTCGGCCATCTCTCCCTCCTCCACCGCCTCTCTCTTCATCCCCAGCGCGCCAGAACCCTCGCCTCCCGGTGCCGCCCACCTCGACCGCCCGCCAGCGGTCCTCCGCCGCCCTCTCCATCCTCGCTGCCCCAGGAGCTCCTCCGTCGGCTGCGTCACAGCAAAGATGGCCGCCCGACCTCGCCCGCCGCGCCCGCCGCTTGGGCTCGCGGCGCCCTCCACCCTCTGCCGGCGCCCTCGGGAGCTGCTGGCACGCGGACCCGCCTCAACCGACCTGCCCTCTCCTTCCCGGCCTGAAGCCGCCATGTCCGCGACTCGGCCGTCAGCCTGTGGCTGCCCCTGTTCCGGCGCCTCCTGTGGCCTGGCCCCTCCTTGGTCGTGCCCTATTGGCAGGAGCTCCGCTGCCCCGGCCATGGCGTGGCGCCTCCTGCAGAACCGCCTCGGTGACGCTTGCGTCTGCGACCTGGAGCCCGCCTCGTTTACAAGGCCTTGGCGCCAAGGTCTACACGGTGTTCAGCTCCAACCCAAGGCAGCGTGTCTCCATCTGCTTGATATAATATCTGTGTAGATAAGATGCTACCAAAGGGGTTTTGTCAGGATAAGTGGATGCAAGATCAACCTCGATGAACAAATGGCGACGCTCCTCGAAGTTCTCATCCAACGCCAAGATCATTGCCAAGATCTCCTCCGAGCACCATGACCGAACCATCGACGAGGAACCGCGAACCGAACCCGGAGTCCTCCGTCACGGAACCGACGGACGCCAAGTACTCCTTCTCGGATGCGATGACCGAGAACCCGGATATGCCAAGCACTTCGCCGCGGAACGCCAAGACCGACCCGGTACACGGTCCCGACAAGATCTGCGCGACGACAAGAACGGCACCGACCCGGAAGATCCGATGAACCCCGACACCGAACCAAGTCCGGCTTCCCGGAACGCCAGGAACTACCCCGATATCCGAGAACGATCCCGCCGAGACCGAACCGTCGAACCCTGAACCCCGAGACCGACCCCGAACCCCGGAACCACAAGATCGTCGAACCCTAAATGTGTGCCCTTTTCCTCGATACCCTATTTTTATAAATGATATCAACTTGTTGCATTTAATCATTCATCTCGCATGCATATCTGTGGTTTGGGGGCCTTATGCCGATTCACCTAATAATTAAATATGGGGCCCCTATGAGGGCAAATCTAGCCTTATATTGGCCTCATTTAAACTTGTGTAGCGAACCCGGTACTATCTGTTGCCATGCTAAAACAACATTTAAAATGCGGGGTTTCTAAATAACTTGAACCATCTAATTCATTGTCGGGACCCCGGTTCCGCTTATTATGACCTAATTGCATTGCACCTTTGACATGCCATGCATCATACATGCATCATGCCGATCTTCTGCCGTTGTATTAAATATTGCATCCGGTGTTTCTTCTAGTGTTTTGCTTCTTCGCGGATAAGGCCGATGAGTTGATGTGAGCTTCGACCCGATCTTCGGTTGAACCTTCGACAATGTTTTCAGGCGAGCATCTCCCTCTTTCTACCTATCTTACTTTTATAGTCTTTATTCCCTCCTGTTGATCTATTGCTATCTGTGTTGCGATGCTCTAGTTTCCGTACCCGATATATCCCCTGCAGCCTTATATGCCTTGGACACACCCTATTACCTGTTGTTTGGTAGGTAGTTGGACTTGCGCGTCATAGTTGCTTGCTCAAGTGCTGATGTGTGTCGTCATATGCCCCAGTTGCTGATGTATTGCCGCATGTTGATGTTGGAGATGATTCTAGTTTTATTTATTGTTCACTTTAAATTCTGTTTAACAACTAAAATTGAAATAAGCAGAGGCATCGGTGGGTGATAGAAAATATTTGGTTTCGAGCCCACTTGTGTCCGTAAGACCCGAATACTTGATACTGTTCCTTGATTTATCGCTATCCACATTCGGGAGTATGGGATCCCCCAGGCGAGCTTGATTCCGTCTTATTTCTTGGGGCCACAAACTAGTTTGAGGTTTTATTTACTATCCTGTACTTATGCCATGCTACTACGTATTTAAATTGTGCGAGGAGCACCTTTGTCTTTAGGATCATGGCCCGATTCATGTGTCGACAAGCCCAGCCACACTTTCGGGTTCCCGATCGTTCACGTCCCCATAACCTTGAGCGTCTCGAGTCGGTGGCTTCGTTGCGGGATCTACTTAAGGGTGGCCCCTGAAATATTTCTGAATCTTGTGATTGTTCATCGTGAAAGCCTCGTTGGGTTTTGATTTGGTTTTCGAGGCTGATCGGCGTGTGTTGCTATTGGTGCACCCGGCGGGTAAAACTTTACGAAAGCCGTGTCAGCGGATATGGACGACTTGGAGCACAGTTTATTGATCATAGACAAGCATAACTAACGTTTACTGTTATACATTTGACTTATAATGACTAGTAATCAGCTTCACTATAACGGAATGGTTAATTAATCGCCCACCATTGCTTGTTTGGAGTGTAAACTTGCGACCATTGTACTGACTAGTAAGTATTGCAACTTCTAGCGGAATGGCGGAATAAAAGTACCAACAAGCTGCTGGGTTTGGGTTTATCTCATGCTATCTATCCGCTTAGTAATTGTTGCAACTATAACGGAATGGTTAACTAAAAGGGCCTTTGTTTACTTTAAGACGATTATCTAAACCTGAATAGTAAAGTGCATAACTATAGAATAAATAAAACTACCAAGCGTGTGAGTTCCTCGGTTGACTTCCTCGTTTGGTCTCGAGAAACACCGGGATGAGTTTGTTTTGGTGTTAGCTTCAGTTGGATCCGGATAGGTCATTCTTACCCTCTCGATAACCGCCATTGTATCGAGTCTCTATAGGTTGTTAAGTGTATCTTTTGCCGCTTGATCCACCATACCTATGTGGCGAGGACGCAATTCTAGCCTCGCCGTGTCTTGGCCTCGATCTTGGCGCTCCTTCTTTTTCCTTCGCCCTTTGTCGGCACCCTTTTGTTTAAGCAGGTTTGAGATCGGCGTCGTTAGCGAGGTTACCCTTCGGCTTGGCACAGGCAGGGTTATGGGCCATTGGTTATTCTTAGGGCTCTTAGCCCCATTTGCATCTTGTCCGTAGCTGGACGCTCTATCGATTTCAAGGTGATTTGGATCTTTGATCTGTATTCTTGACTCTTTGAGTCGCTGTTATATATATCTGTTCTGTGGGTCCCATCGAGGACTGTTGTGTAATGTTATTACTTCGTTTTCCACCCGCACGAAAGTGCCTGGTGGTCACCTTTGAATCGTTTCTATGCGGGTTTGGCGAATTTTGCTCAAACTTGCATAGGTCCGATTCTGAGGGTGTTACAGAGTGGTATCAGAGCTCAGCAGTTGCGATACCCCACAAGTCCAGCCTGTAGGATAACCTAGCTAACGGCCGAAGTAGAGTGTCAAAACTATTTTTGAAAATCGGTTGGATAGTTCTGGTTAGGTCTGATTTTACTCCTTACCCCTCTGCTGATCCCCTCTTATCTCGACGTGTTTTGAATCTGCTCTCTTATCTTTTCTTCGAGTCCAGGATTTCTCGTGGTTGGGTTCCGTCGTACCTTCAGGGTTTCGCTTTCTCCCTTTTGTAACGGAGGTGCTACGATCATCAATCTGCAACTTGTCTGTTGTACCCTTCCTCCAATCTTTTGTTCTTATCCCCATGTGTTCCTTGCTGGATATCAGTGTCGATGAGAAACATATGAGAAGGACGAGCTTTGGTGAAGTTGGAGTCGACCTTGAGCACGTGTTGTTCATGCCAATGGAACCATCACGGAACCTAATCATTGTGTCTTTCATACGATTTCTGCTGGCAACATTCCCTTGTTCCCGAACCACGCTTGTCGAGATCTTCAGTCTAATTCCGAGAGTTGGATGCTTAATCCGCTTATTCATGTGCAGAGTAATGTTATGAGTGTGGGATGGAGTAGCTACCCTACCACTGCTCTGATCATTCGCTCTTGTACGTCGAATCAGTGGATCCAACAATTTTACTCCGTCCACGGAAGTTAGGGGTGGCTTTATCTGCGATACCTCTACCTTCGACCTTTTGTTCCCGGAGTGTTCTCTCGATGATCAGGAGCAACGACCCTTTGTTGGTGGTGTCGCCGATTTCCAGATGAAGAAGGAACCCTCGTTAGTGGTGTCGCGAGGATCTACACAGCGAGAGAAGGCGAACGCCGACCTTCCTTCCGGTACCATGAGGCGGATCTCGAGGGCGAGATCCCTTGTTAGTGGTGTCGAATTGTGGCATCCCGCAAAACCACTACTAGAAAATCGCGTTGAATTTGTGCATTGCATCGTCATCATCATGCATTGTTTGCTAAAACTATGTTTGCAAAGCCCGTGTTGTTTTCTAAACGCCCCTATTTATTTTCAAACATCAAAACCGGGTCCCCGGAATATTTTGTTTTGGCCGCTATCGGCTTGCCAACGGCCCGTTTAACACAAATAAAATTTATATTATTTTTAGCGGGGGCAGTCGAACGGGCCGTTTCGACCCGAACGACCACCCCCAGGTTTTACAAACGGTCCACCCTGCACCGCCCCTAAATCCTAAAGCTACCCACTATCCTACCCACACCCCTGGCCACCTCACTCCCCCCAATCAGAACATGCCAACTCCCCCTCCCCCAAATCCCCACCATTCCCATGCTGCCACCTAGACCAGCCTTCCCCCTCCTTTCTCTCTCTCCTCTCAACCCTCTCAGCCCCACACGCCCCACCCAACCTCCACACACGCAGTGCACGCATGCAGCCCCTCTTCCCTCCCTCTCTTTCTCACCCTACCCCTCTCTACCCCCTCTCTCTGCGCCTGGGACCCACCCCCGTCCTTTTTCCGCCCACCGCACCTGTCCCACGCCACCTTGGTCCCGCGCCCATCCCACCTGCCCGCAGCCTCTCTCCCCACCTGCCTCCCGGGCCCCACCCCAGCCCACTTGTGGCGCCCTCTCCTTCCTTCCCTTCCTCGCCTCGTTTCTCTCCCTTTGCAACCGCCAACCGCCCCTCTGGCTCCACCAGCGGGTCCTCGCCAGCCACCTCCTACCTTCTCTCTCCCGGCCGCGTCGCCTCCGCCTCTGCGCCTTCCCGCGTCCCCCCGCCCCCCCGCGAGCTCGCCGCCTTCTCCTCCGCCGCCACGCTCCGCGCTCCCTCCCCCGCCCCGCTGCTCGCCTCCTCATCCCTAGCTCCGGCCGCTCATCTCTCCCCTCCTACACCGCCTCTCTCTTCATCCCCGAGCGCCGCCGCCCAGGAACCCCTCGCCCTCCCGCCGTGCCGTCCACCTCGACCCGCCGCCTCCCCGCCAGCGGTCCTCCGCCGCCCGCCCTCTCCATCCTCGCCGTCGCCCCCAGGGAGCTCCCCTCCGTCGGCCCGTCACCAGCAGGCGCCGCCCGACCTCGCCCGACGCGTCCCCCGCCCGCTTGGGCTCGCCGCGCCCTCCCCTCGGCGCCCTCGGAGCCCGTCAAGCTGCGGACCCGCCCTCAACCGACCTGCCCCCTCTCCTTCCCCGGCCCTGCGAGCGCCGCCATGTCCGCGACCCGTCGACCGTCGCCCTGTGGCCGTCCCCCTGTTCCGGCGCCTCCCTCCCAGGGCCCGTCCTCCTTGGTCGTGCCCTATTGGCAGGAGCTCCGCTGCCCCGGCCATGGCGCGCGGCGCCCTCCTCTGGAACCGCCTCAGTGACGCGCTTGCGTACGCGACCCGACACAGGCCCGGCCTCGTTCCTACCGCGTCCTTGGCGCCAAGGTCTACACGGTGTTCAGCTCCAACCCAAGGCAGCGTGTCTCCATCTGCTTGATATAATATCTGTGTAGATAAGATGCTACCAAAGGGGTTTTGTCAGGATAAGTGGATGCAAGATCAACCTCGATGAACAAATGGCGACGCTCCTCGAAGTTCTCATCCAACGCCAAGATCATTGCCAAGATCTCCTCCGAGCACCATGGCCAACCATCGGCGAACCGCGAACGAACGAGTCCTCCGTCACGGAACCGACGGACGCCAAGTACTCCTTCTCGGATGCGATGACCGAGAACCGGATATGCCAAGCGCCGCGCGCATGAACCGACCGGTACCACGGTCCCGACAAGATCTGCGACGACAAGAACGGCGACCGGAAGATCCGATGAACCCGACACGAACCAAGTCCGGCTTCTAACGCCAGAACTACCCGATATCGAAACGATCCCGAGACCGAACCCGTCGAACCCTGAACCCTGAGACCGACCCCGAACCCCGGAACCCAAGATCGTCGAACCCTAAATGTGTGCCCTTTTCCTCGATACCCTATTTTTATAAATGATATCAACTTGTTGCATTTAATCATTCATCTCGCATGCATATCTGTGGTTTGGGGGCCTTATGCCGATTCACCTAATAATTAAATATGGGGCCCCTATGAGGGCAAATCTAGCCTTATATTGGCCTCATTTAAACTTGTGTAGCGAACCCGGTACTATCTGTTGCCATGCTAAAACAACATTTAAAATGCGGGGTTTCTAAATAACTTGAACCATCTAATTCATTGTCGGGACCCCGGTTCCGCTTATTATGACCTAATTGCATTGCACCTTTGACATGCCATGCATCATACATGCATCATGCCGATCTTCTGCCGTTGTATTAAATATTGCATCCGGTGTTTCTTCTAGTGTTTTGCTTCTTCGCGGATAAGGCCGATGAGTTGATGTGAGCTTCGACCCGATCTTCGGTTGAACCTTCGACAATGTTTTCAGGCGAGCATCTCCCTCTTTCTACCTATCTTACTTTTATAGTCTTTATTCCCTCCTGTTGATCTATTGCTATCTGTGTTGCGATGCTCTAGTTTCCGTACCCGATATATCCCCTGCAGCCTTATATGCCTTGGACACACCCTATTACCTGTTGTTTGGTAGGTAGTTGGACTTGCGCGTCATAGTTGCTTGCTCAAGTCTTTGTGTGTCGTCATATGCCCCAGTTGCTGATGTATTGCCGCATGTTGATGTTGGAGATGATTCTAGTTTTATTTATTGTTCACTTTAAATTCTGTTTAACAACTAAAATTGAAATAAGCAGAGGCATCGGTGGGTGATAGAAAATATTTGGTTTCCGAACGCCCACTTGTGTCCCGTAAGACCCCGAATACTTGATACCTGTTCCTTGATTTATCGCGCTATCCACATTCGGGGAGTATGGGATCCCCCTGGGCCAGAGCTTGATTCCGTCTTATTTCTTGGGGCCACACACTCGTTTGCGGTTTTATTTCCTATCCTGTCCTTATGCCATGCTACTGTTTGTATTTAAATTGTGCGAGGACACTGCTTTGTCTTGTTAGGATCATGGCCCGATTCATGTGTCGACAAGCCCAGCCACACTTTGGGTTCCCGATCGTTCACAGTCGTCCCCATAACCTTGAGCCCGTCTCGGGGTCAGCTGGCTTCGTTGCGGGATCTACTTAAGGGGTGGCCCCCTGAAATATTTCTGAATCTTGTGATTGTTCAGTCGTGAAAGCCTCGTTGGGTTTTGATTTGGTTTTTCCGAGGCTGATCGGCGTGTGTTGCTATTGGTGCACCCGGCCAGGTAAAACTTTACGGCCGTGTCCGCGGATATGGACGACTTGGAGCACAGTTTCTTGATCATAGACAAGCATAACTAAAGTTTATTGTTATAAATTTGACTTATAATGACTAGTAATCAGCTTCACTATAATGGAATGGTTAATTAATACTGCCACCATTGCTTGTTTGGAGTGTCGCTTGCGATTGTACTGACTAGTAAGTATTGCAACTTCTAGCGGAATGGCGGAATAAAAGTACCAACAAGCTTTGGGTTTGGGTTTATCTCATGCTATCATGTCCGCTTAGTAATTGTTGCAACTATAACGGAATGGTTAACTAAAAGGGCCTTGTTTACTTTAACGGGCGATTATCTAAACCTGAATAGTAAAGTGCATAACTATAAGCGAATAAATAAAGCGCCAGCTGTGAGTTCCTCGGTTGACTTCCTCGTTTGGTCTCGAGGAAACACCGGGATGAGTTTGTTTGGTGTTAGCTTCGGGTTGGATCCGGATAGGTCATTCTTACCCCTCTCGATAACCGATTGTATCGAGTCTCTATAGGTTGTTAAGTGTATCTTGCCGCTTGATCCACCATACCTATGTGGCGAGGACCGCGAATTCTAGCCTCCGTGGTATCTTGGCCTCGATCGACGCTCCTTCTTTTCCTTCGCCTTTGTCGGCACCCTTTTGTTTAAGCAGGTTTGAGATCGGCGTTAGCGAGGTTACCCTTCCGGCTTGGCACAGGCGGGGTTATGGGCCATTGGTTATTCTTGGGGCTCTTAGCCCCATTTGCATCTTGTCCGTAGCTGGACGCTCTATCGATTTCAAGGTGATTTGGATCTTTGATCGTATTCTTGACTCTTTGAGTCATTATATATACATTACGTGGGTCCCATCGAGGACTGTTGTGTAATGTTATTACTTCGTTTTCCACCATACGAAAGTGCTGGTGAGCACCTTTGAATCGTTTCTATGCGGGTTTGGCGAATTTTGCTCAAACTTGCATAGGTCCGTCTCGAGGTGTTCTGAGTGGTATCGAGCTCGGCGGTTGCGATACCCCACAAGTCCGACTGTAGGATAACCTAGCTAACGGTCAAGTAGAGTGTCAAAACTATTTTTGAAAATCGGTTGGATAGTTACGGTTAGGTCGATTTTACTCCTTACCCTCTTTGATCCCTCTTATCTCGGCGTGTTTTGAATCTGCTCTCTTATCTTTTCTTGAGTCCGAGATTTCGTGGTTGGGTTCCGTCGTACCTTCAGGGTTTCGCTTTCTCCCTTTTGTAACGGAGGTGCTACGATCATCAATCTGCAACTTGTCTGTTGTACCCTTCCTCCAATCTTTTGTTCTTATCCCCATGTGTTCCTTCTTTGGATATCGGTGTCGAGAAACATATGAGAAGGACGAGCTTTGGTGAAGTTGGAGTCGACCTTGAGCACGTGTTGTTCATGCCAATGGAACCATCGCGGAACCTAATCATTGTGTCTTTCATACGATTTCTGCTGGCAACATTCCCTTGTTCCCGAACCACGCTTGTCGAGATCTTGATCTAATTCCGAGTTGGATGCTTAATCCGCTTATTCGTGTGCGAGTAATGTTATGAGTGTGGGATGGAGTAGCTACCCTACCCTGCTCGATCATTCGCTCTTACGTCGAATCGGTGGATCCACAATTTACTCCGTCCACGGAAGTTAGGGGTGGCTTTATCTGCGATACCTCTACCTTCGACCTTTTGTTCCCGGAGTGTTCTCTCGACGATCAGGAGCAACGACCCTTTGTTGGTGGTGTCGCCGATTTCCAGATGAAGAAGGAACCCTCGTTAGTGGTGTCGCGAGGATCTACACAAAGCGAGAAGGCGGAGAACGCCGACCTTCCTTCCGGTACCATGAGGCGGATCTCGAGGGCGAGATCCCTTGTTAGTGGTGTCGAATTGTGGCATCCCGCAAAACCACTACTAGAAAATCGCGTTGAATTTGTGCATTGCATCGTCATCATCATGCATAGTTTGCATAAAACTATTTTTGCAAAGCCCGTGTTGTTTTCTAACGCCCTCTTTATTTTCAAACATCAAAACCGGGTCCCGAATATTTTGTTTTTTTAGCTATCGGTTTGCCAACGTTTAACACAAATAAAATTTATATTATTTTTAGCGAGCAGGCCGTTTACCGACGACCACCCGGGTTTTACAAGCGGTCCACCACCGCCCCTAAATCCTAAAGCTACCCACTATCCTACCCACACCCCTGGCCACCTCACTCCCCAATCGAACATGCCAACTCCCTCCCCAAATCCCCACCATTCCCATGCTGCCACCTAGACCAGCCTTCCCCCTCCTTTCTCTCTCTCCTCTCAACCCTCTCAGCCCCACACGCCCCACCCAACCTCCACACACGCAGTGCACGCATGCAGCCCCTCTTCCCTCCCTCTCTTTCTCACCCTACCCCTCTCTACCCCCTCTCTCTGCGCCTGGGACCCACCCCCGTCCTTTTTCCGCCCAGACCGGCACCCTGTCCCACTGCCACGCGGGTCCCGCCGCCTCTCCTCGCCCGCTCGCTCTCCGGCCCGCCGACCTCGCCTCCCTCCGACCCGAGCTTGCCCTGCCCCCGCGCCTCCTCTGCGAGCCCCGTCGCCGCCGGCCTCGCCAGGCTCCGCCTCGGCCTTCCCGTGCTCTCTGGCGAGCCGCCTCCCGGCCTCCTCGCTGCGCCTCCCCTCTGCCGCGTCGGCCTCGCGCTCAACCGCCGCCCAGCCGACCCCACGCCTCCCAGCGCGCCGCCTCCGGCCACCGCCCACGAGCCCGCCCGCGCCCGGCGCCTCGGCGTCGCCCGCCGCGTTCTCTGCCGTCAGGCGCTCCCCGCCCGAGGGCTCGACACGCCGCCCAGAGCTTCGCCGACCGCCGTCCGCTCTCCCGTCGCCTCTGCGGACCGCCTCGCCTGCGGCCGCCCTTCCCAGGCGCCTCCGCCGGCCGGCCCTGCGTCCATCCTCGCCGTCCTGCGACCCCCAAGCACGAGCCCGTCGAGCCGCCAACCTCCCTCCACCGTCGCCATCGAGCCGTCCCCGCGCCCTCTCCCGGGCCCGCGTGCGCCCGGCGCTGCGCCTCATGAGCCCGCTGCCTTTACCTGCGGGAGCCCTAGCGCGTGGGCCTCTGCCCGGCTACCGGCGGCCTCGCCATGGCGCCTCAGGAGCCCGCCACCCCGGGCCACTGCTCCGCCCTGTCCTGGCGTTTTCCTGCTGTCGGCAGGTTATCTGCTTGTATGTTGGTGTGAACAAGTTCTCGAAGGAACACGAAGAACCCCCGATGATCTGAAGCCCGATCCGGTGCCGCAACCCCATTGTTCATGCCAAAACCCCCATCGACCGTAGAACCCGGAACATCAAGATCTCCATCGTCGTGGGCCGAGCACCGGACAACCGTGCGGGATGCTCAGCGACAAGACCGGCTCAATGCCGATGGGCTCGAGGCGTACATGGTGCCACTAGATAACCGCCAAGATCGTCATCGGAACCACAAGGCGTTGCGGTGAACTCGACAAGATCTACCGCGGACCCAAGACCCGATCGAGCCCGACGGCGAACCAAGTCCGTCAATGATGGACAAGTTGGAACCCAAGGTCTTCCCGACAGGGGCCAACACGGAGCGACAAGAACTTCCTCCGGGAACGCCAAGCAATTCCCTCGGACTCCAAACCCTGGACCGGAAGAACACCAAGACCTACTCCGCTATCCGAGACCGACCCCGTCAAACCCTGAACCCCAGATCCGGACCCCGAGAACGACCCCGAACCCCGGAACCCCAAGTCCGTCGAGACCCCTCAATGTGTGAACCCCTTCCCGAAACCCTATTTTATAACATAATAACCTTGTCGCATATTAAATTGTCTTTCATCTCGCATGCATATCATTGGTTTGGGGGCCTTTTGCCGATTCACCTAATAATTAAATATGGGGCCCATATGCGGGCAAATCAAGTCTCATATTGGCCTCATTTAAATTTGTGTAGCGAACCGTTGTTCACTTTTGCCATGATAATACCACATTTAAATTGCGGGGTAGCTAAACAACTTGAACCGTTTAATTTAATGTCGGGACCCCGGTTCCGCTTAATATGACCTAATGGCATCGCATCTTTGCCATGTCATACATCATGCATGCATCATGCCCGATCTTCTGCCGTAGTATTAAATATTGCATCCGGTGTTTATTCTAGTGTTTTGCTTCTTCGCGGATAAGGCCGTTGAGTTGATGTGAGCTTCGCCCCGATCTTCGGTTGAACCTTCGACAATGTTTTCAGGCGAGCATCTCCCCCTTTCTACCTATCTTACTTTTATAGTATTTATTCCCTCCTGTTGATCTATTGCTATCTGTGTTGCGATGCTTTAGTTTCCGTACCTGTGATGTACCGTGCAGCCCTATATTGCCTTGGACACATCCTAATACCTGTTGTTTGGTAGATAGTTGGACCTGCGCGTCGTAGTCGCTTACTCAAGTGCTGTTGCGTGTCGTTCAGTGCCACAGTTGTTGATGTATTGCCGCATGTTGTTGTTGGAGATGATCCTAGTTTTACTTATCGTGTACTTTAATTCCTGTTTAACAACTAAAATTGAAGTAAGCAGAGGCATCGGTGGGTGATAGAAAATATTTGGTTTCCGAACGCCCACTTGTGTCTCGTAGGACCCCGAGTACTTGATACATGTTCCTTGATTTATCGCGCTATCCACATCCGGGAGGTATATGGGACCCCCCTGAGCCAGAGCTTGATTCAGTCTTATTTCTTGGGGCCACAAACTAGTTTGAGGTTTTATTTACTATCCTGTACTTATGCCATGCTACTTACGTATTTAAATTGTGCGAGGAGCACCTTTGTCTTTAGGTAAGCGGAGTGTTTTTGTATCGGCAGTCCCGTTTGGGGATTTCTTGTCGTTCTGACAACCGACACAAACCTTGAGTCCGTCTCGGAGCTTGCTTACTTCATTGCGGTTGTACTCCAAGGGGTGGCCCCCTGAAATATTTCTGAATCCTGTGATTGTTCAGTCGTGAAAGCCTCGTTGGGTGTTGATTTGGTTTTCGAGGTTGATCGGCGTGTGTTGCTATTGGTGCACCCGGGTAAAACTTTCGGCCGTGTCCACGGATATGGACGACTTGGAGCCTGATATCTCGACCATAGACAAGCATAACTAAAGTTTACTGCTATAAATTTGACTTTATAATGACTAGTAATCAGCTTCACTATAATGTAATGGCTAAATAATACTGCCCACAATTGCTTGTTTGGTTTGTCGCTTGCGACAATGGCATCTGACTAGTAAGTATTGCAACTACAACGGAATTGGCTGAATAAAAGTACCAACAACTGCTGGGTTTTGGGGTTATCTCATGCTATCTATATCTGATTAGTAAGTGTTGTAACTATAACAGAATGGTTAACTAAAAGTGCCCACTGCTTATTTTACCAGGATGATTACCTAAACCTGACTAGTAATTGCTTGGCAACGAATAAGTAAAGCGCCAACGTGTGAGTTCCTCGGTTGACTTCTCGTTTGGTCTCGAGGGGAACGCCAGATGGGTTTGTTTGGTGTTAGCTTCAGTTGGATCCGGATAGGTCTATCTTACCCTCTCGATCGCCCGGTTGTATCGAGTCTCTATAGGTTGTATAGTGCATCTTTGGCTGCCGCTTGATCCACCATACCTATGTATGCGAGGACCGGCAATTCTAACCTCGCTGTATGTCGGCCTCGATCTTGGCGCTCCTCTTTTCCTTTGCCCTTTGTCGGTACCCTTTTGTTTAAGCAGGTTTTGAGATCGGCGCGTTAGCGGGGTTACCCTTCGGCTTGCAGGCAGGGTTATGGACGCCAGCGGTTATTCTTCAGGGCTCTTAGCCCCATTTGCATCTTGTCCGTAGTTGGACGCTCTATCGTTTCAAGGTGATTTGGATCTTTGTAAATTATATCTGTATTCTTGACTCTTTGAGTCGCTGTTATATATATCTGTTCTGTGGGTCCCATCGAGGACTGTTGTGTAATGTTATTACTTCGTTTTCCACCCGCACGAAAGTGCCTGGTGGGCACCTTTGAATCGTTTCTATGCGGGTTTGGCGGATTTCGCTAAAACTTGCATAGGGCCGATTCTGAGGGTGTTACAGGCCCCATAGGGCCCAGCCGGCCAAGGGGGTTTTAAACTCGAGATAGACCTTCTAGAAGGGGGGGTTTCCTTGCCCCCCACTCCTTCTCCTTGGGGCCGCCGGTTTGGCTTGGGGGAGGGGGCTAGGGTTGCAGCCGCCCACCCCTCTATATAAAGAGGTCTGGGGGAGCACCACCCCTCACACCTTCCCCTCCAAGAGCTAGCCGTCCTGCTGCCCTCCTCTCTCCCTCCCGACTGTTTGTAGGCGAAGCCCTGCTGCAGAAATTCTCCATCATATACACCACGCCGTCGTGTTGTAGATCCAACCCATCTCTCCACCATACTTGCTGGACCAATGAAGGAGGAGACGTCGAGGTGCTGCATGTGTGCATCTCACGGAGGCACCGCCACTTGTGGTGCTAGATCGGATCGGATCGCGAGGAGGAGAAGCGAGTACGACTACATCACCCACGTTCCGACGAATGTTCCGCTGTGCGAATCTTCAAGGGTATGAAGATCTAATCCAATCTCTCTCGTTGTTTGCATCTCCTAGATTAGATCTTGGCTTTCCCTCTGTTCGCATCCGTAGAAAATTTTGATTTACTATGCCGCGAAACCCTTCAATGCATACATGAAACCATTACAACAACCAAGGTTCAATCTTATTTTAAAGCAACATTTTGGAAAATAAGGTGATAGGTGGTGGTCCAACTAACGAAGTACGTTTACAATCCTATCTCCTTTGGATCATTGGCTAACACAATGTTTCTAGAAGCAATCAGCCTATCTTGCTCACATGACTCCATCACTAAGTCTATAATGTCTCCTCTTAAGGTTTGGTTGGTAGCTTCCAACTCTTGGGTATGTTCCTCCTCTTTCCTTAGATCATTTTGGAGGTTGAGCATTCTGCACTTAACTCTATCACCAAGTTCTTTGATGGTCTTCCAAGCTGCATCCTTTGCTGATTCAAAGAATGTAGGGTGCACCACTGAATTGGTGAACATGCAGAACCCTTTTTCCTGATGGTTGTCTTCCTTGTTTTTATACAAGTGAAGTTGTACCCACCAGTATTCCTCTCCTTCATCCATCACAGGAAATCCCTTGTACACAGCTGCACCTTGTATGTCTAATGCAACCATGAGGTCCTTGAGAGCCTTGGGGAATTCTGTCTCACACTCCAAAGTCATTGTCATGAGTGGTCCTTTCCTCACGGCTTCGTTGATGGAGTTCATCTACAAATAGAGATGAGAGAGAAGATTAGAAAAGTTTTACGAGAAGAATAGACAAGTGTAGAAGTTGAAATTTTTTCCTTAGTGGTTTCCAATCCTAGGGTCATAATCCTACAGGCAACACAGTGCTCTGATACCATCTGTAAGATCCCTCCTTTGTAAAGGAAAAGGATCCCTGTGATTTCAATGCTAGTCCCTGGATCATTGCTAGCATCCACAGTTTAAGATGAAGTACACAGATACAAAGGTCAATTATTACATCCATTCCAGAGATAAACATAGTCTTTACAACTCAAAGGCCACAGGCCTATTACAAGAGTTTGAATAAGTAAATAAATATAAGTCTTCATCTTCATGTGCCACAGGCAAACATGTTGAGTGTAGACTCATGACACCTAATCCTCATCAGAGTAACCTGCAACATCACAAGTTACAGCCACAGTGGGTCAATACTTTGGAATAGTATTGGCAAGTGATACCTTAGTTAAATTTTAAGTGGACTAGATACTATATGCAAATTTGGCTAAGTGTAGCTTGGCTTGCTTTGCTCAAAATAGTTTTTCCTATTAGTTGAAATCACTAAGTTTTTCTTTGTCAAAACTTTTCCCAAGGAACCACCAATAGACATTGAGGTCCTTCACCCTTGTTCACCCACAAATTTTTACTTAGAAATTGGGATGAGGAGATTCTTGATAGCTTCCACGCCTTGATGCTCAAGTTGTCCATTTCCATGGACTTGGCTAAGTACTTAGATTTTTCCATCTGCAGAGGTTGTGCACTTTCCCCACCAGACTTGGTTTCACCAAGACATGACCTTTCAGAAGCCTTCCCTTAGACCAAATGGACGCGCTCCAACCTATCATTCCCACTACCACCAACTGTCCAAATGGCTAAGTTCTAGCAACTTATGTGATCCAGGCAGAGCCCATATTGCCAAGTGGCTGCACTAGAAGCTTCTTAACACTTGGCCTATAAAATCTCTTTGTTCCTGGGTGGCTTACCACAAGTGAGAAACACAAGTTAAACCATAGCCATGGGCCTTGTGTAACCACTCAACCAAAATCCACCAATCAAGTCCCTTTCCACCCAGGTGATTCATTAACTTAGTTGTTTTATTAAGCAAAACAAAGTCCAAAGACTTAGAAATATTTTCATCATAGCATGTATATTTCACCAACCCTTGTTTGCTACTAGCTAGGCTAAGCATGGCATAGATATTAACTTAACTTGAGAAATTTCCTAGCAATTCTACAACTACTTAGGATTTCCCAACATGGAATAAAGGAAAAAATAACATGCAAGACTTATCAAAATATTTCTAATGCTTAGTACAAAATATAGGGATAGAAATATTCATGAAGTATCACTTGCCTTGGTAGTTGGGAGAGTAGCACTCTTCACAATCACAATCACTAGCACCAAAATCTACACATAGAATATAGCAACAATCACATACAAGACATATTCAACCAAAAATATATATGCATGCATGCAAGATGCTAAGTGATGATTTTTAAAACTCAACCAAGCAAGTGCAAGGTACTGATTCACTAACAAGATAAAATCTTGACAAACAACCAATATTTATACCCTAAAACCTTTCCTAAATATTTCAAACACTCAAATTAGTCCTAAACAAGTTTCTGCAAATAAAGCTATTTTAACAGAAGCTAAACACTAAACACATTGCATATTTTGAAAGAGCTTGTTCTCTTGATTCCAACGGTATAAAATTTGTCAAATTCTAACGTGGGGATCAAAAGTTATAGCTAATTCAAAAATTGGATATAAATTAGATTCAAAATCTGTTTTAAAATCAAACCCTAGCCACGCGTCTGTTTCCTATTGGCCCGTACCGGTTCGGACGGATCGATCGACGCAGATCGTTGGATTTAAGTGATCACGCATGGCTCAGATCTAACGTACCGCTTCGTTAAGTGATTCTATTACACGCGTTGGATCTAGATCCAACGGCTCTCGATCAAACGACCAAGGTCTGGCGGCGCGCGGTGACGGCGAGCGTCGGAGCGCTCTTGTCACATCCCAAAATTCTCCTAATTTTGGAATGTGAAATAAATAAATAAGTTTGATTGATTGTTTGACTATGTTGAAAATTCTCAAAGAGAAGAAACTTTTTGAATAGAACATCCTCTCAACCTTGAATTCAAAATCTTATATTCTTTTGTTATGACCTAAGTAGCCATATAGACAAAAGGGCATGGATTGATTATGGATTGTAGAATTGGTGTGCAAGATTTCAAAATGAAAATCATGAAGCATTCATAAGCATTTCATCCATGCAAAGTTCTCACAAACTGAATCCAAATCCTGGTATCTAAAATCCTATAGTTGATTTGCCCAAATGTTCCTAAAGGAAATTAAATTGACTTTATAAAACTCACTATTGCTAAGACAGCGATTATTGCTAAATCATAGCCTAAAGAGATCCAATTAATACTACAAAATTTTAGAAACAAAATTGAGCTTATTTGGAGCTAGTATGAAAAAGTTATGGAATAAATACAAACACATAAAGATATAAATAAAATGAAATATACAAGGATTTATAAACCCACTACTTCCAAACTAGTAAAAAGATTACAAATTTGATTCTATAATGACCTATTCGATTTTAGAAAATTTAGAAACAAGAATCATGTCATTTGGAGTTCGTATGCAAAAGATACGAGGGAAACAAGTAAAAAAAAAAACGGGCCGGCCGAGCCAGCTGGCGGCCCAGCAAGGGACCGACCGGACCAGGCCACGCGCGCGCGTACGGGATCGATCGGATTGCTCCAAAAACCGTGCGAAAATACGTTTTTCTAGACCTATCTCTACTCAAACTCTTATAACTTTTTATCTACAACTCCGAATCGACTTCCGTTTGTTTCTACTTGTTCCCTACTCCAACACCTATCTCTACACCATCCTAAATCTCCATATAAACTCGTGGAGCCATGGCTGTACGAGTTTCTATTCTCGAAATCCCGAATCTATATATTTCCGAATCTTATTTCGCCTTTTAACCCATCTAGACTTCGTCGTTTGCCTTCGGTCAAAAAACGAAAGTTGTAGGAATCGTCGAAATCTTTCAATCCCGACAAACCTCACCTCTTTTCATCCACTACAGCCGGAGAATTTCGTATCACAATATTTCAGATCTTACAGTGTAAATCCAAGATCTACTCGCGCTCGTTTCTTCAAATCCAAATTCCTTTGATGAGAAGGTAGGAATAATGATTCCCCACAACTTTCATGTTCTGAATTTTTCAATTTGACATACGGATTTGTCTTTCTAACACAGATCTATTTCTTGTCTATTCTGAGCCAAAATCGGGTCAATCTCTTCTTCTAGCCACCGGATCCTATCCAGACGGTCGAGATCCAATCAAACCGGTGCGTGCCATGTCGTCATCCCGGTAATCTTCCTCATCAACGCCACGTCAACGTAAGGTCAACATCTAGTCCCAGTCAGCATGCAAAGTCAACATGTCCAGTCAGCGGAATATTCCCTGGAATATTTCGTTCGAATTTAAAATTGCACATTATAGATCTAACTTGTAAAATTCATTAGAAATTCATACCACGTCCAAAAATTGCGTATAATATATCAAATTGAAGATAATTTCACGTAGAATCATCTTATCAGAATAGATCCAACTTTTATTGTATGCGGTTACTGCAGTAATTTAATTAGTTTTAATGGTCTTTTAGGTTAATAAATTCATAAGAAATTATCTGTAACTCCGAAAAATATGAATAATATATCAAATTGAAGCTACTGTAATGTACTTTAATAATATCTGGTCGTATCTAGCCTCTGCGGAATATTTACCCCGTATCAATTTAATTAGTTTTAATGGCTTTAGAAATTATTAAATTCGTAGAAAATTATTAGCATATCACAAAAATATAAATAATATACCGATAGAAAGCTGGTTCCATGTAGATCATCAATCTGCAAATGGTTCAGTAAAATACTATAAAGTTTCGCAGAAATTAAATAAATGGTTTAATGGCTTATTTAGAGTAATAAATTCATAAGAAAATAAATACTATTCAGAAAATTACAAATAACATGTCCCTGAAATCACAATTCCGTGGCGATTACAGATATAATTTTAGTTTGATTTTTAGGCAACAGAAACTATATGAATCATTTAAAACCCATTAAACACTATTTAAATCATACAAAAAGATCTATAACTCCGATTAGGGTGAATCCAACGCCTACTGGTTTGTATTAACGTCCTCTATCCAGTAAACCCAAGAAACAAATTTAATTCTACAGTTAGAACAGGCGTTACAACAGAACTATCAAAACCCTTATATTGGCAAGTAATTATTAATAACAAGTACCCTATTGCATTAAATGAACTCATACATGCATCATATGATATATTAATATTCATAAAACTAATTATACCCATTGTATAATGTTAAATCATCATGCATGTTTTCGATCATCCTTGTTGTGTTTGCTATGTTTGTAATTGTTTTGATTGGAACTACCTTGTCCTCGTATTAGATTGTTCGGAGAGTGCGATTGCTGCGCAGAAATACAATCAACACCCATATTATCAACATAAGGCAAGTTACACCACTTGTTCATAAATTTTGTCCCAGTTTTGATTCTATGCATGTGATCTTCAAAATTCTGTAGTATGCATGTGTAGGATGTTCTAGTAGAATTTTCCTTAGTATTATTTTGCAAGTGCGATGATTTTGTAGTATGCCATGAGTAGCTCTATACTTAGGATTTTCCCTCCTAATAGTTTACCCCTGTTTTTGCTAAGTATTGCTTGCTATGCTATATATACAAAGTATCGTTGGGGGGGGTTCGAAAGACAATGAATTTTTCTAAGTATAAAGGCTCTCTTGGGCAAACTTTTCTTCTCAAATCCACTTCAAAATAAAACTAAGTTTTCTTCTGGGCGGAATGGTTGTCGGGTCAACGAGTGAGATTTTGGTGGAGGACGATCGCCCAGGAATCAAAGAAGTCTGCCATGTTTCAGAATTCAGAAGCTTCCAGTGCAACCACAATACATTATGGGCTCTGTCTTGGCCTAGTACTTAGTGGGAAACCTCACCTGGGTACCAACATTTGGAAGTTCTTGGCACCGTTGGATCCAGAAGGTAGAGGGGATACTAAGGGAAAGCCTCGCCATGGTCTTGTCTATAAAAGGACTTGATCATGGATTGTGGGTAAAGTGCACAAACTCTCGAGAGTATTGCAATCTGATCGATCAGCCGTGTTCACGGAAACAGAACAACATTGAGCATCTGAAGGATGGAGCCTCTGAAGGATCTTCCTCTCTCTTTTCTAAAACAAAGTTTTGAAACCCCATGGCGTGCGTAATATCGCTAATGGGTGGGAATTTGGGAACTTGGTGTGTAATATCCAAGTGGCGGCAGTCGTAATATCCAAGTGTTTGGTTGTTTGGACACTTGGTGAGTAATATCCTCGTGTGCCATTCGACCCTATTTTATCTAAGCAAATGTTTACAAAGTAGGGTAAAATCTCCTCTTTTCTCCATACTTAGAGAAAATTAGCTTTATGCAAATGAACTCCAAAGCCTAAACTAGCCTTGCATGTAGAGTTAGTCTTTCCTTCCTTGGTGTAATTTGCCAATACATTCAAAGTATTGACCCAACTTGTTGGCTGCGTTTCATGTGCGAATTTGGAGATCTTTGAAAGGTGTGCTAGGATCATGGTCTTCACTCAACCCTGTGGCATTGATGGGACTCAAGTTGTATTTATATAAACGCATTGTAATAATGTAAACTCTGGATTATTCGATTCATGTAATAAAGACTTGTGTTTTACATGATATTTCATCGACTGTGAGTGCTAGCTATTGATCCAGGGACTAGCATGTTATTCACAGGGACTTAGGATCTTACTTGATCCGAGGTCACTACAGATGGTATCAGAGCATAAGTTGACTGTAGATCGTGACCCTAGACATAGAAAAACCTTAGGACAAATATTTTCTAAGTTATTTCAGAAAACTCTCTACTTCTCATCATCTACCTTTGGGGTTTTAAAATTTAAGTCTCTTCTTTTCAACATTAGAAAATGACCACTACACACTTCAAGAAGAAACTTTTCTCAAGATTACCTTTTCAAAGAAGATCATCTCAATGTTTCGATTAAGTTGGTACTTGAAGACCTCCATGAAAGATGTTCCAAGACTAATGATACAAGATTAAAGACTTCAAAGGCCTTAAGTCAATGTTATTAACTAAAGAACTCGAAAGATTGAAGATTATGAAGAACATCAAGACTATCAAGAGCACGAAGACTTTTGGAGACTCGAATCCTCGAAGATTCCAAGTGACCTATTAGGAACCAAACCCGAATAAGATTTCGCTAAATATAGATGCGACAAATTGTTTGATATCTTGTATGGTTTATTACCTTAGCTAATGAAAACCTGTTTTCTAAATAAAATTTCTTGTATGGGTTATTCTTCTTCTTCCATACTCCATTCGTTCCTACTCTAAACCTTGGTCAACTCGACGGATGGACCATATCAATAAGGAGGACAAGGAACTCAACTCCATCAAGCGTAAGAGCCATGCCGATGCAAAGAAGTGGATGCTCCAGGTTGTAACATCCTTAAAATCATGATTTCAAAGTTTGCATATCATTCATGCATGCATATAGATTTGAGATCAATTTCAAACTCATTTCAGAAAAACAGAAGCACATAGTGCTATGATTTTATGTGAGCAGATTTAAATCAAATGGCTATCCCCATTTGAAGGTTTGATTGTTTATGAACCAAGTTTGTTGCCTTCTTTGAGGGTAGGTTTGAGTGTAGAATTTAAACCAAGATTTGCAAATTGGAAATAAATTCAAAAACCATTTCTCAAAATTTTGCAAACCAAATGCCAAGTCTCTGTTATTTTGTTCTCCAAGCTTGACCAAGCCTTTGCAAAGCAACCACTTGTTTTTATGCCTATATTGGAGACTACTGTACCCTACAAAAACCCCAGAAAGATTTGAATTCAAAAAGAGTTTGAATTCATTTCAAAACCATTCCTGAAAATCGAAATAGAAAAAGAAAAGAAGCAAACAAAAGAAAAGGGCCAGGCGCCAGGAATCTAGCCCAGCATCGGAACAGGCCCAGCTAGCCCACCCGGGCCATCTTTTTCTCTCTCGCACGCGCCCGCGCACCCACACAGCCGCTGACAGCCAGACCCCACCTCCCCTTCGCGCGTTACGCTGACGAGCGGGCCCTCTCCACGTCAGCTTCGTCTTCCCCTGATTCCGCGCACGACCTCCGCCGCTGCCCGTTGCTGCACTGATTTCGCGAGCTTAATTGGCATTGATGCAGCAAGCGTTTCTTGTCGAGCCTCTGGCTATAAAATCCCCACATCCTAGCGACCATTTCCCCCCAAACAATTTTGCCTTCACGCCACCAGGCTGCCCAAAACTCGCACGACGTCGCATTGTTCCGACATTGCGCCGGTAGTCGGTGAGCTCCGTGTTCCCCTCTATCTCTAGTTCATGCTATCAAGTTCAGCGGGTCTTTGCGCACCTACTGACACTCCCCATTTGCCCTCGCATGATCCGTAGCTCCAGCAACGTCGACGACCGGCCGCCACCGTTCTCTGCACGAACTCCGGCGACCTCCCTCCATAAGTAGCCACCGCCCCTTGCCCTCTGACTGGTACACCTAGAATCTACATCGTTGTGCGCATCTAACAATACGCCTATTTTGGCTTAGCGCGACGAGGAACCTCGCCAACGTCGATGACTGACCGTGCCCGACGTCTGTCTCAACTCCGACGAGAAATCCTCGCCGTGTCCGCGCGCCCCTCGACGAACCATCGCCACCTTAAGCATCAGCAACCTCCTGCGGTTCTGGTAAGCATCTCCTTCCTTCCCCGGGCGACCTAGAACGCCGGCACCGCCGCTGACTGACGCGCCGCCGCCAGCCACCGCCGCTAGTGCCGCTCGGTTTGGGTCGTTTGATCCAGGACCGTCAGATCTAGATCCAACGCGTAGATTTAGATCACTTAACAAAACGTTTTCGGTAGATCTAGGCCGTGTGTTTTAAACAGATCCTACGGCTCACGAGCGTGATCCGGAGCGAATCGGTATCGGCCAATAGAAATAGGACGCGTGGCTAGGGTTTGAATTAAAACATAATTTCAAATCAGATTTAGATCCAAATTTCAAAGGGCTATAACTTTTTATTCCCACGTTAGATTTTTGCAAATTTTATACCGTTGGAATCAGTGAGTCAAGCCCTTTCTGAATCTGCAATGTGTTTAACAAAAAGTTTCTATTAAAATGACTTTTTATACAGAAACATATTTAGGTCCATTTTGAGTATAGATTTTGTTTAGCAAATAGTTTTAGTGCTAAATAAGTTTAGTTAGCAAGTTTTTGACTTGGTTATGTTTCTGTATCATGCACTTGCTTGGTGGAGTTTTCAAAAATCATCACTTAGCATTTTCTTGCATGCATGCATTCATAATATCTTTGTTTGTATATGAATTGTGTGTAATTTTTGTGCTACAATTTTTTTGTAGATTTTGCTAGTGACTGTGAGTGTGAAGAGTGCTGCTCTCCCCATTACCAAGGGAAGTGATGCTTCATGATATTTCCACCCCTTTATTTTTAATAAGCATTAGAATTATTTTTGCTAAGTCTTGCATGCTACTTTTTGCCAAATGCTATGTTGGGAAATCCTAAGTAGTTGTAGTATTGTAGAATTGCTAGGGAATTTCCTAAGTTAAGTTAGTATGCCATGCTTAGCCTAGCTAGTAGAAAACCAAGGGTTGGTAAAGTATGTACATGCTATGATGAAAATAATTCTAAGTCTTTTGGACTTATGATTTTCTTAATAAAACAACTAAGTCAATGAACCCCCTAGGTGGAATGGGACTTGAATTGGTGGTTTTTGGTTGAGTGGTTACACAAGGCCATGGATATGGCTTGTGTATCTCACTTGTGGTATGCAACCCAGGCACAAAAGGATTTGGAGGCCAAGTGTTGAGAAAGCAACCACTTGGCAATATGGGCTCTGCCATGATCATATAGGTTGCTAGAACTTAGTCACTTGGACAGTTGGTGGTAGTGGGAATGATAGGTTGGAGCGCGTCCATTTGACTAAGGAAAGGCTTCTGAAAGGTCCTGTCTTGGGAAACCAAGTGCAGTGGGAAAGTGCACAACCTCTGCAGATGGAAAATCTAAGTACTTAGCCAAGTCCATGGCAATGGACAAATTGAGCATCAAGACATGGAAGCTACAAGAATCTCATCACTCCAACTTCTAAAGTAAAACTTGTGGGTGAACAAGGGTGAAGGACCCCAATGTCTATTGGTGGTTTCTTGGGAAAGTTTTGACAAAGAAAAACTTAGTGATTTCAACTAATAGGGAAAACCTATTTTCAAGCAAAGCAAGCCAAGCTACACTTAGCCAAAATGCATATAGTAATATAGTCCACTTAAAATTTACTAAGGTATCACTTGCCAATACTATTCCAAAGTATTGACCCACTGTGGCTGTAACTTGTGATGTTGCAGGTTACTCTGATGATGATTAGGTGTCATGAGTCTACACTCAACATGCTTGCCTGTGGCACATGAAGATGAAGACTTGTGTTTATTTACTTATTCCAAAACTCTTGTATTAGGCCTGTGTCCATGAGTTGTAAAAGACTATGTTTGTAACACCCTCAGAATCGGACCTATGCAAGTTTTAGCGAAACCCGCCAAACCCGCATAGAAACGATTCAAAGGTGCCCACCAGGCACTTTCGTGCGGGTGGAAAACGAAGTAATAGCATTACACAACAGTCCTCGATGGGACCCACAGAACAGATATATATAACAGCGACTCAATGAGTCAAGAATACAGATATACGGTACAAAGATCCAAATCACCTTGAAAACGATAGAGCGTCCATCTACGGACAATATGCAAATGGGGCTAAGAGCCCTGAAGAATAACCAATGGCGTCCATAACCCTGCGAGCCAAGCGGAAGGGTAACCACCGCTAACGACGTCGATCTCAAACCTGCTTAGACAAAGGGGTGCCGCAAAGGGCAAAGGAAAAAGAAGGAGCGTCGATCGAGGCGATGCAGCGAGGCTAGAATTCGGCGGTCCTCGCCTACATAGGTATGGTGGACTGAAGCGGCAGCGGCAGCATGCACTGAAACAACCTATAGAGACTCGATACAACTGGCGGCAATCAGAGAGGGGTAAGAAAGACCTATTCGGATCCAACCTGAAGTTAACACCAAACAAACCCATCCTGGTATTTCCCCCTCGAGACCAAACGAGGAAGTCAACCGAGGAACTCACGCGGTTGGCATTTTTACTTATTCAGTTATCGTTGCAGCAATTACTAGTCAGGTTTATATTATCATCCTGATAAAGTAGGCAGTGGGCACTTTTAGTTAACCATTCCGTTATAGTTGCAGCAATTACTAATCAGATACAGATAGCATGATATAATCCCAAAACCCAGCAGTCGTTGGTACTTTTATTTAGCCATTCCGTTGTAGTTGCACTACTTACTAGTCAGGTACAATGGTCGCAAGCGACGCTCCAAACAAGCAATTGTGGTCAGTATTATTTAGCCATTCCATTATAGTGAAGCTGATTACTAGTCATTATAAAGTCAAATTTATAGCAATAAACTTTAGTTATACTTGTCTATGGTCGAGATACTGTGCTCCAAGTCGTCCATATCCGCGGAC
The DNA here is from genome assembly GCA_030063025.1 of Avena longiglumis. Classification (NCBI taxonomy): domain Eukaryota; kingdom Viridiplantae; phylum Streptophyta; class Magnoliopsida; order Poales; family Poaceae; genus Avena; species Avena longiglumis. The sequence continues at coordinate 149,297,174 of CP125974.1, forward strand.
ACGGCTTTCAGAAAGTTTTACCCGGCCGGGGTGCACCAATAGCAACACACGCTCGATCAACCTCGGAAAAACCAAATCAAAACCCAACGAGGCTTTCACGACTGAACAATCACAGGATTCAGAAATATTTCAGGGGGCCACCCCTTGGAGTCTTCCCGCAACGAAGTAAGCTAGCTCCGAGACGGACTCAAGGTTTGGGTGGACGACTGTGAACGACTGGGAACCCAAAACTGGGCTTGTCGACACCGCGGAATCGTGTCCCGATCCTAAACAGTACAGTGTGCTCCTCGCACAATCGTAAATACATAAGTAGCATGGCATAAGTACATGATCGTAAATAAAACCTCAAACTAGTTTGTGGCCCCAAGAAATAAGACTGAATCAAGCTCTGGCTCAGGGGGGTCCCATATACCTCCCGGATGTGGATAGCGCGATAAATCAAGGAACAGATATCAAGTACTCGGGGTCCTACGGGACACAAGTGGGCGTTCGGAAACCAAATATTTTCTATCACCCACCGATGCCTCTGCTTACTTCAATTTTAGTTGTTAAACAAGAATTAAAGTGAACGATAAGTAAAACTATGATCATCTCCAACATCAAACATGCGGCAAGGCTCCAACAAATGTGGCAATTGACGACACGCAACAGCACTAGAGCAAGCGACTACGACGCGCTAGTCCAACTATCTACCAAACAACAGGTAATAGGAGGTGGCCATGGCAATATAAGGCTGCAAGGGATATCACGGGTACGAAAACTAGAGCATCGCAACACAGATAGCAACAGATCAACAGGAGGGAATAAATACTATAAAAGTAAGATAGGTAGAAAGGGGGAGATGCTCGCCTGAAAACATTGTCGAAGATTCATCCGAAGAACGGGGCGAAGCTCACATCAACTCAACGGCCTTATCCGCGAAGAACCAAAACAATTGAGGGGTCTCGATGGACTTGAGGTTCCGGGGTTCGGGGTCGGTCTCAGGGTCCAGGGTTCGACGGATAACTGAGGTAGGTCTTGGAGTTCTTCCGGTCCAGGTTTTGGCATTCGAGGGAATTGCTTGGCGTCCCCGGAGGAAGTACTTGGTCTGGCGTCGGGCATCGGATTCTCCCGGTCGCTATCGTTCTTGTCGTCGGGCAGATCTTGCCAGGTCCCACGGTGTCGATCTTGCCGTTGCGAGGGTCTTGTTGGGTCCGCGCCATCGCGTCGGTTCTCGGCATCCGGGGTGAAGTGCTTGTCGTTCCGTGTGGTCTTCGGGTCCGGGGGTCTCGGCGTCCGAGTGAAGTACTTGGCGTTCCGGGGACGCTCCTGTCGCATCCGCGGTCGTCGGTTCGTGCCGACGGTCTTGTCGTCTCACGGCGAAGTTCTTGGGGGTCCAGGGAAGCTCCGGGTCCGGGGTTCGCCGCTCCGTGAGGTAGACCTTGTCAACTTGGCTCCTTCGCCCCTAGTTCCCACGATGAAGTACTCGGGATCTCGATCGATTGCCGGTGCCGAGCTTGTTGTCACAAATATCTTGAAGGGTTCCTGTCCTCAACGGTAACGGTCTTGTGTGGACTTGCTTTGCAGGCTTGGACTGCTGCTACTCCCTCCGACGCTTGCGAAGAGGTGGGCCCCAGGGATGCGGAGGCCGGGCTTGGGGAGGCTCGGCCTGCTGGCCTTGATGCGGAGGGCGCCTTGGCAGGAGGCAGGCGCGGTCGTGGGGCTTGGCGGCAGGCGAGGGCAGCCGGCTGCGTGTGGTCGGAAGACGACGGAGGCAGGCAGGGACCTCGCAGGATGCGATGGCGAAGCGGCGTTGATCTTCGCGAGAGGGGCGGCGGCGGACACGGGCCAGGGAGGCAGAGCTTCAGGGGCGAGGACGGCGGCGAGGCGCTTGAGGAGGCGCAGCCGACGGGGTCGCCGGCCAGGCGTCTGGCCAGCAGGCAGGCAGGCGGAGGGAGGCGGCGGAGGCGTGGGTGGCGGAGCGGAGGGTGGCGCGGCTCGGGGTGGTCTTGGCGCCGGGCGAGCGGAGGCGGGCGGCGCACGCCGGGCGAGGCGGACGCAGAGCGGGCGAAGCCTGGGAGGAGGGGTCGTCGTGGCCGGCCGGAGAGCAGGGTCCAGCGGCGGCCGTGGCGTGAGGGACGGCGAGGAGGACTGCGGCCGTGGCGCTGCGGCGGAGGGCGGACGCGGGCGAGGGAGAGGCGGCGGCTCGGGCGGGGAGGGCGCGGTGAGGAGGTGGAGCAGGGGAGGCGGACGGTGCAGCTGGGTGGGGCGGCGAGAGGTGCTTTGGAGGGGCCTGGCCCTGGCGGCGGGGAGGAGGAGGGGCGGCAGGCTGCAGAGGCGCCTGTGGAGGCAGGCAGCGCATGGGGAAGAGGGGTGGATGGGGACGACGGGGTCCAGGGGTGGGGCCAGGGTGTGGGACCGCGGGACGGATCCCGAGGCGGTTGTCGGCAGGGGGAGGGGGTCAGGCGCGCGCGTGTGGTGTGTGTGTGGTGTGTGGGCCGGCTGAGGTGGAAGCACCTGGTTGGTTGGGGGATAGGGAGAGGGCGAGGTGGCACATGGTGATTGGCCAGGGTGATGTGGAGAGGAGGGCTGGGTAGAGTTTTAGGTGGTTTAGGATTATGGGTAGGACTGGTTGGTTGGACCGATTTAATATGGGGGTGGTCGTTCGGGTCGAAACGGCCCGTTCGACTGCCCCCGCTAAAATAATTAAATCTTTTATTTACTTTAATGCACCGTTTGCAAACCGATAGTAGGCAACAAAATATTCCGGCGACCCGGGTTTGAATTTGAAAACAAGACGGGGCGTTTTAGAAAACAAAACAGACTTTGCGAAAAATAGTTTTAAGCAAACAATGCATGATGATGACGATGCAATGCACAAATTCAACGCGATTTTCTAGTAGTGGTTTTGCGGGATGCCACAATTCGACACCACAACAAGGGATCTCGCCCTCGAGATCCGCCTCATGGTACCGGAAGGAAGGTCGACGATCTGCGTCTTCTCGCTTCGTGTAGATCTTCGCGACACCACTAACAAGGATGCTTTCTTCGTCTTGAAATCGGCGACACCACCAACAAAGGGTCGTTGTTCCTGATCGTCGAGAGAACACTCCGGAGAAAAAAAGGACGAAGGTAGAGGTATCAAACGATAAGGCCACCTCTAACTTCCATTATAAGAGAAAAAGTTACATTGATCCACCAGTTCGTTGTACAGAGCGAACAGTAAGAGTCGGTTAGGGTGATCAATCCATCCCGTACCCAAACTATCAACTCTATACATGAATAGGAAAATCAGGCAACTCAACTCTCGAGATTTTAGAATGAAGATCTTCACAAGCAGTATCCGGAACAAAGGAATGATGCCAGCAGAAATCGTATGAAAGACACAATGATTAGGTTCCGCGATGGTTCCATTGGCATGAACAACACATGCTCAAGGTATACTCCAACTTCACCAATGCTCGTCCTTCTCATATGTTTTTCAACGATACGGATATCCAGCAAGGAACACATATGGATAAAGATCTCAAGAACAAAAGATTGGATGAAGGGTACAACAGACAAGTTGCAGATTGATGATCGTAGCACCTCCGTTACAAAAAGGGGGAAAACGAAATCCTGACGGTACGACGGAAACCCAACCATGAGAATTCCTGGACTCGAAGAAAGAGATGAGAGCGGACTCAAAACGCATAGAGTTAAGAGGAGAATAGCAAAGGGGTAAGGAGAAAAAAATCAGACCTAATCAGAAAGTATCCAACCGTTTTTGCAAAAATAGTTTTGACACTCTACTGCGTCCGTTAGCTAGGTTATCCTACAGGCTGGACTTGTGGGGTATCGCAACTGCTGAGCTCTGATACCACTCTGTAACCACTCTGTGAGATAGGATTGTAAACGCATTTCGTTAGTTGGACCACCACCTATCACCTTATTTTCCAAAATGATACCTTAAATAAGTTTGGACCTTGGTTGATGTAATGGATTCATGTATGCATGACTTGTGTGATTTTGTGTTCCAAGGATGTGTATGTGATGTTTGTCTTTGTTTATCTTAAATAGTGTTGTTCTAACTTTTCTATCTTATAAATAGATGCCTATTACCATCAGCACTGTTGAGGAGTTCCAGGTTACCCGTTTTGGTCCTCGTATCGTTGAGCTTACCACCTTGCTCAATCTCCCTCTTCCCACCATCATGGTGCATCCACTCACCAAGTTCGAGAGGAAGGACCTCTGGGGCTTCAAGGTGAACCAGCCCGGGTGCCAGACAGATCCTACTACGGAGGCCATCGTCTTCAAGCTGATGCGCGACGACAGGGAGAGAGGCATGGAGGTAGTCATGCAGGACCTGATAGGACGTCTGCTAGGCCGTCACTCCCGACAGGTTAGGGGCACCCACTTCCACGTCTTCGGAAGACGTGATGATGATGGAGAGTCCATTGACTTCGAGGATGACTCGAGGGACGCAGCAGAGCCGATACGTATATATCTCCAGGACTTAGAGTCTCTCATCAGGCACGTGGACACGGACAGGACCAACGTCATGCTCAGTAATGACGAGCTCCAGGTGCAGCTTCGCGAGAAGGAAAAGCTTTTCGCACAGTAGGACGAGATAGTCAAGGAAATGGAGGCGAAGTTCGAGACCCAGGACCGTAAGTTCAAGAGTCAGGAGAAACGCGTCCAGGATAGGAACAAGAAGATCCGGGACATGACTGAAGAACTGAAGTCCAAGGATTTCGAGCTAGAGCAGCAGCAGATGGTGATCGAGAGGCTTCGCTCCCAGAAGAGGGCTCTCAAGGCCAAGATCGATTCCTTGACCACTACTATTGAGGAGAACAAGACCGCGATGGAGAACGCAGGTCTTACCTTCGTCGAGGAGGAGATTGATGCTGATGAGTAGACTTGACTACTCGCTTATCTTTATTATCATACTTGTTATTTGTGAACTTATTATTGGACCATCCGACATGTGGATGGCTTTCCACTTGTGTGTTTTACTTTGAGACTTTGTTATCTGGTTGTTGAACTTTTATCTTGTGTTGCATGCTATGTGTTTTCTTGTGATGTAATGTGCATAAAACATCTATGGGTATCTCATTCTTATCTCTATTTGAACAAACCATAGATGCCTCCCCGTCGCGCAAACCCCAACCCCAACAACATCACTCCAGAAATGCAACAGATGATGAATGCTCAAACACAGCTTATGCAGATGATGACAACATTCATCCAAAACCAGAATAACAACAACAACAACCCCAATAACAACAACAATAACAATAACAATAACAACAACAACCCTCCGGGCTTTGATATGCTCACCAGATTTCTGCGTTTGAGGCCAGCTAAGTTCTTGGGGACAACTGATCCCATGGTGGCCAATGACTGGCTACGTTCTGTAAACAAGGACTTAGTGACCGTGGGCACGCGGACCTTTGAAAAGGTCGATTTGCGGTACATCTGCTGGAAGGACCAGCCGCCACATGGTGGGACAACTTCCAAATCACCACTCCTATAAATGAGGTGACTTGGGCTATCTTTGAAGATGGCTTTCGTACGGCTCATATCTCATCAGGAATAATGAGCCTGAAAAAGAAAGAGTTCCACAACTGAGCGGTACCACCAAGCGTGGTGAATACATAGAAGAGTTCAACAATCTGGCGCGTTATGCACCGGATGAGGTTGACACAGATGCCAAAAGAAAGGAAAAGTTTCTGGAAGGCTTGAATGATGAGCTGAATCTGCAGCTGGCTGTGGCATATGTTCCCACTTATCAGTCGCTCTGTGACAAGGCTGCTATATTGGAGAACAAAATGAAGCAAGTCGAGAGTAGAAAGAGAAAGCACTCCGACAAGCACAGCTCGGGATCGTCTCACAAACGATCTCACTATGATGACAGTGGAAGCTCAGGATCCCATAAGCATGGGAAATTCAACAAGCACCACAACCACAACCGTCATGACAACAAGCATCACCGCAATCATGACAATGACAAATACAAGAACCACAAGAGTGGACATAAGAGCCACCACAGTGGAAATGGTAGTGGAAGTGGAAGTCAGCCTGCTAAGAGGGACATCAGTCAGGTTGAGTGCTTCAAATGCAAGAAGATGGGACACTATGCAAATGAGTGCCCCGAAAAGAAAGTTGAAGGACCTGTCAAGCCCAATCCCTTCCAGAAAGGTCAGGTGAACCACATTAATGTGGAAGAGGTCTATGAGGAACCTGACGCTGTTGCTGGTAAGTTCAGACTCAATTCCATTCTAGCATTTGTACTCTTTGACACTGGTGCATCTCATTCATTCATATCAAAAGCATTTGTTGATAGAAATGGGTTTGCATCTGAAAACATTGGGTGTCCAATAAAAGTTAGCTCTCCGGGTGGAGATATGATAGTAAGTCTTGGATGCCGGGACCTTGTCATAGAGTTTGGAAAGCATAAGTTTCCAGTGAGCCTGATAATCCTAGATTCCCAAGGATTGGATGTAATTTTAGGAATGGATTGGATGGCTAAGTATGAAGGAGTGCTAGATTGTGCTAATCGTATTGTTGCACTCACAACCCCAGAAAGAAAAAGAATAAAATTCAAGTCAAACTTTGAATCCAAAGGAAGTAAGCTTAATTCTCTTAAGGGGGTTAGCATGGACAGTGTGCCAATTGTATGTGAGTATCCAGATGTGTTTCCGGAAGAGTTGCCAGGAATGCCACCAGATAGAGATGTGGAATTTCTGATAGATTTGGTACCAGGTGCTGGACCAATAGCAAAGAGACCATACAAAATGTCAGTTGATGAACTGAAGGAGCTCAAGAAGCAACTAGGAGAACATTTGCAGAAAGGATTCATTCAACCAAGTTCTTCCTCTTGGGGAGCCCCAGTCTTGTTTGTGGAGAAGGATAGAAGTCAAAGATTATGCATAGATTACCGTTCACTCAACGAGGTAACTATCAAGAACAAATATCCTTTGCCTAGAATCAATGACTTGTTTGATCAGCTAGAAGGAGCATGTGTGTTCTCGAAGATTGATCTCCGGTCAGGCTATTTTCAACTCAAGATAAGAGAACAAGAAATACCAAAAACAACATTCACCACAAGGTATGGATTGTATGAGTATACCGTAATGCCTTTTGGCTTGACAAATGCTCCAACATACTTCATGAATATGATGAACAAGGTGTTCATGGAATTTCTTGACAAGTTCGTTGTCGTTTTCATCGATGACATCCTACTCTACTCCAAGAGCAAAGAAGAGCATGAAGGACACTTGCGTTTGATACTCGAGAAGTTGAGAGAGCATAAACTTTATGCCAAATTCAGCAAGTGTGAGTTCTGGTTGGAAGAAGTTGGTTTTCTTGGTCATGTAATGACGAAGGATGGTGTAGCAGTTGATCCTGCAAAAGTTTCAGCTGTGACAGAATGGGAATCTCCCAAGAATGTGAAAGAAGTTCGTAGTTTCCTTGGCTTAGCAGGTTACTACAGAAGGTTCATTGAGAATTTCTCAAAGGTTGCTAAGCCCATGACTGAATTGTTAAAGAAAGACAAGAAGTTTGCTTGGTCTGAAGGTTGTGAAGTCAGCTTTCAAGAATTGAAGAAGAGACTTGTGACAACACCCATTCTATGTCTGCCAGATTTGGAAAAGGATTTCCAAGTATATTGTGATGCGTCTCATCAAGGTTTGGGTGCCGTACTTATGCAAGACGGTAAAGTTGTGGCTTATGCCTCGAGACAACTCAAAACTCATGAAGTAAACTATCCTACTCATGATTTGGAGTTAGCCTCTGTCGTCCATGCACTCAAAACATGGAGACATTACCTTTTGGGTAAGCGTTGTGAAGTGTTCACGGACCACAAAAGTTTGAAGTATATCTTCACCCAAAAGGAAATCAATATGAGACAAAGAAGATGGTTAGAGCTTATCAAGGATTATGACTTGAGTTTGCAATACCACCCCGGTAAAGCAAATGTTGTAGCAGATGCTCTAAGTCGTAAGGTGTTTTTGAATGGCCTTACCAAAGGAGAATTGCTAGATGATTTGTGTACTCAATTCAAAGAACTCAGATTGGAGATTGTGCCTGAAGGACATCTTATGTCTTTGGATGTTCAACCCACCTTGTTGGATAAAATCCGAGAAGCTCAGAAGACCGATAAGGAAATTTAAAGGATTAAGGAAAATATTGGCCAAGGGAGGGCTAAAAATTTCCATGAAGACGAACAGGGTACATTATGGCATGGGAAACGTATCTGTGTTCCACAAGATCCGGAGTTACGGAAACTGATTTTGCAAGAAGCGCACAACTCTCCGTATTCTATTCATCGGGGTAACACCAAAATGTACATGGACATGAAGGAAAGATTTTGGTGGAACAATCTCAAGAGAGACATCGCCGAACATATCGCTTTGTGTGATGTGTGTAGCAGAGTAAAAGCGGAGCATCATAAACCAGCAGGTTTGCTTCAACCACTACCTATTCCTGATTGGAAATGGGACAAAATTGGTATGGATTTCATTACCGGATTACCAAGGACCAGATCAGCGTATGACTCCATATGGGTAGTAGTGGATCGCCTAACCAAAGTGGCTCATTTCATACCCGTGAAGACAACTTATACAAGTGCCAAGTTTGCCAAAATCTACATGAGTAGAATTGTATGCCTTCACGGTGTGCCTAAAAGTATTGTGTCTGATAGGGGAACCCAATTCACTTCCCATTTTTGGAGACAGCTACATGAATCATTGGGAACGAGGTTGGAGTTCAGTACTGCTTTTCATCCTCAAACCGATGGACAAACGGAAAGGACTAACCAAATCCTTGAAGACATGTTGAGGGCATGTGCCTTAGACTATGGAGCAAGTTGGGATGAAAGTCTGCCTTACGCAGAATTTTCTTATAACAACAGCTATCAAGCCAGCATTGAGATGGCACCATTTGAGTTTCTCTATGGAAGAAAATGTACCACCCCATTGTTATGGAATGGTGTGGGAGAAAGAAGTTTATTTTGGCCAGATCTTATCAAAGAAGCCGAAGAGAAGGTCAAATTGGTTAAGGACAGATTGAAGATAGCACAGTCCCGACAGAAAAGCTACGCAGATCCTAAGCGTAGAGAAGTCACCTACGAAGTTGGTGATAGAGCCTATCTTAGAGTATCACCACTTCGTGGAGTGAAAAGATTCGGAGTCAAAGGAAAGTTGGCACCAAGATATGTTGGGCCATTCAAGATTCTGAGTTGCAAAGGAGAAGTTGCTTATGAAATTGAACTTGACATCTCTATCGTGATCCATAATGTATTTCATGTGAGTCAGCTTAAGAAATGTCACCCAGAAATGGAAGAATCTTCTTTGAAGGATACCATACCCTTGGAAGAAGTTCAACTAGAAAGTGATCTCACTTATGAAGAAAAGCCTATCAAGATTCTTGAGACTGCAGAAAGAGTCACGAGAACAAAGACTATCAAGTTTTGCAAAGTGCAATGGAACCATCATACCGAAGAGGAAGCAACATGGGAAAGAGAAGATGATCTTCGGAAAGACCACCCTCACCTATTTGCTAGCCAATCCGAATCTCGAGGGCGAGATTCACCTTAAGGGGGTTAGATTTGTAACATCCCTAAAATCATGATTTCAAATTTGCATATCATTCATGCATGCATATAGATTTGAGATCAATTTCAAACTCATTTCAAAAAAACAGAAGCACATAGTGCTATGATTTTATGTGAGCAGATTTAAATCAAATGGCTATCCCCATTTGAAGGTTTGATTATTTATGAACCAAGTTTGTTGCCTTCATTGAGGGTAGGTTTGAGTGTAGAATTTAACCAAGATTTGCAAATTGGAACTAAATTCAAAAACCATTTCTCAAAATTTTGCAAACCAAATGCCAAGTCTCTGTTATTTTGTTCTCCAAGCTTGACCAAGACTTTGCAAAGCAACCACTTCTTTTTATGCCTATATTGGAGACTACTGTACCCTACAAAAACCCCAGAAAGATTTGAATTCAAAAAGAGTTTGAATTCATTTCAAAACCATTCCTGAAAATCGAAATAGAAAAAGAAAAGAAGCAAACAAAAGAAAAGGGTCAGGCGCCAGGAATCTAGCCCAGCATTGGAACAGGCCCACCCGGGCCATCTTTTTCTCTCTCGCACGCGCTTGACCCTGGCCGACAGCGGACCCCACCTCCCTTGGCGTTCTGACGGCAGAGGCCCTCTCCACGTCAGCTTCGTCTTCCCCTGATTCCGCGCACGACCTCCGCCGCTGCCCGTTGCTGCACTGATTTCGCGAGCTTAATTGACATTGATGCAGCAAGCGTTTCTTGTTGAGCCTCTGGCTATAAAATCCCCACATCCTAGCGACCATTTCCCCCCAAACAATTTCGCCTTCACGCCACCAGGCTGCCCATAACTCGCACGACGCCGCCGCTGTTCCGACGACTGCGCTGGCGAATTCCGGTGAGCTCCGTGTTCCCCTCTATCTCTAGTTCATGCTATCAAGTTCAGCGGGTCTTTGCGCACCTACTGATACTCCCCATTTGCCCTCGCATGACCCGTAGCTCCAGCAACGTCGACGACCGGCCGCCACCGTTCTCTGCACGAACTTCGGCGACCTCCCTCCGTAAGTAGCCACCGCCCCTTGCCCTCTGACTGGTACACCTAGAATCTACATCGTTGTGCGCATCTAACAGTACCCCTATTTTGGCTTAGCGCGACGAGGAACCTCGCCAACGTCGACGACTGACCGTGCCCGACGTCTGTCTCAACTCCGACGAGAAATCCTCGCCGTGTCCCCGCGTCCCTCGACGAACCATCGCCACCTTAAGCATCAGCAACCTCCTGCGGTTCTGGTAAGCATCTCCTTCCTTCCCCGGGCGACCTAGAACGCCGGCACCGCCACTGACTGACGCGCCGCCGCCAGCCACCGCCGCTAGCGCCGCTCGGTTTGGGTCGTTTGATCCAGGACCGTCAGATCTAGATCCAACGCGTAGATTTAGATCACTTAACGAAACGTTTTCGGTAGATCTAGGCCGTGTGTTTTAAACAGATCCTACGGCTCACGAGCGTGATCCGGAGCGAATCGGTATCAGCCAATAGAAATAGGACGCGTGGCTAGGGTTTGAATTAAAACAGAATTTCAAATCAGATTTAGATCCAAATTTCAAAGGGCTATAACTTTTGATTCCCACGTTAGATTTTTGCAAATTTTATACCGTTGGAATCAGTGAGTCAAGCCCTTTCTGAATCTGCAATGTGTTTAACAAAAAGTTTTTGTTAAAATGACTTTTTATGCAGAAACATATTTAGGTCCATTTTGAGTATAGATTTTGTTTAGCAAATAGTTTTAGTGATAAATAATTTTAGTTAGCAAGTTTTTGACTTGGTTATGTTTCTGTATCATGCACTTGCTTGGTGGAGTTTTCAAAAATCATCACTTAGCATTTTCTTGCATGCATGCATTCATAATATCTTTGTTTGTATATGAATTGTGTGTAATTTTTGTGCTACAAATTTTGTGTAGATTTTGCTAGTGACTGTGAGTGTGAAGAGTGCTGCTCTCCCCATTACCAAGGGAAGTGATGCTTCATGATATTTCCACCCCTTTATTTTGAATAAGCATTAGAATTATTTTTGCTAAGTCTTGCATGCTACTTTTTGCCAAATGCTATGTTGGGAAATCCTAAGTAGTTGTAGTATTGTAGAATTGCTAGGGAATTTCCTAAGTTAAGTTACTATGCCATGCTTAGCCTAGCTAGTAGCAAACCAAGGGTTGGTAAAGTATGTACATGCTATGATGAAAATAATTCTAAGTCTTTTGGACTTATGCTTTTCTTAATAAAACAACTAAGTCAATGAACCCCCTGGGTGGAATGGGACTTGAATTGGTGGTTTTTGGTTGAGTGGTTACACAAGGCCATGGATATGGCTTGTGTATCTCACTTGTGGTATGCCACCCAGGCACAAAGGGATTTGGAGGCCAAGTGTTGAGAAAGCTTACAGTGCAACCACTTGGCAATATGGGCTCTGCCATGATCATATAGGTTGCTAGAACTTAGTCACTTGGACAGTTGGTGGTAGTGGGAATGATAGGTTGGAGCGCGTCCATTTGACTAAGGAAAGGCTTTTGAAAGGTCCTGTCTTGGGAAACCAAGTCTGGTGGGGAAAGTGCACAACCTCTGCAGATGGAAAATCTAAGTACTTAGCCAAGTCCATGGCAATGGACAAATTGAGCATCAAGACATGGAAGCTACAAGAATCTCATCACTCCAACTTCTAAAGTAAAACTTGTGGGTGAACAAGGGTGAATGACCCCAATGTCTATTGGTGGTTTCTTGGGAAAGTTTTGACAAAGAAAAACTTAGTGATTTCAACTAATAGGGAAAACCTATTTTCAAGCAAAGCAAGCCAAGCTACACTTAGCCAAAATGCATATAGTAATATAGTCCACTTAAAATTTACTAAGGTATCACTTGCCAATACTATTCCAAAGTATTGACCCACTGTGGCTGTAACTTGTGATGTTGCAGGTTACTCCGATGATGATTAGGTGTCATGAGTCTACACTCAACATGCTTGCCTGTGGCACATGAAGATGAAGACTTGTGTTTATTTACTTATTCCAAAAATCCTATATTAGGCCTGTGGCCATGAGTTGTAAAAGACTATGTTTTATCTCTGGAATGGATGTAATAAATGACCTTTGTATCTGTGTACTTCATCTTAAACTGTGGATGCTAGCAATGATCCAGGGACTAGCATTGCAATCACAGGGATCCTTTTCCTTTACAAAGGAGGGATCTTACACAAGTTGAAGAAAGAATGAAGGATGCCAACATTGAAGTCAACAGAATGCTTCATTATGCCACCCAATTCCTAAAGGACGACGCTCCAACTTGGTGGGAGATGCAACACACCATTGATGATCATCAAGTGGTGATATCTTAGGAAGAATTTAAAGTGGTTCTACTTCAATCTCGTCTCGTATACCAAAAATCCAAGAAGTTGAAGTCCCGAAACATTTAGCTTGCACGATCTATGGAGAAATAGGGCATATCACCAAGGAGCATCATGATCAGCGCCCCTACTGTGAAGGAAGGCACCCATCAGAAGAATGTCCCACCTCTCAAGTTACATTCTTCCTATGCGAAGGGACCAATCACAACCCCGCTCAATGAACCTCTACCTGGTGGTACATCAACTGAATCAACAAGTCAGAGACGGAATGCGCCAAGACCTCATGAAGCTCCGCGAGGACACGACAAATACAAGGGATGGATTCAAGACTCTAGACACCGCACCCAAAGTCATCACTTCGCAATACTCGACATATGAAAGAATGCCCATTTTCCCCAAATTGGCTCAAGGAAACGATCAAGGCTTCCAAATGTTGAGGTAGAGCATGAAGAACCACAAGACGGGATGTCCTTGCCAAAAAGGAGGAAGGATCTAAGCAAAAGTCATATGCTTCCAGAGTCACAATCCTGGGCATTATGCTGATAATTGTCCAAAACATGTGAATGTAGCTGGAAAGGATAAAAACGACGATGGTAATAGCAATAGAAGACCTCTATTAGGAGAACTATCATATTTTATACTTATTAGATGTTCTTATATTTCTTGTCTATCTTTTCTATAACCTATTCTTGTTCAAATTTGTAGTTGTCCATTCTTATGAAACCTATATGAGAGTTAGCTAAGTAAAAGAACAAATAGTATGACATAAATAAACATCTCATCAAGTTTGGTTAGGTTTGGACCACCATATTTTATCTCTTTAGGAGATCATCGCTATCGTGTTAGCATATTGTTTTTACCAACTTATGTGGTATGACAATATAGGTTGCTTGCTGGTTTGTACTGAATCATATCGTGTGATGCCTTGTTTAGGATCTGTTGTTTTGAAACTCTAAAGTTGCTGGAACTTTCGTGTGATTTTAAAATTATTTTAATGGTGTGAATTGATTGAAATTCGTGGATTACTGCTGCAGTTTTCTGCCTGACCTGTTGTACCGCGCGATTTTACATATTTTATTGGTAACTCAGAAAAATCTACAAAAAAAAAGATGTGGAAGTATGAAATGTTGCACATGATGTTATGTAGTAGATTACCCAACCTGAAAGTTGAATTATCGATAGCTTAGTTTTAGCAGTAGCTTTGTTGATTGAATACATGGGAGTATACATAGAGCATTAGTTCGTGCCCATGGAAACATTCTTCAAGGCAAGTAAGAATGCCCGAGTGATAGAAAAACGTGATTCACCTATCCTCATACAGGGTAATGATTTGGGTGCAGGATGGATTGATCACCATTCCTACTACTCTTATTATTCGCTCTTGTACTGTTGGCTTTGCGAATCTTGAGTGCCCTTTTCAACCTTAGCAGAGAGTCAACGTTGAGCCTAAACCCTAGAATGGTATATTGTTACACCCTTCTAAAAGCATCCATTGCTAAGCATAGGATGTACGGTAAGGATGAATCCCAACCATGAATTATGGGCACCGTGAAGTAAACATTCCCTATTTGCCCACTATGAGAGTTTTGCTAGTTTAAGAAGTGCTTTCTCGAAAACTATCAATCATGATGTTTAGAATGTGCTAGAGACATTGTGCCAATAAAAGTCTAAAGGAGAACCAATCTGAGCTAAGTGAATCCTCGATAAGAATCATGTCATTTGGAGTTCGTATGCAAAAGATACGAGGGAAACAAGTAAAAAAACCGGGCCGGCCGAGCTAGCCGGTGGCCCAGCAAGGGACCGGCAGGACCAGGCCACGCGCGCGCGTACGGGATCGATCGGATTGCTCCAAAAACCGTGCAAAAATACGTTTTTCTAGACCTATCTCTACTCAAACTCTTATAACTTTTTATCTACAACTCCGAATCGACTTCCGTTTGTTTCTACTTGTTCCCTACTCCAAGGCCTATCTCTACACCATCCTAAATCTCCATATAAACTCGTGGAGCCATGGCTGTATGAGTTTCTATTCTCGAAATCCCGAATCTACATATTCCCGAATCTTATTTCGCTTTTAACCCATCTAGACTTCGTCGTTTGCCTTCGGTCAAAAAACGAAAGTTGTAGGAATCGTCGAAATCTTTCAGTCCCGACAAACCTCACCTCTTTTCATCCACTACAGCCGGAGAATTTCGTATCGCAATATTTCAGATCTTACGGTGTAAATCCAAGATCTACTCGCGCTCGTTTCTTCAAATCCAAATTCCTTTGGTGAGAAGGTAGGAATAAGGATTCCCCACAACTTTCATGTTCTGAGTTTTTCAATTTGACCTACGGATTTGTCTCTCTAACACAGATCTATTTCTTGTCTATTCTGAGCCAAAATCGGGTCAATCTTTTCTTCTAGCCACCGGATCCTATCCAGACGGTCGAGATCCAATCAAACCGGTGTGTGCCATGTCGTCATCCCGGTAATCTTCCTCATCAACGCCACGTCAACGTAAGGTCAACATCTAGTCCCAGTCAGCATGCAAAGTCAACATGTCCAGTCAGTGGAATATTCCCTGGAATATTCCGTTCGAATTTAAAATTGCACATTATAGATCTAACTTGTAAAATTCATTATAAATTCATACCACGTCCAAAAATTGCTTATAATATATAAAATTGAAGATAATTTCACGTAGAATCATCTTATTAGAATAGATCCAACTTTTACTGTACGTGGTTACTGCAGTAATTTAATTAGTTTTAATGGTCTTTTAGGTTGATAAATTCATAAGAAATTATCTGTAACTCCGAAAAATATGAATAATATATCAAATTGAAGCTACTGTAATGTACTTTAATAATATCTGGTAGGATCTAGCCTTTGCGGAATATTTACCCGGTAGCAATTTAATTAGTTTTAATGGCTTTAGAAATCATTAAATTCGTAGAAAATTATTTGGATATCACAAAAATATAAATAATATACCGATAGAAATCTGGTTCCATGTAGATCATCAATCTGCAAATGGTTCAGTAAAATACTATAAAGTTTTGCAGCAATTAAATAAATGGTTTAATGGCTTATTTAGAGTAATAAATTCATAAGAAAATAAATACTATTCAGAAAATTACAAATAATATGTCCCTAAAATCACAATTCCGTGGAGATTACAGATATAGTTTTAGTTTGATTTTTAGGCAACAGAAACTGTATGAATCATTTAAAACCCATTAAACACTATTTAAATCATACAAAAAGATCTATAACTCCGATTAGGGTGAATCCAATGCCTACTGGTTCGTATTAACGTCCTCTATCCAGTAAACCCAAGAAACAAATTTAATTCTATAATTAGAACATGCATTACAACAGAACTATCAAAACCCTTATATTGACAAGTAATTATTAATAACAAGTACCCTATTGCATTAAATGAACTCATACATGCATCATATGATATATTAATATTCATAAAACTAATTATACCCATTGTGTAATGTTAAATCATCATGCATGTTTTTGATCATCCTTGTTGTGTTTGCTATGTTTGCAATTGTTTTGATTGGAACTACCTTGTCCTCGTATTAGATTGTTCGGAGAGTGCGATTGCTGCGGAGAAATACAATCAACACCCATATTATCAACATAAGGCAAGTTACACCACTTGTTCATAACTTTTGTCCCAATTTTGATTCTATGCATGTGATCTTCAAAATTCTGTAGTATGCATGTGTAGGATGTTCTAGTAGAATTTTCCTTAGTATTATTTTGCAAGTGCGATGATTTTGTAGTATGCCATGAGTAGCTCTATACTTAGGATTTTTCCTCCTAATAGGTTACCCCTGTTTTTGCTAAGTATTGCTTGCTATGCTATATATACAAAGTATCGTTGGGGGGTTCGAAAGACAATGAATTTTTCTAAGTATAAAGGCTCTCTTGGGCAAACTTTTCTTCTCAAATCCACTTCAAAATAAAACTAAGTTTTCTTAGGCTGATGAAATGGTTGTCGGGTCAACGAGTGAGATTTTGGTGGAGGACGCCCAGGAATCAAAGAAGTCCGCCATGTTTGAGAATTGAAGCTTCCAAAGGCAACCACAATACATTATGGGCTCTGTCTTGGCCTAGTACTTAGTGGAAACCTCACCGGTACCAACATTTGGAGGTTCTTGGCATGGTTTGATCCGGAAGGTAGAGGGGCTACTAAGGAAAGCCTCGCCATGGTCTTGTCTAAAAGGACTTGATCGTGGATTGTGGGTAAAGTGCACAAACTCGAGAGTATTGCAATCGATCGATCGGTAGTGTTCACGGAAACAGAACAACATTGAGCATCTGAAGGATGGAGCCTCTGAAGGATCTTCCTCTCTCTTTTCTAAAACAAAGTTTTGAAACCCCATGGCGTGCGTAATATCGCTAATGGGTGGGAATTTGGGAACTTGGTGTGTAATATCCAAGTGACGCTTGGTGCGTAATATCCAAGTGTTTGGTTGTTTGGACACTTGGTGAGTAATATCCTCGTGTGCCATTCGACCCTATTTTATCTAAGCAAATGTTTACAAAGTAGGGTAAAACTCTCCCTCTCTTTTCTCCATACTTAGAGAAAATTAGCTTTATGCAAATGAACTCCAAAGCCTAAACTAGCCTTGCATGTAGAGTTAGTCTTTCCTTCCTTGGTGTAATTTGCCAATACATTCAAAGTATTGACCCAACTTGTTGGCTGCACGTTTCATGTGCAGAATTTCGGAGATCTTTGAAAGGTGCGCTAGGATCGCGGGTCTTCACTCAACCTGCCTGTGGCATTGATGGGACTCCAAGTTGTATTTATATCGCACATTGTAATAATGTAAACTCTGGATTATTCGATTCATGTAATAAAGACTTGTGTTTTACATGATATTTCATCGACTGTGAGTGCTAGCTATTGATCCAGGGACTAGCATGTTATTCACAGGGACTTAGGATCTTACTTGATCCGAGGTCACTATAGCTCTGTCAGTGGCGGTGCCGGCGTTCTAGGTCGCCCGGGGAGGGAAGAGGATGCTCACCAGAACCGCAGTGACGAGGTGAAGCTCAACGTGTCCTTGGCTGGCGAAGGGGCGCTTGGAGTCGTCAGGGATTCCTCGTCGGAGTTCGCGAATGCGTCGGGTGCGGCTGCTCGTCGACGTTGGCGAAGATACAGACCACGGCAAGGAAAAATAAGTGGTGCGTCAGATGCGCGGAGTGATGCTGGTCATGCGAGTGTCAAAGAGAAAACAAGGCGCGGTCAGAACTAACCAGGAAGGTTCGCCGGAGTTGGAGACGGCGTCGGATTCTCTCGGTGCTCGTCGAAGACGAAGCTCTGGATCACAAACAGACGGGCAAAGGGGATCAGGAGGTGCGCAAGGAAGTTGCGAAGCTGCTCGTATGAACCAGAGAGGAAGGGGCGCACGAGGTTTACCAGAATTGGTCGCCGGAGTAGGTTCTGTCTTCTGCGGCGCAAGAGCGAATACTGGCAGCCTGGTGGCGAGAAGGGTTCTTATAGCCGGAGCGGGGCGTGGAGTTACTCGCGGAATCAAGGGGAATCAACGCGGCATTGACTGCGGCGAGTAACGGCGGCGTGAGCGGCGCATGCGCGCGTGATTGACGACGACAACGGGGTCATGGGTCCACCTGTCAGCGAAATAAACAGAGGGGAGGTGGGGTCCTGGCGTCAGCGACTCCGCGGGTGCGTCTGCGCGTGAGAGAGAGATGGGGACCCGGGTGGGCTAAATGGGCTGCGTCTGTTGCTAGGCTCAAATCCTGGCGCCGGCCCTTTTCCATTTCCTTTCTCTTTTCTTTTTCTAAATTGATTTTCTGGAATGATTTTCAAATGAATTCAAACTTTATTTGGATTCAAATCTTTTTGGGATTTTTGCAGTGTGCAACAGTCACAAATTTGGGCATAAAACCAAGTGGTCACTTTGAATTGACTTGGTCATTTGGAATAAAAATAAAATAACAGTGACATAGCACTTGTTTCACATTGGTTTTGAAATTGATTTTCAAATGGTATTTGCTTTGAAAATTTTGGTTTAAACCTTAGCAATCTAGCAACTCATTCTGAAAGCAATAAGGCACAAGTTTTGGTTTCATGAACAACCACCTCTCATAGAAAGAGTAGCATTTGTTTCAAATGATGATCACATAAAATAATGAGCTCATATGCTCCTGTTTTTGAATTGTTTTGTTTGAAATGAACTCTATATGATCATGGACTAAAATTACAATATTTAAAGTCTTGTAGACTAAAATTAACTTTAAGAACATAAATGGACTTAGGGTATAATGCTTATGATATTTGTATCTTGTTCACTTTATATTGTTTCCTTAAAGTTACTTAAGAATAGCATTACTTCTATTTGAGTAGTGGTTTCTTAACTGTATAATGGAATAGAATCATTTATCTTTTTATAAAGGTGTGGTTATGATTTGTAATCAAGGGAGTAACATTACTTAACTATTTATGGATTCACTATAGTGTTTTGATTTGTTTATAAACTTGTGGTTGAAGTAATGGAAAAGATTTAATTGAGTCACAAATTATTCTTGGAGATTTTGTATTGGATAAGGATCTTTTTAGAAAATAATCTATACTTATGGTTGAAGGATAATTCAATAAAATTGTATTTAAAATGTTTTGAACCATTTTGACTTCATATTATCAATATTTAAGACTAATTCTATTTATTGGACTCAATTTACTAATTTTAGAAATATTAGCACTTTTTATTTATCCTTATATGAATTATTAACTAAGGAAATAGGTTTAAATTCAAGTTGTTAAAGTGTTTTAAATTTTTTATTTACCTCAAAAGTGGATTATTATATTTTTAACATGTAGGTATTTTTTTTGTGATCATTTTGGTATATGTATTTTTATGAATTTTAAATAATAAGTTATGATTTTTATGAGTTTTATTATTTTATAAACATTTAATAAATAATATATATTGAATTAAATGAAGTAATAATACATGGTTATAGTTTTAAATTACAGTTCTTATTTTTCTAAGATTTTTTTAAAAAATTATTTTTATTTATTTTTAAGTATTTTTCTTATGTTTATAAAAGTCTATGAAGGATTAAATGTATTTGAATATTTACTTCATATTTTATTTATAAAAAAATTAGGTGTAACACCACGGTTCTGAAAAGACCGTAGCTTCTCTTTGACATGCCAATCCCTGGATCGGTTCATTGGCCCACAATAGAATAAGATGAATAACATAGCAAAATATCCGTGTATCATAAATAACGAAGATCTAGAGTACCATTATTAAAATAAAAGCTTAGCTCAAGGCTAGCTCAAATTATTCAGATAGCAACATAAATAAAGCAAATCCTCCATTCTTCAAATTGCCCACAAGTGAACAAGTGCCGAGTGGAGTACCGTGGCCTAAATCGATTACTCAGAATCGGAATATCCTGCAACATGAAACGTAGCAGCCCCGAAGGGTCAATACATGGAATGTATGGCAAGTAGAGCTATTAAAGGAGACAATAGTGCTAACATCTACATGTAGGGGTTCGTAGCATGGAAAACAAAAAATTTCTACCGCATGAACACACAATCAAGATCTAATCTATGATCAAGCCAAGATCTATCTACTAGATTGTAGCAACGAGTCAATAGAATACTAACCCTCGAAGATCCAAAGCGGTTAACGAGAGCAGATTCTCGTGGGTGATGTAGTCGTACACTTCCGATCTCAAGATCGCGTAGACGATCCTTCCGCTGCGTTTCGGCAAGCAATCGGTCACATGTTCCAGACTTTCGATGAAGACCTTCCTATCCCTTGTTCCAAAGAGGCGTGGAGGTTGTAGCACTCTCCTCATGATTCCCAAAGACAACGGCGTGGTACCGGAAGTAGAGGGGAGATCTCGCAGGGCTTCGCCTTAAGCCGGAGCGAGTATGGTGGACTATGAGAGAGGCCTTGGCGATCTAGGGTTTAGAGGCACCAAGGGGTTTAGAGCAACCAGCAGCTAGGGATTAGCTAGACGGAGGTTTAGAGGAGATCTAGGGCAGCCGCATTTAGAGGGGGGTGGCGGCTGGCCTAGGGTTTAGAGGGGCGCCGGCTAAGGGACAAGGTGTAGGGAGAGGGGGCGCCCCCTCCCTTTCTTTTATAGGTGGGAGGGGCGGCTAGGGCTAGCCGAGTCCTCCCCCAACTCCCTTGCTGGCCGGCGGTTTGGAGGAGAGAAGGGAAACCTTCTCTTCCCAGGTTTCCTTCTCTCCCTCCACCTCACAAAATAGCCGTTTGACTTTTCAAATTGGCGTTTGACTTTTCAAACTAGGATTTGATTAAACCCTTTATTTTGTTCAGCGATGACACCTAGTACATGATGCAATCATTCCAACTTGTTATGACACATTCATGTACCCTTCCCCTCCGGAGTGCCGGACATTCCGGAACCTTCTAGAACATTCCTGATGAAAACACCGGAACCATTCTTCAACCCCGAAACAGGACTTTCCTTATATGAATCTTATTCTCCGGACCATTCCGGATCTCCTCGTGATATCCCGGATCCCATCCAAGACTCCGAACAACATTCGGTTTTTTTACTCATCATTCCATAACTACTCAACAACATCGAATCCTTAAGTGTGTCTCCCTACGGTTCGTGAATTATGCGGACATGATCGAGACACTTCTCCGATCAATAACCAATAGAGGAATCTGGAAATTCATATGGCTCCCACATATTATATACGATTACTTTGTGATCGAATGAACCACTTACATACGATACCAATTTCCCTTTGTCTCACGATAGTTTACTTATCCGAGGTTTTGATCGTCGATATCTCTGCATACCTAGTTCAACCTTGTTACCGATAAGTACTCTTTTCTCGTTCCCGTGATATGTGATCCCTTGTGAGCCAGTCACATGCTTGCAAGCTAATTGGATGACATTCCACCGAGAGGGCCCAGAGTATATCTATCCGTCATATGGATGGACAAATCCCACTCTTGATCCATGTGCCTCAACACATACTTTCCGAACACTCAATGCCACCTTTATAGCCACCCAGTTACGGTGTGGTGTTTGATGTCATCAAAGCATCCTTCCGGTGATGGTGATTAACATGATCTCATGGTCGAAGGAATTAGGTTACTATGTATCAGAAAGCTTATAGCAAATGAACTATATTAAATGACTTGATCTTTATGCTATGCTTAACTATAGGAGCATGTCCATCACATCATTCTCCTAATGATATGACCCTGTTGTTAATAACATCTCTATGTTCATGATCAGGAAACCATGATCATATATTAACCAACAAGCTAGTTTAACAAGAGGCTTTACTAGGGACTCTTTTATGTTTACAAATCACACAAGTATTAATGTTTCCAGTTAATACAATTATAACATGGTTTGTAAACATTTATCATAAGTATGAAGATATGATAATAACCACTTTATTATTGCCTCTTGTGCTTATCTCCAACAGTCTCCCACTTGCACTAGAGTCAATAATCTAGTTTCAAACCTTTGTGTATTCAACACCTATGGCTTTCTGGTGTTGTATATACACGATTGCTAGTGGTCAACTGTTCTCCGGATCTGACACTTCCAGGTCCGTGTGTAATTGCATGTCTTTGCGTCTCTACGCATCACTCATTCTCTAATGAGATGGCTTCGTACAAATTTGGTCCTTTGGTGTGACCTTTAGTTCTTTGGGGTTAAAACATGTTGATAATATTGTCGTGCAATATATCTTCATAGTACTATCCCACTGTGAACTACACCTAGTTTGATAACAAACTACTTGACACAAATGCCCTCTTTTTCTGCTATAATAGCAGTCATATACTTAGCCTTTTGTTGTAGTATCTGTCCTAATGTCTTAACTTTGGAATTCATCCAAATTCATTATGGAACTTACTTTCCATCATATTGTGCCACCGTTAGTTTAGATTGAGATAAACTTAATTTGTACTTTGTGACAAAACTAGTATCAATGTAATTCATTTACAATGAACTAACCATCTATTTGTCATTTCTACAAAATAATATATTCTTAGTTCTTTTACAAGATCATAAGAATATCTTTACTATCGTCCAATGATTATCTTATGAATCATTCTGATATATGATCATAACATTTAGAGCATAGGACATATCTGGATTTGTACATATCACAGTATGATTGATATAAATACTCTTTGTGATTTCATACATCAAGTATCAATCTATACTTGAATCTTTGTTTCACTTACCAAGTGTCAATACACTTGAATATATCATCAATATTGAACTCATTCAATCCTTTCTGTGCGACAAGAACCTTTCTTGTAGTTTCTATATTGAACTCATTCAATATATCATCTATGTACTTTCGGCACAACCATATTGGCGTGTATTGATGCCAAATATTTGGGTTTTGCCTAAGTATTTCATCAGGATGAAATTCTTAATATGTGTTAATAAAAGATACATTATTTCCAATCAACAATATGTCCTCCACATAATGTATTAGAAATATGTCTTAGGGCTCCCACTTAATTTATTGCAAATGCAAGTATCTTCATTGTCTTCGATGAAATTAAACTCTTTTAAGAGTTTCATCATAGTGAAGATTCCAACTCCGCTATGCTTACTTCAACCATTGAAGTTTGCATATGCTTTTAGCATCCTTTGAATTAACAAAACCCTTTGGACCGTGTCATGCACACGTCCTAGGTAACCCTTCTATTAGAAGAACTTGTTTTGTTTATCCAACACATAACAAAATTATATGTCGTGGTTGCTACATTAATCCGTCTAGACTAAATATCGCTTAATAAAAGATCAGATCTTGTCATAGTCAACTCTTTGAACATTGTCGTGAACTCTTTTCCGACATGTCGATAATTTCATAGATGTGAAACATCCATGTCTATTTCTTTATAGATCCAAACACAACTGTAAGGTCTTACACCTTTCTCGAGGGTCCTTCAAGTTCAAAACTTGATTTCTCGTGTATGGAACTATCACGGATTTTATGGCTTCAAGCCATTTTACGGAGTCAGGGCCCATCATCGCTTCTTTGCATGTAGTACGTTCATTATTCTCAAATAATGATTCAACCCTCAAATCTTGGTATTTTATTGTTTACTCGACCTACTTGGTTTAATAGAAACTTTGACCTCCGTAACCACAAATTTTGAGGAACGTGAGCCATGAGCATTGTTGCTGCCTCGGGAACACTTTTCGGTGCTGCGCAACTTTGCACATATAGCTAAGGTTCTTTTAACCTTATCAAAGTTCTATTGTCCTCCCACTTATCTTTTCACGAAAAATTCCTTCTCAAAGAAACTTGACGTTCTAAGCGACAAACACTTTTGTCTCCAGTGTTATGGAGGAATACTTAACAGTTATACAAAGACAGGTTCATCCAACTTTGGTTGCAAACATCTTTCTTATGCATAGCATACCAATGGTTAAGAAAGGACTACTTGGGTTTCATCCCAAACCATAACTTTATATGGTGTCATTTCAACGGATTATGATGAAGCTCTTTTCAGTGGAAAAACGGTAGTCTCTAAAGCTTTTAATCTTTAAAATGTAATGGCAGTTTTATGAATTACACCTTCGATCTTACCATGTCAAACAAGGTTTAATTACATATCTCGAACGCTCCATACTCTTATGGTGTTTCGGGACATGCAAATCCACGGAACGATTCCTTAAATCTTAGGTATTATGCTAAACTTGTAACTCAAATATCTTCCTTTATGATCTTATCATAAACTATTTATATTCTTGTTACAATGATTTTTCACTTCATCTTGAAAGTCTTTGAACTTTTCAAATGTTTCATACTTCATCCTTATTAAGTAAATATTCATATATTCACTCAAATTTTCGGAGAAAGCGTATGAAGTTGAAATCCATCGCTCTTGACTACACATAATGGACTTCGTACAACAATATGTACAAGTTCCAATAAGCTAGTCATTCGTTCCCTTTTGGCCTATGAACGAAGTTTTAATTATCTCTAGGAAAGTTTCACAAGCGTCATTTGATCAAAAATCAAAAGACTCCAAAGTTCCATACACATGGAGTTTCTTCATGTTTTCTTTCCAATATAATTTAAACCACGATGTCACTTACTTAGTTATCTTTCAATCAATTTGTCTTTCGATATTTTTAGCACTAGTTTTATGGATGTGATTTCTCCAACGAGATTTGTGAATCATCCATCTTTTATGGATTACGGCAATTATTTGAACAACCCTTTTGTTCTCATAATACTTGATAAAACAAATCTTGAAGGCAAGCTTTGATGTTTAACGAGCAACACAATAACCCTTTGTTTGTTCTCGATGAACATCATCACATATTCTTTTGCTAGTTACTTAGGCCATTGTAGTTCATGAATTGTGTTGTTTCGTATGACGATTCACACCAACAATTTCAGTATCAATACTTAAGAACCACATTTTTTAATAAGCAAAGAATATAGCCATAACATGTATATCATCTATATACTTAAACTGAACAATTCTAGTCTTTTCTTTTCTGCCATATATTTATGAGATTCTCTTTCAGTATTTCCTTTTCTGTTTGAAAGAATCTATCAACATCAATAGTGGAGCCATACACATGACACATAGTCCAAAGCGTGTATAGTTAAATACCAATATCTTTGGACTTGCACTTTGAAGTAGATCACCATTATCAAATGTTTGGTGTTCTTTCAAATTCCTTTCTTTAGTAATCTCTTGGTGTAGTAAACATTTTACCTACATCAAATATTCACCCTTATCATGGAATTATCCATTATCAAGCTAATTTTAGCTTATAATGATGAATTGTGAGTATAATGTTGCTTTCTAAAACCTTTTGGAGGATTAGGACAACTAGTGTCTCCAACCTTTTGCAAATTCTCATCAAATATGAGAACATGACTTTTGCCATATTATACTCTATCATGTTGCAACCAAAACTTCGTTTCAGATATCACAATATCTTCCACACATCATGGTTTCTGAAACAACTCTTTCAGATCCTAGATAACCTTGATATTAAGACAATTCTTTGAATATCAAGAATCATGGAGACAAACATGATACTCATACACTAACACTTGGAATTGTCACTCTTGATTTAATACCCATTATTAAACTTCATGGAGTAACCGGAACTTACTGAAAGTTTGCAATAGGACTTTTAAACTTTAGATTAACACTTCAAAACAATACGATACCAGTTCGTAAAGTAACTAACCAGAATTCTATAGTTCTATCATCTCAATTATAACTAAGTGCAAGGTGGTAAACGGATGCCAATGACTACAACAATTATGCAAATTCACTTGATTTAATTTATGATAAATAGTGTTCAACTTTTAATTATATTGCAGTTGAACTCCCACTCAAAACAATAACCCTCACATTGTTTTAGTGATCACACGAACCAAATCCACCACATCAAAACCGATCATCACGAGAGTTGATGTAGCTTCAATGGCGAACAATCAATATGTTCATCATATCTTCTATATGACTCATGCTTTACCTTTCGGTGATCCGTGTTCCGAAACCATGTCTGTACATGCTAGGCTCGTCAAGATCAAACCTTAGCTTCCGCATGAGCAAATCTGGCTTGCTCACGTTGTATACACTTGCAGAATCTAACACACCCGATTATCATGTGGTGCTTCGAAACAACAAGCTTTAGCAACAGTGCTTACTAAGGATGAACACTTTAGAACTTGAAATTTATGTGCATGAGGGATCATCTTATAATGCTACCGTCGTTAACTAAGCAATACAAGATGCATAAAGGATTAACATCACATGCAATTCATAATATGTGATATGATATGACCTTTCTTCTTTGTGCTTCCGATCTCCATCTTCAAGCATGAACATGATCTCCATCATCACCGGCATTGCATCAAGGTCAATGACGCTGCTCCATGGTTGTCTTCCACCAGCTTCAACTATTACAACTACTTTGAATAGACACGCGGGTCTTAACAGAATTTAAAGACAACCATATGGCTCATGTCGGTTGCCAACTTACAATAAGGAACATTGCATACATCATATATAATCACAATCATGGCCATATCACATCACAGCACACCCCTGCAAAACAAAGTTAGACGCCTCTAATTTTCTTTGCATGTTTTACGTGGTTTGGGGCTTTCAATAAGTGTCGTTCTAACTTACGAACAAGAACCACAACATTGATACTAGTATTGTCAATCACCCGTTGTAAATTGAATCTTAACTATGTTGGGAGAAACAGGCACCCGCAAAGCCACTTATGCAATACAAGTTGCATGTCAAGCGTGGAGCAAGTCTCATGAACGATGTCATGTAAGGTTAGCCCGGGCCGCTTCATCCCACCATCCCGCAAGATGCAAAGTACACAAGAAGCAATCGACAACAAAAGCATCAACGCCCACAATGACCATTGTGTTCTACTCGTGCAACAGATCTACATATAGACACGGCTCTGATACCACTGTAGGGGTTCGTAGCATGGAAAACAAAAAATTTCTACCGCATGAACACACAATCAAGATCTAATCTATGATCAAGCCAAGATCTAGCTACTAGATTGTAGCAACGAGTCAATAGAATACTAACCCTCGAAGATCCAAAGCGGTTAACGAGAGCAGATTCTCGTGGGTGATGTAGTCGTACACTTCCGATTTTAAGATCGCGTAGACGACCCTTCCGGCGCTGCGTTCCGGCAGCGCTTCCGCAGTCGGTCACACGTTCGGTACTCGATGAAGACCTTCCTCTCCCTTGTTCCAGCAGGCAGCGGAGGTTGTAGCACTCTCCTCACGATTGCGACAGCACAACGGCGTGGTACCGGAAGTAGAGGGGAGATGTCGCAGGGCTTCGCCTTAAGCCGGAGCGAGCATGGTGAGTTAATTGGATAAAACTACCACAATTGAGGCTCTGACTATGAGTCAGTACTAACATTGGTAATTTTGGCGAGTCGGTACCAACTTTTGGGTCACAGCATTGCAAATCGGACTAATTCACCGCTAAGACCATTTTGACAGCAACCTGGCAGGTGGAGCCCATCTACAAGGATGACTTGGTGGCATACCTGGCGGCCATGTAATCGGTGGAATGTGGGCTCGTTTTTATCCCTTATTTTTCTTTCTTTTTATCCGCTCTTTTTTCTTAAAAATAGTTTTTTTACTGGACATGTTAACCAAATCAGTGGGACGTGGGCTCACGCGGTCCATCGCACGCGTATTCTCCGCCGCCATTGATTCTTGGCCGCCGCCTTGGACGCTCCCTGCCGCCAGCCAGGTATGCTCCCCGCCGCCGCCATAGACTATTGCTCCGGCCGTCGCCACAAAAGTTCGCCGTGCAGCAGATCGTCGGGCTGGCGCTCGCCGTCCCGCGCTTGTCGGCGCGTGAAGTAGCTCGCCGGCCACCGCCACGAACTGCTGCTCCAGCCATCGCCACGGACGTTGCCCGTGCAGCAGCTCGCCGCTGGCGCTCGCCGCCCCGCGCTTGTCAGACCGGGAAGTAGCTCGTCGGCCGTCGGCCGCCGCCCCCACGCTGACCCACCCACGCGTGAACTCTCCGGCCGCGCACGTGAACAGTTGCCTGCAGCTCACCGGCCCGCGTGTGAGCAGCAGTTGCAACTTGTCGGCCGCCGCGCACGTGAACAACTTCCTGCAGCTCACCGGCCCGCGTGAGCAGCAGCTGCAGCTTGCCGGCCGCCGCGTTCGCTGTGTTGCCGTGAAGCCCGTAGCTCGCTGTCGTGAACGCCGGACGCCACACAGCAAACCATAGCTCCAAGCTCGGCTAGCGTCGCCCGCACATGACCGCCGCGCATGTCCAGGAGCTCCACCCGCGCATGCCCAGGACCTCTATGGTCAACGCCGTCTTGCTGCTGCTGAAGAAGGGCATGGCGTTGGGACGTGTGCGGTGCACCATGGAGATGGCAGAGGAGCACTCGGAGAGCAGTACGAGGCGCAGGTCGCTGCCGTTGTCCCTGGCGATGGTCGGTCACGTGGTCGCCGTCGCCGTGGTTCCCCATTGGCCGATGGAGGAAGAAGAAATGGAGGAAGAAGAAGGTGGGTGGGAAAATAGGGAGATTGACTGGTGCGACCCACCGGCGGTAAATTATAAAATAGAAAAGAAAAATAAAAAATAACATCTTATATGACTGACAGGTGGGCCCCACTTCCACCTCAGTTTCTCCTACACACGTGGCGCAACTTAACACTTACAGCTGGGCCCGAGCCGTCAGAAAGTGTGTCAAAGTGCTCTTAGTCGTGAATTAGTCCGATTCGCAACGTTCTGGCCCAAAAGTTGGTACTGACTCGCAAAAATTACCAAAAGTGGTACTGACCCGTCCCGACAGCCCCAATTATGGTAGTTTTATCCAATTAACTCGAGTATGGTGGACTATGAGAGAGGCCTTGGCGATCTAGGGTTTAGAGGCACCAAGGGGTTTAGAGCAACCAGCAGCTAGGGATTAGCTAGACGGCTGTTTAGAGGAGATCTAGGGCAGCCGCATCTAGAGGGGGGGCGGCGGCTGGCCTAGGGTTTAGAGGGGCGCCGGCTAAGGGACAAGGTGTAGGGAGAGGGGGCGCCCCCTCCCTTTCTTTTATAGGTGGGAGGGGCGGCTAGGGCTAGCCGAGTCCTCCCGCAACTCCCTTGCTGGCCGGCAGTTTGGAGGAGAGAAGGGAAACCTTCTCTTCCCAGGTTTCCTTCTCTCCCTCCACCTCACAAAATAGTCGTTTGACTTTTCAAATTGGCGTTTGACTTTTCAAACTAGGATTTGATTAAACCCTTTATTTTGTTCAGCGATGACACCTAGTACATGATGCAATCATTCCAACTTGTTATGACATATTCATGTACCCTTCCCCTCCGAGTCTTGGGACATTCCGGAACCTTCTAGAACATTCCTGATGAAAACACCGGAACCATTCTTCAACCCCGAAACAGGACTTTCCTTATGTGAATCTTATTCTCCGGACCATTCCGGATCTCCTCGTGATATCCCAGATCCCATCCGAGACTCCGAACAACATTCGGTTTTTTACTCATCATTCCATAACTACTCAACAACATCAAATTCTTAAGTGTGTCTCCCTACGGTTCGTGAATTATGCGGACATGATCGAGACACTTCTCCGATCAATAACCAATAGAGGAATCTGAAAATTCATATGGATCCCACATATTTCTATGATTACTTTGCGATCGAATGAACCACTTACATACGATACCAATTTCCCTTTGTCTCACGATAGTTTACTTATCCGAGGTTTTGATCGTCGGTATCTCTGCATACCTAGTTCAACCTTGTTACCGATAAGTACTCTTTTCTCGTTCCCGTGATATGTGATCCCTTGTGAGCCAGTCACATGCTTGCAAGCTAATTGGATGACATTCCACCGAGAGGGCCCAGAGTATATCTATCCGTCATATGGATGGACAAATCCCACTCTTGCTCCATGTGCCTCAACACATACTTTCCGAACACTCAATGCCACCTTTATAGCCACCCAGTTACGGTGTGGTGTTTGATGTCATCAAAGCATCCTTCCGGTGATGGTGATTAACATGATCTCATGGTCGAAGGAATTAGGTTACTATGTATCAGAAAGCTTATAGCAAATGAACTATATTAAATGACTTGATCTTTATGCTATGCTTAACTATAGGAGTATGTCCATCACATCATTCTCCTAATGCTACGACCCTGTTGTTAATAACATCTCTATGTTCATGATCAGGAAACCATGATCATATATTAACCAACAAGCTAGTTTAACAAGAGGCTTTACTAGGGACTCTTTTATGTTTACAAATCACACAAGTATTAATGTTTCCAGTTAATACAATTATAGCATGGTATGTAAACATTTATCATAAGTATGAAGATATGATAATAACCACTTTATTATTGCCTCTTGGGCATATCTCCAACACTACATGCATATTTGGCAAGTGGAGCTATGGCTGGCTTGCATTTGCAAATACCTTTGTCCTACTTTCATAAACAGTTTTTGATTTTCTTTGAAAAGATCCCAGTTAAGTTAACCCATCAACATTAAAGCAATTATGAAATTAGAATGAGCGAGAAACATGTCATGGAATCAATGTCAAGCAACTCAAACGTCCATAACCGGGGACACAGCTAATCGATTAGATTATACACCTTGCAGGGGCTAGTACACTTTACCCATGTGACTTGGCCAGCCCAGCTCGTACCATCACTCTCATTTTGGGTGATGATAGGGAGAAGTACAAGAAGAGACTGTTCGGGAAGTAGCTCCCCAATCCCGAGGCGCACCGGTCCAACCTACCAAAATTCTACATCTCTGGATACGCGGGTTCGAGTTACCACAACCTACTGAGTCCAACCAACCGCCCATTTCATTATTGGCACATGGTTATACACGTAAGCTACAAAATAAAGAAGCCAATCATCTTGTCTTGATACCTGGGTGCCTTTCCGCAATGATACCACCAAAAATTATCAATCCCATCACATCCAGGAGATTCATTGATTAAGTTGTTTTAGTTTTCGCAAACCAACACATTTAGAAACAACTCTCAGTGATGTAATCCAACCCTCGTTCATCATAGCATAGCTAAGCACATCTACCAACGGTGGTTCATCTTCAAGGAAAGCCCTACCACATAATAGGACATAGCATAGCGATAGTAATATCCTACACATGCATCTACAAAATACACGACAATGCATTGAAAATAGTAGGACAACATCATGAACAAGGTAGAATCTACTTTCCTTGGTTGTAGTTGAAGTCGTTCAAGCACTCGTAGCAATCACACACTCTGCACTCCTCGCAATCTATCGATCAAGCAATTGCATACAACATAAACAACCATACAACCATAAACAAATGCACAAATGCATGCATGACAATTCAATATGTCACAATGGTTGCATTTAGTTCTCTAAACATTACTGCAGTATATGATGCATGCAAGAGGTTGATTAATGCAATGGAGGTTTTGTTATTAATAATTACTTGCCATTATTGGTGTTTTAACAGATCTGTTGTAACTTCTGTTCTCATTGTCAAATTAGATTTGGATATAAAGTGTACTGGATAGAGGGCATTAATACGAACCAGTAGGCGTTGGATTCACCCTAATCAGAGTTACATATCTTTTCTTATGATTTAAACAGTGTTTAATTGTTTTTAAATCATTTAAATAGTTTCTCTTGTCTAAAAATCAATCTAAAATCAGATATATAATCCCCACGGGGTTGTGATTCCAGGGACATATTATTTGTAATTTTTCCGAACATTATTTATTTTCTTATGAATTTATTACTCTAAATAAGCCATTAAACCATTTATTTAATTACTGCAAAACCTTACTGTATTTGACTTAACTATTTGCATATTGATGATCTACACACAATTGTGAATCTATAGGTATATTATTTGTGATTTTTGGACCAGTAGATATTTTACTATGAATTATTAACCTAAAGGACCATTAAAACTAATTACATTATTACAGTAAACACGTACTGTAAAAGTTAGATCCAACTTGATATTAATAATGTACTCAATTTTATGAATCTATTGATATATTATATGCTATTTTTGGACCTACCAATCTTTTATTATGAATTTTACAAGTTTA
Source organism: Avena longiglumis (assembly GCA_030063025.1). Classification (NCBI taxonomy): domain Eukaryota; kingdom Viridiplantae; phylum Streptophyta; class Magnoliopsida; order Poales; family Poaceae; genus Avena; species Avena longiglumis. The sequence goes on from CP125974.1 coordinate 149,329,713, forward strand.
TACAATTTTCTGCAATTTTTATTCAATTTTAAACTCACAGGGAATATTCCCTAGGAATATTCTTCACTGACTGGGCGCAGGAGCTGACCTGGCGCTGACGTGTACACTGACGGAGCGGCGACGCTGCACGCTGACTGTGCTGCCACGTGTCAAAACCTGAGTGGTCAGTACCCCACCGTCGTCCTTCTAATCGTGACTGTCCAGCGAGGATCCAACGGTCCTGGTGGAAAGCCTCTGGGCTGGGTGGGTCACGGCGGTCGGCAGCGGCGGTAACGCTCGGTGGCGATGGTGGTAGCGGCTCCAGGGAGTTCTCGGCGAGGGCAGGCGGCAGACGCGGGACCGAGAGAGGGTGGCCTAGTATATGGAGGGCTCGGCGGCGTGTTCTGCTTCCAGGGGCGGCATCCACGGACGAATGGAGGTGCTCAGCAGTGGCCGAACTCCGGCGATGCTCTGGTGTCAAATCGACAGAGTTTCGTGGCTCTGCAGACGAGGGAAACCGTGTGAGAAGAAGCGGGGGAGAACAGGGAAGAGGATAGGGGGAAAAGGGGAGGCGCGGGATGTAGGGAACCTCGGGTTCGAGCTTGAGGTGAAGCTCCAATGGCGGCTGGTGTTGGTGAGATCGGAACCTTCCGATTCGGTGGCTAGGGTTTGTAAGAAGAAAAAACAAAAACGGAGAAAGATGTGGAAGGGAGTTAATTTAAAGGGGCGATGGGATTCGGGGGCGGGGACGGAAGAATCGTCCAGAACCGACGGAAATCGCGGCAGCCATTCGTGTTGAGGACGAACTCATCGAGGGAGGGGGATGACATGCGGGCCCGGCGTGTCAGCGGCTGGTGCTTGCTCTGGGCGGGCCCAGCGGCGGTGGCTTCATCTGCAGGTGGTGGGCGGTAGGCAGGGAGGAGAGGACAGGTGGGTTGGGCCAGCTCGGTTGGGCTGGTCTGGTCCGAGTAGGTTAGGTTTTTTTTTGTTTGTTTTTCGTGTTTTCTGTTTTCCATTTCTTTTATAACTTTTTATTAGATAATCCAATTGAATTGATTTTTGTTTTCAAATTTTTCTAAAATTCAATGGATCAACATAAGGTCATTTTTGTATCTTTTCCACTTGTTTGCAAATAGTGTATTTTTAAATCCTTGCATATTTCTTTGTAGGTGCATATTAGTGATTCAAAATAGGGATTCAATATAGTGTTTTGCAATTCAAATTTTCATGAATGCAATGCAATGCTTGAATGACATGCAAATGCATTTTTTTCTAGTCCCAATTTTATAAAATCTTGGGATGTGACGTTAGGCTAGTATTTTTATAAAATAGTGTATTCATTTTTATACACAAAAATGATTTTTATTCATTTTTAGGATTTTTCCTGATTTTATGAAATTTCACTTAGGATTTAATGGTGTTAATATTTATTTGCTTTATATTTTCTTTAACAGTAAATTTATATTTTTATTAAGTAACTCTTATTTTGGTGATGATTTTAATATATTATATATGGATACCATATATATTCTTATGTGGTAGGCCTATTTCTAGAAAAATCCTTAAAGTGTTTCTTACATTAAACTATTTAATTTAAGTTTATTATGCTAAAAAAAATATTAATACTTTTCTTGGATAATTTATGATTTATTTTTATTTTTATTAACCATTTGATCTCTTTTAGGATTTTATATGAATTTATAAGCATTATTCTCAATTGGTAATATCTTTATAAAGTTATTTGATGGAAAAATTGTTTGGTGGTGGACAAGTAGTTGGGTTGTGGCCTAATTGGGTGAAATGGATCTGGTCCAACCGAACCTAGTCGGTCTGGCCCAATGGGCCGACCCAATTCGTGTTCGATTCAGCCCCCACCCAGACCCTTCTCCCCTTTCTCTTGATGCACATCGCATACACATCTCGCCTCTCTCGCTCCCCTCTTGGCTGTGACAATGTCAGCGCCGCCCACCAGATTCCGGTGGTGTAGACTGTCCTAGATATCGCCACCGGTCGCCGGAGCTCCGCCTCCTTCTATACTACCTGGTCCTCCTGTCCGATTTACCTCTAAGGATATAACGGCTCGCCCCCATCTTCTTTCTGGTGCTAGGTTTCCGTTGTGTGCTTGCGGTGGTGCTCTACCGCCAAACTCGTGGTTTCCTAAAGCTTGACAGCGTGCTCCGGGACAGATGGACTACAGGTTGCGGCTTGGTTCAGGTCGAGTGCCACCGTTCTCCCTGTGCTGTCGTGCCGTATCAGCCACCGATGACTGTAGGGGTTCGTAGCATGGAAAACAAAAAAAATTCTACCGTATGCAAACAAACAAGCCAAGATCTATCTACTAGATTGTAGCAACGAGACGATAGAGGAACTCACCCTCGAAGATTCCAAAGCGGTTAACTAGAGCAGATTCTCGTGGATGATGTAGTCGTACTCTTGCCGATCTCAAGATCGCGTAGACGATCCTTCCGCTGCATTCGGCAGCTTCGCAATCGGTCACACGTTCGACTGATGAAGACCTTCCTCTCCTTGTTCCAAAGAAAATGGAGGTTGTAGCACTCTCCTCGCGATTACGGGCAGACGACGGCGTGGTACCGGAAGTAGAGGGGAGATCTCGCAGGGCTTCGTCTTAAGCCGGAGCGAGTATGGTGGACTATGAGAGAGGCCTTGGTGATCTAGGGTTTAGAGGGCACCAAGGGGGGGAGCTTGGCCGGCATCTAGGTCTTGGGGAAGCCCCAAGTTAGCGACTTGGAGAAACCCTAGGGGCGGCGACGACTTGGAGGTGGCCGGCGGCTAGGGTTAGGGTTTTGGGTGAGTTGGGTGTGTGGAAGAGGGGCAACCCTGCCCCTCCTTATATAGGTGGGAGGGCGCGGCTTGGGAGGAGGGAGTCCTCCCCCAAGTCGGCCTCCTTGGCCGGCGGGTGGAGGGAGAGGAACTCCTCCGCAAGTAGGTTTCCTACTCTCCCTCCACCAAGCAAACTTGTCGTTTGACTTTTTCAAATTGGCGTTTGACTTTCAAACTAGGATTTGATTTCTCCCTTTATTTTGCCCAGCCATGTTACCTAGTACATGATGCAACCATTCCACATTGTCATAACACATTCATGTACCCTTCCTCCGAGTCTGGGACCTTGGACCCTTCTAGAACATTCCCGGTGAAAACACCGGAATCATTCCCCAACTCCGAAACAGGACTTTCCTTATATGAATCTTATTCTCCAGACCATTTCGGATCTCCTCGTGATATCCCGGATCCCATCCGAGACTCCGAACAACATTCGGTCTATTACTCATCATTCCATAACTACTTAACAACATTGAATCCTTAAGTGTGTCTCCCTACGGTTCGTGAATTATGCGGACATGATCGAGACACTTCTTATTCAAGTTTATACAATTTTCTGCAATTTTTATTCAATTTTAAACTCACAGGGAATATTCCATAGGAATATTCTTCACTGACTGGGCGCAGGAGCTGACTGGCACCGACGCATTAATCGACGGCTGCCACGCCGACCGTTGCCACGTGTCAAAACCTGAGTGGTCAGTACCCCACCGTCGTCCTTCTAATCGTGACTGTCCAGCGAGGATCCAACGGTCCTGGTGGAAAGCCTCTGGGCTGGGTGGGTCACGGCGGTCGGCGGCGGCGGTAACGCTCGGTGGCGATGGTGGTAGCGGTTCCAGGGAGTTCTCAGCGAGGGCAGGCGGCAGACGCGGGACCGAGAGAGGGTGGCCTAGTATATGGAGGGCTCGGCGGCGTGTTCTGCTTCCAGGGGCGGCATCCACGGACGAATGGAGGTGCTCAGCGGTGGCCAAACTCCGGCGATGCTCTGGTGTCAAATCGACAGAGTTTCGTGGCTCTGCAGACGAGGGAAACCGTGTGAGAAGAAGCGGGGGAGAACGGCGAAGAGGATAGGGGAAAAGGGGAGGCGCGGGATGTAGGGAACCTCGGGTTAGAGCTTGAGGTGAAGCTCCAATGGCGGCCGGTGTTGGTGAGATCGGAACCTTCCGATTCGGCGGCTAGGGTTTGTAAGAAGAAAAAACAAAAACGGAGAAAGATGTGGAAGGGAGTTAATTTAAAGGGGCGATGGGATTCGGGGGAGGGGACGGAAGAATCGTCCAGAACCGACGGAAATCGCGGCAGCCATTCGTGTTGAGGACGAACTCATCGAGGGAGGGGGATGACATGCGGGCCCGGCGTGTCAGCGGCTGGTGCTTGCTCTGGGCGGGCCCAGCGGCGGTGGCTGCTGCGCTCTGCGCAGTGCAGGTGGTGGGCGGTAGGCAGGGAGGAGAGGAGAGGTGGGTTGGGCCAGCTCGGGTGGGCTGGTCTGGTCCGAGTAGGTTAGGTTTTTTTTGTTCGTTTTTCCTGTTTTCTGTTTTCCATTTCTTTTATAACTTTTTATTAGATAATCCAATTGAATTGATTTTTGTTTTCAAATTTTTCTAAAATTCAGTGGATCAACATAAGGTCATTTTTGTATCTTTTCCACTTGTTTGCAAATAGTGTATTTTTAAATCCTTGCATATTTCTTTGTAGGTGCATATTAGTGATTCAAAATAGGGATTCAATATAGTGTTTTGCAATTCAAATTTTCATGAATGCAATGCAATGCTTGAATGACATGCAAATGCATTTTTTTTCTAGTCCCAATTTTATAAAATCTTGGGATGTGACGTTAGGCTAGTATTTTTATAAAATAGTGTATTCATTTTTATACACAAAAATGATTTTTATTCATTTTTAGGATTTTTCCTGATTTTATGAAATTTCACTTAGGATTTAATGGTGTTAATATTTATTTGCTTTATATTTTCCTTAACAGTAAATTTATATTTTTATTAAGTAACTCTTATTTTGGTGATGATTTTAATATATTATATATGGATACCATATATATTCTTATGTGGTAGGCCTATTTCTAGAAAAATCCTTAAAGTGTTTCTTACATTAAACTATTTAATTTAAGTTTATTATGCTAAAAAAAATATTAATACTTTTCTTGGATAATTTATGATTTATTTTTATTTTTATTAACCATTTGATCTCTTTTAGGATTTTATATGAATTTATAAGCATTATTCTCAATTGGTAATATCTTTATATAGTTATTTGATGGAAAAATTGTTTGGTGGTGGACAAGTAGTTGGGTTGTGGCCTAATTGGGTGAAATGGATCTGGTCCAACCGAACCTAGTCGTCCCAATGGGCCGACCAATTGTTCGATTCATTTCACCCAGACCCTTCTCCCCTTTCTCTTGATGCACATCGCATACACATCTCGCCTCTCTCGCTCCCCTCTTGGCTGTGACAATGTCAGCGCCGCCCACCAGATTCCGGTGGTGTAGACTGTCCTAGATATCGCCACCGGTCGCCGGAGCTCCGCCTCCTTCTATACTACCTGGTCCTCCTGTCCGATTTACCTCTAAGGATATAACGGCTCGCCCCCATCTTCTTTCTGGTGCTAGGTTTCCGTTGTGTGCTTGCGGTGGTGCTCTACCGCCAAACTCGTGGTTTCCTAAAGCTTGACAGCGTGCTCCGGGACAGATGGACTACAGGTTGCGGCTTGGTGCAGGTCGAGTGCCACCGTTCTCCCTGTGCTGCCGTGCCGTATCAGCCACCGATGACTGTAGGGGTTCGTAGCATGGAAAACAAAAAAAATTCTACCGTATGCAAACAAACAAGCCAAGATCTATCTACTAGATTGTAGCAACGAGTCGATAGAGGAACTCACCCTCGAAGATTCCAAAGCGGTTAACTAGAGCAGATTCTCGTGGATGATGTAGTCGTACTCTTGCCGATCTCAAGATCGCGTAGACGATCCTTCCGGCGCTGCATTCCGGCAGCGCTTCCGCAGTCGGTCACACGTTCGGTACTCGATGAAGACCTTCCTCTCCCTTGTTCCAGCAGGCAGCGGAGGTTGTAGCACTCTCCTCGCGATTCTGGCAGCACGACGGCGTGGTACCGGAAGTAGAGGGGAGATCTCGCAGGGCTTCGTCTTAAGCCGGAGCGAGTATGGTGGACTATGAGAGAGGCCTTGGTGATCTAGGGTTTAGAGGGCACCAAGGGGGGGGAGCTTGGCCGGCGTCTAGGTCTTGGGGAAGCCCCAAGTTAGCGACTTGGAGAAACCCTAGGGGCGGCGACGACTTGGAGGTGGCCGGCGGCTAGGGTTAGGGTTTTGGGTGAGTTGGGTGTGTGGAAGAGGGGCAACCCTGCCCCTCCTTATATAGGTGGGAGGGCGCGGCTTGGGAGGAGGGAGTCCTCCCCCAAGTCGGCCTCCTTGGCCGGCGGGTGGAGGGAGAGGAACTCCTCCCCAAGTAGGTTTCCTACTCTCCCTCCACCAAGCAAACTTGCCGTTTGACTTTTTCAAATTGGCGTTTGACTTTCAAACTAGGATTTGATTTCTCCCTTTATTTTGCCCAGCCATGTTACCTAGTACATGATGCAACCATTCCACATTGTCATAACACATTCATGTACCCTTCCCCTCCGGAGTGCCGGACCTTCCGGACCCTTCTAGAACATTCCCGGTGAAAACACCGGAATCATTCCCCAACTCCGAAACAGGACTTTCCTTATATGAATCTTATTCTCCAGACCATTTCGGATCTCCTCGTGATATCCCGGATCCCATCCGAGACTCCGAACAACATTCGGTCTATTACTCATCATTCCATAACTACTTAACAACATTGAATCCTTAAGTGTGTCTCCCTGCGGTTCGTGAATTATGCGGACATGATCGAGACACTTCTCCGATCAATAACCAATAGAGGAATCTGGAAATTCATATGGCTCCCACATATTTCTACGATTACTTTGTGATCGAATGAACCACTTACATACGATACCAATTTCCCTTTGTCTCACGATAGTTTACTTATCCGAGGTATTGATCGTCGGTATATCTGCATACCTAGTTCAACCTCGTTACCGATAAGTACTATTTTCTTGTTCCCCTGATATGTGATCCCTTGTGATCCAGTCACATGCTTGCAAGCTAATTGGATGACATTCCACCGAGAGGGCCTAGAGTATATCTATCCGTAATATGGATGGACAAATCCCACTCTTGATCCATGTGCCTCAACCCATACTTTCCGAATACTCAATGCCACCTTTATAGCCACCCAGTTACGGTGTGGTGTTTGATGTCATCAAAGCATCCTTCCGGTGATGGTGATTAGCATGATCTCATGGTCGAAGGAATTAGGTTACTATGTATCAGAAAGCTTATAGCAATTGAACTATTAAAATGACTTGATCTTTATGCTACGATTATCTATAGGAGTATGTCCATCATATCATTCTCCTAATGATATGACCTTGTTATTAATAACATCTCAAATGTTCATGATCAAGAAACCATGATCATCTATTAATCAACAAGCTAGTATGATGAAGAGGATTTACCAGGGACTCTAATTTAGTTTACAAATCACACAAGTATTAGTGTTTCTGGTTAATACTGTTATAGCATGAATGTAAACATTTATCATAAACACAAAGATATAATAATAACTACATTTATTATTGCCTCTAGGGCATATCTCCTACAATGACCCCTTATGCTTCCTCTTCAATTTCTAAGCGAGGACCACGGGTAAGTGGGGATTCTCCTTTTCTTTTCTCCACTTGATTCCTCTCTGGAGTTATCTCTATGATGATAGGATTATCCTAAGTAACACAGATGCTCTGTCCTAGTGTTTGTGTGATAAGGATCTGATTTCCTTTGAACTGCTAAGTGGACGAAACTATGTTGATGAAAAATATTGGACGGCTTGTGAAATTTATTTTAGAAGAGAGGTTTGCGATTACTGTTTCCCTATGGTCCAAAGTGTGGCACATGTAGCTTGATTCACAGTACCAGTACTTGGTAGTTGTTACTTGTACAACTACCTTTGGCTGTTAGTTTGATCTCTAGTATTTATGCTAGAGATCTAATTTGGTATTCCATTGTTGCTTGCAGATAGAATGGTGTATCACATATAAGTTTCTTATATGGTAGTTAAGTGTTTAGATGATCCTTTGAATTATAGCCTAAGGAAATGATTTAAACTGAACTGCTTAATGTAAATGTTGATTATCCAGTATTAAAGATTGTTCTAATGGCTCCTGATGTCCTGGCTGTTGTTGTGGTGCCTCTAATGCTGGAGTGTGCACAGTGATGGATCAGATAGCTTGATCTGCAGTTATGCATTATTGCCTGGCTTCTTTTCTAACTAAATCTTTAGTCCAATGCTAAGTATGCAAAAGACTTAAGCTTGGATTCCCCTTAAGGATAATACTGTGGTTGCCTTATTCCAGCTCTAGGATGAAATCAGCATAACTCTATGCTCACCGAGAGCTTGCTTTTCAAATGATTTGCTTGCTTAGAATGATGAGAACCAATACCAATATGGATCTATTGGTTAATATGCTACTAGTAGTCTGGGTAAATGAGTTGGTATTGCGACTGGTGTGAATTGATTGGACGAGAATTTATGACTTGAATGCCAATGATGCATGGTCTGAGGCTAATTAACTCTGGGATGAATTTTACATGGTTAAGGATCACTAGCCCTTGATTTTTGGTTGTGTGCAATATGTTCCAGTCTAGGATGCAAAGGCTGAGACACTAGATCTTGATAAAAACAGATACTTACTTCTTTGCCTTCTACTCGATGAATTTGCATAGCACTTCTATGCAATTCTGAGAGATAAACTATTCTCCTACTCTCCTAGACAGATGCTAGTTGCAGAGTAGTTGATTAGATATTGATTTGCAATAACTCCCTTTATTCCCTTGTTTATGATGGTGAAATAGAACAAGAACAGATACTATGCATGATTTGTGGTATAACAACCTTTTGCAGTTGCTGATTCTGTACTGTGATTTGTGGTTCCTAGTGGATCTTGTTCCTAGATGCTTCTTGATCTGCTCCTCCTTACTGATCACTTGGCTTGCTCCTTCTAATACTGTTGTCTTGCTCTTGATCAGCCTACACATGTGAATCTTATGCTCCTGAACCTTGTCCTTCTGAATCCTATAGGACTGGCTTCTTGTGATTACTTATTCCCCTGTGATATGCCTCCTTTCCCCCTTCTTCTACTACTTGATCTATTGCATTTGCTATGGTTTTTCTTCTGGTATACTTTCCCCTCCTAGCTCTTGGATGGCTCTAGGGAGCAACCAGAGTTAGAGATGTGGTGAGATGGTGGAATAATCTGTGTGGGTACTATCCAGTGGGTGGCTCTGATGATAGATAAGTATGTGTTCTTGGTATGCTCAGAGAAGTGTTCTTGATATACTTTACTATAGGGAGTGAAATGTGTAGTTTCGGGTGGAATGAGTTGATATGTGAGGACAGTCCCTGGAAGTTCCCTTCTGCTACTTTTGTATTGTTATACTACTTACTGTGGTAGTGAAAACACATGCCATGCATGTGTTGTGTAAGCTACTTTTGCTTCATCCATCATGTGGATCAGATCAAGTACACTAGATCTTTTGCTGGTATTACTGCTTTTCCTTTTACCTGTTACTTGGTTGGTGAAACTTGCCCCATGCCTGTGATGCACTAGTCTGAGGCTACACATTTGATGAGAGCAGATACTATAGATATGGTGAAATTTCCCCCTTCTGATTTAATCTCAATGATGATTTGGACATAGCAATTCTATGTCAAATCTGAGAGCAAAAATTTAACCACTAACCCCTTTCCTATTTGTCTTTCTACTGGTTTTATTTCTGTTTGTTTGCAGGTATAAGATCAGGAATATAAAGAGAGGATTTAGAATATGAAGAAAATGAAGATGAATTTAGTTTTAAGTTTTTCTTTATTCTTTTGTAATCCACCTTTTCTTTTGTGAAATATAAAGCATTGTAATAAAGGAATTCTTTTTATTTATTCATTCTTCTTTTGTAAAGAAATATTGTATTGTTTATTTTATTCAATAAAGTGTACTAGTTTTATTTTTCTTTCGTAATGCATTTGCAAAGACAATGTAATATTTATATCTGCTTATAATAAAAACCTTTTTAGTTATTTATTTATTTAATTCATTTTTATATTTATTTGTTTTATAGTAGTGTACTTTTATTCTTTTTTGTAACAACAATGAAACATTGTATTCTATAATAATGTGTTCCATTATTCTTAGAAGTAATTAAATATTTCTAACTTACTTATAAATAAGAATTCCATTCTTATTTATTATTATAACTTATTTCATTCACTTTTGTTTATTAATTGAGGCTTGTAAATATTGTATCTTTTCATAAATAAGAGTTCATCTCTTATTTCTTATTACAATTTAATTTCCAATTATTATTCCATTTCAAATTCTTTTTGTATTCAAATTTATTAATTAAATATTCAAATTTGAATTGTCTTCCCCTCAAACACCAAAGTACAGTAGAGGTCATGTCGAAATCCATCGCACCTGTCCTGATGTTTCCATCAGAACATGAGAGATCCTAATCCCTCTATAGCTTCTTTAGTTTTGCGCGAAAATTCCCCGGATTTTCTGATGCATGAATGCAATGCACACACCTGCGTCCTCTATAATTCTAGGTGCTAATCCTGGGATGTTACGACTCTCCCCCTTAAAATAAACTTCGTCCCCGAAGTTCGTATACTCTCACATTTCGGAATGAGGAATTGTCTTGTATTGGTGATGACATTTCTCAACTTCATGGTAACCTCAAATGGAAAAAATTGTAATATTCCCTATCCAGATCCTTAAATTGGGTCTCTTATTTAGTTCATTACCCTGATTAGGTATCCTAATACAACTCCTTTACTTGATTATCGAGCTTCCTTTCTATATTGTGTAAGGTCTAGGAAGTGTCACTAAAACAGGGTTTTAAATTCTAAGTCAATGATTGAGGCCAAAAGACTAAATTTTTGGTTTGTCATTGTATGGTTTATACTAGTAGTCCTTCCAAAGCTTGGATTTGAACACATTTAGTCAACACCCATTGGAATTTCTTGCTTCTCTACACATGTCCAATTGGATATGCTTTATTACTTCTTAAGGATCACTTAGGATTTACTTCTTCTAGAATTAGTTTGTTAGGACTAGTCTATTTTATCACCTTTAAACTTTTACCTTAGCAAGTTTTTAGGAATTCTCTTGTTATTACCTTAAGTACTTATTCAACTTCCACTTATTAGTTACCTCAAGGTTTGAGTACTACTACCTTGAAATAAACTTCGATCTTTCATCCAGACATACTCTAGAGAGCAATTTTCTAATGATTTTCTTTTAACCTTATGAAAATAAGGCTTGTTGTTGTAGGTTAGTCCTTCTTCTCCAACCTTTATTCTGAAAGTCATATAATGATACTTTCATTTCTAATGTTTACTCTCCCCCTTAGGGTTTACTAATAGTCTTCAAATTGTCTATATAGTATTTATTGGCTTTATAACTAGAATCTTGGTCTCTATCAGCTTATACTCTACCTAGTTAGGGTCTTATGAAAGATTGTATGGTTTATCCACACAATTGTGGATTTCCAAAGTGAATCTTTCAGCATTAATTGTCTTACTTACTATTTGGGCATTTTTGCTTTGATAGGTCTGGCTTTGCAAAGCGCCTCGAAAGACAGTAGCTTTAATGTTTCTTCTCATTTATGTCTTCTCTAACTTAGGCCAAGTTTTATGCTCTTTATGCAACAATCAAGATAATCTGGTTAACTAAGTCAACCAAATATCAGCTGCAGACAATCACCAACTATGGACCACCTTAGGGTGTATGAATTACCCCACGATTTGTCATATTTCTGGCATTCTCTATGAATTGTCAGAGCTTGAATACCATTTTGGTTTCCAAAGCTTCTTCTTTGCATTAATTCATGATGCTTCCATGAACTAAGTACTACTACATCATTAACTTCTTAGCCACATCACTTATTTTGGTTGAACTTTAAGTTTATCACTTCTTATTGCTCCATATATTTCCTACACTAACCTTCCTTCTTATTACTGTTTAGTAATGATCTAAACTTGATCCATTCTTCAAATTGGATTGACACTCATCATACTTGGCTTTACCCTTCATGTAGGTCTTCATCTTGGTCTTTAGAACTCGTCACTCCCTTACACGAATTCCCATTCCTATCTAGGTCTATAACATCAAGTAGTAACTAGATGTTGCAACATGCATTTGCACACCAAGTCAAACTTCATGTACAGATCTAGTCAATCAAGAAGATCCAAGAAAAACAAATAAATCAAAATATGGTACATATAACACACAATATTCTAAGCATGGAATATAGTAGTTGAGTATAATATCTATAGAATTCACGCTTAGTTGTGTAGTATATGACACCTCCACGTATAGGTTTACATTGTGATACTTAGCACATAGGTTCAAACTATTCTTCATCTCAACATTTACCCAAATTGCTCAATTGCAACAGGATAATTTTTAAGCAAAGTGGTCTCACTTTGGTTTCGACTAACCTGTTGTCCCACTTTTGGAATGATTAACTATAACCAACCTTTCTTTATTAATAAGTTAATCTCTCATGATCTCTCTAAATGACTAATAAGTTTCTATTAAACCCCTAAAATTGAAGGTTATCACAATTTATGACACCTATGACTTCCATCATAGTTCTACCATATTATTATCTTACTTCTATTCCAGAATGATTTACTAATTAGTTGTCATATTATTACACCTACATCATGGTTTCGGAGCTAATCTCACCATGATGACTTTACTTCTCAATTTACTATCATTGATCTTTACCCAAGTTCACTCCTTCACGTAGAATTCTCAGTTGAATCCCACATGATGTACTACCCATTACAATTATACATGCTCTAATGATCTTCATTATATTATCTATTATTACCAATTAACAATACGATTTTACTGCCTTACTTGAATTCTAGGGTTAGGCTACACCATTAAGACTACTTCAAATGATGTCTTACACTTGATCCTAATCTACTGTGACCAATTGGCTTTACTAAAGTATCTTGGTGGGTTATGTCTCCTTCGGAAGACACTAAATAACACTTTACTTAGAGAAGATAGACAACTATTTCTAAGAAAGATGATTATACACCTCGTGACACGGTTATCCTCAAGTGGATACTCATCACAATTCATAAGATTATTTGGTTTTAGATAAGATGGTTCCTATAGTCACTATCCAACCTACAAATCTTCCTAAAAGGGTTTTAATCCTAGGGTCAAAGCATATGCTCTGATACCAACTGCGGTGACCCAGCATACCACTGCATGATGTAGTACACTATAGTCGTTGACATAACACCAATGAAACACCGTTCACTAGTATTACATCCCTCAGAGTGGTACAACAAAAACACAGCAGGTCCAAGACATGACTATAGGTTACAACTCGACTCTTTACATAAGATCCAGAGAACACTCTAGGTTAAAGAGAGAGAAAGAAACTTCTTATAAAGAAGAATCAGAAATAACAACTCAAAAACTATCATACTAATAAGACTGGTATCTGAATTATTGGTCTGGCATTGTTGCTATTGCAATACACTATAGTAATAGGTTCTATGGCTAGAGATTATATTTCTATCCAATCAATAACTTCGTATTCACTTGAATTGATGTATATGTTGACTTTCTTGACTTCATTGAAGAACTTAAGCTTTCGGTGATGATCCCTGGAGCATATCTTGGTGCAGACATCATCTGTACTGGTTTTAGAACCTAGCAAGGGTTAAGAAGATACATTGAGTATGAGCGTACTCGACAAGTTCACTATAAAAGGAGTGTTTGATGCACTATATCTACAGCCACAGACCAGAGGTCGTAGGCAATGCAAGTTTTCGTAAACATTTCTTCAAAGGTAGCTTTTATTTTGAAAAGCTATGTTCGTCAGCCTTCACGGGTTTACCAGAACTTTCATGGAGTTCCTTTCCCACCACGTTCACAGCTCCTTCCCGAACAGGGAGTAACAAGTTACGGTTCTTACACTCTGCAGAGGTGTGTTGCTTTACCCATGAGAGATTTAGCTTTGTTGCACATCCGAGTTTCATTCTCGTCCACATTTCCTTGGTGTGGGGCCCATACTATGATCCAAGCCAATCACTGTCCTTCTCCGCAACCCCGCATACACCGCAATTGTTGTATGCCCAAACTCAAGGTAGACTTTTCCCCATATAAAACGGCTATACCTTAGTTGGATACACACAACAACCATTAACACTAGAAATCTGTCTTTTGTAAGCCCAAATCCATGGTAGACCTTTCCCCATATAAAACGGCTATACCCATGATCTGCAACTTACAAATGCCCATAATAGTGTCCAATGCATGCGAAAGGGAGTTGATCCAGCTGACTTCCCAAGTTCCCATATAGATCTCATGGTTAACGCGTAATATACATCGCAAGAATCACTATCGACATTGGTTATTAAGTCCTAGATGATACATTCTTGTGTAGTGGTATTCCAACTACCAGGTTTAATAGATTAGCTGATCACCCTGGATCAGTAACCAATAGTTCATATTATTACCAAAAATAGTGTTTTCTGCCCTTTTTGAAATGCATGTGATGACACACTGAATTTGTAAAATACTTTACTGAAAATAATCAAAGGACACGAGCAAGTGTGAACTTGCCTTTTGTGATTTCAAGATTATGCATTCACGGTCTTCGAGATTAATATAAAAGATCCAATATCTAAAATCAACATCATTGGTCCGGTAAGGACTAATGTTTAAAGAAGCAGTATGTAGTTATGCATAAGTAATGTTATGCATTTTGTAAAACTCCCAAAGTGGATCCCCAATACTTTAAATGAAGCGAGTTTAGGTGATTCTTTTAAGATTTGGTTTATCTTCAAGTTTTACTTTACAAGTAATGACATTTATAAGGAACTTAAGTGTTAACAATCCTAATTGTATAAGTAAAGTACAAAGTAATTTGATTATGATTAATTGTCATATGTTGACTAAAGTGGAAAAACGAATAACTTTTGAAGAAAATCTTACTTAACTAAGCAGAAGTATTTAAACTTAAAGTTAATCTTATTAGGTGTTCTTTCTAGTTATAGTCTTTAAGTAAGAAAGAAGTACTCCATTTGAATAATGGTATTAGTAGTATTTGAGACTTATCTACCTTGGTTTTTAACTTGGTTAGTTTGATATTGAGATGCTTTAGGTCTTAATTAAAATAGACCAAAGTTAACTATAAAACACATAATAAAGTCTTTATTACAATATTTAAAGTCTTGTAGACTAAAATTAAATTTAAGAACATAAATGGACTTAGGGTGTAATGCTTATGATATTTGTATCTTTTTCACTTTATAGTGTTTCCTTAAAGTTACTTAAGAATATCATTAGTTCTATTTGAGTAGTGGTTTCTTAACTGTATAATGGAATAGAATCATTTATCTCTTTATAAAGGTGTGGTTATGATTTATAATCAAGGGAGTAACATTACTTAACTATTTATGGATTCACTATAGTGTTTTGATTTGTTTATAAACTTGTGGTTGAAGTAATGGAAAAGATTTAGTTTAGTCACAAATTATTCTTGGAGATTTTGTATTGGATAAGGATCTTTTTTAGAAAATAATCTATACTTATGGTTGAAGGATAATTCAATAAAATTGTATTTAAAATGTTTTGAACCATTTTGACTTCATATTATCAATATTTAAGACTAAATCTATTTATTGGACTCAATTTACTAATTTTAGAAATATTAGCACTTTTTATTTATCCTTATATGAACTATTAACTAAGGAAATAGGTTTAAATTCAAGTTGTTAAAGTGATTTAAATTTTTTATTTACCTCAAAAGTGGAATATTATATTTTTAACATGTAGGTATTATTTTTTTGTGATCATTTTGGTGAATGTATTTTTATGAATTTTAAATAATAAGTTATGATTTTTATAAGTTTTATTATTTTATAAACATTTAATAAATAATATATATTGAATTAAGTGAAGTAATAATACATGATTATATTTTTAAATTACAGTTCTTATTTTTCTAAGATTTTTTTTAAAATGATTTTTATTTATTTTTAAGTATTTTTCTTATGTTTATAAAATTCCATCAAGGATTAAATGTCTTTGAATATTTACTTCATATTTATTTATAAAAAAAAATAGGCTAGTATTTTTATAAAATAGTGTATTTATTTTTATACACAAAAATGATTTTTATTCATTTTTAGGATTTTTCCTTATTTTATGAAATTTCACTTAGGATTTAATGGTGTTAATATTTATTTGCTTTATATTTTTCTTTAACAGTAAATTTATATTTTTATTAAGTAACTCTTATTTTGGTGATGATTTTAATATATTATATATGGATACCATATATATTCTTATGTGTTAGCCCTATTTTTAGAAAATTCCTTAAAGTGTTTCTTACATTAAACTATTTAATTTAAGTTTTTTTATGCTAAAAAAATATTAATACTTTTCTTGTATAATTTATGATTTATTTTTATTTCTATTAACCATTTGATCTCTTTTAGGATTTTATATGAATTTATAAGCATTATTCTCAATTGGTAATATCTTTATAAAGTTATTTGATGGCAAAATTGTTTGGTGGTGGACAAGTAGTTGGGATGTGGCCTAATTGGGTGAAATGGATCTGGTCCAACCGAACCTAGTCGGTCTGTCCCAATGGGCTGACCCAATTCGAGTTGGATTCAGCCCCCACCCAGACCCTTCTCCCCTTTCTCTTGACGCACACCGCATACACATTTCGCCTCTCTCGCTCCCCTCTTGGCCGCGACAATGTTAGCGCCGCCCGCCAGATTCCGACGGTGTAGACCGTCCTGGCTATCGCCACTGGTCGTCGGAGCTCCGCCTCCTTCTATACTATCCGGACCTCCTGTCCGATTTACATCTAAGGATATAACGGCTCGCCCCCCATCTTCTTTCTGGTGCTAGGTTTCCATTGTGTGCTTGCGGTGGTGCTCTACCGCCAAACTCGTGGTTTCCTGAAGCTTGACAGCGTGCTCCGGGACACAGATGGACTACAGGTTGCGGCTTGGTGTAGGTCAAGTGCCACCATGCTCTCTGTGTCGCCGTGCCGTATCAGCCACCGACGACCCCTTTTGCTTCCTCTTCAATTTCTAAGCGAGGACCATGGGTAAGTGGGGATTCTCCTTTTCTTTTCTCCACTTGATTCCTCTCTGGAGTTCTCTCTGTGATGATAGGATTATCCTAAGTAACAAGATGCTCTGTCCTAGTGTTTGTGTGATAAGGATCTGATTTCCTTTGAACTGCTAAGTGGAGGAAACTATGTTGATGAAAAATATTGGACGGCTTGTGAAATTTATTTTTATAAGAGAGGTTTGCGATTACTGTTGCCCTCTGGTCCAAAGTGTGGCACATGTAGCTTGATTCACATTACCACTACTTGGTAGTTGTTACTTGTACAACTACCTTTGGCTGTTAGTTTGATCTCTGGTATTTATGCTAGAGATCTGATTTGGTATTCCATTGTTGCTTGCAGATAGAATGGTGTATCACATATAAGTTTCTTATATGGTAGTGAAGTGTTTAGATGATCCTTTGAATTATAGCCTAAGGAAATGATTTAAACTGAACTGCTTAATGTAAATGTTGATTATCCAGTATTAAAGATTGTTCTAATGGCTCCTGATGTCCTGGCTGTTGTTGTGGTGCCTCTAATGCTGGAGTGTGCACAGTGATGGATCAGATAGCTTGATCTGCAGTTATGCATTATTGCCTGGCTTCTTTTCTAACTAAATCTTTAGTCCAATGCTAAGTATGCAAAAGACTGAAGCTTGGATTCCCCTTAAGGATAATACTGTGGTTGCCTTATTCCAGCTCTAGGATGAAATCAGCATAACTCTATGCTCACTGAGAGCTTGATTTTCAAATGATTTGCTTGCTTAGAATGATGAGAACCAATGCCAATATGGATCTATTGGTTTATTATGCTTCTAGTAGTGTGGGTAAATGAGTTGGTATTGTGACTGGTGTGAATTGATTGGATGAGAATTTATGACTTGAATGCCAATGATGCATGGTCTGAGGCTAATTAACTATGGGATGAATTTTACATGGTTAAGGATCACTAGCCCTTGATTTTTGGTTGTGTGCAATATGTTCCAGTCTAGGATGCAAAGGCTGAGACACTAGATCTTGATAAACACAGATACTTACTTGTTTGCCTTCTACTCTCTATGATGAATTTGCATAGCACTTCTATGCAATTCTAAGAGATAAACTATTCTCCTACTCTCCTAAACAAATGCTAGTTGTAGAGTAGTTGATTAGATATTGATTTGCAATAACTCCCTTTATTCCCTTGTTTATGATGGTGAAATAGAACAAGAACAGATACTATGCATGATTTGTGGTATAACAACCTTTTGTAGTTCCTGATTCTGTACTATGATTTGTGGTTCCTAGTGGATCTTGTTCCTGGATGCTTCTTGATCTGCTCCGCCTTACTGCTCACTTGGCTTGCTCCTTCTAATACTATTGTCTTGCTCTTGATCAGCCTACACATGTGAATATTATGCTCCTGAACCTTGTCCTTCTGGATCCTATAGGACTGGCTTCTTGTGATTACTTATTCTCCTGTGATATGCCTCCTTTCCCCCTTCTTATACTACTTGATCTATTGGATTTGCTATGGTTTTTCTTCTGGTATACTTGCCCCTCCTAGCTCTTGGATGGCTCTAGGGAGCAACCGGAGTTAGAGATGTGGTGAGATGGTGGAATAAACTGTGTGGGTATTATCCAGTGGGTGGCTCTGATGATAGATAAGTATGTGTTCTTGGTATGCTCAGAGAAGTGTTCTTGATATACTTTACTATATGGAGAGAAATGTGTAGTTTCGGCTAGAATGGCTTGATATGTGAGGACAGTCCCTGGAAGTTCCCTTCTGCTACTTTTGTATTGTTATACTACTTACTGTGGTAGTGACAACACATGCCATGCATGTGTTGTGTGAGCTACTTGCCTGCTTCATCCATCATGTGGATCAGATCAAGTACACTATATCTTTTGTTGGTATTAATGCTTTTCCTTTTACCCGTTACTTGGTTGGTGAAACTTGCCCCATGCCTGTGATGCACTAGTCAAAGGCTACACATCTGATGAGAGCAGATACTATAGATATGGTGAAATTCGCCCCTTCTGATTTAATCTCAATGATGAGTTAGACATAGCAATTATATGTCAAACCTGAGAGCAAAAATTTAACCACTAACCCCTTTCCTATTTGTCTTTCTACTGGTTTTATTTCTGTTTGTTTGCAGGTATAAGATCAGGAATATAATGAGAGGATTTAGAAGATGAAGAAAATGAAGATGAATTTAGTTTTAATTTTTTCTTTATTCTTTTGTAATCCACTTTTTCTTTTGTGAAATATAAAGCATTGTAATAAAGGAATTCTTTTTATTTATTCATTCTTCTTTTGTAAATAAATATTGTATTGTTTATTTTATTCAATAAAGTGTACTAGTTTTCTTTTTCTTTCATAATGCATTTGCAAAGACAATGTAATATTTATATCTGCTTGTAATAAAAACCTTTTTAGTTATTTATTTATGTAATTCATTTTTATATTTATTTGTTTTATAGTAGTGTACTTTTATTCTTTTATTGTAACAACAATGAAACATTGTATTCTATAATAATGCGTTCCATTATTCTTGGAACTAATTAAATATTTCTAACTTACTTATAAATAAGAATTCCATTCTTATTTATTATTATAACTTATTTCATTCACTTTTGTTTATTCATTGAGGTTTGTAAATATTGTATCTTTTCATAAATAAGAGTTCATCTCTTATTTATTATTACAATTTAATATCCAATTTTTATTCCATTTCAAATTATTTTTGTATTCAAATTTATTAATTAAATATTCAAATTGGAATTTTCTTCCCCTCAATCACCAAAGTACAGTAGAGGTCATGTCGAAATCCATCGCACTTGTCCTGATGTTTCCATTATAACAATAGAGATCCCGATCACTGTATAGCTTCTTTAGTTTTGCGCGAAACTTCTCCGGATTTTCTGATGCATGAATGCAATGCACACACCTGCATCATCTATAATTCTAGGTGTTGATCCTGGGATGTTACACGTTCGTTGCACCTTTCTCTTTCTCCATGAACACATTGAAATTAAAAGCAGGTGGTGTCATCTACAACTGAATTTGTAAACTTTAGACTAAGTTTATGATAGATTGAGTTCAACTAATCCACATTACGAATGAACTCCCACTCAAAATGACATCCCTCGTGCCTTTTTGTGATTACATGAACCAAATCCACTACACCAAGTTCGATCATCACGTGATTTAGTGTAGCTTCAAAGGCGAGCATCAAATGGGCATCATATCTACCATATGACTCATGCTTAACCTTTCGGTCCGCGTTCCGAGGCCATGTCTGTACATGCTAGGCTCGCCAAGTGAGAACCTTAGTATTCGCGTGTGTAACTATCTTACACCCATAATATGGTCATGGATCCAAGAACACCTGATCATCACGTGATGTCTTGGAGCGACGAAACATAATCGGTGCATACTTAAGGAAGAACACATTCTTATCTTGATATTTAAATGAGGGATCATCTTATTATGCTAATAAAATGCCAAACAAGCAATATAATATGCAATCAAACATCACATGTTTGTAAGTGAAATGATATGGTTCCCGCATATGATCTACATCATGTGCTCCTTGGTATGATCACTATCATACCTCTATGTGTAAGGCGAAGGTCTATGGAACTTACACGTTATGTGTGTTGTAAGAGTATCATCTCATACTTCTACTTACAACATCACCATATCATAACACTAGTGCAGCAACAATCTAAACTAGACGCCTCTAATTTATCCATTGCAAGTTTTACGTGGCTTAGGGCTTTCGAAGATAGAACCGTTCATACCTACGAACATGAACCACAACGATGATAAACAAATTGTTGACAACTCATTGCAAATTAGATATTAACTATAGTAGGAGAGACAGACAACCGCTAGCCACTTATGCAAAACTAGTTGCATGTCAAGCGTGTAACAGGTCTCATGTGCGAGGACATGTAAAGTTTGTCCGGGCCGCTTCATCCCACTATGACACCAATATCCAAAATACAACTAAGAAACAATAACATGATCATCATCGCCCACATACTCATATGTGTACTACCTGTGTAAAGCATCTACGCGTATATCCGGCTCTGATACCACTGTAGGGTTCGCAGCTGTCACATTCCAAGATTTTCCAAATCTTGTAATGTGAAAATAAATGAATAAAATAAAACTTTGTTGATTTTCAGGGCCAGAAGAAACTTTTTGAATTTAATTGGAAACTTCAAACCAATTTGAATCAAATAAATCCTAAAGGGATTTATAAGGATAAGCATTTATTAAAGGAAAATAAAATATTTTGGAACTACTATTTTGGATCTTTTAAATAAAAAGATTTGGTTTTCAAAAGAAATAGAAGTTTTATAAATAAAGATTATTTATAAAAGCCAAATTAAACCTTGGCCAGGCTTTGGATTTAAAACATTTTGTTTTGAATAAAAATAGCAAAAGTTGATTTAAATAAATTAATAAGGATTTAATATCCAAATTTTATTTGAGTAAAGACTTTTCCCATTTTAAATAAACACCAAAACTTATTTATTTATTTTAAATAAGTTTTCTAAAATAAATTATATTCTCAAATAAAACCCTACTGAAGTGGTTTGGTATTATTTCAGTTTTCAAAATAAAGATTTCAATAAAACAAATCTTATTTGAATTAAGTGAATAAGGTCTATTTATTTAATTATTAATGGACCCTATAACAAAAATGTTATCTTATTTTAAACAAGCTTTCCAAATATTCCTTATTTTCAAATACAACCTACTGAATGGTTTAAAATTATTTAGTTCTCAAGAGGAGCTTTGAATTAAAACAAAACCTATGAATTTAATAATTGGTATATCTATTTATTTAATTAATAATGGATCCTATTATTAAAATTATTATTTTGAATTTGGTTTTTGGTTCATGCTACTGAGCAGAACTAACTTCAATATTTCAAAGTTTGGGTGTTGTTTGAATTGATTTGGTTGATGTTTGTTTGTTTAAAAATTCAAAACAGAAATTAGATTCAGAAAAAGAAAAGGAATATAGGAAGAAAAAAATAGAGTTAGGCCGACCCAACCCATCAGCCCATCAAGGCCCGGCGCCAGCCCAGCTCCTCTTTCCACCCCGAATCGTTTTCTTTCACCCAGCAACTTACCCACCGAGCGATTGACTACTGGCCCCACCTCCACTTCCTTTCTCTCACTGCCAGAGGACCCCACTCCATGCCCCCTCTTCCCCACCAGCGGACCACGCCTTTCCCCCTCACCGGCCGTTGCAGGCGAGTTAAACCCGACGTAATTCGCATTGAAGGATGGATTAAACCGCCATTGACCATGCCTGATAAAATGCCAGCACCTCCTCTCTCGTTCCCCTCTGACCCCTCCCCAAAGCACGCCCCCAGGCTGCCGTATTTCACCAGACACTCCCTCTGCCTCCGACGACCCTTCTCGCCGATTCCGGCCAGCACCCCCCCTTCTGCCTCCTCGAGCACGCAGATGTGATCAGCGTCCCCCAGCGGATCTTTCTGCAGTCACAACTCACCATGGCGCCCAGGCGTTGCCTCCGCTCGCCCGAGCACCACCGCGTCTCGCAAACTCCGCGAGTCTTCCCGTAGCTCGGACCTCCCCGATGCCATTCAGTGATGCTCACATACTCCTTAGTACCAGGCGCGTCTAACACACCCTCTTCCTTGCTTCAGCGAGCCCTGTAGCCTCGCCCTTGACAACGTCTGACCGCACCCGAGAACCTGAGCAACTCCGGCGAGGAATTCCGACGACACCCGTGCGCCCCTTGCCTTCTCGCGAGTACCTTGAGCTTCACCACGATCCCGCGATTCTGGTGAGCATCTCCTTCTTCTCCCTCGCTTCCTGCATCGTCGACAACCTCGCCGACAGAGCGCCGCCGCCATGTCGGTTGCCGCCGCTCTTTTAGGTCAAACGCAATGACCGTTGAATCTGATCCATTGGCTACGAAAGAATCACTTAACGCGAAGGGGTATGCGTTCAGGGTCGCACGATCGGACTTGATCCAACGCGCCAGAATAGCCAATCCAGACGAAATGGTATGGGCGAATGAGATTAAGACGCGTGGCACCAGACGTTTGAGAATAGAGTTTGAAATCAGATTTAAATGCCATTTTCAAACCTCTGTAACTTTCAAACCACACGTCCAAAAATTACAAATTTTATATCAATGGATTCAGTGGAACAAGACCTAGCCAACCATGCCCTTAGATTAGAAAATAGTATTTGTTAGTTTGCTTGTTTTTGCAGATTCTTTTGTGAGCTTGTTTAGAGTATAAAAATTGTTTAAAATTGATTTTAGGGTTAAAAATTTTGCAAAATGGTTTTTTGTGACCTTATTGACCCTAGGAACCAACCCATGGTTTTGAAAATGAAATTGGAAAAATTTAGAATGGATTAATTGAATTAGTCTATTTCTAGCTAAATAAAGATAATGGTTTTATTATGAAAAAGGATTTGGAATAAAAACCTTGGGAAAATATTTTGATTCAAAGCTACTGAACCAAAACACCAAGACTTGAGAGTTAGAAACTTTTGGTGAGAAACTTAAAGATTTTTGATTTGATGAAACCATTTTCCACCATATAAAATGTTGAATGGATTTTAAAATAGTTTTTTTGGGCAAAACCCTCTAACTAATGACTTTGCCATTTTGGTAAATGACCAATTTGGAACTTACAAAGTTTAGAAGCCTAGTGGAGACCATTCTTGCAATAGAACCAACCTTTGCATGCTTATGCATGACTTAGATTCCATTACTTTGTGTGTGAAAAATTGTTTGTTTAACTTTGGTTTGGAATGTTAGTTGATTTTGTGTTTGCTTGTTTGACTTGTAGTGAAGTTAGAGAAGTGTGAGACTAGCAAGATCAAGGAGTGAACCACCATTACCTACCAAAAAGGCAAGTGATGCTTCATACTTTCTATCCCATTACTTCCTCTATGCATTAGTGATTTTGCTAAGTAAAACTTGCATGGATTTTGCTAAGTATAGACCTTGCTATAAGAAAACCTAGTAGATGAATCCTTAGTAGGATTTTCCTAAGTTAAAGATTCCTATTACTATCAAGCTTAGCCTAGCTAATAGAAAACATGGGTGGAAAATATATTCACACTATGGAAAAATCTCTAAGTCTGAGGACTTATGTTTTTGTGTAACAAAACAACTAAGTTAATGAATCACCTGGGTGGAATGGGCTTGCTTGGTGGTTTTTGGTTGAGTGGTTACACAAGGCCAGGGGACTGGTGAACCTTGTGTATCTCACTTGTGGATTGCCACCCAGGAACAAAGATATTTGAGATGTTAAATGTTGAGAAGCTTCAAGTGCAACCACTTGGCAATATGGGCTCTGCCATGATCATATAGGTTGCAAGAACTTAGCCATATGGACAGTGGGTGGTAGTGTTTGATAGGTTGGAGCGCGTCCATTTTGGTCTAAGGGAAAGCTTCTGAAAGATCTTGTCTTGGGAAACCAAGTCTTGTGGGGAAAGTGCACCACCTCTGCAGAGTGTAAAATCTAAGTACTTAGTCATGTCCCTGGTAAAGGACAATTTGAGCCTCAAGACATGGAAGCAATCAAGAATCTCATCATTCAAATTTCTAAGTTAAAACTTGTGGTTGAACAAGGGTTGTTTGAAATCTTCAATCTTTGATTGAGAGAAGCTTTGGAAAAGATTTTGTCAAAACAAAAACTTAGTATTTTCAAAATGATAAGGAAAATCTATTTTGAGCAATGAAAGCCTCAACTCCACTTAGCCAAATGCATATAGATGATAGACTCCACTATACTACCATAGTATCACTTGCCAATACAATTCAAATGTATTGACCCTTTGTGGCTGTAACTTGTAATGTTGCAGGTTTGATTGATTTTAGTGAAGATTGTTTGATTAGGATTACAAAGTCTACAACCAACATCTGCCTGTGGCACTTTGAAGATGAAGGACCCATGACTATAGTTATTCCGCTGCAATGTAATGTAATAGCCAATGAGCTATGTAAAGATGTAATAAAATTTATGTTATTCCTGGTTATAAAGTTATATTATGACCTTGTTTCTTGATATTACATCTGAACTGTGGATGCTAGCTATTGATCCAGGGACTAGCATTGTAAAACACAGGAGGAATCTACCTTATTAGGTTGAGACCCCTACAGATAGGGTTGTTTGAAATCTTCAATCTTTGATTGAGAGAATCTTTGGAAAAGATTTTGTCAAAACAAAAACTTAGTATTTTCAAAATGATAAGGAAAATCTATTTTGAGCAATGAAAGCCTCAACTCCACTTAGCCAAATGCATATAGATGATAGACTCCACTATACTACCATAGTATCACTTGCCAATACAATTCAAATGTATTGACCCTTTGTGGCTGTAACTTGTAATGTTGCAGGTTTGATTGATTTTAGTGAAGATTGTTTGATTAGGATTACAAAGTCTACAACCAACATCTGCCTGTGGCACTTTGAAGATGAAGGACCCATGACTATAGTTATTCCGCTGCAATGTAATGTAATAGCCAATGAGCTATGTAAAGATGTAATAAAATTTATGTTATTCCTGGTTATAAAGTTATATTATGACCTTGTTTCTTGATATTACATCTGAACTGTGGATGCTAGCTATTGATCCAGGGACTAGCATTGTAAAACACAGGAGGAATCTACCTTATTAGGTTGAGACCCCTACAGATGGTATCAGAGCATTGTGTTGCCTGTAGGATTTGTAAACCTAGGATTGGACAAAAACCCTTAGAAAAGTAGGAGTTGTATTTGTTCCAAAAACTTATTTACAAAAATACTTGTAAACTCTTCCTCAACCATTTTGGTTTCAACTCTACATCTCTTCTACTTCAACTTGATGGAAAAGCCTACCCCATGACCAAAGACTACACCATGTGCAAAGGACATCTTCAACTTCTTCAACTCTAATGACTTCAACTTCTTCAACTCTAATGACTTCAACATCTTCAGCATATTCACCAAGGACTTCCAACTTGGATACTACTAAGGACTACAAGTAAGACACGCAAATCTTGCTCAGGATTTAGAGACTGAGGGAATGCAAAATAAGGAGCCATCAACAACTTTGAAGTATTGCAACCAAGAGTTTATCTCAAGGAACCATGATCTCATACAAGAAGAATCAAGAAGGAAGGAAAAATCACAAGTGAACCATATATATGGACCACCATAATTTAGTTAAGTCAAACACACCAACTTATGTGGTGTAACAAAAATATTTTGTTGCCTAAAAATGTGCTTGAACCTTGTTGTTTGAGTGCAAAGTTGTTTGTGAATGTTTGGTTTGTGATTGCATGCACATTGATTGTGTGAATTGTGATGTGTGTGATTAGAATTGATTCCTTAGAAATATCTTGCCTATTCTAATCTCCCTTCAAACCCAAACAGATGACTTCTCCAAGAAATTCCAACATCAAGGTGGATGACAACCACAACCAAGAGGACAACATGAGAGAACTCATAGCAACCCAAAACCAGTTGAGCCAAGAGACAACTCAGCTTTTAGCCAACAACAATGGACTAGACCCAGCCATACAAAGGATTTTGAAACTTCAATCCCAACTGTTGCAAGGATTGGTTACTCAAATGATCAACATGGGAGAAAACTTTTCCCAAAGAGCTAATGACAACAAGGATGACAAAGATGTTAATCTAGAAGGAACCCAAGCTAGCAATATTTTTAGATACAAGGATCATGCATCCAAGGAGCATGAAGATCAATGCCCCAAGAAGAGAGAAAGATCTCCTACCTATGAAGAATATGAACTAGAAGAACTCCTAGCTTTGGAGAGACCCAAAAAGAAGAAGAAGAAATGCCCCAACACTAGCAAGAAGGATATTACACAAGTGCAATGTTTCAAATGCAAAGAGATGGGACACTATGCCAATGAATGCCCAGAAAAGAAGAAGAACCAAAGAAACAAACAAGAGGCAATGATACCAAAGGAAAAGAAAGATATCAGCCAAGTGATGTGTTTCAAATGCAAGGAACTAGGCCACTATGTAAACAATTGTCCAGAAAAGATGAAGAACAAGTTAAACAAGTCCATGAAGGAACTCAACCTTGGCCCATAAGTCAAGAATGGAGACCAAGGACACCATGCAAAATATTATCCATGAGAAGTTTCCCAGGAATCCAAGAAGGCCAATGTGTACTTTTTGTTTGAAAATTTTAAGGGTGGTAGTACCCTAGTTGTTTTGAACCTGATTGTAACCCTAGCCTCCCCAAATCTCGGGACGAGATTTATTTTAAGGGTGGTAGCCTGTCACATCCCAAGATTTTCCAAATCTTGTAATGTGAAAATAAATGAATAAAATAAAACTTTGTTGATTTTCAGGGCCAGAAGAAACTTTTTGAATTTAATTGGAAACTTCAAACCAATTTGAATCAAATAAATCCTAAAGGGATTTATAAGGATAAGCATTTATTAAAGGAAAATAAAATATTTTGGAACTACTATTTTGGATCTTTTAAATAAAAAGATTTGGTTTTCAAAAGAAATAGAAGTTTTATAAATAAAGATTATTTATAAAAGCCAAATTAAACCTTGGCCAGGCTTTGGATTTAAAACATTTTGTTTTGAATAAAAATAGCAATAGTTGATTTAAATAAATTAATAAGGATTTAATATCCAAATTTTATTTGAGTAAAGACTTTTCCCATTTTAAATAAACACCAAAACTTATTTATTTATTTTAAATAAGTTTTCTAAAATAAATTATATTCTCAAATAAAACCTACTGAAGTGGTTTGGTATTATTTCAGTTTTCAAAATAAAGATTTCAATAAAACAAATCTTATTTGAATTAAGTGAATAAGGTCTATTTATTTAATTATTAATGGACCCTATAACAAAAATGTTATCTTATTTTAAACAAGCTTTCCAAATATTCCTTATTTTCAAATACAACCTACTGAATGGTTTAAAATTATTTAGTTCTCAAGAGGAGCTTTGAATTAAAACAAAACCTATGAATTTAATAATTGGTATATCTATTTATTTAATTAATAATGGATCCTATTATTAAAATTATTATTTTGAATTTGGTTTTTGGTTCATGCTACTGAGCAGAACTAACTTCAATATTTCAAAGTTTGGGTGTTGTTTGAATTGATTTGGTTGATGTTTGTTTGTTTAAAAAATCAAAACAGAAATTAGATTCAGAAAAAGAAAAGGAATATAGGAAGAAAAAAATAGAGTTAGGCCGACCCAACCCATCAGCCCATCAAGGCCCGGCGCCAGCCCAGCTCCTCTTTCCACCCCGAATCGTTTTCTTTCACCCAGCAACTTACCCACCGAGCGATTGACTACTGGCCCCACCTCCACTTCCTTTATCTCACTGCCAGAGGACCCCACTCCACTTCTTCTTCCCCATGACCACGCCTTTCCCTCACCGTCCGTTGCAAAGAGTTAAACCCGCGTAATTCGCATTGAAGGATGGATTAAACCGCCATTGACCATGCACGATAAAATGCGGCACCTCTCTCGTTCCCCTCGACCTCCCAAAGCACGCCCCAGTCAGTATTTCACCAGACACTCCCTCCGGCGACCCTTCTGCCGATTCCAGCACCCCCATACGCCTCCTCGAGCACGCAGATGTGATCAGCGTCCCCCAGCGGATCTTTCTGCAGTCAAAACTCACCCGCGGGCACCCCAGAGCGTTGCCTCCGCTCACTTCTGAGCACCACCACGTCTACTGCAAACTTCGGCGAGTCTTCCTGGTAAGCTCGGACCTCCCCGATGCCATTCAGCGATGCTCACATACTCCTTAGTACCAGGCGCGTCTAACACACCCTCTTCCTTGCTTCGGCGAGCCCTGTAGCCTGGCCCCTGACAACGTCTGACCGCACCCGAGAACCTGAGCAACTCCGGCGAGGAATTCCGACGACACCCGTGCGCCCCTTGCCTTCTCGCGAGTACCTTGAGCTTCACCATGATCCCGCGATTCTGGTGAGCATCTCCTTCTTCTCCCTCGCTTCCTGCATCGTCGACAACCTCGCCGACAGAGCGCCCGCCACGTCGGCCCGTCGCTCCTTTTAGGTCAAACGCGGCCGTTAGATCTGAGATCCATTGGCTACGAAAAGAATCACTTAACGAAGGGTATGCGTTCAGGGTCGCACGATCGGACTTGATCCAACGCCAGAATAGCCAATCCGCATTTAAACGGTATGGGCGAATGAGATTAAGACGCGTGGCACCAGACGTTTGAGAATAGAGTTTGAAATCAGATTTAAATGCCATTTTCAAACCTCTGTAACTTTCAAACCACAAGTCCAAAAATTACAAATTTTATATCAATGGATTCAGTAGAACAAGACCTAGCCAACCATGCCCTTAGATTAGCAAATAGTATTTGTTAGTTTGCTTGTTTTTGCAGATTATTTTGTGAGCTTGTTTAGAGTATAAAAATTGTTTAAAATTGATTTTAGGGTTAAAACTTTTGCAAAATGGTTTGTTGTGACCTTATTGACCCTAGGAACCAACCCATGGTTTTGAAAATGAAATTGGAAAAATTTAGAATGGATTAATTGAATTAGTCTATTTCTAGCTAAATAAAGATAATGGTTTTATTATGAAAAAGGATTTGGAATAAAAACCTTGGGAAAATATTTTGATTCAAAGCTACTGAACCAAAACACCAAGACTTGAGAGTTAGAAAATTTTGGTGAGAAACTTAAAGATTTTTGATTTGATGAAACCATTTTCCACCATATAAAATGTTGAATGGATTTTAAAATAGTTTTTTTGGGCAAAACCCTCTAACTAATGACTTTGCCATTTTGGTAAATGACCAATTTGGAACTTACAAATTTTAGACGCCCAGTGGAGACCATTCTTGCAATAGAACCAACCTTTGCATGCGATGCAGCGGAAGCACAACTCTTTCTTGACGCATAGCCACCGGGAACATGTATCTCGCTGATTCGAGACCATGGGGAATAAATTCTAGAGGGGGAGAGAGATCCTTCACGAGGAGGTGTGAGTGAGAAGTGAGGAGGGGATGCCTTTTATAGGAGAGGGGGGCCCCAAGGGTGTGGCCGGCGCATGGGGCTTCCCCCTTGCCCTTCCCTCATTCATGTGGGTGGACACTCCACTCACAAAAATCCTTTCAATTCCCTCCACTCAAAATCCCACTCAAATTCCCATTAAATTTCCACCAAATTTAATGCAAACTCTCAAAATAAAACTCCATTTATTTATTCAGAATTTTGTCAATTACTTTAATGACAAACATTCACATATAACCCCTTGCTAGTATGTCATTTCACATGCAAAAACACTTTCTGTAATTTCACCCGAAAACCTGTTTCGGTATCTAGTGAAATAAATTCCTGCGCTTGTTATTCTTTCCGGCATGAAACTTTTGCTCCATTTGGTTGTCGGTGTCTCTTAAGTGTTCCACCCTATGGTTCGTGGATAATGCGGACATTATCGAGACCCCTCTCCGATCAATGATCAGAAGCGGGATCTGGAGACCCATACTGACTCCCACACATTCAACGATGACTTTCTTGTGATCATCGAAACCTTTTACGCTAGCATCTTAATCCTTTTGTTTCGCGATATATTACATGTCGAGATTCGATCAGCGGTATCTCCATACCTAGTTTGATCTCGTTACTGACATGCACTCTTTTCTCGTTCTCGTGATATAACATTCTAGTGATCAATCACTTGCTTGCAAGCTAACCAATGTGATATCACCGAGAGGGACCAGAGTATATCTATCCGTCATCGGGCTGGAAAAATTCCACTCTCGATACATGGGCCTCAACATTACACTTTAGTAGTTCTGAATCCATATTTATAATCACCCAGTTATGGTGTGATGTTTGATGTTATCAAGAAATTCTTTCGGTGTTAGTGATTGACATGATCTCATGGTCTAAGGATTAGGATCACTTCGTAAGTTGTTATAGCAATATAAACTCAATGACTTTGATCGTAATGCTATACTTCGGATGATAGTTCATCACACCATTACACTAATGTTGTGACCTCGTTATTAACAACATCCAATGTCTATGAGAGAGACATAACTAGAAACTTTCTGTTTGTTTATTAAACACACATGTATTAATGTTTCCGTATTAATACAATTATAGCATGCAAAATAAACATCTATCATATAATTGGAATACACATAATAAACACTTTATTATTGCCTCTCAGGGCATATTCCCTTCAGTGAGCAATGTAGTTATTTCTTCTATCATGCCTTGTCGGAGTGCTCATGAGATATGGACCAAGCTTCAAGATAAATATAGTGAGTCCAACATTATTGAGGATGATTGTGTTCCCTCCACCTCCGGCCGTGATGAGTTATCATCTTCTACCACTTCACCAACATGTGACTTTTCACAAGGTAATGATATGATGAGTGGTGATAGAAATTGCAATTTGTATAGTGTGCTTACTATGTGTAATCCTTCATCTCTATCTAGTTGCAATGTGTAGGGGTTCGTAGCATGGAAAACAAAAAAATTCTACCGCATGCACACAAACAAGCCAAGATCTATCTACTAGATTATAGCACGAATCGATAGAAGAACTCACCCTCGAAGATTCCAAAGCGGTTAACGAGAGAAGATTCTCGTGGGTGATGTAGTCGTACTCTTGCCGATCTCAAGATCGCGTAGACGATCCTTCCGGTGCTTGCGTTAAAGCTTCCATGATCGGTCACACGTTCGGTACTTGATGAAGACCTTCCTCTCCCTTGTTCCAGTAGGCAGCGGAAGTTGTAGCACTCTCCTCGCGATTCCGGCAGCACGACAGCGTGGTGTCGGAAGTAGAGGGGAGATCTCGCAGGGCTTCGCCATAAGCTAGAGCGAGTATGGTGGAGTATGAGAGAGTCCTTGGTGATCTAGAGTTTAGAGGGCACCAAGGGGAGGGCTTGGCCGGCGGCTAGGGTTTGGGGAAACCCCAACTCGCTGAGTTGGAGGTGCCCTAGGTGGCGGCAGCACAAGGAGGTGGTGGCGCCAGCGACTTGGGGCTAGGGTTTTTGGGTGTAAGGTTAGGGGGCAGCCCTACCCCTCCTTATATAGGTGGAGGGTGGCGGCTTGGGAGGAGGGAGTCCTCCTCCAACTCGCCCTCCTTGGCCGGCGGTTGTGGGGAGTGGGACTTCCTCACCAAGTAGGTTTCCTACTCTCCCTCCACCAAGCAAACTTGGCGTTTGACTTTTCAAATTGGTGTTTGACTTTCAAACTTGGATTTGATTTATCTCTTTATTTTGCCCAGCCAAGTGACCTAGTACATGACGCAACCATTCCATATTGTCATGACACATTCATGTACCCTTCCTCTCCGGAGTGCCGGACCTTCCGGACCCTTCTAGAACATTCCTGGTGAAAACACCGGAATCATTCCCCAACTCCGAAACAGGACTTTCCTTATATGAATCTTATTCTTCGGACCATTTCGGATCTCCTCGTGATATCCCGGATCCCATCCGAGAGTCATAACAACATTCGGTATCTTACTCATCATTCCATAACTATTCAACAACATCGAATCCTTATGTGTGTCTCCCTACGGTTCGTGAATTGTGCGGACATGATCGAGACACTTCTCCGATCAATAACCAATAGAGGAATCTGGAAATTCATATGGCTCCCACATATTTCTACGATTACTTTGCGATCGAATGAATCACTTACATACAATACCAATTTCCCTTTGTCTCATGATAGTTTACTTATCCGAGGTTTTGATCGTCGGTATCTCTGCATACCTAGTTCAACCTCGTTACTGATAAGTACTCTTTTCTCTTTCCCATGGTATGTGCCAGTCACATGCTTGCAAGCTAATTGGATGACATTCCACCGAGAGGGCTCAGAGTATATCTATCTGTCATATGGATGGACAAATCCCACTCTTGATCCATGTGCCTCAACCCATACTTTCCGAACACTCAATGCCACCTTTATAGCTACCCTGTTACGGTGTGGTGTTTGATGTCATCAAAGCATCCTTCTGGTGATGGTGATTAGCATGATCTCATGGTCGAAGGAATTAGGTTACTATGTATCAGAAAGCCTATAGCAATTGAACTATTAAAATGACTTGATCTTTATGCTACGCTTATCTATAGGAGTATGCCCATCATACCATTCTCCTAATGATATGATCTTGTTGTTAACAACATCTCAATGTTCATGATAGGGAAACCACAATCATCTATTAACCAACAAGATAGTATCATGAAGAGGCTTTACTAGGGACTCTAATTTAGTTTACAAATCACACAAGTATTAATGTTTCCGGTTAATACTATTATAGCATGAATGTAAAAAATTATCATAAACACAAAGATATAATAATAATTACATTTATTATTGCCTCTAGGGCATATCTCCAACAGTCTCCCACTTGCACTAGAGTCAACTAATGTAGAATACATGGTAATATACCGAACACCCATGGCAGTTTGGTGTTGGTCATGTTTTGCCCTCGGGGGAGGTTTAGTCAACGGATCCGCCACATTCAGATCTGTGTGTACTTTGTAAATCTTTATGTCACCATCTTGGACATGTTCTCGAATAGCGTGAAAACGTAGCTTGATGTGCTTCAGCTTCTTGTGTGACCTTGGTTCTTGCGCATTGGCTATGGCTCCCATGTTATCACAGTAGATAGACATTGGGTCCAGCGCACTTGTAACCACACCGAGCACTATAATGAACTCCTTCATCCATATCACTTCTTGTGAAGCCTCCGAAGCAGCTATGTATTCCGATTCAGTTGAAGATCTCGCCACAATGCTTTGCTTTGCACTCCGCCAGCTAACTGCTGCACCATTCAAAGTAAATACGTATCCAGATTGAGATTTAGAATCATTCGGATCGGTGTTCCAACTAGCATCGGTGTAACAATTAACAACGAGTTGTTCATCACCTCCATAAGAAAGAACCATATCCTTAGTTCTTCTCAAGTACTTAAGGATGTTGTAAGGTTCCCAACCTTTAATAAGGTAGAGATCCCTGTGTTTACAATGCTAGTCCCTGGATCAATAGCTAGCATCCACAGTTAAGATGTAATATCAAGAAACAAAGGTCATATTACAACTTATAACCAGGAATAAAATAATTCATTACATCTACCAATCAAAGGCTAAGTGGAGCTTAGGCTTCCATTGCTCAAAAATAGATTTTCTTATCAGTTGAAAACACTAAGTTTTGTTTGGCAAAAATCACCCAAGGCATCTACCAATCAAAGATTGAAGATCCTTTAACCCTTGTTCAATCCACAAGTTATTAACTTAGAAATTTGGATGATGAGATTCTTGATAGCTTCCATATGTTGATGCTCAAATTGTCCTTTACCAGGGACATGGCTAAGTACTTAGATTTTACACTCTGCAGAGGTGGTGCACTTTCCCCACAAGACTTGGTTTCACCAAGACAAGATCTTTCAGAAGCCTTCCCTTAGACCAAAATGGACGCGTTCCAACCTATCATTCCCCTACCACCAACTGTCCATTTGGCTAAGTTCTTGCAACCTATATGATCCAGGCAGAGCCCATAATGCCATGTGGTTGCACTTGAAGCTTCTCAACATTTGACATCTCAAATCTCTTTGTTCCTGGGTGGCCATCCACAAGTGAGATACACAAGGTAAACCATAAAAATGGGCCTTGTGAACCACTCAACACAAACCTTTCCTTCCATTCCACCCAGGTGATTCATTCACTTAGTTGTTTTATTAAATAAAACACAAGTCCTCAGACTCGGAAATTTTTCCATAGTGTGAATATATATTCCACCCTTGTTTTCTATTAGCTAAGCTAAGCATGATAGTAGTAGGAATCTTAACCTAGGAAATTTTACTAAGGTTTCATCTACTAGGTTTTCCCATAGCATGGTTTATACTTAGCAAAAATTCCATGCAAGTTTTACTTAGAAAAATCACTAATGCATAGTGAAAGTAATGGGACAAAAGTATGAAGCATCACTTGCCTTTTTGGTAGAGAGTATAAGTTCACCCTTGATATTTGCAATGTTCACACACTTCAAGTCACTACAATTCAATCAAGCAAACAATATTTCAATCTACCATTCAAGCAAAACATCACATAAAATTATAGAAACAAAACAATGCATGCAAGCATGCTAAAGATTGTTTTATTTAGAAAAGTTGTTTCTAATGGGTCACAAACATTTGAAAGCACCTAATGGTCATTTTATAAAGTGGCAAAGTCATTTGCATAGGATTTCACTTCCTAAACAATTTTCAAAACAAAGTATCATTTTATGTGGTGTAGAAATGTTTGTAATAAGGCAAAATTCTATAGGTTTCACAAAATATGTTTTCAAACCACAAAACTTTGTGTTTAGGGTCAGAGAGTTTATTTCCAAAACATTTCTCAAAGGTTTTCTTCCAAAACCATTTTTAATAAATAAACCATATTTTTATTTGACTAGAATTGGTTTTAAATCCAAGATTCATTCTTTTGCATCACCAAATATATTTTTGAAACCACAAAGTGATTCCTAGGGTCAGTAGGTTCAAAACACATCATTTAAAAAAGATTTTATCCCCAAAATCATTTTTGAACAATTTTTATATCCTAAACAAGCATACATATGTTTCTGCAAAAACAAACATTTTACCAGAAGCTTTTTACTAAACAAAGTGCATGGTTGGCTAGGGATTGTCTTTCTGATTCCATTGATATAAAATTTGCAAAATTTGAACGTGTGGTTTGAAAGTTATAGATTTTACAAAATGGAACATCTAATAGAAAGTTTTCTGGCTTTTAAATCAAACAGAGACCACGTGGCTAAATATTATTCGCTCGTACCGGTTCGCACGGATCAATCTTCCTGGACCGTCAGATCTAAGTGGCTACGCATGGTGCAGATCAAAAGATACCCTTTCGTTCACGTTCTATTGCAGCGCTACGATTAAGATCCTACGGTTGCTATGTGTTCGACCACTAAGCAGCGGCTCTAGCGCGGCGGCGAGCGGCGGAGGCGCTCTGACTACGGCGTCGCGGCGGTTACAGGAAGCGAGGGAGAGAAGGGTGTGGCTCACCAGGTTTGCAGTAGCGTGGGGAAGCTCAACGTGGTCTTCGGGTAGCAGGGGGCGCACGGGGTCGTCTTTAATCTCTCGCTGGAGTTCGTTCTGGCGACGGGCATGCTCTGGTGCTGTCGAAGACGAACCTACTGGGTGCGCTAAGGCAAACGGAGAGAAGTGTTAGATGCAAGCGAGAGAGGAGCGTGCGAGAGCATCAACGAGAGGGTCCGGGGTGGTCTAGGCTCACCAGGAAATGTTGCCGGAGTTGGATTAGACGGTGGCGATGCTTGGTGGTTGTTGTTGCCGACGTTGTGGAGCGCGCGCGGGTGAGTGGGGGATATAGAGAGGTTCACCGGGTGATGGGGAGTGCGGTCATGTGGTCGAGGGGGCGAGGAGCGACGGCGGCTGGACGGAATTGAAGAGAATGCTCGCCGGAGCAGTGGATGTTCCCGAGCATAATATGAGCGGCCTGGTGGCAGTCGATGAATGGGGGGAAATGGAGAGCGAAGAGGGGATATTAGTAGGGCATGTTTACTGGGCGGATTAACAGCGGCATTGACACGAATTTAACTCGCGAATCAATTGGCAGAAACGGGAGAGAGAGGAAGGAAGAACCGGTCGCGCGGTTGAAAGGCATGGCGTGGTGGGGCCTGCTCGTCGTGAGGATAGAGATAGGGAGAGGGGCCACCTGTCTGGGACTCTGCGGGTTCGCGGTTGAGTAGGAAAACGATTCGCTGAGGGCGAGCTGGTGGGCCAGATGAGTTGGGCTGAGCTCGATTCTATTTTTTTTATTCTGATTGCTTTTTCCTTTTTCCATTTGATTTTCTGTTTTGAAAACCAATCAAACAATTCAAACATTCCAATCAGTCAAACTTCCACCAAACTTTGTATTGAGTTTAGTTCTGTTTAACAATAATATTCCAAGTCCCAAAATAAAATAATATTTTTATTATTTTAGGATCTATTTAATAATTAAATAAAATAGTCCTTAGTTATTAATTCAAATAGGATTTGATTATTTAAAATCTCCATATGAAATCTAAATATTATCAAAACCAAATCAGTAGGTTTTATTTGAAAATATAAAATACTTGGAAAACTTGTTTGAAATAAATTAATAAGTTTTAGTGTTTTATTAAAATGGAAAAGCCTTTACTTTAACAAAATTGGGTATTAACAAATCCCCATTATTTTATTTAAATAAACCTTTACTATTTTTATCAAATAGAAATATTTTATTTCAAGGCTTGGCCAAGTTTTAATTTGGCTTATAAAATAATCCTTCTTTATATTTCTACCTTTTCATTTGAAAACCAAATCTTTTTATTAAAAGATCCAAAAAATAGTAATTCTACTTATTTAATATTTTCTTTATTAATTGTTTATCTTTTCAAATCCCTTTAGGATTTGTTTGATCAAATAGGTTTGAAGGTTTCCAATTGGAATCAAAAAGTTTCTTCTCACCCTGAAAATCAACAAAGTTTTATTTTATTCATTTATTTTTCACATAACAAGATTTGGAAAATCTTGGGATGTGACAGGCTACCACCCTTAAAATAAATCTCGTCCCGATATTTGGGAAGGCTAGGGGTTACAAGTTGGCTCAAAAGCATCTAGGGTACTACCACACTTAAAAATTTCCAACTAGATTACTTCTTGTCTTACTTGGGATCTTGGTGTAACTTTCCTGGACAGAGGTTTGCATAGTGGCCTAGCTCCTTGCATTTGAAACATGTGATAAGGTTGAGGTCTTGAGGTGGCTTCTCTGGACAATATGATGCATAATGTCCTAACTTTTTGCAGTGGTTGCACATTGTGGCATCCCGCAAAACCACTACTAGAAAATCGCGTTGAATTTGTGCATTGCATCGTCATCATCATGCATTGTTCGCATAAAACTATTTTCGCAAGCCCGTTTTGTTTCTAAAACGCCCCATCTTATTTAACGCGCAAACCCGGGTCACCGGAGTATTTTGTTTGGGCCGTTGTTAGTTTGCAAAAAGCCGGTTGAAATAAATAATTTAATTAATTGTTTTAGCGGGGGCAGTCGAACGGGCCGTTTCGACCCGAACGACCACCCCCAGGAATTATAATCGGGCCACCTAAAACGGCCCCTCTAATTCCTAAACCTACCAGAGAACCTACCCCATCCCTCTGGCCACATCACCCCGGCCAACCCCGTCGCGCCACGTCACCGCCTTCCCTTAACCTATCCTAGCCTCCACCTAGCCACTCTCTCACCCCACCCCTCCTCTCTCTCTCTCTCTCCTCATCCAAAGACACACACCACACACGCTTGCCCACCCACTCCACGCCCCACCGCCACACCGCACTGGACCCCACCCAGTCCCCACATCCCCTTGCCGCCTCCTGTTTCTCCCCAACCCTCCCCACCGACGCACTCACGCGCACACCCGAGCCAACGCCCCAGGCGCCCCCCTGGCTGGCCTGCTTGCCGTGGGCGCCGCGCCAGGCCTCGCGTCCCCCGCCTCCTCCCGCCAGTCCGCCAGACCTCCGCCTCATCGGCCGCTCCCCACTGCTCGCATCACGGCCCTGGCCCGCTTGAGCCCAGCCCGCGCCTCATGAGCTCCCCATCCGCCGTGCTCTCGCCTGCCGCCCCTCCGCCTCGTCCCGCAGCCCGCCATGGCCACGCCTTACGCCCATCCTGCCGCTGAGACCCCCAGAAGGCCCCGCCGACCATGCGCCTCCTCCGTCATGGACCCGCCAGCTCGCTCGGTCTCCCGTCCTCGTCGCCAGCCGCCGCCAGACCCGCTTCTACGGCGCCTCCATCCAAGGCTCGCCTCCCGGCCTCAGGTCTCCGCGCCGCTGACGCCCGCGCCCCTGGCGCCTCCCGTCGCGGTTCTCGCTCTGGCCGCCTCCTCATCGCTTCCGCAAGCGCCGTCCCGCGTTCAACCCGACACCGGCGTGCTTCCCTCGGATGTTCGTCGGTGAAGACCGCTGCACACAGAGCCCAAGGCAAGGGCACCGGCAGCGTACTACCTCGGATGAAAGAAGCTCGGGTGCCTCCGGTGATAGCAAGGTCATGTTGGCGTGTGGAGAGGTACACGATGTTGCATCTGGTGGCCAAGTCGACTCGTGCAAAGCCACTAGAAGATGATCGAACTAGACGACGAGGTCCGGGTTTGTCAAGATCAAGTGCCGACAATCGAGGCCCTAAACCCCAAGATCTCCGTCACGGACTCCAAGGACTGCCTCACGGACATCGAGCGCCAAGAACACCTCCCGGATTCGGGCGGTTCCGGACCCAAAGACGCCGAGACCCGTTCCTCGAGGTCAAGGCCGTTGTCCGAGACCTCAAACCGATCCTCGAACGTCAAGCACTTCCCTGACGCCAAAAACCTGTACCGATGAACGCCAAGATCTGCCGACGCCGAACTTCATGAACGCCAAGGCCTTCGACAGGAACCCTGAACCCGACGAACCCCCGAACGCCAAGATCGACTCGATGGCGCGGACCCAACGAGACCCTCGCGACGATAAGAACGGCACCGACCCGGAAGAATCCGATGCGCCCCGACGCCGAACCAAGTCCTGCTCCCCGGAGGCGACAAGTGCTTCCCCCTGAACGCCACGACCGTCGAGATGACCGAGACCCCGATGCGACAAGACCTACCCCAGAGTCCGAGAACGTTTCCGTCGACCCTGGACCCTGAGACCGGCCCCGAACCCCGAACCCCGGAACCTCAAGTCCGTCGAGTACCCTCTAAAGTGTGCACCCCTTCCCGAAACCCTATTTTATAACATAATAACAAATTGTTGCATATATAATTGTCATCTCGCATGCATATCATGTGGTTTGGGGGCCTTATGCCGATTCACCTAATAATTGAATATGGGGCCCATATGCGGGCCAATCGAGTCTCATATTGACCTCATTTAAATTGGTGTAACGAACCCGGTACTATCTCTTTGCCATGTTAAAACAACATTTAAAATGCGGGGTTTCTAAATGACATGAACCACCTAATTAATTGTCGGGACCCCGGTTCCGCTCAATATGGCCTAATTGCATCGCACCTTTGCCATGTCATACATCATACATGCATCATGCCGATCTTCTGCCGTTGTATTAAATATTGCATCCGGTGTTTATTCTAGTGTTTTGGTTCTTCGCGGATAAGGCCGTTGAGTTGATGTGAGCTTCGCCCCGATCTTCGGTTGACCCTTCGACAATGTTTTCAGGCGAGCATCTCCCCCTTTCTACCTATCTTACTTTTATAGTATTTATTCCCTCATGTTGATCTATTGCTATCTGTGTTGCGATGATCTAGTTTTCCGTACCCTTGTTATCCCTTGCAGCCTTATATTGCCTTGGACACATCCTATTACCTGTTGCTTGGTAGATAGTTGGACTTGCGCGTTGTAGTCGCTTGCTCAAGTGCTGCTGCGTGTCGTTCAGTGCCACAGTTGTTGATGTATTGCTGCATGTTGTTGTTGGAGATGATCATAGTTTTACTTACCGTCCACTTTAATTCTTGTTTAACAACTAAAATTGAATTAAGCAGAGGCATCGGTGGGTGATAGATAATATTTGGTTTCCGAACGCCCACTTGTGTCCCGTAAGACCCCGAGTACTTGATACTTGTTCCTTGATTTATCGCGCTATCCACATCCGGGAGGTATATGGGACCCCCCTGAGCCAGAGCTTGATTCAGTCTTATTTCTTGGGGCCACAAACTAGTTTGAGGTTTTATTTACGATCATGTACTTATGCCATGCTACTTATGTATTTACGATTGTGCGAGGAGCACACTGTACTGTTTAGGATCGTGGCACGATTCCGCGGTGTCGACAAGCCCAGCCACACTTTCGGGTTCCCAGTCGTTCACAGCCGTCCCCACAACCTTAAGTCCGTCTCGGAGCCGGCCGGCTTCGTTGCGGGTTCTACTTTAAGGGGTGGCCCCCTGAAATATTTATGAATCCTGTGATTGTTCAGTCGTGAAAGCCTCGTTGGGTTTTGATTTGGTTTTTCCGAGGTTGATCGAGCGTGTGTTGCTATTGGTGCACCCCGGCCGGGTAAAACTTTCTGAAAGCCGTGTCCGCGGATATGGACGACTTGGAGCACAGTATCTCGATCATAGACAAGCATAACTAAAGTTTATTGCTATAAATTTGACTTATAATGACTAGTAATCAGCTTCACTATAATGGAATGACTAATTAATACTGCCCACAATTGCTTGTTTGGAGTGTCGCCATGCACCATTGTACTGACTAGTAAGTATGGCAACTACAACGGAATGGCTTAATAAAAGTACCAACAACTGCTGGGTTTTGGGTTATCTCATGCTAATTGTATCTGACTAGTAAGTGCTTCAACTATAACTGAATGGTTAACTAAAAGTGACCACTGCTTACTTTATCCGGATGAATATCTAAACCTGACTAATAAAGTGCCACAACTATAACTGATTAAGTAAAACTGCCAACTGTGTGAGTTCCTCGGTTGACTTCCTCGTTGGTCTCGAGGGGGAAACGCCAGGATGGGTTTGTTTGATGATAGTATCAGGTTGGATCCGAATAGGTCTTTCTTACCCCTCTCTGATTGCCGCCAGTTGTATCGAGTCTCTATAGGTTGTTTAGTGCATCTCACTGCCGCCAGATCCACCATACCTATGTAGGCGAGGACCGCCAATTCTAGCCTCGCCGTGTCGGCCTCGATCGACGCTCCTTCTTTTTCCTTTGCCCTTTGTCGGCACCCTTTGTTTAAGCAGGTTTGAGATCGGCGTTAGCGGTGGTTACCCTTACGGCTTGGCCTGGGCAGGGTTATGGACGCCATTGGTTATTCTTCAGGGCTCTTAGCCCCATTTGCATCTTGTCCGTAGCTGGACGCTCTATCGTTTTCAAGGTGATTTGGATCTTTGTATATTATATCTGTATTCTTGACTCCTTGAGTCGCCGTTATATATATCTGTTCTGTGGGTCCCATCGAGGACTGTTGTGTAATGTTATTACTTCGTTTTCCACCCGCACGAAAGTGCCTGGTGGGCACCTTTGAATCGTTTCTATGCGGGTTTGGCGGGGATCGCTGAAACTTGCATAGGTCCGATTCTGAGGGTGTTATAGAGTGGTATCAGAGCTCAGCAGTTGCGATACCCCACAAGTCCAGCCTGTAGGATAACCTAGCTAACGGCCGAAGTAGAGTGTCAA
Source organism: Avena longiglumis (assembly GCA_030063025.1). Lineage (NCBI taxonomy): Eukaryota > Viridiplantae > Streptophyta > Magnoliopsida > Poales > Poaceae > Avena > Avena longiglumis. Next base: position 149,372,011 of record CP125974.1, read on the forward strand.
AACTATTTTTCAAAATCGGTTGGATAGTTCTGATCAGGTCTGATTTTACTCCTTACCCTCTACTATTCTCCTCTTATCTCGACGTGTTTTGAATCCGCTCTCTTCTCTTTCTTCGAGTCCAGGAATTCTCGTGGTTGGGTTTCCGTCGTATCTTCAGGTTTTCGCTTCCTCCTCTGCTAACGGTGATCTATCATCCGGTGTTCAAGCTGCCTGAGGAATCCGTCTGCTGTGGTACAATTCTTTATTCCTTGTCCTTTGTTTGTGCTTCCGGTGTTTCCCGACGCGACGACATCATCTACGCCAGATCCGATGCATATTCTGCATCACTCCTTTGTTCCGAACCTCGCTTGTCGAGATCTTCAGTCTGATTCCGAGAATGGTTGCACCCTTTTCTACTGATTGTGCGGAGTAATAGTTTGGGTGCGTGATGGATTGGCCCCCATGCCGACTACCCCTTCTATTCGCTTTTGTACATTGAAGTGGACGAGAATGCATCGATTCCCTCTTCCCCCCGAAGTTAGAGGTGGCTTTAATTGTTGATGCCTCTACCTTCGACCTTTTGTTTCCGGGGTGTTCCCTCGACGATCACTGACAACGACCTCTTGTTAGTGGTGTCGCGAGGATCTACACGAAGCGAGAAGACGCAGTTCGCCGACCTTTCCTTCCGGTACCATGAGGCGGATCTCGAGGGCGAGATCCATTGTTAGTGGTGTCGAATTGTGGCATCCCGCAAAACCACTACTAGAAAATCGCGTTGAATTTGTGCATTGCATCGTCATCATCATGCATTGTTCGCATAAAACTATTTTCGCAAGCCCGTTTTGTTTCTAAAACGCCCCATCTTATTTAACGCGCAAACCCGGGTCACCGGAGTATTTTGTTTGGGCCGTTGTTAGTTTGCAAAAAGCCGGTTGAAATAAATAATTTAATTAATTGTTTTAGCGGGGGCAGTCGAACGGGCCGTTTCGACCCGAACGACCACCCCCAGGAATTATAATCGGGCCACCTAAAACGGCCCCTCTAATTCCTAAACCTACCAGAGAATCTACCCCATCCCTCTGGCCACATCACCCCGGCCAACCCCGTCGCGCCACGTCACCCTGCCCTTCCCCTTAACCTATCCTAGCCCTCCACCTAGCCACTCTCTCACCCCACCCCTCCTCTCTCTCCTCTCTCTCCCTCATCCAGCACACACACCACACACGCGCCTGCCCACCCACTCCACGCGGCCCCACCGCCCGCCTCGCACTGACCCCACCAGTCCCCACTGTCCCCTGCCCCTCCTGCTTTCTCTTCCCCAACCCCCTCCCCACCGACGCACTCACGCACGCACACCCGAGCCAACCGCCAAGGCGCCTCCCCCGCGCTGCTTGGCCGTGGCCGCACAGGCCTCGGCGTCCCTCGCGCGACCCCGCCTCCCTCCCGCCAGACCTCCGCCTCCGCCGGCGCTCCCCCACTGCTCGCGCGCGTCCGCCTGGCCCGCCTGAGCCGACCCGCAGCCCGCGCCCGCGAGCTCCCCATCCGCCGTGCTCTCCGCGTCGCCCCTGCTCGCCCCGCAGCCCGCCATGGCCACGCTTTCGCCCATCCTGCGTCGCTGCGAGACCCCGCCCCGGCGTCCCGCACGACCATGCGCCTCCTCCGTCATGGGACCCGCCAGCTCGCCCGGTCTCCGGTGCCTCCCGTCCTCGTCGAGCAGCCGCCAGACCTGCTTCTCCGGCGGCGCCGCCTCCATCCAAGGCCCGCCTCCTCAGGTCTCCCGCCGACGCCACGGCCTTACCAGGGCGCCTCCCGTCGCTCGCTCTGGCCGCCTCCTCGCCGCCTCGCAAGCTGTCGTCCCCGCGTTCAACCCGACACCGTCGCGTGCTTCCTCGGATGTTCGTCAGGTGAAGACCGCCTGGCACACAGAGCCCAAGGCGCAAGGGCACCGGCAGCGTACTACCTCGTTGGATGAAAGAAGCTCTGGGTGCCTCCCGGTGGATAGCAAGGTCATGTTGACGTGTGGAGAGGTACACGATGTTGCATCTGTGGTGGCCAAGTCGACTCGTGCAAAGCCACTAGAAGATGATCGGAACTAGACGACGAGGTCCGGGTTTGTGCTGTCAAGATCAGTGCCGACAATCGAGGCCCTAAACCCCAAGATCTCCGTCCTGGACTCCAAGGACTGCCTCACGGACATCGAGCGCCAAGAACACCTCCCGGATTCCGAAGCGGTTCCCGGACCCAAAGACGTCGAGACCCCGTTCCCGGAGGCCGAAGGCCGTTGTCCGAGACCCCGAAACCGATCCCTCGGAACGTCAAGCACTTCCCTCGGACGCCAAAACCTGTACCTGATGAACGCCAAGATCTGCCGACGCCGAGAACTCGCGAACGCCAAGGCCTTCGACACGGAACCCTGAACCCCGACGAACCCCCCCCCGAACGCCAAGATCGACTCGATGGCGCGGACCCAACGAGACCCTCGCGACGATAAGAACGGCACCGACCCGGAAGAATCCGACGCGCCCCGACGCCGAACCAAGTCCTGCTCCCCGGAGGCGACAAGTGCTTCCCCCTGAACGCCACGACCGTCGACATGACCGAGACCCCGATGCGACAAGACCTACCCCAGAGTCCGAGAACGTTTCCGTCGACCCTGGACCCTGAGACCGGCCCCGAACCCCGAACCCCGGAACCTCAAGTCCGTCGAGTACCCTCTAAAGTGTGCACCCCTTCCCGAAACCCTATTTTATAACATAATAACAAATTGTTGCATATATAATTGTCATCTCGCATGCATATCATGTGGTTTGGGTGCCTTATGCCGATTCACCTAATAATTGAATATGGGGCCCATATGCGGGCCAATCGAGTCTCATATTGACCTCATTTAAATTGGTGTAACGAACCCGGTACTATCTCTTTGCCATGTTAAAACAACATTTAAAATGCGGGGTTTCTAAATGACATGAACCACCTAATTAATTGTCGGGACCCCGGTTCCGCTCAATATGGCCTAATTGCATCGCACCTTTGCCATGTCATACATCATACATGCATCATGCCGATCTTCTGCCGTTGTATTAAATATTGCATCCGGTGTTTATTCTAGTGTTTTGGTTCTTCGCGGATAAGGCCGTTGAGTTGATGTGAGTCGCCCGATCTTCGGTTGACCCTTCGACAATGTTTTCAGGCGAGCATCTCCCCCTTTCTACCTATCTTACTTTTATAGTATTTATTCCCTCCTGTTGATCTATTGCTATCTGTGTTGCGATGCTCTAGTTTTTCGTACCCTTGTTATCCCTTGCAGCCTTATATTGCCTTGGACACATCCTATTACCTGTTGCTTGGTAGATAGTTGGACTTGCGCGTTGTAGTCGCTTGCTCAAGTCTTTGCTGTCGCTCGATTGCCACAGTTGTTGATGTATTGCCGCATGTTGTTGTTGGAGATGATCATAGTTTTACTTACCGTCCACTTTAATTCCTGTTTAACAACTAAAATTGAATTAAGCAGAGGCATCGGTGGGTGATAGATAATATTTGGTTTCCGAACGCCCACTTGTGTCCCGTAAGACCCCGAGTACTTGATACCTGTTCCTTGATTTATCGCGCTATCCACATCCGGAGGTATATGGGACCCCCGAGCGAGCTTGATTCATCTTATTTCTTGGGGCCACAAACTAGTTTGAGGTTTTATTTACGATCCTGTACTTATGCCATGCTACTTATGTATTTACGATTGTGCGAGGAGCACACTGCATGCTTAGGATCGTGGCACGATTCATGTGTCGACAAGCCCAGCCACACTTTCGGTTCCCAGTCGTTCACGTCCCCACAACCTTAAGTCCGTCTCGAGCCGGCGGCCGTTGCTATGGTTCTACTTTAAGGGGTGGCCCCCTGAAATATTTCTGAATCCTGTGATTGTTCAGTCGTGAAAGCCTCGTTGGGTTTTGATTTGGTTTTTCCGAGGTTGATCGAGCGTGTGTTGCTATTGGTGCACCCCGGCCGGGTAAAACTTTCTGAAATCCGTGTCCGCGGATATGGACGACTTGGAGCACAGTATCTCGATCATAGACAAGCATAACTAAAGTTTATTGCTATAAATTTGACTTATAATGACTAGTAATCAGCTTCACTATAATGGAATGACTAATTAATACTGCCCACAATTGCTTGTTTGGAGTGTCGCTTGCGACCATTGTACCTGACTAGTAAGTATGGCAACTACAACGGAATGGCTTAATAAAAGTACCAACAACTGCTGGGTTTTGGGTTATCTCATGCTAATTGTATCTGACTAGTAAGTGCTTCAACTATAACTGAATGGTTAACTAAAAGTGACCACTTCTTACTTTATCCGGATGAATATCTAAACCTGACTAATAAAGTGCCACAACTATAACTGATTAAGTAAAACTGCCAACTGTGTGAGTTCCTCGGTTGACTTCCTCGTTGGTCTCGAGGGAAACGCTTGATGGGTTTGTTTGATGATAGTATCGTTGGATCCGAATAGGTCTTTCTTACCCTCTCACTTGATTGTATCGAGTCTCTATAGGTTGTTTAGTGCATCTTTGCCGCTCGATCCACCATACCTATGTAGGAGGACCGCCAATTCTAGCCTCGCCGTGTCTTGGCCTCGATCGACGCTCCTTCTTTTCCTTTGCCCTTTGTCGGCACCCTTTTTGTTTAAGCAGGTTTGAGATCAACGTCGTTAGCGGGTTACCCTTCCGGCTTGGCACAAGGGGTTATGGACGCCATTGGTTATTCTTCAGGGCTCTTAGCCCCATTTGCATCTTGTCCGTAGCTGGATGCTCTATCGTTTTCAAGGTGATTTGGATCTTTGTATATTATATTTGTATTCTTGACTCCTTGAGTCGCCGTTATATATATCTGTTCTGTGGGTCCCATCGAGGACTGTTGTGTAATGTTATTACTTCGTTTTCCACCCGCACGAAAGTGCCTGGTGGGCACCTTTGAATCGTTTCTATGCGGGTTTGGCGGGGATCGCTGAAACTTGCATAGGTCCGATTCTGAGGGTGTTACACACATCACTTGGCTAACATCCTTCCTCATCTTGGGTTTCACTAGCTTTTGTTTGTCCTCTTGGCTCTTCTTCTTTTCTGGGCATTCACTGGCATAGTTTCCCATCTCTTTGCAATTATAACATTGTAACTGTCTTTTGTCCTTCTTCTTCTTTTTGGGTCTCTCCAAAGCTAGGAGTTCTTCTAGTTCATGCTCTTCATACCTCACCTCAAAGGTGGGAAATCTTTCTCTCTTCTTGGGGCAGTTACTAGAGATATGACCTTCTTCTTCACAAGAGTAGCAACACTTTATGGTCACTTTGGATTTGGCCTCATGTGGTATGGTTCTGACTTTGCCTTCATCCATCTTGGTAGAAGTTGTTCCCTTATGGAGGTTTCCAAACATTTGATGCATTCCATCTTGCTTCATTTGTTGAACTATAGGATAGATGGGGCATTGAATAGGGGCATGATCATTTCCTTCACATAGGAAACAAGTCACTTGAGATGTGAGGCATTGGTCAATTGGATGTTTCTCTTCACATTTGGGGCATTGATCTTCATGCTCCTTGGAAGTGTGATCCTTGTCTCCACAAATATTGCATGCTTGGGTTCCTTCTAAAATAACATCTTTGACATCCTTGTTGTCATTAGCTCCTTGGGAAGAGTTTTCTCCCATGTTGATCATTTGAGTAGCCATCCCTTGCAACAATTGGGATTGAAGTTTCAAAATCCTTTGTATGGCTGGGTCTAGTCCATTGTTGTTGGCTAAAAGCTGAGTTGTCACTTGGCTCAACTGGTTTTGTCCGGCAAGCAGTTGGTCTCTCATGTTGTTCTCTTGGTTGTTGTTGTTTCCATCCTTGATGTTGGAGTCTCTTGGGGAAGTCATCTGTTTGGGTTGGATTTGGGATTAGAATAGGCAAGATATTTCTAAGGGAATAATTCTAATCACACACTTCACAATTCGCACAAACAATGTGCAAGCAATCACAAACAAACACTTCTTTCAAACACAAGTTTCCAAGCATATTCTTAGGCAACAAAATATTTTTGTTACACCACATAAGTTGGTGGGTTTGTCTTAAACTAAATATGGTGGTCCATCTATATGGTTCACTTATGATATTTCCATCCTTCTTGGTTGATTCTTCATGATCAAAATCTTTGTATCCTTAGAGAATTTCTTGCATCTTGGTATCAAAAACTTCAAAGGTGATCATGGTTCCTTCTAAGTTGTGTTTCCTTAGTCTCCAAATCTTGAGAAACATTTCTTGTCACACTTGTAGTCCTTAGTGATATCCAAGATTGAAGTCCTTGATGAAAATGCTGAAGATGTTGAAGTCATTAGAGTTGAAGATGTTGAAGTCATTAGAGTTGATGAAGTCCTTTGCACATGGTGAAGTCCTTGTCCATGGGGTAGGTTTTGTCCATCAAGTAGAAATATAAGAGATGTAGAATCAAAACCAAAATGGTTGAGGAAAGAGTTTACAAGATTGTTTGTAAATAAGTTTTGAACAAATACAACTCCTATTTTTCTAAGGGGTTTTGTCCAATCCTAGGTTTACAAATCATACAGGCAACACAATGCTCTGATACCATCTGTAAGGTTCCCAACCTTTAATAAGGTAGAGATCCCTGTGTTTACAATGCTAGTCCCTGGATCAATAGCTAGCATCCACAGTTAAGATGTAATATCAAGAAACAAAGGTCATAATACAACTTTATAACCAGGAATAAAATAAGTTATTACATCTTACATAGCTCATTTGTCTATTACATTACATTGCAGCAGAATATCTATAAACATGGGGTCCTTCATCTTCAAAGTGCCACAGGCAGACATGTTGGTTGTAGGCTTTGTAATCCCAATCAACACACTTCCCTAAATCAAACAATCTTGCAACATAACAAGTTATAGCCACAAGGGTCAATACATTTGAATTGTATTGGCAAGTGATACTATGGTAGTATAGTGGAGTCTATCATCTATATGCATTTGGCTAAGTGGAGCTTAGGCTTGCATTGCTCAAAAATAGATTTTCTTATCAGTTGAAAACACTAAGTTTTGTTTGGCAAAAATCACCCAAGGCATCTACCAATCAAAGATTGAAGATCCTGTAACCCTTGTTCAATCCACAAGTTTTTAACTTAGAAATTTGGATGATGATATTCTTGATAGCTTCCATGTCTTGATGCTCAAATTGTCCTTTACCAGGGACATGGCTAAGTACTTAGATTTTCCACTCTGCAGAGGTGGTGCACTTTCCCCACAAGACTTGGTTTCACCAAGACAAGATCTTTCAGAAGCCTTCCCTTAGACCAAAATGGACGTGTTCCAACCTATCATTCCCCTACCACCAACTGTCCATTTGGCTAAGTTCTTGCAACCTATATGATCCAGGCAGAGCCCATAATGCCATGTGGTTGCACTTGAAGCTTCTCAACATTTGACATCTCAAATCTCTTTGTTCCTGGGTGGCCATCCACAAGTGAGATACACAAGGTAAACCATAAAAATGGGCCTTGTGAACCACTCAACACAAACCTTTCCTTCCATTCCACCCAGGTGATTCATTCACTTAGTTGTTTTATTAAACAAAACACAAGTCCTCAGACTCAGAAATTTTTCCATAGTGTGAATATATATTCCACCCTTGTTTTCTATTAGCTAAGCTAAGCATGATAGTAGTAGGAATCTTAACCTAGGAAATTTTACTAAGGTTTCATCTACTAGGTTTTCCCATAGCATGGTTTATACTTAGCAAAAATTCCATGCAAGTTTTACTTAGAAAAATCACTAATGCATAGTGAAAGTAATGGGACAAAAGTATGAAGCATCACTTGCCTTTTTGGTAGAGAGTATAAGTTCACCCTTGATCTTTGCAATGTTCACACACTTCAAGTCACTACAATTCAATCAAGCAAACAATTATTTCAATCTACCATTCAAGCAAAACATCACATAAAATTATAGAAACAAAATAATGCATGCAAGCATGCTAAAGATTGTTTTATTTAGAAAAGTCGTTTCTAATGGGTCACAAACATTTGAAAGCACCTAATGGTCATTTTATAAAGTGGCAAAGTCATTTTCAAAGGATTTAACTTCCTAAACCATTTTCAAAACAAAGTATCATTTTATGTGGTGTAGAAATGTTTGTAATAAGGAAAAATTCTATAGGTTTCACAAAATATGTTTTCAAACCACAAAACTTTGTGTTTAGGGTCAGAGAGTTTATTTCCAAAACATTTCTCAAAGGTTTTCTTCCAAAACCATTTTTAATAAATAAACCATATTTTTATTTGACTAGAATTGGTTTTAAATCCAAGATTCATTCTTTTGCATCACCAAATATATTTTTGAAACCACAAAGTGATTCCTAGGGTCAGTAGGTTCAAAACACATCATTTGCAAAAGATTTTATCCCCAAAATCATTTTTGAACAATTTTTATATCCTAAACAAGCATACATATGTTTCTGCAAAAACAAACATTTTACCAGAAGCTTTTTACTAAACAAAGTGCATGGTTGGCTAGGGCTTGTCTTGCTGATTCCATTGATATAAAATTTTCAAAATTTGGATGTGTGGTTTGAAAGTTATAGATTTTACAAAATGGAACATCTAATAGAAAGTTTTCTGGCTTTTAAATCAAACAGAGGCCACGTGGCTAAATATTATTCGCTCGTACCGGTTCGCACGGATCAATCTTCCAGTACCGTCAGATCTAAGTGGCTACGCACGGTGCAGATCAAAAGTTACCCTTTCGTTCACGTTCTATCGCAGCGCTACGATCAAGATCCTACGGTTGCTATGCGTTCGACCACTAAGCAATGGCTAAGCGGCGAGCGGAGGCGCTCTGACTACGGCGTCGTGGCGGTTACAGGAAGCGAGGGAGAGAAGGGTGTGGCTCACCAGGTTCGCAGTAGCGTGGGGAAGCTCAACGTGGTCTTCGGGTAGCAGGGGCGCACGGGGTCGTCTTTAATCTCTCGCCGGAGTTCGTTCTGGCGACGGGCGTGTTCTGGTGCTGTCGAAGACGAACCTACTGGGTGCGCTAAGGCAAACGGAGAGCAGTGTTAGATGCACGCGAGAGAGGAGCGTGCGAGAGCATCAATGAGAGGGTCCGGGGTGGTCTCGGCTCACCAGGAAATGTTGCCGGAGTTGGAGCAGACGGTGGCGATGCTCGGTGGTTGTTGTTGCCGATGTTGTGGAGCGCGCGCGGGTGAGTGGGGGCTATAGAGAGGTTCACCGGGTGATGGGGAGTGCGCTCGTGTGGTCGAGGGGGCGAGGAGCGATGACGGCTGGCCGGAATTAAAGAGAATGCTCGTCGGAGCAGTGGATGTTCCCGAGCATAATATGAACGGCCTGGTGGCAGTTGTGTGCGGATGAATGGGGGGAAATGGAGAGGGAAGAGGGGCGATTAGTAGGGCATGTTTACTGGGAGGATTAACAGCGGCATTGACATGAATTTAACTCGCGAATCAATTGGCAGAAACGGGAGAGAGAGGAAGGAAGAACTGGTTGCGCGGTTGAAGACAGTGACGTGGCTGTGGGGCCTGTTCGTCAGCGAGGGAGAGAGATAGGGAGAGGGGCCACCTGTCTGGGACTCTGCGGGTTCGCGGTTGAGTAGGAAAACGATTCGCTGAGGGCGAGCTGGTTGGCTGGAGCTGGGCTGCTGGTCCAGATGAGTTGGGCTGAGCTCGATTCTATTTTTTTATTCTGATTGCTTTTTCCTTTTTCCATTTGATTTTCTGTTTTGAAAATCAATCAAACAATTCAAATATTCCAATCAATCAAACTTCCACCACACTTTGTATTGAGTTTAGTTCTGTTTAATAACAATATTCCAAGTCCCAAAATAAAATAATATTTTTATTCTTTTAGGATCTATTTAATAATTAAATAAAATAGTCCTTAGTTATTAATTCAAATAGGATTTGATTATTTAAAATCTCCATTTGAAATCTAAATATTATCAAAACCAAATCAGTAGGTTTTATTTGAAAATATAAAATACTTGGAAAACTTGTTTGAAATAAATTAATAAGTTTTAGTGTTTTATTAAAATGGAAAAGCCTTTACTTTAACAAAATTGGGTATTAACAATTCCCCATTATTTTATTTAAATAAACCTTTACTATTTTTGTCAAATAGAAATATTTTATTTCAAGGCTTGGCCAAGTTTTAATTTGGCTTATAAAATAATCCTTATTTATATTTCTACCTTTTCATTTGAAAACCAAATCTGTTTATTAAAAGATCCAAAAAATAGTAATTCTACTTATTTAATATTTTCTTTATTAATTGTTTATCTTTTCAAATCCCTTTAGGATTTGTTTGATCAAATAGGTTTGAAGGTTTCCAATTGGAATCAAAAAGTTTCTTCTCACCCTGAAAATCAACAAAGTTTTATTTTATTCATTTATTTTTCACATAACAAGATTTGGAAAATCTTGGGATGTGACAGATGTTTTTAACCGCTGTCCAATGATCCACTCCTGGATCACTTTGATATCTGCTAGTCAAACTAACAGCATATGCAATTTCGGGTCTAGTACATAGAATGGCATACATTAGAGATCCTATGGCTGAGGCATAGGGAGTCTTACTCATCATTTCTCTATCTTTTGCTGTTGCTGGACTTTGAGTTTTACTCAAGGTCGTATTGGGCAACATGGGCAAGAACTCTTTCTTGCTATCTTCCATTCCAAACCTCTTTAGAACTTTGTCCAAATATGTACTTTGTGACAATGATATTAGGCGTCTCGATCTATCTCTATAAATCTTTATGCCTAATATGTAAGATGCTTCGCCAAGATCTTTCATTGAAAAACTATTATTCAAATAATCCTTGACACTATTAAGAAGGTCTACATCAATACCAATCAACAATATGTCATCTACATATAGTATTAAAAATGCTACAGAGCTCCCACTCACTTTCTTGTAAATACAAGCTTCTCCATAAGTTTGTATAAAACCAAAGCTTTTGATTACCTTATGAAAACGTTGATTCCAACTTCGGGATGCTTGCTTCAATCCATATATGGACCATTGAAGTTTGCATACCTTGTTAGCATCTTCATGATCGACAAAACCTTTGGGTTGCATCATATACAACTCTTCATCAATGTCTCCATTGAGGAACGCCGTTTTGACATCCATCTGCCATATCTCATAATCGTAATATGCAGCGATTGCTAACATAATCCTCACAGACTTTAGCTTCGCTACTGGTGAGAAAGTGTCAACGTAGTCAACTCCTTAAATTTGTCGAAACCCTTTTGCGACAAGTCGAGCTTTATAGACAGTAACATTACCATCAGCATCTGTTTTCTTCTTGAAAATCCATTTATTCTCGACAGCCTTCCGGCCATCCGGTAAGTCCACCAAAGTCCATACTTGGTTTTCGTACATTGATCCAATCTTGGATTTCATGGCTTCTTGCCATTTATTGGAATCTAGGCTCATCATCGCTTCCTCATATGTCGCAGGGTCATCGGTGTTATCCACCAACATGAAACTCATAACGGGATCATACCAATCATGAGTGGTACGAGTTCTCGTTGACCTGCGAGGCTCTGTAGCAACTTCAACCGAAGTTTCATGATCATCATCATTAGCTTCCTCTCTTATTGGTGTAGGCGCCACAGGAACTACTTCTGGTGCTGCGCTACTCGCAAATTCGAGAGAAGGTTCAACAACCTCGTCGAGTTCTAATTTCCTTCTAGTCACTTCTTTCGAGAGAAATTCCTTCTCTAGAAATGATCCATTCTTTGCAATGAAGATTTTGCCCTCGGATCTATGATAGAAGGTATACCCAATAGTTTCCTTCGGGTATCCTATGAAGACGCATTTTTCCGCTTTGGGTTCAAGCTTGTCAGGCTGTAACTTCTTTACATAAGCTTCGCAACCCCAAACTTTAAGGAACGACAATTTAGGTTTCTTCCCAAACCATAATTCATACGGTGTCGTTTCAACGGATTTAGATGGTGCCCTATTTAAAGTGAATGCGGTTGTTTCTAATGCATAACCCCAAAATGATAGCGATAAATCTGTAAGTGACATCATAGAACGAACCATATCTAAGAGAGCTCGATTACGATGTTCGGACACACCATTACGTTGTGGTGTTCCCGGCGGTGTCAATTGTGAAAGTATTCCGCATTTCTTCAAATGCTCGCCAAACTCGTAACTTAGATATTCACCTCCATGATCATATCGTAGAAATTTAATCTTCTTGTTACGTTCATTCTCTACCTCACTTTGAAATTCCTTAAACTTCTCGAAAGTTTCGGACTTATGTTTCATCAAATAGATATACCCATATCTACTCAAGTCATCCGTGAAGGTAAGAACATAACGATAACCACCCGCGCGATGCTACACTCTTGTATGATTTCCAATAAGTCCATAGCTCGCTCCATCATACCAGAAAATGGAGTCTTAGTCATTTTACCCATTATACATGCTTCGCATCTTTCACGTGATTCAAAATCAAGTGATTCAAGAAGTCCATAGGAATGGAGTTTCTTCATACGTTTCACTCCAATGTGACCAAGACAACAGTGCCACATATAGGTCGAGTTATTGCTTAATTTCAAATGTTTAGCTTCAATGTTATTAATATGTGTATTTCCACTATCGAGATTCAATAAGAATAGACCATCTATCAAAGGTGCATGTGCATAAAACATATTACTCATATAAATCGAACAACCATTATTCTCGGACTTAAACAAGTAACCGTCTCGCAATAAACAAGATCCAGATATAATGTTCATGCTCAACGCAGGCACCAAATAACAATTATTTAAGTATAAAACTAATCCCGATGGTAGATGAAGAGGTAGCATGCCGACCGCGATCACATCAACCTTTGATCCATTTCCAACGCGCATCGTCACCTTGTTCTTCGCTAGCTTCCGTTTATTCTGCAACACCTGTTTCGAGTTACAAATATGAGCAACCGAACCAGTATCAAATACCCAGGCACTACTACGAGTACTAGTGAGATACACATCAATAACATGTATATCGGATATACCTTTCTTCTTGATGTTGTTGTTCTTCAAATCCGCCAAGTACTTTGGGAAATTCCGCTTCTAGTGACCCTCTCCCTTGTTGTCACATCCCGCGATTTTCCAAATCTTGTAATGTGAAAAATAAATAAACAAAATAAACAATTGTTGAAAATTAGGGTGAAAAGAAACTTTTGTTTCTAAATGGAAACTTAAAATCCCATCTTGAACAAACTTTGGTTAACATTTGAATCCAACTAAATTCAAATCAAGTGAAATGCTTTCTTCATAAATGCATCTGGAAATTTAAACACTTGAGAAATAAACCAAAACCCTAAAACCCTAATGGAAGAAAATCATTTCCAAGTTATCTCCAAGCCTATGGATTTGATCCATATAAAAATTTGTCAACAAACATTTACAAGTGACCAAGAATGACAAATAGAAAGATTATAAAACCATAGAAATTCGTTTCACTTAATTTGGAGCCATGGATAAAATCTTATGAATTTAATAAGATAAGGAAAAGTAATATCCAAAGCTAATAACGCACTTATCTAAAATCCATACCAAATGGCAAGCAAATAATACTAAAAGGATTTAAAAAGGTAAACAAATAATGAATAAAGTTATAATAGTTGGAATCACTATTTTTGAATCTTTTTAATAAAAAGATATGGTTTTTATAAAGTAAAGGTAGAAATATAAATAAGGATTATTTTATAGAGCCAAATTAAATCTTGGCCAAGCTTTTGAAATAAAATGTTTTTATTTGATAAAAAGAGTAAAGGTTTATTTAAATAAAATAATGAGGATTTATTAATATCCATTTTTATTAAAGTCAAGGTTTTTCCATTTTAAATAAACACTAAAACTTGTTAATTTATTTTAATTAAGATTTCCAAGTGTTTTAGTTTTCAAATGAAACCTACTGAAAAGATTTTGATATTATTTAGATTTCAAAAAGAGTTTTAAAATAAATTAAAACCTATTTGAATTAAAGACTATGGACTTTTTATTTAAATATTAATAGATCCTAAAAGAATAAAAGAATTATTTTATTTTGGACTTTGAAATATGTTGATAAACAGAATTTAAAAATTCACCCAAAGATTGGTGGAGATTTAAATTCAATGGAGATTGAATAATATTACTAAATCTTATTTAATTAAAACTAGAGCCTATTTTAAATAATTAAAAGACACTAAAAAGGATAAATATATTATTCTAAATTTGACTTCAAAATGTGACATTAATCAGTATTTGAGTCTTCTCAAAATTTGGCAAAGATTTGAATTCAAATGAATGTTTAAATTGTTTAAACAAATTCAAAACAGAATATTAGAAACAAAAAAAGAAAAAAAAAGCAGTACAAAAAAATGAAAACTAACTAGCCCAGCCCAGCTAGCCCACTAAGGCCCAGCAGCCCACCTATCCCTCTCTCCCCGAAATGTTTTTCCTCACCGCAGACCGAACCCGCTGAGTCTATGACGCGTGGAACCCATTCCTCCTCTTCCTCTCTCATTGACGCCAGGCCCCACAGCCACCTCACCATCGTCTCCACCCGCGCATAGACCACGCCCTCCTCCCGGCCGTTTCCTGCCGTTAACTTCTCGGAGTAAATTCGCTGCAATGGCTCGACTTTTAATCCTCGCAATCACGCCTAATAAATCCCCTCCCTCTCCTCTTCCTTTCCCCTCAAACCTCGCTGCCAGTGAGCCACCAGGCTGCCCCTAATTTACTTTGCATTGCCGCTGTCTCCGGTGAGCTCCGACGATGATTCCGGCCACCTCTCGCCGCCCCTTGCCTCCTCGACCACGCTAACTTGTTCCCCATCAACCACCGCACCTCCCAGTGACCTCATCTTGCTCGCACTTGACCCCCAGCCTCGACTACGACCAAGGTCGTCACCGCCGTCGTCTGTTTCCACTCCGACGACCTCTCCCTGGTAAGCTCGGACCGCCCCGGTGCTTATCGTTGATGCTCGCATGTTCCCTGGTACCGTGCGCGTCTAACCGTATCTTCCACTTGCCGTATGGTGACCTCTAGCTTTGCCCCGACGACAGACAGAGCCGCCAGACGTCGTCTTGAACTCCGGCGAGGAATCACCAGTGACCCCGTGCACCCCTGACCCTGCCGAGACCACATTGAGCTTCAGCGTCAAGCCGCGAACCTGGTGAGCTTCTCCCCACCCTCTCTCGCTTCCTACATCACCAGCACCGCCACCGTCTGACCGCGCACCGCCAGTCACCGCCGCCAGCACCGCTGCTTAATGGTCAAAGCGTTGAGGACCGTTAGATGTTGATCTATTGGATACGATAGAATCACTTATAAACGAAGGGGTATGCGATATGTGTCGTGCGATCAAGTTGGATCCTGCGGTCTGTGTCTGTCGATCCATGCGAAATGTTTTCAGCCAATCAAATTGCTCCACGTGGCCCAGAGTCTGTTTTAAAAACAAGATTTGTTCTATTAGATGTGCCAATTTGAAAAATTCATAACTTTCAAACCACACGTCCAAATTTTGCAAATTTTATATAAATGGAATCAGCAAGACAAGTACTTTCTGACCATGAACTTTTTTTAGTAAAATGCTTCTGTTAAATTGATTGTTTTTGCAGAAACTTGTGTATGCATGTTTAGAATATAAAAATTGTTCTAAAATGATTTTTGAGATAAAACCTTTGGCAAATGGTTTGTTTTGAACCTACTGACCATAGGAATCAATTTGTGGTTTCAAATATATATTTAGTGAAGCAAAAGAATAAACTTTTGATTTAAACCATTTCTAGTCAAATAAAAATAATGTTTATTTATTAAAAATGCTTTTGGGAGAAAATCTTTGGGAAAATGTTTTGATTTTAAACTATCTGACCCCAAACACCAAGTTTTATGATTTGAAAATGTATTTGGTGAACCCTATAAAAATTATTACTTTGCTAAAGACATTTTCAACCACATAAAATAATGATTTGGTTTAAAAATGGTTTATAGATAGAATCTTTTGCAAATAGTTTTTCCACTTTATGAAATGAGCAATAAAGTGTTTTATAATGTTTATAACCTATTATAAACCACTTTTGTAAATAAAACAAAGTTTGGCATGCTTGCATGCATTGTTTTGTTGCTATTATTTTATGTGATGTTGCTTGAATGGTAGATTGAAATTGTGCCCTTGCTTGATTGAAATATAGTGATTTGAAGAGTGTGATCATTGCAAAGACAAGGAGTGAACTTATACTCTCTACCAAAAAGGCAAGTGATGCTTCATACTTTGTCCCATTATTTTCACTATGCATTAGTGATATTTCTAAGTAGGACTTGCATGGAATTTTTGCTAAGTATAAACTATGCCACGGGAAATCCCAGTAGATGAAACCTTAGTAGAATTTCCTAAGTTAAGGTTACTACTACTATCATGCTTATCTTAGCTAGTAGAAAACAAGGGTGGAATATATATTCATACTATGGAATATTTCTAAGTCAAGGACTTATGTTTTGTTTAATAAAACAACTAAGTGAATGAATCACCTGGGTGGAATGGAAGGAATGGTTTGTGTTAAGTGGTTCACAAGGCCCATTTCTATGGTTTACCTTGTGTATCTCACTTGTGGATGGCCACCCAGGAACAAAGAGATTTGAGATGTCAAATGTTGAGAAGCTTCAAGTGCAGCCACTTGGTATTATGGGCTCTGCCTGGATCATATAGGTTGCAATAACTTAGCCAAATGGACAGTTGGTGGTAGGGGATTGATAGGTTGGAGCGCGTCCATTTTGGTCTAAGGGAAGGCTTCTGAAAGATCTTGTCTTGGTGAAACCAAGTCTTGTGGGGAAAGTGCACCACCTCTACAGAGTGTAAAATCTAAGTACTTAGCCATGTCCCTGGCAAAGGACAATTTGAGCATCAAGACATGGAAGCTATCAAGAATCTCCTCATCCCAATTTCTAAGTTAAAAACTTGTGGTTGAACAAGGGTTGAAGGATCACCAATTTATATTGGGAGATGCCTTGGGTGTTTTTGTCAAGCAAAAACTTAGTGTTTTCAAATGATAAGGAAAATCTATTTTGAGCAAAGCAAGCCTAAGCTCCACTTAGCCAAATGCATATAGATGATAGACTCCACTATACTACCATAGTATCACTTGCCAATAAAAATCAAATGTATTGACCCTTGTGGTCGTAACTTGTTATGTTGCAGGTTTGTTTGATATTAGTGAAGTTTACTGATTAGTATTACAAGTCTACAACCAACATGTTTGCCTATGGCACTTTGAAGATGAAGGACCCCATGCTATTGTTATATTCTGCTGCATTGTAATGAGATAGCCAAATGAGCTATGTAAGATGTAATAAATTACTTTATTCTTGGTTATAAAGTTGTATTATGACCTTTGTTTCTTGATATTACATCTTAACTATGGATGCTAGCTATTGATCCAGGGACTAGCATTGTAAACACAGGGATCTCTACCTTATTAAAGGTTGGGAACCTTACAGATGGTATCAGAGCATTGTGTTGCCTGTAGGATTTGTAAACCTAGGATTGGACAAACCCCTTAGAAAATAGGAGTTGAATTTGTTCCAAAACTTATTTACAAACAATCTTGTAAACTCTTTCCTCAACCATTTTTGGTTTTGATTCTACATCACTTCTATTTCAAACTTGATGGACAAAGCCTACCCCATGGCCAAAGACTTCACCATGAGAAAAGGACTTCATCAACTCTAATGACTTCAACATCTTCAAGTGATTTCAACCTTATTCTCAACAAGGACTTCAACCTTGGATATCACTAAGGACTACAAGTGAGACAAGAAATGTTGCTCAAGACTTGAAGACTAAGGAAACACAACTTGTGAAGCATCATCACCTTTCAAGTTTTTGTGACCAAGAATTTTCCCAAGGAAACCATGATCTCATTCAAGAAGAATCCACCAAGAAGGATGGAAAGATCTCAAGTGAACCATATAGATGGACCACCATGTTTAATTTAAGTCAAACCCACCAACTTAAGTGGTGTAACAAAAATATTTTTGGTTGCCTAAAAATATGCTTGAAACTTGTTTGAGTGAAATGTTTGTTTGTGATTTCTTGCACCTTGCTTGTGTGAATTGTGATGTGTGTGATTATAATTATTCCCTTAGAAATATTTTGCCTATCCTAATCCCAATCCAACCCAAACAGATGTCTTCTCCAAGAGACTCCAACACCAAAAACAACAACAACAACAACAACAACAACCAAGAGATGCACATGAGAGAACAACTACTAGCAAACCAAACCCAGTTGAACCAAGTGACAACTCAGTTTTTAGACAACAACAATGGATTATATACCCAACCATACAAAAGTTTTTGGAAATTCAATCCCAATTGTTGCAAAGGATGGCCACTCAAATGATCAACATGGGAGACAACTCTTCCCAAGGAGTTTGTGACAACAAGGATGTCAAGGATGATATTCTAGAAGGAACCCAAGCTTGCAATATTTGTGGAGACAAGGATCACACTTCCAAGGAACATGAATATCAATGCCCCAATTGTGAAGAGAAACATCCAACTAATCAATGCACCACATCTCAAGCTACTTGTTTCCTATGTGAAGGAAATAATCATGTCCCTATCCAATGCCCCATCTATTCCATAGTTCAACAAAGGAAACAAGGTGGAGTGCATTAACAGTTTGTAAACCCTCATGAAGGAACAACTTCTACCAAGAAGGGTGAAGGCAAAGTCAAAACCATGCATCATAAGGTCAAATCCAAAGTGACCACAAAGTGTTGCTACTCTTGTGAAGAAGAAGTTCATATCTCTAGTAACTGCCCCAAGAAGAGAGAAAGATTTCCCACCTTTGTGGTAAGGTATGAAGAGCATGAATTAGAAGAACTCCTAGCTTTGGAGAGACCCAAAAAGAAGAAGAAGAAATGCCCCAACCCTAGCAAGAAGGATATTACCCAAGAGCAATGTTACACTTGCAAAGAGATGGGACACTATGCCAATGAATGCCTAGAAAAGAAGAAGAAACAAGGAAACAAACAAGAGGCAATGATACCAAAGGAAAAGAAAGATATCAGCCATGTGATGTGTTTCAATTGCAAAGAACCAGGACATTATGCAAGCAATTGTCCAGAAAAGATGAAGCACAAGATAAACAAGCCTATGAAGGATCTCAGCCTTGTCACATGTTTCAAGTGTGGAAACAAAGGACACAATGCAGATGTTTGCCGAGAGAAGTTTCAACAAGATTCCAAGCAATCCAAGATGTAATCTAGTTGGAAAAATTTTAAGGGTGGTAGTACCCTAGTTGCTTTGAGCCAACTTGTAACCCTATCCTTCCCAAATCTCGGGACGAGATTTATTTTAAGGGTGGTAGCCTGTCACATCCCAAGATTTTCCAAATCTTGTAATGTGAAAAATAAATAAACAAAATAAACAATTGTTGAAAATTAGGGTGAAAAGAAACTTTTGTTTCTAAATGGAAACTTAAAATCCCATCTTGAACAAACTTTGGTTAACATATGAATCCAACTAAATTCAAATCAAGTGAAATGCTTTCTTCATAAATGCATCTGGAAATTTAAACACTTGAGAAATAAACCAAAACCCTAAAACCCTAATGGAAGAAAATCATTTCCAAGTTATCTCCAAGCCTATGGATTTGATCCATATAAAAATTTGTCAACAAACATTTACAAGTGACCAAGAATGACAAATAGAAAGATCATAAAACCATAGAAATTGGTTTCACTTAATTTGGAGCCATGAATAAAATCTTATGAATTTAATAAGATAAGGAAAAGTAATATCCAAAGGTAATAAAGCACTTATCTAAAATCCATACCAAATGGCAAGCAAATAATCCTAAAATAATTTAAAAAGTTAAACAAATAATGAATAAAGTTATATAGTTGGAATCACTATTTTTGAATCTTTTAATAAAAAAATATGGTTTTTATAAAGCAAAGGTAGAAATAGAAATAAGGATTATTTTATAGATCCAAATTAAATCTTGGCCAAGCTTTTGAAATAAAATGTTTTTATTTGATAAAAAGAGTAAAGGTTTATTTAAATAAAATATTGAGGATTTATTAATATCCATTTTTATTAAAGTAAAGGTTTTTCCATTTTAAATAAACACTAAAACTTGTTAATTTATTTTAATTAATATTTCCAAGTGTTTTAGTTTTCAAATGAAACCTACTGAAAAGATTTTGATATTATTTAGATTTCAAAAAGAGTTTTAAAATAAATTAAAACCTATTTGAATTAAAGACTATGGAATTTTTATTTAAATATTAGTAGATCCTAAAAGAATAAAAGAATTATTTTATTTTGGACTTTGAAATATGTTGATAAATAGAATTAAAAAATTCACCCAAAGATTGGTGGAGATTTAAATTCAAATGGAGATTGAATAATATTATTAAATCTTATTTAATTAAAACTAGAGCCTATTTTAAATAATTAAAAGACAATAAAAAGGATAAATATATTATTCTAAATTTGAATTTAGAATATGACATTAATCAGTATTTGAGTCTTCACAAAATTTGGCAAATATTTGAATTCAAATGAATGTTTAAATTGTTTAAACAAAATCAAAACAGAATATTAGAAACAGAAAAAGAAAAACAAAGCAGTACAAAAAAATGAAAACTAACTAGCCCAGCCCAGCTAGCCCACTAAGGCCCAAGACCCTATCCCTCTCTCCTCGAAGCGTTTTCCTCACATGAGACAGAATTGAGTCTATGACGCGTGGACCCCATTCCCCCTCTTCCTCTCTCACTGACGCCAGGCCCCACAACCACCTCACCATCATCTCCACCCGTGCATAGACCACGCCCTCCTCCCGGCCGTTTCCTGCCGTTAACTTCTTGGAGTAAATTCGCTGCAATGGCTCGACGTTTAATCCTTGCAATCACGCCTAACAAATCCCCTCCCTCTCCTCTTCTTTTCCCCTCAAACCCCGATGCCAGTGAGCCACCAGACTTCCCCTAATTTACTTTGCATTGCCGATGTCTCCGGCGAGCTCTGACGAAGATTCCGGCCACCTCTCGCCGCCCCTTGCCTCCTCGACCACGCTAACTTCTTCCCCATCAACCACCGCACCTCCCAGTGACCTCATCTTGCTCGCGCTTGACCCCCAGCCTCAACTACGACCAAGGTCGTCACCGTCGTCGTCTGTTTCCACTCCGACGACCTCTCCCTGGTAAGCTCGGACTGCCCCGGTGCTTATCGTTGATGCTCGTATGTTCCCTGGTACCGTGCGCGTCTAACCATATCTTCCACTTGCCGTATGGTGACCTCTAGCTTTGCCCCGAAGACAGACAGAGCCGCTAGACGTCGTCTTGAACTCCGGCGAGGAATCACCAGTGACCCCGTGCACCCCTGACCCTGTCGAGACCACGTTGAGCTTCAACGTCAAGCCGCGAACCTGGTGAGCTTCTCCCCACCCTCTCTCGCTTCCTGCATCACCAGCACCGCCACCGTCTGATCGCACACCGCCAGTCGCCGCCGCCAGCGCCACTGCTTAATGGTCAAAGCGTTGAGGACCGTTAGATGTTGATCTATTGGATACGATAGAATCACTTATAAACGAAGGGGTATGCGATATGTGCCGTGCGATCAAGTTGGATCCTGCGGTCTGTGTCTGTCGATCCACGCGAAACGTTTTCAGCTAATCAAATTGCTCCACGTGGCCCAGAGTCTATTTTAAAAACAAGATTTGTTCTATTAGATGTGCCAATTTGAAAAATTCATAACTTTCAAACCACACGTCCAAATTTTGCAAATTTTATATCAATGGAATCAGCAAGACAAGTACTTTCTGACCATGCACTTTGTTTAGTAAAATGCTTCTGTTAAATTGATTGTTTTTGCAGAAACTTGTGTATTCATGTTTAGAATATAAAAATTGTTATAAAATGATTTTTGAGATAAAACCTTTGGCAAATGGTTTGTTTTGAACCTACTGACCATAGGAATCAATTTGTGGTTTCAAAAATATATTTAGTGAAGCAAAAGAATAAACTTTTGATTTAAACCATTTCTAGTCAAATAAAAATAATGTTTATTTATTAAAAATGCTTTTGGGAGAAAAACTTTGGGAAAACGTTTTGATTTTAAACTCTCTGACCCCAAACACCAAGTTTTATGATTTGAAAATGTATTTGGTGAACCCTATAAAAATTATTACTTTGCTAAAGACATTTTCAACCACATAAAATAATGATTTGGTTTAAAAATGGTTTATAGATAGAATCTTTTGCAAATAGTTTTTCCACTTTATGAAATGAGAAATAAAGTGTTTTAGAATGTTTATAACCTATTATAAACCACTTTTGTAAATAAAACAAAGTTTGGCATGCTTGCATGCATTGTTTTGTTGCTATTATTTTATGTGATGTTGCTTGAATGGTAGATTGAAATTGTTCCCTTGCTTGATTGAAATATAGTGATTTGAAGAGTGTGATCATTGCAAAGACAAGGAGTGAACTTATACTCTCTACCAAAAAGTCAAGTGATGCTTCATACTTTGTCCCATTATTTTCACTATGCATTAGTGATATTTCTAAGTAGGACTTGCATGGAATTTTTTCTAAGTATAAACTATGCCATGGGAAATCCTAGTAGATGAAACCTTAGTAGAATTTCCTAAGTTAAGATTCCTACTACTATCATGCTTAGCTTAGCTAGTAGAAAACAAGGGTGGAATATATATTCATACTATGGAATATTTCTAAGTCAAGGACTTATGTTTTGTTTAATAAAACAACTAAGTGAATGAATACCTGGGTGGAATGGAAGGAATGGTTTGTGTTTGAGTGGTTCACAAGGCCCATTTCTATGGTTTACCTTGTGTATCTCACTTGTGGATGGCCACCCAGGAACAAAGAGATTTGAGATGTCAAATGTTGAGAAGCTTCAAGTGCAGCCACTTGGCATTATGGGCTCTGCCTGGATCATATAGGTTGCAATAACTTAGCCAAATGGACAGTTGGTGGTAGGGGATTGATAGGTTGGAGCGCGTCCATTTTGGTCTAAGGGAAGGCTTCTGAAAGATCTTGTCTTGGTGAAACCAAGTCTTGTGGGGAAAGTGCACCACCTCTGCAGAGTGTAAAATCTAAGTACTTAGCCATGTCCCTGGCAAAGGACAATTTGAGCATCAAGACATGTAAGCTATCAAGAATCTCCTCATCCCAATTTCTAAGTTAAAAACTTGTGGTTGAACAAGGGTTGAAGGATCACCAATTTCTATTGGGAGATGCCTTGGGTGTTTTTGTCAAGCAAAAACTTAGTGTTTTCAAATGACAAGGAAAATCTATTTTGAGAAAAGCAAGCCTAAGCTCCACTTAGCCAAATGCATATAGATGATAGACTCCACTATACTACCATAGTATCACTTGCCAATACAAATCAAATGTATTGACCCTTGTGGCTGTAACTTGTTATGTTGCAGGTTTGTTTGATATTAGTAAAGTTTACTGATTAGGATTACAAGTATACAACCAACATGTTTGCATGTGGCACTTTGAAGATGAAGAACCCCATGCTATTGTTATATTCTGTTGCATTGTAATGAGATAGCCAAATGAGCTATGTAAGATGTAATAAATTACTTTATTCCTGGTTATAAAGTTGTATTATGACCTTTGTTTCTTGATATTACATCTTAACTGTGGATGCTAGCTATTGATCCAGGGACTAGCATTGTAAACACAGGTATCTCTACCTTATTAAAGGTTGGGAACCTTACACTTGCTGTAAAAGCACTCAGTATCAGGCTTAGGCCCAGCCTTGGTCTTCTTCGTCGGCGCGGTAACTTTCTTACCGCCCTTCTTGAAGTTTCCCTTTTGCTTAGACTTGCCTTGCTTCTTGAATTTGGTGGTCTTATTGACCAACAACACTTGGTGCTCTTTCTTGATCTCCACTTCTGTAGATTTCAACATGGAGAAGAGTTCTGGCAACGTATTGTCCATGTTTTGCATATTTTAGTTCATCACAGAGTTCTTGTAACTTGGTGGTAATGATTGGAGGACACGGTGAATCCCCAAAGAATTAGGAATCACTATACCCAAACTTTGGAGCTCGTTTGCGTGCCCAGACATCTTAAGCACATGCTCACTGACGGAGATGCCCTCTTCCATCTTGCAGTTAAAGAACTTTTCAGAAGCCTCATAACTCTCAACTGCCGCGTGAGCCTCAAATATCATTTTGAGTTCACGGACAATATCATGTGGGTCAAGGTTCTCAAACCTTTTCTGAAGCTCCGATTCCAAACCATACAAGATAGCACACTGAACTGTTGAGTACTGATTCTTTCGAGTGAGGTAAATATTCTTTACTTCATCGGTAGCAGTAGCTGCAGGCGGGTCACCCAGCGGTGCATCCAGCACAAAGGTCAAATTACCAGCATTGAGGACAATCCTCAAATTGCGGAACCAATCCGCGAAGTTGCTTCCATTGTTTTTTAACTTTTCTTTCTCTAGGAACGCATTAAAATTGATGGTAGGGGCCGCCATTGATCTACAACATATTTGCAATAGTTTAGACTAAGTTTATGACAAATTGAGTTCTAATTAATATTTAAATTAATCTAGGTGAACTCCACTCAAAACAATATCCCTCACATTGTTTTAGTGAACACACGAACCAAATCCACCACATCAAAACCGATCATCACGAGAGTTGATGTAGCTTCAATGGCGAACAATCAACATGTTCATCATATCTACTATATGACTCATGCTTTACCTTTCGGTGATTCGTGTTCCGAGAACATGTCTGTACATGCTAGGCTCGTCAAGATCAAACCTTAGCTTCCGCATGAGCAAATCTAGCTTGCTCACGTTGTATACACTCGCAGAATCTAACACACCTGATCATCACGTGGTGCTTCGAAACAACGAGCTTTAGCAATGGTGCTTACTAAGGGTGAACACTTTAAAACTTGAAATTTGTTTGCTTCAGGGATCATCTTATAATGCTACCGTCGATAACTGAGCAATACAAGATGCATAAAGGATTAACATCACATGCAATTAATAATATATGATATGATATGGCCTTTCTTCTTGTGCTTCCGATCTCCATCTTCAAGCACGAACATGATCTCCATCATCACCGGTATGTCGTCAAGGTCAATGGCACCGTTTCATGGTTGTCGCCCACCAGCTTCAACTATTACAACTACTTTGAATAGACACGCGGGTCTTAACAGAATTTAAAGACAACCATATGGCTTCTGCCGGTTGCCAACTTACAATAAGGAACATTGCATACATCAAATATAATCACAATCATGGCCATATCACATCACATCACACCCCTGCAAAACAAAGTTAGACGCCTCTAATTTTCTTTGCATATTTTATGTGGTTTGGAGCTTTCAATAAGTGTCGTTCTAACGTACGAACAAGAACCACAATGTTGATGCTTGAACTGTCAAGTGCCTGTTGTAAATTGGATCTATACTATGATGGGAGAGACAGGCACCCGCAAAGCCACTTATGCAATACAAGTTGCATGTTGAGCGTGGAGAAAGTCTCATGAACGATGTCATGTAAGGTTATCCCGGGCCGCTTCATCCCATCATACCGCAAGATGCAAAGTACACAAAAATCAATTGATAATAAAAGCACCACCTCCCACAATGACCATTGTGTTCTACTCGTGCAACAGATCTACATATAGACACGGCTCTGATACCACTGTAGGGGTTCGTAGCATGGAAAACAAAAAATTCTACCGCATGCACACAAACAAGCCAAGATCTATCTACTAGATTGCGGCAACGAGTCGATAGAAGAACTCACCCTCGAAGATTTCAAAGCGATTAACGAGAGTAGATTCTCGTGGGTGATGTAGTCGTACTCTTGCCGATCTCAAGATCGCGTAGACGATCCTTCCGACGCTGCGTTCCGGCAGCGCTTCCGCAGTCGGTCACAAATTCGGTACTCGATGAAGACCTTCCTCTCCCTTGTTCCAGTAGGCACCAGAGGTTGTATCACTCTCCTCACGATTCCGGCAGCACGACGGCGTGGTGTCGGAAGTAGAGGGGAGATCTCACAGGGCTTCGCCTTAAGCCGGAGCGAGTATGGTGGAGTATGAGAGAGGCCTTGGTGATCTAGCGTTTAGAGGGCACCAAGGGGAGGTCTTCGCTGGTGGCTAGGGTTTGGGGAAACCCCAACTCGCCGAGTTGGAGGTGTCCTAGGCGGCGGCAGCACAAGGAGGTGGTGGCGCCAGCGACTTGGGGCTAGGGTTTTTGGGTGTAAGGTTAGGGGGCAGCCCTACACCTACTTATATAGGTGGAGGGTGGCGGATTGGGAGGAGGGAGTCCTCCTCCAACTCTCCCTCCTTGGACGGCGGGTGGGGGGAGTGGGACTTCCTGCCCAGACAAGTGACCTAGTACATAATGCAACCATTCCATATTGTCATGACACATTCATGTACCCTTCCCCTCCAGAGTGCCGGACCTTCTGGACCCTTCTAGAACATTCCTGGTGAAAACACCGGAATCATTCCCCAACTCCGAAACAGGACTTTCCTTATATGAATCTTATTCTCCGGACCATTCCGGATCTCCTCGTGATATCCCAGATCCCATCCGAGACTCCGAACAACATTCGGTGTCTTACTCATCATTCCATAACTATTCAACAACATCGAATCCTTAAGTGTGTCTCCCTACGGTTCGTGAATTATGCGGACATGATCGATACACTTCTCCGATCAATAACCAATAGAGGAATCTGGAAATTCATATGGCTCCCACATATTTCTACGATTACTTTGCAATCGAATGAACCACTTACATACGATACCAATTTCCCTTTGTCTCACGATAGTTTACTTATCCGAGGTTTTGATCGTTAGTATCTCTGCATACCTAGTTCAACCTCGTTACTGATAAGTACTCTTTTCTCGTTCCCGTGGTATTTTCTAGTCACATGCTTGCAAGCTAATTGGATGACATTCCACCGAGAGGGCCCAGAGTATATCTATCCGTCATATGGATGGACAAATCCCACTCTTGATCCATGTGCCTCAACCCATACTTTCCGAACACTCAATGCCACCTTTATAGCCACCATGTTACGGTGTGGTGTTTGATGTCATAAAAGCATCCTTCTGGTGATGGTGATTAGCATGATCTCATGGTCGAAGGAATTAGGTTAATATGTATCAGAAAGCTTATAGCAATTGAACTATTAAAATGACTTGATCTTTATGCTATGCTTATCTATAGGAGTATGTCCATCATACCATTCTCCTAATGATATGATCTTGTTGTTAACAACATCTCAATGTTCATGATAGGGAAACCACAATCATCTATTAACCAACAAGCTAGTATTATGAAGAGGCTTTACTAGGGACTCTAATTTAGTTTACAAATCACACAAGTATTAATGTTTTCGGTTAATACTATTATAGCATGAATGTAAACATTTATCATAAACACAAAGATATAATAATAACTACATTTATTATTGCCTCTAGGGCATATCTCCAATACAATGATCTATCTTTGGACATTAACACTTCTAGCACTCACAACTCTTTACATGCTAGTGTTGATAGTCCTTGCATATCATGTATAAATGGCTTTAATAAATATTATGATGATATGCTTGTGTTGTCTTGTTGCCATGATATAAATGCTTCTATTTCCTCTAGTGCGTGTGTTGCTAACCATGTAGAGGAAACTGAATATTCTATGGGCCAAGACAAGATCATGAATAGAGCTACAAGTGCAATCTCATCATCACCTTCTTCCGGTTCTCACATATAGCTTATGGCTAAGGGAACAAAGGTAACCTATTTGGATCCCATTATTTCCCATGATGATGATGATGAGGTTGAGAATGATAATGACGATGATCATCTTGTTGATTATGATATTGCCTCTATTCAAGATATGGGAGATATTGTCTATTCCACTCTCCTTAAAAATAAAATTGCTTGCTCCAACTTTGTTGAAATTATGACTTGTGCTATTGAGCGCAAGAAACTTATTAAGGAGCAAGAAAATATTATTTATCAAAAGTATGAACATGAGGTATGCAATTGAAATTGCATATCTAAAGGGCTCCCTAGAAGAAGAACAAAACCACCAAAGAATCTCTTGAGGAGACCTTTACCCTAGAACTATGTAGAGTAAAGGATAACCATGATAGAGAACTTGCGGTGGCAAATACTTTCAAAACTAAAAATGATGAACTTGTAGTTGCCCATGCTAAACTTGTTGAGGATTTTAAGCATATCGAAAATGGCTCTCGGGTCGTTAAGAGTGAGCTCATCAAACTCACCGAATTTGCAACTTAAAGCTCGCCAATTTGCCCTCAGCTCTTAAAGCTTAAAGCTTCATATTCAAAAGATCTCGCCAATTTGCCCTCAGCTCTTGCAATTAATAATGACGCTTGTGCTACTAACTCTATTTCTTGTGAAGCATCTATTTTGAAGGAGAATGTTGAGCTAAAGGCTCAACTTGCTTTGCTAACTAGAAACTATGGGAAGTTGGAAGAAAATCATGTTAAGCTTTCAAGCTCGCATGAGAATCTTCTAGTCTCCCATGGTAGGCTAAATTTGGCTCATGAGGCTATTGTGTCAAAGGTAACATCTAATGAGCATCATGTGGACATTAGCACTAATTCTACTCCAAATGACATATTTCCATGTGCTAGTCCCTGTAATTCATCCACTCATGACATTGCTACATCCTTTGATGAATTACATTCCGTGCCTTGTTGCTCTAACCATGTAGCATCTACTTCCTCTAGTATTGTTATTCACACTTACCATGTAGAGGAAATTAAAGAGCTCAAGGCTCAAGTCACTTCTTTGAAGAATGACTTGAAAAAGGGTCATAAAGGGAAGGCCACACTCGACAACATCTTGAGTGTGCAAAAATCTGTAGGGGTTCGTAGCATGGAAAACAAAAAAAATCTACCGCATAAACACACACAAGCCAAGATCTATCTACTATATTGTAGCAACGAGTAGAATAGAGTACTAACCCTCAAATATTCCAAAGCGGTTAACGAGATCGGATTCTTGTGGGTGATGTAGTCGTTCACTTGTCGATATCAAGATCGCGTAGATGATACTTACGGTGTCGCGTTCCGACAGCGCTCCTGCAGTCGGTCACACGTTCGGTACTCGATGAAGACCTTCCTCTCACTTGTTCCAGCAGGAAGTGGAGGTTGTAGATCTCTCCTCGCAATTCCGGTAGCACGACGGCATGGTGTCGAAAGTAGAGGGGAAATCCCACAGGGCTTTGCCTAAGCTAGAGCGAGTATGGTGGAGTGGAAGAGGGCCTTGGCAATCTAGGGTTTAGAGGGCCAAGGTTTAGAGGTGGCCGGCGGCTAGTAGAGGTACTAGTCGGCGACTACTTTTATAGGGCTCTAAATCAATTGCAACTTTAGAGGTTGCAACTAATCTAGGGTTTGAGGTGTGAGGGGTAGGGGCACCCCTACCCCTCCTTATATGGGTGGGAGAGGCGGTGGGAAAGGGGATTCCTCCCCCAAGTCCCCCTTGTGGCCGGCGGAAAGGGAAGGGGAGGAATCCTCCCCTAGGTAGGATTCCTTCCCTCCCTCCACTAGGAAACCATGTTGGGATTTGAATTTTTTAAACTGGCATTTGACTTTCAAACTAGAGTTTGATTTCTGGCACCTGTTGGGGGGGTGACCCCGGATAGGTTAAAGACGGGGAAAGACGAAGGTACGATCCCCGTCTGGTTTCCGAGTTACAGTCTAAGTCGGCCGAATCCTGTAGAAGTCGGCCGACATATGGGGGCGAGAGGCCCGTATATGTATATTAAGACATTACCCGGACGAGATATTACGTAAGTCGGCCGGGTTAGCCTGAGTGATCTTGATGCAGGTGAAGGACGATCTGAGCTATGCAAGGAAGGACCGAATGATATGAAGCTTGCAGGAGAAGGAGAAGCCTGAAGTCAAACCCTAGCTGCAAGCTGGGGAGAATCTGAGCAGAGCCAAGCGCTACGGACAAAGGCGCAGAGCGACAGAGAGGCAGGAGGAGGTCACGGAGGTGACAGTCCGAGTAAGACCGAGGAGGGGCCCTCTGGAACCTTTCCTTCGTTAGAGGGGCGACAGGGAAAGGGGGCGCCAAACTACTATATTGGGACAAGCATATTCCTCGAATATGCTTGCCACGTCATCCCTAGAGGAACCCAGGGCTCTCCTTTATAAGGAGAGGCTTGGACTCAGAAGGGGGGGTCGACTGAGGTTAGGGCCGTTAGGCTGGAAAAGTTCTTCTCTTCTCACTATATACAGCTCAAGGAGCACTTGTAGCCCAAGGAAGAAGAAATAAAGATCTTTGCCTTAGTCTTCTGTGTGTAGAATCAACTACATCTTCCCTCCCCAGATCCCTCTAGCATCTATTGGCCCCATACTTTAGCCTACCCATGGCATCTGCCGTGATACCACCACGACAGTTGGCGCCCACCGTGGGGCCAGCAGCGGTGCTAGCTGGAGTTATGATCCGGACGGGAAACTTCATCAACACGGGCGAGCGCGTTGTTTCTGGCTTGGTCCAGAGATTTGGTCTCTGTGACTATGTCAGCGACAATGCAGGGAGCTTCAGGGGGAAAACTCCCCCGCGTAATGGTGTCTTCATCAGCCTGGGCAAGCACAAGGTTTACGTCGGCGTCGACATCTCCGGCGTTTATCCTCACCGAGTTGTTGTTGCAGGAGAGCCACCTCTTAACGCAGCAAGCCGTCCGCCCAGAGCACGTCCTGCAGGCAGCGTCGAGGTGATGGTCGCTGCCGGAGTGCAAACAGGAGCAACAGCAGTCGGGTCAAGCAGGGAACCCGCCACAGGTGTACAAGGCGCACCCAGGCAGACCGCACCACAACCCACCGAAGTAATCCCGCCAGTGACCAACCCGACCGAGGTGCAGGACACCACCCCAAAAGCACCAAGAGTAAGAGGGCCACCTGGAAGGCGAAGAACATTCTTCAGCGACCATAGAAAACTTGACTACACCAAGCGCCGATACTTGATCCGCAAATGCTCAGCTGAGTTAGAAGAAACCAGGCAAAGGTCCGGTAGAGGCCAAAAAGGTATCGCCTTGCGGGAATCCCGAACAGACCACGAGAGAATATGCCAAAGCTAATAAGCTTGATGTCGCACCCGGCGGGTGGGAATTAAGATTAAGGGGGAAGAACCTCATGGATGATATCAACAAAGAGCATGATGCTCATAGGGCGGAATCAGTTGACTTGGGTTTGCCGAGGTACAGTACCCCGGCAAAGAACCTGAGAGCGGCAAATGCCGCAGCATTGGAATTAGAGGGGTTAACCGGGTAAGCCCGACAGAAACAACATGAAAGAGTGAATGAGCTGGTGCACATCTCGAACCAGCAAAACGAAGAAATGCTCAGAACAAACCCGGAGAGGCAGGGGGCCTCGCAAATGGTTCACTCGGCAGGAGCATCACCTGCCTTATCCGTGGCAGCAGCATCTTCAACCGGAAATAATGCACGAAGGGACAAAGCAGTAAACTCAGGAAAGAGGAACAAGCAGATTGTTCCGTATGATCCGGCAATGGCTGGAAAGGCAAATGAGAACAGAGGCAATGCAAGCCGAGGTAACAGTGGGGAGAGGAACCACGGCCGTGTGGAAAAAGATGGCGGAAGCCGAGGCAATGGAGATCTCGGCAGAAGAGAACCCACAAGAGGCAATCATGAGAACAATACCCCGGTCGAAGTAAGAAGAGAGCTGCCGCTCAACCCGCAACCAAGGCATGAACCCCGGCAGGAAAGAGAAACAAGGCCAGCTCGCCACCATCGAATTAATGAGAGATACAATGATGGTTATTCCGAGATGGAGTATGCGATCCATGGCGGAAACAACCACTATGGGGTACAAGATAGAATTCTGTACAGGGATTTGTCATCAAATGATGCAAGAGTAAAGCTGGATCGGCTATATCGGTCTGAATTGTTGGAAGAACAGGGTCCACCAGGGCCGACATGCTTTGGACCACAGATCATGGGCGAACCGCCTGTGCCAAATTTTCAGCTAGCAAGGGGCACGAAAACGTATAATGGGAGCACCAAACCGCAGGACTGGTTGATTGATTATGCCACTGCTGTGAAAATAGCGGGTGGAAACTTATGATGGGCGATGCAGACGCATACCACAAATGTTGGAAGGACCAGCCTGTGGTGGTGAATAATCTACCAATGGCGGTATCAACTATTGGCTGGATTTTGAGGAAATGTTTGTCAGCAACTTTACCAGCACATACAAGAGGCCAAACAGGCCACAACAGTTAGCCATGTGCAAGCAGAGGCCGAACGAAACAGATAGAGAATTTTTAACTCGGTGGTGCAACCTGAGAAACTCATGTGAAGGGGTTATAGAATCACAAGCAATAGCTTGGTTCGCGCAAGGATGCCGCTATGGCAGCGTGTTGTGGCAACGTCTGCAAAGAGATATGCCGACCACACTGGCAGAAACTATCAGAATAGCAGACTCCTACGCATTAGGAGACCCAACGCAACCAGAATTAATGGCGGCGGATCATCGCGAGCAACAGGACCATTATGCAAGAGATTTGGCCGGGTCATCCAGGCGCAGTGATTTCAGAGGAAGAAGAATAGAGGAAAGGCCGGATTATAGATATAATTCGGCCCAAGTGGCGACAGTAGCACAAGATCAGCCGAGTCACGGAGCAACTCAACGGCAGAAGAATGGACCTCAGCAGTGGACACCAAAGAATGAAGGAAAAAGGCAGTGGACCCCAGAACAAAAGAAATAGTGGCAGGAGAGGCCGAAATACACGTTCGAATCCATGTTAGATCAGTCGTGCAAATTTCACACGTCAAACCCATCCAGGCCAGCCAACCATACGACCCGCCAATGCGCATGGATGAAAAATGCAATGGGCAACCCCGCAGGAGTTCAGGCACCCCATCAAGTACATCAGCAGCATCAACCACAGTTGACTGGAGCAAATGCACAGCAACTGATGTTACCACCCCCTCCCCCGAGGTACGATAACTCGGATCGGAGAGACGGTACATCAAGTGATGAACCAAGTCCAGGATGGAAGGACGAATCCGGAGAGTACTGGACGCAATGATTACAGAGAACATCATCAGTCTTATTGCGTGTTCACAACGGAACAACAAGACAAGCAGAGTGTGCAGCGCCGGCATATGGAAGTAAATGCAGTTATGCCGGCAGTACCAAGATATATGCCTTGGTCGGATCAAGAAGTAACTTGGAGCATAAAGGATCATCCCAAGATAATGCCGAATCATGGGTCATATGCACTTGTATTAGACCCAACATTTGTTGGACCGAGCATCAATGTGAAGTTCTCAAAAGTACTCATTGACAACGGAAGCAGTATCAACATCATGTGCAAAGATACCATGCATAAACTCGGAATATCGCAGAACATGTTGCAATCCACGAGGACCACTTTCCATGGAATAGTGCCAGGACTTTCATGTGAACCCATTGGTAAGGTCCGAGTGGATGTGTTATTCGGCACAAGGGATAACTACAGAGCAGAAAACTTAGAGTTTGAGGTGGTGGATCTAGAAAGTTGCTATCATGCTTTACTCGGCCGGCCAGCATTGGCCAAATTCATGGGCAGTTGTCATGTAAGTTATCTGAAAATGAAGCTACCCGGACCACAAGGAGTAATAACAGTGGCAGGGGATTACAAGAAGTCAATGGAGTGTGCTTCAGCCGGGTCAAATTTGGCCGAATCATTGGTTATAGCAAGAGAAAAGAGAAGGATTCAAGAGGTAGCA
The DNA here is from genome assembly GCA_030063025.1 of Avena longiglumis. NCBI lineage: Eukaryota > Viridiplantae > Streptophyta > Magnoliopsida > Poales > Poaceae > Avena > Avena longiglumis. Next base: position 149,405,823 of record CP125974.1, read on the forward strand.
GCCCTCGCTCAGTCGGCACAGCTGAACATGCCGGCGCTAGCCAACCCGCATGGCAGTGTCTCTTTTCAGCCGACTAAAGAAACGAAGAAATTTCAGATCGATGAGCAATTCCTGGAGCGTACTGTTACTATTGGTGCAGGCCTGGACGCTAAATAGGAAAGCGAGCTCACCAACTTCCTCCGTGAGAATCGGGACATATTTGCATGGTCAACTCAAGATCTGCAAGGTGTTCCGAGGGAGTTGGCTGAGCACTCTTTGAACGTAAGGCCAGGAGCAAGGCCGGTGAAGCAACCTCTCTGCCGCTTCGCCGAAGACAGGAGAAAAATAATAGGAGATGAGATAGCTCGGCTCCTCGCGGCCGGGTTCATCATGGAGGTGCTGTATCCGGATTGGTTGTCGAATCCGGTGCTCGTAGAGAAGAAGAAAGATGATCCCAATGTAGCCATTGTATGGCGAATGTGTATCGATTGCACCAACCTGAACAAGGCGTGTCCAAAAGATCCTTTTCCATTGCCTAGAATAGACCAAGTCATTGATTCGACCGCTGGTTGTGAGTTATTGTCATTTGTAGACGCGTATTCTGGTTTCCACCAGATACCGTTAAATCCGTCCGATCAAATAAAGACCGCGTTTATTACCCGTCAGACGGGCTTATTGCTATCGCACAATGCCATTCGACTGAAAGCAGAGCGACATATCGTAGATGCATGCAAAAATGTCTACACGATCAGATAGGAAAAAATGTACAAGTATATGTAGATGACGTGGTCATCAAAACCAAGGAAAGCAAAACGTTACTGGAAGATATACGGCAGACTTTCGCGAACCTGAGAAGGTTCCGAATGAAGCTTAATCCAGAAAAATGCACGTTTGGCGTGCCAGCAGGAAAATTACTCGGTTTTCTTGTATCTAGCCGAGGTATAGAGGCCAACCCAACAAAGATAAAGGCAGTAGAAAGAATGGAATTGCCAAGATGTTTAAATGATGTACAAAAATTCACGGGTTGTCTAGCCTCGCTTAGCCGGTTTGTATGTCGTCTAGGAGAGAAGGCGCTACCACTCTATCAGCTGATGAAGAAATCAGATAAATTCATTTGGACTCCACAAGCGGACACCGCATTTCATGAGTTGAAAAAGATGTTGGTCACAGCACCAATTTTGGCTTCTCCATTATCAAAAGAGCCTATGTTACTCTATGTAGCGGCTACTAACAGAGTAGTGAGTGCTGTAGTCGTAGTGGAACGACTTGAAGATGGTAAGTCGATTCAGAGGCCGGTGTATTATTTAAGTGAGGTGTTATCCACTTCAAAGCAGAATTACCCACATTATCAGAAGATGGCTTATGGGGTATATATGTCGGCGAAAAAGCTTAAACATTACTTCGAAGAGCATCCCATCAAAGTGATATGTGAGGCGCCCATAGCCGACATATTGAGCAACAAAGACGCAAGTGGCCGAATAGCAAAATGGGCAATCGAGTTGTCACCAAACGCTCCACAATTTGATAGGAGAGATGCAATCAAATCTCGGTGATCGACTTTTTCGTGGATCGCGAGGTGCGATATGAGCCACCATTGGGACCCAAATTATTGGACTATGCATTTTGATGGTTCCAAACTAAGGAATGGTTTGGGGGCAGGAATAGTGTTAACCTCGCCTAAAAGAGACCAACTGAAGTATGTGCTACAAATACATTTTGCTGCATCCAACAACGTAGCCGAATATGAAGCACTGGTCCATGGATTGAAAGTAGCAAAAGAAATTGGCATATGCCGAATCTTGTGCTATGGAGACTCGGATCTGGTAGTACAGCAAGTCTTAGGCAGTTGGGACGCATTAGATGCTAATATGGCTTTATACAGATTTCACGTGCAAAAGATCAGTGGATACTTTGAAGGATGTGAATTTCACCACATACCTCGGGCAGAAAATGATGCCGCAGACACGTTGTCAAAACTAGGATCAACCCGGCAATCAATTCCTCCGGGTATTGCCCTGGAACACCTCAGGAAACCATCAATAATCCCATCACCAGAATCCGAATCTATCTTTATCCCGGCAAATTCAGCAGAAGATAACACGCCGATGGAAGTAGATCAGCAATATAACTCGGAACCCCCCAAGAGGAGGACAGCCGAAGTAAGCACAATCATGGGGAAAGCCGAGATAGGTATGTCGGCAGAAAACATGGAAATAGACAGTGAGGTCACACCAGAAAAAGTCACACCGCTATGGGCGCAACCCATATTCTCTTACCTAAAAGACTCGATGCTGCCGAGTAATGAGGTATTAGCTAGACAAACTGTAAGGAGAGCAAAAGCTTATACAATCATAAACAATGAGCTATATAAAAGAAGCGTCACAAGCGTGTTGCAGAAGTGTGTGAGTTCGGCAGAAGGTCAGGAGATCCTCCTAGATATACACCAAGGAGAATGTGGGCACCATTCCTCATCTTGTGCCTTGGTAGCCAAAGCATTCAGGCATTGATTTTATTGGCCGACGGCATTGAAAGAAGCAAAAGAATTAGTTGAAAAATGCAATGGGTGTCAGAGATACGCAACCAAAATACACATGCCATCGGTCGAGTTAAAAACAATCCCCATCACTTGGCCATTTTCTGTATGGGGTTTAGATATGGTAGGACCATTTAAGCCGGCACGAGGAGGAATGACTCACGTATTGGTTATGGTGGACAAGTTCACAAAATGGATTGAAGTGAAACCAATAAAAAAATGCGATGGGTCCACAGCAGTGAAATTTCTCAAAGATATTATCTTAAGATATGGGTATCCGCACAGTATCATTACAGATAATGGCACAAACTTTGCAGAAGGAGCCTTCATGATTTTGCAGAGAGAAACACATAAGACTAGATATTGCCTCTGTGGCTCACCCAGCATCTAATGGGCAAGTGGAAAGGTCTAATGGACTGGTGCTATCAGGAATAAAACCACGACTTATCGAACCGTTGCAAAGGTCGGCAGGATGTTGGATTGAGGAACTCCCAGCCGTACTATGGAGCCTCAGGACTACTCCGAATAGATCAATAGGTTATACACCATTCTTTCTGGTATATGGGGCAGAGGCCGTACTTCCAGCCGACATAATGCATGACTCGCCAAGAGTTACTCAGTATACAACCTCGGAGATAAACGAGATAGCTCGGCAAGATACTGTAGACCTGCTAGAAGAAGCCAGAGAACTGACACTATCACGATCAGCTATTTATCAGCAGAACCTGCGACGATATCACAGCAAGAAGGTGAATCCAAGGGTGTTCAAAGAAGGAGATTTAGTCCTCCGACTGGTGCAATGCACGGCCGACATGCACAAGTTGTCACCTCCATGGGAGGGACCATTCATTGTGAGCAAAGCATTGCATAACGATGCCTATTATCTAATCGACGCTCAGCCCCCGGAGGGAACAAGGCAGACAAAGCTGGCGAAGAAACGAAGCGTCCATGGAATGTAGCTTTGCTTCGACCATTTTACTCATAGCATTGTATCTCAAGGTCAAGAACCAATGATGTATTGAACCTCGGCACCCAGAGCAGTAACTCGGGGACTGCCATATGTTATTTCAATTTCGTGTTATGTATTTGAACCTCGGCGCCCAGAACAGTGACTCGGGGACTGCCATATGTTATTTCAATTTCGTGTTATGTATTTGAACCTCGGCGCCCAGAGCAGTGACTCGGGGACTGCCATATGTTATTTCAATTTCGTGTTATATATTTGAACCTCGGCGCCCAGAGCAGTGACTAGGGGACTGCCGTGTGTTATTTCAATATCATATTATATATCTGAACCTCGGCACCCAGAGCAGTGACTCGGGGACTGCCGTCTATTTATTTCAATGTCATCTTATGTACTAAATCTCGGCACCCAGAGCAGTGACTCGGGGACTGCCATATATTATTTCCATTTCATACTAAATATTTGAATCTCGGCATCCAAAGCAGCTACCAGGGGACTGCCATATGCTGCCCCAGTTTTATGTTGAGCACTACCCTGAGCAGCGCCTCGGTATTGGTCTTATATTATTTCTGAAATTTGGTTTACATATTGAAATTCGGCGCGATAAACAGTGATTCAGGGATTGCCATATATTGTTCCAAAGTGGTAGGCAACCTCTGTTCAGAAAATATCAATATTATATGATATTCAGAGCTCACGCCTAGACTACTCGGCTAAACCACGAAAAAACGAAGGCAAGGATACATCTTAAAATCGGGAAATTCCGGGCCATCAAAGCAAGAACTCAGGCGAACACCCACTTAAACGAAATGATAGCAACTACAAGCGTATATGTCACAAAGAAGACACGGCAAAAGTTCAAATCATACGAGAGGCAGACAAATGTTTCACAGACATCATACGGCATGCGAGGATAAGAAATAACTTAAGCGTTGTTCGTTGGAGAGGCAGCAACTTGGTCAGGCGCTGGGCACTCCGACGTAGGAGGAACTTCGACCGAGGTTGCCTCGCCCTCCATAGACCCAGGTGCAACTTCAGCGGAAGCCCGAGGCTGCTCAGGAGCATCTGTCTGTGCAGTTGAATGACCAGTACCTTTGGAGGAGGACCGCGCATCGCCGTCACTGTCCGAGCTTGAATTGGAGCTGCCAGAAGTGGCCGAGTCATCCTCACCCTCCCCTTGCTCAGCCGAATTGTTATCCGAGGCATCCTCAACTACGACCTCCTAGTCCGAGTTTGGAAGAAAACTCGGCCCTTCATTCCAGGTATGCACGTCGGCATACTCGACGAGTTGGAAGGCGCGAGCTTGCCGAAGAGCGATGAAAGTGGGATCTTCAACCCAACGAGAACCAGTGCGCAGATTTCTCAGGATATCAAGAGAGATGTCTTCGTACCATGACATGATGACAGTAAGGGCCATATCAGCGCCAGCGCGCCCGGCTGATTCCCTCCAGAGACTTAGTTGCCTCTCAGATGCCATCAGTCTTTTTACCAGCAATTCGACCTCGTTGATATCAGGAGTCCCAGAAGTGTTCGGCCAAAGAACGTGGTAAGCTCGAATAGCTGCTTGCACCAAATCCCGGCCCATAATTTTCATTGGACCAACTGCAATTCAACAAAGAACTGGAAAATCCTCCATTGAATACTCCGAGTCAGCGGCAACAGGAACACCTCGGTGCACACGAGCTGCAAGAACCGCTTTAGAACTCACAGGCTTGGCTTCGGGAAAATGATCTGCGCAAAACACGAACGTGTCAGCAGGCAGCAGGGACAAAAAAGAAAATATAATTCGGTCGTGCTAAGAAGCTTACGATGAATGTAACTCATCATTATCTGAAGGCCTTTGGCCCAATCGATCTTGCTCTTCTCAAAACGAGCAAGTTCCTCGCTCAATCCCTGGGTTTTCAGTTCGACAGCCTCGAGGAGTTCTTTATTCTTCTGCAGCTCCAAAGCTAGCCGATTCTTCTCCTCGGAAAATTCCTGGTCGACCTTTTCTAGTTCGGATTTCTGAGAGAGCTTAAGGGTGTCCACCTCAGCTCGCAGGCGAGCTATTTCATCATCTTTTTCTTGTAGCTGCGCCGAATGAATAGCGCCTTGTTCTAAAAAATGCAGCATCACGTCAGGCATGGGCGTGCAATCTTGGTGGGACGTTGCAAAGGTTTGCAACTCGGCTTTACCAAGGCCAAACACAATAAAGAAGCTTAGCACACATGTTAAAAGGGAAAAGGTGTAAGATAAAAGGGAAACTAACCTTCCAAGCTCTTGACTTTCTTCTCAACGAATGTTGAGGTTATTAATATTACCTGTTCACCAAAAAAGTGAGCCGGCATCTCGCGGACAAATCAATAAGAACGTCGAGAATAACGAAAAGGAACTATCGACTTTACCAGCCTTTTTTACTACAGGAAGGATTTTCTCATACTTCTCTTCCAGTTTGCGGTGCGAAAAAAGCAACCTCTGAAATTCGGCAGTCCGCCGGTCATGTGCAACCTGAGCAATGGAGCAAAACGATAAATGGATATTCAAAGATAAATCAGATCCGAGTCAAGTAAAACTTAACTCGGATCTAGGTGGCCGGATATTCGAAGATAAATCAGATCCGAGTCAAGCAAAACTTAACTCGGATCTAAGTGGCTAGATATTCGAAGCTAAATCAGATCCGAATCAAGCAAAACTTAACTCGGATCTAGGTGGTTGTATATTCAAAGTTAAATCAGATCCGAGTCAAGCAAAACTTAACTCAGATCTAGGTGGCTGGATATTCAAAGCTAAATCAGATATGAGTCAAGCAAAACTTAACTCGGATCTAGGTGGCTGGATATTCAAAGCTAAATCAGATCCGAGTCAAGCAAAACTTAACTTGGATCTAGGTGGCTGGAGATTCAAAGCTAAATCAGATCCGAGTCAAGCAAAACTTAACTCGGATCTAGGTGGACGGATATTCGAACCCTAGAAATGAAGTTAAATTAAGTAAAACATCATTAAACTTCCAAGCATATAACAAGTTATTTCCGTGCAAGTTTTGGGGACTAGAGCATATAGTAACATCTGGGGAACTAATCTAAACTCCGCAAAACAGCAATTACCTCATTCATCTTGTTAGTGTCAAGGATGAACTTGGCAGCTTGATCGAAACGGCCGCTGATGTCGGAAAGCTGAAAGGGCTGATTGATGGGATTACCCTCAAACTGATCAGCGGCATTCCAATTATTGGCATACTCCACCAGCGAGCCGAGGCTGTTCCCACTAGCTGTCCGAGTTAAGACCTTACCCCGGACATGTTGTGTAACCATCGCACTGAGGCTCTTATGAAGAGCAAGTCAGGCCGGTGAGGCAACGGAGGCTTTGGTAGGCGCAGTTCCTTGTGCAAGATGTCGAATACTACCGAGAAGAGCCGACAAGACCTTTCTGGGAAGAAGCCTTGGTGGCAACAACTTTTCTCGCCTTAGAAGAGGCATCAGCAGGAAGAGATACCTCGGTGATGGGGACGGTGTCTTCAGGAGCAGCAGGAGTCACGGTCACAGAAGGCGCCGAGATAACGACCTCTTCGGCCGGGGCTGGAGTGGCTATAGAAACTGCTGGGGCAGATAGAGGCTCAGTAGCGGCGCTGGGACCCACAGAAGGGGCAACGGGTTCGATGAAAATCTCGGAGGGCCGATTGGAATCAATGTCGACAAAAGGAGTTTCAGGCACGTCGCGACGAGGAGGCGACGGGTTCGGAGCTGGAGGAGAGGCAAGACGAAAGGGGAATCGGGAATCCTAGTATCATCAGCAAGTGAGGAGAGGCGGCCGAAATTGGCTGGTAATGCTAGGACCCGGGCTTAGTAAAGCGGAGCACTACAAAAATAAGAAAGAAAAAAGAGTGTCGGTATGAAAAACAGAAGGAGAGAAACAAGAAATATGAGCAAAAGGAACTTACCCGGCGACCCCAGGCATAGTCTTGCGCTTGGGAGGATTCGGAGTGGATTTCTTTGTTCGTTTCTTGGGGACCGCCTCTGAGGCACTAGCAGGAGCCCCGTGTTTCCCCGAGGTAACAAGGGGTCAAGAAGCAATAGGCTCGGCGTCGTAAACCTGACCGGCCGGATTAGCTAGGAAAGTAGAAGCCGGAAATGCATAAGAAATAGGCATTGCGGCAACTACCTCAAGAACTTGGACCTCGTCCGAATCACCTTCCTCCTCGTGCGCCGAGGTCTTGCCACGAGCTCGAGCCGGGGCAGGGTCCGACTTAGGGACGAACTCTTCCGAGTCCGGCTCACCAGTATCCGGGGTGCTCCGGTCCGCAGGCCACGGAAGCAACAAAACTTCGGCATCCTCATTCTTCTGCTCTGCGAACCTCTGCAAGATGGGGAAAAATAAAGTTAGCGGAATCCGTTACAATGGAATAGCAGAACGTTATTGATTAAGCTTACTTTGGGAGGCGGACGATCGCGGGTGAACGGTTTCAATCCCCAAGCCCAATCCTCAGGCATCTCCGTCTTAAAGATAGCTCGGACACGCTTATAGATAAGGTAATTGTCCAGCTCCATGGTTGAGACTCGGTTAGGGTCAAGAGGACCGCTCATGTAGCACAGTTTGTGAGTCCGCTTCTGGAATGGGCAGATTCGGCTACTGATAAAGGTAGCCATCAGGTCTTCGTCGCATAACCCGGCACGGATCAGCTCTTTAAGCCGAATCTCAAAAGCCTCGGCCAAGGCATGACTCTTCCTCGGATTGTAAGTCCAATTCACCTTAGAAGGCAGACCAATTGAGAAGGCAGGAAGCCGAATCTTGTCCTCCGTCCCTCTGTTCTTAACGTAAAAGAAGGATTTGTGCCACTTCTTGCACGACTCTAACCCGGTGACACGAGGAAATACGGATTTCCTCCGAGGTGTAATGGACGCTGCCCCACATTGAGTAAGCAATTTCTCGGAAGGGTGCAGAGACTTGTCAGGGACTACGTTAGAGCGAATCTGGAAGAACTTCGACCAGACGTGCACGGACGGCCATAGGCCGAAGTATCCCTCCGAGGCGGAGATAAAAGCAGAGAGAGAAGCGATGGCATTCGCAGGAAGATGATGCGGCTGAAGGCCGAAGTAGTCGAGAAACTCTCTAGCAAAATCGCTAAGAGGGAGACCAAAGCCACGCGCGAAGTGCGACATAAAAACTACATATTCGCCCTCCCTAACATCCGGAGAGGACTCGCTGCCGGGTAAGCGACAGGAGACCTCGGCGGGAATCCTCCGAGTTCGGATAAGCCACTCAATCTCGCGGCGTGTAACAGAAGAACCTTGCCACGAGCCTCGCTCGGGCCCAGAGCTAGCGTCATCATCCTCTACCAGAGCACCACTAAAGGAGCTAGACATGGGTTCGCCGGAGAGATCGACGGAAGAAGAGCTGGCGGCGGAGGGAAGTTTAGAGCTACGAGGCCCCGTCGTGATTTTGCACGGGAGCGGCGGCGGAGGAGCAGAGGAACCGCCGCACGAATACAAGATTGAAACGGAGAAATCTAGGATAAAACCTAGGCAATGCGGCCGGAAAGAACTCACCGGCGACGGTGCCGAAGCTGGCGAGCGCAGGCGAGGCGGACGGAACAACACGACGGAGTCCTCGCCGTCGGAAGTTCCGATGAGCGCGCGGCGGCAGAGCTGCAAGAGGGCGCAGAAGCGAGAGGAAGAAGAAGGGCACAAGCGAACGAGAAGGGGAAAAGTGAATTCCCAGACGCCGCGCCCCTCTTTATAATCGAGCCACAAACAAGGTAGTGGGATCGTGGGTGCAGCAGTTGACCGTGTAGATCGTGGGTGCGGCACGAACGCACGACGTTAAGTGGAACCGCACCAACGGCCACACAGCAGCGAAGAAGGTTGCGATCCCGGAAGCGGACACGAGGCGTCCGCAAGATGTGGGCAAGCAAGGTTAACTGTAGCCTGTTAGTAAATACTGTAGAGGAACAAAAAACTAGAAGAACAATGATGGGCATGACACGTAGGACAAGGCGTACGAGAGAAGGAACATGGGTACCTCGGACGAGAAGAAGATAACTCGGAAACAATACAGAAAAATGTGATGAAGCTGATACGACCCGGCCGAAGTTATCGGTAGGGCCACATCAGCTTCGGGGACTAATGTTGGGGGGGTGACCCCGGATAGGTTAAAGACGGGGAAAGACGAAGGTACGATCCCCGTCTGGTTTCCGAGTTACAGTCTAAGTCGGCCGAATCCTGTAGAAGTCGGCCGACATATGGGGGCGAGAGGCCCGTATATGTATATTAAGACATTACCCGGCCGAGATATTACGTAAGTCGGCCGGGTTAGCCTGAGTGATCTTGATGCAGGTGAAGGACGATCCGAGCTATGCAAGGAAGGACCGAATGATATGAAGCTTGCAGGAGAAGGAGAAGCCTGAAGTCAAACCCTAGCTGCAAGCTGGGGAGAATCTGAGCAGAGCCAAGCGCTACGGACAAAGGCGCAGAGCGACAGAGAGGCAGGAGGAGGTCACGGAGGTGACAGTCCAGAAGACCGAGGCGCACAGGAGGGGCCCTCTGGAACCTTTCCTTCGTTAGAGGGGCGACAGGGAAAGGGGGCGCCAAACTACTATATTGGGACAAGCATATTCCTCGAATATGCTTGCCACGTCAGCCCTAGAGGAACCCAGGGCTCTCCTTTATAAGGAGAGGCTTGGACTCAGAAGGGGGATCGACTGAGGTTAGGGCCGTTAGGCTGGAAAAGTTCTTCTCTTCTCACTGTATACAGCTCAAGGAGCACTTGTAGCCCAAGGAAGAAGAGATAAAGATCTTTGCCTTAGTCTTCTGTGTGTAGAATCAACTCCATCTTCCCTCCCCAGATCCCTCTAGCATCTATTGGCCCCATACTTTAGCCTACCCATGGCATCTACCGTGATACCACCACGACAGCGCCGCTCCATGGTTGTCGTCCACCAGCATCAACTATTACAACTACTTTGGATAATAGACACGCGGGTCTTAACGAAATTAAAAGACAGCCCTAAGGCTCCTACCGATTGCCGACTTACAATAAGGATCATTGCATACATCATATATAATCACAATCATGGCCATATCACATCACAACACACCCCTACAAAACAAAGTTAGACGCCTCTAATTTTCTTTGCATGTTTTACGTGGTTTGGGGCTTTCAAATAAAAACCGTTCTAACTTACGAACAAGAACCACAACGTTGATGCAAGTACTATCAAGTGCCCGTTGTAAATTGAATCTTCACTGTGATGGGAGAGACAAACACCCGCAAAGCCACTTATGCAATACAAGTTGCATGTCGAGTATGGATCAAGTCTCATGAATGATGTCATGTAAGGTTAGCTCGGGCCGCTTCATCCCACCATCCCGCAAGATGTAAAGTACACAAGAAGCAATTGATAATAAAAGCATCACCGCCCACAATGACCATTGTGTTCTACTCGTGCAACAGATCTACGTATAGACACGGCTCTGATACCACTGTAGGGGTTCATAGCATGGGAAAAAAATCTACCGCATGAACACACACAAGCCAATATCTATCTATTAGATTGTAGCAACGAGTCGATAGAGTACTGACCCTCGAAGATTCCAAAGCGGTTAACGAGGTCAGATTCTCATGGGTGAAGTAGTCGTTCACTTGCTGATCTCAAGATCGCGTATACGATCCTTCCGACGCCGCTTTCCGGCAGCGCTTCCGCAATCGGTCACACGTACAGTACTCGATGAAGACCTTCCTCTCAATTGTTCCAGCAGGCAGTGGAGGTTGTAGATCTCTCCTCGCGATTCTGGCAACACGACAGCGTGGTGTCGGAAGTAGAGGGGAAATCCCGCAGGGCTTCTCCTAAGCCGGAGCAGGTATGGTGGAGTAGAAGAGGGCCTCGGCGATCTAGAGTTTAGAGGGCCAAGGTTTAGAGGTGGCCAACGACTAGTAGAGGTGCTAGTCAGTGACTACTTTTAGAGGTCTCTAAATCAATTGCAACTTTAGAGGCTGCAACTAATCTAGGGTTTGAGGTGTGAGGGGTAGGGGCGCCCCTAACCCTCCTTATATAGGTGGGAGAGGCGGTGGGGAAAGTGGAGTCCTCCCCCAACTCCACCTTGTGGCCGGAGGCAAGGTAAGGGGAGGAATCCTCCCCTAGGTAGGATTCCTTCCCTCCCTCCACTAGGCAACCATGTTGGGATTTGACTTTTTCAAACTGGCATTTGACTTTCAAACTAGAGTTTGATTTCTCTCTTACCATTGCCTAGCCAAGTGACCTATTACATGATGTAACCATTCCACTTTGTCATGACACATCCATGTACCCTTCCCACTCCGGATCGGTGGACCTTCTAGACCCTTCTAGAACATTCCGGTGAAAACACTGAAACCATTCCTGAACTCCGGAATTAGACTTTCCTTATATGAATCTTATTCTCTGGACCATTTCGGATCTCCTCATGATATCCCGGATCCAATCCGAGACTCCAAACAGCATTCGGTCTCTTTACTCACATTCCATATCTACTAAACAATATCGAATCCTTAAGTGTGTCTTCCTACGGTTCGTGAATTATGCAGACACGACCGAGACTCTTCTCTGATCAATAACCAATAGAGGAATCTAGAAATTCATATGGCTCCCACATATTTCTACGATTACTTCATGATCGAATTAACCATTTACATACGATACCAATTTCCCTTTGTCTCACGATACTTTACTTATTCGAGGTTTGATCGTCGGTATCTATGTATACCCAGTTCAACCTCGTTACCGATAAGTACTCCTTACTCGTTCCTGTGATATGTGATCCCTTGTGAGCTAGTCACATGCTTGCAAGCTAATTGGATGACATTCCACCGAGAGGGCCTAGAGTATATCTATTTGTCATATGGATGGACAAATCCCACTCTTGATCCATGTGCCTCAACATATACTTTTCGAACACTCAATGCCACCTTTATAACCACCCAGTTACATAGTGGTGTTTGATGTCATCAAAACATCCATCCAGTGATGGTGATTAACATGATCTCATGGTCGAAGGATTTAGATTACTATGTATCTGAATCCTTATAGCAAACGAGCTATTGAAATGACTTGATCTTAGGAGTATGTCCATCACATCATTCTCCTAATGATATGATCTTGTTATTAATAACATCTCAATGTTCATGATCAGGAAACCATGATCATCTATTAATCAACAAGCTAGTATTACAAAGAGGCTTTACTAGGGACTCTTATAAGTTTACAAATCACACAAGTATTAATGTTTCCGGTTAATACAATTATATCATGAATGTAAACATTTATCATAAACACAAAGATATAATAATAACTACTTTTATTATTACCTCTTAGGCATATCTCCAACAAAATCCCCCAATGACAAGAGTGGGCTTGGATTCAACTCTAATATCAAGAACAAGTCCACTAACATGTTTGAAGCACAAGGGAAACAAGAAGAATGGCCAAGATCAAGTCAAGCATCCGGCCAACATTGTTTGCTTCAAGTGCAAGGAAGAAGGGCATCACTTAAAGTCTTGCCCATTGAAGAAGAAGCCCCTTGGCAAGAGGCAACAAGGGAAGCGGCCTCAAGCTCTACCTCTTGCTAGAGATGGGCCTCCTCCCAAGAAGACTCAAGGTCTTCCTCAAGTTGTTGCTTGACCCAAAAATAAAGAAGGCAAGAGAAGAACTTTCTACATTTGTCGTGGTAAATGGCACATTTTTTCCTCATGCACCATTGGTAACTCCTCATCCAACCCTATCATGATTGATGATGTTTATTCTTTTTGTAAGGATGAGGTTGAAAATGTGTTTGCCAAATTTGTCGGTGCCCAATGTGGTGTCAAGAAAAGAACCATTTGGGTTGCCAAGCCTATTATGACTAACTTCTTAGGTCCCAACTTGGTTGGGTACCAACAACCCAAAACTTGATCAATAGATGTTGTTGGAGGGCATTGGAGACTTGGCTACATCATGAAGAATTGAGGGATCTTCATTATTATATTTGTCAAGTCAAGTCATGTGGATTATATTGCCTCTATAATTTTTCAATGTTCCTCCTTGCGGTAACATATGCTTAACTTATTTCATTGAAATTTACTCGCCCCCTTGTGCATGTGTTGGTTTTGTATCTTCCATGTTCTTGTATATCTTGTTCTTTTCACTTAATTATCTTGAGTTATCAAGTATATTCGTGTATGATTAGGTGGCATACCATGTACATTTGCGTTCTAGTGTTTGAGCCTTACTTGATTATATTTGGTATCTTATTTGGCTCTTGTGAGAGATTAATGGACTATCCCATTTTGGGGGAGTGTTATGCTTGGGCATTCCACAGTCCTAAAAGTGTTTGTACATGAGGAATACCACCTAGTGTTGATGTTGAAATATTATCTAGTCTCTATGTGGTATGATCCTCATGAGAAATTTAAAGTTCTATAATGCCCATTAATTATCTCTATTTGGATCTTTTTGCCTCGTGGTGAGTTTTATGGTTTATCACATTATGAGGGAGTCATATGCTTAGTGCATATTACAAACCTAGAAAATGTGAAAATTCAAGGTTGTGTCACTTAGAATTGATATTGATAATTATCTAGCTCCAATGTGACACATTTGCTCATACAAGCTCCAATTTGTTTGAATATTTTTATTACTCATCTTTTGGATCTTGTGTGTGAGAGTGTTTCTTGGTATGTGTTTCCTCATACTTGGATCTCTGTATCCTCATGGAAACCATTAGCTTCAAGTCACTCTAATCACTAGTGATTGTGTGACTATTGGAAGCTACCAAGAATCTCTCTTGAAGCATCAAGCTTAATTCTTATACTTTTTTATATGCTTCTTTGTGTGAATAGGATCTTGGATATCCTTTTGATCTACCTCGGGAAGATTATTCCCAATATTTATTGTCCTTGGACAATTAGTACTCGATTTATGGTAGAATTTATTGATCATATTCACTCTGGCCTTTGCTTAGTTTTGTACTATCTCTTGCCAAGAAATTGTTTTGTGTTGTCTCCCAAGCTTTCCTTGCCTCTTATGGATCTTCTTATTTTATTGGTATCCTCTTATGTTTTGTTTAATATAGGTAGTGATGACCCACAAGTATAGGGGATCACAATAGTCTTTGAGGGAAGTAAGCCCAATTTATTGATTCGACACAAGGGGAGACAAAGAATATTTATAAGCCTTTACAAGTGAGTTGTCAATTCAACTGCACCTGGAAATAGTCTTGCTCACAGTAGTCTATCAGTAGCAATAGTTTTGTAGTAGCAATAGCAAAGTAAAAGCAGTAGTAAAATAAAGACAGTAGTAACAATAGTTGTAAACAACAGGATTTGAATGCAATAGGCATAGAGATGGATGGACGGGCGTTGCATTGACAAGACTATTCATGTAATATCAAGATCAAGGGAATTTGTAGATAAATAAGATAAAGCATCCAAGTACTAAATAATCATAGGCACGTGTTCCATATATAGTCATACGTGCTCGCAATGAGAACTTGCATAACATCTTTTGTCATGTCATCCCGTTGCAGTGGGGCCTCAAGGGAATCTACTAGAAATTAAGGTACTCCTTTTAATAGAGTACCGGAGCAAAGAATTAACACACATGATCCTCACATCACAGCCATCCCCTCCGGTTATCCCAATTTCTGTCACTTCGGGGCCTCGGATTCCGGACAATGATATGTGTAAACAACTTGCAAGTAAGATCACAAACAATAAATCATCATGAATCAATAACATGTTTAGATCTGAGATCATGGCACTCGGGCCCTAGTGACAAGCATTAAGCACAACAAGTTGCAACAATGTCAAAAAAGCACTAACAATAGATACTATGCACCATGCCCTAACAATCTTATTCAATTACATGATAGATCTCATCCAATCCCTACCATCCCCATAGCCTACAGAGGGGGATTACTCACTCATAGATGGGGGAATCCTGGATGGTTGATGGAGAGGCGTCGATGATGATGATGATGGCGACGATCTCCTCCAATTCCCCGTCCCGGCAAGGTGCCAGAACAGAGTTTCTGGTTCCGAATCGCGGTTTTTGGTGGTGGCGACGCAGCGGAACTCTTTTTAGAAAAACGTCGAACCCCTTGTGTGTTTAGGTCAGAGGGCTTATGTAGGTGGAAGGAGAGGTCAAGGGGGTGCCCGAGGCGGCCACACCACCCCTGGAATGGCCTGGCCTGGCCCGCGCCACCAGATGGTATGGGCCCCTCGTGGCCCTTCTCCGTCTCGTCTTCTGGCTCCATGAGTCCTGGTAAAATAGCAGTTTTGCGATATTTTCTGGGATTTTTCCTGAAAGTTGATTTCCTGCACAAAACGAGACACTAGAGCAATTCTGATGAAAACAGCGTCAGTCTGTGTTAGTTATATCCAAATCATACAAATTAGAGGAGAAACAATAGCAAAAGTGTTCGGTAAAGTAGATTCATTTTGGACATATCAACTCCCCCCAAGCTTAGCTTATTTCTTGTCCTCAAGCAATTCAGTTGAAAACTGAGTGCGATAAAAGAAACTTTCACGAACACATTTGCTTCATAAGATGTATATATTCTTAGCATATGATCAAATACTTAGGCAATTCATAATAAGGAGTATGCAACTAAGTCTACTCAATAGTCATGGAAGCTATGAAGAGATTCCAACACAGTAATAATAAGCAACATGAAACATAAGCATAAGCAACATTGTAATGCTCATAAGAAGGTATGATAAAGTGGCATATCGCTTGCCTTTGATTGTGGAGCAAAACATAAATGCCAAGGCACCTCTGAAGTTCAAGTGAAGACTAGAAATAAAAATATCAAAGATACAAGCATGAAAGTTATGCCACAGTTAACCGTGTTCTGGGACAAGCACATTACACTAAGAATGACATTTATGCTCTCAAGAAGGTTCTCATAGAATAAATGGTGACTCTACAAAGAAATGAAAGGTTTTGAAAAGTTTGAAAGGCTTCCAAAAGCTGAAAGTATGGTACACATTAGCTTTGATATCTCATTGCCCCTATCATAAGCATCTTTAAAACAGTTAAGGTTAAAGTGAGGTCAACTATGAGTTATATTCTTGACAGATCATAAACTGGAAATATCATGTCCCTTGAGTACGAGGGTCGTTCCTCATGCTACTCAACTTTAGTCACCGGTAAGTTCTTGTCATTGTAAGTGTATGTGTACCATAGAAAATTGCCAACAGGGTACCCCTTGACTCATGATACAGGAGCTATCCCATATAAAATGACAAAGCAACAGACAATGAGCATCTCAGCGAGTGTATGTGTACCATAGAAAATTTGCATAGGTTTTTATTGAGGATGCTTCATAGATTGCTTACTATGGTTATGATGCAAGTTTCCACCATGATTAAGCATGGCTTAGGCTAGCCGCCCAGGCATTTCTCTAACACATATACATAACTCCATGGACTTACAAGCTCCCCTTTTATTTCACACTGTCGACATCCGTAAACAAAAGAGCATGATATCAACTTGGTAGTATGTACAAGTTTTGAAAGCGTTACCCATGACAGCATGGTTCTGCTAACTCCCAGCCTATAATTTGCAAGCATATAACTTTCATGGACAGTCACAATGGTTCAAGTTTATTAAGTGCAAGAAAATAAAGTGTGCCATCAAGTTCGTGAGAGCTTTACTAACTTTTTCATAACAAGCAAATATTTTATTTGGAAGAAAACTAGGCATAATAAATATGCACGGAATAGCAATGATGCTAATAGGTAGATATGGTGGACACTTTTTGACAATTTTGGTTTTGGGGAGTTGGATACATGAGTAGAGCTCATACTCAGTGCAAGTGAAGGCTAGCAATACAAAGGGAGCGACAATCGAGAGAGCAGTAATTGTCATAATCATGCTTGCAACAAAACAAAATTAATTATGGCATAAAGGTGACATAAGAACTCTGAGGCAAAATAAATCATCGAGGCTTAACTGACTTTTGTTTATTCATATGCATGCGTGAGCATGTGCCAAGTCGATTCAAATGAAACATTCAGAGGAGGATACCACAATGTCATACCAAGTTATGAATAGAATAATGCAAGCAAACATTTATATGACATGCTACAAACTATTAGCAGGTTAGAACTAATCATAAGAGAGCAAGAACTACTAAGCATCCATTAAATAACATACACCCTACTTGAACAGACTAAGCATCCCCACAATGATGAGTATATGTACAAAAATGAAAACAAATAGCGTTCATTACCAGCCTCTTACCACACCTCGAGTTATCATAAATCATCATTGCCTTTCACTTGTGTGGCTTGAATAATATAAAACCAAACTCCAAAGGAGTCACTGAGGACCGCTGAACCCTGCAATAAACTTTACAAAACTAGAGAAGAAGAACAAATATTTTTGGGTTTTCTAATTTTAAAAGCAAGCACTTAAGGCAAAAGCAAACAAAGCAAAATCTTTTTGGATTTTTCTTATAGCAAACCAAAGCTAAAAGCTGAAGGAGCAAATGAAGAGAAACAACAAAAATATTTTTGGTCTTTTGTGTTTTGGAAAGCAAAAATAAAAACTAAAAAGAAAGCGAAACAAGGATAAGCAAAGTATTGACAAAACATGATATGTAAATGAGTGTGATGTCGGTATACCTCCCCCCAAGATTAGGCTTTTGGCCTAAGTGGAGATCAATCCCACTGTGGCCAAGATGTAACACCTCCATAATATGACGAAGAAGTGCCTTCGTCCTGATATGAACTCGAGAGCGCCCCTATGTAGTGTACAGAGTAGTCATAAGAGGGCGCATCCCCCTGGTGTTGCTCGTGGAAGCCAAGAAAGCGGAGTTGATCGTCCATCTCCTCCTTTTTCTCAATCTTGATAGCAATAGTCCCAATCATAATAGTTTCATAATTTTCTTGTGGTATGGAACAATATATTTCTCCAACTTTGATGCCTTCAATATTTTCAATTGAATTTAGGCCATAAGTCTTATCAATTTTCTTGGGGAAATAGACAGTATGCTCCTTGTCATTAACATTAAAAGTTACCTTAACCTGATTACAATTAATGACAGCACTTGTAGTATTAAGAGAAGGTCTCCCAAGAATAATAGACATATTATCATCTTCTCACATCCCAAAATTTTCCAAATTTTGAAATGTGAAAAATAAACAAACAAAAGAAACAATTGTTGAAATTTAGGGTGAAAAGAAACTTTTTACCTCTTAATGGAAACATCAAAACCCTACTTGAACAAAATTTGAATGAAAAGACAACAAAAAAATATTCAAAGAATCAAATGCATTCATAAATGGATGTATCTTGAATTTTAAAGCACTTGGAAAAAATAAACCAAAACCCTAATGAAAGAAATCATCTCCAAGATCACTCCAAGACTATGGCTTTGTTCCATATAAAAATTTAGCAACAAACATTTCTAAATGACCAAAAATGGTAAACAAAAATATTATAAAACCATGGAAATTGGTTTCACTCAATTTGGAGCCATGGATAAAAACTTGTGATTTTAATAAGATAAAACAAAGTAATTCCAAGGCTAATAAATCTCCTAACTAAAATCAACACCAAATTATGAGCAAAGTAATCCTAAAGGTATTTAAAAAGATAAACAAATATTAAATAAAATTATACAAATTGGAATCACCAATTTTGGAGCTATAAATAAAAAGATATGGATTTTATAAGATAAAGAAAGAAAGAAAGAAAGAAAGAAAGAAAGAAATAAGGAATTATTGCAAAGACAATTTAAACCTTGAATTAAATCCATAAGCCAATGGAAAAAAGTTTACTAAATAATAAAAATAATAAAAGATTATTTAAATAAAATTATATGGGTTTGAACCATATTCAATTTTATTTAAATAAAGACAAAATGCCTAATTAAAATAAATATTAAATCATAAGAGAATATTTGAAATATTCTAAAGTGAACTTTTAAACACACCAAATAACTGGTATAAAAACCTACTGAAAGTTTGGAAAATATTTGAAATCAAATGGATGTTTAAATCATTTGAATCAAATAAAAAAAGAAAATAGAAATGGAAAAGTAAAAAAGAAATGAGAAAAAAAGGAAACCAAACTAACCCAACTAACCTACCCAGCACCCAGCCCAGCTTGGCCCAGTCGAATCCCACCCGGGCCACTCACCCCTCTCTCCCCGCGAACCACTTTCTCACCCGCGCATCAACCCACCCCTTCGCTGACCCCGCGGACCCACTGCCATGCTGGCATCATCTTCAACCCCGCGCGCTGACCTCGCCCTTCTTCCCCCTGCTGTTTCTGCCGACGTTTAATCCGATTAAATTGGCATAAACGCGTGAGTTAATTCCTCCCCAACCTGGACTTCTTAACCGCCTCCCCCTCCTCTCTGTTTCCCCTCAATCCCCATGCCACCGGAGCCCCCAGGCTGCTCAAATTTCCGCTCGAACCAACGCTGCCTCCGACGTGCTCCGACATCAATTCCGGCAGACCCCGACCACCCCTGCCCTCTGGCTCACACGAGCTTGCTCACCGACCACTCACGTGCCTACTGACACTTCCCGTTTGCTCGTGCATGCCCCTGATGCT
This sequence comes from Avena longiglumis, assembly GCA_030063025.1. Lineage (NCBI taxonomy): Eukaryota > Viridiplantae > Streptophyta > Magnoliopsida > Poales > Poaceae > Avena > Avena longiglumis. Next base: position 149,425,851 of record CP125974.1, read on the forward strand.
CGGCTCCGTCCTCGCCTGCACGCCACCGTCGACCACCTCAACTCCGGCGAGAAGTTGCCGACGATTTAGTGCACCCCTTGCCCTCTGGTAGGTTCCGCCGCAACCCTTGCAACCGTGCACATCTCACTGATGTTTTGCCTTACTTTAATACGCCCTAGGAACTTGCCTCCGACGACGACAACACGTGCCCGACGCCGACGCAAGCTCCAGCGAGGAATTACCCATGACCCCGTGCGCCCCTTGATCAACGGAGACTACCTTGAGCATTACCGCGTCCCCGCGACCATGATAGCACTCTCCTCCCCTCCTCTTTCCCCCTGGAATCACCAGAACACCGTCCACCCGACGCGCCACCGCCACGCACCGTCGCCAGCGCCGCCCGTCTATGACCTAGCATTCTGCCACCGTTAGATCTAAATCCTAGGGCATAGATTAGATGACTTAAACGAAGGGTACGCTCGACCTGTGCCATGCGATTTCATTGAGATCTTGTGGCTCACGTTGCACGATCCACCCGAAATGGTACTGGCCAATAAGAACATGACACGTACCCAGACTGTTGTTTTAAAAACCAGGATATGATCTATTAGTTGTTTGATTTTGTAAATTCCATAACTTTTGATCTGTAAGTCCAAAATTTACAAACTTCATATCAATGGATTCAAAAAATGAAACCTTTGCAACTATGGCCCTGGTTTGTTCATTTGCTTCTGAAAATTTAGAGCATTTTGCAGAGACATGTTTAGGACTATTTTGAGTATAAAAATTGTTTTAAAAATGATTTTTGAGTGAAACCTTTTGCAAATGGATTTGTTTTGAACCCTATGACCATAACACTAACATTTGAGTTTAAAAATATATTTTGTTAACACTAGGAATTATTACTTTGAATAAAAGCATTTCTAGTAAAACAAAAATGATTTAAAAGGGCTATTTTCACTAACTTGTTTTCAAATGATTTTCCACGTTTTATAAATGACCAGTAGGTGTTTTGAAATGTTTAGTGCCTTGTTAGAAACCACTTTTTCAATAAAACAACCTTTTGCATGCTTGAATGCATTTCTTTGTTTTTATTGTTTTGGTTTGTTATTTGTTGGAGTGCTGGTTTTGAATGTGTGCTTTGCTTGATTGAATTGTAGTGAACTTCGAGGAGTGTGACAATTGCAAGATCAAGGAGAGTACCTAGTTTCTCTACTAAAAAGTCAAGTGATACTTTGGTCATCAAAAGTCCTATCTTTTCAATATTGCATTAGTGATATTTTTGTAGTATGCATGATAGGACTATTTTATATATATTGCTATGCTATAGTAGATCCTATAGAATATATTTTGGTAGGAATCTTCCTAAGTCAAGAGACAAGTTATGTTAGTATGATTAGCCTAGCTATTAGATTACAAGGGTGGAATATTCATGCTATGATATTATGCAAAGTCTATGACTATGTTTTGATTAATAAAACAACTAAGTGAATGAATCGCCTGGGTGGAATGGGAAGATTGGTTTGTCTTGAGTGGTTACACAGGGCCCATTTATATGGCTTACCCTGGTGTATCTCACTTGTGGATGGCCACCCAGGCAAAGAGATTTGAGATGTTTTGTGTTGAGAAGCTTCTAGTGCAGCCACATGGCATATGGGCTTTTCCTTGACTACATAGGTTGCAAGAACTCAGACAGACAGACAGAAGGTGGTACTGATGATAGGATGGAACGCGTCTGTGCTGATCTGAGGGATTGTTTTTGAAAAGTCTCGTCTCGATGCATGTCGAGTCTTGTGGGGAAACTGCACCACCTCTCGAGAGGGTAAAACCTAAGTACTTAGCCGTGTCCCCGACAACGGACAATTTGAGCATCAAATACATTGAAGCAATCAAGGATCTCCTCATCCCAATTTCTCTAAGTTAAAACTTGTTGGGTGAACAAGGGAAGCGATTGGTGTGTATCTAGAGTGCCATTATGTGATGAAATGTTTTTGAAAAGAGAAAAACTATTTTTCAAAGGATAGGGAAAACTCATTTTATGCAAAGGCCGGCCAAAACTCCACTTAGCCAAATATTCATATAGATGTTAGATTATCCATATCAATATGATATCACTTGCCAATACAATTCAAATGTATTGACCCTTGTGGTTGTAACTTATTATGTTGCAAGTTTGTTTGATGTTAGTGAAGTTTGTTGAGTAGGGATTACAAGTCTACAACCAACATGATTGCCTGTGGCATATGAAGATGAAGGACTCCATGCTATATAGATATATCTGCTGCATTATAATAAGATAGCCATATGAGCTATGTAAGATGTAATGAATTATTTTATCCTGGTTATAAGTTGTAATATGACCTTTGTTTCTTGATATTACATCTTAAATTGTGGGTGTTAGCTATTCGATCCAGGTACTAGCATTGTAAACACAGGGATCTCTACCTTATCAGGTTGGGACCTCTATATGTGGTATCAGAGCACTGTGTTGCCTGTAGGATTGTAACCCTAGGATTGGACAAAACCCCTTAGAAAAATAAGAGTTGTATTTTTTCAAAATTATTTACAAACAATCTTGTAAACTCTTTCCTCAACATTTTGTTTTGATTCTACATCTCTTCCTTTTTAACTTGATGAACAAAAACTTCAACATGAGCAAGGACTTCAACATCACAAATGACTTCAACTTCAGTTTCACCAAGGATTTCAACTTGGACATCACTAAGGACTTCAAATGAGTTAAGAATAATACTCAAGACTAGGATACTAAGGAAACACAACTTAGGAGGAACCATCATCACCTTTGAGCCTTGTAACCAAGATGTAAGAATTTCTTCCAAGACACCATGATCTTGTTCATGATGTAACAACTAAGAAGGATGGAATGATCTCAAGTGAACCCCATAGTTGGACCACCATACTAGTGTTTAGTTTAAATCGATTTATTGATCACACCAACTTATGTGGTGTAGCAAAAATATTGTGTTGCCTAAAATATGCTTGAATCTTGTTGTTTGAATGGAATGCATGATTGTGATTGCTTGCACATTGCTTTGTGTGATTTGTTGTGTGTGAGTAGAATTCTTCCTCTAGAAATCGTTTTCCTTCTAATCCCAATCCAACCCAAGAAGAGGACTTCTCCAAGAGACCACAACTCCAACATCAAGGATGGTAACAACAACCAAGAGATGCACATGACAGAAAAACTTCTAGCAACCCAAGCTGAAAGGACTATATCTTCTCGTGATATCTTTTTGGTGTTAATGATAATCCCAAATGTGCTTTAATTGTGCGCTTGAGTTTCAGGGGAAACGTTGTTGATGTCTCCTTCTATAGTGGTGGATGATCTCTTGGGATCTCATGAAGACGGTGGCTTTTTAGTCTTCTCTTAGTTTCTCTCCGGTTATTGTTTTTAGGTCACCGTACTATTAAGAGGGGGTCCATCTTGGAAGGCTGTGGGAAATCACTTGTTCTTGCACAAACCTATATGCACCACCACAGCCATCCCATTATCCCGTGAGAGAGCGTGTTCCTGTTCTGTTGGAGCCTTTTGTGTCTCACTGGAACTTCCGGTCATAGGCCGGAAGTTCCGCTCAAACTTTTTCTGCGGGCTGTTCTACACTTTGTTCCGACGCTAGTTCCACCCCAAGTTCCGATGGTGAATCGTTAACCTTTTGTTCGAAGTGTTATATTTGCCGGAACTTGGGCCAGAACTTGCATCGGAACTTGTCCTGCCAAAAGTTCTTGAGCGGAACTTCCGCTGGCCGAACTTCGGTCATTAAACCAGCGACCCAAAGTTCCGCCTTGTTCCGCCCCAAGTTCGGTGGCGGCTCAACCTTCTACATTTTGAAGCGTGCTATTTGCGAACTTGGTGAACTTGCATCGGAAGTTCACGGAACTTCGTCTGTTTTGACGGAACTTCCGGTTCGAGCGGGCGTCAATGGTCGATGACCGTTGGAGCCAGTGGCGGAACCGCCTCTCGCCGGAACTTCGGTGCGCTCGAGGCGGCGTCAATGGTCTGATGACCGTTGGATCCAGGCTGGGCGGAACTTCCGGCCTCTCACCGGAACTTCCGGTGAGGTCGCGGGGGCTGTAACGGTTCAGCGCGAGGGGGCCTATTTAAGGCACCCCTCTTCTTCCTCCCATTTTCTCTTGAATTTTTCTCTCTCCTCCATTAATGCTTGAGCTTCACCTCACTAGATCTCTTCCTCTAGCCACTCAAATGACTTGATCTTTTGAGAGGTGAGGGAGGTGACCTAGATCTACACTTCCACCAAAGAAGATTTGATTTCCCCACCCATCCTTTGTGGATCTTGTTGCTCTTGGGTTTCTTGGAACCCTAGACAGTGTAGGGCATCCTCGGAGCTAAGGCGTGCGTTGTAAAGCTTCGAGGTGTCGTTGAGGGCCTCCAATTGAGTTGTGGAGCCTCCCCCTCAACCTTGGTGTAAAGGTTTCGGTTGGCGCCTTCAAGGTCACCAGTTAGTGGATTGTGAGGCCTCCTTTGTGGGGGAGCTCACCGGAGAAGAAGGTGAGGCCTTTGTGGCGCTCGGGTGACCTTGTGTGGCCCCGACACCTCTCCAACGTAGACGTAGCTCCTTGGGAGTGAACTACGGGAATTACATCTCCGTGTCCCCTCTCCGGTTACTTCGTTCCCCTCCTTTACTCCTTGCTATTTACTATTTTTGTTGTTGGTGTTTGTTTTCTTGCATTTAGGTTGTTCACTTAGTTGCATCTCTAGATAACTTCCTTTCTCGTTGAGCCTAAAAAAGTGAGAAACAAATCGAAAATTGGGTAGATGCCTATTCACCCCCCTCTAGTCGTATCAAGTCGGTACTTTCAATTGGTATCAGAGCCCAGGCTCTTATTTCGGGCTTTACCGCCTAAGAGACTATGGCCGACGAAGGGGGTAGTGAAACCGAAAAATCCAAGAACTTGGCCACTATGGATGACCTCAAGCAATTGGAGTCATCCATGATGTCCAAGTTCGAGGAAATGATGACTCTCTTGCATTCTCTCAAGCCAAACCCCATGGTTGTTATTGACACAGCCCAACCCAACGAGGTTCCTCCCAGATTCGGTGTCCGCCCCGGGGTAACTCCATGGCTGCCACCACTCACTTGGGACTTGGTTTTGTTGCTCAAACCTCTACCAAGGTTCCAAGTGAGAACATCGAGGAGCCCGAGAACCCAACTTCAAGAGGAAAATGGAGGAAAGGACTACTCGGTGGTACCCACCCCAGTACACTCCGGATCCACCCATCCCCATGCCACACATTATACCTCAAGGAGCACCACCCATGCTAGATACTTCTAATTTCGCCAATTGGCAATATCTAACGCGCTCACATATTTCCAGCTCATCCATTGAGTTAATGAGGATTGTGGAGGATGGATTCTCTCCATATGACCCAAAGAAGTTGACACGAGGTGAAGTGGTGGACAAGCAACTCAATGCCACAGCTTTGGGAATGATTCAAAAGGCCTTGACTCCAAAGGATTTTGCTCACATTCGCCAATTTGACACTGCCAAGGAAGCTTGGGATCAACTCACCGAGCTCTTTGTTGGGAATGCTAGCATCCAAAGCTCCAAGTTTGATGAGATCAACAACGAGTGTGATGGCTTCGCAATGCAAGATGATGAGACCCCTGAAGACATGTATAGGCGCGTTAAGGTCCTTTGTTCCACTATGAGGGACCTTGGGGCTAACTATGTTGATGACAAGTTTATGAAAAGGAAGTTCATTCAAGCTCTTCTCCCATTTGAAGAACAAAAGCTCAACTCTATCAAGGGAAGAACCAACTTTCACTTAATGACCTCCCAAGAAGTCTTGAGTGAAGTAATTGCCATGACTATTACTAAGAAGAATGCAGAGTCCGCTTGAGCTAGAGCCATTGGGTCAACAAAAGTGAACCTTGCTTTGAAGGCCAAGGCTATTGAAGTTGATGATGATGATGATACATCAAGTGAGTGGTCTCAAGAGGATCTCAAATGTGCCTTCAACGAACATATTGCTCTCGCTTCAAGGGCCTTTTGTAACAAGTCCGGATTCAAGTCAAGATCAAGGGACAACTCAAGATTCAACTCACCCAACAAGTCTCCCAAAGCAAGGTCGTGTTACAATTGCAACGACAAGAGTCACTTCGTGGCCAAGTGTCCCTTTGAGAACCGTGAAGACAATGGTGGTCGTCTCATTCGCAAGATCAAGTCAAGACCTCCTCATCCCTTGAACAAGAACTACGCTGTCAAGAACACCACTAACAAGGAACGAGCAATTGTGGTCCATGAAGAATATCTTTCGGGCACGGATGAAGATGATGATGATGAAGTTCATGGTGGAGAGATTGTGGGGGTTGCTGCTATTGCCACTACCTCAACTCCACGTCTATCCCTCTTCGACTCGCCAAATGAAAATGTCATCTCCTCCAACCAAAAGTGCTTCATGGCCAAGGCCACCGAGGTAACACCGAAACCCACTCCTCAACCTATCTCTAGTGAGCCTTCCTCTCTTGATCTTGTTGGTCTAGAGGTGAAGAAAGAGATGATTGACATGTGTGATTTTGTTGCTACCTTAGATGAAGAAACTAAAAACTGCTTTGAGTCCTTACTTGCACAACTTGACAATGCTAGAGATGCCTTAGATGAAAAGGAAGAACTTCTTGACTTGCTAAGTAAAAATGAAAGAGATGCCGCCGATGAAATTGCCTCTCTCACTCAAAGTCTTGAGGATGAACAAAATATGAGAATTAATCTTGAAGAAAATGTTTCTAAGCTTGTAGATGATCATAACAACACTTTGAGCTCTACAATTAAAGAACGTGACCATGCTCTTGCTTTGATTAAGGTTCTCAAGAAAGAAAATGATGAGTTTGTGGGTGGTCATGATAGGACTCAAAATGATCTTGAGAAACTCAAAGAGGAACACAAAGCCTTGGAGAGTAAATTCTCAAATCTTTTTGAAGATCATGAACAGCTTCAAACTCAATTAACTTGTGATCTCTCTAAGTCTTCCGCTGTGAAAATTAAGACTTGTCTAGCTCTCCTAACCCTTGTTGCAAGCATGAGCATCTCATAGAGGAAGTCAAGGTGTTGAAGGATCAACTTACCAAGACTAAGAAGAAGAAGAACAAGAAGAAGAAGAAGAGGAAGAAGAAGAAGAAGAAGAAGAAGAAGAAAAAGAACAAGGGCATGGCCCAAGGGATACCACACGGCCTAACCCTCTTGCAAAGTGACAACTTTGCCGGAAAGAACAATCCCTCTTATATTCTTTGCAAATCTTATGATGGTCATGTATATGCTAGATACGTGGGAACATCTTACATGCATGATTATCATTGGGCCATTTGGGTGCCAAAGGTTCTTGTCACTAACAAAAGGGGACCCATTGCAAAATGGGTACCTAAAACCAAGGCTTGATTTTCTTGTAGGACTATGCTTCCGGCGGATCAAAATGGGTGCTTGATAGTGGTGCCACAAGTCATATGACCGGAAGCAAGTCTATCATGACTGAATTGAGGCCCAATATTGCCAACACCATGGTCTCCTACGGTGACAAAACAAGCTCTCAGGTTTTGGGTTTTGGCAAAGTGGTGGTAACCCCGGATGTATCCTTGGTTGACGTCATGCTTGTCAAAACTCTTGGTTACAACTTACTCTCAGTTCGTGCTCTTGCTCTTATGGGTCTTTCTTCTTTCTTTAATTCTCATTTTGTGGTCCTCATGTGGAGCAAGTCTCTCAAGGTGGCTTTTGTAGGATATGTAGAACATGACTTATATGTGGTGGACTTTTCAGGGACCACTACTCCTCATGCTCTATGTCTCTATGCTAAAGCCGACAAGGGCTAGTTGTGGCATCGCCGCCTAGCCCATGTCAACATGAGGACTTTGCAAAGACTTCACTCCGAGGGCCACATCCTAGGGATTAACGATGTTTCTTTTTCCAAAGATCGTGTTTGCAGGGCTTTTATTGAAGGGAAGATGCATGAAACTCCTCACAAAGCGCTCAATCAAATCACTACCGAGAGGTGTTTGGTGATCTTGCATATGGATCTCTTTGGTCCTCCCTCTCATGATAGCCTTGGAGGCAAGAAGTATTGCTTGGTTATTGTGGATGATTTCTCAAGATACACTTGGGTGTTCTTTTTCAAGTACAAGAGTGAGACTCAACAAACCGTCATTGACTTTGCTAATGAGGTTCAACGGAATCACAATGCAACTATTCTCTCAATTCAAAGTGACAATGGCACCGAGTTCAAAAACTATACCTTGGATGAGTTTCTCAGTGATGAAGGAATCAAGCATCAATACTCCACTCCCTACACCCCTCAACAAAACGGAGTTGCCGAAAGGAAGAATCGCACATTGATGGATGCGGCTAGGTCTATGCTAGCTGAGTTCAAGTCTCCATACAACTTTTGGGCCGAGGCCATCTCCACCGCTTGCCATGCAACCAACCGGCTTTATCTCCGCAAGAAAAAGAACAAGACCCCCTATGAACTTCTCACCGTGAAAAAGCCTAATGTTAGCTACTTTCGGGTGTTTGGTTGCAAGTGCTACATTCTCAAGAAAGGAGTTCGGTTGTCCAAGTTTGAATCCAAGGCTCAATAAGGGATTTTCGTTGGCTACTCAAATCAGTCCCATGCTTATAGAGTCTACAACAAAGCCAATGGAAGAGTTGAAGAGACGAGCAACGTGAAGTTTGATGAAAATCATGAGTCTCTTGTTAGGCAAGATGGTGTTTGTGATCCAAGTGATGAAATTCCTCCCAAGGCCATAGGAAGAATGGGTGTGGGTTTCCACCTCCCCATTGAGGATCCCCTTATGGACAAAGGAGAAGGACCAAGCTCTACTCAAGTGGATCCCTCACTCTCACAAGATCATCTTGCACCTCAAGGACCTACTTTCTTGGCACAAGCTCCCTCAAGCTCTTCCGAAGCTTCCCATACTCATGACTCTCCAAGCTCTAAAGAACAAGCTCTTCATCAACAACATCAACCTCCCAACGATGGGGCTCCTCCTCAAGGCACCTCCCACGGACAAGCTCTTCATCAACCTCATCAACCTCCCCAAGATGGGGCTCCTCCTCAAGGTCACGGTTCTCCCCAAGGTCAAGCTCGTCGAGATCAAGAGCAAGTCAATGATCCTCAAGGATCCTCTCCAAGTGATGACTCCCCCGAAGTGGAAATTGATGAAGATGACCCTTGTGTTCGTGCTTATAGTCAAGGGGGCGGCTCAATTGGTGGAAATGACCAAGTGGTAGCTCAAGAATCTCGAGTTGAAGCACAAGCCCGCCGTCAAGCCTATCGTCTCGCCAAGCTTGTTCGAGATGGCCATATCCTTGATAATGTCTATGGAGATTTCAATAAAGGTTCCACTACTAGGAGGCAACTAGCTTCCTTTTGCTCTCACCATGCCTTTATCTCTCTTGTGGAACCACAGAAAGTCTTCGAAGCTCTTTAAGATGATGATTGGCTTGATGCTATGAACGAGTAACTTCATAACTTCAAGAGGAACAATGTTTGGACATTGGTTGAGTGGTCCAAAGACTGTCAAAACGTCATTGGAACCAAGTGGGTTTTCAAGAACAAGTGCGATGCGAATGGAATTGTCGTGCGCAACAAGGAAAGGTTAGTTGCCCAAGGATACTCACAAGTTGAGGGCATTGACTATGGTGAGACTTACGCCCCCTTTGCTCGCCTTGAATCCATTCGTATGCTTCTTGCCTTCGCTACCCATCATAACTTTAAATTGCATCAAATGGATGTTAAGAGTGCTTTTCTTAATGGTCCTTTGAAAGAGTTGGTATACGTCAAGCAACCTCCGGGTTTTGAGGATCCACTTTTTCCGAACCATGTCTACAAGCTCAATAAGGCACTCTATGGCCTCAAGCAAGCCCCACGTGTGTGGTATGATTGCCTTAGGGAGCTCTTGTTAGACCGTCGCTTCGAAGTGGGCCTCATTGATCCCACTATTTTTACTAAGAAAGTTGAAGGCCACTTGTTCGTATGACAAATCTATGTTGATGACATTATCTTTGGGTCCATTAACAAAACTTTTAATGAGGATTTTGCCAAGCTCATGACCGACCGCTTCGAGATGTCCATGATGGGGGAGTTGAAGTTTTTCATTGGGTTTGAAGCCAAGCAATTGAGGAAAGGGACTTTCATCAACCAATACAAGTACATCCAAGACATGCTCAAGAAGTTCAAGTTTGATCAAGTCAAAGGTGCCAAGACTCCCATGCCAACTAAGGTTAATCTTGATCTCGATCCCAAGGGTAAGGAGGTGGATCAAAAACTCTATCGATCGATGATTGGTTGTTTGCTCTATCTTTGTGCATCCCGACCGGATATTATGTTGAGTGTGGGTATGTGTGCAAGATTTCAAGCCGCACCAAAGGAAAGTCACATGGTGGCGGTCAAGAGGATCTTTCGATATTTAGTTCATACCCCAAACTTTGGGTTGTGGTACCCCAAGGGAGCCAGCTTTGATCTCATTGGTTACACGGACTCGGACTGGGCTGGTGACAAAGTGGGAAGAAAGTCAACCTCCGGAGCTTGTCAGTTTCTCGGAAGATATTTGGTTTGTTGGTCCTCGAAGAAGCAAAATGGTGTGTCTATGTCCACTGCCGAAGCTGAGTACATATCTGCCGCAAGCTGTTGTGCTCAATTGCTATGGATGAAGCAAACTTTGAAGGATCTTGGACTATCTTTTGACAAGGTGCCTCTTCTTTGCGACAATGAGAGTGCCATTGCTATTGCTCACAATCCCGTGCAACACAACCGGACCAAGCACATTGAGATTCGTCATCATTTCATTCGGGACCATGTTGCTAGAGGAGACATTTCTTTGGAGTATGTTCCCACCAAGGCAAATCTTGCGGATCTATTCACGAAGCCTCTTGATGAAGCAAGGTTCCGAGAGTTAAGGCATGAGCTAAATATCATTGATTCGAGCAATGTTGCTTGAGCACCTTGCACACCTACCCGCGTCTCAATGTGTATCTTCTTTGGATGTAGGCATGGATTTAGGGGGAGTGTAGTTCCTCTTATGAACAAACACTATCCCTATTATGCGCACATTAAAGTTTTCATACTCTATAGTCTCTAAAGGAGACCATTTGAGCTTCATGATGAGTGTTGGTAATGAACCCAAGATATATCTTCGCGGTGTCAAGCCATTTACTCTTATATAAGGTGGCCTCGACCGACCTTTTTATTTATTGTGTCTTTGACCTTTTTTGTTTTCTTGGTTTTGTTGGCTTTGGTTCTTCACGGTTTGAGCTATCTATCCTAAGCCTTTCCTTACCTCAAGCCCCTCTATTCCCTGCACAAGTTCTTCCTTGTTGTCTTCCTAACTTGAGATGGTCTTCTGGCGTCGTGAACTTTGGTCGATCGACCGGAAGTTCCGTCCATCGGAACTTCCGGTCCTGACGGAACTTCGATGGTGCTCCTGTCCTATATAAGGTGGGCCACAGGGAAAAGCAGGATCTTCTTCCTTTTTCCCCAAGACCCATCCTCTATTTGAAGCGCCGCCGGCAGACCTCTCCGAAGGTGCTCGGCCCTCGTCTCCAACCTCTCCTCCGAGATCTGCTCATGGGATCCTTCCCCACCTCGATCTCCCGCCATGGACTCCGGTATTTGCCCTCAACTCCCTCCATTAATGGAGATCTTGCTCTCACCATGGCTTGAGTTAGGGCACACCTTGTCTAGGCTAGTTCTTTGGCTAGAACTTGTTGGAAGATCTTGGTAGGCCTAGGGTATCATGCTTGAGTAGATTGGTCCAATACATCCTAGAAAAATCTGTGCACTTGTGGCTTTTAGATCTACATCTAGTGAACTCCTGTTTGGAACCGTCAGTTCGTGGCCTCACCGGAACTTCCGGTGAGCCACGACCGATTCCGATGGACCATTTTCACGGAAGTTCCATGATTCAGCGGAAGTTCCGGCGACAATGCAACTTTTTCATTTGTATTTTTCCAATCTATTTCTTTTGTTTCCTCTTAGAACTTGTGCACTTATCCCACCTTCCTCCCTACCCTTGTGCTTTCTTCTCGGGGCAAGGAGATACCCAAGGCAAGCGTGCCCCGACCATCCTCGACATTCCCGAGATTGATGAGGAAGATGCCGAGGTTGTCGTCCGACCACTCGGACTACTCGTCGAAGGCTCTGCTGCTCGTCGTCTTCTTCTGCTGCAGGAAGAACTGCTCTTGCTCGAGAAGCCACCTGCTGGGCGGACATGACCAAAGCCAAGATTTCCAAGTAGTCTCAGAAAGCTTACTCTGCATTCAGGGCTACGGATCCCTACCTTGTGCCTCGTGATCGTCTTTGCTTGGACCCTCACTTCCACACCTGCCGTTAGGAACAGATATATGAAGAAATTTATGCATCGAAGAAGAAGTTCGTGGTTGCTCCTCAAAAGTACATCAATGTGACTCACATGGAAGAGAAGCAGGTTTACTTTGGAGAGGCTCTTGATATCTGCCAGAAGTTTGGGCTGGTTCCCCTCATGGAGCACCGTCAGAACTTTGATGTGACTGCTATTGCTCAGTTTTACTCAACTCTGTTTATTCGCATGCAGTCCTCTACTGAAGGTGTGTTGAAGTGGATGACCAGGGACGTGTTTCTTACCGCCACTTGGTCTGAGTTTGCTGAGCTTCTTGGCTATCCCCTTCAGCCTGGCCGCGGGGCAAATGGTTGGCGTGTTCATGGTCCTGAAGCTGCTGATCCTGAGGTCCTGGAGCCTCTCTACATTGAAGGGTGGGGAACTGCTGGGTTTGTGAATCATCTGCTGCCAGTTTTTGACATCATGCGCAGGGTGTACTTGAACACCATCTCTCCCAAGGCTGGAAACTTTGATCAGTTTCATGGCTATCAGGTTGACCTCATGCATCAGAATTATCTTCGCCGGGACACTGACAGGTCAATGGATATTATGCACTTCATCTACTCAGAGATGTGGGCGGCTCTCATTGAAAAGCGCTCCTGCATATATGCTCCTTACATACAGACTCTCATCAATCACAAGTGGCTTGAGACGGTAGCAACCCTTCCTCAAGACAACATCACCATTCATGAAGAGAAAAAGCTCCGTGTGAGTAAGCACCAGAAGCCTCGTACTCAGGAAGAAAAAGAAGTTGCACTCAAGAAGGCTCGAGATGTTGCTAGTGGTCCCTCCTCTGCTCCTGGTGGCCCTAGTGCTGGTGCTCCTACTCTCCGGAGGCAGCCGTCTTGGGCAAAGAAGCTGCTTGGGAAAGTGAAGAAAACTTTCTACTTTCTGCAGGACCGCGAGTATCAGGCTTATGTTGATCAGCGTCACAATATTCAGCGCTAGAAGGCCATCATGGAAGCCCTCAACATTCCTTGCATGGGTTGAGTCGCGAGCCTGTTCTTGCCTTTGATCTTTTCTTGATCGCGAACTCTCTAGTTTTATTTGTGTGCTTGTGACTTTATGTCCGTGAACTTATGTGTGCTTGTGGACCTTGTTATGTTCGAGACTATGTGTTATCTTATGCAATGCCGTGCGTGTGGTATCTTGTTGTCATCTTATGGGCTTATGCATATGGTGGTGGAGCCTCATTGATCTTATTGTTATTATTACTCCTTTTGTCTCCACCACATTTGGTTGGTTCCGGTATGTTCTCTATCCTTTCTTGTATCTTGCACTTGTGCTATCTTTGCAATTGGTAGGGGGAGCCTCTGTGTATGTGTGCCAGTCTTGTCCTTAGAGTTCTTTCCTCTACCTTGCACACATACAGGGGGAGCTTGTCCCGCCCATTGCAAAGATTGCTTTGTTTCTATGCAAATCTTTGGGATTATCATCTAACACCAAAAAGGGGGAGATTGAAAGGACTATATCTTCTCGTGATATCTTTTTTGGTGTTAATGATAATCCCAAATGTGCTTTAATTGTGCGCTTGAGTTTCAGGGGAAACGTTGTTGATGTCTCCTTCTATAGTGGTGGATGCTCTCTTGGGATCTCATGAAGACGGTGGCTTTTTATTCTTCTCCTAGTTTCTCTCCGGTTATTGTTTTTAGCTCACCGTACTATTAAGAGGGGGTCCATCTTGGAAGGCTGTGGGAAATCACTTGTTCTTGCACAAACCTATATGCACCACCACAGCCATCCCATTATCCCGTGAGAGAGCGTGTTCCTGTTCTGTTGGAGCCTTTTGTGTCTCACCGGAACTTCCGGTCATAGGCTGGAAGTTCCGCTCAAACTTTTTCTGCGGGATGTTCTACACTTTGTTCTGACGCTAGTTCCGCCCCAAGTTCCGATGGTGAATCATTAACCTTCTATTCGAAGTGTTATATTTGTTGAACTTGGGGAACTACATCGAACTTGTCTGTAAAAGTTCTTGGCGGAACTTCACTGGCGTTTAACTTAGATTAGACCAGCGACCCAAAAGTTCTGCCCCTTGTTCCGCCCCAAGTTCCGGTGGCGGCTCAGTAACCTTCTATTTTGAAGCGTGCTATTTGCCGGAACTTGGTCAGAACTTGCATCGGAAGTTCACCGGAACTTCCGGTATGTTTTGACCGGAACTTCCGGTTGCGCTACAGGCGGCGTCCAGTCGATGACCGTTGGAGCCAGTGGGCGGAACTTCCGGCCTCTCACGGAACTTCGGTGAGGTCATGGGTCAGTTCAGCGAGGGGGCCTATTTAAGGCACCCCTCTTCTTCCTCCCATTTTCTCTTGAATTTTTCTCTCTCCTCCATTAATGCTTGAGCTTCACCTCACTAGATCTCTTCCTCTAGCCACTCAAATGACTTGACCTTTTGAGAGGTGAGGGAGGTGACCTAAATCTACACTTCCACCAAAGAAGATTTGATTTCCCCACCCATCCTTTGTGGATATTGTTGCTCTTGGGTTTCTTGGAACCCTAGACGGTGTAGGGCATCCTCGGAGCTAAGGCGTGCGTTGTAAAGCTTCGAGGTGTCGTTGAGGTCCTCCAATTGAGTTGTGGAGCCTCCCCCTCAACCTTGGTGTAAAGGTTTTGGTTGGCGCCTTCAAGGTCACCGGTTAGTGGATTGTGAGGCCTCCTTTGTGGGGGAGCTCACCGGAGAAGAAGGTGAGGCCTTTGTGGCGCTCGGGTGACCTTGTGTGGCCCCGACACCTCTCCAACATAGACGTAGCTCCTTGGGAGTGAACTACGGGAATTACATCTCCGTGTCCCCTCTCCGGTTACTTTGTTCCCCTCCTTTACTCCTTGCTATTTACTATTTTTGTTGTTGGTGTTTGTTTTCTTGCATTTAGGTTGTTAACTTAGTTGCATCTCTAGATAACTTACTTTCTGGTTGAGCCTAAAAGTGAGAAACAAATCGAAATTGGGTAGACGCCTATTCACCCCCCCCCCCTCTAGTCGTATCAAGTCGGTACTTTCACAAGCTAAGTTGAATCAAGTGACAACCCATTTTTTAGCCAAAAACAATGAGTTAGACCCAACCATGCTAAAGTTCTTGGAATCCCAATCCCTATTTTTGCAAAGGATTACCAGTCAGATGATCAACATGAGAAGCAACCTTTCCCAAAGATATTGTGACAACAATAATGTCAAGGATGATATTATAGAAGGAACTCAAGCTTGCAAAATCTGTGGATACATAGGACACACTTATAAAGAACATGTGGACCAATGCCCTAATTGTGAAGAGAAACATCCATCTAGACAATGCCCCACATCTCAAGTTACTTGTTTCCTATGTAAAGGAAATGATCATGTACATGTCCAATGCCATATCTATCCTATAGTTCAACAAATGAAACAAGATGGAATGCATAAAGTCTTTGGAAACCTCCATGAAGGAACAACTTCCACCAAGAAGGATGAAGACAAAGTCAAACCTCAGTATACACCTCCATACATTGTAACCCACTATGGTGGACAAAATAGGAAACGTGGATGTTATCCTAGTAACTGTTCTAAGAACCGAGGAAGTTTTCCCACCTTTGAGGTGAACTATGAAGAACATGAACTAAGAGAACTCCTAGCTTTGGAGAAACCCAAGAACAAGAAGAAAAGCCCCAACCCCAGCAAGCAAGACATTAGCCAGGTGCAATGTTACAATTGCAAGGAGATGGGACACTATGCTAATGAATGTCCAGAAAAGGAGAAAGACAAGACAAGCAAACCTGTGAGAGACATCAACCTTGTCACATGTTTCAAATGTGGTAACTAAGGGACACTATGCAAACAACTGTCCAGAGAAGTTACATCAAGACACAAAGTAAGCCAAGATGTAATCTGGTTAAAAATCTTTCAAGGGTGGTAGTACCTTAGTTGTCTTGAAGCCAACTTTTAACCCCTAGCCTTCCCGAATCTCGGGACGAGATTGCTTTTAAGGGTGGTAGCCTATCACATCCCAAAATTTTCCAAAATTTGAAATGTGAAAAATAAACAAACAAAAGAAACAATTGTTGAAATTTAGGGTGAAAAGAAACTTTTTGCTTCTAAATGGAAACATCAAAACCCTACTTGAACAAAATTTGAATGAAAATACAATAAACAAATATTCAAAGAATCAAATGCATTCATAAATGTATGTATCTTGAATTTTAAAGCACTGGGAAAAGATAAACCAAAACCCTAAAACCCTAATGAAAGAAATCATCTCCAAGATCACTCCAAGACTATGGCTTTGTTCCATATAAAAATTTATAAACAAACATTTCTAAATGACCAAAAATGGTAAACAAAAATATTATAAAACCATGGAAATTGGTTTCACTCAATTTGGAGCCATGGACAAAAACTTGTGATTTTAATAAGATAAAAGAAAGTAATTCCAAGGCTAATAAAGCTCCTAACTAAAATCAACACCAAATTATGAGCAAAGTTATCCTAAAGGGATTTAAAAAGATAAACAAATATTAAATAAAATTATACAAATTGGAATCACCAATTTTGGAGCTATGAATAAAAAGATATGGATTTTATAAGATAAAGAAGAATAAATAAATAAATAAGAAATTATTGCAAAGATGATTTAAACCTTGAATTAAATCCATAAGCAAATGGAAAAAAAGTTTACTGAATAATAAAAAAGAATAAAAGATTATTTAAATAAAATTATATGGGTTTGAACCATATTCCATTTTATTTAAATAAAGACAAAATTCCTAATTAAAATAAATATTAAATCATAAGAGAATATTTGAAATATTCTAAAGTAGACTTTTAAACACACCAAATAACTGGTATAAAAAACTACTGAAAGTTTGGAAAAGATTTGAAATCAAATGGATGTTTAAATCATTTGAATCAAATGAAAACAGAAAATAGAAATGGAAAAGGAAAAGGAAAAAAGAAATAAGAAAAAAAGGGAAACAAACCAACCCAACTAACCTACCCAGCACCTAGCCCAGCTTGGCCTAGTAGAAGCCCACTCGGGCCACTCACCCCTCTCTCCCCGCGAACCCCTTTCTCACCCGCCCATCAACCCACCCCTTTCGCTGACCCCACGGACCCACTGCCACGCTGGCGTCGTCTTCAACCGCGCGTGTTGACCTCGCCCTTCTTCCCCTGTTGTTTCTGCCGACGTTTAATCCGATTAAATTGGAATAAATGCGCGAGTTAATTCCTCCCCTGACCTAGCCTTCTTAACCGCCTCCCCCTCCTCTCTGTTTCCCCTCAAACCCCACGCCACCGGAGCCCCGGGGCTGCTCAAATTTTCGCTCGAACCACAGCTGCCTCCGACGTGCTCCAGCACCAATTGTGGCAGACCCCCTGCCCTCTGGCTCACACGAGCTTGCTCACCAAACACTCACACGCATATTGACGCTTCTAGTTTGCTCGCGCATGCCCCTGACGCTCGGCTCCATCCTCGCATGCACGCCACCGTCGACCACCTCAACTCCGGCGAGAAGTTGCCGACGATTCAGTGCACCCCTTGCCCTCTGGTAGGTTCCATCGCAACCCTTGAAACCATGCGCATCTCACTAATGTTTTGCCTTACTTTCTTACACCCCAGGAACTCGCCTCCGATGATGACAGCACGTGCCCGACGCCGACGCAAGCTCTGGCGAGGAATTACCCACGACCCCGTGTGCCCCTTGATCAACGGAGACCACCTTGAGCATCACCGCATACCCGCGACCACGGTAGCACCCTCCTCCCCTCCTATTTCCCCCTGGAATCACGGAACACCGTCCACCCAATGCGCCACCTTCGCGCACCGTCGCCAGCATCGCCCGTCTATGACCTAGCATTCTGGCACTGTTAGATCTAAATCCTAGGGTATAGATTAGATGACTTAAACGAAGGGGTATGCTCTATCTGTGCCGTGCGATTTCACTTAGATCCTGCGGCTCACGTTGCACGATCCACCGGAAACGGTACTGGCCAATAAGAACATGACACGTAGTCAGACTGTTGTTTTAAAAACCAGGATATGATCTATTAGTTGTTTGATTTTGTAAAATCCATAACTTTTGATCTGTAAGTCCAAAACTTACAAACTTTATATCAATGGATTCATAAAAATGAAACCTTTGCAACTATGTCCCTGGTTTGGTCATTTGCTTTTGAAAATTTAGTATTTTGCAGAGACATGTTTAGGACTATTTTGAGTATAAAAATTGTTTTCAAAATGATTTTTGAGTGAAACCTTTTGCAAATGGATTTGTTTTGAACCCTCTGACCATAAAAAATAACATTTGAGTTTAAAAATATACTTTGTTAACACTAGGAATTATTACTTTGAATAAAATCATTTCTAGTAAAACAAAAATGATTTAAAAGGGATATTTTCACTAACTTGTTTTCAAATGATTTTCCACATTTTATAAATGACCAGTAGTAGTTTTGAAATGTTTAGTGCCTTGTTAGAAACCAATTTTTCAATAAAACAACCTTTTGCATGCTTGCATGCATTTCTTTGTTTTTATTGTTTTGGTTTGTTATTTGTTGGAGTGCTAGTTTTGAATGTGTGCTTTGCTTGATTGAATTGTAGTAAACTTCGAGGAGTGTGATAATTGCAAGATCAAGGAGACTACCAAGTTTCTCTACTAAAAAGGCAAGTGATACTTTGGTCATCAAAAGTACTATCTTTTCAATATTGCATTAGTGATATTTTTGTAGTATGCATGATAGGATTATTTTATATATATTGCTATGCTATAGTAGATCCTATAGAATATATATTGGTAGGAATCTTCCTAAGTCAAGAGACAAGTTATGTTAGTATGCTTATCCAAGCTATTAGATTACAAGGGTGGAATATTCATGCTATGATATTATGCAAAGTCTATGACTATGTTTTGATTAATAAAACAACTAAGTGAATGAATCACCTGGGTGGAATGGGAAGATTGGTTTGTGTTGAGTGGTTACACATGGCCCATTTATATGGCTTACCCTGGTGTATCTCACTTGTGGATGGCCACCCAGAAACAAAGAGATATGAGATGTTTTGTGTTGAGAAGCTTCTAGTGCAACCACATGGCATATGGACTCTGCCTTGACTACATAGGTTGCAAGAACTCAGACAGACAGACAGAAGGTGGTAGTGATGATAGGATGGAACGCGTATGTGCTGATCTGAGGATTGTTTCTGAAAAGTCTTGTCTCGATGCATGTCGAGTCTTGATGGCGCCCAGCACTTATCGTGGGACGCTTCGTTGGAAACCCCAAGAGCAAGGTATGAAGCAGCAGAGTAGCAAATTTCCCTTAGTAAGAAACCGAGGTTATCAAACCAGTAGGAGGAAGGAAACGTCACACAGGTGTTGCTAGCAACGCGGAGACCTGCACAAAACAAACTCAAGACTTTGCCCCAACGAATCGGTGAAGTTGTTAAGCTCACCGGTTTGTTGTAAGAAAGGATTAACGTATGGTGTGGAAGGTAATGGTTTGCAGCAAGTAAACAAGTAACAGTGGAAGATGTATCAATGGTAAAGATTGGACCGGTGTCCATAGTTCACTAGAGGTGCTCTCCTTGGATAAACAACATGGCATGAAGGGTAAACAAATTACAGCAGGGCAATTGACAGGAACTGAGCAAGGCATAACAATATAATTACTAGTCAGAAAGATCCTATGAGATTCGATTGGGAAATACAACAATATACATAGACCGCCATCCAACTTCATCTATGACTAGAATTCCACCTTCAGGTTATCATCTGAACCCCCTCCAGTATTAAGTTGCAAGCAACAGACAACTGCTTTAAGCAAAGTGTGTAAGGTAAACAGTCCACATGTTCCATGAACAAGAGACCGTTGTTTTCTCCCTAGTAGCAATAGCACATCTACAACCTAAGAGATTATTGTCACTTCCCTTGGAAACTATAGGCATGAACCCACTATCGAGCATAAATACCCCCTCTTGGAGTCACTAGCAATTACTTGGCCAAGATAGCTACTAACAACGGAGAGCATGCAAGATCGCAAACAACACAGACATGATAGAATCATAAAGACAAAACCATTAATCAAACCAACATAATAATCTCAATATCCATCGGATCCACGTAAACACAACATGCATGATTACAAATAGATTAGATCTTGATCATGAACGGAGCTCACAAGATCTATACATGAAAGCATAAGGAGGAGATACAACCATCTAGATACTACATGGACCCATAGTCCAAGGTGGAAATACTCACGCATCATACGAGAGAGAAGGCCTCTAGGATGATCTCCCTTCCGGTAGGGTGCTGGGAAGAACTTCAGATCCTTCCGATCTAGGGACGATGGTGGCGGCGGCTACATACGGTTTCGTGGATATTTGATCGGGTGCTTAGGGTTTCTGCATCGGGGGCTTCTTATAGGCGAAGGGGGAGGCCGAGGCGGTGGCCAGGGGCCCCACACCCCTCCCAGGCGCGGGGCAGGGCCTACCCGTGCCTAGGGTTGGTCTGGCCGCCCTGGCCCGCCTCTTCGGCTTCCCTCTGGACTTCTTGTTCCCCACGGAAAGTAATTGACTTTGACGTTTGTCCCATCCAATTCCGAGAATATTTCTTTACTAACTTTTCTGAAACCAAAAACAACAGAAAATAGGCATCTGGCACTGTTGCAACTTGTTAATAGGTTAGTACCAGAAAACATGTAAAAAGCACCTCAAAGTGTAGAAAAGTAAAGCAAAGTAGATACTAAACAAGCATGGAGCATAAAAAATTATAGATACGTTTCCGACGTATCAGCATCCTCAAGCTTAACTCCTGCTCGTCCTCGAGTAAGTAAGTGATAAACAGAATAATTTTTGAGGTGACATGCACCCTCACAATAAAGATCCAACCATTTGCAAGCATTGAAAGCTGGTATCAAAGAACTCTAAACATGTGCATGAAAGATGGAGTTCTAACAATAGGACATAGTAACTATGCATGCAACATGAAAGGCTACAAACAAAGATCATGAATAACATGCATTGAAAAATGATTGTTTGTTTCACATACAGAAAACATAGCATAGTGGAAATCAGCTTGTCCCTCATAGAGTACCAAATAGATGCATAGGACACCTTCAAAGTTCACAAGGGTGACTAGAAACAAATAGCACAAGAACAAGTAATATCACAATATGCATCAATCAATAAGCTTTGGAACACTGCACACAGGATGACAACTATGCTCTCTTAATGGTTCCTAAAGGTAGAAGGTGAAGACTCAATAATGGTGGAAGAAAGGCCTTTTTGTAAAGGAAGCAGGGATTTCAAGTTTCAAAAAGAGCTTCCAAAAATTATGGTACTTGTCAGCTTTCATCCCTCATTGCCCCTATCATAAGCATCTTGAAGTGATTAAGGTTAAAGTGACAAAGATGGAGTATATGCTTGACGAAGTATAAGTTGGCAATCTCAAGTCCCTTGATTACGAGGGCCACACCTCATGCATACTCAACTTCAGTCACATGTAAGTTCTTGTCATTGTAAGTATTTGCATATCATTGAGAACCGCCAACGGGGTACCCCTTGCACAAGGTACAGGAGCTTTCCCATAACCAAAATGACAAGACAAGCAGACAATGAGCATCTCAGCGATCTTTTTATTTACTATGTGCATAGCTTTTTATTGAGGATGCTTCATAGATAGCTCACTATGGTGATGCTTCAAGTTTCCACCATGATTAAGCATGGCTTAGGCTACCGGCCCAGGCGTTTCTCTAACACAGAATACAAACTCCATGGACTTACAAGTTCCCTCTTTATTTCACATTGGTGACATCCATAGACAAAAGATCATGATATCAACTAAGTACAAAGTACAAGTGCAATGTTGAAAATGTTCCCTGTGACAGCACAGTTCTGCTAATTCCAACGTATAAGTGCAAGCATATACAACAAAGATGTCACAATGGTTCAAGTTTATTAGGGGCAAAGAATATAAAGTGTGCCATCAAGTTCGTGAGGGGTTTAATCACTAAGTTTTCACATAACAAAATAGTTTTAAATTGGAAGATAGCTGAAATCAAGAATATACTTGGAATGGTGTAACACGCCATGCATAGGAGTTTATAGTGGACACTTTGGAAAAACTTGGTTTCTTGGGAGTTGGAAGCATGAGTAGAACTCACTCATACAAGTGGAGGCTAGCAAAAGACTAGGAGAAGCCAACTAAGAGAGCATAATGGCCATAATCATGCAGAGCAACAAAGCATTACTAATCAAAGCAAACAGTGGTACTCCAAGTCAAGGACTAAATGATCATAGAGGCTAATGGTGAATTGTCATAGTCATAACATGGTGTAAGCATGTGCCAAGTCAACCCAAGCAAAGTATCAAAGGAGAATACCACAATACTATGCTTTTGCATGCTAAAACAACGCATAATTTCTTCAAGGCACACTAAGCAATCCCAATTGTTTGGAACAAGACATGCTACAGCAATAATCACTAAGCATAAGGTCAAAACAACACCTAGCATGCCATGCTAAAGTCTAAGTCACAGTCAATGCAAGCTCCTCTTGCACTTACAAGCAAGAACTTACTACTCCTTTCCAACACCAAGCAACTTATTTGCAAAACAACATAGCGAAAACGGGGGTCCAAACTACTTTATTCAAGCAAACTAAACAACCTAAGCAAAGCCAACGAACTAAGACGCTCCAAGAATAACACAACTGTGCATGAAACAATAAAAACGAAGTGTCTAGACATACATGAGCTTTTTATTGATGAAGAAGGGGATGCCTTGGGCATCCCCAGCTTTAACGCTTGTACCTCTTGGATATTTCTTGGGGTGACACCATGTTGGCATGCCCAAGCTTGAGCTTTTGTCCATTCTTCATCTCATTGCATCATTCTCTCTCTACACCTAAAATTTTTCCTTCATACAAAACTTCACACAATCTTCATTAGCAACATTAGCTTATTCAAAAGATATTAGACCTCTGGCAAAGCTTTGGAACAGCAAAACTTTTCACTAAAAACACAAGATACTATAGTAACTCCTTCAAAAAGCTCAATTTCCCAAAAAGAACTAAAAAATGAATCAATAAGAAGCAAATGCAAGTAATGGCAGAAATTTGTCAAAACAGACCAGCAGACATAAACCGATTTTTTCGAACATCTTCTGTTGCTCAAATCAAAAAATGTTGAACTAACAAAAGTTAGCTAACATACTAGGGGATTTATTCATAAATTTTTAGCTCAATGCGAGTTACAGAGACTCCTCGGGAATTTTTATGGTGGAGGACAGAAATCTGCTTCGGGACAGCAACTCCCCAAATCTTACTGCCCTCTCATTAGAGGTCATTCTTGGCACAAAAAGCAAACAAAAAGGATAAGGATAGGTCATTAATGAAGTAATAACTTCCAAGACTCAAGGAAAATCTTGGGTTATCTCCCAACAAGTACTTTTCTTTAACGCCTTTAAGTTAGGCACAAGAAGCAAGAAGAATCAAGTATTTTCAAATGAAGAAGCAACCTTCTTGTTCTTTCCTTTCTTACCTTTTTTATTTTCTTTAGGGAATATATGATTGCTTACCGGAGGAGCAAAGTGCATGATGCCTTTTCCCACATCTTTCACTGCCACAAGGTGTTTCAGTAGAGATCTTCCAAGTGTGATATGTCCCTTGCTTACACATTTAATAACAAGATAATCAGTAGTCATCATTTTCCCTGAGACTTTTGTAAACACACCTTCAGCTATTCCAATGGGTAATATAGTGGCATTGTTGGTAAGAGAGATTTCCTCTCCTTCAGTAAGCCCCCAAAGACTCAAGGAATCATAAATATCTTTAGGCATGAGACAAAATTCAGACATGATATCACAACGAGCATCAAAAAGTGTAGTGTTTATTGAGACTTTGATTGTGGGAAACCACTTTGAAGGATCAGAATTTATGGGAACATAATCATGGTAAGCCCTAAGTGTGTGATAGTAACTATTCATAGCAGCAATACCGGTCTCAAGAGTGTACAACCTAGCAAAAATATTTATGAAAGAGGAATCAGACTTGCCAGGTGTACCATAAATCATGATTAATTTCCTTATAGCATCAAAAGCTTCATCCTCAGTACATAGCAAAAAATCTTTCTCAGCCACAACATCCAAAGCATATCTATAACGAAGAGCAATACCGCGGTAGAAACTATCAACAACCAAGCTAAGGCTCACCTTAGGCTATGTTTCCCTCTGTAAAGCAGAGATTCTAGACCAAGCTTCTTTATAACTTTCTTCACTTTTTTGCTTAAAAGTGGAGATTTCTACCATAGGGGAAATAAAGGTTGGTCGAAAACCAGACATGGTAGCAACTAGAGCAGGAACTAATTTTTTTGTGTTTTTGAATAAAGCAAGCAAACCAAACTAGACTAAATTTTTTGGGTTTTTTGAAAAGAGCCAAACAAAACCAAGCAAAAGAAACAAAGCAAACTAAAAACAAAGTTGCTTCAGCTATTCCTTGGATAAACAACACCTTGGATAAACACACCTTCAGCTATTCCTTGGATAAACAACATGGCATGAAGGGTAAACAAATTATAGCAGGGCAATTGACAGGAACTGAGAAAGGCATAACAATGCAATTACTAGTCAGAAAGATCCTATGAGATTCGATTGGGAAATACAACAAGATACATAGACCGCCATCCAACTGCATCTATGACTAGAAGTCCACCTTTAGGTTATCATCTGAACCCCCTCCAGTATTAAGTTGCAAGCAATGCATAACCGCTTTAAGCAAAGTGTAAGGTAAACAGTCCACATGTTCCATGAACAAGAGACCGTTGTTTTCTCCCTAGTAGCAACAACACATCTACAACCGAAGAGATTATTGTCACTTCCCTTGGAAACTAGAGGCATGAACCCACTATCGAGCATAAATACCCCCTCTTGGAGTCACTAGCAACTACTTGGCCAAGATAGCTACTAACAACGGAGAGCATGCAAGATCACAAACAAAACAAACATGATAGAATCATAAATACAAAACCATTAATCAAACCAACATAATAATCTCAATATCCATCGGATCCCCGTAAACACAACATGCATGATTACAAATATATTAGATCTTGATCATGAACGGAGCTCATAAGATCTATACATGAAAGCACAAGGAGGAGATACAACCATCTAGATACTACATGGACCCATAGTCCAAGGTGGAACTACTCACGCATCATACCGGAGAGAAGGCCTCCGGGATGATCTCCCCTCCGGCAGGGTGCTAGGAAGAACTTCAGATCCCCCCGATCTAGGGATGATGGTGGCGACTACAGACGGTTTCTTGGATATTTGATCGGGTGCTTAGGGTTTCTGCATCGGGGGCTTCTTATAGGCGAAGGGGAGGCCGAGGCGGTGGCCAGGGGCCCCACACCCCTCCCAGGCATGGGGCAGGGCCCACCTGTGGTGGGTGGGCTGCCTGCCCGCCTCTCCACTCCAATGGACTTCTTGTTCCCCACGGGAAGTAATTGACTTTGACGTTTTTCCCGTCCAATTCCGAGAATATTTATTTACTAACTTTTCTGAAACCAAAAACAGCAGAAAATAGGCATCTGGCACTGCAACTTGTTAATAGGTTAGTACCAGAAAACATGTAAAAAGCACCTCAAAGTGTAGACAAGTAAAGCAAAGTAGATACTAAACAAGCATGGAGCATCAAAAATTATAGATACGTTTCCGACGTATCAAGTCTTGTGGGAAAAGTGCACCACCTCTCGAGAGGGTAAAACCTAAGTACTTAGCCTTGTCCCCGGCAACGGACAATTTGATCATCAAATACATTGAAGCAATCAAGGATCTCCTCATCCCAATTTCTCTAATTTAAAACTTGTTGGGTGAACAAGGGAAGCACCTGGTGTGTATCCAGAGTGCCATTGTGTGATGAAATGTTTTTGAAAAGAGAAAAACTATTTTTCAAAGGATAGAGAAAACTCATTTTATGCAAATGCCAGCCAAAACTCCACTTAGCCAAATATTCATGTAGATGTTAGATTCTCCATATCAATATGATATCACTTTCCAATACAATTCAAAGTATTGACCCTTATGGCTGTAACTTATTATGTTGCAGGTTTGTTTAATGTTAGTGAAGTTTGTTGAGTAGGGATTACAAGTCTACAACCAACATAATTGCCTGTGGCATATGAAGATGAAGGACTCCATGCTATATAGTTATATATGTTGCTTTGTAATAAGATAGCCATATGAGCTATGTAAGATGTAATGAATTATTTTATTCCTGGTTATAAGTTGTAATATGACCTTTGTTTCTTGATATTACATCTTAAACTGTGCGTGCTAGCTATTCGATCCAGGGACTAGCACTGTAAACATAGGGATCTTTACCTTATCAGGTTGGGACCTCTACACATCTTCAGGCATTTCAAGCACAACAAAATTAGTTAATATCAAGTGAGCCATTTGAACAGGAATATCCTCACATATACCAACATGAATAGTAGTAGACTTATCAGCCATTTGCAAAGATATATCAGTTGGTATCAATTTTTCCAGTTGAAGTCTCTTGTAGAGAGAAAAAGGCATAACACTAACTCCTACTCCCAAATCACACAAAGAAGTTCTAACATAATTTGTTTTAATAGAGAAAGGAATGGTTAGAATCCCTGGGTCTCCAAGTTTCTTTGGAACCTTACCATTTAAGGAATAATTAGCAAGCAAAGTGGAAAACTCCTCATTAGGAATCTTCCTTTTATTAGAGACAATATCCTTCATATACTTTGAATAAGGATGCAATTTAATAGCGTTAGTCAAAGGAATTTGCAAAAACAAAGGTTTCATCCACTCACAAAACTTATTATTATAGTCTTCTTCCTCCTTTGACTTATGTTTCTTATCAGGGAAAGGTATTGGTCTTTGAACCCAAGGCTCTCTTTCACTACCATGGTTATTAGCAACAATATCTTCCTTAGAGTACTTAGTGTTCTTAGTGTGCCTCTCAGGTCCCTCTTCAATTTCTTCCTTATCTGGAGTATCATTTTTATCATTACCACTTTCAGTTTCAGCATCAGAGACAGATATACTATTAGGATCGGTAGCAGGTTCAGAAGATTCTACAACTGTTTTATGTTTATTTTTATTTCTCTTAGAGGAAGTACCAATATTTTCAGCTTGTTGAGAATCTTGATCAATTCTTTTAGGATGTCCCTCAGGATATAAAGGATCCTGAGTGGAAGCACCACTCCTAGTTCTAATTTCATAAGCATGTTTTTCTCCATAAGCATTAACTAGCAAATCTCTTTATACTTTAGAAAGTTGATAAATTTGAGTTTGAACCATTTGGAAATTTTTAATAAGCATTTTAACATCATTTGAGGTTCTTTCCACAATATCTTTCAACTCATTAATAGCTCTAGAGTTTTCCATTAAATGATTCTACACTTGCTTATTAACATTACCTTGCTTAACAATAAAAGTATCAAATTCTTCTAAGAATTGATCAGGAGGTTTAGAATAAGGAATATCACCTTCATAAAAATGTTGGAGAGAGTGTACCTCAATAGTGGATGAGTGGGAGATTGGCTTACATAATTCTTCTATAGGAGGTAAATTCTTCACATCTTCAGATTTAATACCCTTCTCCTTAAGACATTTCTTACCTTCTTTCATCACTTCATCATTTAGTTCAATCACTCCCCTCTTCTTTGGTGTTGGTATTGGGGTTGGCTCAGGCACAGTTGGTTCAGGTGTAGTTGTCTCAGGTGTAATCCAAACATCATAATTCTTGCTTATTTTAGCCATTAATTCCTTAGCTTCTTTGGGAGTTCTTTTCCTGAAAACACAATCAGCACAACTATCCAGGTATGTCCTAGATTCATCATTTAGTTCATTATAATATATATCAAGAAGCTCATTTTTAGGTAATGGACATCTAGGATGTGCATGAATCAAAGCACAAAACCTTGCCCATGATTCAGGCAATTTGTCCTCTTCTCCCTGTTTAAAATAAAAAAGTTTCTGCAAAACAGCATGTTGAGCACTAGGAGGGAAATTTGGAAGAAAGTAGCAATCAAGCAATCAGGGCTATCAATGGATCCAAGAGGTAAATTATTAAACCAAGCTTTAGCTTCTCCTTCCAGTGAAAAAGGGAAAATTTAGCAACAAAGTAGGTGCGCATCTTAATATCATCAGAAAATAAGCCACTCATAGTAGAAAGCTCAGTCATATGTGCTATATCACTTTCATTTTCAGTCCCACAAAAAGGTTCTTTCTTGCGGTGACCCAGCATACCACTTCATGTGTAGTATACTATAGTCATTGACATGACATCCACAGAACACCGTTATGTAAATATCACATCTCTCAGAGTGGTACAACAGAAACATTGCGGGTTCATATTATAAATGTACACACCTTATTATTATTACAATACCGGAAGTTGAAGACTTCAAAAGGTTCAACTTACAAACCAAAATATAAAGTGTTTCAGCGGAATATAAAAGTAGCAACTCCGACTAGGAGTTGAGCTCAACAGCTTATTCTATAGAGTTCATGCTGCTCGGCTCCGTTGGTTACTACTAACTCGGGATAATTAGTTGGATTCGTTATCATCGACACCGTAGCGGATCTCGTAATCCACTCCTTCAACACCTCCGGACATATTAGGTTCCTCGTAGAACACATCTTCTTGGCATTCGGCTACATACACTGGCACGTCTTCGGGATCCTCAGTGTGTAAGCAAGGGATCAAAGGAAGGAATGAGTAACAGTGTTACCCAACAAGTTCATTATATGCAAGGTGGGAAGTTTGATGCTCTAACTACCACCTCGGATCATAAATCCTTGGCACTATGTAGCTTTTGTAAATCTTTCTTCAAAGATTGATTTTATTCTGAAAAACTATGACAATCAGCCTTCACAGGTTGACCAGAACTTTCATGGAGTTCCTTTCCTGCCGCATTCGTAGCTCCTTCCCGGAACAGGGAGTAACAAGTTACAGTTCTTACACTCTGTAGAGGTGCATTACTTTACCGATGAGAGATTAACTCCTTGTTGCACAATCGGGCGTACTTTCCTGTCCACAATTCCATGATGTGGGTCCCAGTAGTTGGTCCAAGCCAATCACTGCCCCCTTCGCGACCCCGCACGCCTCCTTGGTGTACACCATGCCCACATAATGAATTACGGCAATGGTTTGTACAAACCGTTAGATGCCAGAACTATCGTGGGACGATGAGGGTTCCCACCCATATGCTGCATATCCTCTACGAATTACCAATTAATATGCACGCTACAAGGATAACAGCCACGGTCTGCACATCCGGCTTCATGCGAGAGGAAGAAGATACAGCTGACTTCTTTGTCCCATTCCAAATCTCATGGCTAACGCGTAATATACGGCGCTAGAATCACTGATGTCAGGGGTTATTAAGTCCCTACTTGATCATCATTGTTGCAATTAGAACTCTAAGTTCTACTGCTCCATTATATCACCACTTAGGATGATATCTATAATTTCTTTATTTGTGAAAATATTATTTTCTTTCTTTCTTAGCATAAATGATAACACACAATTTGTAAATACTTTGATAAAGACTCTTCAAAGGACATGAGCAAGTGCTGAACTTGCCTTGTGATGGCAAGGTAGTGAAGTCTGATGCTTGCACTGGACCTTGAGCTTCTATGTCTACAAAAACATCATTATTGCCCGGTAAGGACAATATTTAAAGAAGCAAAATGATTATGCAAGTAATGTAATGCATTATTTAATTTTATATGCATTTACCCTATTATTATATAAGGTGCCTTTTAATAATAATAAAACATTTATAAATATAAATTTTTAATATTTATGACATATATTGAATTATTTTATTTTATTTTCCTTTTATTTGACTTTTATTGATTTAATAATTCTTTTAGGAATTATTAATTATATATTAAAAATTGTTATTAAATATTTATTTAGTATTTTTTAAAAATACTATAATATTAATATATAATGAAAGTGATTTTTATTTATTTTTATCATCTTTCAATAATTTTGTAAAATTCCATAAGAAATATATAAATTACAAAATTCTTATAAAAATTTAAATGTCTAAAATTTTATATTTTATTTTATTTGGATAGTGTTGATTATTGTGAATCCAACAATATTTTACTTAAAATTCTTGGACTTTTATTTTATTTTCTAGGATTTAATTAAGTCTAGGGGTATTTTGGTCTTTTCCTTTTTATTCAAACAGGCCTAAAAGGATTTCTGGGCTGGTTTAATCTTATTGGTCCCTAGTAGGCCATTAGTCATAGACAAAAGAACCACCCCGAAGGGTCTGGCCCAACTCGGCCCACTCCTCACTACCTCTCTCTCTCCCTCGAGCTCATCCTCTCCTCCTCTGACCCTGACCCCGTGGCTGGCGATGCCGCTGCCAGCGATTCCCGCCGCCGTAGGCCGTTTTGGTCGCCACCGTGGTGCAACAGGGGGTTGTCGATGACGTTTGTTATTTCTATCCAACTGGATTCGAGCCCGGGGCTCTCCTACAATGGATCGATGTCTTCCCGAACCCTAGGGTTTGGGGGTTGGCGTGGATCCAAGTGTTGTCGCCATTGTCGTGCGTCGTGGTGATTCTCCTCGCCTCTATGCGTGTTCATGGTCGTTGTCGTGGCGCCGTATGGGTTGCAGCGCCCCCTTTAGGGTGCTCCCCGTGCCGCCATGGTCGTCGGCCCCTCTGCTTCCTCTTCTAGTCTTCAGCGAGGACCTACGGTGAGTTCGATTCCTCTCCCCTAGTGCTCTATGTGCTTGTTGATTCGATGCTAGATGCTGGCAGTGACCTCTCGGGTTACTGTATGATTCTGATTAGGATGATTTATCCATTTAGGCTTCCTATTATGTGACTGATCAGGTACTGGATGAATTGGATCATGTTTGGATGATTTGTAAACATGTTAAGTGGTTATTGGCCTAAGGCTTGTTGTTTGAGATGATCTATAATGTCTCTGGTGGCTTATTAGATGATTTTAGGCTTGGATTGCATCTGGTTCAGATGATATAGTTGCTTGGGAATCATGCTTGGTAAAGTCAGTGACTTGATAACTTTTCACTATCATTTCTGGTGTATGCTCATGGTTATGGTGTGATGAAATCATTGTCTTAGTGATGTTGGCTTGAGAACTAGTGTGTGGTTTGAGATCATGATCTCAAACAGTGAAGTTTAGCATAGAAATATCCTAGTTGTGATTCCTGTGTTAACAGGAAAATGATTAGTAAGTTGATTGTTTGAAATTGTGATGATTAAATGTCTATCCTGATTCATATAGAATTGTCTTGTGACACCATCATGGTATGGCACACAAGTTTGATTCTAATCCATTGATTGGGTTGGTTTATGCTTAAGACAAACTTGACTTTGAAAGATAAATGGAAATGTTCTTTTCTGAAATCCCTAAGACCAATGATGTTGGTCTGAGGCTTAGGGATTCAAACCTTATCTAATTGATTCATATAGATAGTCCTAGTAGTGGTACCAACTATTGTTTTTGAATCAAAGCTTGGAAAAAATGATAGTAAGATTGATCATGGTCTGGATTCAAAAGATTAATTTCTAAGGTGCTACCCTTTATTTAGGGATGTGCCTAGATATAGATCATAGTTATATTGATGCTTGAATTGTAATATATAGCCTAACAACCAGAGCAATGATGTTGCTCTGAGATCTGGCTGGATCCAGGTACTTTGTTATTTGCCTTAAGAGTTTAAAAATCCCTATGATGAAGTCACCCCACTTGGGGTGCTTTCTGAGGGTTTGTTTTATAAAACAACACATGCTTCTGTCTAGATGATATGATTAGATCATGTGAAGGTTTTATGAAACTCACCACAGATTCTGATGTTTGTGGAGTAAGGTGTTGATGATCTTGTGTTGCTGAGCTTCTGTGCTTGACCTTGAGCTAGCCTGCTCCTCCTAGCTCCTTGACTTGGCCTTGCTGTCCACCTGATCCATCCCCCTCCTTATGTCACCATCCTGGTGGTGTTTGGTTGATCTTTGGTGGTTTGGTTTGGCTTTTGTGCTTGGTAAGCTGCTGTCTAAGCTGGCTGTTCTTGTGTGCAAGTAGTGGAGAGATGCACTAGTGCCTCTCCACGGCTGTGCTTGTGGTTTTGTGAGTTTGGGGTTGTGCTATGAGGCTGACAGCACACCAAATGCATGTTGGTGTGTGTCCTGCCTATGTGCTTGCTGTGCACTTGTGGATATGTTCAGAATTTTGAAACTTACTGTTATCTGGTTACTTTCACCTGGCTGGTGAAATTTGCCCCTCTTGGCTGTCATTTGACTTCTGGCTTGAAATTTATGAAAGATAAATTCTTTCATATTTGGTGAAACTTGCCCCTTCAATAAATTTCTCAATGATGAATTTGTCTAGTGCACTTCACTGACATGTCTGAGAGAAAAATAATACTAACTCTAACCTTCTTTTGTTTTATTAATGTTTATCTTGCAGGTACAGATTTGAAGATGAAGATTGTAGTTTAGTTTTTCTTTTATAGAATAGTTATAGAATAATTCAATGTAATCTTCTTATTCCTTTGTAATTTTCATTTTATTATTTTGTAATCTTCATTTTATTCTTTTGTAATAAAGATTACATTATTATCAATAAAGAATATTCTTATTCTTATTTATTTACTTTGGTGGAGTGTGTGGATGATTTCAATAAGTTACAATTTTTGTAACTTACTTATATATA
Organism: Avena longiglumis; assembly: GCA_030063025.1. Lineage (NCBI taxonomy): Eukaryota > Viridiplantae > Streptophyta > Magnoliopsida > Poales > Poaceae > Avena > Avena longiglumis. The sequence continues at coordinate 149,458,903 of CP125974.1, forward strand.
TGAAATAAGTTTTATATTATAATTATTTTCTTTAGATAAAGTTTTGAGTTAAAATAATTAACTCATAATTAAATCAAGATTCAAACCTTATTCCTAATTCATTTGAATTATAATTCAAACACTCAAGTTTAAAATTCAAATTCATTTTAAAACACATAATTCCTTAAAGATCATATCAAAGTCTATAGCAATCACCCTTTAAGACTAAACCTAATCTCAAAGTATGAAAGAGACATTGATCACTTAAGGTTTTTATTTGGCGAAAAAAATTCCCACATTTTCACAGATGAATGCATGCAACATTCCAAATTCCTAAATCTACCCTTTGTTGGGTCCTAAATGCTGGGATGTTACATTTCTCAACAATAGTTATGTAAGATAAATCAAGAGAGAAATCATAATCCTTATCTTTAATGTTTATGGGAGATGTGGCGAACTTAGCATCAGGAAATAGTTTGGGTCTAATAGTACATCTCTCAAGAAGACTCTTAATAGCACTAGCACCATGTGTGTTTCGACATTCTTCAATAAATTCATCGGTCATTTCAATATAACCATCATTAATATCATAACTCTCTCTAGACTCAGGTGAGCTAACAGGTGTAGTAGTATCTTCATTAGGATTTTTAGTATTTCCCATTATAGTTTTAGCAATTGTAGCATCTAGGAAAGGACCTAATGAACCACTCTCATCAAGCATAGTATAAGTAACATCATGAGCATCAGAAGCAATTTCAGATTCAACAGTAGTAGCAGTTTGTGTAACATGTGTATGTGGTGGTGGTGTAAGGAGCTTACTCATAACGGATGGTGAATCAAGAGCAACAGAGGTGTTTAGAACTGTATCTCTTCTCGTAGTGGATGGTAATATCGGAACTTTTCCATCACGAGTTTTACCCATGATGAATGGATAGCAGCGAACAATAATAATTCCAAGTGAACTTTATAAATAATGCTATGCTCCCCGGCAATGACACCAGAAAATAGTCTTGATGCCCCACAAGTATAGTGGATCGTAACAGTCTTCAAGGGAAGTAAGCCCAATTTATTGATTCGACACAAGGGGAGCCAAAGAATATTTATAAGCCTTAACAACTGAGTTGTCAATTAAGTTGCACCTAGAAATAGTCTTGCTCATAGTAGTTTATCAGTAACAACAGTTTTGTAGTAGCAATAGCAAAGTAACATCAGTAGTAAAATAAAGACAGTAGTAACAATAGTAGTAAATAGCAGGATCTGAATGCGGTAGGCATAGAGATGGATGGACGGGCGTTGCATGGACAAACTATTCATGTAATATCAAGATCAAAGTCATCTGCAGATAAATAAGATAAAGCATCCAAGTACTAAATAATCATAGGCATGTGTTCCATATATAGTCATACATGCTCGCAATGAGAACTTGCACAACATCTTTTGTCCTGCCAGCCCATTTGTAACATCCCAAAAATACCAAACTTAGATCAACAAACACTCATCATCAAGTTTAGGGTTAACAAAAACTTTTCTAAATGAATGCATGTATATGTGTATGCATGGATTTTGAATTTCTTTAAAAACCACCTTGTTTGTGTGATCCATTGCTTGTAAAATGTTTCTTAGGTGAAATAAACATCATCTAAAACATTTCCCACACTTTTCCTAAAGACAAGTAAATCAAAACAAATATATTAAGTGAATGGTCATTTTGACCAATTTAACTCCCATGCCTACTTTGGCTGTCTCAAACTTTCAAAACCTAATGAAACTTTTACGGATCTTTGCACCCCTTGAATGTACTCATAACAAAGTATCAAGGCCCACTTTGTGATCATCCAGAAACTTTCAAATGCATAGTTTAAATGACAATTCAAAATTGAATCTTCTTCATATGGGAAGATCCCACTTTTTCAAAACCCACTCAAACACTCAACTTTCAAAACCCAAGCATCTGCAGACTCACGAACCAATCTAGCAAACCCACCAAAATCATTTCAAAATAAAAACTTGATTTCATGCGGCCATTTCATCAAACAGGTTGTAGACACAAATCAAACAAAACATCAAACACTATAGTGTGCGGTGATTCTTGCCTAACTTGTTCCCTAGTTAGCTCACACAACTCAATAGATCATCTAGAAAGATTAGCCCAACACTAGCACTCCTGTGAGCTTGCCATTGTCATTAATGGTGAACAGCACCCCATGTCACCCCATTGTGGACAAAGGCTAGAGGAAGAACTAGCCGTGCAACCTTGTCTGGGAGGCAGCCCACCGCCATCGCCTGTCCCAGCATGGCGTTGCCAAGCCACGGACCACGCGCACAAGACACGCCAGACCATGCCGAGCGTGCGCCAGAGCGCCACCTCGACCAGCGCCCAGGCGCGCGCCGCCCTCACCGCGTGCACACACGACCACCACCGAAGACCGCCAGACATCCCGTTTGCCGCCCGTGCCATCTGCCACCGCCCACCGTCGAAGACGCCACCTCTGCCACAGTAGAGCACCGCCTGTTCTGCACCAAACCACACCGCCCATGCCTCGCGACCATGTCATTGAGCATCGCCAGAGACACAAAGACCGCCCCTACCTTGCCCATGCCTATAGTCGCTGTAACATCGCCCCGTGAGCTCACCGTGCGCTTGACGGTCCCTCGCCGACTATAAATAGAGGCCACCCCGCACGATTTCTTCACACCATCTCACTCCCTCTCCCCGACCGTGCACACCATCCTTCTGACAAGGCGAGCACCACCTCGCCGGAATTTCACTGGAGCCTGCCGCTGCCGGAGAAGAAAGGAGCCAGCGATTGGAGCTGCCCCACACGAAGCCACCGGTACCAGGAGGTTCGTCGACTTCGTCGTTCGCCCGCCTCGCCGACCCTCGCCCGTACCCCGGTGAGCCCCCAGCACCCCTCACTGGCCGCGCTAGGTTTCGTTCTCGCCGGAGTTGTCTCGCGTCGACGATGACCCTCAGCCCTTGGATTAGAACTAGATCGAACGATCCACGTTGCCCCATACCGCTTCGCCCAACCATGTGTCACTGACGAGTGGGGACACCCACTTAAGCATCCCGCGGGAGCACTGCGCTTAGCAGGCCAGCCCATTAGAATTTCCCGCGCAGCCCAGCAATTCAAATTAAAACCTTTTCTATTTCAATTCAAAAACACTTCAGCACCCAACTTCAAAAATCAACCCAGATCGATTCAGTGCACCAAATTGGATGAAACCAATTTTGTTGGAAAGGTCTGTGAATGCTTAATCCAAGCCCGTTGGATTCAAGTCATTTGGATCTGTAGATCACCCATAGTAAAAATAACAAAGCAGAAGCTTTTCTGCATTCAAACATTTTTCAAATTTAAACCATAAAAGCTTTTGAGTTGATTCCAACTCTCAAAAATCACATTTAACCATACCTTTCAGAATATATAAAAATATATAGGTTTACTTGCAGAAATAATGTTCAAGTAATAAAAGAATGCTTCATAAGCATTTCTAGCCACTTTAATTAATTAAAATAAAAGGGTAAAACCTTATTAAATTGTGACACCACTTTAAATCACATTCCCATGGACTACAATATGTGGTGATGACATGTGTCAACATGATCCCATGTTTAGTTTGGAGAATATTAAATCTTAAGTAGTTTTTCAATGAGTAGAAATTACCTTTCTAAAAATAAAAAGGATTTAAACCAAGCTTTAACCTTGTAATGTTAGAGATGATGCTAGATCATCTATAGGACCCTTGTGTGTGATGATTGCAAGTAGTTAAGTATTGTTTGGTGATTGTGTACCTCGTATTTATTCATAGATGCTAGTACCGACCAAGGATACGAGGAGGAAGGAGGATACTACGAAGAGGAAGCCGAGGAGAACTTCAACCACTGCTCTGCACAAGGCAAGCCTAATGCAAGCTAGTAACTATGCAAGCTTATATTGACATTGATGCAAGCTAACCCTTGCAAGATACCCTACTGATGCCACAAACCCATACTTATGACCCTACTTGCTTGTTAAAAACCAATCCTAGTTTTATGTGCAAGCCTCTTACTTTATTTCTTTATCAAAGCTTACTTAGAGTCTACCTAAGATTTTGGTAGATACTAGACAGTTGTGCTGAAGGTTGCATAAAGAGCATAAAATTTTGCCTAAGCTAGAAACCTTGATATCAGCCTAAGAGATAAGGTTGGACTTAGTGAAACTCCACTAGTACCACCCCTCATTAGTACTACCCCCACCTGTAGATGCTAGTGCTAAGCATAAAACTTGATCCACTCTTAGATGGGAATACTTGATGGAAAAATGGTTATGAAAACCTTGGAATGATGGATCATTCTATTGAAATTTTTTGGACATGTGTTTCCAAACACTTGATGATTCTGGTGATAAAAATGTTGAGGCATGAGCCTTAGCCCTTTATAAAACTAATGGTTGTCTGGATGCGATACCATTCCAATTTTAGCGTACAACCATAATACCCGAATATTGGGTAGGGCTTGACTGGAAACTTATATACCTTAGTATTAGTTCCCTCACGGCCAAGGTCTGAGCCGAGGCTACCTTGTGAAGATTGTCCACCTGTGCAGTACCCAAGATGACAGTGGTCATGGTTGGGAGGCCAAACTCACAGGAGAGGTGCTTATACTAGGGCATGTAATTGAAAGGTTAGGATTGATTATCCGCATACTGAGTATGGTGAATTCAGGATTTGTTCCTGATGGATGTATCGAATGTTGTGGTGAAAGTGTACAATCTCTGCAGAGTGTCAAACTATTTGAATAGCAGTCCATGTTATGGACAGTTGGAGTGGCCATACTGTTCCCCGTCAGACTTTTCAAAATGACTTGTGAAAGGAATTGAGACTTTGACTTGACCACAACAGAGTTGTGACCTGAATTACAAGATCCCACTTAGGAGTTATAAAATTGTGACTAGCTTTGGAACTTAGTAAAGATAAACCTGGCTTTTTGCAAAACAACCCTAGAGCCTAGTGTCCTATTATCCAAAAAACCCCTTTACTTGTTAGTATTAGTTTGCGAGTACTTAAAGAGTACCCATGGCTTTGTCCCTGGCTATTCCCATGGCCAGACTATGAAGAGGAGTACCTGGAATATGGACCCTAGGAAGGTTATGACAACTAGGATCATCTCCCATCGTCAACATTGCCTGTGACCCCGAAGATGGAGCTTCGCCTACGCTACCGTTATTATTACGTATTCCGCTGCTTGATGTTGTATTAAGAACTGGATCATGAGATCCCTATTTGTGTAAGAACCTATGTATCGTTGGTAATGGATGAAGTACTATGGTATCCAATTCTGTTATGTCTCGCAAAAATGGTAATCCTGGGATTGCGATGTATGGCATAACAGGCATCTAGGATTGAAAAATCCGGGTGTTGACAAGTTGGTATCAGAGCCATCCTGACCATAGGAGACCCTAGTTAGATTGGACGTTGAACCAAAAACTTAGTTTCAAAACCAAAGAACACAAATATTTACAAAAACTTATTCTCCTTCTTACCTCTTTAATTCTTTAATAAAACTTCATGTTCCTCAAAAACTCTTGCAAAATAGATAAAATTTTGACACACTTGATCACTTTGCTAATCTACTCATCCTCTATTTTTATAGATGGACGTGAAGTACAACAAGCTTTACCAACTAGGGAATGGTGGAGACCTTATCTTTGAGAGGGATCTGGATCAGCTTTCGGAACTTCTGGAGCGTCTGCACCCCGAGTTCTTCGAAGCTCAGCTCAATGATCAAGGGGGAGAAGATCTGTAGTGGCTAATTGTTGCAAGTCTCCGAGGAAAGATTGAACCTCCCACTGCGTAGGGAATTCAGTTTACCTTGAGGGAAAAAAACTGGCTCGATGGACTTGCCAGAGCAATGCAGGAAGCTCTTTCCCGTCTGTGTGGGCAGAGCATCAATCAGATCAAGGGTACTCGCTTTGAGTTTTGCCCAAGGCGTGATGCAAATGGCCAACCACTAGAAGCCCCATACCACCCAGAGCTGAAGACTCAATTGGACCACCTTAGCTTCATGATGAATGATCGTCAGCGGGAACTGGACAACTGCCGTGACTATTGCAACCACAAGTCTGCCATCATCAAGACGAAGGATCAGACCATCGCCATGCTAGCAAAGGATCGCAAGTCTCGCCGCCGTCAGCTCGACAAGAAGGAGCACATTATTGCCCGTCTTCGCCATCGCATATCATCTCTGGAAGAGACCATCCACGAGAGAGACATGCAGTTAGAGGAAAGGGAGAATGCCGGAGAAGATCTTCGTGGAGACCCTTACTCCTATCTCAGCGATGACGATGATTTTCTAGAGGATCAGGCCATGGACTTCTTCACCGATGAGGATGATTTCGCCTTCATCGATGATGCGGAAGATGATGAAGCCACAGACTCCGAGCAGTAGTAGCACTAAGCACTAGTGTAGTGAGTAGTAGTCGGTCCCACTGTATCGTAGTTTCCAGAATGGTTCTTAAAACCATCTGTTTTTCTTTGTTGTGGTGTGTGTTGTACTGTGTGCTATGAGTGAATGAATGAAAAAGCAAGTTGCTAGAAAACTTGAGTCAAACTCTAAAAACTTTTCAAAGACCCAAAACCTTAGAAATTTCCCTCTTTTCTCATGATCTATATCAATCTTCAGATGCCACGTGGAGGAAGTGGTTCAGCCCCGGACCCGATGTTGCAGTCCCGTGAATGTTGACTTCGACCATGGCTGAAAGAGCGGAACGTCAAGCCAACCTAGCCACTCTGCAACAGATAGCCCAGCTAGCCCACAACAACCAAGGCCATGGAAATCAGGACAACCACGGATCTAAGCTCAAGAATTTCCAGAATACCAACCCACCCATTTTCACCACGTCGGAAGAACCCCTAGACGCCGATGATTGGCTGCAAACCATGGAAAATAACTTAGAAGTAGCCGGAGTGGAAGCCAACGAGAAAGTCTTGTTCGCCACCCATTATCTAGCCGGAGATGCGGGGCATGGTGGAACAGTGCGTGCAATGACCGGAGGCCAAATGATGACCAGGAGGAATTCAAGGTCAAGTTCACAGAACCCATGTGCCACCGGTTTGATCAAGAGAATGAGAGATGAGTTCGAGAATTGAAACAAGGAAGGATGACTGTAGTGGAATACCGTGACAAATTTTGTCATTAGCTAGGTATGCCCGGAAGATAGACACCGAAGCCAAGAAGAAAGAAAGATTCTCGAATGGTGCATGACGAGATGCAGAGCAGTGTTAGTCAATATCCCTTTGTCGATATTGAAGCCCTTGTCGACTCGCTATCCAGATGGAAGGAAAGATCAACCAGCCAATGAGAACATAGCGCCGCATGATGCATCAACCAGAACCCATCGGACCCCAAAGTATCGCCCCAAACCATCTCCGTGATTTGCCCCAAGAACCAACAGACCCCTATGACCCGTCCGACCTATCCCAACCGTGGAAACCCTAGACCGGAGGAAATCACAACAACCCGGCAACTCTAGCAATTTCACCCGCCCACCCAAGTTCAACACCAACAATGCTACCGCCAACCTTGCCCGAGGACTGGAAGCAATATTGTGCTGTCATGACCAAGGACAAGTCACAAGTGACCTGTTATTTGTGGAAATAAAGGCCACTATTCCAACGAGTGCCCCAACAAGAAGAATTCTACAACCCCAACGCCAATGTCCCAGGCTCAAGCGTCGTGTCCAGCCAGGAGAAGATTTGCCCCAGAAATTAACTCAACCGCAATGGCCGTCTTTTTCTCATGCATGCTGAAGAAGCTCAGGAAGCGCCAGACGTCGTGCTGGGTATGTTTTCTGTTAATTCAGTACTTGCAAGAGTGTTGTTTGATTCTGGTGCATCGCATTCATTTGTCACCGAAGAATTTGCTTGCACTAGTAAAATTCAACCAACCAAATTGAAGCATGTGATGATTGTACAAATTCCCGGATCAACCACCAAGGCTAGGCAAATTTGCAAGGCCGTCCCTATCCGAATCCATGGCATAGATTTTCATGCTAATCTAATAGTACTCAGAACAAAAGGTTTGGAAGTAGTACTAGGAATGGATTGGATGTCCAAACATAAAGGATTGATTGACTGTGCCAAGAAAGCCATTACCATGACCAGTACCACCGGAATATCAGTCGAGCATATATCTGAAACCTTACCTCGCCAATTCAAGTGTAATAAGAGTCTAGCCCAACCTACCATTGACCAAGTTCGGATAGTCTGTGAATACCCCGATGTATTTTTCCAGATATTTTGCCCGGTATGCCCCCAGATCGGGATATCGAGTTTATCATCGAACTAATCCCCGGAACAGGACCCATAGCCCAGAGACCCTATAGTATGAACCCGTCAGAACTAGCAGAACTGAAGAAGCAACTGGATTCCATGTTGGAAATCGGATTGATTCAACCAAGTGCGTCCCCATGGAGATCACCTGTCTTGTTTGTGGACAAGAAGGATGGAGGTAACCGTTTGTGTACGGATTATCGGAAGTTGAATGATGTCACCATCAAGAACAAGTACCCCTTGCCCAAGATAGAAGATTTGTTTGATCAGTTGACCGGAGCCCAGGTGTTTTCTAAGATCGATCTTAGGACTGTCTATCATCAACTCAAAATTCGTGCAGAAGATATTCCAAAGACTGCCTTTACCACCAGATATGGATTGTATGAGTATACAGTCATGTCTTTTGGATTAACCAATGCCCCCGCTTACTTCATGAACCTCATGAATAAGATTTTTATGGACTTCCTGGATAAGTTTGTCGTTGTTTTCATCGATGACATTCTGATTTATTCCAAATCAGAAGAAGAACATGAGCTACACCTAAGGACCGTTCTTGGAACCCTTAGAGAGCATCAGCTGTATGCTTAGTTTAGCAAATGTGAATTCTGGTTATGGGAAGTAGGATTTCTCGGTCACATTGTATCAGCCGGAGGAATTGCCGTTGACCCTGCCAAAGTGAAAGATGTAGAAGATTGGCAAGCCCCGACCACTCAAACCCAAGTTCGTGCTTTTCTCGGATTGGCGGGATATTACCGCAAATTCGTAGAAGGATTCTCTAGTATCGCCCGACCCATGACCCAATTGCTGAAGAAGGACAAGAAGTTTGAATGGACCGACAAATGTGAAGCGAGTTTTCAAGAACTCAAGAAGAGATTGATTTCAGCCCCAATCTTGATCATGTCGGATATCACGAAGCCCTTCGATGTGTATTGTGACGCATCCAAGATTGGTCTCGGATGTGTGCTAATGCAAGAAGGCAAAGTTATATCTTATCTATCGCGACAATTGAAGCAACATGAACAAAATTACCCAACCCATGACCTCGAACTCGCAGCCGTAGTTCTAGCCCTGAAGACATGGAGACATTACTTGATGGGAAACCGTTGTGAGATTTATTCGGATCACAAGAGCCTAAAGTATATATTCACTCAGAAGGAGCTGAATATGAGGCAGATAAGATGGATTGATCTAATCAAGGATTACGATCTGGACATTCACTATCACCCTGGTAAAGCCAACGTGGTAGCCGATGCCCTTAGCAGATTGTCGTGCCGCTTGAACTCCATGATTTTGAAGGAGCAACCAAGTTTGCACAAGGAGATGGAAGATTTTTGAGTGGAATTAGTAAGTGAAGGATTTTGGGCTAGCATAGAACTTCAGCCCACTTTGATCAGTCAGATTAAAGAGGCGCAGAAGGAAAATGCCAGTATCGACGGAATCAAGCGTCGTATCGGTACAGGCAAAGTACCCGGATTCACCGAGGACAAAGAAGGAGTTTTGTGGTACAAAGGATGCCTTTGTGAACAAGCAGATCCGAAGTTGAAAGAAGTTATCTTGAAAGAGGCTCATGATACTCTTTATTCTATCCATCCCGGAGGAACTAAGATGTATCAAGATTTGAAAGAGCAATTTTGGTGGCATAAGATGAAGAGAGAAATCGGAAGCTATATCGCCAAGTGTGATATATGTCAGCGAGTCAAGGCAGTACATCAAAGACCCGCTGGATTGTTGCAACCTTTGCAAATTACGGAATGGACTTTATCACTGGACTACCTACTTCTAGTAGGGGAAATGACTCTATTTGGGTCATAGTGGACAGATTGTCCAAAGTCGCCCATTTCTTGCCCGTTAAAACTACCTATCAGAGTTCGAAGCTAGCGGAGTTGTACATCGCTAGGATCGTTAGTTTGCACGGAGTCCCCAAGAATATCGTATCGGATCGAGGAACTCAGTTTACCTCGAGATTCTGGAAGAAAGTCCAAGAAGGTTTAGGAACCCGCCTAGATTTCAAGATCTGCGTATCACCCTCGATCGATGGACAAACGGGGCGAGTAAACCAAATACTCAAGATATGCTTAGAGCATGTGTGCTAGAATATGGATCCAAGTGGGAAGACATGCCATTTGCAGAATTTTCCTACAACAATAGTTACCAAGCCGCAAATGGCCCCATTTGAATTCATGTCGGAAGAAAGTGCGCACCCTGAACTGGTCGGAAGTAGGAGAGAGTCGATTTTGGACCCGACATCCTACGAAGCGTAAGAAGGTTCACAAGATTCGTGAGCACCTCAAGACAGCCCAATCCCGACAAAAGAGTTACGCCGACAAGAGACGCCAAGACCTCGCCTTCAACATCGGAGATTTTGTTTATCGAAAGTGTCGCCATTGAAGGGAATGCGGCGTTTCCAACTCAAAGGAAAGTTAGCCCCAGATATATCGGACCTTTCAAAATTCTGAACCGAGGAGAAGTATCGTATCAAATGGAGCTACCGAAGAGATGTCACTGCAATGTGTTCCATATCTCGTTACTTCAAATGTCTCAAGTCCCGGAGAAGACCAAGTGTTCAAAAATATCGATCACCGGACCATAGAGATCAATGATGACCGACCTATCCCAAGTACCCATCCGTATATTGGAAGAAGCCTTTCGAACTACCGAACCAAGCATCAAGTTTCTCAAGATTCGGTGGAGCAACCACACGTAAGAGGAAGCTACACGGGACGCGAAGATCACATCAGACGGATTTTCGGATCTCTTCAAATCCTAGGTAAACTTTTCGTCCTTTTCAAATCTCGACGAGATTTTGTTTAAGGGAAGGTTTGTAACATCCCAAAATACCAAACTTAGATCAACAAACACTCATCATCAAGTTTAGGGTTAACAAAAACTTTTCTAAATGAATTCATGAATGCATGTATATGTGTATGCATGGATTTTGAATTTCTTTAAAAACCACCTTGTTTGTGTGATCCATTGCTTGTAAAATGTTTCTTAGGTGAAATAAACATCATCTAAAACATTTCCCACACTTTTCCTAAAGACAAGTAAATCAAAACAAATATATTAAGTGAATGGTCATTTTGACCAATTTAACTCCCATGCCTACTTTGGCTGTCTCAAACTTTCAAAACCTAATGTAAAATTTTACGGATCTTTGCACCCTTGAATGTACTCATAACAAAGTATCAAGGCCCACTTTGTGATCATCCAGAAACTTTCAAATGCATAGTTTAAATGACAATTCAAAATTGAATCTTCTTCATATGGGAAGATCCCACTTTTTCAAAACCCACTCAAACAAGCTCAACTTTCAAAACTCAAGCATCTGCAGACTCACCAGAACCAATCTAGCAAACCCACCAAAAATCATTTCAAAATTAAAAACTTGATTTCATGCGGCCATTTCATTAAACAGGTTGCAGACACAAATCAAACAAAACATCAAACACTATAGTGTGCAGTGATTCTTGCCTAACTTGTTCCCTAGTTAGCTCACACACAACTCAGTAGATCATCTAGAAAGATTAGCCCAACACTAGCACTCCTGTGAGCCTGCCATTGTCATTAATGGTGAACAACCGAGCACCCCCATGTCACCCCATTGTGGACAGAAGGCTAGAGGAAGAACTAGCCGTGCCAACCTTGTCTGGGAGGCAGCCCACCGTCCACCGCCACTGCATGTCCCAGCCGCGAGCGTTGCCAAGCCCTGGACCACGCGCACAAGTCACGCCCAGACCATGCCGAGCGTGCGCCAGAGCGCCACCCTCGACCAGCGCCCACAGACCACACGCCGCCCTCACCGAGTGCACACACGATCACCACCGACCCAGGAGACCGCCAGACATCCCCGTTTACCGCCCCGTGCCATCGACTGCGCCCGTCGAGACGCCCGCCTACTGCGTAGAGCACCGCCCGTTCCAGACCAAACCACACCGCCCCATGCCTCGCGACCATGTCGTTGAGCATCGCCAGGAGACACAGCACCGTCCCCTATCCTTGCCCATGCCTATAGCCGCCTGTAGCGTCGCCCCCGACGAGCTCACCGTGCGCCCCGACGGTCCCCTCGCTCGACTATAAATAGAGGCCACCCCCACACGATTTCTTCACACCATCTCACTCCCCTCTCCCCATGACCGTGCCACACCATCCTTAGAGCAAGGCAAGCACCACCCCGCCGGAATTTCACAGGAGCTTGCCGCTGCCGGAGAAGAAAGGAGCCAGCGATTGGAGCTGCCCCAGGAGAAGCCACCGGTACCAGGAGGTTCACCGTCGTCGACTTCGTCGTTCGCCCGCCTCGCTGACCCTCGCTCGTACCCCGGTGAGCCCCCAGCACCCCTCACTGGCCGCGCTAGGTTTCGTTCTCGCCGGAGTTGTCTCGCGTCGACGATGACCCTCAGCCGTTGGATTAGAACTAGATCGAACGATCCACGTTGCCCCATACCGCTTCACCCAGCCCCGTGTCACTGACGAGTGGGGACACCCACTTAAGCAGCAGCCAGCAGCGCTTAGCAGGCCGGCCCGTTAGAATTTCCCGCGCAGCCCAGCAATTCAAATTAAAACTTTTTCTATTTCAATTCAAAAAAACTTTAGCACCCAACTTCAAAAATCAACCCAGATCGATTCAGTGCACCAAATTGGATGAAACCAATTTTGTTGGAAAGGTCTGTGAATGCTTAATCCAAGCCCGTTGGATTCAAGTCATTTGGATCTGTAGATCACCCATAGTAAAAATAACAAGGCAGAAGCTTTTCTGCATTCAAACATTTTTCAAATTTAAACCATAAAAGCTTTTGAGTTGATTCCAACTCTCAAAAATCACATTTAACCATACCTTTCAGAATATATAAAAATATATATAGGTTTACTTGCAGAAATAATGTTCAAGTAATAAAAGAATGCTTCATAAGCATTTCTAGCCACTTTAATTAATTAAAATAAAAGGGTAAAACCTTATTAAATTGTGACACCACTTTAAATCACATTCCCATGGACTACAATATGTGGTGTTGACATGTGTCAACATGATCCCATGTTTAGTTTGGAGAATATTAAATCTTAAGTAGTTTTTCAGTGAGTAGAAATTAACTTTCTAAAAATAAAAAGGATTTAAACCAAGCTTTAACCTTGTAATGTTAGAGATGATGCTAGATCATCTATAGGACCCTTGTGTGTGATGATTGCAAGTAGTTAAGTATTGTTTGGTGATTGTGTACCTCGTATTTATTCATAGACGCTAGTACCGACCAAGGATACGAGGAGGAAGGAGGATACTACGAAGAGGAAGCCGAGGAGAACTTCAACCACTGCTCTGCACAAGGCAAGCCTAATGCAAGCTAGTAACTATGCAAGCTTATATTGACATTGATGCAAGCTAACCCTTGCAAGATACCCTACTGATGCCACAAACCCATACTTATGACCTTACTTGCTTGTTAAAAACCAATCCTAGTTTTATGTGCAAGCCTCTTACTTTATTTCTTTATCAAAGCTTACTTAGAGTCTACCTAAGAGTTTGGTAGATACTAGATAGTTGTGCTGAAGGTTGCATAAAGAGCATAAAATTTGGCCTAAGCTAGAAACCTTGATATCAGCCTAAGAGATAAGGTTGGACTTAGTGAAACTCCACTAGTACCACCCCTCATTAGTACTAACCCCACCTGTAGATGCTAGTGCTAAGCATAAAACTTGATCCACTCTTAGATGGGAATACTTGATGGAAACATGGTTATGAAAACCTTGGAATGATGGATCATTCTATTGAAATGTTATGAAAACCTTAGAATGATGCGAGTAATGAGTTTACAAGACTCAATGAGGAGGACATCTTAGTCCTTGCAAAATCTGTTTTCAACTATGACAACTTGTCACTTCACTTGGGCGCAATTCTTGTGCGCTACTTGGAGTACCAATCCTCCCAAAGCCAAGGACCAATCACTTGTGGAGGCGTCATTACCCTGCTCGCCAATGCCCTAGGCATCGACCTAGGTGAGTTACAACCGGTACAAGGTGAGCGACGTGTTGGTTTCTCTACTTTGAGGGCTTGTGGAATGCTTACTAGGAGAGGTGGTGTTTATTATCTGCATATTTCTAGAGCTGGACGTCTCTACCCCGCTCCTTTGCCTAATGGTATTTTCTCTATCGAGGAAGGAAGTGTGCTTTATGACTTGCAGGTTGAGAAACACCAACCCCAGGAGGAGATTCCGGAAGAGGATGAGGACCAAGAGGAGGAGCAAGAAGTCCTACATCAAGAGGAACAACCACCAAGCCGGTTCGCTACATATCAGGATTTCCAAGGACTTGGAGGAACCGTGGAGGGGATGCAATAATATCGCCCTGAACCTCCGAGAAACAACAAGTAACTTATCAACTCAATTTGCGGAATGGAGTCACAACTTTTCCCCCACCTCAATGATTTGAAGGGCTTGCAAAAGCCTAAGCTTGGGGAGGTTTTCTATCTATTTTTATATTTTGGCTCTCATTTGCTTTATGTTATTTTTCAGGTTATGCTTTTATTTGAGTTTATAAGAACTCATGTTGGTTTCCCCAACACTTTATCTTTAGTTTTTTTTTGAGATTTTCAAGCCGAGCTTTGCCGCCAATTTTCTATTCTTTAATTCCCCTTCTCAAAAAACATAAAAATATTTCTCCGTTTATCTTTATTTTCCCTCTTTATTTTATTTTCGCCTCGAAGTTCTCATGTGTTTGCAGGAGAGTGATTGACTTCGAGTTTCCAAGAAACAAATAAAAAGGGAAGAGAGAAGTGGAACCAAACATGATAGGTATGCCTTATGAATCCCCACTTTTGAAGTTTGAGAAACCCATTCTACTTAGTAGTAATGTTAGATGTTATATCGGTGGAGTGAGTCTCTATATTATGGTAATTTTTTATTTGCATGGGTATTTAATTGAGTACGTTTTGTTCTAGCTCTTGTAGTTAACCAAGTCTTTCCTAACAATTTACTGAATAATTGAAATAAGAAAAAGTATCACAATTGAAGACTTGGGTGTTTAAGTGTTTAGTTTTGAAAGCTTATTTCTAGAAACACTCAACACCACAGAAAATAATGATTGACTTGATGGCTCTCTTTAAAAAGATTTGTTCAATTGAATTAATGTTTAGCGGTTTTTGTGAGCATGCCAAAGTTTGACATGTGAATCATAAGAATGATATAGCTTTAAGCGTGTCAAACTTTATGAGATTCCAACAACTTCGCTAGCCTACGAACGATCTTCATGGAGGAAACTCCTAGATTTCGGCTATGAGTTGATTAAACATATGTAGCAGCAATGCTTTAATTGGTAAGATTCTTGGCATTCCCGGGTAGCTGTAAACATGATGAAATCACTCCTCTGGCTGATATGAGTAATCATTATGCAAAAGGAACAAAAACCTTAGTGATGCCACGAGTGTCCATCACAGCCCGATAAACTAAGATTTTTTTGGCATGCTCTCAATTACTTAAGAATTGAAATTCTTGAAGGACAATGAATACAAAAGTAGTGCTTGAAAAGTCTTGATTTATTGATATGGGAGAATTGAGATACTGTAGTGTATATGCTTTTCATGACAAACTCTCACATTCTCGATTTACATGATTATACTTTATTGTTCAAAGGCAAGCTTATGAGTTGATTACATGACATGGAATAAAGTTTACTCTTTTGAATCATCCATTCTTATAATAATTTTGATACGCTATAAGGATTCATGAAACCGTATGATATGCTTGCCATTACTCTATCTATGATGAAGTTTTTCAGATTAATAAAGTGGAGGAAACATGAGACTACCAATCATGAGTAGGATCATCATCTCGTTATTTCAGTTTAAATGCTGAGTTCCCTTTTGATTTTGGTTTTCTTGCTCGAGGACGATCAAGTTTAAGCTTGGAGAGGTTGATGGCTGTGAAATATAGCCATCCACGTCTGCATTTAAACTAGATATTATTCATATATTTGATGAAATATCTCTCTAAAACCTGCCACTAATGCCTAATGATCAAAGGGGTATGCAATCCTTTCTTGCTATTTTTTCCTGTGCAGATAATGGCGTATGATGATGGGAATCACTACATAAATGCCAAAGATACGATATTTCCAACACTTCAAAGAAACCATGAACCGTGAAGTGGAGGCATAATCTTTAATGACCAACTATACGATAGGAAAATTATTCCGGCCGTATAGTAGGCGGCGACTTTATTAGGTCAAACAGAACAACTTTCATGAAGGGACCCCTATGTAAAGAGGCTTAGAGCGACGGGAAACAACGCTTCTTTTCGACCTCAACTCTCCCTGCCACCAGAAGCCTCCACGCCGAAGGAATAAATCTAGATCTAAACCTCTAAACCTTCTCCACCACCATAGCCATCTTCCACCACTTGTAATAGTAGATCTCTTCTCCAATTGGCGACATTATAAAGACTGTTTGCTATCAACCTTATGATCTCTATTACAATGTTTATGATTGTCGATTTCATCTCTATGTGTGAGTAATTCTCCTTGGGCTAAGGGCTTCGGCCTAGCCATGTAGCTTTTTGTGTATGTTATTTATCATAGATGAGATCATGTATTAGTTTGTATGATATTATGATTGTAGTACCCTCTCTTGCCTCAATCTAAGGACTTGTTATGTACCCAAGACCCCGAGGATTGATCCAAGTAGGGGAGTGTGAGTAATGACTGATCTGCAGGATGGGAACCCAAGTGACAGAAGGGGTAGTACGGCTGTATGTGCGGGATTTACTTGGGATTAACGGTGACATCACTATGTATAGCATTAGTTATCTTTCTTCTATGGCTGAGACTAGTAGGTTATTGCTATAAGCGGTTGCGGAGGCGATAAAAATTATGGATGCACTGTCCACATATAATTATCTTGCTCTAACGATTACATGCATACTTTATTATTATCTATTATTTCCATCAGATGTTTTTGTACAGCTACTGGTGAAAACCGAAGACCCTAGGCTCTCCCTCTCCATCGTCAACAACAACAAAAAGATCGCAAACTCTTGGTCTGGTGAAAACACAAAAGGAATTCTAAAAATCTCGAAGGTCCGTTTAAGTAATCTCACTTTGCTTTTTGCTTCCCAAAAATTCGATAAACCTAGGTCTACTAGGGAAAAAGAGCTACACTACATCCGTAATTCAGATCAAAGGTATTAGAAACTCCACCAATGATATTGATTGGCAATATATGCAATGAATTCAAGTTCATCACACATGCATAATATTATGGGGGAGTTTGCTCTATATATGGTGGTGGTACCAATATCACATACTTGTGTAGTATTTGATATTAGCATTTGGAGGCTGCCCGGAGTCCTGGCCGGAGTCTAGACCCCAGAGACTCCGGTCCTCCGGTATTAGTGATCTGCAACGACTAGTTGCCGTGGGAGGACCTATAAAAGGCCCCCTTCCTCCCCAAGGGGTTGGTTGCTTGCTCTCTCTCTCTCTCTCTCTCTCTCTCTCTCTCTCTCCCCTCCATTGTTTCTACCTTCAAGAGCTTCCAAATACTCTCAATCCCTCCCATATTTCTTGAATCTTTTTGGGGTATTTGAAAGAGGAGATCTAGATCTACAACTCCACCAATCCATCTCCCTTCTATGTGAGGGGAACATCTTGGGATCTAGATCTTGGGGTTTCTTTTGTGGATTTCCTCTTGTGTTCTTCCTCTCTTATTCCCCCAATAGCTTTTGTAGCTTTGATAGAATTTGAGAGTGAAGGACTTGCCATTGCATTAGGTGCATCGGTTTGAGTTCTCCTCGGAGGATTTGGTTGGTGAAATCAAGAAGCTTATTACTCTTGGGATTTTGGAACCCTACATGGTTGTGTGGCCTTTGTGGTGTGTTCTTGGATCCTCCAATTAAGTTGTGGAGCTATCCTCAAGCTAGTGTCCTTGGTGGCGATTATTGGGAGCCTCCAATTAAGTTGTGGAGATTGCCCAATCTTGTACGGGTTTGGCGACCGCCCTCAAGTGTCCCATAGTGGATTGGGTGCTTGCCGTGCGACGGGTTCTCGAGAGAATAGGGTGAGGCCTCTTGTGGCATCGGTGGTCTTAGTACCGCCCACCCCTCCAACAAGACGTACTTCCTTTTGGAAGGAACTCGGTAAAACATCGTCGTCCCCGCGTGCCTTGGTTATTTCTATACCGAGCTCTTTACTTATGCACTTTACATTGTGATGACCTTCGTGCTTGAATTAATCTATCTTGCTATCACTTTGTTGCTCGTCTTGCTTAGCATAAGTTGTTGGTGCACATATGTGAATCTTAGTATATATAGGCTTTGTGCTTGACAAAAGAAAACGCTAGTTTTATTCTGCCATTGTTAAGCCCATCTCGTAAAAGTTTTAAGCCTTCTAGGCGGCATCCGTGATATTTCAGTCGTGTTTTGCGAGCAGGTCTGTCCTGATGGAAAAAGATGAGCACCCTCATGTTTATCCAGAAATGGACTTGTCCACATTCAAGCTCATCAGGGCCGCCACGACGACGACACACTGCACCCCCGACAACCACGACCCCGATCCACACCGCAAACAAGGGGAGGGAGGGTCCCTGCCGCCACCTTCCTTGGGGCGACTGCATTCCCCCTCTGGCGGTGACGAGACTCGAGGGAGAGGAATACAAAAGTACCACCGGTAGACCTCATCAAGGCGGCAAGACCTACAACTCATGATCATGATGATGGCCTTGTAGCTCATCTCGGGATATGATGACAGTTAGGATGTGTACATAGAATGGCTAGATTAATTAGGTCATGATTGTGCATCCTATCATGTTAATTTAAATTGTAATGCAAGCCTAGAGGAGACCATTGAAAAATCGAACTATGGATTTCCATTCTCGTCATTTTTCTTTCCTGAATCTTTGTGAGAAATAAAACTAGGGAATTCTTTCCTATTATCCGAAAATGATACTTTGAAATTCCTTGCACGCTGGAACTCAGTGTGTA
Organism: Avena longiglumis; assembly: GCA_030063025.1. Lineage (NCBI taxonomy): Eukaryota > Viridiplantae > Streptophyta > Magnoliopsida > Poales > Poaceae > Avena > Avena longiglumis. The sequence goes on from CP125974.1 coordinate 149,478,147, forward strand.
GAATTCATGCCTCCAGGAAGCAAAAATTCTTTAAATACGAAAATAAACTCGTGCACGGAATTTACCCTATATACGTTTTTTTTAAAAGCCATAGGAATATGTTTGGACAAAGCGAAAGTGGGCCTGTTTGTTTGGGTTGTGGCTGGTTTGTAGGCTGTGTCATCTTGAGGAAAGTCAGACAGAAAAAGCTTCTCAAGTTTGTTGTTTGGTAACTTGGTGGTGTGGCTGTGCTAAGGAATTGTCTCATCTTGTCCTCGTAATTAATACAACACGTAAACTTCACTATTGAAATGCCCGCATATGTTATTATTACATACCATATGTCACATATTGGTTTGTCCAAAATACATATCCAACCATTAAACAAATAAAGATAGTCACATAATGAATATAGATACATCCACACCGATCAAACCGATCATGTAAGGAGCTAACAACCCTTTTCTATTCGAACGTCAGGCAGCAACCCTTAGAATATTACCAGAATATTGGTCACATATTGGTCACATATTACATCCACACATATTGGTCACATATTGGCTGTGTGCTAAGAACTCTTTTCTATTTGGATAACCAGAATCAATATGGTAATATGTATCTGCACATGAACGAAAAAAAATCAAACATCAACAACAATGCATTTGTAACTATGTGTGTACCATGTAGACAAAGATATAGAATATTACCACCAGGAGGGGTCGGAAACTCTATTGGATACTTCTCAATGGAGCGTTGTAGAATGCGTGTATCATGCGCCGAACCAGGCCATCCAGCAACAACAAAGGTGAATCTTAAATCGAAGTCACATATCGCTAGAATATTCTGTGAGGTGTAACCATGTCTTCCTGTATGGTTAATGTGACATCCCGCAAAACCACTACTAGAAAATCGCGTTGAATTTGTGCATTGCATCGTCATCATCATATGTTGATTGCCAAAAACTATTTTCGCAAAGCCCGATTTGTTTTCCAAACGCCCCATCTTAATTCAAACGCAAAACCCGGGTCTCCGGATTATTTTATTTTGGCCGCTATCGGTTTGCACACGGCCCATTTAAATCAAATAAAAAGATTTAATTATTTTAGCGGGGGCAGTCGAACGGGCCGTTTCGACCCGAACGACCACCCCCAGAAAATACAAACGGTCCACCTACACCCGCCCTTCTAAATCCTACAGCTACCAGATAATCTAACCACCCCTCCCCTCCACATCACCCCCCCAATAGTAATCTGCCACCTCACCCTCTTCCCTCCCCCTAGCCAACCAGAAGCTGCCACCTAGACTAAACCACCCAAGCCCCGCCCCATCTCGAGCTCACCTCTCCGTCTGCAGCTCCCCGCCGCCTCCAGGAGCCTTGCCGTCGACCCCCTTCTCCGGCCCATCCTCCGTCCTTCCCTGCGGCGCGCCTCCCCGTCGCCTCCTCCGCCTCCACCCCGCGCCATCCACCGCACCGCCCGGGCGTCGCCTCCCTCACCCGCCTCGGCCGACCGGCCCCCACACCGCCCGGCCTCGTCGCTCAGTCGCCCTCGTCGTCGTCGGCGTACTGCTCGCGTCTCTGCCCCGTCACCTGGGCTGCCCGAGCCGCCAGTTCGACGTCAGGCTCGCCTCGCTGCCGGCCCGACCCTCTGTGCATCAGAGTCATGCCCCCTGTTTTTCCCCATCGGGCCCTGCACATCATCTCCGAGCCACAGCCAGGCGCATCTTCCAGGACCTCCGGACCGTGGCCATCCTCTGTCTGCACCGTGCCTGCCTTCTCTGTTGTTTGTTCGTGGTGTGGTTCCCTTCGGGGTCGTTGGGCTCAGCTGTTTTGCTGGCGTGTAAGCGATGTCTTGTTAATCGGTCCTCGGCATGCCGTGGTACTAGCACGCCACCGAGTACACCGAACCAAGCACTTCAGCCGCCTACCTCCATCAAGTTTTGGGCGACAAGATCGACGCCGATGCACAATTGCCATCAATCCTCAAGTTCGACACCGACAAAGGCGGAAAAATAAGTACCCTCCGAACCGATAATTGTGGAACCCAAGATCTTCCCCATGGCACGGCAAGACCTCCGTCATGGAAACCGCAAGATCCACTTCCGAATCCGAAGACCCGGACCCTCGTCGATCGCGGACGGCAAGATCTTCTTCCGGATCGACAAGCACTTCACCCGACGCCAAGACCGTCCCGACTCGAGGACCCGACAAGATCTCGCAGAACGACAAGAACGTCACCAGGCGGACCACCACGCCGACGCCAAACCAAGTCCTTCTTCCCGGAACGCCAAGTTCTTCACCTTGTATCCAACCCCGAGAACGATCCCGTCGAACCCCAGATCCGAACCCTGAGACCGGCCCCGAACCCCGGAACACCAAGACCGTCGAGACCCTAAAGTGTGACCCCTTTTCTCGAGCCCTATTTTATAAATGAAATAACAACTTGTTGCATATAAATTGTTCATGCATGCATCCTTGTTGTGGTTTGGGGGTCTTATGCCGATTCACCTCATAATTAAATATGGGGCCCATATGCGGGCAAATCTAGTCTCATATTGGCCTCATCTAAATCTGTGTAGCGAACCGGTGCTATCTTTGTCCTTGTTAAACAACATTTAAATTGCGGGGTAGCTAAACAACATGAACCATCTAAATAATTGTCGGGACCCCGGTTCCACTTAATATGACCTAATTACATCGCACCTTGCCATGCCATGCATCATACATGCATCATGCCGATCTTCTGCCGATGTATTAAATATAGCATCCGGTGTTTCTTCTAGTGTTTTGCTTCTTCGCGGATAAGGCCGTTGAGTTGATGCGAGTGTCGACCCAATCTTCGGTTGAACCTTCGGCAATGTTTTCAGGCGAGCATCTCCCCCTTTCTATCTATCTTGCTTTTATAGTATTTATTCCCTCCTGTTGATCTATTGCTATCTGTGTTGCGATGCTTTAGTTTCCGTACCTGTGATATACCGTGCAGCCCTATATTGCCTTGGACACATCCTATTACCTGTTGTTTGGTAGATAGTTGGACCTGCGCGTCGTAGTCGCTTGCTCAAGTCTATGCGTGTCGTCGAGGCCACAGCTTGTTGATGTATTGCCGCATGTTGATGTTGGAGATGATCCTAGTTTTACTTACCGTTCACTTTAATTTCTGTTTAACAACTAAAATTGAAAGCGAGGCATCGGTGGGTGATAGATAATATTTGGTTTCGAACGCCCACTTGTGTCCGTAAGACCCCGAGTACTTGATACATGTTCCTTGATTTATCGCTATCCACATCCGGAGGTATATGGGACCCCTGAGCGAGCTTGATTCATCTTATTTCTTGGGGCCACAAACTAGTTTGAGGTTTTATTTACGATCCTGTACTTATGCCATGCTACTTATGTATTTACGTTTGTGCGAGAGCACACTGCATCTTTTAGGAATTGTGACCTTACGTGGTATCGGCGGTCCCGTTTGGGATCTGTCGTTCTGCTTGACCCACAAACCTTGAGTCCGTCTCGAGCTTGCTTGCCGTTGGGTACTCAAGGGTGGCCTGAAATATTTCTCAATCCTGTGATTGTTCAGTCGTGAAAGCCTCGTTGGGTTTTGATTTGTTTTTCGAGGTTGATCGTGTGTTGCTATTGGTGCACCCGGCCGGGTAAAACTTTTGAAAGCCGTGTCCATGGTTATGGACGACTTGGAGCACTGATATCGACCATAGACAAGCATAACTAAAGTTTATTGCTATAAATTTGACTTTATAATGACTAGTAATCAGCTTCACTATAATGGAATGGCTAATTAATACTGCCCACAATTGCTTGTTTGGAGTGTCGCTTGCGACCATTGTACCTGACTAGTAAGTATTGCAACTACAACGGAATGGCTGAATAAAAGTACCAACAACTGTTGGGTTTCAGGTTATCTCATACTAACGGTATTTGACTAGTAAGTGTTGCAACTACAAGGGAATGGTTAATTAAAATGGCCTTGCTTATTTTATCGTGGCGATTATCTATACGACTAGTAATTCTGCAGCGATAACGAATAAATAAAGCGCCAGCGGTGTGAGTTCCTCGGTTGACTTCCTCGTTTGGTCTCGAGGGAAACACCGAGATGGGTTTGTTTGGTGTTAGCTTCAGGTTGGATCCGGATAGGTCTTTCTTACCCTCTCTCGATAACCGCCCGGTTGTATCGAGTCTCAGAGGTTGTTTAGTGCATCTTGCCGCGCTTGATCCACCATACCTATGTAGGCGAGGACCGCGAATTCTAGCCTCGCTGTCTTGGCCTCAAGATCGATGCTCCTTCTTTTCCTTTGCCCTTTGTCGGCACCCCTTTTGTTTAAGCAGGTTTTGAGATCGGCGTCGTTAGCGGGTTACCCTTCCGGCTTGGCACAGTGGTTATGGGCGCCATTGGTTATTCTTCAGGCTCTTAGCCCCATTTGCATCTTGTCCGTGACGGACGCTATATCGCTTTTCAAGGTGATTTGGATCTCTGTATATTATATCGTATTCTTGACTCATGGAGTCATTGTTATATATATATTTGTTACGTGGGTCCCATCGAGGACTGTTGTAATGTTATTACTTGTTTTCCACCCGCACGAAAGTGCTGGTGCACCTTTGAATCGTTTCTATGCGGGTTTGGCGGATTTGCTCAAACTTGCATAGGTCCGATTCGAGGGTGTTACAGAGTGGTATCGAGCTCGGTTGCGATACCCCACAAGTCCACTGTAGGATAACCTAGCTAACGGTAGAGTGTCAAAACTATTTTCGAAAAATCGGTTGGATAGTTCTGATTAGGTCTGATTTTACTTCTTACCCCTCTGCTATTCCCCTCTTATCCCGACGTGTTTTGAATCCGCTCTCTTCTCTTTCTTCGAGTCCAGGGCTTCTCGTGGTTGGGTTTTCCGTCGTACCTTCAGGGTTTCGCTTCCTCCTCTGATAACGGTGTTCTACCATCCGGTGTTCAAGCTGCCTGATGAATCCGTCTACGGTGTTACCATTCTTTGTTCCTTGCGTGTGCCTTCCGGTGTTTTCCGACACGACGACATCATCTACGTCAGATCCGATGCTGACGCATCGCTCCTTTGTTTCGAACCTCGAGTCGAGATCTTGATCGATTCCGAGAATGGTTGCACGCTTTTCCACTGATTGTGCAGAGTAATAGTTTGGGTGCGTGATGGATTGGCCCCCATGCCGACTACCCCTTCTATTCGCTTTTGTACATTGAAGTGGACGAGAATGCATCGGTTCCCTCCTTCCATCGAAGTTAGAGGTGGCTTTATTTGTTGATACCTCTGACTTCGACCTTTTTGTTACCTGAGAGTTCTCTCGACGATCACGGACAACGACCTCTTGTTAGTGGTGTCGCGAGGATCTACACGATGCGAGAAGATTCAGAGCGCCGTCCTTCTTTCCGGTATCATGAGGCGGATCTCGAGGGCGAGATCCATTGTTAGTGGTGTCGAATTGTGGCATCCCGCAAAACCACTACTAGAAAATCGCGTTGAATTTGTGCATTGCATCGTCATCATCATATGTTGATTGCCAAAAACTATTTTCGCAAAGCCCGATTTGTTTTCCAAACGCCCCATCTTAATTCAAGCATAAAACCGGGTCTCCGGATTATTTTATTTTGGCGCTATCGGTTTGCACGGCCCATTTAAATCAAATAAAAGATTTAATTATTTTAGCGGGGCGTCGAGCGCCGTTTACCGACGACCACCCCAGAAAATACAAACGGTCCACCTACACCCGCCCTTCTAAATCCTGACTACGGATAATCTAACCACCCCTCCCCTCCACATCACCCCCCAATAGTAATCTGCCACCTCACCCTCTTCCCTCCCCCTAGCCAACCAGAAGCTGCCACCTAGACTAAACCACCCCCACCCCCACTCTCTCTCAACCCACCCTGCCCACACAACACACACCACACAGCAACCACCCACCCACACGACGCACTCACGCACGCACACAACACACACGCACCGTCCGGTCCCGCGCCCTGGGCCCCACACCTGCTGGCCCCACCACCGCTCCCTCCCCGCACTCATCTCCCTCCTCTAGCCCCTCCGCCTGCCTCGCCTCTCTCATGCGCTCCTCTCCTCCCCCTTGAGCTCGCCCACTGCACCCTCACTGACCACCTCCTCCCCCTCGCCAGCCTTGCGCCACAGTCCTCCTCCGACTAACCGCCCGCCTCATGACGTCTCTCACCTCCCGGCCGCGCGCCTCGGTCCTCCTCCGCGTCGCCCGCCGCTTGACCCCGCCGCCTCGGTCTCCCCAAGCCCGCCCCATCTCGAGCTCACGCCCGTCAAATGCCTGCGCTCCCCGCCGCCTCCCATGGAGCTCTGGCGCCCGTCGACCCCCTTCTCGGCCCATCCTCCGTCCTTCGCGCTCTCCCGTCGCCTCCCGCCTCCGCCCGCGCCATCCACCGCACCGCTGGCTGGCCGTCCGCCTCCTCCGCTGCCTCCGGCCGGACGCCCCACACCGCCTCGTCGCTCGATCGCCCTCGTCGTCGTCGTCTTGCTCGCGTCTGCCCGTCACTGGCTGCCCGAGCCGCAGTTGACGTCGAGCTCGCCTCGCCGGCCGACCCTACGCATCAGAGTCATGCCCCCTGTTTTTCCCCATCGGGCCCTGCACATCATCTCCTAGCCACAGCCAGGCGCATCTTCCAGGACCTCCGGACCGTGGCCATCCTCTGTCTGCACCGTGCCTGCCTTCTCTGTTGTTTGTTCGTGGTGTGGTTCCTTGGTCGTGGGCTCATTGTTTGCTGCTTGTAGTAGCGATGTCTTGGTTAATCGGTCCACGGCATGCCGTGGTACTAGCACGCCACCGAGTACACCGAACGCAAGCACTTCAAGCGGCCTACCTCCATCAAGTTTTTGGGGCGACAAGATCGACGCCGATGCACAATTGCCATCAATCCTCGAAGTTCGACACCGACAAAAGGCAGGAAAAAAATAAGTACCCCTCCCGGAACCGATAATTGTCGGAACCCAAGATCTTCCCCATGGCACGGCAAGACCTCCGTCATGGAAACCGCAAGATCCACTTCCGGAATCCGAAGACCCCGGACCCTCGTCGATCCCCGCGGACCGGCAAGATCTTCTTCCCGGATACGACAAGCACTTCACCCCGAACGCCAAGACCGTCCCGACTCGAGGACCCGACAAGATCTGCGCAACGACAAGAACGTCACCGACCAGGGCGGACCCGCTACGCCCCGACGCCAAACCAAGTCCTTCTTCCCGGAACGCCAAGTTCTTCACCTTGTATCCAACCCCGAGAACGATCCGTGAACCCGGATCCGAACCCTGAGACCGGCCCCGAACCCCGGAACACCAAGACCGTCGAGACCCTAAAGTGTGACCCCTTTTCTCGAGCCCTATTTTATAAATGAAATAACAACTTGTTGCATATAAATTGTTCATGCATGCATCCTTGTTGTGGTTTGGGGGTCTTATGCCGATTCACCTCATAATTAAATATGGGGCCCATATGCGGGCAAATCTAGTCTCATATTGGCCTCATCTAAATCTGTGTAGCGAACCGGTGCTATCTTTGTCCTTGTTAAACAACATTTAAATTGCGGGGTAGCTAAACAACATGAACCATCTAAATAATTGTCGGGACCCCGGTTCCACTTAATATGACCTAATTACATCGCACCTTGCCATGCCATGCATCATACATGCATCATGCCGATCTTCTGCCGATGTATTAAATATAGCATCCGGTGTTTCTTCTAGTGTTTTGCTTCTTCGCGGATAAGGCCGTTGAGTTGATGCGAGTGTCGACCCGATCTTCGGTTGAACCTTCGGCAATGTTTTCAGGCGAGCATCTCCCCCTTTCTACCTATCTTGCTTTTATAGTATTTATTCCCTCCTGTTGATCTATTGCTATCTGTGTTGCGATGCTTTAGTTTCCGTACCTGTGATATACCGTGCAGCCCTATATTGCCTTGGACACATCCTATTACCTGTTGTTTGGTAGATAGTTGGACCTGCGCGTCGTAGTCGCTTGCTCAAGTCTTTGTTGCGTCGTCCATTGCCCACGATTGTTGATGTATTGCCGCATGTTGATGTTGGAGATGATCCTAGTTTTACTTACCGTTCACTTTAATTTCTGTTTAACAACTAAAATTGAAGTAAGCAGAGGCATCGGTGGGTGATAGATAATATTTGGTTTCCGAACGCCCACTTGTGTCCCGTAAGACCCCGAGTACTTGATACATGTTCCTTGATTTATCGCGCTATCCACATCCGGGAGGTATATGGGACCCCAGGCGAGCTTGATTCAGTCTTATTTCTTGGGGCCACAAACTAGTTTGAGGTTTTATTTACGATCCTGTACTTATGCCATGCTACTTATGTATTTACGTTTGTGCGAGGAGCACACTGTACTGTTTAGGAATTGTGACCCGTTTACGTGGTATCGACAGTCCCCGTTTGGGGATCTGCTGTCGTTTACCGCCGGCCCCACAAACCTTGAGTCCGTCTCGGAGCTTGCTTACTTCGTTGGTGTACTCAAGGGTGGTCCCCAAATATTTCGAATCCTGTGATTGTTCACCGTCAAAGCCTCGTTGGGTTTTGATTTGGTTTTTCCGAGGTTGATCGAGCGTGTGTTGCTATTGGTGCACCCCGGCCGGGTAAAACTTTCTGAAAGCCGTGTCCGCGGTTATGGACGACTTGGAGCACAGTATCTCGACCATAGACAAGCATAACTAAAGTTTATTGCTATAAATTTGACTTTATAATGACTAGTAATCAGCTTCACTATAATGGAATGGCTAATTAATACTGCCCACAATTGCTTGTTTGGAGTGTCGCTTGCGACCATTGTACCTGACTAGTAAGTATTGCAACTACAACGGAATGGCTGAATAAAAGTACCAACAACTATTGGGTTTCAGGTTATCTCATACTAACGGTATTTGACTAGTAAGTGTTGCAACTACAAGGGAATGGTTAATTAAAATGGCCCACTGCTTATTTTATCAGGACGATTATCTATACCTGACTAGTAATTGCTGCAACGATAACTGAATAAATAAAACTGCCAACGGTGTGAGTTCCTCGGTTGACTTCCTCGTTTGGTCTCGAGGGGGAAACACCAGGATGGGTTTGTTTGGTGTTAGCTTCAGGTTGGATCCGGATAGGTCTTTCTTACCCCTCTCTGATAACCGCCAGTTGTATCGAGTCTCTGTAGGTTGTTTAGTGCATCTTTGCCGCTTGATCCACCATACCTATGTGAGGACCGCGAATTCTAGCCTCGCCGTGTCTTGGCCTCGATCGATGCTCCTTCTTTTCCTTTGCCCTTTGTCGGCACCCCTTTGTTTAAGCGGTTTTGAGATCGACGTCGTTAGCGAGGTTACCCTTGGCTTGGCAGGTGGTTATGGGCCATTGGTTATTCTTGAGGCTCTTAGCCCCATTTGCATCTTGTCCGTGAGACAGACGCTATATCGTTTTCAAGGTGATTTGGATCTCTCAGATATTATATACGTATTCTTGACTCATGGAGTCTGTTATATATATATTTGTTACGTGGGTCCCATCGAGGACTGTTGTGTAATGTTATTACTTCGTTTTCCACCCGCACGAAAGTGCTGGTGGCACCTTTGAATCGTTTCTATGCGGGTTTGGATTTTGCTCAAACTTGCATAGGTCCGATCGAGGTGTTACAGAGTGGTATCGAGCTCGGCAGTTGCGATACCCCACAAGTCCAACTGTAGGATAACCTAGCTAACTCAAGTAGAGTGTCAAAACTATTTTCGAAAAATCGGTTGGATAGTTACGATTAGGTCGATTTTACTTCTTACCCTCCGCTATTCCCTCTTATCCGGCGTGTTTGAATCCGCTCTCTTCTCTTTCTTCGAGTCCGGGCTTCTCGTGGTTGGGTTTTCTCATTACCTTCGTGGTTTCTTCCTCCTCGATAACGGTGTTCTACCATCCGGTGTTCAAGCTGCTCGATGAATCCGTCACGGTGTTACCATTCTTTGTTCCTTGCGTGTGCCTTCCGGTGTTTTCCGACACGACATCATCTACGTCGATCCGGCGCAGTCTGCGCATCGCTCCTTTGTTCGAACCTCGAGTCGAGATCTTGACCCGATTCGAGAATGGTTGCACGCTTTTCCGATTGCAGAGTAATAGTTTGGGTGCGTGATGGATTGGCCCCATGCCGACTACCCTTCTATTCGCTTTTGTACATTGAAGTGGATGAGAATGCATCGGTTCCTCCTTCCATCGAAGTTAGAGGTGGCTTTATTTGTTGATACCTCCGCCGACCTTTTTGTTACACGAGAGTTCTCTCGATCACGGACAACGACCTCTTGTTAGTGGTGTCGCGAGGATCTACGATGCGAGAAGATTGAGGCGCCGTCCTTCTTTCCGGTCATGAGGCGGATCTCGAGGGCGAGATCCATTGTTAGTGGTGTCAATTGTGGCATCCCAAAAACCACTACTAGAAAATCGCGTTGAATTTGTGCATTGCATCGTCATCATCATATGTTGATTGCCAAAACTATTTTCGCAAAGCCCGATTTGTTTTCCAAACGCCCATCTTAATTCAAACGCAAAACCGGGTCTCCGGATTATTTTATTTTGGCTATCGGTTTGCACACGCCCATTTAAATCAAATAAAAGATTTAATTATTTTAGCGGGGCAATCGAGCGGGCGTTCGACCCGAACGACCACCCCGAAAATACAAACGGTCCACCTACCCGCCTCTTCTAAATCCTACACTACGGATAATCTAACCACCCTCCCTCCACATCACCCCCAATAGTAATCCACCTCACCCTCTTCCCTCCCTAGCCAACGAAGTCGCCACCTAGACTAAACCACCCCACCCCACTCTCTCTCAACCCACCCCGCCCACACAACACACACCACAAAAGAACCACTCCACCCACACGACGCACTCCACACACACGCCGTCCGGTCCAGCGCCTGGGCCCCACTGCGGCCCCACCACCGCCTCCCTCATCTCCTCCTCTAGCCCTCCCTTCAGACGCCTCTCTCTCACGCTGGCCTCCTCCCCCTTCGAGCTCGCCCGGCCAAAGACCTCCATGCCACCTCCTCCCTCGGCAGAGCCGCCACTGTGTCCTCCTCACTAACCGCCCGCCTCATGACGTCTCTCCCACCTCCGGCCGCCGCCCTCAGGTCCTCCTCCGCGTCAAGCGCCTGCCGACCCCGCCGCCTCGGTCTCCCCAAGCCCGCCCATCTCGGCTCACGGCCCTCCGTCCGCTCGCTGGCTCCCCCGCCTCCCGCGGGCTTCCGGCGCCGTGGCCCGCTTCTCGGCCCATCCTCCGTCCAGCGCTGGGCCGCACATCATCTCCTAGCCGGCCAGCGCATCTTCCAGACCTCCTGACCGTGGCCATCCTCTGTCTGCGTGCACGCCTTCGCATTGTTTGTTCGTGGTGTGGTTCCTTCGGAGTCGTTGGGCTCAAGTTTTGCTAGCTGTGGTAGCGATGTCTTGTTAATCGGTCCACGGCATGCCGTGGTACTAGCACGCCACCGAGTACACCGAACGCAAGCACTTCAAGCGGCCTACCTCCATCAAGTTTTTGGGGCGACAAGATCGACGCCGATGCACAATTGCCATCAATCCTCGAAGTTCGACACCGACAAAAGGCAGGAAAAAAATAAGTACCCCTCCCGGAACCGATAATTGTCGGAACCCAAGATCTTCCCCATGGCACGGCAAGACCTCCGTCATGGAAACCGCAAGATCCACTTCCGGAATCCGAAGACCCCGGACCCTCGTCGATCCCCGCGGACCGGCAAGATCTTCTTCCCGGATACGACAAGCACTTCACCCCGAACGCCAAGACCGTCCCGACTCGAGGACCCGACAAGATCTGCGCAACGACAAGAACGTCACCGACCAGGGCGGACCCGCTACGCCCCGACGCCAAACCAAGTCCTTCTTCCCGGAACGCCAAGTTCTTCACCTTGTATCCAACCCCGAGAACGATCCCGTCGAACCCCAGATCCGAACCCTGAGACCGGCCCCGAACCCCGGAACACCAAGACCGTCGAGACCCTAAAGTGTGACCCCTTTTCTCGAGCCCTATTTTATAAATGAAATAACAACTTGTTGCATATAAATTGTTCATGCATGCATCCTTGTTGTGGTTTGGGGGTCTTATGCCGATTCACCTCATAATTAAATATGGGGCCCATATGCGGGCAAATCTAGTCTCATATTGGCCTCATCTAAATCTGTGTAGCGAACCGGTGCTATCTTTGTCCTTGTTAAACAACATTTAAATTGCGGGGTAGCTAAACAACATGAACCATCTAAATAATTGTCGGGACCCCGGTTCCACTTAATATGACCTAATTACATCGCACCTTGCCATGCCATGCATCATACATGCATCATGCCGATCTTCTGCCGATGTATTAAATATAGCATCCGGTGTTTCTTCTAGTGTTTTGCTTCTTCGCGGATAAGGCCGTTGAGTTGATGCGAGTGTCGACCCGATCTTCGGTTGAACCTTCGGCAATGTTTTCAGGCGAGCATCTCCCCCTTTCTACCTATCTTGCTTTTATAGTATTTATTCCCTCCTGTTGATCTATTGCTATCGTATTTGATGCTTTAGTTTCGTACACTGTGATATACCGTGCAGCCCTATATTGCCTTGGACACATCCTATTACACGTTGTTTGGTAGATAGTTGGACTGTAGCGTCGTAGTCGCTTGCTCAAGTCTTGTGTGTGTCGTCCGATTACACGATTGTTGATGTATTGCCGCATGTTGATGTTGGAGATGATCCTAGTTTTACTTATCGCTCACTTTAATTTCGCTTTAACAACTAAAATTGAAGTAAGAGGCATCGGTGGGTGATAGATAATATTTGGTTTCGACGCCCACTTGTGTCCGTAAGACCCCGAGTACTTGATACTGTTCCTTGATTTATCGCTATCCACATCCGGAGGTATATGGGACCCCCGAGCGAGCTTGATTATCATTTTATTTCTTGGGGCCACAAACTAGTTTGAGGTTTTATTTACGATCCTGCTTATGCCATGCTACTTATGTATTTACGTTTGTGCGAGGAGCACCTGTCTTTGTTAGGAATTGTGACCGTTTACGTGGTATCGACGATCCGTTTGGGGATCTGGCATCGTTCTACCCCACAAACCTTGAGTCCGTCTCGAGCTTGCTTACTGCCGTTGGTGTACTCCAAGGGTGGCCCCGAAATATTTCGAATCATGTGATTGTTCGACCGTGAAAGCCTCGTTGGGTTTTGATTTGGTTTTCCGAGGTTGATCGGCGTGTGTTGCTATTGGTGCACCCGGGTAAAACTTTCGAAGCGTGTCATGGTTATGGACGACTTGGAGCACAGTATCTCGACCATAGACAAGCATAACTAAAGTTTACTGCTATAAATTTGACTTTATAATGACTAGTAATCAGCTTCACTATAATGGAATGGCTAATTAATACGGCCCACAATTGCTTGTTTGGAGTGTCGCTTGCGACCATTGTACCTGACTAGTAAGTATTGCAACTACAACGGAATGGCTGAATAAAAGTACCAACAACTGCTGGGTTTCAGGTTATCTCATACTAACGGTATTTGACTAGTAAGTGTTGCAACTACAATGGAATGGTTAATTAAAATGGCCCACTGCTTATTTTATCAGGACGATTATCTATACCTGACTAGTAATTGCCGCGATAATCGAATAAATAAACTGCATCAGCGGTGTGAGTTCCTCGGTTGACTTCCTCGTTTGGTCTCGAGGGGGAAACACCAGGATGGGTTTGTTTGGTGTTAGCTTCAGGTTGGATCCGGATAGGTCTTTCTTACCCCTCTCTGATAACCGCCAGTTGTATCGAGTCTCAGAGGTTGTTTAGTGCATCTTCCGCCGCTTAAGTCCACCATACCTATGTAGGCGAGGACCGAATTCTAGCCTCGCTGTAATCGGCCTCGATCGACGCTCCTTCTTTTCCTTTGCCCTTTGTCGGCACCCTTTGTTTAAGCGGTTTTGAGATCGACGTCGTTAGCGAGGTTACCCTTCCGCTTGGCTCAAGGGGTTATGGACGCCATTGGTTATTCTTCGTGGCTCTTAGCCCCATTTGCATCTTGTCCGTGAGACAGACGCTATATCGTTTTCAAGGTGATTTGGATCTCAGATATTATATACGTATTCTTGACTCATGGAGTCGTTATATATATCTGCTCTGGGTCCCATCGAGGACTGTTGTGTAATGTTATTACTTCGTTTTCCACCCGCACGAAAGTGCCTGGTGGGCACCTTTGAATCGTTTCTATGCGGGTTTGGCGGATTTTGCTCAAACTTGCATAGGTCCGATTCTGAGGGTGTTACAGTTAACCACCTCTTCTGCAAGTTGAGTATTCATTTAAGTAATGAATTAGTTGAAAGTCACAAACTAAAGGGTCAAAGCCTCGGCCACACACTCGAGATTAGACCTGCCGGATAGGTGAGGTCAAGCCTATCCTACCTCGTGGCCTTTCACCAAGTTTAGCACATGACAAAGAAACTCTTCCACAATATTTATTATGGTAGGATCGAGAACCACAGGAGAACAATTCAACATCGAAGTGGCATTCTTCTAGAACATAGAACATGAGAAACATCACTCTAGTAATACAAC